>BSBN01000230.1:2549625-3824437 GCA_027924645.1 Cunninghamia lanceolata
AGTGGTTCTGATATCGAATTATCAGATAATTGAAGAACTATAGGCTCAAAGACATCGAATATGGGTTCCCTGTGGGAGTGTAATCAATGTCTTCCTTCACCTCAATATTCTGATGCTTTTTTGTCTTTGTGTCAATGCCTTGGAAGATGAATTGCTGGTTTTTGCTGGCTTTGATCATATTCAGATTGGCACTTGACAGAGAAATTAAAAGCAAAATTCACATATAAATGCCATTGGCCAAATTTTATCCTGTTCTGTTCGATCCTGTACCATAACTAGTTGTTGTTTCAAATATCAGTCCAGTGCTACTGATTAACAAGACAATCAGATTGGTCTGGAAGCTCACCTGTTCGATCCCTGACATTTACCACACCAATATGAAAGCAAATTATGCCCATTGAGAGCTTCCAAAACAAGATCCTCCATTTTTGTAGAGGAGAAAAGTAGCTTAAATTAATAGATTTTGGTCTGATTTTCTTTGTGAGCCTCCCTTCCACCCACTGAATCAGATCATTTGTGCTTTTTAATAAAATCATCCTAACCATTATTCTGTTTTCACCAATGCAATTGCCCCTGTATGCTTAAAATTTGAAGAGGACCAAAATGAGCAGCCATAAAGAGCACACACATATACACATCCAGTGCTACAGATTGCAACAGTCAATATATGCAGGATGAGAACTGAGACGTGCCATTAACAGGGCCACCTTTGAGGTTCAAGGGCCTTTGAAGACCAAAGGAAGAGGCAGGACAAAAGTTGGATGGACTGATTTCCCTTCATGGATGCTCCTTCGTGTGCTTGGGTGACCCATAATGGTATACACACACCACACGATGTCCAACAGGGCACACAAAAGGACCTGAAATGGCCTTCACACCAAAATAGGGTGCCTCACATGCCTTTGCCTTCATTCTCAAAGACATAGGTTTTGTAATCATAGGACAAGAAGGGAGACATAAATTGGAGATGGCAGGAATTGTGACTGAAATCTCCTAATGAGTGTTGGTCTTCCCAAATGTCTCTTGTGCTCAAATCACATCTCAGAATGAGAGAGCAACCCTAGGGTCAGGAGATATGTCTCCCAGCTACTATGGTTATCAGGGGGTTATCACCAAGGCATTTCTCATTGAAGCTAAGGCAATCCAAACTCTCTGCTATAAACTTGTCTCTTGTTTTTCCATTCTACCATGTGAAAATAGCTTTCGTTGGGCTTGGGATCCCAAAGATTGTGAGTGGTGTTTAAAATCCCAAAGTGATCCTTGAGAGATGAGTTGGAACTGTCTCTTTTCTTCTTTTGGTCCCATAGTTTATTGTTTTAACTCTCCCTCCATGACAGGCATAAAACGTGAATTCTGGAGTGTGAATCCATGTAATTCCACCCATAGTTTCATTCTTTGATTAGCCAGCATACAAACAAAAGGCCACAAGATAAAATTTCTACTTGGCATTGATATTTTTCTACTTGGCCTTGATATTTAACATCCATTCAATGTTTTTTGGATTTCAGAGGTTGACAGTTAAGTTTGAGGGGATTCCAGAGGATGGCAATTTACTTGGATTCTCATCTGCATCTATTGTCATCAGTTGTGATCTTCCAAATCACTTGCAACCAGTTATTGATTCTCTCTTTTGAGCATTTTGTTTCCTGTAGAAACAAATTGTGTAGTTTTCCCATGTAAATCTGACACTGGAGAAATCGTCCCTTGAAGGGGACATTTAGTCTCAGGATATTCTGTGAGATGACAATCATTTCTTCAGAGAATATTTGGAATATCTCGCCCTGTTTAAGGCACCCCTAGCCAAGGTTGATTTTTCCGCTTCTAACAAATATTGCCTTTGTTGTTTGAGCAGTTTGGTTTCCATTTTTCTTCCTCTTCATCGGGGGACTTTATTAATATTATTATTTTTTAAATGTTCTTTTTAGTTCCTTTCTATGCTTGTATTTATTGATTTTTTAATTCTTGCAGTTAGCAGTTTGTCTAAGATTGGGGCATCCATAGATTAAAAACTTGCAAAAAACTTGCCTGACTCACAAGTTCTTGCGAGACAAAACTGCTCCTGAGTCACTCGTCCAAAAACTTGGGGGCTTCTTTTTTGCATAAAAACAGTGAGTTAATTGCCAAAGATGCGTCAAAATTCGGCAAAAAACTCGCCTGAAGCTGTGAAGATAAGCCTGTAGTAATTGTGCTGTGTGAAGACACCCTCAACCATGCACATGCCAAACACCAAAAAAACGCAATCCTGTGGGCACATTTTCCATTTGCAGCCCATAAAGGGCACATCTTCCAGTTGAGGGCACATTGTCTGATTGTGAATGGGTAATTAAATATCTGTTGTTTGCCTATGTGTAGGAGGGTGTTGGGCATTTCCAGTCATGAACGGGCAGCTTAAAGTCACGAGTGGGCAGTTTACAATCACTTGTCGAGTTTTGGTGAGCTTTTGCTGAGTTGCCAAGTTCGAGTCAACTTTAGGTCTGCCGAGTCACAAGTTTTTAAACTATCCAGGCATCAATCAAGAGCACTAAGTCTTTAATACCTTCCTTGATTTCTTTAATTGTTTGCTTATCCCTCGAATTCTTCTATCCTATCCAATTGTTTTGGGGTTGCTCTTCTTTATTTTCCTGTGTTCCACAGTGTTTCTGGGATATATATTAACGTTTCTCAAATATTACATTTCATAATGATCTAAAATATCAGGGTACAAAAGTACATAATATGTTTATAGCAAATAATTAAGGAAACAAAAGAATGTATCCTTAGTAACCACATTGGCTTCTGATTTTAGCAGAAGAAATAGAAGCATTGAACATATGATGTGCCCAATCTGTTTGTAACTTTGTTATATAAATATTAACATTTCTCAAATACTACATTTCATAACGATTTAAAATATCAAGGTACAAAAGTACATAGTATATTTAAGGCGAATGGTTAAGAAAACAAAAGATTGTATACTTAGTAACTACATTGGCTTCTGATTTTAGCAGAAGAAATAGAAGCATTGAACATATGATGTGTCCTATCTGTTACTCTGTAGAACTTAACAACTGAAGGATACTACCCAACAATCCAAATTATTCTCTTGATGAACATAGGATCACTATGTTTTTAAGTTTAAAACACAATGAGAATAAGAGTATGTCAGCATATGATCCCAATGTTACACTGTTCGGAGAGCATCAACACATATCAAGCAAACTGTTCTATCCAACTTTCTTGAGGTGCCTTTGGGGTCACTTGGAGATTTTGTAGGAAATCGTTGTATTTGGTGTTGAGCAGGGTGTGTTTTAACTTTCATGCCTTCAAGCCATGAGTTTCTTTTGTGTGAGCAATGTGAATATTCAAGGGTGACCAGTCATAAACTATGCATATTCCCTTCCCCTTCTTTCCTTCTTCTTCAAGTTTGTAGGTGCAAGTGAAAAAATGATTGTGGTAATTGTGAGTGGCAATGTAAATGGGTGAGTGAGTTACAAATAGTGTGTGTTCAGGGTTTCATAAATGGTGTGGGAGGGCTTGTGGCTCCCCATCACATACTTTTTTGTCTTTTTTCTTTTATAAATTTTTAAAAAAAGCGGACCTGTCCCCAATTTCCCTAGAGGTCAGGGAAAGGCCAAGTGGTTTCCATGTCCCAGGGATGGTGGTGGGGATGGGGATGCAAGGCTGGGGGGTGCGGACGCATCCCCGTGTATCCCTGTTATTTTCCTTTAAGGGAGAATAATACTCTCAGGGACTGGAGGCATTCTTATTGAGAGGAAGGTTTGTGGTGCCCTTCTGTACTTACACACTGCATTCTAATTCTCACAAGTATTCTAAAGGTTTATAGTTGTTACTCTGTTTCAATGGCCTATTCTGAAGGGAGGGATTGCTTTTGTTTTAATTAGAAGATCTGGATTTTAAAAAGTTCCTTTGATACTGCTTCTTCTTTATAGTTTAAAATTCTTGTATCTCCTTTTGAAGTTGCCAAATACTTGTGTTCATTGCATGTATTACAACAGAAAGGGAGTCATTTAAAGTCGACTTGCTGTGACTAGAGGAAAATATTTGCAATTTTAAACCACATGTTTTTTGGGGTAAGTAGTACAGATTGAATCATAAGATAGTAAGTTCAACTTACTAACTCAAATCTAGTGGAACAACTGAATCATAAGTTAGTAAGTTCAACTTACTAAGCTACTATTTTCAAATCTAGTCGAAACAACTAGGTATCATGAAACACTCTCAAACAGGTCTAATTCATGTTTCTCAAAAAGATTCAACTATGCAAATTTGAACAAGTGTCTTGTCATGTCCGTCTACACAGGGGCCGACTTAAGCAAGTTTCAAATCCTTAGAAAGACAAGCTATTTTGGTAATCACATATTGTGTTGCTAGTGGACGCATCTAATTTACTTAACTTAGAAAACTAGGGCAATTTCCCTCAATCATCTGAGCGCAAATCTGGAGGAAGCGATTGTGTATCAATAACAAATGATGCGATTAAGTACTATTAAAAGATACAATCTGCATTAAATAGAAAATGAGCGATCAAAGGAAGTATGATATACAAGAGGCAATGATTGGTTATTGAAGTAGCTGCGAATAGGAGACCGATCAATTATATGTGTGAGATATGATTTGCCAAGTGATGCAGTGTTTATGAATAAAACAAATCTGTTTTGTGTTTAACAATATCCAAGAGCTACGATTTGTCAAGGACAACGATTAGAATTATAAAATAGTAAATTGTGAGTCATTATCAAGAGGCAGCGTCTAATGGTAAAAGGCTGCGATCTGATTTGTTAGGAAAAGACATACCAAATAACAAAGGTCGTATAAAGGGTTACGCCTCTTGGAAGAATAAAGTATAAAGGGAATATGGACTATGGATTAAGGAGGAGGGGGGCAGCAATAGAAATACCTCGGCAGAGAATAAGATATATATATATATATATACAGCAGCCTTATATAATCAAGCAAAACATTGAATCATTGGATCATTCGATCTGCAGAAATATATACCTATTAATTCAGTCATATAGACTAATAAAGACAGCAAGGGGTTACATTGCAAACTCTGAACTGAACTAGAAGTTCAATAAGAATCATTATTGGATATACATGCAGAAATAGAATAAGGAACAGCAGGTAAGACCATTATTGACTGTCAATTATATTTACTTATTGCATATCACTGTCATATCTAGAAATACATAAAATTATTGAAATAAACTGTCAACATGGAGAAGGGGGAAAATATGCACTATGGAGAACAGCTAAAGGCACCCTTACATTGACAGATACAGAGAACAACGAGTAGGGCACGCTACTGTCATGTAAAAGGGAGAAACAGATAAGGGCACCTTAGGGCAGAATTCTTCTCCCTTAATCTCCATGTTGAGGGTTTATTGGCACACTAAGATTCACTAGTCAGAGAAGAATGGTGAGGGGACTGCTTGGAGGGAGAACTGCTGTCAGAAGGCACCCTGCCATGTCTCCCTATACCTCCTCTTTTATGGCCGAGTGTTGTAAACAAACGGGGTTATCTGCATGACAATGAATGTATGGTTTCTCAAATAGTGATATTATTTGAGTTTGAAATTTGAATACAGTGTAATTTGACTAACCTTCATAATTAAATATATACGTATTCCTATGCAGAAAATTGTATATGTTGATTATGTTTTGACTGCAGGATTTAAATTCAGAATCACATTATTCAAAGTAATATTTACATATGTAACCCTAACCCTAATTTGTTGCAATTGTAATTTTTGGGCAATTTAGGAAGGGGACATTACATGTCTAAAGAAGGTGCAAATGGTTCTGAGATGATCCAGACATCTTCTAGTAAAGCTTAGTTCAAGTAGGTTCTATAACAAATAGAGTAGAAATAGGGTGTAGAGGGACAAAACTGCCAGAGACAACTGGCAGTTATGTTTGTACCATATGGGTTTCAGAAGTGTCAAGGCAGTTGGGGAAGTATCATAGCGATTCTTGCACTCAGGTGGTGACTTTACCCTGGTGTTCTGTGTCAGTCAAAAGACAAGAGTAGTAGTTAGAAATGATGTCTCTTCCACCTTCGAGTCTTTTGAGTTTCTTCTTTGAGCCTCTTCTCAGCTGAATTTGTATTAATACACCCTAAGGGATCGTGAAAGATTCCTTGAACAATTCCTTTCATATCTTAAATTTTTCTGTGCAATATTGGGAAGTTCCTAGTTGAGACTATGCAAGGGCATTGCCTGTGGTTGGGAGTGTTCATTTGCAGCAAGCTACAGAGCACTTGCAAGTGTGGGACACTTTAAAGATTTTGAATGTATCACTATCATTGAAGGCCTTGTGAAGGCAGTGAGCTTGTAAGAATCACAAGGAGGTAGTGGCAGCAGTTTGTAACAACCTTACTCTTTTAGAGTTTCTTCCCATATTGGATTCTCTTGGGTAATCTCTTGTGCTATGCTTTGTTCTTTTGATGTTTTCATTCCACATCTGTGCATTTCATGTATACAATAATATTGTTCATTTGCAGCAGTTAAACAACTTATTCATAAGCACTAAATCACTTTTCTTTTAAGCAAATTCATTAGGGAACAATCAACTTATCATCTAAGTTTTCATCAGGGATTGATAAGATTTGTCCATTGTTAGAACAACTTGTGCAAAAGTTGAATGGAGTTTGTTTCCATTGCAGCAGGAGACTATCCACTCATATGTGTAATAAAGAAGTTAGAAGTATGCCATAAAAAGAAGAGAGAATGCCTCAACTTGATGAATTAGATTCATTAAGTTGGAATAAGACCTGGAAAGCATTTCTCAATCCGTTGGGAAGCCTGACTTGTTGGAAAACAATATGAAGTCTCTCATGGGGAAGATGATAGTTTCCACGGAGGTTGTTAAAATGGATGCGAATTTGAGCAAAGAGCTGCTCCAAGCCCATGAGAAGTAGCAGCCCCATACCAGCTTGACACCTGCACCTCCATCTCCATTAGTAAAAGCCAAGATTAAAATCTTGTCATATGATTGTGATGCAAATGCTGATAATCGTGAACATTGGTTGGCTCAACTTGAGGTATATTTTAACTTACATAATGTGAGATTAGAGCTACATGTCCATAATCAGACAAAGAACAACTCCACAAGAAAAGAAACAACACAAATATGTGCTGGTGTTAAGAAAGACCATATGAAATATGGTAAATAGAATCGCATATAGAATGTTGAAATATGGTGAGCATATACACAGAGGAGTAAATCAAATCATTTGCACAGCAGAATATAAAACATAAATGATATATTTTATTGAATTGGGACAATGTACAGAGTTATCTTTACATTGTATCATATTGGCTTATAAAGCCATACATTCCCGTGAATAAACTATCCCAACTTATTACGGGAATAACTCCTCAAAACCTAACTTTTAATTAATTTATTACTAACCTATTTACCAAATGTAAACTTTACTAAATGTAAACCTTATTTATTCTAACACCCCCATTAAGGTTTACATGTAATAAAATCAACATTCCCCCCCTTATTACATCAATTCGAGCAAGAGACGGAACATTGCAAGAGTTGATCACAACAACCCTTCTGGAGACTTTGATGAAGCACCTTCACCAATCCTCCTCGCTCACCCAGGAAACACCAAACTGAATTCACTAGCAAATCTTCTAACTGTAGAACCTGCACAACATGAGAGAACATAAAGGGTCGCCATCCTCTTAACACAATGAGACAACAACTTTCCTTCGAAAGTCCACATCTCCTATGAGTGTGTCAAAATGCCTCCTCTAGTGCTGCACACGAGAGAACAACTCTCCTCCGAGAGTCCACATCTCCTCCGAGTGTGTCAATATCCCTCCTCCAGTGTTGTGGGAACAATCCCTCCTCTGCTGTACAAAACAACTGAACCACTGTGAATACACTAATCCCACCCTATTTCAGAGATTACACTATCCACAAACTGAGTAAGTGCAGATACACTAACTCCACCCAATTTCAGAAATTACACTATCCACACATACTGCCACAAACTGCCAAGCCCCCCTTTGCTCCATGAAGGGACACATATCGAAAACGAGTCCTCCTCATTCAATGAATCACCCCTGAGCGAGAAACTAGCTTGGGATGACAAAAAACCTCCTACCTCCATTGCCTCCAACCTCCAATTGTCCATTCTTTACGTCTAATAAAGATATTTCTCCTCACTATCAAGGTGTGAAGATTCTCCCTTATGCATTGCAAAGTCACATCTTTCTTCCTTGGTGTCAGTAACAGTCAAGGCTTTGTTTGTTTTTAACTTGCCATCAATAAGATCTCTAGCACGCTTAATACAATTCATTTGGACATGTCCACTTTTCTGACAATAATAGCATTTGAATTCTTTCCCTGTTGAAATGTTAAATTTCTTCTTAACAAACAAAGCTGTTTCTTCCGCAATTGTGTGATTTTTAGTGACTTTGTGCTCTTCATCGATCAAGAAAGAAATCATAGTTTCTAAGCTTGGATTGATTTTATTCAAAGTGAATACAATATTATCAAAACTTGGAGGCGTACTGCTTAATAGAATAGCTTTTGTGTCATCATCATCAATTGTAGATTTTATTCCAGCAAGTTGATTTACAAGAGAACGAAATGTACTAATATGATGAACAATACTTTCATCCTCTTTCATCTTTAGCCCAAAAAGCTTTTGTTTGAGTGTCATCTTAGCGCTTGAGGTTTGTGAGCCAAATAAAGAATTAAGACTATCCCATATTTCTTTTGAAGTTTTGAAAGATCAATATGATGCAAATATGCATCAGATAACCCAAGACCAATCACTGATATAGCTTTACAATCTTTTGCTACCCATTTTAACGCTTCATCTATATCTTGTGGCTTTTTAATATTTCTATTAACAAAATCCCACATATCTTTTTCTATTAAAACTAATTGCACTTTGACTTGCCATGTATGAAATTCATGACCCTCAAACTTTGAAATAATATATGATTTCTCCATCAATTTAATCACATATTACTCCAATTTCTCCATTTAAAAAAAATCGATTTTATCACTTATTACTCCAGAAAATACTACTTTGCTAAAATAAAGGATCTTTTATCTTTCATACACATTTGTCCAAACAAAAAAACATACCTCAAATCCTACTAGGGTTCGCCCTCTTTAATGCACAAAAGTGGCGGCTTGATTGGCTAGAATTTGACTTCACAAAACTGAATTGATTTCACAACCATCTGTACACTGTGTGTTACCATTCCTCACACGCCTTTATTCTGATATATACACAGCACTGTCCTCACTACAAATGGACTGCTCCCCTTGTTGTTACGCCAGCAAGTGCTTTTCAAGAGTATTGTTCAACCGTAAGGCCAAATCAATGATGGCAATTACTTTCTCAAATATAAACTGGAATATCATGACTTTGTAATGCACAGCAAATAAGTTTCTATATGCAGCAAATGACTTTTAAACATCTTACTCTCATGCAACCTTTCTGCCCTCATCAAATAATGAGTCTTCTAAATCGACGTCCTTCTCACATTAGCCTGCGCGTAGGAATCAAACTGCCTTGGGGATTCCATAGGATAAATGACTTCTACCGCTTCTAGAGTCTCCACCATCAAGTGCAGCCTCAACACAGAGAACACAGGAGCACTGTCATTGTAAATTGCAACCTCCAAATCTTATATGCACAGGATAATGATTTTGCTCTGATACCATGTTGAAATATGATGAGCATATACATACAGGAGTAAATCAAATCATTTGCACAGCAGGATATAAACATAAAAGATATATTGTATTGAATCGGGATAATGTATAGAGTTATTTTTACATTGTATTAGATTGGCTTATAAAGCCATACATTCCTGATTTGGGAGGAAATCCCTGTTTGATAACCCTAGCTATGAGTGGATTTTTTGTGTATGGTGGAATCCATGGCTTTGCATGGAAGAAATGAAGGCATTTTCATGGTTACAAGGCTGTTTGCAAATTTGGGTTGTTACAGATCTAGGGTTTCATGGACATTTGGCATGTGGGTTTTCGATTTGAGCTCTTTCTCCGTGAATAACCTACCCCAACTTATTATGGGAATAACTCCCCAAAACCTAACTTTTAATTAATTTATTACTAACCTATTTACCAAATGTAAACTTTACTAAATGTAAACCTTATTTATTCTAACATAAAATATAATGTGAATAATAATGAGTGAGTAGGTGGGATTCATGGCCTCTTATTTATACACCTATCCTTGAGATATACAAAAATAGGCTGATCTGCAAAGGTCCATGTCTCAATACTGTATAACTAAAGGTATACCACAAGGTTGGTAACTTAATGGTACCAACAAGATGGCTTTTAAACTCTAAAATTCCCCCTAAAACACAACTTCGGAGGGCCAAAGGAATGTGACATTAATAGGCCAAACTTTCTTGGAAGGTGGCTTTCACTTTCCATTTCCCCAAAGCTTGAGAAAATCCTTCAGCTTGATGAAATTTGCCTCAACAAGGGGCTTCACGAAGACATTAGTTATCTGGTCATAAGTTTGAACACCCCTGAAATTGAACATCCCCTCTGAATTCATTGCTGATATAGGGGTGTTGAACTTTTGTATGCTTTGTCCTCTCATGTGCAACATGATTATGAGCTATTTGAATAGCACTTTAATTGTTGTTGAAAAGGATAGCTGGATGTCCCGTAGAAGAGCAAGCTCTTGTAGCAACTCTTGGACCCATGCCACCTCTTGGGCCACATTCATTGTATCTCTATACTCTAGCATCTGTGTTGGACAACCCAACTGCCTTTTGCTTCTTGTAAAGGCCAAGCTATAGGACCAGAACCAAGATGAAGCATAAATCCAGAAGTAGACTTCTACTCATCTATATCACCAGCCCAATCCGCATGGATATGGCCCCACTAGCACCCATAACTGCTGTTAGAGTACATCATTCACATTTGAGTGATACCTTAAATGGACAACAATATCCTGCATGAATCTGCACAAAGGACCTATTGCAAAGGAAAGGTCTACTCAAGTACAATAGAATTCCCTCAAGTTGTCTATATAAAGTAGCATTGACTTAAGATATAGGCGTGTCAGAAGCGAGGGTGGTGGTTACACTTGTGTTATGAGGGTTTTGCAGGTATGTGGCTGTTCTGCCCTGATGTATATGGCAGTTTTGCTTGTGTTAGTGAAAGGAGAAGAAAAATGGTGTCTCCAATTCGTTTCATTTTATTCATTCTCTCATGCTAGGTTTAGAGGCTCTTAGTTGAGAATTCTAGGGAGTTGTGTCCAATTGAGAGTGCAAATTTGTAACAAGTTGGAGAGCACTTACAAATGGAGGATACTATGTAAGAACCCTTACCAATTCTGCCCTGTTTTTTCTGATTGCTGGTCTGATTTTCTGATTTAGTTTTCGTTTGATTTTGATTGGGTTTTTTAATGTTTCAATGCATAAAGGGTTTTGCCATGATGTGATAACAATACAGAAACATATTTGCATAGAAACCACACAATATAGATGACTGAAAATGAAATAGATAGTTTCAAATTGATGATTTGAAAGATGTTACATCAACAACATACCCAGATGATGATATCATGCCAATCATATACATAAATGGAAGCTAATTACATAACAGTCATGACTGATCACAAATCAGATTTGATGTTGATTACAAATGTGGTTCTCAATGGCCAAGAAACCTTCTCCAAGATGAGGCGACGACTCCCAATGATAGCCGCCTAGGTTAGAAGGATGACCAATGATGAGATTAATGATATGCCGCTGTTCCAACACCGATTTCTGATCTGCAGAGACTGATAACAAATCTGATTGCAAAATCCTTGCCAAAACAAACCCTAAACTCTTCCAAAAGGTGGCGGCTAAGTCTAGGAATGGAGCGATGGATTCCTAGATTTAAGATATGTCAATGCAACACAAAACGATGTCTCCAAACCCTCCAATCTGCTACCTGCTATGAATTTGCAGAGGTCTGAAACACAAATCTGCATACCAATGGATGATGCCAATCACCAAATTGCCCTCCAAGACAAGACACTTCACCTCCAAACCCTAGCCATGCATTTGTTGATGGAAATATGCCAAATAAACCTTCAGATCTGAGTCAAATTGCCCTCAACTTGTAACAAAACTACAAACCCTAGCTGATATGATAATCTCCTTTCAAACCCTAGCTGGTTGTAGCTCCAAAATGCAACAGAAATCTGCAATTATGCTCAATAATGATCCCCGAATGGGATCCATCTCTTAATGTGGGATGTGTTTTTGTCCTTAGAAGCTTGCTGAAACGAAGTTGCAGCCAAGAGAAACTCACCAAATATCAAATGACAATAACATAGCATGATCAAAATGACCTCCAAAGCTTTATTTTATAATTCTCCACTTGGGCGCCCAAATCAAATGTATTTTATTTCACTTTGAAGTCCACCGCCATAAATAAAATATTTATTTTAAATTTCCTTTTATTTTTCTCAAGTTGGGTGGCCAACATAGAGATAATAAAATAATAATATTTTATTATTTTTCCTTTTCACCCTTGAGCAACCACTTTTTGGCTTAAAATATAATATTTTAATAAATAAAGTATTATTTATTGTCATTTGTTTTATTTTCCTCATTTTCTCCTTTTTTCCCTTTTTTCCACTTCTCCAAGTGGGATGTTTTCCCTTTGGCAAATTATTTAATTAATTTTGACTTTTCCAAAAATATTATAAAATAAGTCAAATGCCGACTTTATTGTGCCAAGGAAAAATAGTTGATGCTACTAAAAACCGAATTTCCATTCTCCAAGCTTGAAGTCACTTTAGCTCAAAAAGGGTACATTACAAATCCTCCCACCCCGAGATTGCTTACCCTCAAGCAATCACAAGTGCCAAATCTGTATTAGAATCAAACATGCCAATCAATTCTCGGATCCCAAATCAATCTAGGCCCTCGGTATGGTTCTTCATTGTAATGTCCCCTGTCCCGGTTTGCCCTAAAAAGCCTTCTAATGATTACAAATTACCTAATAGGGTTAGGGTTTTGACCTTGCAATGAATAACTTGTTGGAGTCCTTGATTGAAACCTGCATACACCATATGAACAACATTGCCAATCATATATAAATACTTGTTAGCATTAATCCATGGCAACATATTTATAGATTATCAATAATGCAGTCTAATGTGAACTAAGAGGAGTGACATGGTGGGTCCGCCTGAAGCCATATACCAACCTAAGAGGTTGTATACCACAACTCTCCTTGTTGGCGACTTGTACCTGCTTTCCTAAATCATGTCCCACCCTTCGCAAACACTTTGCCCACTTGCGGAAATGGGCAGAGCTTACGAGTGGTCTCGGTACTTCCACTCCTCCATGGCCCCTCCTTTTCTTTAAGATTGAGCGGACCATAAGTGGGGTTGCCACTCCTCCATGGCTCAACCTTCTCTTTGGAGTGGGCAGCCCATAAGTGGAGCACACCGCCCTATTCTTGCCCCTTCCCCAGGTGGGTTGACAATCAGTTTCAAACACTCAAATAGAAATAGATGCAGACACTTCATCAATTATCAACTCAGTGCATATATATACATATATGTTAGTATGCTAAAGAAACCACAAATCAATGTACTTAAATAATCAATGCCTATGTAACATCATCATTCAATACATAAAGTCAGGTTGTTATAAATAGACCAACTATATATATATGTAATCAGACGGCTACTATAAGCAGAAAGCTATCATAAATATATTTGAGCAGGTTATATAGATAACAAGTCCCTGCTTAAAGAGACATATCACTTGCTCAGAAAATGATTAGTTAATGCCGATACAAAAAGACAATTCACTCTTGGCATATAAATTTATCCTACTTGATAAGGCAAAAATACACTTGGTGTAGCCGTGGTGATCTTAGAGTCTCTTCCTTGGATGTTCTTTCTTGCTTCTCCTTTGTCATATTTCTTTCTCATTGATACCTGTTGCTGCTGTATTGTGTTTCTTCTTATACCACCGATTGCTTGAGGGACGCATCCCTTCACTATATACATTCATTGTAATAGACAGCTCTTTTTGTTAGCGACCTTAACTAACGTCGCTCAAGAGATAATTAGTGTTAGATAACATTATTCCTTAATTAACGCCGATTGTCTTTTAATAATTGCTCCTTTCAATGCCTTCGATCTTTTTTCTAATATTATTACTTGGTTATTTTGCCTTAGGTTCTCTATGTAAGGGGATTAATCCATGATCACGCAAGGGAACGTGACATTCATATGCTATAACATGTTGCTCAAAGTTTGCAAAAGGGAGTTTATGCAACCTTCCTACCAAAAGTGTCACAATCCTCCTGTAACAAGCTACCCCAATTTTTTTTCAAATTTATACAAATGATTACAGCAGGGTTAGCACAATGTATGCAACCGAGTAGAATACCTCCACACTTTTGATCACCAAGTTCCCAAGATGGGTGAGGTGAGAGCATACAATGCTTTGGCTTAACAATCAAATACTTTGTAGTGAAATTAATTACAATCATCTGCTAATAGCAGGCATTTGCTTTTCAGCAGGCATCCACTTTTTTTTTTTTTATTCATGGGTAAACGCTTTTGACCGGAGCTATGAACCGGTTACAATTATCAGGTGGGCAGGGGGGAGATTGGACCTCGTGACCATCTTTACCGCAACGGAATTACTTAGCCAATCGAGCCAGGGCCCCTGCCCTCAGCAGGCATCCACTTATGCAGTGGGAATACTCCACTTATTTAGTGGGTAGTAAAGAAAGATAAACATTGTTCATTACTCCACATTGGCGGTGAACCATCCAGGGGCTATATAGTGTTTGCAACGATAAATGGATGAGTACAAATAAACAAATCAGATGTAACACTATTCAGAAAATTTAATCTAGTTCATCATATCAGCAACCATGAAGACTTGGCATCATGAGAGACCACGTGCACAAGTATTAGCACCAACATGCACATGATAATATCTGCCCAGCTGAATGTATGCAAGGAAGATCACTGCTGCACTTCTGTTAGATCATGGAAGAATCCAAGAAATGAAGAAGGAAGTAAGTTAACCAAGACGGAAGAGCACCATGAATATACCACACAAGATAACTATAGAAGAAACCCAGTCTTGAAAGCCTTGTGGTACTGCTGAAACAATATTGCAGGTCTGAAACTCCTTATAACAGCAATGAAGACTCTTAATTTCAGTCCCAACTCCACTTCCATGCACAGAAATCATGCCAATAACACCTTCCAGCAAAGACACTTTCAATCACTTGGATAGCAACACCCTACTCTCAGCAAATAACCACTTCACAGCTAATCAAACAATGGTAATCTCTTCTTATATGGCTGCAATCAGAACAGGTCTGTGTATTGCTATACGGATGACATAGGAGCATTCGGCTCACAATTCAATACATTATAAACATCATGAACATCTTCTAGACCTCTCAATACACCTCTATAAACCAGAAAGCCTACCAAGGAATGATCAGACCCCTCTAACATAGACGATTAGCAAAGATAAACCCACACCTGGTATATGATATGGACTCCATGAAAGAATGGCTAGCAGATGTCACATTTGAATCTATAGGTATAATTCCAAGGGGTCATCATTGTACTCCCATTCATGAAGTGTATAACCCAACAACTCTTTTAAATAAGTTATATTCAGTGTTTTTTCAAAATCCTGACCATGTATGGCCCAGCATGGTGATCAGCTCACATATTAATTTAAATCAGCAGCAAAGACCCTAGAAATCCTGATCAAATGGAGCGCTTTGGAAAGGCAATCATCAATGCAAAGCATTTTATACATACAAGTATTATTCCCTTACAAACAACCATCATCACAAATGCAGAAGTACAGCCAGGTACAAAATCTGTATGGCAGTATTATGGCCCCAAAAACCAACAATTAATAAATCTCCACAATGTTTAAATTAAATCACTTCAGGTTGCTTAATTAAACCCTGGTTATATTTTTGCAAATGATCAAACAACCAATCTTTAATAATAGCTGCATTCCCAAATGGTACAACCACTTTGTACTGCCTGAAGGGTAGAATCTGCATCATACTTCACCAAAACACACATCAAATCTTTTCAAGAACACTTCCAAAATCAGAGCAATTATAATAGCATTCAGTTCCAAACAAAAACTTCAAAAACTATTAGAAATCCATGAAGCTCCGTGTGATTCCTGAGTGAAATCATCTTGCACCAGCTAGGGTGGATCTTTAACCACTGAAACTGATCATCTTCAATAGGGTTTCGTCCTCAAGAAGGAAAAAGGAAGAACACAGGTTCAATCCGACAGAATAACAATATCAAATCCAAAAGCATCCCTTCAAATGAGCTCTCATTCCCCTTTTATAACTTTTTGAGAGGAAATATTATTATTTTCCTTTTAATTCTTCATATTTCTTCTCTCAAAAATACCTTTTTTGAAATAACAATAATATATCATATGTTAGGCCCCTTTTTCAAGTGTCTATCATTTAAAACACTTAATTACCTTTCCAATGAGCTATAACACTTGGGTATTTTTTATTTATTTTCACCCTTAGGAGATTTAAGTGAAATTAATAATTAAATAGCTCATTAAACCACCCGACTTTGCGGAAAATCCCAAACTTAAGCAAACTGCAAAATAAATCATACCACTGCCTTCTATGATATTTGGGAAGAAGAACGATGTCATCTAGGTGACTAACTATAAATAGACGGCTTCTCCAGGAATCTTGGAGAGCTATCCGGAAGTTCGAACAAATTTTCGAAAGTTGCATAGCCATCCTGAGACATCATTGAGTTCAAAGTTAAGGCAAAACATCACAAATAACTAAACCTGTGCTCTTCACAACAAATAGAGCTCCCTAACCAACCTAGATAGCCTACAGAAGCTCAAGGGAATAAGCTATTGATCTCAGACTTGGCTAAATGCCAAATGAGGACATTACAAGTCCTCCCCGCTCAGGATTGCTTGTCCTCAAGCAATACATACCATCCAACTGGAATATCTGCATGATTATAAACAATATGCCTGGATCCCAAATCAATCTCAAGAATGTCCCACACCACTTCTGCTACGCCACTCTGATGTAACTGGAAATTGCACAGCTGACACTCTGTATAATCCTCTGAAACATTCTTCCAAACACAGCCTTTTGGATCCCAAACATCTGTAACATCATTAAATCTGAGAATAAAGGAGTTAGCATCTTTCAACATGTCATCAATACAATTTATCCATGATGAAATCAATGTTGGGAACCAAAATCTAAGATGTTTGTCCAAAGAAGAACATAAATTAGCTTGAACACAAGCTGAAGGTAACTCCGAACAGTCATGAATCACCTGATTTTCTCGAACCAAAAGAACAATAATAGCTGAAACACTTGTCCTTTTCAGCTGAATCCTTCTTTCAACATCCCACAAAGGGCCAAAGACAACAAAAAGAACATTCTCATTGCTGCAAAAATCTGAAATTAACTCTAGAAAAGCTGATTTTAGTAACTTAAGAATGGGACAGCAGCAACAAATCTGAAATCCTCTGAAAATAACAAGAGATTTGGACCATTTAAAACCAGAATATTCCAAAGTCATGGCCAAAATTTCTCTCCAATCCATTAGTAAGAGTGCAAATGTAATCACCAAATAGCTGGTAGAGAAAGAAATAACACTATAATGTCTGAAATTTTGATCCTTATCCCTACAAGGATCATGGGAATTGGTGTCTTCTTCTAAATTCTTTTGTACTCCATTCATGAAAGCATCAACCACTAAAGGACATGGAGTAACAGTTGTCTCAGAAACCAGTCCCAAAGAAGAACTAGCTGCAGTTAGAACACCATTCTTTCCAAAAAAATGGATTGTCCAACAAGTAGATATCACAATTAGGTCCTTTCTTCAGGGTTTCATAAGGAACAAGTTTGAAATTGCCTCTATTAGCTGCTGTACTAAAATTTCCAGCAACTACACAACCCCATTTTGACAACTTCTCAATGTCAAAGAAGTTGGGGTCACCATAAATCATCATGTCCCAAGCTGAAATTTCATTGTCAATAACATATAATGGCCATGACATGCAACTTATCAACTCTACTGAATCCTCATTTGCACACTTCCAATCTATTAGTCTCCCAGGGGGATTACCAATCATAGGGTTTGGTGCAACCACAAAATGAGAACTCAAATCAGCACCAAGATGAAAAATACACTCTAACTCAATTTTTGGATTAGCTCCTGGATCCCATATCTTGATGTTTTCATCAAATGTGTTGCCTCTAATAGGGGTCCTCCAATATGAAAAGAGGATTATCATCAGCTGCTTTTGCATGTATGACAAGGAGAGGATTATGAAAATCATGTATATCATCAATTTCCCCTTGCTCAGCACCATCTAAAACTGCATCTGCAACTTCTGAACTTGTTGGCATGATTTCCAATTCATACTCCTCTTGAAGAGTGTCATCCTCTTCGATCACTAACTGCATTTCTTCAACCCTTGCACCCTTTTCAAGCTCCCTCAAGTTTGTAACGGTAGCAAGCTGTTCGTCAACTTCTTGAAATGCCAATTGGGTACACTGTAACTTGTCCTTTGTGGTATTAAGCTCAAAGATGAGCTCATCTATTTTTCTCTCCTTTTCTCTTGCAATATCAATGGCATGATCCCAATCACTAATCACATTTAAATATTCAGATTTCATGGCCTCCATTGTTTCCTTGATGATCTGCAATTTTGCAAGAGTTATTCCATTCTCAATTCCCTTCAGTCTCTCCTCAATTTGGGCTTCCCCAACAAGGCCTTCAACCAACTCTTGTGAGCTGTCCAAACTAGGACATGAATCACCTTCTCATCTGAGATAAAGAGTTGATCCTTCAACTCACACAACTCTCTAGGCCTTTGTTCACTCAAATACCTTGGTTCTTCAAGAAGCAAGGGTTTTGAAATTTCCTCTTCTTCATCACTTTGATCAAATGATATGGCAGCATCAAACTCAAGCATTGAGTCATCACCAAAGGTTGATTTGAAGTCTTCATCGGCATACTCTTCTTCCGAGATCTTTGAGGAGTCAGACCGTTCTTCACTCTGCATGGGCAATTCCCACTCATAATTAAAACTACAATCACAAGCATGGTGAAGATGCTCCTCATTAGGAGCTGTTCTAAAAATTTCAGTAGCATCAACCTTTTCAACCTCTGTAAATTCACCTTTTCCCATGCCCCCATCAAGACACTCTGACTCTACCACAAAGCTCTCAGGCTCGCTTGCTAAATCACTTTCTAGCAATCGATCAATCATTCTCAACTCATTTTTTAATGAAGTAACATCTTCAGGCTTCTCTTCAAATGAAAGACTTGCAAAGTCCAACACATCTGATTTAGAAACATTTTATCTTCTTCAAAGCTGGGCTTAGCTTCACAAATTTCTGTAGTCTTTCCCAAATCAGCTAGCTCCTCTTGATTTGTGTCCCTTTCTTCATCATATAGAGGCTCAAATCCATTTATTTCAGCTATCAGGTCTTCACCTTTTCCTTCTTTTGCTGCCATGTAACCTTTCAATTTCTCCTCACATTGGTAAGCAACCATTTCAGCTAGCACATTAGCAGCTGATAAAGAATCTTGATCTTCCCTTCTCAAGTTGTTCAACAAGGCTTCTATAAGAGCTTGGGAAAAATCATCTCCGTCATTAATCAACAATGTCATGATACTTTGCATGACTACCATAATACTCATATCATGATCCTTTCAAATTTCAACAAAGAAAAGGCCAAACATTTGAACTAATAGGCTTTCATACCCATAGTCCAGCATCCACACACAAGCTTGCATCTTGGCCATAGTTTGTAAGATTTTCACCCTCTTATCAAAAGAAGGGCTCTTGATGTCACTTAAACCTCGTAAGCTTCCCACAAGCAATTGTAATATCTCCTTCATCTTTCCATCCTCATAAGGAGACTTAGGAGCTGATATTCTCATGACTTCACCGATGCATGAGATAACCGCCAATCATACATCCTTGTCTAGATGCTTCAAGCCTTCAACAACTCAGGCTTACACAACAAAGTCTTAGAAGGGATCAAAGCCACCCGCATTACCTCAGAAGGTGACTGAGGAACTTTGGATAAACATCTCTCAGCTTCTTCCACAGTGCTGAGAAGACTCTCATCTGACCATTGCAAAGTTTTCAGCTTCAATCTTGCATCAAAAAGGCTTCCACATAGATCATCCTTCATGAGAGATGCCATGATCTCACATTCACTGATCGAAATCTTTCAACTGCCCAACTTTGAACACACATGCAAGTGCTGATCATCCACATGCAAGGCCGAAAATTTTGACTCACACTTGAAGATCTGCAAGATTGAGTAGCAACCCAAACAGGTTGGCAAGATCACCAGCTCTGATACCACTGTAACAAGCTACCCCAATTTTTTTTCAAATTTATACAAATAATCACAGCAGGGTTAGCACAATGTATGCAACTGAGTAGAATACCTTCACACTTCTGATCACCAAGTTCCCAAGATGGGCGAGGTGAGAGCATACAGTGCTTTGGCTTAACAATCAAATACTTTGCAGTGAAATTAATTACGATCATCTGCTAATAGTAGGCATCTACTTTTCAGCAGGCATCGACTTATGCAGTGGGAATACTCCACTTATTTAGTGGGTAGTAAAGAAAGATAAACATTGTTCATTACTCCACACTGGCAGTAAACCATCCAGGGGGTTATATAGTGTTTGCAACGATAAATGGATGAGTACAAATAAACAAATCAGATGCAACACTATTCAGAAAATTTAATCTAGTTCATCATATCAGCACCCATGAAGACTTGGCATCATGAGAGACCACCTGCACAAGTATTAGCACCAACATGCACATGATAATATCTGCCCAGCTGAATGTATGCAAGGAAGATCACTGCTGCACTTCTGTTAGATCATGGAAGAATCCAAGAAATGAAGAAGGAAGGAAGCTAACCAAGACGGAAGAACACCATGAATATACCACACAAGATAACTATAGAAGAAACCCAGTCTTGAAAGCCTTGTGGTACTGCTGAAACAATATTGCAGGTCTGAAACTCCTTATAACAGCAATGAAGACTGTTAATTTCAGTCCAACTCCACTTCCATGCACAGAAATCATGCCAATAACACCTTCCAGCAAAGGCACTTTCAATCACTTGAATAGCAACACCCTACTCTCAGCAAATAACCACTTCACAGCTAATCAAACAATGGTAATCTCTTCTTATATGGCTGCAATCAGAACAGGTCTGTGTATTGCTATACGGATGACATAGGAGCATTCGGCTGACAATTTAATGCATTATAAACAGCATGAACATCTTCTAGAGCTCTTAATACACGTCTATAAACAAGAAAGCCTACCAAGGAATGATCAGAGCCCTCTAACATAGACGATCAGCAAAGATAAACCCATGCCTAGTATATGATACAGACTCCATGAAAGAATGGCTAGCAGATGTCACATTTGAATCTACAAGTATATTTCCAAGGGGTCATCATTGTACTCCCAGTCATGAAGTGTATAACCCAACAACTCTTTTAAATAAGTTATATTTAGTGTTTTTTCAAAATCCTGACCATGTACAGCCCAGCATGGTGATCAGCTCACATATTAATTTAAATCAGCAGCAAAGACCCTAGAAATCCTGATCAAATGGAGCGCTTTGGAAAGGCAATCATCAATGCAAAGCATTTTATACATACAAATATTATTCCCTTACAAACAACCATCATCACAAATGCAGAAGTACGGCTAGGTACAAAATCTGTATGGCAGTATTATGGCCCCAAAAACCAACAATTAATAAATCTCCACAATGTCTAAATCAAATCGCTTCAGGTTGCTTAATTAAACCCTGGTTATATTTTTGCAAAAGATCAAACAACCAATCTTTAATAATAGCTGCATTCCCAAATGGTACAGCCACTTTGTACTTCCTGAAGGGTAGAATCTACATCATACTTCACCAAAACACACATCAAATCTTTTCAAGAACACTTCCAAAATCAGAGCAATTATAATAGCATTCAGTTCCAAACAAAAACTTCAAAACCTATCAGAAATCCATGAAGCTCTGTGTGATTCCTGAGTGAAATCACCTTGCACCAGCTAGGGTGGTTCTTTCACCACCAAAATTGATCATCTTCAAGAGGGTTTTCATCCTTAAGAAGGAAAAAGGAAGAACTCACAGATTCAATCCGACAGAATAACAATATCAAATCCAAAAGCATCCCTTCAAATGAGCTCTCGTTCCCCTTTTATAACTTTTTGAGAGGAAATATTATTATTTTCCTTTTAACTCTTCATATTTCTTCTCTCAAAAAGACCTTTTTTGAAATAATAATAATATATCATATGTGAGGCCCCCTTTTTAAATGTCTATTATTTAAAACACTTAATTCCCTTTCCAATGAGCTATAACACTTGGGTACTTTTTATTTATTTTCACCCTTGGGAGACAAGTGAAAATAATAATTAAATAGCTCATTAAACCACCCGACTTTGCGGAAAATCCCAAACTTAAGCGAACTGCAAAATAAATCATACCATTGCCCTTCTATGATGTTTGGGAAGAAGAATGATGTCATCTGGGTGACTTACTATAAATAGACAGCTTCTCCAAGAATCTTGGAGAGCTATCTAGAAGCCCGAACAAATTTTCGAAAGTTGCATAGCCATCCTGAGACATCACTGAGCTCAAAGCTAAGGCAAAACATCACAAATAATTGAACCTGTGCTCTTCACAACAAATAGAGCTCTCTAAACAACCCAGATAGCCTATAGAAACTCAAGGGAATAGGCTATTGGTCTTAGACTTGGCTAAACACCAAATGAGGACATTATACCTCCTCAAATAATCAGCCAATTTGCTAAATGTGTGCAATTTGCCATCATGCCTTTGCTGTCCCATGCTGATATACAATGAAAAATCCTCATAGATGTCTTCATGAAGTGGTTCTTTGTCTATAACTCTCATACTTTTAGCTGTGATTTGGTGTGGCAGCGTATACTTGAGTGCTTTTATTGTGACTTGTTTCCCTTCGTGTTGGAAACTCAACTTCATAGCTTGCAAATCTTGGATGACTCTTTGTAGTGAATGTAGCCATTGCATACCAAGCATAACATCAATATCCTTCAAATCAAGAAGTCATCACAAATTGTATACTCACCAAATAGAATGCTAAGCTTGTTGACTTTCTTCTTGCATGGAATAGTTAGACCACCTGCTATAATCACATCAAAGCCCTCAAAATCATCACTATGCAATCCTCTCTTATCCACCAAACTCTCATCAATGTGGTTATGTGTAGCTTCACTATCAAGAAGTGCCATGACCTTACACCTAAACAATGTGCTTTCAAATAGGAATGGGTTATACCTTGGAGCTCCTGAAAGATAAGTGATCCTAGTTCCTTTGCTACCATCACTTTCAACATGTGGTGTTGGCTGCCCATGTTCACCATCCGAACTAGTATCATCATCCTCATCATCAAGAACCTCTATGTAGTGCACTTTACCCTTTCCAAGACACCTATTACCTGGTTCACATGGTTCTTTGCAAGAAAAACATAACTTTTTTCTGCAAAGAGCATTCTTTGTTTCAAGGTCCATCTTTGGTGTAGCTTCAAATTTTGAAGGAGTGGGCTGCTCAAGTAATTGCTGATCTGATTTTTCATGCTTGAAGTTCTTTTGGGACTGAAATGGAGGAGGTGATGTCTCAAGGTCAAGTGCAAGATGAATTGCATCATCATGTGTATTAGGCTTATGAGCCTTTACCAAACCTTTCATCCTACCCTCTATAAACAACATTGTAACTCTTTTTTCTGACATATCAGGAACCATAACAACAACCTTTTGGAACTCATTGATGTAGAAATCCACATGCCCAACTTGTTTCATTTGTGCCAAATCCCTGTAGTAGACTTCTATATCCTTTTTATCAAACCTAGCAATGAATTTGCATGTAAAATCCTCATAAGAATTGATTATTGCATGCTTTTGTGTCACAAGTCCATAATGCCACCAATCATAAGCTACTCTCTCTAAATGCATGGTTGCAAACTGTATAGCCTTGTCTTCTCGCATTGGTTTGAGTGTGAGGAATGTATCTAGCACTTGTCTTACCGCTGCCATCGAAGTTAGGTAGAGGAACTTTGCTCATGGCTTCTTTGAATTCCTTGTGTTGCCTTGCTTGCCTTCTAGGTCTTTGCTCTACCCTTGATCTTCTTCTATCCTTCCTTTGAATCATGTATTGATTGAAGTTTAGATGCTCTTTGACTTCATCGGGAAGTGCTACATATTCATCATGTATGGAAACCAATTCATCCGCCAATGGTTGCTCTTCCTCATCCTCAATAACCTCTTCATCTTCTTCCTCTCTTGGAAGAAATGTGGGCTGCAATGGTCTATCTGTTGTAGTAGTACGTGTTCTCCCAACACGAGGTGTACCTACTACACTACTTTCACCTGTAGGAGCTGCATTGAGTCTCATATTACCCATGGCTTGAGTCATGAATTGCATCATCTGCTGTTGGGAAGCCATCATTTGAGCTAAAGCATTATTTGTTTGTTGCTGTCCTGCTGCCACATCCCTTTGACTTGCTGCTATATCCCTCAAGATATCACCGACATTCCTATCATCCCTTGGCGGACTCCCATCTCTTTTTCCTCTATCCATGTCAACTTGATTTGTACCTGCAATTGGACTCTCTTCTTCTTGATTATCTAGCTGGCCTGCTCTTCTTCTAATGTAATACTTGTGTGGACCAACTTCAGGTAGCTGCATATGAAGACTCTAAACCCTCTAGGCTGGCAAGATCCAAGCTCTGATACCACTATAAGAACCCTTACCAATTCTGCCCTGTTTTTTCTGATTGCTGGTCTGATTTTCTGATTTAGTTTTTGTTTGATTTTGATTGGGTTTTTGAATGTTTCAATGCGTAAAGGATTTTGCCATGATGTGATAACAATACAGAAACATATTTGCATAGAAACCACACAATATAGATGACTGAAAATGAAATAGATAGTTTCAAATTGAAGATTTGAAAGATGTTACATCAACAACATACCCGGATGATGATATCGTACCAATCATATACATAAATGGAAGCTGATTACATAACAGTCATGACTGATCACAAATCAGATTTGATGTTGATTACAAATGTGGTTCTCAATGGCCAAGAAACCTTCTCCAAGATGAGGCGACGACTCCCAATGATAGCCGCCTAGGTTAGAAGGATGACCAATGATGAGATTAATGATATGCCGCTGTTCTAACACCGATTTCTGATCTGTAGAGACTGATAACAAATCTGATTGCAAAATCCTTGCCAAAACAAACCCTAAACTCCTCCAAAAGGTGGCGGCTAAGTCTAGGAGTGGAGCGATGGATTCCTAGATGTAAGATATGTCAATGCAACACAAAAAGATGCCTCCAAACCCTCCAATCTGCTACTTGCTATGAATTTGCAGAGGACTGAAACACAAATCTGCATACCAATGGATGATGCCAATCACCAAATTGCCCTCCAAGACAAGGCGCTTCACCTCCAAACCCTAGCCATGCATTTGTTGATGGAAATATGCCAAATAACCTTAAGATCTGAGTCGAATTGTCCTCGACCTGTAACAAAACTACAAACGCTATCTGATATGACAATCTCCTTTCAGACCCTAGCTTGTTGTAGCTCCAAAATGCAAAAGAAATCTGCAATTATGCTCAGTAATGAACCTTGAATGGATCCATCTCTTAATGTGGGATGGGTTTTCATCCAAACCACGAATTCTAAGGGTTTTCGTCCTTAGAAGCTTGCTGAAACAAAGTTGCAGCTAAGAGAAACTCTCCAAATATTAAATGACAATAACATAGCATGATCAAAATGACCTCCAAAGCCTTATTTTATAATTCTCCACTTGAGCGCCCAAATCAAATGCATTTTATTTCACTTTGAAGTCCACCGCCATAAATAAAATATTTATTTTAATTTTCCTTTTATTTTTCTCAAGTTGGGTGGCCAACATAGAGATAATAAAATAATAATATTTTATTATTTTTCCTTTTCACCCTTGAGCAGCCACTTTTTGGCTTAAAATATAATATTTTAATAAATAAAATATTATTTATTGTCAGTTGTTTTATTTTCCTCATTTTCTCCTTTTTTCCGTTTTTTCCACTTCTCCAAGTGGGATGTTTTCCCTTTGGCAAATTATTTAATTAATTTTGACTTTTCCAAAAATATTATAAAAATAAATGCCGACTTTATTTTGCCAAGGAGAAAGAGTTGATGCTACTAAAAACCGACTTTCCATTCTCCAAGCTTGAAGTCACTTTAGCTCAAAAAGGGGACATTACATACTATAAAAGTGTTGAATGTATCTTTGAAGGCCTTGTGAAGGTAGTGAGCTTGTAAAAAATGCAAAGAGATAGTGGTAAGAGAAGGCAACAACCTTATTCACATGGAGTTTCTGCCCACATTGGATTCTCTGATTTGCAGCACTTAAACAACTCATTTCTAAGCACTAATTCAATGTTTTCTTAAGCAAATTTATGAGGGAGCAGTCAACTAATCAACTAAGGTTTCATAGGAGATTTCTAAGATTCGTATTGGTAGTTATGGAATATCTATATTAATTACGGATCACTGAGGTTTTGACAGATCAAGCTAAACACACAATCTTGCACAAAAGAAGAAATGCCCTTACCTCACAGAAGAAGACAAATGTTGGTGAAATGAGTTCTTTCATTAAAGACTACCCATTTTGTAGACTTCATTAAGGATAAACAGGTGGGTGATGATGAAATTCTTGTTTGTTTTGATGTGGTTTTGCTTTTTACTAAAGTCCCAGTCAAAGTTGTGATTGAGTTAATAAATAAGCTCATTGACCATCAGATAGCTGCTCTTGTTGAATGTTGATCTTAGCTTGAAATCAGCTTTTTTCACTTTCAAAGGGATTTCCTATTAGAAATTTGATGGAGTTGTAATGGGATCTCCTCTTTCCCTGGTAGGGATTTCCTGTTTTGGAACTTTTTTTTGATATATTAATAAGGGAGTCCATCAGGGCTCGCTCTTATGAAAATATGAAAAATATACAATAAAAATCAAAAAGGTCTTACTGGCCATAGACTAATAGACAATAACAAGGCCTTACAATAGGTCACAAAGGATTAATATTTTGACTCTTGAGATTCACAATTGTGTTTGTTTCTGTCTTAAATTAGAAGATTTAGACAAATTTTATATGCCCATATTGTCATGCCCCTATAGTAATAATTTATAATTGAATATGTTTATTGTGAGTTTATTATTCATTCAAATTAAAGATATGAATGAAACTAGTAATGATAAGAATCTATTACTAAATCTATTGTAAAACTTAATCATTAATATTATATAAACATATAAAATGTGGCTGATTCCCTAAGATGGCAGCGTCAAGAATCATGGATTGAAAACATTTCAAGCAGCCGACTCAACCCTTGGCAGCAAATATATACATAAGACAAAATTATCTTATTGAGTGTGATGTAATGAAGAAGTGCGATCATATGTTAAGAAGTGTAATGATCCTTAAAAGCAGCAATTTGCATATGATATGGTGCAATCTACATTATGGAATGATTGGTTTAATAAGCGCAGTGATTTGTATGAGAAGTAATTTGATTATACTTCAAAAAGGCAGAAATCATATTACATGGCAGCGCTTAAGAAAAGGTGATGAAATTCATTAATAAAGGTGATATGATTTGCATATGAGAAATGCAATTTGTAAAGGCTGCGATTTGCTTTTAAGAGCTAACTAACATATGAAGGATGCAATAAAGACGACAGCAATCAAATATAGAAGACAATCGATGATATGAAAGCATGCAATTTGCTTTGGTAAAGAATGCAATTATATATTGAGTGTGATTTGTAAATGAAAAGGATGCAGATTTGTTAGTGATGGAGTGCAATTTGTAAGAAGAGGTGGTGAACTAAAGTAAGTTCCATATAAGACAAAAGGTCCTATTTAAATATACATATAATATGCTATTTACTATAGACAAAAGGTATGCGATCTGTGAAAGGCAGCATTTTAACTTTATGAAGAGCTGCGAAGTGTAAAAAGAGATATGAATGGATAAGATTTGTTTATTGAAGAACTGCGACTCCTTGAAGAGTTGTCTCTTTGGTAATAGACACAACTATTCATGATGAACGCCTCCCTTTGGAATGCTAAAAAAGTAGGAAGATGGTGTGAATGGGAAAAAAAACAAGTAATGATATATTTCTGAGTTTGAAATATATATTTCTGATATATTTTTCTGAGTATAACAGCAAAGCATAAATTGCTAAAGCAGATTTGATATTATTTTACTTGGTGCAATGGCAGATAAGTATGCTACACCCTATCCTTATGTATTCATAAATGTTAATTTATGTTAATATTATACTTGTATTCTATTAAGAGAAATAAATGAATATCTATGAATTATTTCGTTTATTCTTTATAAAGATTTATATCTAAAATATGGTAAATAAGATTATAGCTATTAATTCTGATTTATAAAATAACTATGCTTATAGACATATATAATATATATTCATGCTATACAAGGAATTAGTATATTCATGACCGGGTCCTTAATCTCTCTCTATTGCCCCTCATGAGGATTGGTTGGGTTGTTAGGGAGAGGCGGAATTAATGTCTCACAAGGAAGGTGAGCCCCGAAGTGGTATGGACGGGTGTTCCTGAAGCTCTCGGGCTAAGTGGTGGTATTGACGGGTGTTCATGAAACCCTTGGACCTACTCCCCAATGTGGTATGGATGGGTGTTCCTGAAGCTTGGGCCAGGTGGTGGTATTGACGGGTGTTCATGAAACCCTTGGGCCTCACTTGTGGAGAATAGTTTTTCTAGCACCCTAAGATGGTTATCCCCCATCTTCCGTAGGGTTGATGATTAGGTAAAAGGTAAGGATTGGGGCTTAAATATAGTAATCATCAAGTATATAATGAATACTAATTAGTCCCTAGTTTTAATGATCTGATTTAGGGTACAATAAGTATGTCAAAGTATGTTTATTATGTAAAAACATGCATACTCAAAGTAGGGGACATTACACATATCTAGTGATTTTTACCAGCATATGAGTTCTTCATAGTTCATTATAGCCATTTCAATATTCACAAATGATTCACTTTGTGTCAAAAGTTAGAATGATTTACACTGAATTTTACATGTCTGTATGTAGTAGTTTTTGCTTCAGAGTTTGCAATAAAATATATTTTTCCAGTTATTGATAGACATCTAAATTTTAGATTTATATCTATGCCATCTTGGATGTTACCTATGGGTTAAATGTTCATGGATTTTAGTTTTTTGTTTGATGCAGGCTAGGGCTTGCTTGTATTATATTGTACACACTGCTGTAAACTGTATAGTGCATCCAGGGTTATTGTTTGAAGTTTGAACAACAAAGAATGATGGTGATATCTAAAAAGAGGCAGCGTGTTGGCAGCAGCAGTCGGCTGTCTTCATTCAGTGAAGAGAAATTGAATATTCTGAAACCTGAAGAAAATGAAAGGCTTTTTCAATCTAATAATAAGATTGGAGGATTCAATGATGCTACCAGTGCAGATGTTGTTTTAACTCTGCAGCGAATTTCAACATCATTTGATAAGGATCAGGAAGAAAATGTGGAGGTTGAGCAACCTGCTGTGGTTTACTTGCATTCTAATGTTTTGAAAAAATGTAGGTATTTTGCTGCTCTCTTATCTGAGAGGTGGCAGACATCTGTAGATAATAAAATGGAGAAGCCAATACAAATTAACTTGGGTGTGCCTGTTTCAAGAACAGTGGAGACCTATTATATTCTCTTGCAGCTGTTTTATTCAAAGGACTTTTCTGGAATAATCAAGGATGTTCCAAGTGCAACGGCTCTTCTACCTATTGCTTCAGAGCTCTTGTATGATGAATGTATATGTTATTGTGTCCGGTTCCTGGAGGCCGTGCCATGGACAGAGGAAGAAGAGAGGGAGGTTGTGAAATTGGTCCCGTACCTAGAACAAGGAGAAGCTGCAGAGCTTCTTGCAAGAATCTCTCCTGTGAAAGGTAGTGCATTGGAGGATATGCTGAATGGTTTGATATATACTGCAACCCATAGTCATCTAAATGGTGCAACTGTTAAGGCATTTGTGGCTAAGTTACTGCGGGACTATTCATCTCGAGATGCTGTTCGTCTTGTTCTGGACAATGCTTTTGCTACAAGTTTGAAAAGCGTGAAGGATTCTTTAGAGGAGTACTCTAGCCCCAATCTGAGAGGTGATCACGACGAGATTGAAGCCATGCAACGGATGAACCTCCATACCGCTGTTGTTAATGGAAGGCATTTGCTTTGGCTCATAGAAAGAATGATTGAATTAAAAGTTGCAGACACTGCGGTGAAAGAATGGAGTGACCAAGCTACATTTGCCTCAAATTTACACAGAGCCTTTAGAGATGATGCATGGCGGAACATAGCTCCAGGTCTCCCTGCCCTTGTCCTACGTTGTACTTGTCGTCTTGCCAATGCAGTTGCCTCTGGGAGTATCCTTGCTCAGAGAGAGGTGAATTTCAATTACTTGACCATCTTCAAAAACATTTTATAGCAATTCTTCTGGTTTTTACTTTCATCATAACAAGTGGCAATTGCAAATGTTTCTGATTGTGTCTAGCATATTTTTCATCTTACACATCATTTGTCTAGTCTATAGGCTATGATTTGTGATAACCTATTAAATGAAAATGGTAAAGACAATATTAGATATATAAAATCGAACTTTGAATAATCTGACTGTAACTGATACCATATATTGTCTATTGATGCTTCACAACCATTCCAATACCAAATGCAATTTTTTTATAGATTCAGAAATCATAGGTGCCCCAAATTTTCTGGTTCAGGTATGTGTCAGATTGCTTGACAATTTTGGGGGCTCTGGGAATGACTCCACAGTTTGCCAACAAGAATCTCCGTTTTTTTGTAGACTTACTGAATGTCAAAAGGCTTGAAATGATTGGGGCCAGTGAACTTCCCATTCAATTCTGTGTTCAGTATGCAATTTGGTTGGCTTTTGGTCTGAACTATAATTAATTGTTTACGGTAAAATTGTGATTCTACTTATATGTTTTCCCTTTCTATGTTAAATAGCTCAATGTTTCAGCAGCTGCAGCCTTATCTTTGTTTATATCCCAGTGAGCTCGTGTAACCCAAAATCTTTTTTTGAGAGGCTTTTGATTTTTTCTCTAATAAAGGTTTGGTATGAGAATGCTAGTGGTCTACTGTGCATTTGTAATGTTTCTGACGATTGAAGAATAAATACATCTGCAAGATGTGTGGATTTTAGTGTTTCCAGGGAGGGACAATATGCTTGGAGTAGCAAGTCTGGTAGTTGGAGTAGTAAGTCTAGTAGTTTAGGATTAGGCAATTGTTGATTTATTCACTTGTGTAATGTTGAACATTCATGCAAGGTTTCATTTGGGCAAGAGTGAATTTTTTCTATCAAGATCCTGTATGCATGCAAATAATTGGCCTCATCATTCATGTAAAACCTGATCTGCAGAGAAATCTGAACTGGATAGAGAATTTATCTGGATCCTTGATACATACTGTACAAATATTTCATGTTCATTAAATAAGTCTCTTGAGGGGCCCAAACAGCCCTCCTATGAATTATATTAATATAAGCACTTCACAATATAGGACATCCTTGCCTATTTGGACCACTTTCTTTCTAAATCCGGTTGTGTACTCCTGTACACTTTGACCTTGTCTTTGTCTGAAATAGTGCCATTGCATTACTCTCTCTTCCTCAGCAACTAGGGTAAAATTGTTTCTTGAGCAGCCCCTTGAAGTCCCCGCACTTGGAGATTGGTGGCACATTTTGAAATTGCAAGGAAAAATCATAAACTGCATAGAGCATGCCCAAATAGCTCGAGTCTAGCAAATAAGACTTGTTGGCATGGAGACATCTTGTGCAAACTGAAATATACTTCCATTTGGGAGACCCATTAGTCCAATTTCTCAACACTTGTCTGCCCATTAGGGCTGAATATTTATCTTCGCTTCAGCCTTGAAGAAATCATTGTAGGAGGACTTTTCTTGTTCTTGCTTGTTTCTCTTAGGCTCCTCTTTTTCCTCTTGCTCTTGTGCAATACCCAATTTTTTAGTTAAGGCAAGCATGATGCTTTCCAACCTATCAATCTTTCCGATTGAGTGGGAAATATGAGCAACATCATTTTCTAGCCTCCTAAACCTTACCCCATCGTAATCCATCTCTTTGTCCATGTCTCTTGCCATTGATCTTGCTGTCCTATTCCACTCTCTTGTATTGATCTCAGGCTCAAAAAGAACCAAATTCTCACTTCTATTCGACCTTGTAGATGGCATACCAGTCAATAGCCTTGTTATATTTGTCACACGCTTGCAAGAGTAACAAAACCCTGCTCATAAACCACTTAATTTGTAAAACTTTGGAGACACTTTCCAAACAATCACCAATTATAGATACTAGCTTGTCAAATCCACACAGCTTTTTAACAACTAGAAATCTTTCTTAGAATGCTTATAACTTCAGTTTAGGATGTTCAACTATGCAAGGAAACATGAAAAACAAGCAATCACATCCACCAAATACATCTTAGAGAAATGCTCAACACACAAAGTGTAAATAAACCACCAAAAGAGACTAAACATGCAAATACACTTGGAGAAACCCTCAAAAGGGAAGAAAACTCCCAAAGAGTGAGCTCATTCTCCTCATGCCACAATTATACAGTCAATTACCAATGTTTACAACATAGAAGCAAACTTGGGAAAAACTTGCAGTTAACCATGGGTACCTAGCACCCGCCAACTTTCCTGTGCCAGTTAGAACCAGAATGACAATCAATAAACTGGTCAATGTTGGTCAAAACCATGTCAAACTGGCAAAAAACTGGGCAGATGTAAAAAACAAGGGGGTTAAATGTGTTTTATTGAAAAAACCGCTCGATTTTTCAAAATGGTAGTGGGTTTTTTCTTATAAACCCCTTGAAACTTATTTTTTTTGTCATTTTTTCATCTCTAGGCAGCAGTTAAACAATTTTTTAGACTTTCTTGGGCAAATGTAAACACCAAACTAGACATTTTGCGATCATCAAACTAGGGCACGACAGTATGCATTCGACATTGCTCCTTCAAACCCTCGTTTTGCATATTTTTCAGTTGCAATGTGACAGAGTTAGGGTTTTTCAACTTTTTTTTTTTCTAAACTTTTTAAACCCCAACTCAATGCACAATGTCATAAACCCAACTTAGGGTTAGTTTTTAAATATTTTTTAGGGTTGGGTTATGGTTAGTTTTTTTTCTATTTTTTAGTCTATTAGAGGCAGCTAGAGTTAGGTAATTTATTATTTTTTACTAAACCAAAAGGTTGCAGCTTGTTGATTTTATTATTTTATATTTTTTTTTCTCTAATAGCAACGGGTATGAATGTGTTAGCAATTTTGGTCCATATTTCATCATGCCATGAGAGAGATTTTGTATGGGTATATTACACATGGGCTCCCAATTTGAAAAAGCCAAAATACAACTTTTATGGGAATGAAAATGGTGGGAAATCAACTGTTTCAAATGGCACCTTACAAAGCTGACAAGACATGAAGTGAAAGTTTGCAAGAATTGCCCTTTCGATGTGACTGGACAAACAAAGTTGTCTCTTGATGCTTATGCAAAAAGTAAGGTGAAAAAGGCCGAAACTACTGTTGGTTCATTGATACAATCTTCTAGTGATTGTGATGCAGCTGTTGGTATAGATGATAAGGAATTTCTAGTGATTGTGATGCAAAAAGTAAGGTGAAAAAGGCCAAAACTTTGGTATTTTCATGTTTTGAAATGAGCTATTATTAGCTTTACAATACAAAAGTTGAAACTTATTAAAAATAGTAAATTAGGGTTCCTAGTGAGAACCAAAGAGTCACAACACTTGGTAGTGATGTTTGTCCTCTTTTAAAAGTTGAAATAGGTAGTTGAATTGGGACAAACTTAATACAGACTTAAAATGTTTGCTGGACTTATTTATTTTTGGTACCCCCATTTGTCAGGGTCATAAATCCTAGCCTGTAGCTTGAAATTCAAAATTTGGTTATATGTTGTGATGCAGTGCTGGTAACGGGTCAAATGAACAAGCAATTATTGGATGCACAGAGTACATGATGAAAGAAATCACAAGTGTTATAACAGGTAGTTGAATGGGAACGAACTTAATACAAACTTAAAATGTTTGCTGGACTTATTTATTTTTGGTACCCCCATTTGTCGGGGTCATGACTCATAACTCCTAGCCTGTAGCTTGAAATTCAAAAGTTGGATATACATTGTGATGCAGTGCTGGTAATAGGTCAAATGAACAAGCACTTATTGGATGCACAGAGTACACAATGAAAGAAATCACAAGTGTTATTGGACATTATTGCCATGATTATCACAAAACATATCATTATGAAAATGAGGCTACTCATTTACAGTAGATGTCAATGTGGATGCATTGAGACTATGCAACATGAGCATAACTAAGTGACAACCATGAAATTCAACCTGCCTGTTCACTAAATGGAGATCTTCTCATAGACAATGTATGCACGAACCACCTGTTTGCTACATGAACTGTTGATGCCAAACTCCAGTGCTAACCCCATGCTGTTATCCAGTGCCAATCTTTGTCTCTTCGATTTGGCACGTATATAGACCTTGGAAAGGCAACTTCATTACCCAGTATGGTTTCCAATATGAAAACTTGTTATCATGCCCAAGGCGGTTCATCTTCCTATGCAGTTATGCACCATTAATCTAAACAAACATCAATTGCCAGTGTTAAAATACATTTTCAGATTTTCTTGGTCTGTGACTTGCTATGTTTCAACATGTAAACCAATAATGTGCGTGCGAATGAGGAACCAAACTGTGTGGACTGTAAACCAATAATGCAAGCCCTTAAGTCAGTGCATGTGGACATACACCAAAAGCCTCTGCAACCAACCAATGCATGTGTGGAACAAACCTGCACACAGAATACAAACAAATAGAGAAAACAAAAGCATGTTTGTAACCAAAACCTTTTGCACCAAACATGTTTTGGGGTGATGCAAGATTGTATGATCCCTGAGATGTTCCTGCATCACGTTGGAAAGTCTAGTTCACAAGCTGCAGGATAAAGCAACCCATCAAGGTACTTTGACAAAGTCTTAGGGCCAAATTCCACTCCATTGAGCTCCAAAAATGCAAAAAATACCAAAAAACACTGTTCAGAAATTTTTAGAATTTTAGCCAAAACTGTCATTTAGATTACCCAAGCTCGTCTCTGGATCAACAACTAAGAAACTAATAAGGAATCCATATATGATTTTATTGAAGAAATTGTAGGCGCCCTTTCAAGACTTTGATATGATAGAGAGTTTAATTAACAAAAGGATCTATTGACTATCTTCTAGAATAGGACTTCTTATAACAAGACTTAGTGGGTTGTCTTTCCTCATCTTGACACTCATCCTCCATAAATGATCCATATTGGATCTAGGAGTAAAGCTCATCCGGGAAAGACACTTTAGCATGTTGCAGGGCCAAAAACTATATTTATATGGGACCAAAACTTGAATACGTCTACATATTTATCTTCCTTTTGAAAAGCTATGCAATTTCAAAAAAAGAGGACACCTCATTTTGAGTCCACACACAAAAGATATGGCCTCTGGAGAAGCAGGGTTTAAAACTGGCAATAGTGGCGGCTTCAGAAGTGTGGTGTTTTTGCAATATCAGTGGCAGTTTTGAAAATGACATTGGTAGTTTCACAATCGATGGGGGCCGTTTTGCAATTGACGGGGCAGTTTCGAAAGTGATTCCTATTGAAAGTGGCGGTTTCACCTGAGCCGGAAAAATAAGTTGAATTTGAACTGAACCAATGTTCTTGTCTCTTCAGTTCCTGAGTAAGGAGTCTTGATACATATGAGGGGGTCTTCCAAACTCTATAAGAACTGTATGAGGGTTTAGAGCAAAGCAAAGGAGGATAATTGGAGGTTGTATTTCTCAAAAAGAGAGGCTGAAATAGTGATAGGCTTGACAGAGGGTTGCAAATCTCTTTCTACTTGTCTATGCTGAGTAATACACTTTAGTAGAAAGTCATTGCTTCCACCAACTGGGTTTTTTACCCCTCATAGGGGTTTTCTCGGTTCATAGCCTTGTGTTATGTTGCATTTCATAGTATAGTATATTTATGTGTATAACAGCATTTTAATTCTTCCATTAACAACTGTCGTTTGAAATTCAAGTAGGATAGTAATGTAGAAGTTTGATTCCCTAATTCTAACCAAGGTAATAGGGAAATTATGGATCATTTGGTATTAGAAATACAAGTCTTTTGGTGCTTGTAGGAGATTTAGGGTGACACATAGAAGGTTTTTGTGTGTATAACCCTTGTTTTCCAAACTCTTCTCAAGGTGTGTAGGTTGTAAAGGAGCAGCCATGACAAAATCTTAGAAGAAAAAGCTTGAAGACCTCCAAGAAAGCCATGAGTTGGTTTTGAGAGAAAATGTAGCTCTTTGGAAAGAGATGCACCATGTGAGTGTAAGGATTGAAGTGTTGCAAGTTAAGTTCAAGCAATTGCAACAAGAACTGGTAGAGAAAGATGCACTACCATCAAAGCTCCAAGAAGAGAAAGAGGAATCTACGAAAGAAGAGTGGACTGGCTCCTTCTCAAGAAGAAGAAACTATTAGAAAGATATGCAAGGGCATCCCTGAACATGTTTTCTTCAATGATTTGAAATCTAATGATTCCACTTGTAAGTTTGAAGATCACACAAGGTTGTAGGTTCAAGATTGCTTGCAAGGATGAGGCATGATGGAAGAGGGTTTGGTAAAGATGGCCAAGGAATACCCCAGGCCATCATAGTGAAGGAAAAACTCAGCATTTAAGAGCCTTGGTTATGGAAGCATGGAGATCAGAAAAAGATCTAATAAGGGGTTTGCACTATGCACAAATCAAGGACAGATCATTGGAGGTAAACATTGTTTTTGTAAAGCCGCAAGATGATTGTAGTATGTCTCCAAAGAAAGAGCAGCAGTCTAAGAAAGAAGAGGAGAGAAAAACTCCACTTCAAGAGGACAAAGAAAAAAAGAAGAAACGGGGAGCTTGCACTCCTACTTTACCACTAGCCAAGCCTGAGGAGGTAATTGAGCACGTGGGTAATTATTCCATCTTTTATTTGAGTTGCAAAAGGAATGGACATAGAGCACAAGATTGCAAATTTCAAATTCCATGCATTGTTTGTGGAAGCAATAACCATTGTGGTCTATTGTTCAAAATAAACACCACCATTAAGGAGCCTAAGCTTCATAGTAAGGATGACAAAAGGAGGAGCCACTCACCTAAATCAAGGCAAAAGAAGGGCAAAGGCACACTCAAGGAAGGTAATAAAAAAACTGATTTGAGTATGTGTAAAGCTAACAGCTATTGTTCTCATTGCAAGGTCGGAGGAGATTGGGGTGACAAGTGTTGGAGGCTCTATTGTGAGCTTCACCCAAAGCATGGCCCAAGCAAGAAGGAGCAGCCACTTGGGCAAGAGAAGAATTCACAAATATTAAGTAACAAGGAGGAGTAACCTTCTCGTGAGTCTACACCACCAATGTATGGTATGGGGTTGTCTTATGATGCTTGGATAGAGCACTTGCTGAATTTGCGTAGGAGATAAGAGTGTTGGTGTCATATGTATGGGCATTTGATAACATTCCAAGTTTCTCTTATGGATTGGGTTTGTGTTCAAGGCTAACTCCACTTGGTTGTGCAAGAAAGGAGTAGACTCACTCACTAAGAGGTGAGTATGAGCAAGCAAGGACAAGAGGGAAAAAATGTGTGAGATAATACAAGTTTCTAGGCCTCACATTTCTTGAAAAGTTGTAAAAGTTGCAAATTGACTTGTTGTTGGTAGCAAGCATGGGTAGTGTAGATGATAGTTGCATGAAGGCATTGTTTTTTCTAGCAACTAAATCATGAAAGAGCAACATGGGCAACTTGTAGGAGTTTATCTTCACATGTTGTAGCTATGTATGTGATTGTAAAAGAGGAAAAATGCAGTTTTGTTCCATTTGCATGAGCAAGGGATAAAGCATATAAGGTTAACATGAGACAGCACTATAACATATTGTAGAGTGTTGTAGCACATGTATGCTTCTTGTTTGAGAGCATGTACAGAAAGTTAATTTGGGTGTTGGATGCATGTATTCTCCATTGTTGCATGAAGACAAGAAGCATCTAGCAAGATTGACAATTTTGGTAACATGGACAGCGCTATGGCATGTTTGTGGGTGTTGTAAGCATGTATACTTTTTGAGTTAGAGTATGGGCAGCGCTATGAAGCAATTGGGTGTTGTAGTCATGTATGTAGATTTCCATTGACTGCATAGCATGGGCAGCACTAGGAAACTTTTGTGGGTGTTGTAAAACATGTATGTATCCTTGCGCAGAGCATGGGCAGCACTATGAAGTATTTTTGGGTGTTGTAAGCATATGTACTTTCTTGATTGAGCATGGGCAACACTATGAGCATGTTCTAAGGTGTTGTAAGTATGCGTATTTTCATTTGAAATCCAATTAGGACAGTAATGCATAAGTTTGATTCCCTTGTTTTTAACCAAGTTAATAGGGAAATTATAGATCAATAGGCCAGTGAATCCTGAGGTTTTGGGTGAGTAAAAGGCTTTACAGGTTCTGTTGCATCCTCTGGTAGAAGAGTACAACACTTAATTAAGTGGCTGCATTTATGGGAGTGTCTCTACTTGGAAGGAATATTTTATATGTTGAAGCTGAATAACCTCAAGCAAGGGTTTTCTGAAATCCAAGATTACATAATTTCGCACAGATAATTGGGCTCTAACTCAAAGTAAGATTAGAGGTCTTAATATATTCACTGAAGTGTATTCATTCCAAAATTCTTAAGGAGGGTGAGAATGATGAACCCATTCTCCAGCAAGACACAATTCTGGGGTAGCATTATGGGATGAATTCTAGTAATTCATTAAAAAAACTAGCCACACCAAACCATATTCAACTCTCCTTGGAAGGCCCCTTGATGGTCATCTTTAGTGGCAAAAAACCTGCAAAATAATTATTGGATAGAAACTTGGCTAGGTGTTCGAAAACCAGCCAATAAAAATCTTAAGATCTGCTGCCTGAAAACTAGAAGTAGCTATCTGGGTTTGCCTTACTGTTCAGGGTTGATTTCCTTGGAAAATGAGCAAAATTGACAAAATAAGATAAAGCTCCAAATCAAAATAGGAAAACTATAAGGGTAAGACATAAAATAGAATTAGAGAAGAGAGATGGCCAAAGATCTAATCTAATTTACATTCACTGAAAGAAATTCAGAAGGTAAGGTACCAGTGCAGAAAATAAATCAATAAATTGCCCTCTTCTATGGAGGTAAGTGAGCTAGTAACCACAGATCTATTGAATTGTACTCCTTAGACAAAGAGAAATTCTATACACTAACCCTTAATTGTGCTAAATACCATGTAGAGGTGCGAAAAGCTCAGCCTCAAGTATATAGCAGATTACTGTGAGAGGAGGTAGGGGCACAACATTCTTTGGCTAGTTGCTTACCATTTACTAGATCCTGTCCATCATTATGCAAGCTGACTTAGACCATGCTTACCCCAGTCTCACTAAAGAGAAAACACCATACTGCTTGTTATTTCTCCTCCATGCAGACTCATTTTGCTCTATTTCTGTCATTTTGACTCCATACATCTCCTTTGGATGCTATTTCTTGTGTTCACAGCATTTCCTGTCAAACTATCAGAACTGAATTATACTGTGTGGTAGAGGTTCTATTGGAGATGAGAAAGTATTTGCCATTACTAGGGTTATCACTGTTCTAAAGAAGATTGAAACAAGCAGGAGCAGATTTTCAGGTTCTCCATCTCCAAGTGCTGTTGTGAAATTTCAGTGGAATAGTCCTCTATGCTATTCTGGAGCAATTGTTGTTTCTGAAGGCTGTTTTAGATCTTTGTACAACAAACTTGTTTCTGATTTCTGCAAAAGTCAATATGATTTTGAGTTTTAATTCATGTTCATTGGAAAAGGATTTGGAAAAAATTGTCCAACAAAAAATGCATAGCCCTTTTTTTCTTAATATAAAATCTTAAAAAGGCAAAAGAGCCAAAAAGGCAGGAGAAGATACAGACGCATACCTATTGATTTGGCTATATTGTTTTATGGTAACTTTTTTTGATCTGCCTTAAATTTTTATCTTTTGTGTAGATTATGTGGTTCAGTAAGAATTCTGTATAGAATTATTTGAAGGCTGCTACTTGTTTCTACTTTGCAATACTTTCTAATCACCTAGGAACTTGGGATTGGGCTGTAAAAGTGCAAAGTTTTTCTTTTGAACCTCTTAAATGGATGTTTAAACTCCAAAATGGGAACCCCTTTGGTGAGCATACTATTATTGTTCACCTTAAGGAGTGTGGTAGTTGAGATGTGCTTTAAATCTGTATTGTTCCAACCATGGATAGTATTTACTGGGAGCAAACAAAACCATCCAAGGCCTTTATTCTCTAGTGTGTATGAGCTCTGCATGTCCAATGAACAATTGCACCATTACATTTTCAGTAACCACTTCCTCAATTGCATGCCTCTAAAGAAAATCACTGATGTTTGTAATCAGGTTACATATTGTGATATCCTTTGAACTTGGGGAAATGCTTGTGGATATTTGACAAAGTGTAAAATGAACGTGTCAATGCTGCCAGTTAGAAATTTTGTTTCGAGGGCCAAACTTGAAATTGACCTGCCATATTTGCTTAGTTATATTCATAAGGACGTGAATGGTGGTTTATCCTGCAGCTGTTAGGATCTGTGATTGTTGCTGAACTTTAGGGAGCAGAGGAATGTTTGATGAAAAGAAGTCTGTTTTGATCCAAAATACTCGATTCTATTGATGGATAATTTATCTAAGCCTGGATATATCCAATGAACTGGTTTTGCTTCTTGCTTAGTCCCCAATCTTGTATTTTACCCCTTTCTTCTGAGACTTGACAGGGCCTTGCTTCTTTAGTAAAGGAGGAGCTAGGCCTCCCCATTATGCTTGCAAATTAACATTGCTTAATGAAAAATATTATGGAGAACCTTCGGTGCATTCTTAGAGGAATGCTTTATGTTCAATGTCTCCATGTTCGATCTCTTATTTTGCAAATAATTACTAATGATTCTCAAAAAATATTGACAAACTCTTGAGTTTTTCAAGTTTCCATTATGTAATGTCCATCTCTTTTTTCATTTCTAATTTTACATTTGTACTTTCCTATTTGAGTGTTTTTCTTCATGGACAATGTAATTGATGATATACATAATCACATTTTTGCAGGTTAGGATGAAGCTTGTAAAGGACTGGCTTCCAGTGGTTATTGCCTGCAAAGACAATGTTTCTCCAATTCCATCAAGCCAGAAATTACTTTATCAGGAGTTGGAAGATGTCTTTCTACAAATAATTTCCACGTTACCAATGCTCGATGCTCAGGGGTTGTTACAGCAGTGCCTTAATTTGGCTACTCGTAATGTGGATGATTGTACTCATTTGGTGTCTGCTTTTAATACCTGGTTCCGAAGGGCAAGCCATGCTCCATATCTTTTTAGTGATGATCAATCTTTGTAACTAAAGCAAGGCAGTAATGCAGAACAAAAGCCTGGAACACTGGAGTGTCTTCATGCTTACTGTGAGTTTTGTTCTCTTTGTTTGCTCAGAACTGGTTGCATGCAATGAAGGAAGCTTTTAGAATCTAACAGGGAAAAGTTTTGATGTTACTTGAGCACAATAAAATATATGATCTTCTCCACCAGTGCTCATTTATTAGAAAAAAAAATGAATTTTAATGTGGAGGACACATAAGTGTATATCTTTGTATGAAGTGTGCCAAAGGTCATTTTGGATTTCTTGTAAATATTCCAGTTCACCATCCATTCTCAATTATCTGATGAACAGATGGATCAAGTTACAAAGCTCATGTAACTTTGTATGTAATTTACTGTGGTCTTTGGCTTTTATTTTAAATGTGAATATCTGGCGTTTCTGTATTTTTCCTCTCTGACTTAGACAGTGATTGTGCGAATCATTCACAGAATGCACCTAAAGTGGCCTTACAAAGTTTTGCAACATCTTTTCTATAGCTGGAGTTCCTGTTAATACAAATCATGAGATTCGTTGTGCATCCTGATTTTTTTTCTTTTCTATCTAAAGCCATATTATCCATATTAAGGCAGTGCAACTGCTTTTAGAATTTTCAGGTTCTATCATTCAGTTGTTGAGATGTTTTTTCTGTTGGGCCATCTTGGTGGGATACCCCAGTCCTTGGCACTAAGCAAGAGGTTGATGATTCATGCACCTGATGCCTACAGGCTGCAAAAGTATCGGGACTTTTATCCACCCAACAAAAAATTCTTTACAGAATACCTGTAGAATATTCTGCAGGGCAGAGGCTAACCTTGAATCCCATTCATCGAATACTTTGGGCGCCAATAGAGGGTGTGCCTCAATATGTTCTAGTTGGCGTCATTGATGGTGGTCAGCTTCTTCTGAGATTACATGTTCATCTATGGGATGTCATGAAAGTATGCTCTTTGGGCATTGCAAACTTTGAGACTTTTATTGATACCTCTAGTTCTAATCTCCTTCATGTCTTGACCTTTCAAATTGGTTGTCATTATCCATGTTACGTGGTTTGAACTTTCACTTAACGTCTTTGACTGTTTAAAAAGTTTATAAGAGTACAAGCCTTATTATTAAGATTATGTTTACACAATCTTTTTGTTCCTGCTTTAAGCAAAGTGCATGCATATTATTAGATTATGCATTATCATGCATTTGTCATCTGTCCTAAAAAAATTGGTGATTTTCTCAAAAAAATGGATGGGTGTCTACTTGATTGAAAGGTTTAATAACCTACTTGACGTTTTTTAAGCAGCACTCATCCTTTTTTAATGAGAGGATGAACAAGTCTTCGTTAACATTTGTTCACTTTAAATGTCCTAAAGGAACTCCCACATTGGATCACTCCTGTGAGAGTGAAGGCTATTTGCCACAGCCAAAAGATTTTGTATGTGGTTTTACAGGGATGAAAATATAATGGTTTAGTAATTCTTGTGAAAATATTGAAAAACATAACATAAATATTATGGTTGAATACGAGATTGGTTACTTCATTTGTCATCCTGCACAATATTGGGATACCTGGTTATTTTAGTTTATGTACCACCTGAAGAGAAGGGTAAACAAAACAAAGCTCTGCAGACTGTCAAATAGACCAAAGGTTCTGTTGTGACCAAATTACACATCGCCCCATTGCAAATGGGGACCCCCTTTTTTTTTGAGCTCCGATGCTTTGCATGACGTTTTGGATGATGTCTTAGGTTCGTTTCATCTGCTAATTCAACAAGAAATCTCTCTTAGAAGGTTTTTGCTTTATAATTGGAGGTCTCATCTGGAACATGAACTTGTAGTAATGAAGAATTTGGATCAAATCCCATCTAAATGATGAATCTTGAGGTCAATCCTGATGTATGTTTGAGATCCTGAAAAGACTAAGTCTGGTAGCCTGAAATCCTGAAATCCTGAAAATCTTGAAAAATTGACTAAGTCTGAAATCTGGTGGATCCTCCAAATTCTAGATTTTGCATGTTAAATCCGGTGGATTCGAGACCTATCTCAAACATCCTGGAAGGTATATTGAAAAATATTTAAAGTATAAGAAACTTATACTTAATATATTTTTCAATATACCTTTACCCTCAAGAACCTTGAAAAAGTACTCCAGAGGATTCAAAAACTTAAACCAATGCGCCGATTTGTAGAAGATCTCGCAAGTGTCAACCAATGCGCCACAACAAGAAGACATCAAAAGTGTGAACTAATGCACCACAGCAAGGGGATTCCAAACTTGCTAACCAATGCGCTAGGTTGTAGAGGATCTTGGAAGTGTGAACCAATGCGCCAAAATGAGCGAAATTTTAGAGGAAATCAAACCCTTGATCCAATGCGCCTCATTCAAGAGGAAATCAAATCCTTGACCCATTGCGCCACCCTTAGAGGATTTAAAACCTTGAAGTGATGTGCCAAGATGGATGATAAGCAGTTTCGAAGTGTCAAAGTGCAAATTTCATATTGTTTTTAGAGGAAATCAAACCCTTGAACCAATGCGCCACTAGTGGAGGGTGGTCTAGTTTAAGATTTTAGAGGCTTATCAAGGCGGATTTCTAGAGGATTTCTAATTCCTCATCCATTGCGCAAATCCTAGAGGATCCTCAACGCCTCATCCAACGCGCCAAATCCTAGAGGATTCTAAAATCCTTATCTAATGCGCCTAAACAAGAGGATTTTCAACCCTTGATCCAATGCGCCAACACCAAAAGGATGTGAAGGTCTATCTAGAGGAAACCAAAACATCCAACCATTGCGCCACCTTATGGAGGGGAGTAAAGTCAAGTTTTGAAAGCACGTTTCAAGAGGATTTCGAATACTTGAACTGCCGCGCCAACATCAAGAAGATCTTCAACCCCTTAACCAAAGCGCAAATGCTAGAGGATTCTAACATAGGCAACCGGTGCGCTAGCCTTTGAGGATGTGAAAATTTGATCTAAGGTATATGCATTTCATTTTTAGGTAGATCTTGAACACCTCATCCAATGCGCCTAGAACAAGGAGTAAAAAATAGTGGTTTAAAGTGAAATTTTAAGCAAAGATCTAATGTGGCATCTAATGCGCTTGGCTTGGAAATGCATGAAGTGATTCTTATATGTTATAAATCAAGTATTATCATGTTTATCAAGAAGATTGATGTTGTTTCTTTGTTTGTTTGCAGGAATAAGGAATGTGAATGATGCTAAGGAGTCATCAGAAGAAGAAGTTCAAGGATACCCTATACGATCACTTCAAATATCAACTACTTCATCTTCATCAATCAAGACTTCCAAAGGCATCCACTTTACTTCAAGGAAACCTCATGTCATTAAGCTTCAAGTCTCCTTTGGAAGTTAGCTGCTCTATCATAAGGAAGGTGTTATCATCAAGTTGGAGCATTTCATATATTCTACTTCATTCAAGATCATCTTCCAGGAAGCATCATTCTAAGAGATCTATATCACTTCAAGTATCAGCTAGTTTCTTCATCAATCTACCGGAACTCTTCATCAAGTGGCATCATGTTCAAAGACAAGGCATTCACTCATCCAAATTTCAATTAAAGTTCTCCCAATCTTCAAAGATTCATCAAGTTTCAAGTATCCTTGAGAGGTCATCTACTCCACATTCAAAGAAGGTGTTGTTATTTACATTCCGAAGGGTCACTTCGAAGATCATCGTGCAAGATCACTTCATCAACTTCTACATCAAGCAAAGACATTCATTCAACTTCAAGTTCCATTCAACCTTCAAGTCTTTGAGAAGAGTCTTCTACTCCGATTAATGAAGCAATCTTCATCATCTACTCTTACATGAAGGAAGTATACATCATCATCATCTACTCTATTACTCACTCTTCAAGAAGGAGCATCATCAAAGAAGATCATCATATCAACTTACCTACAAGAAGAAGAAAGAATCATGAAGTTAATCAAGTGAAGCAACAAGTATCATACATCCAGTTTACAATTCAAAAAACAAGGCAAGATCTACAAGATGTATTCCTAAACATACAAGTTCAAGCAATCGCATTGAATACATCATTACAAGTTGATACAATTTTCAAAGTATGCTGAAGTGGCATCTATGTGGCGAGTACACATTATTTTAAATGCATTAAATGTATCATTTAATGAAAGAAGCCAAAGGGATTCCTATGTGGGGGATGTTTTAAATGATGTCGCCTTACCTTATCACATTGGAAAACATGCCTTCATTGCCTCTCTCTTTTGTGCCAAAAATAGCAAATTGTTGTAACTACCTCTGAGGTGGCACGATCTAGACCCTTGGCTATCGAATTAATCTTAGCCATTCATTGTAACCTGGGCTTCTATATAAAGGCCTTGTTGCCTCATTTGTAATTCAGTAGTTCAGTTGGTAGGAAAGTAGGAGTAGAATATGAGAGACTCTCAAAATTCTCTGAGAGGACTTGGAGATTGTTGTAAATAAATCTCAAGATTAATGCAAAGAACATTGGAGTTCACTTGGTGTTTAAGTGTTATCTTGTGAAATAACATGGTTTCCTATGTCTTGATGAAATGGAGAGATGTTTCAAAGTAGACTAGAAATAGATTAATAGCTCTTTGATGTAATGCATGTATGTGTTGGATATTTGATCAACTCCTAGCTCATGCTTTTAACATTCATCGTTGGTGAAGTGTTGTGTAAAGCTAGTCTAAGCTATCATTTGCTTAAGTTCGATTATGGATGCTTGTTTGAGCTGCGCCGTTCAATGGGTGCTCATATGAACCATCATGATTTGAAAACCATTCGCGTAACCTTAGGAGATTGCACCAACTTCATGTAGTTGTAGGCATCCTTGGCGAAGTGAAGTTAGGTTAAATCAGGAGTTTGTCTATTTAATACCTCATCATTGCCTCATTGACCTTAGATTAGATTCTTTAAACCTTTATCTTTTGTCTTTTCTTTATCATTAATACATCATCCACACCAAGGAAAGATAAGCTCAATGAAAGAAGAAGAGTCTGCGTAAGTCCCTTTGTGATTATCAGCAAGATCACATGTAATCACTGAGTTAACCCATCAGGAATCATAAAAAGGAACCTTGGAGTTGCTTCACTGGATCACATAGTTCAGCCTTTGAAGAGCTTTATTCAAGAGAGAGTGGGATACTCTAGTGTTTTACTCTATTGTTGACTTGTCTAAAAACAATCATCAACAGGTTCATGTAAGGAATTTGTGCTCACCTTGTCACATAATTGAGACTTACTAGGTAGCCTTTGTAAAGGTACAACCCTGCCCAATAGACTATGCATAGAATTGCCAAGATCCCCCACAACACAACCCCATAAGAGGGTTCCAGACAGTGAGCTACACAGCATGCCATACTCCCAATGTGTTCCATTGGAGAGCCATGTGAAGTCCAAGTTGCATATCCCATTATTCTCTTTTAACTTTGTAGCATTTTGATGCTAGCCTAAAACATTAATGAAATAGCTCGGTACATGTTAAGTGCTTCCTCTATTGGAAAACAAAATTTTGTGACAGGAGTGGAAAACTTTCCTATTTTTGCCTTGTTGAAAGGATTTGTAAGAAGAAAATGTTATTCAATTTCTTGAATATAGAGATCAGTCATATTGAACTTAAAACATAGAACAAAAGAACATAAACAATAAAGGAGAAAATTTATGATTGATTGAGAGAGTGCCTCGAGGGGGAACGATAGTTGATCTGTACTGGGCCTAGAAGTGGAATAGAGGAAAACTCAGCAACCAACTAGTGGATAGGTTTAATCAGTTAACTTGTGAGTTATATATTATAGAATATGAAATGAAAATGTTAAGGACATGCAGAAGCATTATTACACAGTTAATGGAAATGGGAATTAGCAAATAAATCTATTTTATTTATCTGGAACAAGATAACGTACATGAGTAGTGTTGCATTTAATGGAGGTGAGAAACAGCAAATAAAGCTCTTTTTTCGTTTGGGACAAGATAATGTACAATGAGCAGTGTTGGACTTACAAACCAAAACTGTGTATTCCTGTGGGTTAAATTTAGATGAGGATTGTGTGACATTGAGAATGTAATACATGAAATGGAGTTTGAACAATATCCAACTTGATAACTATAGAGGGAAGTCGAATTATAAAATATAAAATATTAAAAACCAATTACAAGATTGAACTGATACAACTTTACAAGATCCATTCCTATCCGATTGGTTTGGTTGCCTTAGTTGATTCTCAATCTGCATGTTGGGGTGTCACAGACTCTCCAGGTGTCTGAGATGCCACTTTCTCAGTTACTTGAAGCACGTGACCCTTGGGTGTTTTGGCCTCGTCTTTTTGTGCCTATGGGACTTGAAGAAATTATGTACACTTCTGTGTTTAGCATTCAACTGAAATGCTGTTGTCAAGTTCACAGATTACAAGTTCTCATTTGTAGAAAAATGTGAAGTTGTGGTGCTGATGCATTGCAAATTTTACATAAAGTTGAGAGATATGAAGCCAACCTGGGTGTGCTTGGATTTGTTTTACCCTTGTGCAAAATGGGCTTGGAGATGCTAAAGAGCACACCACTTAGCTTGATTTATGTATTGCCCTGCCTTATTAACTTGAAACAATGGATGTGTCATGGTGGTTGTGAGTAGAGGTGGTGTTTATGAGTTGATCCTTCCTTACTAGGTTCAATTGAGTAGGATCCAAATTTGATGGATGTTGAATTGCGAAAGGCTTGAGTAGAGGTGATATGTAGGGCTTCAGTAGCTGTAATGTCTGCAAATAATTATTTTTGCAATATTCTAATTTTTCTGTAATTTTCTGATTTTTGAGCAAACCAATAACTGAAAACATCAAACTACCTTTTCAAAGAGATTGATTCAAACCCCAAATGAAACTACAAACTGATAGGCAATGCCACAATGCAATTTAAACACCAGATCTAAGCAGAGTGAACAAGATAGCATCGATATTGACTGCTGTTACAAATCTGACTACGTTCATTTGACTGGAAATAAACTTTAGGGCTCAAATATCTGAGTCACAAACTGTAATAGAAACCTCTAATATTGATTCTCCTCAAGAATGATTGCTGGAAATATGAGTACAATTGTCTGAAAACATGAAATCAGCAAGTATAAATGGACCTGGAAACACCATGTGACTTGTGCAACCTGCTGAAAGTGGATAATCAGATCTGGAACCTTCACCAAATTGCCTTCACAGCTGATAGGAGATGCTGATATGAGGTGTTACGGCCAATGTAAGAGTGGTACGGCTGTCCTGGACTGTACGACCTGCATGAAGAGAGGTGTATAGTTTGTTCAAGGCTGGAAATAACTGATAAAAACTCTGCAAACCCTGTGGTATGATCTGATCTGGTTCTCCATATAAATTGCCACTCCTAGAAGACTATGAAGACTCCAATTGGTATGACACTGTGCTTGGGATGGTACCGCTGTCCCTGCAAATGGTACAACGGCTGGAAAGGGGAAGAAACAGCAGCAAATTAATCAAAACAGTCCCAAAACCTTTCAATATAAATCTGATCTGTCTCCCACTTGATCTGCCTGCCTTGGAAAAATATCCTTGAATTTTATGAAGTGAGGTGACCTCCAGCAATATACATAAACCCTCCAAAAAGGTCAAACCAGCAATATGCCCTTGTAAAAAAAATCTTCAAAAATCACGAATTATTATTTGCTTACAAATCCAATCGATAAAAATTTGAAATTTCACACAAATTGTTGAATTAGCTAACCATGCAAACCCTGGGTGGATTTGCCAATGCCAGAAAATTGAGGGCTTTCATCCTCACCTCTAAAAAGAGACCCAAGAAGGTTTTCGTTCTCCTAAATCGTGGAATTGCAGCCAAGGGTTTTTTTTTTGGTTGATGGAGATCATCCACAAGATTGTTTTTGCAACTTGATGCAGGAGCACGAGCCTTAGATTGAACCTCTTCAGCTGAGAGCCAAGAATTGAGGGGTATCCATTTCGCCAAATTCGCTCGGGGCATGATCCCTGCCTCATTCCTTATGGTGTCGAGGGCCTTGCACTCAAGAAGACTTGACCTCTGGTGGGCTCATTCAGAACCTTTCAACTTCACCAGCAGACCAAGGGCCCTTTGACAGCCAAGGGTTTTCATCCTTGAATGCAAGATTAAATTTGAACTCAAAAATAAAGGATGTTAAATTGAAATTAGATGTCCAAATGAAGATAGGCGCCACTTTGATATACCTTTTAGGATTGGGCCCTTGGGTTCCAAATTTCCCACCAAGTATTTAAGCTTTTTAATTTTTATTTATTTTATTTTTATTTTAAGTATTTAAAAATACTTTTATTTTAGTATTAGTGTTTAAAAACACTTTTTATTTTAGTTATAATAATATTATTAAGTTGCCCTTAAAATTAGAAATTATCGGGCCCAACTTAAATAATATAATTAATTATTTTAATCTGAAAAAGGGGACATGATAGTAGCTTAATGATAGATGATGTATTTCCTAGTATAGTAGATCTAAGATGAATTTGTTCTCACTAGAAGTGCTAAGTATGGTGTAACGAGTTCTCATTGGGTTTGATCTTATTGGGAGGACCTTGGAATTGCTCTTTTTGTAGATGCAACTAAATTTTGTCAACTATTTGAAAAGTGTGTTGTTTGATGCAAATCATGACATTCCTTGCACTTTTATGGGCAAGTTAGGATTTGTTGATCTTAGCGATGCACAAACATGGTGGAGGATCTTCTCTGTGTTGTCCAATTCCTTTGTTTGCATGCTAGTTTCCAAAGGCATGTGCAAAAAACAATGTTACGATGTGTTGCTGGCTGAAATCCATAACAAATATGGCATGGACTATGCTTTGTAGAACTAAGAATAGCTATGTTGTAGGCATATTGGATGTATGTAAAATAATTGTCCAAAGTGTGAGAATGAGTATTATTGTACATTCACAACAAATGGATTGGGGTGCAATTAACCACTTCAATTTGTTGATCAGTTTTTGAGGATGGATTGATGCTGATTTATTAAGTTGAACATTAAGCATTTTCCACTAGGCTTGCTAGAAATAACTAAAAAACTTGGAATCTCGACAATATATAGAATGTAGAGAGGAGCCCCAAAGTGTATGCAAATGATTTGGAAGGAGAATTTGGCTATTACTAGTTTGGTGATACTAATACTGCACACAACTATGATTTCTATCTTCGAGAAACAATCAACATTAATGAATATGGATTTATGTTGATGATTAGTTGTTAATAGATTATACAAGAAATCCATGCTGATAAATTCCTGGATAGAATTGGAAGAGGTGTACATACTTAGTGTACAATAGATAGTTTCACATTATTGCAAGGGACACAAGACATGATGTGAACCTTAATCTCTTTGCACATGCGTCACCAATATAAATGCTGTTGGAGTGTCGCCAACGTCTTGGTGACTCCAAAATAACTAGCTGACTTAAGAAGCGTGCCAACTAGATGAGCCTATTATGAGATGTGCTAGAAGGAACACTTTGTAGAGCTACCTTGTAGATAGAGATCTCCAACCAGTTGTCCTTGGAAAGGGTGTCCTAGGTAGGTGTAAATTCTAGATCTCTAGAGTAATGTAAAACCCAATAGGCGTAAAGACGTGCAATGTACTCAAGTCTTATTGTAGATGAGTATGTCTTAAAAGTAGAAAATGCTAAAAAACATTGATTTTGAGTGTCCCACTTAGAACAAAAAGTGGGACACACTATTGTGGGATCACCTAGAAAGATAGAGAGAACACATTATGAATGGATGGATACAATGATAGAATGATAGTACAATACATGAATGGATGTATGTAACAATCATATGATAGAATGATAATATTAGAATTATAACATGATAGAATAGTGCATGGATAGAATGATAGTGGTAGATGGATAAAATAGTTGAATGATTGAATGATATATAGATAGAATTATAGAAAGAAGCATAGAATGATAAAATGATAAAAGGATAGAATGATAGATGAACAAAATGATTGAATGATGGAAAGATGCAAAGATAAATGATTGATGAAGGGGGTAAATTATAAAACACACAACAGAAATGGAACACAGAGCACAGAACATAGAACTTTCTTTATTGATTTTGGACAACTTATTACATTACAGAAACTCAAATACAATCAGAGGAATCAACCCTCTACGCTGCAACACATTACAACTTTCTATCACCAGACTCTGGAATCATCTGCCTTCTGTAACCCCAAATCAGCTAGGGTTTTTGTTTTCCCGCATATTCTTGACTCTACACTTTCCTCCTAACTCTACTACTGCCCAGGGTTCCCAAAAATGGTTATTAATAGCTTTTTTGGTGGCAAACAACCTAATTTTGAAATTTGCATCTCCCTCCAAAAATAGGTCAACTTCCGGGAGCCATAACTTTTGATCCGGGTGTCCGATTGACGAACCGTATTATGCGTCGGAAAGCTCGCAGAGTGCTCTACGCACTAAGAAATGGCTCTGCCGGTTTTGGCCATTTTCGGGCCCATACGGAGCCGTTTAGTGCCTCAAACCTGAGTTTGAATAATTTTCAGGCGTTTTTCAGAAAACAAAAACTTTAATATCTTTTAGCTCGCAAATGATCTTTGCGTGATTCCTTCGCCAAAGGTCTTATATTTCTGTTATGTAACTTCCTGTAAATTTTCACTTCAATCCATGCCCAAATGCAAATTTTCTAAAAATAACAGGTTACTATTTTTCGCAGTTTGAAAAAATTGGAAGTTCTACATTATTCAAGTGATTATGGAACTAAAACTACAAATTTTGAAAAGAAATGGAAAGAACATCAACAATTTTGAAACACATCTTTTTTTGGGTGATGCAAGATTGCCCTTACACCACTGGATGCTTTTGCATCAGACACCCAGGGTAATTTGAGAAGTGACCTTGTTATGTTTCAGGTGTTTGTGTGACGAAAACCCAAACAGTCAACTTTTGCCTTAAACAACCAAGAAGAATTTTCAACAGGTCTTCCTTTCCATTTCACCAGATATTTTTCATATTGTCTGTTCCTAAATCATGCTTCTTTAGGATTCTGCACGGTCCAAATTTCTTCATTTTCAACTTATTGTATGTTCCAATTGGGAACCTTTCTTTTTTCAAGTGAACCATTCATCTCCTACGTGAAACTCCTTATACCTCCTCTTTTGATCTACCTTAGCCTTGTACTAAATGTTCATCTTATTAATGTGCTTTCTCACCTCTTCATGCAACTTCTTTAGATATTCTGCAAAGTCTTCAGCCTCGACACTTGTGTTTTCTCCTTTGTCCAGATTCTTTAACTTTGAAGCATTTCTTGGACTATTCCCATATACAATCTGGAATGGTGATCTACCAGTACTCCTATTGACAGAATTGTTGTAAGCAAATTCTGCCTATGGTAAAATTAAATCCCATCTCTTGGGCTTATCTCCTATTAAGCATCGTAGCAGGTTACCCAAACTCCTATTCACCACTTCGGTCTGTCCATCAGTCTGTGGATGGTGTGTAGAATTAAACTTTAAATCTGTCTTCAACTTCTTCCATAATGTCCTTTAGAAATAACCAACAAACTTGGTATCTCGATATGAAACTATGCTCTTTGGTAAACTGTGTAATCTCACCACCTCCTTGAAAAATAATTCTGCAATATGAACCGCATCATTAGTCTTCTTGCAAAGAATAAAATGTTCCATCTTCGAGAATCTGTCCACTACCACAAAAATGGAATCATCTCCTCTCTGTGCCCTTGGTAAACCAAGAACAAAATCCATACTAATATCATCCCATGGCTTTTCTGGTACAGGTAGTGGCTGATATAGACCTGTATTCTGACTTGCTCTTTTCGCCATCTAACATACTATGCAACTTTGCACAAATTTCCTCACATCCTGCTGCAACTGTGGCCAATAATAATTTTCACCAACAATAGCAATGGTCTTATCTCGACTAAAGTGTCTAGCCAATCCTCCACTATGCTTCTCCTTAATCAGGTTCTCTCTAATGGAATTCTTTGGAATTCACAACTGGCTTCCTCTAAACAACATGCCATCTTGGATTATGAAATCCACCCATTTTGTCCTGTCCAAAGTAACAGGTTCCAAACAAGCTTTCCAGGCCTCTGCAAAATTTGGATCTTCAGGATACAAACTTTTGAGCTCATCGAACCCAACAATCTCTATCTTCATTTCTGTCAACAAATTTTGCCCTCTACTCAGGGCATTTGCAACTCTGTTGGACTTCCCACACCTGTGCTTCAAAACAAAAGTATAGCTCTGCAAAAACTCAACCCATTTTAAGTGCATTTGGTTCAACTTTCCTTGACTATTAAGATACTGCAAAGCCTGATGATCAGTATATAAAACAAACTCTTTTGGCATTAGATAATGTCTCCATTTCTTCAAAACCTGAACTATTGCATAAAACTTCTAATCATAAACAAAATACTTTTTCTTGGCATCATTAAGCTTCTCACTAAAATAGGCAATGGGCTTACCTTCTTGGCTCAAAACAGCTCTTATAGCACTATCACTAGCATCACAATTTACCTGAAATACCTTATTGAAATCTGGAAGCGCCAAAATAGGTTGCTCTGTGACTTTTTGTTTCAATGTATCAAAGTTTTTATCTGCTCCTTTAGTCTATCTAAACTTTTTTATATCCCCTCTCATTGTCTTAGTTAGGAGTGCACAAATGCTACTAAAATTCCTGATAAACTTCCTATAAAAATTTGCCAAACCATGAAAAGATCTTACCTCGGAAGCACTCCTTGGCGTAGGCCATTCAATGATAGCCCTCACCTTTTCTGGGTCCATCTTAAGACCTTCCTCTGAGACAACAAATCCTAGGTATACCAATTCCTCTTTTGCAAAACTACATTTCTTCAGATTAATCAACTTCTCCTCCCTCAGCTTCTCTAAAACTCTTTTGATATGCATCAAATGCTCATCCCAAGTCTTACTGAAAATCAAAATGTCATCTAAATAAACAATAACAAAACTTCCCAAAAATTCTTTCAGTACCTCGTTCATGAGCCGCGTGAATGTGCTCGGTGCATTGGTTAGCCCAGATGGCATGACTAACCACTTATACAAACCTTCTTTGGTTTTGAAGGCTGTCTTCCACTCATCTCCTTCTCTGATACGAATCTGGTGATAACCCACTCTTCAGGTCAATCTTCGTGAAGTACTTGGCTCCACTCAAACAGTCCATTATATCATCCATTCTGGGCAATGGAAATTTGTACTTGATCGTGATCTTATTAATGGTTCGAGAGTCTGTACACATTCTCCACTCTCTATCTTTCTTTAGTGCTAGTACTGCAGGTACCGCACAGAGACTTAGGCTCTCTCTTATCAATCCCTTCCTCAACAACTCCTGAACTTGTCTATTCAATTCTTTACTCTCGGCTGGAGTCATTCTATGGTCTGCCTTATTCGGCAAGCTGGCTCCTAGTATCAAATCCATTTGATGACTTATCTTCCTTACTGGCGGTAAACCTTCTAGTACATTATCAGAGATAATATCCTAAAATTCTTCCAACATTTTTGAGACTTCTGCTGATACGTCTTCACATTTCTCTTGACTAATCTTAGGAATCATTGCAAAGCAATGACGCTCATGCTTTATTCCCTTCAAAAATTTTCTACCATCTACCAAGCAAATTATGGCAGTACTACATACTTTTTCTTCCACCTCCTTCAAGGGCTTCAACTTATGATGAACTCTATCCTTTGTTAGGGAGTATGTGTTTGCACAGCCATCATGGACAACGCTCCTATCATACTGCCACGACCTCCTCAATAACATATGACATGCATCCATCGGTATGATGTCACACAGCACCTCATCATGGTAGTCATCAATTTTGAACTTCACTAAACACTGCTCATTGACCAAAGCTCTATGGTCTTTCTGTAACCATGCAATCCGATATGGATGCGGATGCTTTCTTCTTGTCAACTTCAACTTGTCAACCATCTCCTCTGAAACAAAATTATCAGTGCTCCCACTGTCAATAATAATATCACAACACTTACCTTCACATTTGCACCTTGTGCAAAATAAACTCTTCCTCTGATTGGGTTCTTTCTCCTCATTCAACAAAGGTCTTTTGACAACTAGGGTTTCTCCCCTTTTAGCATCTTCAGAACGCTCAGACTGCGCATCTTCATCTACATGTGTAACTCGTGCATTACCTTCAGGTCTCCTATTTGTCCTTCCTTGATGTTGCGGACACTCGTATGTTTGATGCCCGTCTTCTCCACATTGAAAACATGTTCCTCTAAAGCCTCCTCTTCTGGTCCTTGCCCAGGTCGGCTTCTTTCTCTTCCTCTTTGCTCGCCATTGTTCTGGTCACGAGGGCGGTATGCATTATCTCCTCTTTGATTTCGACTGGTGCCAGCTTCTTCACTTCTCTTTGGATCTTCATTTCGGCCTCCATAGGACCTTCCACCAATCCTTCCGCCTTGACCTCTTTCCCTTTGCTTGCTATCAAATCTTTTATTTAGCTTCTCTTCCACTTTCAGGGGAAACTGGTACGCATCTTCTATGGTGGTTATTCTGACCAGGCTCAGCTCCTCTTGAATACTTGGCCTCAACCTATTAATGTAACGAGCTACCTTCTCCTTGTTGGCCTTTGCATGGCCTGTCCTAGTAGTAATCTTATAAAACTCTTCTGTATACTCCTTAACAGACTTGTTACCTTGCTTTAGTCTTTGCAGCTTCTTCAACATCTCCATCTCATAGTCCACAGGAATGAACTACTTCTTCAGTTTCTCCACCATCCGATCCCATCTGGTGATCTTTCTTTTTACTCTTCTGTTCCTCTCTAACTGGATCTCCTTCCACCAAATATTTGCATGTCCCTTCAACTTTGTTTTTGCAAACTTGACTTGATCTGGATCCACAACGTCTTTATACTCGAAATACTCCTCCATGTCATTGATCCAATCAATAAGCTGTTTCGGATTCAAATCTCCAGAATATGTAGAAACTTCGATCCTGGGCCTCTTTCCGATCTTTGAAATGGCCCTCAACAACCTAACTTCTGCAGGATCTCTTGCAGCTTCTTGTTCTTCCTCAGATAACTTTTTTTCAGCTTCATCCTTGCTTTCTTCTCTTGTTCTCAGATCAAACCCTCTCCGTAGCTCCTCTTGCAATGCATCGATCTGCCTTTGCAGGGCTCTAAAATCCTCTTCTGTCAAAGAATTCCTCCCAATACGATTTCTTCGTGGAGGCATCTTGATCTCCGTAGCAAACCCACAACCTCAGGTCCTGGTGCAAATTGCCTCACGGTCGACGATCTGTCTACACACTCAGGAACCCTTGCTCTGATACCACTTGATAAAGGGGGTAAATCATAAAACACATAACAACAGAAATGGAACACGACATAAAACTTTCTTTATTGATTTTGGACAACTTATTACATTACAGAAACTCAAATACAATCAGAGGAATCAACCCTCCACAGGGTACAACACATTACAACTTCCTATCACCAGACTTTGGAATCATTTGCCTTCTGTAACCCCAAATTAGTTAGGGTTTCTGTTTTCCCTTATATTCTTGACTCTACACTTTCCCCCTTAACTCTACTACTGCCCAAGGTTCCAAAAAATGGTTATTAATAGCCTTTTTAGCGGCAAACAACCTAATTTCAAAATTTGCATTTCCCTCCAAAAATAGGTCAACTTCCGGGAGCCATAACTTTTGATCCGGGTGTCTGATTAACGAACCATTTTATGTGTCGGAAAGTTTGCAGAGTGCTATATGTGCTAAAAATCGGCTCTACCAGTTCCGACCATTTTCGGGCCCGTATGGGGCCGTTTAGTGCCTCAAACTTGAGTTTGAATAATTTTCAGGCATTTTTCGGGAAACAAAAACTTTAATATCTTTCGGCTCGCAAATGATCTTTGCGTGATTCCTTCATCAAAGGTCTTATATTTCTGTTATGTAACTTCCTGTAAATTTTTACTTCAATCCGTGCCCAAATGCAAACTTTCTAAAAATAACAGGTTACTATTTTTAGCAGTTTGGAAAAACTGAAAATTCTACATTATTATTCAAGCGATTATGGAACCAGAACCACAAATTTTGAAAAGAAATGGAAAGAACATCAACAATTTTGAAACACATCTTTTTTTGGGTGATGCAAGATTGCCCTTACACCACTGGATGCTCATACATCAATAATAAAATGCTAGAAAGATAGAGAGATTGAACAATTTAAAGATAGAGAGATAGATCGAAAGAAAGATAAATGGATGGATGAATAGAATATTGAAATATAGAAGGATAGATGGATGTCATATCCCCACATCAAATCGATTATCTCATTCCAATTAAAGATTGGAATGATAAAACTAACTTCATCAATCAAAGAAGACCATCAAGGCAACACTATTGATTGACTTGTATTGTTATGATCGATCATTGAAGACTTAACGAGCAATTCTATAATAGAGTTAGGCAAACTCATCAACTCGTTGCAAATATTGAAGCATGGAAATATACATTGTAGATCCTGTCCATTGTGCATCAATTATATATCTGATGACATCTAACAAAGATCATCGATGGAGGATGGGTCAGTTGTATTACAACTACATGCACATTCGAGCATCATCATACATTGCCAAGGTGATTACCAGTGCTGATCAAAGAGAATGAGGATCTAATGTGGGAAGCATACATGACACTTAGTAACCATTACTAATCCCACGTGGCATAATCCAAGTCAGCCAATAAAGACAAAAAGAATAAAAGACAAACTATATCGACTAAGTCTAGCGCCGATTATGTTAAGGCAGATAAGACAGAGATGGAGCGCCGATTAAGATCAAGACAAGGTTAACATCGATTGCCAAAGGAAATGACTCCCTTAAGGATTGCAACCCTTCAAGGAGAGAATCCATACATAAGGAGAATTGATTGGTCATCCAAGCATCATCGAAGATTTCATCTCATTCATTACATACAATCTCACATATGAAATTTAAACAATACATACAATAGCAGGTATATAGAACTCTTAATAACGATCAACATTATTGAAGTTCACTTAATATTTGTATTCGTCGAATCTCAAGAGTAGATCATATCCTTCATCAGCAAAACACTTATACAGATCAGCAAAGGCATTTGTATCAGTCAGAATTAATAAATATATATAGCAGACCCAACGAATCATACAAAGGTATGTCACTTTGCCTGAAGTTATGATGCCTCATAGTAATACATTTATATATATATTCTCACTATGATAAATGTAAAGAAAGAGAATGTTTATGATGATATCATGGATAAGGTCCAAGTCCCATAAGGAATAATAAAATGATGTCATAATGATAAATACTATATATACACATGTGATAATCAATGTATTATACTTGACCATGAGATGGTACAATGATAAGTTCCTGTAGAGGAACAATGTGATCAAAGCACTATCTCATGATCCATGGGATCACGAGATCATAAGGACAAGTTTCCTATAAGGTATGAGTCCTAATTCTAATCATGATATACTAGGGTCTAAGTGTCTCAAATTATAACATTAATCTATCAACCACCCGGTGAGAGTATGGCTTAGACTAGGGAAGAGCGGTAGTTTATGATAAGTCTCTTTTGGTAGGTGACTCAAGAGTTTAGCGAGGGACCACCGGGCATGTGGCAAAGCTAATGGTGAGGGACCGCCGGGCGTGCGACGAAGCCAACTTGAGCCAAATGGTGAGGGACCACCGTGAGTGTGGCGAAGCCTTTGGGCCTACGACAATGGAGATAGGCTTTACTCAAGTGGATGAGGGATCACCGGGCATGTGAAGAAGCCCCTTGAGGCAAGTGGTGAGGGATCGTCGGGCGTGCGAAGAAACCCTTGGGCCAAATATTATTAACCTGCACCCTATATTTATACCCTATCTCCACTAGGGTTTATAAATGGATAAGATTAACGCATAGTGGACAACCCCAAGTATATCATGAGGTTCAAATGCAATGATTAAGAATTGAATTAAGAAAATGAATATTTGAATTATTGATTTATGATGATATTGATTATGTGGTTACTAATCTTAATTTGGTTATTTTAATATGACTTATTGATCTTTTTTATTACTAATGTTTCCTTTAACAAGTTATTCTTGTGTGCAGGGTTACAAATAATAATCTGCTTGTAAGGGACATTGCAAGTGGTATTAGAGTAGTCATCCTGCCATCCTGTGTATACTACGTGTGCCTTACATGTATTCAAGTGTATACCCTGTGATCTATGTGTATTCAAAGGTTTACTTTGTGACTTGTGTATGCTTTGTAACATATGTTCATGTGAATACTTTGTGTATTACGTGTATTCGCGTGTGTGCTTCATACTCGTGTATACTTGATGACCTTGGGATGGTGGACGGGTCCACGGTGTAGTATGGGATGCACCGAATCCCCTTCCCAATTGTCCGCCAGTATACTTCATTCGAGGGTACTTGTATTCAAGTGTGTACTCTGACTTGACTATATATTCGAGTGTATGCTCTATGACTTTGCAATTGTATTCAAGTGTATACTCTATAACTTTGTATTTGTATTTTGAGTGTATACTCTATGCTTTGTATTTGTATTTGAGTGTATACTCTATGGTTGTAATTGTATTGGAGTGTATACTCTATGATTGTATCTGTATTTGAGTGTATACTCTATGCCTTGTAATTGTATTTGAGTGTATACTCTATGATTGTATTTGTATTTGAGTGTATACTCTATGACTTGTATTTGTATGACTCGTGATTGTATACTCTATGACTTGTATTCGAGTGTATGCTCTATAACTTTGTAATTGTATTTGAGTGTATACTCCATGACTTGTGATTGTATTTATATTTGAGTACATACTCTATGACCTGTATTTGAGTGTATTCTCTATGACTTTGTATTCAATTGTATACTTTATGACTGCGTGTATTCAGGTGTATACTTCATATTCGTACGTATACTTGCGTGTTACATGTATGCTTCATGCCTTATGTAGTGCGTGTGTATACTTTGTATGCTTCATGCTTTGTGTATCAAGTGTATACTATGTGTTTCATGTATTACGTGCGTATACTCGTGTATTGCATACTATGTTCATGCTTCATGCTTCGTATACTTTTGTGTATCATGTGTATAAGCTTTGTGTGTGCTTCATGTATTACGTGTATTTATGCTTTGTGTTCCATATATAATTGTGTGCATATACTTCAACATGGATCTTCTCGCTGATGGTGTTCTCTATTTGGAGGGTCAAACCAAAGAGCCTCTTTCATCATGATATAGACAAATGTAATTTTGACAATCATGTTCACGATCTATTATGTCCTTTGTTATCAATGTTAAGAGTTTACAACACTATATATAGTTACAACATAGCAGATGAGATAGTTAAACCATTATCACCCACAACTGTAGTTCTGCCAATCTTAGTCTAGATACAATGATCAAACATTATGCATGGACTCTGAAATATAAGTGCTAGGTTTAGTTTTTTCTAGGGTTGTCATACAACTCTGCCTTACTTCCATCTTTTTATTGGACTGATACAAATGCCATGCCCTTATAATAGATCACTTCATGGTAATGTATTTACCCCTAAGTATCTAAGGTAAAATACAATTAACCTTTAATAGCAAGGTGTTCTATTACTACCCTTCTAAAGATTGGATGAGTGGCCAATGATCATCAACTCTAGGAGAATCTTATGAAATCTCCGTATCTTAATCATAGCCAGGTCTGCATAAGATGACATAGCATACAAATGACCCATCAACATTCTGACTGTCCCTATATCAATGGCAACTTGAATTAACTCTGTCTATTCCTTGAATGATGGACAATGTAGCAAGGAAGACCTATATAATTCAGTGTCTCTTCATAACTCTCCTTACTGTTATTTTGATTGGTAGCAGAAACTTGGTTTTGGGACTGTTACTTCCAAATAATTATGACAATCTTCATTATAATCAGAATTGGGATCTTAACAAGATGCTGTTTCAGTTCCATAACAACCTTTATCACTCAGAATTTAATGAGTTACCTTGAGGGCAACCAAATCTTGTAAACCCCTGATGTCACAAGACATGCATTGACAGTGAGATGGAATACTTTAAAACCTTGTAAAGATGCATTGATAAATATACGATTGTGAGGACTTCGCATGACAATCTTCATGAACTTGAACAAATCTAGTCTCAAAGTTTAATATGATCATTACTGCACTTTCATCATCTAAGATCTTACATGCAATGCAAAATAGTGGTAATAGTCTTTGACAACAATCTTTCACATAGGGATTCTGGGCTTTCTTGGACTATTGTCCATAGAAAGCAGAAAGGTTTGCCCAAGTCTGTTGCGGCTTCACAACAGAGGGTCAAGGGTGTTAGGTTGCTGCCTTCGGGATCAGGTTTTGTTTAGATCCTTTGTTTCTGTTTGTCGTTAATCAGCCGTTCTTCTGCTGTTTCTGCTCTGTTTTGCTTTGTCAGGCCTGTTTGGTGCCCTATTTTTTTGCCCTTTGGGCCTTTGTTCTGGGTTCATTCCCAGTTCTTGTTCTTGTTGCCCTAGGGGATGCTTTGTAAAGGGTTCTGGACCCTCTTTTCTAGCTGATCTAATAAAAAACAATCTTTCACATAGGAGCATTCCCACATTTTCAATATTTTATAAGTCAGTTCAAGATGAAGAAGGTAACTCTGATGGTGATCCCTCAAATGGACAACCCTATGGGCCTGAGTGCATAATAACAGTCATAAGAGTCGTGAAAAATGTAACATGCTTAAGATGAGCCTATGACTGCTTGTGCAGTTCACACAGTACTTGGGCAAATTTAAGAATTGCTCATAGGTCTGATCATGAATTTGACAGTTCTAGGCTTATGAGAGACCTTTCTCATGGTATGAAGGGGATGCATAATTCCTTTGTTATCCCAAATACCTTAAGCACTACTCATTTTTCCATCCTCATAATGACTTCTTGATCAATAGACCTTACAGGGAATAATCCCAATTATTAAGGACTGTACTGCCAAGATACTCTTCCTCATGTCAAAAACCGTATGATAGTCAAATAACATAATTAAAGGTTGTTAAATCTAGTGGAAATTCATATGCTAAGTTATATTGTAGGCCCATAACCCACAAATCCCAGGATCGTTCTCCATGTTATCTTATCATCATTCAACGATTATTCTACACATCTACAATAATTGTCTTCTTGAGATCCAAATGATTATAGTCTTCTTCGAATCGTCCAAACCCAAACGTGTGAATTGCTTGAGGACAAGCAATCTCAAGAGGGGAGGCCTGTCATATCCCCACATCAAATCGATTATCTCATTCCAATTAAAGATTGGAATGATAAAACTAACTTCATCAATCAAAGAAGACCATTGAGGCAACACTATTGATTGACTTGTATTGTCATGATCGATCACTAAAGACTTAACGAGCAATTCTTATAAGAGTTGACAAACTCATCAACTCGTCGCAGATATTGAAGCATGGAAATATACATTGCAGATCCTATCCATTGTGCATCAACTATATATCTGATGACATCTAACAAAGATCATCGATGGAGGATGGGTCGGTTGTATTACTACTACATGCACATTCGAGCATCATCATACATTGCCAAGGTGATTACCGGTGCCGATCAAAGAGAATGAGGATCTAACGTGAGAAGCATACATGACACTTAGTAACCATTACTAATCCCACGCGGCATAATCCAAGTCAACCAATAAAGACAAAAAGAATAAAAGACAAACTAAATCGACTAAGTCTAGTGCCGATTATGTAAGGCAGATAAGACAAAGATGGAGCGCTGATTAAGATCAAGACAAGGTTAACATCGATTACTAAAGGAAATGACTCCCTTAAGGATCGCGACCCTTCAAGGAGAGAATCCATACATAAGGAGAATCGATTGGTCATCCAAGCATCATCGAAGATTTCATCTCATTCATTACATACAATCTCACATCTGATATTTAAACAATACATACAATAGCAGGTATACAGAACTCTTAATAATGATCAACATTATTGAAGTTCACTTAATATTTGTATTCATCAAATCTCAAGAGCAGATCATATCCTTCATTAACAGAACACTTATACAGATCAACGAAGGCATTTGTATCAGTCAGCATTAATAAATATATATAGCAGACCCAGGGAATCATACAAAGGTATGTCACTTTGCTTGAAGTTAAGATGCCTCATAGTAATACATTTATATATATATTCTCACTATGATAAATGTAAAGAAAGAGAATGTTTATGATGATATCATGGATAAGGTCCAAGTCCCATAAGGAATAATAAAATGATGTCATAATGATAAATACTATATATACACATGTGATAATCAATGTATTATACTTGACCATGAGATGGTACAATGATGAGTTCCCATAGAGGAACAATGTGATCAAAGCACTATCTTGTGATCCATGGGATCATGAGATTGTAAGGATAGGTTTCCTATAAGGTATGAGTTTTAATTGAAATCATGATATACGAGGGTCTAAGTGTCTCAAATTATAACATTAATCTATCAACCACCCGGTGAGAGTATGGGTTAGACTAGGGAAGAGCGATAGTTTATGATAAGTCTCTTTTGGTAGGCGACTCAAGTTTAGCGAGGGACCACCGGGCGTGTGGCGAAGCTAATGGCGAGAGACCGTCGGGCGTGTGGTGAAGCCAACTTGATCCAAATAGTGAGGGACCATCGGGCGTGTGGCGAAGCCTTTGGGCCTACCACAATGGAGATAGGCTTTACTCAAGTGGGTGAGGGATCATCGGGCGTGTGGAGAAGCTCCTTGAGCCAAGTGGTGAGGGATCGCCGGGCGTGAAGAAACCCTTGGGCCAATTGTTATTAACCTACGCCCTATATCTATACCCCATCTCCACTAGGGTTTATAAATGGATAAGATTAACGCATAGTGGACAACCCCAAGTATATCATGAGGTTCAAATGCAATGATTAAGAATTGAATTAAGAAAATGAATATTTGAATTATTGATTTATGATGATATTGATTATGTGGTTACTAATCTTAATTTGGTTATTTTAATATGATTTATTGATCTTATTTATTACTAATGTTTCCTTTAAGAAGTCATTCTTGTGTGCAGGGTTACAAATAAGAATCTTCTTATAAGGGACATTACAATGGATGGATAGATATAATGATATCTAATAATATACATTTGATACGACAATATGTGGATAGAAAGATAGATGGATTGATGGATGCATCAATCGATAGAATGATAGAAATACAAAAATGGATGTATACGATGATAACATGATAGAAGGATGATATTAGAATCGTAACACGATAGAATAGTAGATGAATAGAATGATAGATTGATAGATGGATAGAATAGTTGAACTATTGACTAATAGAAAGCTAGGAATACAGAATGATAAAATGATGGAACCTGATAATATTAGAATCATAACACAATAAAATGATAAATAGAATGATTGAATGATATAAAGATATAAAGATAAAATGATAAAATACTAGAAAGATAGAGAGATGGAATGATAAAATGATTGAATAATTGAAAGATAGATAGATCAATAGAAGGATGGATGGATATATGGATAGAATGATATCCAATGATAGAATGATGTGATGACACATGGATATAAAGATAGATGGATTGATGGATGAATACATTGATAGAATGATAGAATGATGGAAAGATAGATTGAGAGAGAGAGAGAGAGAGAGAGAGAGCACAAACTATAGATGGATGGATACAACAATAGAATGATAGTACAATACATGAATGAATGTATACAATGATAGAATATTCAGTTATAGAACAATAGAATCATTATTAAAAAAATTGATCAATAGAAGGGTAGATGGATGGATAGAACAATACAATGATATTTAATGATAGAATGATACAATAATATGTGGATAGAAAGATAGATGCGTGAATAGATGGATACAATGATAGAACAATACACAAATGGATGTATACAATGATAACACAATACTGAAGGATAATGGGAAATGATATAACATGACAAAACGATAGAATGACTAGATGTTAAATAGAATGACTGATCAATACAATTTGATAGAATGATAGAATGATAAGATGGTAGATGGATAGAATGATTGAATGATAGAAAGATAGAAGGATAAATGGATGGATGAATAGAACAATTGAACTATATGATGTAATAGAATGATTGACCAATACATGAATTGATGCATACAACAATAGAATGATTAACCAATACATAAATGGATGTATACAATGATATAATTATAGAATGATAGAACAATAGGCAAATGGATGTATAGAATGATAATGTATGGTAGAAGGATACTATTAGAATGATAATACAATAGAACAATAAAACAAAAGATGGATAGAGCACTTGAATGATAGATGGACATAATGATTGAACAGTAGAAAGATAGAATGACTAAAAGGTAGAAAGATAGAGAGATAGAACAAAAGAATGGTACAACAATAGAACCATAGGGGTGAATGCAAGATCATGATGGGCCAAATAGATGCAATGGTAAAAGAAACCTATTGGATGAAAAAATATTAACATTTAAACTTCTTTTTAGATTTGGATGGCAAAAGTGTTAATATTTCCAGCTCAAATATGGATTCCCTCCAAAATAAATTTGGATTACTTTAGATTTAGGCAAGTGGGAGTCCTAAAACTTGTCAAAGAAACTTGCAAAACCACCCATTTAGTGTTATCCTAAAATTTTCTATGACTTCATTTTTGAAGTTGATAGACTTTTTTGTAACTAAATTTAATAATTTAAAAATAGTTTCTAGAGGTAACTATCAAGATTATAAATATATAATATATGCATCATTATAATTTTAATAGGTGATTATTATTAATTTTCTACATACGTTGTCTAATATATTATTAATTTTCTACATATGTTGTCTAATATATATATTATAAGAAACATTCATAATTTTCAAACTATTTATTCTTTTTAAAATCCAAAAGATGCATCACATTCTAGATGTTAGTGGCTATAGGTTTTTAAAAAAGGTTTTAATTTTCATATTTTTTTTTACCAAGTTAGGTTGACTGGAAAATTATTTTTTAATATTTTTAAAACATTATGGTAAAAAATATCATCAATAATTATTTATTTATTAATTTTTTTTTTAAAAAAATGTGTCACATCCGTTAATGCATCCTTTACTTAAATCCAAAGCTTGGAGAAAAAAACATTTTCTTTAACTCATACTTAGGTTCACCAGAATGAAAACTACTTTGTACATTTTTCTGAAACTTTTAGTAGTAAGTACCTCATTGAAATATCTAATTTTTACCAAACTAATTTTATTTTTTCTTTAAAAATGTAGAAGCCCATAAATTACATTCAATTTCCTACAATTTATATTACTCCCTTATTTTTATATTATGTAGATAACTCATTCAATATTTGACGTGAAGTTACTTAAGTCTATTTTTGGCATTTTTATTACCACTTAGGGGTATCGTTTGGCCCATCATGATCTTGCACTCACCCATAGAATGATAAAATAATAGGCACATTGATGAATAAAACAATAACATAAAAGAAGGATAATACTAAAATGATAACATGATAGAACAATAGACATGGAAAAAATAATTGAACTATAGAAAGAAGAATGATTGAATGATAAAAAGATAGAGAGATAGAATGAAAGAAAAATACAATGATAGAACCATAGAATGATAGAACAATTCGTAGATGGATGTATATATAAGGATAATACGATGGAAGGCTAATATTAGAATGATAACATAATTGAGCAATAAAATATTAGATTGATAGACCAATTGCAAGATATATGGATAAAATTATTGAATTATAACAAGATAGAATGATTGAATGATAGAAAGATAAAAGAGATAGAATGAAATAATGATACAACAATAGAACCATAGAATGATATCTAGAACAATAGGTAGATGGATGTATATAATGATACATGAAATCAGGATAATATTAGAATGGTAAAATGATAGAATGGTAGATATATAGAGTAATTGAATGATAGATGCACATAATAATTGAACGATAACAAGATAAAATGATTGAATAATGGAAGATAGAGTGAGAATAAAAGAATGATATAGTGATAGAACCATAGAATCGACATAGTAGTAGATAGATGGATGTATACAACAATAACATGTGAAAGAAGCATAATATTATAATGATAATACGATAGAATGATTATTAGAAAGTTTGAAAGATGGAATGATAGAAGGATAGAGTAGTACATGGATAAAATGGTTGAATGATATAATGATAGAAAGATAGTATAATTGAACAATTGATGGATAGAAAGATAAATTGATGGGAGAAATGGATAGATGAATAGAATAGAACGATAGAATGATTAAGCTCCTGCAAAACACACATAACCAATAGATCCCCCCCCCAAAAATATGATTATGACACATTATAGTTTAAGTGTGAAACAAATTGCCACTTGCCAAATGTACAATAGTGGACTTGATTTCTGCTAAAAGATTGAAATCTAGATGCCCATTGATGGTGCTTGCAAAGTTTGGATGCAAAAACCAAAATGCAAATTGCTTAAATTATGTTTCTTACATAATATTAAATCTTTAAATTAATAATTATATCAAAATATATAATATTTTTATATTAATTATCAATAATATTAGTTTATTTCTATTCGAAATGAAGGTAAATAACTATCAATGGAAAACTAATTTTCAATTGTAATATAGATATTTAACTGTGCATAACCAAAATGGAGATGGTATGGAATCAACATAAAGAAATAAGGAACATAAGATTAAACACATAACATAGTGTTTACGTGGAGAAACCCTTTTGGAAAAAAACTCCACACAAGAAGAGATTCACTAGTCTGTATTAACTTCAATAGAGCTTACAATACAACACTATCAATCTCCTCTTCAGTTTTCAATCCAGTAGTGCCTATAATACTCATTCATAGCCGTAATACAATATCCTCATTAAAAGAGTGTTACCTTCTAGGGGAAAAAACCCTAACATAACCTCTAAAGTCAGATCTGCGACCTGATGATGAATGATCTAGATTTACAATGAGAAAATTTATATAAAATGTGGCTTTTGGGGGCAGCACCCCCAGACCCCCCGTCGGGGGGGGGGGGGGGGGCGCATTCCCCTTAGACCCTGTAGGGGGATACCCCCCTTGCAACCCCCCTGGATAATCTACATCCATTAGGTACCGGGATCAAACATGCGGCTGAAACAAGATCACTACTTGGTGAATACTTCTTCCCTTATGGAAATTTACAAACAATATTAGGAGTAATTAATTACATAGGATTTACAAGGTTGATGGCACCTTAATCCTAACATTCTCCACTTGACATCATACATTGTAAATTCATCCATAGGAAAACATAAAACAACTAAGCACTAAGAACAAGGCCCATGGCCTCCCTGCACCACGTAAACTTTTCTGTGCTCATAGGTTTAGTAAGTGAATCTACAACATTCTCTTGGGTGTCAACCTTCTTTAGCTCAAACCATTAACAATCATTTCATTAACAAAATGGTATTGAACATCCACATGCTTAGTTCATGCATGATACATGGAGTTCTTGGCCAAACATATTGCACTCTGGCTATCACAACCAATCTGAATAATCCTGCAATCAAAACCAATACTTGTATACAATCTCCATAACCAAACTGCCTCCTTAGAGACATGAGTAGTAGCCATATACTTTGCTTTGATGGTGGATAAAGCAACGGTGGGCTGCCTTTTACTCATCCAACTCATAGCTCCTCCAAACAAAATAAACACATACCACTAGTGGACCTTCGACTATCCAAGTCACTTTCCCAATTTGCATCAACAAAACTCTGTATGTCCAATGTCTTATCCACACTGTTAGTTACAGAATAAACCAAATAGTAATTAGAAGTACCACAAATATCTTAAACACCCTCTTTGCATAATTCCAATGCTGTCTACTACGGTTAGACATAAATTTGCTCAAAACTTCCGCTGCTTGGGCAATATCTGGTCTAGTGCAAACCATTGCATAAATCAAACTTCCTACAACACTAGCATATGACAGATCATACATCCTCTAAATCATATTCATTTTTAGGACATATCTAATGAAAGATTAGTACTAACCGATAAAGGAATTCTAATTGGATTGCAATCCTGCATGCTAAATCTGTGCAAAATAGTATTCACATACTTTGTGATAACCAAAGCTTTCTGTTACCTCGATCCCTTTTGATCGCCATTCCTAGAATATACTTGGTTGCCCCTAGATCCTTCATATCAAATGCACCTGAAAGTTGAGATTTCAACCCACTGATCATACCCTTGGTGTTATTGAAAAAATAATATATCATCAACATACAAGGCAATAATCAAAATATGATCGCCAATACATCGAATGTAGACACAATGATCCTCTTCACTTCTAACAAAGCCCAAATTCAAAACAAATGAATCAAACTTTTGGTACCACATTTTGGGGGACTGTTTTAAACCATAAAGAGATCTTTTTAACTTGCATACCCAGTGTTCTTTCCCTTTTACCTCAAAACCTGTAAGCTATTGCATATAAATTTCTTCTTCCAGATCTCCATGCAAAAATGTAGTCTTAACATCCATTTGCTCAATTTCAAAATTATAAGTTGCAGCAATGGATAAAAGAAATCTAATAGAAGATAATTTACCAATAGGAGAGAAAATTTCACTGAAATTGACCCCCTCTCTGGGAGTAGCCCTTGGCTACTAGTCTAGCCTTGTACTTCTGTAATGAATTGTCTACTCCAAACTTCTTCTTGAAGACCCACTTACATCCTATGACCTTTCTTCCTTTGGGAAAACATACAAGATTCTGTTGATGATTGTTTTTAGACAACACAACAATAGAGTAAAACACTAAGTATCCCACTCTCTCTTGAATAAAGTTCTTCAAAGGCTAATCTATGTGATCCAATGAAGTAACTTCAAGGTTCCTTATTCGTGATTTGTGATGGATAAACTCAGTGATTTGATGTGATCTTGCTGGTAATCACAAAGGGACTTACGCAGACTTCTTACTTCATTTAGCTTGTTTCTCCTTTCAGTGTGGACGATGTATCAATAATCAAGAAAAGACAAAAGATAAAGGTTCAGAGAAATTAATCTAAGGTCAATGAAGCAATGATGATGCAAGAGTAGACAAACTCCTTAATCAACCTAACTCCACTTCGCCAAGGGTGCCTACAACTACATGAAGTTGGTGCAATCTCCTAAGGATAGTGAAATGTTTCAAATCATGAAAGCTTATACAAGCACCCATTGAACGACGCAGCTCAAACAAGTATCCTCAATCGAACTTAAGCAAATGAATGAAGCTCAAACTAGCTTTACACAACACTTCACCAACGATGAATGTCAAAAACATGAGCTAGGAGTTGATCAGATATTCAATACATACATGCATTGCATCAATGAGCTACTATTCTACTTCTAATCTACTTAGAAACATCTCTTCATTTCATCAAGGTACAAGAAACCACGTCATTCCATAAGATGACACTTAACACCAAACAAACTCCAATGTTTTTGCATTAATCTTGAGAAATATTTACAACAATTTTCAAGCACTCTCAAAGAATTTCGAGTCTCTTCCTACTCTACTCTTCTAGTCTACTGCCTACTAACTATTTTTTTACAAATGAGGCAACAAGGCCTTTATATAGAGTTCCAACATTACAATGAATGGCCTAGATCATTTCAGATAGCCAAGGGCCCAGAGCAGGTAGTTACAACAAATTGCTATTTTTAGTATATAAGAGAGGCAATGAAGGCACGTTTTTCAAGAAGATAAGCTTGTAGTGAAATGACGTGGAAAAATATGATTGGCTTGATGACGTGTATCTGCCATGTAGGTGCCACTTCAGCAACTCTTATGGATTTCAACTATTTATTCAATTTGTTTTTGGGCATATTCTGAAATTGTATCATCTATGTGATGTCTTCGAATGTGATTGCTTTGAACTTGAATGCTTGGGATGTATCTTTGTTGATCTTGCCTTGTTCATCTTCTGGATGTGTATGATGTAAGTTGCTCTTTTGTCTAACTTTGTTAGTCTTCTTCTCTTGCAGCTTCTTTGTGAATGATTCCTCATGGAGAGTAGTGTAGATGATGATGATTCATTGATAACATGGAGTAGGAGACTCCTCTTATACTTGAAGATTCAGGAGGAAGATGAATGTCTTCGACGATGTAGATGATGAAGTATGCTTCATGGAGTGAGAGACTTCTCGGAGACTTGAAGATTGAGAGAACTTGAAGCTTGGTGGATAGATGTCTCTCCTGGATGCAGATGATGATGAAATGTTCCGGCATGATGATGGTGAAGTGTTACTTTGGAGAAGCTATCTTCAATCTTTACTTAACTCCTTGCATGAAGGTGATTCTAGGTGTCTGGCTCTTTAGATGATCATCCAACCCCTTCAATTCTTCTGTAACACAGAGAAAACAATAATTAAACCATTGATAAGTATCAAATCTCATAGCAAATAGGAATCATTTTGAACACTTTTAGCCCTTCATACTTATTAAGATCTGATTTTTCAAGAGCCTACAGATCAGAACACTAAACATATAGATCAATTTTCTTCTTGAAATCAATAAGTCTAGCTGGAAAATGAAAAATAAAAACACAAGAACTTGCAGATCAGACTTACAATTGATTGCTTTTTGATGAAAACTTTTCAACACTTAGTCAAAAATCAGATTTAATTAGACTAAAATCAGACTTTACTCCTTTGAAAATTTGTCTTACTTCTCCCCTTTGAAGCGCACTAGATGATGATTTCATTCTTCAAGATGGCGCACTAGATGAGGAATTTAATCTTCGGTTGAAATACTCTTATGAAACTTAAACTAAATTTTATCCATAGTGGCACATTGGTTGGGAAATTCGCCCTTTGCTTGAAATGTCACCTTTACAAAACTTCAACCAACCCCCTTAGTCTAGGCGCATTAGATGAGGATTTTGATCTCTGGTTGAAAAGATATCAAAACTTAAGTTAAATCACACTCCAAAGATGGCGCATTAGATCAAGATTTTGATCTTTGGTTTGAAAGTCTTCACAAAACTTGAACTTAACATCACAAGGTGGCACATTGGATGAGGATTTGGATTTTCACTTAAAAAGCCTTCATAAAACTTCAATTCATCCTCACACCAAAGTGGTGCACTAGATCATAATTTCATCCTTTGTTTGAATTTCTTCATTTAGCTTGAGTCAAACCACATATCAATGATGGCGCATTGGATGGAAGTTTCATCCTTCTTTAAATTTTCATAAAATTTACATTTTAACAATCAAAACAAACTTCCTCCATCTTGAGCGCATTAGATCAAGATTTCATGCTCCACTTGAAAGATGCACTTTGACAATTAAAAGAAACTTTTTCACTTTGGGCGCATTGGTTAAGGATTTTGTGCTTCGGTGGAAAGATCTCTTGAAACTTGAAACAAGATACTTCATCCCTTGGCGCACTAGATCACAAATTTGACCTTCGCTTGAAAGGTGTCATAAGGGCACAATGGATCATGAATTTGATCTCTTCTTCGTCTAGTAGCATTGGATCAAGATTCTATTCTTCCCTCATGTCTTGGTGCAACAGATCAAGATTTTGATCTTCTCTTGAGCACTTAGCCACTTTTTTGCAAATTTTGAAGGTGAAGACCCCTGGGTGGAATTATATTTAAAAAATATATTTAAGTATATGCTTTAAATATTTTTGAGATATACTTCTAGGATGTTTGAGATAGGTCTCGAATCCATAGGATTTAACATGTAGATTATAGAATTTGGAGGATCCCCCAGATTTCAAACTCAGTCAATTTTCAAGATTTTTCAGGATATCAGACTTAGTTATTTTCAGGATCTCAAAAACATCCCAGAACAAAAGCAAATGACTCTTGAATAGAAACTCAACAAAGAACTCCCCTTAGATTAAAGAACAACTATTGACTTCATCATGAAACAAACCTAAGACATCATCCAAAACACAAGTAAAGCATTGGAGCTCAAAAAAAGGGGGGTCCCCATTTGCAATGGGGTGATGTGTGATTAGGTCACAACAGATCCCAGGTGTCACGCGATCTCTTCCTATCTTTTTCTTTTGGCTGTATAGGATCAGAAATAGCTCTAAGTTCCTTGAAAATCACATCTCTAGAAAAATATTTTTTTTTGCTTAGAGGATCCCAAAGATTATAACCTTTTACATTCTCATCATATCCAATGAAGATGCATTTCTGTGCTCTTGGATCCAACTTAGATCACTTTTCCTTGGGCACATGAACAAAAACCTCACAACCAAAAATCCTTAAATGTGAAACATAAGGTTTCTTACCTGTCCACACTTCATAAGGTATTGAATCAAGAGCTTTACAAGGAGATATGTTTAGCAAGTAACAAACAATACTCACATCTTTTGCCCAAAAACATTTATCCAACTATGCATCACTTAACATACTTCCGGCTCTTTCCATTATTGTTCAGTTCATCCTTTCTGCAACACCATTTTGTTGTGGTGTATATAGAGTTGTCTTTTGTCTTACGATACCTGCATGCTTACATAACTCATCAAATTCTTTAGAGCAATATTCCCCTCCATTGTCAGATCTTAATATTTTTATCGTAAGTCCTAATTGGTTCTCTACTAAGACTGTAAACTCCTTAAACTTAGTGAAAACTTCAGATTTACGCTTTATAAAATAAATCCATGTGAATCTAGATACATCATCAATGAAGGTAACAGAATAATGAGATTTTCCAATAGAATCATTATCCATAGGTCCATACACATCTAAATGAATAATTTCTAATTTCTCTTTCGCTCTATTGCTTCCTAAAGGAAAATAATTTTTGTTTTGTTTACCAAACACACACTGCACACATAAATCAAAGTGCTCATCAAAATAGGAGAAATCATCCAACATCTTTTTATTCATAATTGTTTCAAAAAAAATTTCACTTGTGTGTCCCAATCTGCGGTGCCACAACATACATGTATTTTCAGCAGTTTCAGTTAGATTAGTGGATCTACAAACTGTAGTGGCCTCAAGACTAAACAGAGTTCCCATCCTTGTTCCCTTGGCTACCACCAAGCTTCCTCTCACCAATATGCAACTATGCTTATTAAATGTTACATGCATTCCCAAATTATTCAACTTTGAAACAAAGATAAGATTTCTAGCCAATTCAAGAATATGTAAATCACTAGGAAGGGTTTTAATCCTCCCATCACTAAAACACAAATGTACCTTTCCCTGGCCAACAATCAGATATGTAGAGTTGTCCCTAAGGTAAACATTACCTCCATCATATTTCTCATATGTGGAGTCACATGATACAAGCAACCTGAGTCAATCAACCACTATTCATTAGACATAACATTACATGTAGAAAGTAAAACTTCATCACGTACATTTGAGGACTTTTTAGTAGAGGAATCCCACCGTTTCTTTGGGTTTCTACATTCTTTCTCCACATGCTCCCTCTTACCGCAATTCCAACACTTAACTTTGTTCTTCTTCCAAGGAGTTTTAGATCAGCCTTTTGATTCCTTGGACCTCCCCTTGACATTAAGAGCATCCACCGAGCTATCCATAGCTTTCTTCCTCATTTCCCATGACAACAGAGTTGCAACAAGGGCATCCATCTTTGGATCTTTGAGGTTAGCAGTGATAGCAAGAATGGAATTCTCTCGATACTCAGGCAAAGAGCAAAGAAGCATAATACACTTATCTTCCTCATCTATCTTAACATCGATAGAAACTAACTGACTCATAATCAAATTAAATGTATTCAAGTGCTTAGCTATCGAATCACCCTCCTTCATTTTAAGGGAAAATAACTTTCTTTTGAGATGCAATTTATTTACCAGGATCTTGGATTGATAGATTTCACCCAACTGCTTCCATAAAGCATGTGCAGTTTTCTCAACAGACATTCAATAGGACAGAGTCTGCAAGGCATAACCAAATTGTCTCCCATGCCATTTTCCATCTTGTCTCACTCATCTTGATTGTTTGTATTGAGTTTCTTCTCTTTTGTCGCAACCAACCATTGATCTCTTTTTTCAAGTAAATCCTCCATTTTCAGCTTCCACAACTCATAACTCATTCCATTGAATTTTTTGATGTCTAATCGAGACGAGAATGTAGCCATGACTTCTATGCAAATCTACAAAATAAGTTCAACTAGAACTCTCACTACAACTCAAAAAATCCTCACTTCCAACCAAGACATAGAACTGACTAGGCTCTAATACCAAATGTTAGAAATGAAGGTAAACAACTATAAATGAAAAACTGATTTCAACCATAATATAGATATTTAACTGTGTACAACCAAAAAGAGATGGTATGAAATCACCACAAAGAAATAACAGAATAGAAGATCAAACACATAACACAGTATTTACATGGAGAAACGCTTTCGAGAAAAAACTCCACACAAGAAGAGATGCACTAGTATGTATTAACTTCAATAGAGCTTACAACAATCTCCTCTTCAGTCTTCAATCCAATAGCACCTGTAATATTCATTCATAGCCATAATACAATATCCTCATTAAAAGAGTATTGCCTTCTAGGGAAAAAAACCCTAACATAATCTCTATTGTTAGATCTGCGACCTAATGATGAATGATCCAAATTTACAATGAGAATATATATAAAATATGGCTTTCGGGGGCATTGCCCCGGACCCCCACTGGGGCGCATGGCCTCCAAACCCCCCATTGAGGGGCCATCCCCTCCAGACCCCACTGGGGGTACCCCCTATAATCCCCCTGGATAACCTAAATCCATCATGTACTGGGATAAAACATGCAGCTGAAACAAGATCACTATTTGGTGAATAATTCTTCCCTTATGGAAATTTACAAACAACATTAGGAGTAATTAATTACATAAGATTTACAAGGTTGATGGCACCTTTAATCCTAATAATTTCTAATTATATTATATTGATATCTCTCAAAATCTTTTAGATACATATATTTAGAGCAATACATTTTAAATTTAGAAAATTTTAGATTTTTGAGGTCAAAAATTATATATAGAAATACAAGTTTTTAATTTTAAAAATGCTTTAAATTTTAAACAAACATGAAAATTATGAATTGTGAATTTTGAAATTCAACTAGTTTTAAGAAAATTAAGTAAGGAAGCACTGATGTGTGCCAAAAATTCAAATTTTAATGTCTCAAAAGTGCACCAAAATTTAGGGCTTTCAACAAATTGGAGCCCCAAACAAAAACTCCAAACTTTACTCTTCTCCATGTGCATTAGATCTCTACAACTTGCAACAACATTGATCTCCAAGCTTTATTGTCTCTCCTACCTATTTGTTGGTGAATCTTACACTACAATTTATTTGATTGAAGGCCTATCCATGGCCCAATTTTATTTATATATTTTGTGGTCGACAAAGTCATTTGACATGTATTTATTCAAACCCACTCATTTTTTAAATTTTATATTGTAAGCTCTCATTGAAAGATATTTATGCAATTTTTTTCTTGAAAAAATCGTATTTATTTTTGTAGTTGATCAAAAAAATATGTAATAAAGACAAACTTCACTCTTAGAAATTAGGTCAATATAGCAATAAAACCCAATAGAAATGTTAAATTTTACACTCAATAGAGGTAATAAAACTAAAAATAAATGTAAAAACCTTAGTCTTGTAAAGGCAAATAAAAATGTAAAAAAATAAGGTCAATATAGTTAATAAAGTTGAACTAAAATGTTAAAAATCTATTGAGTTTTGGAGTTTTATAGTATGCATGATAATGGTAAGGAAGAGGTAAATCTTTAATAAATGTGATTGGTATATTATTATTTGATGAACTAAAATAGCAATTTTCTATTTATAGCAACTCTACTCAAATTATAGTAGTCATTTATTTTATTTATAGTAAGTGCATACCTTAGATTTGGAATCATAGCAATAGGAAACTAATGCAAATCTAAGGTCCCCATTTCAAACCTAAGAATACCTTAGATAGAGCATACAGAATGCAAACATAAAACAAATGCTCAAAACAAACGGAATATTATACCTTATTTGTTGTAGGGATGTGATCTTTAATGTTTTATTGATGTAGTTGCTCTAAGGTTGTGTAAGATTTCTGCAGCATGTAAGGTTATAGATTCTTCTTGATTCCCCCTCTCTTTCTTGGTTGAGGATGAGGGTTGATTTATAAATGTTTGGATGATAGGATAGAGGGCTAAGATTTGATTAGAATGGATGGCTAGGATTGAATGAGACAAAATATGGTAAGGTTAGAAGCTTCTAAGGCATTATATAAGGATGAATGGTTGAGATTAAAGATGAATGGATGGCTAAGATTGAGTGAGAGGAATTAGGGCAAGGATGGAAGCTTCTAGGGCTTATCCATATGTGAATGGCTAGGATTAAAAGATGTAGTATGGAAATGGATGATGGAGATGTAAGATTAGTTTGAATTTTGTGGGAGTGTCTAGGTTCAGTGAATCTAGACAACCTTTAGCTAGTCATGTGACTTCTTGAATTTTTTTAATTTATTTATTTAGGGATAATGGATAAGAATGAGATTTAATTAGGATAAATGGGGGATTAGAATAGGATTCAATATTTTTAGACTAATAATCAAATAATGAAATTATTTAATTAATTAACGGAGAGGGATGTGGGAAAATTAGTTTATGATTTATTTAATTAATTTGATGATGGAGGGAATGTTAAAGGGATAATCCTAATTAATTAAATAAATATAATTTATCTAATTAATTAGTATTAGGATGTATGTGGCTAGGATGGAATTAGGGGGGTGTTGAAAGGTGTCAAAAGTGTCGAAAGTGATGTTAGATGTGTTGTTTAGGATGTGGTCAATTTTAGATGTCTATAGTAAGTATTGATTCTATTTATATATTTAACAATATCGTAGTGGGGATTATTTGATTATTTTTGCCATAGCTCAAACAATATTATGAAAAGTATCACTCTAATGACACCTCAAACAATTCAAATTACCTAATTATAGGTACCACTCTCAAAAATTCATGATTAATAGTATTATTCTCTTATTACTTACAAATAATTAAATAATCAATCCACCAATAACAAGATACACATAACAATGGAAACATGTATATGATGTATATGATTTAGAATAAGATAACTAAGATGGTATCATATTGGCAATACCTCAAATAGGTTTATATTTTCCTTCTACTTAATGCATAAAACAATATAAATATAGAGCAATCCAATTTATTATTATTATACAATACATTATTCAAACAGAAAATTATTTTTTCTTTGTACATACATTCATTAGCATTTTTATAACATAAATGCATAGAAGAAAATAAGTAGATTGCCATCACCATGGGACACCTCAAATAATGGAGGAATTGGTTATCTTAATAGATAGTTCCATATCCACTGTCTACCTTTAAATATTTATATGACCTACTTTTGAACACCCATAATACTGAGAGGGGGGGGTGAATCAGTATTTTGTTAAACCATTTACAAATCAAACTTTTAAACCAATCAATATACTTAAATGTAGTGAAGGAGATTAAGCATAAAACAAACAACCACAACTCATAACACATGAACACCAGATTTATGTGGAAAACCCAAGAAGGGAAAAACCACAGTACTGAGGATTAGCTCACAATATATATATATATATATATATCAATAAGGCAACTGGTTAATGTTGATACAATTGGTGGACTCACTATCCAAGAATGCTCACTACATGTGGCTCACTGCCAAAGACTCATTGTCCTGAAAGAAAGAGATAGAGAAGGTGGCTCACTGCCAGGATTGAACTGTTATAATTGCATCTAAGGCATGCATGGAGTATAGTTCCAATGAAGCTCAAAATACTAAAACAATATTTGTCACACTGTTCTGCAATATTAGACTCTGCTGGCCTGTGTTTATTTTGTTTCCACAGATACTTGTCGCATCACACATTCACTTATGCTTCTATCCATATCATTCGCATCACTCCAACAATCATGAACTCTTGACACTCATTTATATTGTCTTCAACCTTGAGAACATTCTCCAAGGTCGGCATCACAACTTAACACATAGAATTCAAATAAAGTCTGGACCTAAACATTCCTGCGGTGGAAAGGAATGAAGGCAAACCACAACAGACCTTAGCTTAGACCTAAATTCACCCAAGCACGCTACTCCACACTTTCACAATCACCAAAGAAACTCTGCAAATAGTGCAAACATACAAGGTCAGCCAAACCTGTGTAATACATTAAACTTTTTATAAGTACACGCTTCCTCAAGGCAAGATACAACTCAGGGACCATTCAAAATGCTTCAACACACTCTAGAATCTTCCATAAACATCTTGAAGCAACCTGAAAAGCAACAAACTCTTTCGTAACAGTTTTCACCTGAAGAAAGTTCATATCAGAGCACTCAACCGACTCTGTCATATATTGCCACTCAAGAAATCAACTTGCATACCACCATACCACGAACAACTTTAACTGGAGAAAGATATGAACCTTATAAGCACAATTCTAGAACTGCAAGACCTAAAACCTCTTTGTGGAGAAATGCAAAGCAAAGACATTTCTCCCAGACATCTCTGCAACACTTAGAAACATAGTCTTCATACTGGTGAACACAACTTTCTCTTCACAACGAATCAGAGCACAAAACTTGGAATATAACATATTTGAACATCTCTTAACAACATAGCCAAACTACAGGGATAAATCTTAAACATAGAGGAAATGTGGAGTAGAACTAGGACACTACTTTGTTAAGCCAGACAGTCTCTTCAACACATTGTTTCCTTTATTAATCAAATTTTCTCAAAAGCACTTGGAAACCAACCATTAGAACCGTATTCCTCACTTCTTCAACACTTCTTCAAGGCAACCAAATCATCTTCAACAAAGAAACTCAATCAAACAACAAATTCATCAGTAGACACAGTTGACACCAATGACAACACAAGCTTGTTTACATCAATGACAACACCGATTAGCACATACTTGCAACAACTATGACATATATCAAACAAATCATTGTTTATTTCATCTACCTTTAATTTAAATTACACGTCCCACACCAGCCCTCTTACTAAGATTATCTTTGTAATCCCACCTATTGCTTAAGCAACAACTAATATATTTTAACTCAATCATTCATAAGAAGAGTTCTAAGGATAGCTTCTTACAACTTTGAGATATCATGTATTGGATATCTAATTTTTTTTAATTCAATCACTCCTCATGGTTAACTAACAATAAATATTGATGAGAACAATCTACAAATAGATAATTTTTTTAGATAATAACATATTTATGATTTGTATGTTTTAGAAAAGGATTTCGAGTATAGTATTGTATTGGCAATACTCCAAACTTCTACATGAATTTGTCACTTTTTTAGATAGTTATATATTAGTATTGTATAATTAATTCCATTAGCATTTCTTAGTAAATTAAGAACAATTTAACTATTTTTTTTGGGATAGGTAAATGTGATTTAACTTAGTTTGAAGTTCTAACAAAAACAAGTAAATAAAAATAAATGGAGCTACATAGTTGACACCACTCTTTTTTCATAAGTAAATGAGACCGAGGGGGCCACTCCATCTCTATATTAATTAGAATGCTTATAGAAACCTTTATAGCCAACATTGGGAAAATTAGTAAACAAATCATGAGATACATTGATGATCCACCACCATCTTTTGATATAACTACTACATACTATGAAATCACAGCTAAACTTGCACAAGGATCTGGTTGAAAAGAAAAAAAAAAAAATTTGTAGAAAAATACAGAGAAAAATAGAGCTAAAGAAGATCTGCATATGAATGAAAAATTGTTTAACTACATTAACAGAATTGCTGAAAAAAACATGATATATTACAAAAAAGAACTCCCATAAGGACTAAAATTACGGTGAGATGAAGAGGTGGAGATTAAAACGCACTCCTTGGTTAGCTTAACGTATGAGCATGCAACCAAAGTTATCTATAAATCATGGAGAAGTCTGTAACATAAAACTGGTATCATCCATCATTCACGGAGAAGACTGGAATTAACGCCTAAGGAGACAAAAGCCTAAGAAAAGGAAAGAGGAAAGAGGAAAGCGGAAAGAGGGAAAACCCAGTGGGAACAAAACCCCCCCTCAAAATATATACTAACTAAGCATGGAAACTACTATGTAGCAATGTCCTTCACCCCAAGAAGGTCTCGTAGAAAGTGAAACTTCTGTTCAGTGAACGTTTTCGTGAAGATGTCAGTAGTCTGGTCAGAAGTGGGACAATATTGCAAGTCAATGACTCCATCATGGATTAAACCTCAGATGTAGTGCATGTGGATCTCGATATGTTTGGTTTGCCGTCGCTATACATGATCTCTGCAAAACTTCAGTGTACTTTGATTATCACACCAAATGACAGTCAGACGATGAAAGAGGATACCAAGCTCAGTGAGGAAGTGCTACAACCAAGTGGCTTGAATGGTAACATTGACTGCACCTCTATATTCAACCTCTATGGATGATAAAGCAATGGTAGATTACTTTTTGCTTGACTAAAAAGCAGGGCTAGATCCCAAACTAAGAACATATCTTGAAGTGGACTTGTGATCAATGTTATCGCTAGCCCAATCAGAATCAGTGTAGCTAATGAGATCCAAAGTACATCCTACATAATAATGAATCCCATAGCTGATGGTTCCCTAAACATATCGAAGTATGCGCTTTGCAGCTTTCCAATGTAGCTCATGCAGCTCCTGTATGTATCTAGAAATGACCCCCACTACATATGAGAGATCTGGATGAGAGTGAGTGAGATAAAGAAGACTTCCCACAAGATGATGATAGTGTGTGCAATCAACCAATGGTGTATCTTTGCCATCCTCAAGCTTTACCCCCGATAGGAAAGGTGTGGCAACTGGCTTGCAGTTAGTCATGTGAAATTGAACCAAGAGATCTAGTGCATACTTGGATTGAGCAACTGTGATTATTGATTTATTCTGGCTAATTTCAAGTCCAAGAAAAAAGTGTAGGAGACCTATGTCTGTCATAGAAAATCTGTCATGCAAAGCAATTTTAATCGCAACAATGGCTGGGGCTGAATCCCTTGTTATTAGTAGGTCATTTACATAGAGTACTATGAGCAATAGAGAGTTAGATGTTCTCATCATATAAACATTTGGATCAGATTTGCATCGCATAAAATTTAGAGACAAAAGATAAGAGTCCATTTTAGTATAACAAGCTCTAGGTGCCTGCTTGAGGCCATAGAGTGACTTCTTGAGTCTGCATACCAATGAGGAATGTTGTACATACCCTTGTGGCTACTCCATGTAGATCTCCTCCTCGAGATCACCATGAAGAGATGCATTCTTCACATCCATGTGATGAACCTCCCACCTTCTTGTTGTTGCAATGGCAAGAGCCAACCGAATGGAGTCCATTTTTGCCACTAGAGCAAAAGTCTCATCATAGTTAATGCCATGAACTTGCTGTAACTCTTTGGTGACCAACCATGCTTTGTATCTACTCACATGTCCATCTACTAGTTTCTTTGTCCTATAGACCCACTTACATCTGACATGCTTGCGATTGGAAGGAAGTGGAACCATGTCCCAAGTTTGGTTTGCAATGAGGGAGTTGTACTCCTCATCCATGGCTGCTTCCTAAAGAGGATTCTCTGTAGCTTCTACATAAGTCTGAGGGTCGGATGCTAGAACCACATAGGCATGCATCAACATGATGGGCTTGGTAGCTAAGAGTGCATGAGGGACTTCTTATATATCAGATAAGCTCCTTGTTCTTTGATTTCTCATAGGGGATACTGAATCATCACTGGAATCCAAATCAGGGATTGGTTGTGGATCAACACATGCATGCTTATGTTCCTTTGAATCAGATTTGGAAACATCTAAAATAAGATCAGAATGATTGCATGTATTATAACTAAGATCTGTAAGAGGAGGAAGCATAGAGGTGGTGGCATGTTGTTCTTGAGATGCATGTGGAAGGCTTTCATCAAAGTAGACACTCCTCTCAACGAAGAGTGTTTTTGTGGAAAGATCTAGTAATCTGTGACCCTTTACACCATCTAGATATCCAACAAATATGCATTCTTTGCTTTGAGGCTCCAAAGCCTTCCTCTAATTTGGAGGAATGCGTGTCCATGCACGTGATCCAAAAATGCAGAAATGTGTGACTTCCGGTTGCATGCCTCTCCATGCTTCAAAAGGTGTTTTTCCTGTGACAGATTTGTGAGGAGATCTATTTTGTATGTACAAAGCATAATTGATTGCTTCAACCCATAATTTGGAGGGAAGGGGCCTAGCATGCAACATGCAATTGGCCATCTCTTTCAAAGATCAGTTCTTCCTCTCAGCTACCCTATTCTGTTGTGGAGTGTATAGAACCGTGTTCTGCAATTGTATTCCTGCTTCATCACAAAGATGTTGGACATCATTTTTGACATACTCCCCCCCATTATCTGTGTGGAGGATCTTGATCATTTTCCCAGACTGCTTCTCTACATGGGCTTTGAAAATATTGAGATTTTCAAACACCTTAGACTTTCAATTTGAGAAAATACACCCATGTGTATCTTGTGCAATCGTCAATGAATGTTAGTGCATATCTGGCTTTGCTCATGGAAGGTTTAGGAAATGGGCCCATAAGATCACTGTGAACAAGCTCTAAAGGAGAAGAGGCTCTCCATGCATTTGCCTTCGGAAACTTTTCTTGTGGATGCTTTCCAAGAGCACATCCTTCACAAATTCCATCAGAAAATTCTATGGCTGGCAAGCCTTTTACCATTCCTTGTTTTCTAAGTTGCTGCATGTATCTAAAGTTAAATGTCCAAATCTTTCATGCCAAATTCTACTTTCATCATTTGCATGTGTTAGTAGTAAAGTAGAATCTGATTTAGCAACAAAATCAGAAAAAGTGTATAGATGATTGATGATTTGCCTTACCAACAATGATTTTGGAGTTGTCTTGCATGTCAAATATGGTCACTGAATCTAGGGTGAATTCAACTCCCCTTCTAGTGCCAGTATGTGTCATTTGATATACAGAGAGAAGATTGATAGAAAGTTTTGGAATGTGCAAAACATTCTTGAAACTTCCATTTCCAAGATCTACCCTCCCTACTCCAATTGCTTCTACTGGAGAGTCATCTCCCATGAGAATAGGAGGACTAGCATATTGTTTTAAAGATGAGAGAGCATCATTTGTGGCTTTCATGTGATGTGAATCTCTGGAGTCTATGATCCATACATTTGGAGAAGAATGAATAGCAATTAATGCATGTGCATTACCTCTTGTTTCTGGTGCTTTTTCTTCCTGCATCTTCTTGGCACTTTATGGAATATAATTACCAACGTTATTCTGCTGAAGTGTCTGCGCCATGAGGTCAATGATCTTCTTCATGCATGAAGATTCAGGATGGTAACCAAGGTTGCAATAGCTGCACTTTGATTTCCCTTTTTTGTCCTTCTTTTCCTTTGAGCTGGTAGATTCATCTAGAGGCTTGAGATTGTCTCCCTTTCTTGGATCTGGTTCCTTCTTCCCTTTGCCTTTGGATTGCTAATTGAATTTCAAACTGTTCTTGCCACTTGCATGTACAACAAGTGCATGGGCTTTGGAATTTTTAATGTACCCATCTGTATGAGCTTATCCTACTCATGTATGAGGGACTCAATAAAAGCATTGATTGTGGGCATCTTCCAAGTTGCTCCTGTTGTAAGCCTAACTGTGTGAAAAGTGGAGACAAATACAACATACTCTGGACCCAATTTTGACAGAATAGCAATAATTAATTTGTTTTCTTGCTGGGATTTGTCAATTCCCCATCCTTTCAGAGAAATAAAGCCTTGAACTTTGTGAAGAAATCTTGAATGTTTTCAAAACTGCTTGGATCTAATGAGCTAATCTCATTTTCAAGGATGTGACCCCGCATCTCATCTTGCTTCCCAAAAAGAGTCTCCAATGTAGTCCAAACCTGGTTTGGAGTTGTGCATGCTTCTACATGAAACAACACTTCTGGAGACACGAATAAACATAGGAGACCAAAGGCCTCGTCCATGCAGTTGAAATATTTAGATTTTTCAACTACTACTTCTGAGCTGAAGCAGAATCCTTGGCTTCCATTCAAAATAGTTATATGGTGTGAGAATTGCAGAGGCTAGATATTCCATTCTTTATAACAACTCTAATCTTCAGTACTTGCAAAGAAAGTTTATGCTCCTTCTTCCCAGCTCCCTATGCTCTGATACCACGTGAAATCACAGCTAAACCTGCATAAGGATCTGGCTAAAAAAAAAAACAACTTGCAGAAAAATATGGAGAAAAACAGAGTTAAAGACAGAGCTAAAGTAGATCTGCATATGAATGAAAAATTGTTAAACTGCATTAACAGAATTGCTGAAAAAAAAATGAGATATTACAAAAAAGGAACTCCCATAAAGACTAAAATTACGGTGAGAATATATATTTTACTTCTATATATATTTTATATTTATATATATTTTACTTCTATATATATATTTTACTTCATTAATTATCAGCTTGCCACTTTTTCAATGCATTAATGATCACCTTGGAGTCACCTACTATAACTAAGTGTGATATGCCCATTCAAATAGATACATGTAGAGAAAAATCAAAGCTTGAGCTTTAGCCTCATTATTGGTTCCAATCAAGAATTTCTTTGAGGTGACCTTCAAAACTTTGCCTTTCATATTTCTAATGATACATCCACCTAGGGCCTAAATTTGATGGTCGACATTGCTTATCAAGCAAATTTTTTGTGATGGTTATCCATTTAGAGTTGCCCTTCAAATATCAAGGCATATTTTATTTTGAAAAAATATATAAACAAAATATGTAAAAGTTCATAATCCTATAAGAATTTTGATGGTTTGTCTAAAATCACCCCTTTTAAGTCATATAGTCCTAAAATTTGAATTGTATTTTAAAGTAAAAATGGCTAAGTACGATCATACAACCATCAAATTTAATTCAAACATCCATCTACATAGACTTATAGATTTCCATAAGAATACCCATCAAAATTTAGTTTGAGGTAATAAATAGTGGAGAGTAGAAAGTAATAAGATATTGTTGTGGATTGTGTGAGTAATTTGGTGACTGGAACTAGTATTTACTATGCAGTGTTTCATTTTTGAAGTACAAGGCATATGAGATCTCATAAGACTTTATTTGTTGGACATCTTACATTTATTACTTCTTAATACTTGCTTTCTATATTTATTTGTTGGACAAAAGGAATTTTTTACTAGCCTTCCCATTTAAGTAGACTTTGGAATAAATTTGTCCATAGTCCTTACAAATTTTCAAGTCCTTGTAAAAGATTATAGTTTGTCAAGAGCAAAAATTGTAATTTTCTATTTATAGTAAGTCTTCCTTATACCCATACTAATCATATATTAGATGGTAATAGTAAGTATGGATTTAAGTAGATAACATTCATCTAATCATTGCCCTAGCGTACCTTGTATAACTTGATCAACATTATTGATTTAGCTCAAACGACATTGGAAAAAGCATTGCTCAAGTGACACCTCAAATATTGCAAAGAATATAACAATTGTAATTCTACAATTCTATATAGCTATCACCTTAGTGATATCTTAATTAAGTTTATCTTTTTCCTTCTACATACATCCATTGGCATTTTTATGACATTTATGTCCACTTGAAGCTATTGCCTTGGTGATACTTTTAACAACAAAAGAATAGGTGGGCTTTCTATATGGTTATTTTGTAAATTTATATTTTTTGAATATAATGGGAGCTTCCCCAAGTGAATTTTTCCTATCAAAAACATAATTATAAAAAACTTTGAATTAAATTCATGACTATTACAAAATATTCATTTTGTATATGTATCATATCACATCATTGGTACTTGAGAGGAGAAACATAATATTCAATTTAATTTGAGAGAACCAATGAATTCATACAAAGAGGGTGGGGGGTAGGGCATTTGATTAAATTCCTTACCCCCACCCATCTCCCCAACATTATCTTAGTCTCACCTATCATGTAGGCAATAACTACCAAATTTTAACTCAATTCAATGCCTTATAAATTTGAGTTTCCAATTATGCTTAAAAGCACATCATCCTAGAATTATCTTGGTATTCTCACCTATCACTAAATTAACCATTCTACACATTAACTAAGGACAACTTCTTGGTACTCACAAGAGTCTCTGTTGGTGCATGAGTCTGATTATGTTCAGCCATGGAGGTTGTAGTTTACTATGTCAGGGAATTTGGAGCTTGTTGCTGCTTATGCTGGAAGTTATGTTTTTGTTACTTTATTATATGCAGTTGTCACTATGCTAATTGTTTTTTGGCAGCTATTTGCTGCCTCTATCTTTTACAATTTTCCTGCATTATTTCAATACAAAAAAAAAACTTCTTGGTACTCATGGCTATCGTGCATGTGATAGATAATATATTTTAACTCAACCAATGATCATGTTAAATAAAGTGCTAATATCGAGACTAATTTGGAGGTAGCTAAATATTTTGGCTACCTCAAATTTAAATTAAATGCACTACTGTTGTTATATGGAGCCTAATCAGACCCAGTGGTTAAATTTACTCCACTTTTATCAGCATGGTTTCCCCCCAAATTATTTAATGGGGTCAAGAGGCAGCACCCCTGGCACGCTCCCTATCCCGATACAGGGCGGGGGCTCGGGAGCAACACCCCTGAAACCTCACATGATTTTTTTTTATTTTATAAAGGTGTTGGGAGTTATTTTTCTATTGGTCGACATAAAAAAACCCTATTTTTTTAACCGACATAAGGCTTGATCAAAGTGGCTAAGGGTTAGGGTTTTTATTGATGTATTGTAGCATTTGCAGTGGTATTGAGTTGCAGGGATTGCTGGTTGTAATCAGTTTGATTTATCAGATAATAATATTGGACTCTCTATTGGTGGATGTAGCCTGAGTTTCGGTGAACCACGTTAAAATTGTCTCTTGCTGTTATTATTTATGTGTATTTTTCATTCATCTGTTTAATCTTTATTTGCATAAATAATTGAGATCTTCTGCATGCAATCCATAACAAGTGGTATCAGAGTGGGTTGTGTTTGATTATCATCTACAGGAAGGTCTCACAGTTGAGTGGGAGTCTCATGGTTGAGTGGGAGCAATGGCAGATGAGGGTAAATTGAAGGTAGATAAATTCAATGGGCAGAACTATCAGTTATGGAAGATGCAGATGGAGGATTATCTCTATCAGAAGGATTTATGGAGGCCATTGGAAGGAATAGCCAAGAAACTGAAAACAATGACTGATGATGATTGGAATCTTCTGGACAGAAAAGAACTAGGAGCCATTTGGTTGTGCCTGGCACCATCTGTGGCATTCAATATAACAGAAGCAACGACAACAAGTGAACTGATGAAAGCTTTGGCTAAACTGTAGGAAAAACCCTCAGCCTCAAATAAGGTATTTCTCATGAAGTGTTTGTTTAATCTAAAAATGATTGAAGCTGGATCTATGACAGATCATTTAAATGAGTTTAATACGATTACCAGTCAGTTAACTTCTGTAAAAGTGAAATTTGATAAAGAGGTGAGGGCTCTCTTGGTTTTATGTTCTTTGCTAGAAAGCTGTAATAGCTTGGTAATTTGGTTGTAAGTAACTCTGTCTCTAGTTTAAATACTTTGAAATTTGATGATGTTGTTGGTGTTATTCTAAGTGAGGAAATGCAATGGAAAATCTCAGGAGGGTCCACATCAGGTAGTGTTTTGAATGTAGAAAGCAGGGGCAGATCAAAGGAGAGAGGAAAAGGTTCTGGAGGTTATGGGAAGTCACGAGGAAAATCAAAGGACAAGAGATCCCAATCCAGAGGACAAAAGGATTGTTGGTATTGTGGGAAACTAGGTCATTTGAAGAAAGATTGCTGGTATCAAAAGAATAAAGAAGGAGACAAACAAGAAGGAAATAAGGAGGCAAATGTGGTAAGTAATAAATCTAAAGATGATTCTTTGATTCTTTCCCTAGATAATGTTGATGATTCATGGGTTTTAGATTCAGGGGCCTCATTTCATGCTACGGCCCATAGAAGTTATTTTCTTGATTATGTCCAAGGGGATTTTGGGCTAGTTTATTTGGGAGATAACGAACCTTGTCAGATTGTTGGAAAGGGAAGCATCAAGATTAAGTTTAGAATGGGAATCTACAAGAGGTAAGGTACGTTCCAAGGCTGAGTAGGAATTTAATTTCAGCAGGGCAGCTAGCTAATGAAGGTTGCATAGTTACTTTCAGTGATAAAAATTGGAAGGTTTCAAGAGGTGCCGTAATAGTAGCAAAAGGTGTGAAAGTAGGCACCTTATATCTTTGTACATGTCATACTTTTCCTTCTACTTTAGTTGTTACAGAGAAAAATTAAATAGGTTCAAGAATAGTTGCTGCAGGTTCGCAAGAGGAGACTGAAACAGTTGCTGTAAGTTTTGAGACAACACTGTGGCATAATAGACTTGGGCATATGAGTGAAAAAGGTATGAAGGTACTTCATTCTAAGAAAGTTTTACCAGGTTTGAAATGTATTAAAATGAATTCTTGTGAAAGTTGTGTGTATGGAAAACAAAAGAGAGCCAATTTTTCTCAAGGATGGGAAGCAAAAGAAAGATGAAAAGTTGGAGCTTGTGCATACAAATGTATGGGGATCAGCTCAGGTACCTTCTCTCTGTGGCTCTCGGTATTATGTTACATTCATAGATGATGCAACTAAGAAGGTTTAGATTTATTTCCTTATGCAGAAATCTGATGTATTTGAAATATTTAAGAAATGAAGAAGCTTGGTTGAAAATGAGATGGGTAAAAGATTAAAATGTCATAGATATGATAATGGTGGTGAGTATTGTAGCAAAGAATTTGAGGATTATTATTCCTTTAATCGAATTCGTAGGCAGAAAATAGTTCCAGGGACTCTACAGGAGAATGGAGTGGCTGAACACATGAATAGGACAATAATGGAGCATGCAAGGACCATGAGATTGCATGTTGGGCTGCCTTTAAACATGTAGGTAGAGGATATCAACACCGGTGTATATTTAATTAATAGAGGAACTTTAATTCCTTTGGGCTGTGGTATTCCAGAGGAAGCATGTATAGATAAGAAGGTGAGTTATTCTTTTCTCAAAACCTTCGGATGTGAAGCATTTGCACATGTAGATTCTGAAAATAGAACCAAGCTAGATGCAAAATCAAAAAAGTGTGTCTTCATTGGATATGGCATTGATGAATTTGGTTATATGCTTTGGGATGTTGAAAATATAAAAATTGTGAGAAGCAGGGATGTTGTATTCAATGAGAAGGTGCTGTACAAAGATTAGTTGTAGTAGCATGAGAAGAAAGAAAATGATTATGTGGTGCTGGATGATACTCCAAATAATGATATTCTAGTGGATCCTCATTCTCCACAACAACTAGAAATACCACAAACTCTAGTAAATTATGTTAGACGGTCAACAAGGCTAAGTAGACCTCCTAAAAGGTTTCTTCCTCTTTGTATTCTATTTTGTTAACAGATGTTGGTGAACCGGAAGGCTATGATGAAGCTATGCAGGTGGATATAAAGGTTCAATGTGAGCTTGCAATGAAAGAAAAAATGGACTCCTTGCTGAAAAATCAAACTTAGGAATTATGTAAGTTGCCTGCAGGGAAAAAGGCTTTACCAAACAAATGGGTTTATAGGTTGAAAGAGGAAGATGGAGGTAAGAAAAGATTTAAAGCCAGGTTAGTTGTAAAAGGATTTGCATAGAAAAAAGGGATTGATTTTGATGAGATTTTTTCTCCGGTTGTTAAGATGACTTCTATTCGTACTATTTTAAGTATTGTGGCTGCTGAAGATTTACATTTGGAACAACTAGATGTGAAAATTACTTTCCTCCATGGTGATTTGGAGGAGGAGATATATATGGAACAACCACAGGGATTTGAGGTCAAAGGTAAGGAGAAATTGGTATGTAGATTGAAGAAGAATTTATATGGCTTGAAATAAGCACCTCGGCAATGGTATTTGAAATTTGATAGTTTTATGGCTGAGCAAGGCTACAACCGGTGTAATTCTGACCATTGTGTTTATTTTAAGAGGTTGGCTAATGACAACTACATTATTTTATGTTTATATGTTGATTACATGCTTGTAGCAGGGTCTAACATCCAGATCACATAAAAGAGTTAAAACAACAGTTAGCACAATCATTTTCTATGAAGGATTTGGGGGCAGCAAAACAAATCCTTAGTATGAAAATTTGCAGAGATAGGAAGAACAGAAAATTGACTCTATCTCAGGCTGATTATGTTGAAAAGGTGTTGCAGAGATTCCATATGGAGAGTGCAAAAGCTGTCAGCACACCTTTGCCTAGTCATTTGAAATTGACTAAGGAGATGAGTCCTAAGACACAAGAGGAGGAAGAAAAAATGTTCAAGGTACCATATGCTTCAGCTATAGGAAGTTTAATGTATGCCATGGTATGCATGAGACCGGATATTTCACATGTTGTAGGAGTTGTATGCAGGTATATGAGTCATCCTGGATTGGAGCATTGGAATGTGGTAAAATGGATTCTCAAATATTTGAGAGGTACATCTAATAAACACTTATGTTTTGGGGCTCTAATACTAATTTAGCAGGCTATGCAGACTCAAATTTGGTAGGAGATATTGATACCAGGTGGAGTACTATAGGTTGTCTTTACTGAAGGTGGGACAACAGTGAGTTGGATCTCACGGTTGCAAAAGGTGGTTGCTTTATCCACCACAGAGGCAGAGTATATAGCTACCACAGAGGCAAGCAAGGAGATGACATGGTTACAATCTTTCATGGAAGAATTGGGCACACAATAAGCTAACAATTATTTGTTTACGGACAACTAGAGTGCCATACATATTGCAAAGAATTCTGTCTTGCATTCAAAGACCAAACACATATAGTTGACGTATCATTTCATTCGATTAGTGTTGGATGATGGATAGTTATAGCTAGAAAAGATACATACAGATGAAAATCTAGTGGATATGTTTACAAAGGCAATAAGAAGGGAGAAGTTGAGCTCCTCTTTAGCTTTGGTTGGTCTTCAAGACTAAAAACAAAAAAAATCAGAACAGCAGAGTCCAGGGTGCTTATTTCCAGTGGGAGCTACAGGGTCAGCGGTGTTATGATCAGTCTCCAAGTGGGAGATGATATGGTGTGGAGTCTAATCAATCTCCAAGTGGGAGATTGTTGTTATATGGAGCCTAATCAGAATCAGAGGTTAAATTTACCCTATTTTTATCAGCTCTGTTTCCCCTCAAATTATTTAATGGGGTCAAGGGGCAGTGCCCCTTGCGGGGGTTTGGGGGTAGCACCCCCACGACGGGGTCAAGGGGTAGCGCCCCTTGCGGGGTCTAGGGGCACCGCCCCTAGCGCGCTCCCTGTCGCGATATAGGGCGGGGTCGAGGGGCAGCGCCCCCACGGGGGCTTGGGGGCAGTGCCCCCAAAACCTCACACTAGTTTTATTATTTTATAAAGGCGTCGGGAGTTATTTTTCTATTGGCCAACATTAAAAAACCCTATTTTTGTTGATGTATTGTAGCATTTGTAGCGGTATTGAGTTGTAGGGATTGCTGGTTGTAATCGGTTTGATTTACTGGATAATAATATCAAGGACTCTCTGTTGGTGGATGTAGCCTGAGTTTGGGTGAACCACGTTAAAATTGTCTCTCGCTGTTATTATTTCTGTGTATTTTTCATTCCTCTGTTTAATCTTTATTTGCATTTAATTGATATCTTCTGCCAGCTAATCCTAACACCTACCCGCACTCCTCTCCCCTAATGATCTTGGTACCTAACCAATCATATACATGATAGTTAATATAGTTTAACTCAATCTTACCCCCAATAAATTATCTCCATTTTTATAACTCCTACAAAATAGCACATTATATGCAATGCAATACATTTATCTAATTCATATTTATACATAATATCTTCAAACACATTGATTAATCTACTAATTATAACATTAAAGCTTTGTGTGAGAAGGATATTATTTAGTTTATCATTCATGCTTCATGTGATGTAAATATTTTGAAACATTATTATTCCTTATGAAAATTACGTGTGATGTGCTTCGATTGATTAATAATACAATTTAAAATATTGTTTTCCTTGGATTTGACTAAGTTTTGGTAATTCTATGCAAGGTAGTACTAAGTTTTGTAGAACTTGATTAATGCTTTATTTTAAGCATGAGATGCTAACCCCATCAAAATTCACCTCACTTGTGTAAAAAATGAATCATTTCCATTACGCTTTGTCAAGGAGGTAGTTCTCATTTTGTAATAAACCAACCTTCATACCCATATTGTGATATGCTTTAAAAATAAATGACAATCTATGATCATACTCATCCAAAGGATATGGTAATGTTAAAACATCCTCTCAATAGCCTAGAAAATGCGTAGGGATGGATAGTGTGACAAAAGGTGATATGTGTATTCTACAACTATAAGCTAGGGATTTCTAAGAGGGAGTCACTGAGAATGAATTAAGTTTGAGTGGCGTGCCTCCTTACCATCATGAATATAAAGGTATACTTATTAATGCTTGTGAAATGAGAGACCCCTAACAATGTGAGATATAATTTAGAGTACTCTACAGAGGTATTTGTCATTGACTCTTGTAGTGGAAAGCATAGTCTGTAAGGTGATAGACCTTGAATTGCTTCATGAGTTTCCTTCAAGCCACCTCAAGAACACAATAGCGCCAATTTTTCTATTCAACATAATAGACATATTATAGGATGAAGATATTGTGCATGCCATTGATAATGCCCATATCAAGGAGATTTACATCATATGTAAGGCCACTTAAACCCTATCTAAAAACACTAAAGATAGATGTATTGAGCTTTTTTCTTTTATTTATATGTTAGGACATCTTCCAATAATGTTTTGGAGATGGATTAAAGAATGAATTAGTTAGAACTAGGAGTATAGATTTTAATAGTGTTATCGAATCATGTATTAGATTTTTATAATATAGTCTTGTTGAAATGTGTATCTCGCATCTGGATGTATTTGTATTACATTCAAGATTGTTTTATGTGATTTCAAGTTATAGTGTTGAACAATGATTCAGGTATGTTAAAATGTCGAATCGGTAATGCTGGGAAGTGAGAAGGGTTGTCAAAATTACATCTAGCAAAGTTGTTGTGGAACAAGGAATATATTTGTGGAATAAATTTGTTGTAAGATTATTCTTTTGCTAGCATTTAAACCATGATTGAACATTGGAGTGGAGCATAAACATCGATCATCCTTCATTGCAATGGAATAATTACTTCATTAAGGTCTTTAAGTTTGCACTTTGGCAACTTGATCAGGAATCCCATATTCAGTAGTCAATGTGAACTTTATAGGATTCACAACATGATTGGTAAATTATTTTGTTACAGTTGCCCTTGAATGTAAAGATGATGCACTTTGATGCTCTATTGGCATTTGTTTAAGGGGCACACCAATTTAGATACACATTTCAATGTGTAACATAGGCTGTGTTCCATAACTATAAAGAGGTGGAGCTGCAGGGAATGCTTTGACTGTGGTTGAACTTTAGTGCCTATCCACTTAAATTTGAACATGAGTACACATATGTAGCCCAGAGCCTTGGACATCCATAATTAATGGTTCAGAACCACTTTTCTCATCATTAACACCATTAATCATCATATGTCAAATAAACATTTACACTAATCCCCATATGTCATATATAGAATCATGATCAAAATATAAGCAAATGCAATTGACTCAAAGGAACATAAGTATGGAAACTGAGAACTCTGTGCCATTTTACGGTTTCTCTTGTTTTGTTTTTTTTCTTACAGCCAATTTGTTCTTCCTAAAGAGCCTTTATTTTGGCGTGGCCAAGAAGTATGATCAGTACAGGTTTTGGGATTCAACTCTACATCTGTTGATTACATTTGTTTCCATAATATTTATTTCTAGACGTTGCTTTCTTCTTTCGGCCATTTATGAGATGCTAGGAATCATCTTTGGCATCGAAGAGGATCCAGTTTAAAGGATGCTTTGTAGCTAAGACTCTACCAGGTGAGAGAGACAACTCCAATATGCTTCTTTCATGTAACAGATTCAAGCAGTCCCATCATCACTGATAATACAATTAGAGCACTTTCTATCTGCATTGAAACTAGTCTGACCCAATTAGCTGCCATAGACTGCATCAAGATGGCTTATATTTTGATCGTGATTCTATATATATGAGGTATGATAAACCTACTCATTAAATAGTATGATTGTTCAAAGTGGATTGATACCATTTCAAGTACTGTCTATCGATAGTTTGACATCCTGATACAGTTTCTTCAGAAATTCCATTGAAGGATTGTAGAAACAAGAAAAAGAGTTTAGATTCCTCCATAAAAAAATCATCAGATGATGGTGATAATGATACTTTGATTATTTATGATAACACTATAAGTAATAATGCTTGGCTTATTGATTCAAGTTGCTCTTATCATATGACTCCCAACGAGGAGTGGTTTACCAAATACTCAACATATGATGGAGGAGAAGTTTTCCTTGGTGATAAAAATACTAAACATATTGTTGGCAAATGAAAGGTAAAGTTGTGTTTCAATGATGGAAGGGTTAAAACCCTTAATGATGCTTTACATATTCCAGGACTTGCAAGAAATTTACTTTCTGTATCCAAGTTGAATGATTCTGGAATGCATGTGACATTTGACAAGTCTCATTGTAGGTTGGTAAGAGGGAATTGGGTGGTTTCTAAAGGATCTCAGATTGGGACTTTGTTTAGACTTAATGCATCTACTTTGAATAATTGAGCCAATGTAACTAACACTGAAAATGAATGTATGTTGTGGCACCATAGATTGGGTCACATAAGTGAAAAAGGTCTTAGGACCATTATTAATAAAAAATTGGTTGATGGTATTTCTGATTATTCTGTTGGCAAAAAATATTTTTTTGAACATTCTGTGTTTGGAAAACAGAGAAGATCATCATTTCCTATTGGAACTAATAAAGCAAAAAGTCTATTAGAGATTATTCATTTGGATGTTTTTGGACTAGTGGATATTGACTCTTTTGAAAAATATAGATATTATGTTACATTCATTGATGATGTCTCACGATACACTTGGATTTATTTTATGAATGCTAAATCTGAAGTCTTCATTAAGTTTAAGGAATTTAAAGCCTTAGTTGAGAAACAAACAGATTATAAGATAAGGGTGTTGAGATCAGATAATGGTGGTGAATATTGTTTTAAGGAATTGATGAATTTTGTAAGTATGCAGGTATTGTTCAACATAATACTACTCCTTACACTCACCAACAAAATGTGGTAGTAGAAAGAATGAACCGAACCTTAATGGAAAGAGCTAGGAGCATGCTGAGTAGTGCTAAGCTAGATTAGTGCTTTTGGCCTGAGGTTGTAAGTACTTCTTGTCATTTGATTAATGGATCTCCTTGTTAAGCTCTTGAAGATAAAACTCCTTATGAAATGTGGGTAGGTAGAAAGTCTTTTGTTTCGCATTTAAGGATCTTTGGTTGTGAGGCTTATGCTCATGTGCCTAAAAAAAAGCGTACTAAATTGGATCCAAAAGCTTAGAAATGCATCTTTGTAGGTTATGGTGTGAATGTAAATGGTTACAAGCTTTGGAATCCTCTAACCCAAAAAATGATTTTATCTAGAGATGTGATTTTCATGGGGTTTAGAGCTTATGTAGGTGAAGAACAACCAAAGGAGAAAGAAAAGACTAAAATAGTGCACTTCAAGACACATATAGAAAAGCAAGAAGATGTACATGTGGAAGAACAATTAGATGGATTTGAGGATGGAGAAGAAGAAGAGAGTTCAGAGGGTTCATATAATGATGTGCAGGTTGAGTATACAGAAGAACATGCAGAGCACTTTACCCCTACCTTGAGAAGATCCACAAGACAACAGAATCCAGTTAACAAGTATAGCCCACCTGATTTCTTGTGTATTTTCTTTGTTAAGTACTGATGATGAACCTAGATCTTTTAGGGAAGCTCTATCTTCAGAAGACAACGAGTCTTGGTTGCAGGCTATGCATGAGGAAATGATGTCCTTGGATACTTGTGACACTTAGGATCTTGTTAGTTTTCCCAAAGGAAGAAAGCCCATTGGTTGCAAGTGGGTATATAAAAAGAAAATTGGTGCAGATGGTAATTTAGAATGGTACAAGGCTAGATTGGTGGCTGAGGGCTACTCCCAAAGAGAGGGAGTTGATTTTAATGAAATTTTCTCTTCTGTTACTAAATTAACTTGTATTATATTCCTTTTATCTATTGTTATTGCTTATGATTTTGAGATAGAGAAAATGGATGTTAAAACTGCTTTCTTGCATGGGGATCTTGAAGAGGAGATTTATATGTAACAACATGATGATTTTGTTGTTAAAGGAAAAGAAGACTTGGTTTGCAGGTTAAAACGATCATTGTATGGTTTGAAACAATCACCCAAAATGCGGTATCAGAAGTTTGATGCTTTTGCATTGAAAGTTGGTTTTGTTAAAAGCGAAGAGGATCATTGTGTTTATCTTAAGATTATTGATGATCAAGTCCTAATTATTGTCTTGTATGTTGATGACATGTTATTTATTGGTAATAACAAGTTGATGATTAGAGAGATTAAAACTTAGATTTCTGGTACATTTGATATGAAGGACTTGGGTACTATTAGATTGGGATGGAGATCAATAGGGATCGGGTACACAAAAAGCTATGGTTAAGTCAGAGTAAGTATGTTGATACCATTTTGCAAATATTTAATATGCATGACTATAAACCAGTAAGCATTTCTTTTCTAGTTGGTACTAAGCTTCTATTAGACATGTGTCCTACTTTTGACGATGATTTTGAAGAGATGTCCAAGGTTCCTTATGCTAGTGTTGTTAGTTTGATGTATGCAATGGTTTGCACTAGACCAGATATTGCACAAGTAGTGGGAGTTTTAAGCAGGTTTATGTCTAACCCTGGTAAAGAACATTGGACTTATATTAAGAAGGTGTTTAGATATTTGCAAGGAACTTTTGATTATTGTTTGGTTTATCATGGTACTAATAATGTGGATAAGTCATTGGACATACAGGGTTTTGTTGATTCTGATTGGGCGGGTGACTTGGACAGTTGAAGGTCCACAAGTGGCTATGTTTTTACTTTGTTTGGAGCTACAGTAAGTTGGATGAGTAAAAGGAAACTTAAGGTTTCTTTGTCAACCACAGAAGCAGAGTATATGGCTGCTACACATGTCTCCAAAGAGGTAGTATGGTTATAGAGACTTGGAATAGGTATTGGTTTTGATTGTAGGATAGTGAGGATTGGATGTGATAGTCAGAGTGCCATTTGTTTAGCCAAAAATCCTATGTATCATGCTCGTACTAAGCATGTTGATGTTCAATATCACTTTGTGTGAGAAATGGTTGAGAATGGTAAGATTTTGATTGAAAAAGTTGACACTTTGGTTAATGCTGCGGATTTCCTTACGAATCTAGTTACTACAGATAAGTTCTCTTGGTACAGGAAGGCCATTGGCCTTGATCACTGCACTTGATTAAATAATATTATTAACTCATAAGATTAATTGCAATGTATAATGTCAAGTGGGAGAATGTTGGGATAAGTTGCCATTAACTTTGCATTCCTAACCAATTTCACGTGTCTCTAAAGTTCTTGAAATGTGTTCCCCAAGACATAAGGACTTGAGAGATAAAATAATATTTAATTATATCACTTGGCATGTTGCAGTCAAATCCTAAGAGGTAGGACCAAACATGGGCACCCACTTTGGAAGTGGGGGCCATGAAGACTTGTAGCTAACTCCTTGATGGCTATATTGACTTGTTGATACCTCCTAGGAAGTGGGAGTTAACTTGGGTACCCACTTTGAAGGTGTCTTAAATATAGACTAGGAGTTTGCTTTTTGTGTTCATGAGTGGATATTGTTGGTACACTTTGCATGATTATGATGTGGGTCCTATGAGCTATAAGAAGTGTTAGAAATGCATGATATTGGAACATGGCTTGCATGAGTTTATAAAAGCTTGCATGGAATTGCATATTTTTGCATGTGGTTGCATGAGCTCATAAAAGCTTGCATGGACTTGCACATTTTTGCACGTGTTTGCATGAGCTTATAAAAGCTTGCATGGACTTGCATATTCTTGCATGTGGTTGCATGAACTCATAAAAGCTTGCATATGCTTGCATGTTGTTTCATGTCACTTGCATTTTGTTGCATGTTGCTTCTATGAACTTGCATGTGCTTGCATGTTGTTACATGTTGCTTATATGAACTTACATGAACTTGCATGTTGTTGCATGTCAGTTATATGGACTTTCATGTTGTTGCATGTTAGTTATATGGACTTGCATGTTGTTTCATGTCATTTACATAGACTTGCATGTTGTTGCATGTCAATTATATGGTGTTTCATGTATCTTGCATGACACTCTAACTCAAGATTAGTTTTAGATAACTCTTGCATGATGCTATAGGTGTTTGACGTCTCTTGCATGTTACAGAACATGTTGATTCAGAATAATATTGGGGACATCAATCATGCATGTTGCTTGCATGAGATTGATGTGTGTTGGTGCACTTCAGTTAACTAAAATAGATTGGGACAACTTGGGTGCCCAATCTTGAGACTTTCAATTGTGTTTTTATTGTGACATGATGCTTCAGTTGACCAAGGTTGAATGGGACAACTTGGGCGCCCATGATCAAGACTGACAGTTAACATAGTGGTTTCTACTGGGTGCCTTTGGAGTTCACTATTTGGGGTGCTTGGTTTTTGCATGAGGATTTATGTCATGTTCTTGGATATAGTTTATTGTATTTTGAGTTCCAAGATCTATTTATTGAAGCTTTGAGTTTGTAGCATAACATGTTTTGAAGATTAAAGAAGCTAAGGAGTGCATTAGGTTTCAAAGAAGTTTCAGTATTGAATATAATCTTGATCTTAAGATATTTAATACAAGCATAAACATCTTTGGGTGTGGAGTTTTTTCCTGTAAGGTTTTCTCCACATAAAATTTCAGTGTCTTCTTCTATCAAGCTTTTTGCTTCTCTTCTACATTGGATTGAAAGTGCAAAATCACTTACACATAATTGTTACAAATTAATCTTATTTTCAGATTCGTAATCACATATTTAAAGTTTGACAACAATTCTACCTTTTTTTTCAACATAATCTGGTACTGGTAAAGTATGAGGACAGAATTTGAAAACAACTTTTACTACCAAATGGGGAACGTTTGCCTACAGAAGAATGTCATTTGGACTGATAAATGCTGGTGCAACCTTCCACCAAGCAATGGACACTGCCTTCAAAGATTTGGTCGGTAAGTGTATTATTATATACATGGATGACCTTATGATGTTTTCCAAAGAGAGGGTTAACCATTCATCTGATTTGAAGAAGATATGAGAGATACACAAATTATATGGGCTATCTCTAAATCACAAGAAGTGTATCTTTGGGGTAACCAAAGGGAAACTGTTGGGACACATAATTTCAAAAAAAGGAATTTCAATTGATCCTGAGCGAGTTGAATCAATTTTGAAATTGCCTATGCTTGGTAGGAAAAAGGAAATGAAATCTTTCTTCGGGAAGGTCAATTTTGTAAGAAAGTTCATCACATGATTCACTGAGATTGTGAAACTATTGAATGATATGATGAAGAAGGATGCTAAGATTGAATGGAGCACTGAAGCTAAAGCTGCCTTCACATAGATTAAGCAGTCAATTACTAAAGCTCTAGTGTTGATTAGTCTAGACTACATGCAACCATTTTACATCTATTTATTTGCATCTAAACATTCATGTGCTATTGTTATCACATAGAGGAGGGAAATAGGAGATGAGAGACTGATTTCTTTTATGAGTTCTCTTTTTAAAAATGTTGAAGATATCCTTACCTAGAAAAATAAGCTTTTTCCCTAGTGAGGGCCATCAAAAAATTTAGACATTACATTCTGTAAAGAAAAACCTTTGCAATTGTCCCTGATAACGCTGTCAAGTCATTGTTGATGCAAAGTGAACTAGGGGAAAAGAGAGGCAAATTGATGACAATCCTACAAGAATCTGACTTAGAAATCTAGCCAATGAAACTAGTGAGAGGGCATGGACTGTTCAAGACTATGACTGATTTCAATCCCCAAATAGTTTGCCAGAAGTATAGAGTAGAATCCATTACTAAGGATGAATGGTATAAAGAAATAGTGCATTTCCTACTGAACAATAAATGCCTAGAAGACCTGAATTCCTCTTAGAGAAGAGCTCTCAGATTGAAGAGTGCAATCTTTATGATCAAGAATGGAGCATTGCTCCAAAAGAATTTTGAAGGAGTTTATTTGAGATGTATAAGTTAACAAGAAGCAAAACAAGTCCTTCAAGAATTTCATGGTAAATATGGAACAAGACATGATTCAAGAATCTACTGCACATTAGATACTTAGATCGGGATATTACTGGCCGCATGTCTTTAGGGATGCTCATCAACATGCTAGAACTTGTCATGTATGTCAAACTGTCGCTTCTAGAGAAAGAAATCTAGCCATCTCTTTGTAGCCTATGTATGAGGTAAAACTATTCACCTAATGGGCATTGGATTTTGTAGGTGTAATTAATCTAAACTCTTCTGCAGGTCATAAATTCATCTTGACCGTGACACATTATTGCACTCGCTAGATGGAAGCGCAACCTTGTAGGAATTACACCACAGAGGTAGTTATCAAATTTCTCAAAGATAACATCATCACAAGGTTTGGGATACCTTTCGCTCTGGTATGTGACAACGACCCTACTTTCTCATTTGCACAATTAATGCAATAATCTTTTGAATATAAAGTAGTATTGAAATTCTTGTCTAATTAATACCCACAAGGTAATGGAGTAGCAGAATCCATGAATAAAAACTTGCTTGACGTCATTGAAAAGCTACTAGAAAAGAATCTGAACGATTGACACACCTAGCTTAAGTTTTCCTTATGGGCAGAGCTCACAAAAGTTAAATCATCCTTAGGAAGTTAGCCACATCATCTTGTGTATGGAATAAACCTGATTTTCCCATTGAACCTTTAGATCCCAATCCTTAAGTTCATGAAATAATCTCTAATAGACAAGGAAAAAATAAAGGATAGACTTATGAATTTGTTGAGTCTAGAGGGAAAAAGAGACGTTGCTCTTCAACATTTTGTCAAACATTAGACAATAGTTAAAAGATGGTTTGTTAAAAGAGCTAAACTAAAAGCTTTCAAAATCTCTAATTTAGTACTTTTATGGGATAAAGCCAAGGAAAAGAAAGGTGATCATAAAAAATTTGAAAAAAATTGGCTTGGCCCTTACCAAATCTTTGAATTCTCAGAGAAAACACTTTCAGGATTAGTTATTTGATTGGAGAATTTGTTCCATTTCGCATCAATGGATAGTTTCTTAAACATTATTTTGGTCCTTAAAGTGCAAAAAACACCCTATATCATAGTAGAATAGGTTTTGTCAATAGTTGTTTCTTTCTTTTGTTCCCCTGCCTCTTTGTGTTTTGTTTTATTAGCCTTTTCTTTTGCTTGTCCGTGTCTCCAATGTTCCCGTGGTCTTAAAAGAATGAGGTTTGTATGCAGTTTAATATCAGGATGGCTTTCTCTAGGTCTTGCTATTTAGTATTTTTCAATATACAGTTAGCTATTTCCCTCAAATGCTTTGTTTACTTCCATCTATTATGGACTCTGGAGCATAAATCCTTTTATAAACATTGGGATTGTTGTGGAGATTGAAGGACCTTGTAAAAATTATTATTTTACACTCACAAGTTAATGTTTTCAAAAGCTTGCTTGGATTTGGATATGGTAATGACCTTCCTCAAGTGAAGATCTTAACAATTATATTCCTTAGAATAGGGAAGTGGTTTTCATAGTACTTGACCTACATTGGTGCTACAAAAGATTTATCAACAAGAAGGGTATATTTCCAGATCAGTATAAATCATTCAAAGAAGATGGAGCACCTCACCGGAACTTTGTGTTTATTCCTTCTAATTGTCATGCCCACATTTCCCATGCAGTCAAGACACGCATCACTTGTGTCATGTCCACATTTGTCATGTGGTCATGACACGAAATATCAAAAAAAATTTCCACGCTTCCCTAGAAACCCCCTCACATGTGAAAGCGTGCTTGGTGGCGTTATGCATAAGGCGTAAACATGACAGTTGAATGCGGGGTAATGCGTTCACTTGCGCATACCATTCACAGTGAAGGCCAACTAGGGGGTTGATGTGACGTGGTTAACATTGCCAATAGGGTTAGGATCAATGATCGAAACCCTAAGTTAACCTATGTGAATGATGGGATTTTGACGTAAGTCAAAATTAAAAGCCAATTTCAAGTGCATGAGAAAGATGTAATTTAATACAAAATCTAATGACAATAATCGGCAAAACAATAATATAGTCCTAAACAAGGTTAAATTTCTCTAACCTAGCTAAACCCTAAATTTTAGAAAAATTCGGCAGCATAATACCTCACAGGCGTGATTAGGGTTTATTATAATACTAGTTTTGATCGATAGTTTACTGGTTTGGTTTTAAATCACCTACGTGACATTGGTTAAATTAGTGGATCAGTCAAATAGATTAATTGAACATTTTTCAACAAAGCTCGATCAATTTGTTTTTCTTCACGTTTTCTAAAATTTAAAACATTTTTCAACAAAGCTCGATCAATTTGTTTTTCTTCATGTTTTCTAAAATTTAAAACATTTTTCTACAAAGCTCGATCAATTTCTTCTTCTTCACGTTTTCTATCAATCAGAGTTATCACTGCATCTTTAACATTATTCCTAATTTCTTGGTAGACCAAATAACGGAAACATGTTATACTAACTTTATTTTAAATAGTTTACTAGGTTTCCAAGTTGGTCTGAACGACATCTTACTAAACCAATAAAATCACTCTAGGTTAATTAAATAAATAACGACTAAGTTGCCACCAACCTTGTTTGATAAAGGTTTTCTAGCCATAATTTATCTACACTGATTTAAAATTAGTTACGCTTCAATAGTTAAATTATCGCAACTAGATTGATTAATTTAAGTAACAATAGCCCTTACGATAAATAATCACATGCAATAAGTAATCACAATTAATTCTACCCTAATTTCCAAATAATATTTAAATTGGGAAAACCTAACTTGTTTAACTAAATACCACTGCAAAATATTTAATTAAAATAATGTATATAATAACCCCTAACTTAAACACTTTACTTTTAAAAAAATCTCACCAACTAAAATAATAAAATAAAAAAAAAACCCCATTATTTATTACAAATCCTCCATTACTAAGTATACAATTCAAGTTAATTAAATCAAACTAAAACTCACAAAACAAATGCATAAAGAGAGGGAAGGAAAAACAAGACATGATAAAAATGAAAATTTTTTTAAAACAAAACAATCTTGCCCTAAAAGCCTCTAAGTAAAATAATAATTTCCTTAAGGGCAAAAAGCCCTAACCCTATTCTTTTCAAATCTCATTTTCTTTTCTCCTCTTTTTTTTTTCTTCTCTCATTCTTTGTTTTGTTTTTGGTTGCAGGTTTAATGGAGGCCATTCATGAGGGTGCAATGTGTTATATATATATAATTTAATGTGTATATTAAATTTTGTTGTGGGTAGGGGGTTTACTGCCCACAGAGGCTGAAAGGGAGAGTGGCAATGGCGCTTGAGAGGTTTGTGGCAGGGCGGACTGTGGCGGAGCTGTGGCATTGGTGGTGGAGGTGGAGGTGTTGTGGACAGTGGTGATGGGTGGAGTTGTGAATGAGGGACGACCGTAGGGTTTGGAGAGAAGGGTGTTGTGGCGGGGTAAACGGTGGAGGTCCGCAGGAGGGAAAAGAGGGGGGAGTGTGGGGAGGGGAGCCCCCACCCACATCCCATACAATGGGGTGTGGGTGGGGGCTCCGCCCCCCTCCCCACACCCACATAAAAGCAACCATGGCAGTGGGGGGGTTCGAACCCCCCCCCCCAATATCTTTATTTATATCACTGTAAAAAAAAAATAGCGATTGCAAAAGAAATATAGTCCCTGCTCTATGCTCAACATTTAAATTTTTTTATTATTCTTTTTTTAAGTTTTATTTTTAATAATATATATATACAGCAATTCATAATTTATTTAAAAATCACACTTTACTATATAATAAAATTTAACAAAGGAATTATATATATATATATATATATATATATATATATATATATATATATATATATATATATATATACAGTAGCTTCCCTTTTTTTTTTAATTTAACAGGATGTACAAAGAACCTAAATGCAAATATATTAAAATTAAACACATTATATATATATATATATACTTGAAATAGCTGAAATTTCAAATTTTTTTGTTTGCCATTCTATAAACTCGCAAAATCTCCTTTTTAAAGAAAATAAATAGCAAAGAGATATATATATTTTTATATAATAAAGCAAAATAAACATTTTTCTCTAATAGATTTGAATGGAACAAATGAACATATTTATTTATTTATTTTTTCTCTTTTTTAAGAACAATATACAAATTTCATGTTTGTCTCTCAACAATAAAACAATAACTTTCTTATTTGTATTTTAAAAATAAACATACAAATGAAATAGCATTAAGACCAAATTTTTCCTTCATTACTCTATTTAAAAAAAAAAATCATAGCATTGAAATCAGCGAACTAAAATTTCTATTGCAATTGTAAATAATCATACACACAAGTAAAATATACTTTTACAACAAGAGAGAGAGAACAATGCTCTCCTCTTTTGAAAACTAACAATGATACAAAATCCCAACTTGACCATGCTCTCTCTCAAGAGCTAAAAAGAAATAGGATAACAACTCCAAGAACAATGGTGTTTTCTTCAACTTCACAAACTTAGCTCCAATGAACCTGCAATATCACAAGAAGGGGGAAGAAGCCACAACAACTTGCTCTCCTCCCTACCATAGACCCGCTAGTGGGTCACCCTTGAGCTAGGGAGGTCATCCTCACACTAGGAAACTCAAACCACAACACAACAATGCATTCAACAACCAAACACAAAATTACTCCCATGGCTAACACAACACAAGAATTCACTCAAAATGAGTTCAATGGGGTAGGGGAGTGGACAACACTCAACTCAAGAGTGCCACTCCTAAAACATCCCAATACAAATACCTCTCAAGGCCTCAAACCAACACTTTTAAACATAGTTTCACAAAGCTTCCATTTGGCTCTCAAGCCATTTCACATATTTCACATTTTCACATATTGCCCTCAAGGCTACAACTCCACAAATCAAGGAAATGACCCCGAGGAGGTTCACTCCTCCCCCACCCCACACATGTTGAGCATCTTCTCCCAAGTGGGAGAGGCTCTCACAACACCCATACAATTTTTTCCCCACAACAAGTAAAAACTCTAAAAATAGAACTCACACATAACATCACACAAGTAAATAAAAATGCACAAGGGAAGGCCTTAGCCTTGAAACCTACCTTCAAAAGCCCAATTGGTAGATGGTTGAGTAGAGCTTCTCCAACTCCTTCTCCAAATTGAGCCACCAAAATTTTCTCCCAACTTTCTCCCCAAAGTAATTAAAATCAATAAAAAATGCCAAAAATTCAACAACCCCATACCCCTCTCCAAGTGGGATAAAAATAAGATTTTCTCATGAGCCTTGAGGAATGGGGAGGTGACACATGTCACCTCCTCACTCCTCCTCCCATCTACAAGAAAGACCCTTGGAATGGGTGGTGACACATGTCATTCACCCATCCACCAAGTCTCTCTCTCCCTTCCACTTGTGCTCTCTAAAACATGTGGGAGAGAAAAGTGGAGCTTAAGAGGGAATGGGTGCCACATGTGCCCCAATCCTTTCCTCCCAAGAAGGACCACACAACCCCAAGGTACCCTCACTAATTGTGGGAGAGACTTGGAGTAAAGTCCTCCACAATTAAGGGGTCTTGAAGACTTCCCTAACCTAGGGAAGAGAAAAGGAAGAGGTTGAGTGTTTGACCCACTCATCCTCTCCCTCCCATGCTTCCATTTTCGTCACTTTACTTCAGGGTGAAGTTAAAGTGACCAAATGGAAGTTTACCTAAGTTACACAAGCCCAAAAGGTCCCTAGACCCAATGGGTACAACCCAGGGTCAAGTTTAACCTATTTTGAACACCAAGGGTTGAGTAAAAACACATGAAAAGGGGTCTCAAAAATTTATAACTCAAAAATAATGAAATTCAAATGACACTATTCTTACAACACCAATTAGAATTCAAAATAAAAGAGGGGTGGACCTAGCTCGACTAACAACATGCAACAATATTACAGAAATTCATCATGCACATAGTTGATCTTGGTTCCTCTTGGAACTAGATCGGCTTCACAAGGGAAAACAACAGCGTGTGTCAGATGATCTCTGAATTTCCATGGTTTCGTTAGAAATACCGACGCACTCAAATGAAATGTTAATTCCACATGTATATAATAGCTGAAGCAAATTGAAACATACACTCGCATACATCACATGTTCATATTAGCATCAAGGAAGTCACATTACAATTAGATTCTAAATTCTGCATTTCAAACATCCATTCTCAAGATTGAATCACATAGCAAATTTCTAACTAACATCACATGATTAGTTTTCCAATAACATCGTAATATAAACCGTATGTCTAACATCATCAGTGAATCAATATCCAGGTCTACACACATCATAAACATGCTAAGTATAACAAATCCACATACAACATAAAGTCTAATAGTTCAAAAATTTGGGATCAACAGTCCCATAAGTCTAAATGTATCACCAACAATAAAATAAATAGTCAAATATAAGGGAATGAAAAAGTAGGCCTCACATCCTCCCTCCCTAAGACTGTACTTTCTCCTGGAAGTCATCGAAGAGGTGAGGATAAAGGGCCCTTAATCTCGCTGCATCCTCCCATGTCGCTGTGACCTCATCGTGCATGTCCCACTGGACCCTAAACTGGTCCAACTCTCGACCTCGAAGGCCTAGCGTCTGACGAGCCAATATGCGAATTGGTTCCAAAGCTAGCTGACCATCTGCCCTTACTTGAAGAGCACTCCAATCCAATACATGAGATAAATTAGATATGTAACACCATAAAACTGAAACATGAAAAACATCGTGGATACGCGACAGGCTAGGTGGCAAGGCTAGACGATAGGCTACGGGTCCTATCTGCTCCAAGATCTCAAAAGGTCCAACAAAATGAGGTGCGAGTTTAGAGCCCTTTCCGTAACAGATTAGACTCTTGTGTGGTCGCACTCTCAAGAATACTCTGTCCCCAGCTGAGAAGCTTCGATCTACACTCTTAGCATTGGCATATTTCTTTTGTCGATCCTGTGCCTCCTTAAGTCTCTGCCTAATCAACGTCACCTGCTGCTCCATATCCTAAACCAACTCCGGCCCTATCTCAACCCTATCCTCAATACGATCCCAACTCAAAGGTGTCCTGTAAGGTCTGCCGTACAAGGCCTGAAAAGGAGGCATACCCAATGAGTTGTGATGCCCATTGTTGTAGGCAAACTCAACTAGATACATATATTCCCATCTACTCTGATGATCCATGACATACATACGGAGCATATGCTCAAGAACTTGATTAACTCTCTCTGTCTATCCATCGGTCTCAGGATGATAAGCGGAACTGAAGTTGAGCTGTGTGTCCAATGCCTACTGTAAGGTTCTCTAAAAGGCTGAAGTGAATACTAAATCCCTGTCAGAAATGATATGGCAAGGTACCCCATGTAATCTAACAATCTGATCCAAGAATACTCTCGCCATAGATGGTGCATTGTACGTCGTGCGTATAGGTGAGAAATACGCCACCTTGGTCAACTTGTCAACTGTCACCATGATGGCATCATGGCGGCATGATGACATAGGAAGACCAACAATAAAATCTATGGAAATGGTGTCCCATTTCCACTCAGATATCTCGTGAGGGTATAAAAGTCCCGCTGGATGCTGATGCTCAGCCTTGACCCTTTGGCACTCAAGGCAACGAGCGACAAATTCTACAATATCTCATCTCATACCTGCGCAATGGTATAACTGTCGCAAGTCGGCATGCATCTTCTTCACCCTTGGGTGTGCTGCATAAGGTTCTCTATGAGCCTCTGAAAGAACCACTGCACGAAGGTCACCCACATAGGGTACATAGATGCGCTGTCGATGTCTAAGAAATCCATCTGACTCAAGGGAATATCTGGTAAATCTACCCTTAAGGGCCCTCTATTTTTGGATCTCTTGCTGCACCTCAAGAAACCACTCGTCCTTAGGCAGATACTGCAAGATGCACTCTCTCAAGTCCACACTCAATGTCAAGGTTAGGATCTTGTGGCGCCTCTGACTCAAGGCATCAACGACCACATTCTCCTTCCCTTTGATGTAGTGGACATCAAAGTTGTACTCGCATAAAAACTCCATCCAACGCCGCTGGCGGGCGTTCAAATTCAGATGTGTGAATATGTACTGCAAGCTATGGTGATCCGAATGGAGTTCAAAGAGATGACCCAAAAGAAAGTGTCTCCAACAAACAAGAGCATGTACCACTGCTGCAAGCTCTAAATCATGCGTAAGGTAGTTCAGCTCATGTGTCTTGAGCTTATGCAACTCATAAGCAATTGCCCTACCACCCTGCATAAGCATGGATCCCAAACCCTCAAGTGATGCATCTGTGCAAACTACAAAATCCTCTACAGGATCTAGAACTGCTAATATGGGAGCACTAATAAGACACTCCTTAAGGACCCCAAAGGCCCTCTTGCACTACTCGGTCCAAGTGAAACTCTTCCCTTTTCGCTGAAGGGAAGTGATGGGGTGCGCTATCCTGGAAAAGCCCTCTAGAAATCTGCGGTAGTAACCGGCTAATCCCATGAAACTCCTGACCTCTATCACACTGGTGGGTGCTGGCCAATCTTGGATAGCTTTGATTTTCGATGGATCTATGGAGATGCCATCGTTTGATAAGATGTGCCCCAAGTACTGTACCTCTATCTTGAAGAAGGCACACTTTGCTAGGTTGCCATAAAGCTGATGCTCTCACAAGCACTGCAAAACCTGACGCAAATGATCCACATGCTCCTCCTTGGTCCATGAATAGATCAAATTATCGATGAGAAAGATGATCACAAACTGATCCAAGTAAGTGCGAAACACCCCATTCATGAGACTCATGAACACTGCAGGGGCGTTCATCAAACTGAAGGGTACCACTGTGAACTCGTAGTGGCCATATCTAGTTCGGAAAGCAGTCTTATGAATATTTGCTTCTGTGATGTGCAATTGGTGATACCCAGATTTTAGATCAATTTTTGAGAACACTCTGGCTCCCTGCATCTAGTCAAAAAGGTCATCAATCCTAGGCAAAGGGTAATGGTTCTTCACCATCACCTTATTCAACTGCCTATAGTCCATGCATAAGCAAAGAGACCGATCCTTCTTCTTTATGAAGATAACTGGAGTGCCCCAAGGTGAAATGCTAGGTCAGATGTGCCCCTTCTCAAGTAACTCCTCTAACTGTAGTTTGAGCTCCGTGAGCTCATGTGTAGTCATCCTGTAGGGTGCACAAGACACTAGTTCTGCACCTGGCACTAGATCAATGTAGAAATCTACCTCTCTACGTGGAGGCATATGTGGTAGTTCTGGCGGAAACACATTGGCAAACTCTCTCAAGATGGGGTGATCATCTAGTGATTCCTCAGGCTCGTCTTCTGATATGTTACTAACTATGATAGTGAACATCTGACATCCCTTCCGCATGCAGCGCTTAAGCTGCTGAGCGGAAATCATACAAACTGCCATGGGCTTTTGAATGCCCACTATCTCAACCGGTGCACCATGATCATCTAAGAGAAAAATCACCCTTCGACGATAATCCAGCTTGGCTCTATGAGCCGCAAGCCAGTCCATACCCAAAACCACACCATAATATCCTAATGGCATAACTCTAAGGTCACAAGATGTAGTGAAGGAACCCAAGGACATCTCATAATCCCGTACCAAGGTATCTACTGACATTCTGGCCCCAGAGGCCAACTTAACCTCCCATTTAATGTCCTGCCTAGAAGCCACCAGCCTGCAACCCTCCACTAATGATGTAGACAAAAAAGAATCGGTAGCTCCAGAGTAAAAATGAATAGAGATGGGGGCACCCCCGATCATACCTAATGTCTCAATCATGGATGCCTGATAGTCAGCTTGGTGGTTATCAACCGCTACAAACATGCGGTGGGACTTGCCCACATCTCCTACAATTTGTTTTGACCCTCCTGAACGGGGCTGTCCCCATGCCGTGAAACCCTGTGGACACTCTCTGGCCAAATGTCCTGCCCCACCACAAACATAACATGGGCCCCTAGCCTGTATCTGCCTTGACTGAGTCCTAGCACCTTGTTGCTACCCAGTCTGTCCTGTGGACCCCTGTGAACCTCTATACGACTGCTGTGACCTCGCGGGTCCCGCATATGGTCCCTGCTATCTCTTATCCCTACATAGGCCCTACTACTACCAACCATGATTCTGTCCTCCCTGTGCCCTCTGTTGGGGTCTAGACCTCTGCTGATGCTGCTGTGGAGGCCTATGAGGTAAAGATGGAGAACTAAATCCTCCTCTCTATGGTGGTGGTGGTGGTCTACGAAAGTTCTGCTGCTACTGATGACTACAGTCCTGAAACTATGGGCATGAATTCTACCCTTGTCCCTAAATCTCCTCTGCAATATAAGCCTTCTCGGCAGCCCCACTCATAGTCTAGGGGTCTGCCATACGCACTGGTCCTGCTATTCCCTAATTCAAACCTCTAATGAATTTGTGCACCAAAATTTTCTCATCGTGGAGATACTCTGCATAACGTGAAAGCTTGATAAATCAGCTCTCATACTGTGCAACCGTGAGTCCTCTCTACTGTAAGTCATGAAACTCATCTATCCGGTGCTACCTATAATGGTATGACAAGTAACATGCATTAAAGCGCTCTATGAACGTGTCCCATGTGAGTGTGTCTAATGATAACCGACGCTTGCACTCCTCAGTGCACCACCAAGTAGCTACTGCATCTCTTAGGAGGTGTACTACCATGCGTGCTTTCGTGTTGCTCCCATAAGGTCACAACGCAAAGCATCTGTTTAGACTGATGAGCCAAGCCTCAGCCTCAGCTCCCTCTATGGCTCCTACGAAGGTAGGTGGATTAAGCCTAAGTCAGTCTCTGATGGGATCTTCTCTGTCTCTATGTCCTATGACCGGCTCATCCATACCATACTCATAAGGTCCATAATGTATCTGCTTAACCCTCACAGTCTCATCTCGTCTCACATGTTGCAGAGGACTCCTACTCCATGCTCTGTAAGCTGACCCTACCTCCTCCACTGTAGTATCTGGTATCTCTACAAATGGCTCCACACGTGGTACCTCTCACGGATCAACGCAGGGCTCTACATGTGGTTCAGCTCACGACTCAGTATGTGGCTCCTCACGTGGCTCCTCTCGCGGATCATTGTGGGGCTCGTCACGTGGCATTGGTATAAATGGCGGTAGCCTCTCTAACATGGCCTGTAATGTCTGTAAAATCTGAGGTCCTATATCAAGTCCTTGTGGTGCCTGCTATACTAGCTAATCTGATAAGGCTGCGGGTACCTGACCCTCTGCAGAGGAATCACTGTGCACCTCGGTGGACACAGTGTGACGTGATTGCGCTCGATGAATTCGTCAGGGAGGCATCCTACAAAAATAAGGTAGGCACTAATTAATCAAAGTTGTGGAATTAGTAACGTGCCCAAATAAGCCCAGTGTTTTTAACTTGGCTCTTATACCAAATGTCATGCCCACATTTCCCATGTGGTCACGACACACATCATTCGTGTCATGTCCACATTTGTCATGTGGTCATGACACGAAATATCAAATTTTTTTTCCACGCTTCCCTAGAAACCCCCTCGCACATGAAAGCATGCTCGGTGGCGTTACGCATAAGGCATAAACATGATAGTTGAATGTGGGGTAATGCATTCACTTGCACATACCATTTGTAATGAAGGCTAACTAGGGGGTCGATGCGACGCGGTTAACGTCGCCAATAGGGATAGGATCAACAATCGAAACCCTAAGTTAACCTATGTGAATGATGGGATTTTGACGTAAGTCAAAATTAAAAGCCAATTTCAAGTGCATGAGAAAGATGTAATTAAATACAAAATCTAATGACGATAATCAACAAAACAATAATATAGTCCTAAACAAAGTTAAATTTCTCTAACCTAGCTAAACCCTAAATTCTAGAAAAATCTGGCAGCATAATGCCTCACGGGTGTGATTAGGGTTTATTATAATAAAACTAGTTTTGATCAATAGTTTACTGGTTTGGTTTTAAATCACCTACGCGACATCAATTAAATTGGTGGATCAGTCAAATAGATTAATTGTACATTTTTCAACAAAGATCGATCAATTTGTTCTTCTTCACGTTTTCTAAAATTTAAAACATTTTTCAACATAGCTTGATCAATTTGTTCTTCTTCACGTTTTCTATCAATCAAAGTTATCACTGCATCCTTAACATTATTCCTAATTTCTTGGTAGACCAGATTACGGAAACATGTTATACTAACTTCATTTTAAATAGTTTACTAGGTTTCCAAGTTGGTCTGAATGACATCTTACTAAACCAATAAAATCGCTCCAGGTTAATTAAATAAATAATGAGTAAGTTTCCACCAACCTTGTTTGATAAAGGTTTGCTAGCCATAATTTATCTACATTGATTTAAAATTAGTTACGCTTCAATAGTTAAATTATCGCAACTAGATTGATTAATTTAAGTAACAATAGCCCTTACGATAAATAATCACATGCAATAAGTAATCACAATTAATTCTAGCCTAATTTCCAAACAATATTTAAATTGGGAAAACCTAACTTGTTTAACTAAATACCACTGCAAAATATTTAATTAAAATAATGCATATAATAACCCCTAACTTAAACACTTTACTTTTAAAATAATCTCACCAACTAAAATAATAAAATAAAATAAAAATCCCATTATGTATTACAAATCCTCCATTACTAAGTATACAATTCAAGTTAATTAAATCAAACTAAAACTCAGAAAACAAATGCATAAAGAGAGGGAAGGAAAAACAAGACATGATAAAAATCAATTTTTTTTTAAAACAAAACAATCTTGCCCTAAAAGCCTCCAAGTAAAATAATAATTTCCTTAAGGGCAAAAAGCCCTAACCCTATTCTTTTCAAATCTCATTTTCTTTTCTCCTCTCTCTTTTTTTTCCTTTTCTCATTCTTTGTTTTGTTTTTGGTTGCAGGTTTAATGGAGGCCATTCATGGGGGTGCAATGTGTTATATATATTTATATTATTTAATGTGTATATTAAATTTTGCTGTGGGTAGGGGATTTACTGCCCACAGAGGCCGAAAGGGAGAGTGGTCATGGTGCTTGAGAGGTCCGTGGTAGGGCAGACTGTGGCGGAGCTGTGGCATCGATGGTGGAGGTGGAGGTGTTGTGGACAATGGTGACAAGTGGAGTTGCGGATGAGGGATGACCGCAGGGTTTGGAGAGAAGGGTGTCATGGCGAGGTAAACGACGGAGGTCCGCGGGAGGGAAAAGAGGGGGGAGTGTGGGGAATGGGGTGTGGGTGGGGGCTCCGCCCCCCTCCCCACACCCACATAAAAGCAACCACGGTGGTGGGGGGGTTCGAACCCTTCCCCACCAATATCTTTATTTATATCACTGTAAAAAAAATAGCGACTGCAAAAGAAACGCAGTCCCTGCTCTATGCTCAATATTTAAATTTTTTTATTATTCTTTTTTAAGTTTTATTTTTAATTATATATATACACACACACATCAATTCATAATTTATTTAAAAATCACAGTTTATTATATAATAAAATTTAACAAAGGAATTATATATATATATATATATATGTATATATATATATACACATACATATATATATACTACTGTATATACAATAGCTTCCCTTTTTTTATTTATTTAACAGAATATTCAAAGAACCTAAATGCAAATATATTAAAATTAAACACATAATATATATATATATATATATATATATATATATATATATATATATATATATATATATATATATATATATATATATATATACTGGAAATAGCTAAAATTTCAAATTTTTTTCTTTGCCATTCTATAAACTCACAAAATTTCCTTTTTAAAGAAAACAAATAGCAAAGAGATATTTTTTTTTATATAATAAAGCAAAATGAACATTTTTCTCTAACAGATTTGAATGGAGCAAATGAACATATTTATTTATTTATTTATTTTTTCTCTTTTTTAAGAACAATATACAAATTTCATGTTTGTCTCTCAACAATAAAACAATAACTTTCTTATTTGTTATTTTAAAAATAAACATACAAATGAAATAGCATTAAGACCAAATTTTTCCTTCATTAATCTATTTAAAAAAAAAAAATCATAGCATTGAAATCAACAAACTAAAATTTCTATTGCAATTGTAAATAATCATACACACAAGTAAAATATACTTTTACAACAAGAGAGAGAGAACAATGCTCTCCTCTTTTGAAAACTAACAATGATACAAAATCCCAACTTGACCATGCTCTCTCTCAAGAGCTAAAAAGAAATAGGATAACAACTCCAAGAATAATGGTGTTTTCTTCAACTTCACAAACTTAGCTCCAATGAACCTGCAATATCACAAGAAGGGGGAAGAAGCCACAACAAATTGTTCTCCTCCCTACCATAGACCCGCTAGTGGGTCACCCCTGAGCTAGGGAGGTCATCCTCACACTAGGAAACTCAAACCACAACACAACAATGCGTTCAACAATCAAACACAAAATTACTCTTATGACTAACACAACACAAGAACTCACTCAAAATGAGTTCAATGGGGTAGGGGAGTGGACAACACTCAACTCAAGAGTGCCACTCCTAAAACATCCCAATACAAATACCTCTCAAGGCCTCAAGCCAACATTTTTAAACATAGTTTCACAAAGCTTCCATTTGGCTCTCAAGCCATTTCATATATTTCACATTTTCATATATTTCCCTCAAGGCTACAACTCCACAAATCAAGGAAATGACCCTGAGGAGGTTCACTCCTCACCCACCCCACACATGTTGAGCATCTTCTCCCAAGTGGGAGAGACTCTCACAACACCCATACAATTTTTTCCCCACAACAACAAGTAAAAACTCTAAAAATAGAACTCACACATAACATCACACAAGTAAATAAAAATGCATAAGGGAAGGCCTTAGCCTTGAAACCTACCTTCAAAAGCCCAATTGGTAGATAGTTGAGTAGAGCTTCTCCAACTTCTTCTCCAAATTGAGCCACCAAAATTTTCTCCCAACTTTCTCCCCAAAGTAATTAAAATCAATAAAAATTGCCAAAAAATCAACAACCCCATACCCTTCTCCAAGTGGGATTAAAATAATCTCTTCTCATGAGCCTTGAGGAATGGGGAGGTGACACATGTCACCTCCTCACTCCTCCCAACTACAAGCAAGACCCTTGGAATGGGTGGTGACACATGTCATTCACCCATCCACCAAGTCTTTCTCTCCCTTCCACTTGTCCTCTCTAAAACATGTGAGAGAAAAGTGGAGCTTAAGAGGGAATGGGTGCCACATGTGCCCCAATCCTTTCCTCCCAAGAAGGACCACACAACCCCAAGGTACCCTCACCAATTGTGGGAGAGACTTGGAGTAAAATCCTCCATAATTAAGGGGTCTTGGAGACTTCTCCAACCTAGGGAAGAGAAAAGGAAGAGGTTGAGTGTTTGACCCACTCATGCTCTCCCTCCCATGCTTCCATTTTCGTCACTTTACTTCAGGGTGAAGTTAAAGTGACCAAATGGAAGTTTACCTAAGGTTACACAAGCCCCAAAGGTCCCTAGACCCAAGGGGTACAACCCAGAGTCAAGTTTAACCTATTTTGAGTAGCAAGGGTTGAGTAAAAGCACATGAAAAGGGGTCTCAAAAATTTATAACTCAAAAATAATGAAATTCAAATGACAATATTCTTACAACACCAATTAGAATTCAAAATAAAAGAGGGGTGGACCTAGCCCGACTAACAACATGCAACAACATTACAGAAATTCATCATGCACATAGTTGATCTTGGTTCCTCTTGGAACTAGATCGGCTTCACAAGGGAAAACAACACCGTGTGTGGGATGATCTCTGAATTTCTGTGGCTTCGTTAGAAATACCTGCGCACTCAAATGAAATGTTAATTCCACATGTATATAATAGCTGAAGCAAATTGAAACATACACTCACATACAACATCACATGTTCATATTAGCATCAAGGAAGTCACATTACAATTAGATTCTAAATTCTGCATTTCAAACATCCATTCCCAAGATTGAATCACATAGCAAATTTCTAACTAACATCACATGATTAGTTTTCCAATAACATTGTAATATAAACCGTATGTCTAAAATCATCAGTGAATCAATATCTAGGTCTACACACATCGTAAACATGCTAAGCATAACAAATCCACATACAACATAAAGTCTAATAGTTCAAAAATTCAAGATCAACAGTCCCATAAGTCTAAATGTATCACCAACAGTAAAATAAATAGTCAAATATAAGGGAATGAAAAAGTAGGCCTCACACTAATAAACCAAAGAGCGGTTATAAATGTGATTGGTTCTACTTTGAATATCAACGTTACTTTTATCTAGCCACAGGAAATATCCAAGTGCTATATGAAAAGGTCCTGGTTTGACAGTTCAAGGTTTATGAGAGATATAATCTAAATAAGATCATAAAGAGAAGAAAAATGACATATTTCTAGAATCTATATATGATGAATGGTACTTTTTATCACCACATGAGACCTTTGAATTCTAAATCTCATGTTAATCTTGCCTTCTAAATGGCTCAGATTCCTAGATTTAAGGTTTCAAGAGTGGAAGGTCATTCTTAAACTTTTTTTAGTTGTCTAGAACAACATCGTTTGGCCTTTCTTGTTTGGATATTGTTAGTAGTTAATTTTTTTTTGAGGCTTGACCAATAATTGAGGTAACCATATCTGTTTAGGTTTGCCAGAGTAAGGTTATTCATATGTCCTTATCATCATTTCACCCCACCTTTTTGTTAACCCCCTTTTCACAATGGTATCAACTATGCCTGGTCCAGTCATCCCTATTTGAAAATATCCAATTGACTACAATGACTAAAATTTATATTCCATGACAAGATAGTCTAAGAAGGCATATTGTTCTTATTTCAAAGATCATGTTCAAACATAAATTTGGTAAGTGTATTGTCCGAGTCATAAAGAGTCCCATTTGAAAATCTCATACCCTACCTGACATTAAACACGTATATCAAAGAAATGAACTATCTCAAAAGAAGAGGTCTTAATATCACTATTCATCATCATCCATCTATCCCTTTTCCATCCTTCAGGCAACTAGACAAATATTGGTACCTCTGAAAAGAAGAGGAAAAAACAAAAAAATACTTCATCATGGTATGTGTTGTTCACATTTCATCCATACCATTCTTCTCATTAGCTTTGTTTCCTCATCCAATTTATCCTAAGAACATTGAAGAATCCCTATGAAGGTAAACCCTATTAGAGATGACCAACTTAGTTATTGTGATGGTTTGAAGCATAATAGGTTCAGATGCAACTCAAGAGTATCAATTTCATATTAAAGATTGTGAGACATCTATTCCCAACAAAACTATGAGTAAACAAATATCTGATATGGTATCATTAGGTTACTTCTTGAAGGATGCAGTTTCGTTTGGCAGTCTAATACATTCTAATAGAAGGAGAGTCTATAGTGGAAGGTGTTTAGATCATTTTATTTCTTTGGCTATTCTAGAGCCATATATATAAAAAAGAAAGAAAAAGAAAAAATAGTAAAGAGAAAAAATCATCCTCTAGTGAAAATCATGATGAAAATCTGTTTTACAGGCATCATGCGTAGAATATAATTTTGTGAAATAATGAGAGGAAGGTTCTTACCATATTTTGGTTCGAGTAATGCTTTTCAATAGAATGGATCACATGCTCACAATTGTAAGTTTTACTTTCTCTTAAGACCATCATAATAATCTCCTTGTTTATAAGGTTTGCCATTTTATTGGTCATCTTAGATGGATTCAAACTTTGGAGAAATCGAGGGTTCTATAGTCCAAAATACTTGAGAGCATTTTCCAGTAGAGTCGCCATTTGTTATGCCCTACATACAGACCCCACATTTTTAGCCAATTGGGGACCTCCTCCCTTTGCCTTTTATTTTTATGTCTTGTTTTTTGGTCTTTTGACAACCCCTTTATGTCTTAGGTCTTCCCTTAGGCATTTTTTTAGCTTCAAAACTTGTGTTTTGAGGCCTTTTGTAAAAGTTCTAGAAGTTTCAAAACTCCTAGCATCTCAGGTCTCAGGTCCTTTTTTGGATTTGGGTCTTATTTCCAAAAATCTGATTAGGACTTCGGGTCTTGATCGACTTTTTGGACTTTTTTGGACTTTGGTCTAAAAGTCTGAATCTATTTTGGCTTCCCACCCTTGACCTACTGCATTTATGTGGTACATTTTATTAAATACAAAGGTATTTAATCATCAATTGTTGTTTGTTTCCCTAATTCTACTTCCTAAGCTTCCCAATTCAAACACTTTCAACCTTTGAAGGCCATTATTGCATCTGTGAGCATAAAATCGAAGCTAATTGATCGTTTTGGAGGATTTGGTGGTCACTGTGTTCATTTCTTCACCATTTTCTTCATATTCATTTTTGGTTCATTTTGTTGAAATTAGGGCAGACAACTGAGAGGGGGGTGGATCAGTTGTCACCAAAACTTTATCTTTTGTTGCATTTAATCTTCTTTACCACTTATTAACAGATTAATGATATAACCATGAAAGCATGAATCAACAACACATGAGCAGAAATACAATCAACACACATAACACCAAGATTTTTACGTGGAACCCTAGTTAAGGGAAAAACCACGGTGGAGGTTAATCCACAAGATTTATTCTCTGTTAAAAGAATAGAAAAATGGGAAGGCACCTGCCTTCGGGCACACTACCCAGAGCTCACTACTCCAAGATCTACAAATACATTCACATAATTAACACTGAAGGGTTGAACTGAGAAACAACATCTTCTCCATGCCAGGGTTTAGTTCCATTTAAGCTCACAACACCTCTGCTCTACTCCCAAACACTTCTTTGCTACCTCCGCATCTTCATTGCTTTTCCTCTTCTGCTCTTCCTCTTCTTCTGCTCTGCTTTTGGACCTTTGTTAAAATCTTATCATTTTCGCTCAAGGACAACTTTTCCATGACTCAACTACAAGTATTTATACACTACATCAACCTTGGAATGAACATTAAGGTCGGCATTGTTGGTGCTTAAATCTACAGGCACCTTCCTAAAAATTCAAGCATTCAAATATGCAGGTTCCTTCCCAAAAAATCCAAAAAAGTTCTAAGTCTTTGGGCCTCCTCATCATATTTCAAAGGTAACCTGATATTTCTTAAGGAGAGGTCATCATCATCATATTTTGAAGCATCATCCTGATATTTCTTGCGAGGGTCATTTTTCATACCAACCTGATTTTCCAAAGTGGGGGTGATATTTCTAATATTAGTCATATTCAAACATCACCCTGATGTTACAGCAGTGCTACAGTGTAGCCTGATATTCTTGCGGGGGTGATATTCCAAATATCAGGTGATCTTACGAATATCACCCCACCGAATATCACCTTATGCAGACATGATGATGACATCATCTAGGTCTAAGGGGGGTCATATTTCTAACATCAGTTATCCTTCGAGGATCACCCTGATATTGCAATGTGATGGTGATGTTAGTGGACATGATCAGGTGGATCATCGGTGAGACATATGGTATCGGCAAAGCAAGAGGATCTTCCTCCGATGCATCAGGTTGTGCCGATGAGGGTGAATATCGGGGTGATATTTCACATGAAGGTAAGGTTGGTCATCAGGCTGGTTTCCAAATATCAGGGTGATATTTTATATCAGGTTATACTTTCCTGCAGGGTGATATTTCCCGCGGGGTGATATTTCGTATCGGGTGGACAAACATGAGGTTCACCGATATAAGGGAGTCTGGTCGACGAAGGATGATGATGAGGTTTATACTGGTGCTGTCAGGAGCAAAATCACCAACATCATATATACTCATGACCTAGTATATAAAGTATTAAGGAGGTTGCCGCGTGATGCATGTGGGATAATTAGTTCCCACATATATTTAAAATATCAGGGTGATATATCTTGGCGGGAAAGTTTCAAAAGGCGCGATCTACTATATTTCCCAAGGCCGCGGGTTGGTACGCCATTAATGGTGGATGTTACAGGGTATGGGCGAAGATGTGGACGGATCTAGTACCCGATTGAAGATGTGAATCCCCAGGCGGCGGCACAGGGCTCGAGACCCCTTCCTATTTCCTCCTCCACCTTCTGCATTCAATGTTTGAGCGCCATTTCCTCAGAATGAACTGTATCTGGCAGACTTTTGACTTTTTCTATGTAATTAATGCTGAGGATCTTCCTACTGTATATAGCAGGCTGTGTTGCTCATTTTTTGGTTGTTGAAGACCTGGGCATTTTTGTGTAAATAATGAAGAACAGGGCATGAGCCTGGGCTATTTTATCTCATTCTGGAGTTTATGAGTTGCATCATGAATGTATTTTGCACGTATGTTCAGTTTCATGTTGATATAGATGAAAAATGCTCTTATGCATGTGTTTATTTGTTTGTCTCCTTCGCTGCATACATTTCCTTCTTTTGAATCTGGCGGCTAAGGGTTTCTCAGATTCTAGGGTATAAGTTTCTGTATCACATGCTTCATCTGTAACTTCCATTCAAGGAGTGGATTAAATTGTTTTAGGTTAAGCATGGAGAAGGTTGTTTGTCAGCAGGGATATCTGTAAGTAGAGGCAGCTAAATACCCATTCTTGGGTGATGTTTGTAAGGCAAGCATCAATCCAACCCCTTGAAACTTGAATGTTAGTTGTAAACTATCTGTTGCATATGTCTAGTTGACTCCTTGCCTTGAGATAGGCACCAGTCTACCCCTGGGTTAGTAATTATGACCCAAAACCCCTTGTCTTGCATCCAAATCATCATATCCACCTTTTCATAACTTCCACCTGTTAGTTATAGGAGTAGGATTAGGAACCCCCTGCATGCTCTCATACCTAACCAGACACATATGTCCAAGAATGTTGCCAACCTTGTGATTTGTCACACAAATCTTGGTCCCAAAATGAGAGTATTCTGCCTGTTACTGTCAAGTTAAATCTTTCTGTCATTTGGAGAGTAAATGTTACATCTTTATCAAATAGGGACACCCCCTTGGTGCGGCAAAACCAGAAGTGAAGGGGAGGCAGCTCATGCAACCTCCTGTTTCTGTTGGCTGAATCAGCCTCTGCATAGGAATTGGCAAACCCTCTGCCGATTCGAAAAAAATAACCAACAGTCATTACAATCATCAACCATTAGAACAATCTCCAAGGTCAGCATTACAAACATTTACAAAAAGACTTGACTTAATACAAAATGCTACATGTGGACCACTACACTATCTACCAAACATAGTTGGGACTCAAATCTTCTTCGAACAACACTCCACGCTCCATAGAACTTCTCTTAGATCATCTGCAACACACACAAAGCATCCAGTCGGCCAAGACTGGAAAGAACAACAACATCCAAGGAGAAATCTTCAACTACGAGCTCAATCCTTAATGCGGACCACCAACACAATAGGCACACGATCCGGAGACCTCCACAAGCACAATGAAATCAACAAGAACAACTGCACCACCTCAAATCACCAGAATCACTTGCATCTACATACTAGAACTTAAGAACACTAACTGTCATGATTGTCACACTAGAAAGATTGCTTGCGGACCTCCAAACCATGAACCACTTGAGTTGAGGATACACACCAACATCCCAAACATACCTCTAGAACCACATACCATAATATTCCAATGCGGAGCAATCCAGACCAAATTCCTATCACTCTGTTACCTCTAAACAACTATAAAACCCGGTTCTACTCAAATGCCCATAACTTCACCAATCCTTCATGTGGACCTCTCAAATCTTAACTGGAGCAACTTCAGACAATCCTCTACAAAACCCGTAAGTCCATAGACTCTGATCTTCATTTCACTGGGAATGTGGAGCAATCTACTTTATTGAACTGCACTGTCTTCACTGTCTCTGACAAAGAGATATGTTGACATCAATGAAAACACATCATAGGCACACATTTGCAACAATCTCCCCCATTGTCATTGATGGCAACATATGATGTGAAAAATTGATTCAACCATTAAGACAAGGACTTCTTCCCCTTTCTCTTATCACACCTGCAACCACTTTCTTCACTACTCCCCCTTTCACCAGCAACTATTTACCTCTGAGTTTTTCACATGACTTCTCTCCCCCTTTGACATCAATGGCAAAGGGCACGTATTTGCAACTATCTCTTCCCCTTTTTGTTTATTAGATAAAACCAAACTAAACTCCATAATTAACATACTGACTACTCCCCCTGAGTAGCATCCCCTTAACACCAATCTGGATCACAAGATATGACTGCGAGTTCCACCAAACTGATGCACACTAGTTCACCCTAGTTCTGAACAAGAGGGGTAATAACCCCTAGCTTCCCTCTAAGATAATCAAAAGTTTCCTTAGGTAGAGGCTTAGTGAAGATATCCACAATCTGATCCTTTGAAGAAACAAACTCCAATATGACTTCATTCTCATTTACCTTTTGATCTCTCAAAAAGTGAAACTTGATGGATATGTGCTTTGTCTTTGAATGCAACACTAGATTCTTTGAGATGTTTATTGCATTTGAATTATCACAGAAGATTGTAACAGGCTCTTCAAACACAATTTTGATATCCTTCAACATTTGCTTCATCCACAAAACTTGAGTACAATTACTTGCTGTTGCTATATACTTTGTCTTTGCAGTAGATAGAGATATTACCTCCTACTTTTTGCTCAACCAAGAAACCAATCTCTTTCCCAAGAAAAATGCACAACCACTAGTACTCTTCCTGTCATCCATATCTCCTGCCCAATCAACATTTGTATATGCATGAAGAGTGAAATCATCATCCTTAGGATACCACAAGCCATAATCAGATGTCTGCTTTAGATATCTGAGAATTCTTTTGACTGCTACAACATGAGATTCTCTAGGATCAACTTGAAATCTAGCAACAAGGCCAATTGCATTCATAATATCAGGTCTGGTTTGAGTTAGATAAAGCAGTACTCCAATCATTGATCTATACTTTTTCTGATCTGCCTTAGGGGAATCATCATCTTTACTCAACTTGCATCTGGTTATCATAGGAGTACTCACTGGTTTTGAATCCTCTATTCCAAACTTTTTCAACAACTCTTTCACATACTTAGACTGAGATATGAAGATGCCCTTATCTGACTGAATGATTTGCAGACCCAAGAAGAAATTCATTACACCAAATATGGACATCTCAAATTCACTTTGCATCTGATCATCAAATTTTTTACACATGCTCTCATTTCCACCAAAGATGATATCATCAACAAATACCTCAACAATCAAGATGTGTTCATGATCAATTTTAAAATAAAGATTACTATCAGTTGTGCCTTTGCTAAAACCTAACTTTAGCAGATACTTATTGAATCTTGCATACCAGGCTCTTGGAGCTTGTTTAAGTCCATACAATGCTTTCCTCAATCTGCAGACCATATCTTCTTGATCAGACAACTGGAATCCTTCCGGTTGCTCAATGTTGCTCAATGTAGACTTCTTCTTCCAACTCTCCATTCAGGAATGCTGACTTGACATCCATCTCGTAAACTTTGAAATCTTTGTAAGCAACAAAGGCAAGAAATAATCTGAATGCTTCGATTCTTACCACCGGAGAAAAAGTTTCTTCAAAATCTATTCCCTCTACCTGAGAATATCCTTTGCACACCAATCTTGCTTTGTTTCTCACAACTTCACCATTTTCATTCAATTTATTCTGGAAGACCCATTTAGTTCCAATTACTTTTTTATTTTCAAGTCTAGGAACAAGATCCCAAGTATGATTCTTTTTAATTTGCATTAATTCTTCTTCCATTTCTTTTACCCAACTTTCATCATTACAAGCTTCATTCACTAATTTTGGTTCAATCTTTGAAATCAAACAATACTCTTCTTGTTCTTCAGCAATTTTTCTTCTAGTTTGAACACCTTTATTTCTCTCCTATAATCTGATCTTCAGAATGATTCAACCTTACATACCTGGGAGTTTTGGGATTTTCTTGTTCCTCAACATTTGCACTGGCTTCTTGAGTCATTGGATTCTCTGGAGCAATCTAAATCTGAGTTTGAGTTTGAACTTACTTTCCTTTATTTGGACTTTCATTTTGATCATCTGATTCATATCCACAAGACTTGGAAGGTCTCTCCTTGCTTTCATCAACCTTTACATTAGCACTTTCAACAATCCTTTTCAATCTCTTGTTAAAGCACCAGTATGCCTTGCTTTGGTTAGAATAACCCAGAAATATTCCTTCATCACATCTTGCATCAAACTTGCAGAGATCTTCATCTCTCTTGATATAGCATTTACTACCGAAAACTCTAAAGTATTTCATAGTAGGAGCATTACCAAACCACAGTTCATAAGGTGTTTTACCAGTATTACCTTTGATATGCACCCAGTTAAAAGTGTAGATAGCAGTACTCATAGCCTCTCTCCAATAGACATGTGGAGCATTTGCCTCCATCATCATGGTTCTAGCAGCCTCTTGAATAGTCTGGTTCTTCCTTTCCACAACTCCATTTTGCTGAGGAGTCCTAGGAGTAGATAATTGTCTTCTTATTCCATGCTTTTCACAAAATGTATTAAACTCATCAGAGGTAAACTCTCCACCTCTGTTAGATCTTAGACACTTTATCTTCACACCAATCTCATTCTCCACCATGGCCTTGAACACCTTGAATCTGTCAAGAGCCTCTAATTTCTCTCTCAAGAAAGTGACCCACATCATTCGGGAGTAATCATCAATTAGCAACATAAAGTATCTGTCTCCTTGCAAACTCCTAACTCTGGTAGGACAACACAAATTAGTGTGCACAAGTTCCAACAATCCATTTGAAAATTTTTCTTTACTTTTGAATGTAGCTCTGTTCTATTTCCCCAACTAACATTCCTTACACATGCTATTAGCAGGTTTCACAAGCTTTGGAAGATCTCTCACAGCCTGAGTAGTACTTATCTTGATAATGTTATAAAAGTTTACATGACACATTCTCCTATGCCATAGCCAACTTTGATCAATCTGAGAAATCAAACAACTTTTACTAGTACCACTTAAATGAAAGATATTACCTCTAGTATGTGTACCAGATGCAATCTCAGTTCCGGAGCTTCCCAAAATTCTGCATTTTCCATCCTTGAATCGGAGATCATACCCTTTGTCAACCAACTGTCCAACACCAAGAAGATTATGCTTTAATCCTTCTACATACAAAACATCATTAGTGTCATTCTTACCATCAAGAGAGATGGATCCTCTGCCACAGATTCTACTAGTTGAATTGTCTCCAAACTTCACAATTCCACCTTCATATCTTTCCAAACTTACAAGCTTACTTTTATCACTAGTCATATGATGAGAACATCCACTGTCAATCACCCATTCATCCTTTTATTCAACTTGAGTAGTTAAGGCACTTTCCACATTCACATAGCTAGTGGATTTAGTAGGCACCAGATCTTCTTCTTTGATAGCAATGAACACCCATTCATTTCCAGAGGTACTTCCCATATCAAATTCATCATATGTGACTCCTTCATCAGCAGCTTTTTGGACATGGTAGCATTTCTTCTGAACTCTAGGTCTATTAGGGTTTGGCTTTGAAATCCTCTCCAGATCTCTTGAAGCAAAATGACCAATCTTATTGCAAGCAAAACATTTGAAAGACAACTTTCCTTCATACTTACCGGATCCTCTTGGTAATCTTTTGACAATAAGGGCTTCAAGTTCTTCAAGCTTAGAGTCATCTTCTTCAAGTTCCTTGCCTTCTCATATCTGGTTAGTCTTCTTCAAGAGATTTCACTTGGATCAAATCTTTGCTTTCCGAAAACATTGGCTTTAAATGTAGATTTTGATTTAGGAAGAGAATCACCAAGCTCACTCATTTCAAATGTTGAAAGCTTGCCAACCAACCGATCCCTTGTAACATTTGTCATGGTCTTGATCTCCACAATAGCAACAACTCTGTGCTTGTATGAAGCAAGTAAGGATCTGAGCACCTTGCCAACAATCTTTGATTCTTCCAGTTTTCCACCAGCACACCTGATACTACACACAAGTTCATTCACCTTCTGCATGTAGGAAGTGATGTTTTCTTCTTCACTCATCCTCAAACATTCATATCTACCTTTTAGGATCTGTAGCTTAGCACATTTGACATATGCATCACCTTCATACAGAGTTTCCAACTTCTTCCAGATTTCATGAGTAGTTTGCAATTCCAAGACTTTGTCATTTCTGTATCAGTTAGAGCACTTAACAATGCTTCCTTAGCCCAAATGTTGTATTCAACTTCTTTGATTTGATCTAGAGTTGTAGGACCATTCTGCGGAGGAGTATACTTATTCTTAGTTATCAACAATTAAGGATCACCCATTCATTGCAAATGACACTCCATGTGATTCTTCCAAAGAGAGTAATTTGTTCCATCAAATCTTAGACTATCCTTGTATGTCGACATCCTGGATCTCCTCAAGTGGTTAAGCTTCTTTTAGAGGAATTGGCTTTGATACCAATTGTTGAAATTAGGGCAGACAACTGAGAGGGGGGTGAATCAGTTGTCACCAAAACTTTATCTTTTGCTACATTTAATCTTCTTTACCACTTATGAACAGATTAATGATATAACCATGAAAGCATGACTCAACAACACATGAGCAGAAATACAATCAACACACATAACACCAGGATTTTTACTTGGAAACCCGGTTCAAGGAAAAACCACGGTGGAGGTTAACCCACAAGATTTATTCTCTGTTAAAAGAATAGAAAAATAGGAAGGCACCTACCTTCGTGCGCACTACCCAGAGCTCACTGCTCTAAGAGACTCACTATTTACAAATACATTCACATGATTAACACTGAAGGGTTGAACTGAGAAACAACATCTTCTCCATGCCAGGGTTCAGTTCCATTTAAGCTCACAACACCTTTGCTCTTCTCCCAAACACTTCTTCACTACCTCCGCATCTTCACTACTTTCCCTCTTCTGCTCTTCCTCTTCTTCTACTCTGCTTTTGGACCTTTCTTAGAATCTTATCATTTTTGCTCAAGGACAACTTTTCCATGACTCAACTACAAGTATTTATACACTACATCAACCTTGTAATGAACATCAAGGTTGGGATTACAATCATCAACCATTGAAACAATCTCCAAGGTCAACATTATAAACAATTACAAAAAGACTTGACTTAATACAAAATGCTACATGTAGACCACTACACTGTCAGCCAAACATAGCTGGGACTCAAATCTTCCTCGAACAACATGCCACACTCCATAGAACTTCTCTTAGATCATCCACAACATGCACGAAGCATCCGGTCGGTCAAGACTGGAAAGAACGACAACATCCAAGGATAAATCTTCAACTACAAGCTCAATCCTCATTGCGGACCACCAACACAATAGGCACACAATCCAAAGACCTCCACAAGCACAATGAAATCAATAAGAACAACCGCACCACCTCAAATCACCAGAATCACTTGCATCTACATACCAGAACTTAAGAACACTAACTGTCATGACTGTCACACTAGAAAGATTGCTTGCGGACCTCCAAACCATGAACCACTTGAGTTGAGGATACACACCAACATCCCAAACATACCTCTAGAACCGCAGACCATAATATTCCAACGCGGAGCAATCCGGATCAAATTCCCGTCACTCTATTACCTCTAAACAACTGCAAAACTTGGTTCTACTCAGATGCCCATAACTTCACCAATCCTTCATGTGGACCTCTCAAATCTTAACTGGAGCAACTTCAAACAATCCTCAACAAAACCCTTAAGTCCGCATAATTTGATCTTCGTTTCACTGGGAATGCAGAGTAATCTACTTTACTGAACTGCACCATCTTCACTGTCTCTGACAAAGAGATATGTTGACATCAATGGCAACACATCATAGGCACATATTTGCAACACATTTCAAGTAGGGTTTTGGACCCTTATCTATCATCTCATCATTGTTTCTATTATTGTTTTGATGTTTTTGAGTTTTCTTTTCTGGTTGCTTAGTATGTTTAGGATTAGTTTAGGTTTTAATGTTCATTTTTAATTTAGCTATTTTTGTTTCTTGTATTTTGTTTTAGCTTAGCATTTTAAATTTCTATTTGGTTTCCTTTGCTAGGCTAGGTTCCTAATTTGCATTTAGGTTTCAGAGGAATAAAATGGACCATAGGCTAAAAATCAAACCTAGCCCTAGTTCTTTCAAAAACTAGCCATATTGAATTTCCCCCTTTAAAATTCTCAAATGGATCCTTTCAAGACCTTGGGCCCCAGAAGGATATTTAGACCCAATCTAAAAGGTCCAAAACCAGTTTTGAATCCCACCCCCATGACTTTGTTTTTAGATTCATTTAAAAAATTGCTAACTGGAAAGATCCTTTTAGGTCCCTGGGTCCCAATAGGATGTTTGGTTCTTTTCCTAGAGATCCAAAATTCGCATCGAGTCTCGCTACCCACAACCTAGTTAAACATTGACAGAATTCTAAAAGGAAAAAGTGTTTTTAGGATATCGGGTCCCAAAAGAATTTTTTGACACTAAACTAATAGGGCCAAAATCCTTACGAAGTTCTGACCCTTGGAAATACGAAATTTACTAAGTGAAGGAAGTGTCCTTTCGAGACTTTGGACCCCGAAAGGATTTTTGGACCTTGAACTTTGAAACCTAATATCCTAGATCCACTTGGAGTCTCATTCCCTACGGAGAGTGTTAACATTTAACCTTTAGTAAAGTTCAATAGGGACATCAGGTCCCAAAGGCATTTTTTGTTCCAGTATAAAAAGTCCAAAAACTGAAAAAAACCCTGTGTACCACGATAATACACCAAGATACTTAATATTCTACTAGGGTTCCTTCGGGACTTCAGGGCTTGAAGGGAATTTTGGAACCTGAAACAAAAGGCATAAAAAACCAAAATCCAATGTCCTTTTGCTAACCTGCTGCCTAATGAATTTAGCAAATAGGAGCCATAAAGTCCTAGTAGGACCATGGACCTTGCAAGCACATTTGCACCTTTGGACCCAAAATTCAAAATGGGCCCACAAACCTGGAAAAAGATAGAACACTTAGATTACTCATAATTTAATGCTTTCTTCAATTTTTCTTGGTTTTTATTCCTGCATTATGCTTCTTTTAGGTGTATTAAATGCCAAAGGTTAGAGCATCTGCTCAATTAAGTGAAGAGACAATTTCTGATTCAGACAAGTCAGTAGAAGATCTTAGCCAAGAAGTAGTTTCTAAGGAGACTATAGATAAGGGGAAGATAAAGAAATAGAAGAAAAAGAAGGAACTACCTATCACCATGAAGTATAAATTCCAAGGGGTTCCTAAGGTCTCAAAATTCAAAAGTGAACTAGCAAACATCATTGACACTGATCTAGGCCACATTGACTTAGATCAATTTAATAAAGACACTTTTGAAGAAGATGCAATTCCCCGAGCAAAGACAATAGCCACATCTGGCTTAGCTCATGTAGTAAGTTTCCTTTGGCTATTCAATGCCCTGAGCTTATTCTTACCATAGCTCATTACTGTGATCCAAAAAGTAGGAGGTGTATTGATTCAAAAGGAAATTTATTCCTAGACCTCACATCTCCTATGATTAGACAAGCTTTTGATTTGCCTATGTCTGGCCAAGTTATCCCTCTAACCATAGCAGAATCAACTATGCAGTACAAAACAAATGTTCATGGTTATAAGAAGCATTTGAACAGGCAATGGCTAAGCATTTGAAGAGGTCTTTTCCATAGTAGGTGAGTTTTTCAGGCAAGCCTCTATCACAAAGAAGGTTGTTGATGCTAGAGTTGTTACTAGTCTGGGTGCTATTCCCAAAGCACAAATTATTCCACCCAGGCAAGCTTTGTGGTGAACTCCACGAGAAGGTGCTGAAGATATCCCTGAACAAGCTCAACCAGAGACAACTCAACCCACAGATGAAGAGAGCACATCACCTCCTCTTGCTATTACAAAAACACAAGCACCCATTGAAGGTGAGACCAAAGAATCAATACTAGAGGGATCTAAATGCAAACAGGTGAGCTACCTTCCCAAAGTCCTATCAATATCTCTGAAGGTGATACTCCTCTACCATTAGGTCAAGAAGAAAAGACAAAAATGGATTAGGAAATGGAAGAGGAGGTGAATCAAGAAGAGGTCGTAGAAGAGGATGATCAAAAAGAAAATAAATTCATCACCAAGAGTTAGAAGTTGTTGTAGATAAGAGGTTGTTCATGAACAATCTGATGCTTAGAAAGAAGATGTCTCTGTGAATCAAGAAGAAATTGTAAAAGAAGATTATCAAGTTGAGGAGTTACAGAAGCATCAAGACTCCAGATTTGAAGAAAATTTGGCAAAAGTTCCTTCTACTAATGTGGATGATGAACAAAAACAAGTAGAGGAGCATGTCTTGATTGTTGAAGAGAAATAAGAGTTAATCAGAACTTTTGAGCAGCAAGAGAAGCATGTTGAGGTAAATGTCTCCACTGAAGAAGAGAAACTTGATCATGAGGAAGAACTGCTGAAGGAACATGATGAACAGGAAAAACAATAGAAATTAAGGCATCAAGAAGAGAAAATTGATCAGGAAGAGCTCAATACAGAAGATAATTTCAAAGATACAGATATTAACATAGAACAACTTGACATGAATATGAACTTAGAAAAGAGGCAATAGGTAGTTGTAAAACCTCTGAGCCTACATGATATAGTGATAGAGGTTGATAAAAAGAACTAAGAAAGAAATCAAGAACCTTATTGACCATCAGGACCAATGAGCACATGGAAAGAGTTGCTGAAATAACAACTCCAATAGTTGATAAGATGACAGGGAACTTCTTGTAAAGGATTATCAAATCACTAGAGTTAATATGGGTAAACAAACCTGAGAAGAGCAAATAAATTCATTATATTTAGTTATAGATGTTGTAAAGGTAAGAATACAAAAAGATAAACAAGCAAAAGATGAGCTCAAACTATAGCTAAACCAAATGAAATCTTTTTTCAAAGAGTCGTTGACCCCAATTTCAGAGCAACAAGCAATTACAAATGTTCTAGTTTTGATGAACAAATATGAAGTGGATGCCCCTTAGGCTATGAAAGAAAAATCAACTGTAGTAGACAGGTGGGCATCCAAATTCTTGAATGAGGCTCTTCTAATTTTTGATAATAATTATCCATTTTATGAGGAAGCGTGTAGAATAGAAGACAATATAGATTCTTTTGTATAAAATTCTATAGACGAAAAGGAAAGGTTAGAACAAAGTTTGAGAGTGCTAAAGGAAATAAACAAAATGATTCAAGAGGAATTAGTAAATTCTAGAATTTTGCAAGATGACTCGGATCCTGATTTTGTGGAACATTGTATAAAAGTTGCTCAGTTTAAGATTGATCAGGGTATTGAATATTGTCCCAGTTTTCTAGAATTGTAAAAGGAATTTTTTGAGTATGTGGCTATTTTTGAAGTTTTTATCAATGAAGTGGTTGGACCAGAGGTATTCTTTCCAAACAGGCACAGGATAGATGCCCTATAGAAAGTAAAAGAAGTGTTTAGAGCCAAAATGGAAGGTCTACTGTCTACTCCTCTGAGATTGAATTGTTGGTGTATATTAAGCTTTCTTAGGAGTGCATGAGTCTATGTTTAGCCATGAGATATTCTTGGTGTCCCTAGTTTAGCTTTGTCTAAGTTAAGTGGTTGCTTTTTCCTATTCTTGAAGCACCACTATTCTTAGTGAGCTTTTCCTAGTATTGGCTTGACTATTCTTAGTTGATTATGCCCTATATGTACTATCTCTTGGAAGGTAATTCATCATCTCATTTTTTGCATTCATATTGAGTCTATTACTTTGCAATACTTATTTTCTTGAACATTAAGCATGCTCCTGTTCATCTTGGGTGGCTTGAATTGGTACTCACATTCACTCAATGTTCTTGGTTTGTACATGGTATTAGAGTGGGATTGTGTCGATGTTTGTTCGAATTCTGTGAGTTCTTGATAGTGTTGCTGTGGGATCCCTCTTCCAAGAAAGGCCCAGATCCAAAGAAGATCAATTTATATAAAATTGATTTGCATCTAGTCTAGTAAAAGGATTAAGGTAGAAATGCCTCTGTTTGGGTAGAGAAAAGGCATTTTCACTTGTTGGAGTAGCGATTTGACTTCAAAAAGGTGTTTGAGTTACAAGCAATTGGGAGGATGCAACATCTAGCTGGCTGAACATATTATCATAGAGAGCCATTAGACCACTTTGACCAACTAAAGCACATGGCTTTCCATCAAGTTCATCCTAAGGCTTTTGCAAATCTGCAAAGCTACTATTGATCAATTGTTGATACTGAAGTCTCTGTCTTCCAACTCCAACTATACCAGAGGTGACAAGAATAAATTCAAAGTCCTCAGATATCATTTCTTTGACCTACTCACACAAGCAACCAAGATGGCCAAGTGCAAATCTTTCATCTGATCAGGAGACAACAATGGTTCCAACCTTTATTTCAACACACTTGACGTCCTTGATGAAAGCTCGAGAGATAGCCTTGGTTGCTGTGAAATTTGGGTTTAGGAAAAAAATATAAATAGATGCTCTTAGCTAGGTATCAGAAAGAAAAATAAAATTTTGTAACCTATTTTTGAGACTTGATGAAGAAATTCTGTAACCAGAGGATGAGAAAACCAACTCAAAGGGTGTTTTTTTTTGTAGAAGGTCTGCAGCCTCTATAGAAGGTCCACGGCCTCATCCTTGGCCCGTGACCTCTGCACAAGGCCCACGACCTATGTATGAGGCTTGCGACCTTCTCTAAGGCAGCTGAGTGCCTATTAAAGACTCACGGTGGTTTGGAAGGTCGGCCCAAAGCACTTTCAATCACTTTTTGGTTAAGACCTATACCAAACAGAACAATTCACCCTTAGCTGTGAGGTATATTCCCTGGCAAAACATTTGGAGAGTAGAACCTTATCTACATGCGCTTATTCACCTTGCTATGTGGTGTTTTGGAGGAAATTAACCTCTCTATGCAAGGGTATCAAAATTAACTCCACTAGATGCTTTTTTTTGCTTTTTTAAGTTTGGCCCAAAGCACCTGAAGATGTTTTTTTTGTGCTAAGAATAGTAGGCCTTTTTTTAGTTTGGAGGAGCTTTTTTTTAGATATGACTGCTAATTTTATTCCTGAAGGCATTTTTTTTTGCATATAGGCTATTATTAGGCAAAATCAAAGAGATTATTGTAACTTTGCATTGGGTACTCAAAATCGAGAGCCATTTTTTGTAAAAGTGAAAATTCTTTCCTAGCCCAGTCCATTGGAGATGATATCACACTAAAATTATAAAGTGCCCTAATTCACTCCAATTAGACTTGCCTAAAGCACTACATTATCAAGTGTCGATTCAAGGGGATCTAGATATCTAATAAGGGGGGGTGTCCTTTGTGTTGTATCTTGTACACTTCCGCACTTCCTTCCGTTCTTTCAGTTTGGGGTAATTGAGCTTTTCTATAATCAATGAACTATGATAAAGTTCCAAATTCGGGGGATTCATCATGGATTCTAGTATCTATTTCCATCCTTTTGTAGTTAGGCTAACCTCAGAGAACTATTTGTCCTGGAAACAAGGGATAAAGAATCACTATATTAAACAAGATCTACTGTCCTATCTCCTTGGACTTGTTCCTGAGCCAAGTGACTATAAACAAAAGAATAAATGGTTTAACAAAAAAGACATGGTCTGTGGACTAAAAGGTCTTACAGTTTTTGTAGATATTTTACATCATATAGGGCACACTGAGTGGGCCCTTTCACTGCTTGGACCATCATTCGGTAGTTGTATGGAGATCTTGATTCTTCATCTAAAAGTGATGTTTTTATGGATAGCCAGGCCCTTATGGATGATACTGAGATTTCTATTTCCCCTTCATGTGTGGAAACATCCTCATGGGATGATTAGTCTATTTGGTTGGTATACATTGATACCCCATCTACATTGGAGGACATTCCATATCCTATAGTACCCGTTGCTTCATTAGATTCCAGAGTTGCTTCTTCGAGAGCTTCCAGTGATTCTTTGCAACAAGCTCACTTTCATCTTCTTGATTCACCTCATTGGGATAGTTTTCTACCATACATCTCTTGGTTGTTTGTAGAGTCTCACACATTGGATCTTGATAACACCTTGGAGGATCTCATCTTTCTGTTTGATGATAGTATACATACACCTTCTATTACTATAGAGTTCAGAGAGGCTTCAACGAGGGCTTCCAGTGATTCTTCACAAGACATCTAGTGGAATTTGCTTTGTAGCCACATGGCATGCATTGACATTCCACTTTCATACATCAGTTCTTTGGATCCTATTCTTCATCAGTCTTCACATGTTTTTGAGAGGTCACTTGTTTTAGTTAGGCTCGAGCCTCTTGATTTGATTGTGACACATTTTGACATTAGCATGACTGTTAGAAATGAAAGCAACACTACTTCAATGGAAATCTGATTCGAGATAAATTTTAGCTATCTTTAACTGTGTGTTATTAATAGAGATTGTAACAAAACATAAACCCACAATACAAAAATATACCAGAAGTAGAATAAAGTACATAACACAAGTGTTTAACGTGGAGAAAACCCTTTCGGGTAAAAAACTCCACCAAGAAAAGAGGTCAAGTTGTATTATCTTCACAAAAAGAGATTACAAATACATTCACTTCCTCTGTCCTCCAACCTCCACTCTAACAGAACCTGGGTACTTGTAAAACTGTTATATTCATCTCATCTACTATGATATGGTTTATATAGAATTTGCACAACCTCAAGACATTAAATGACTTCTTACAAGCCCATAACACTTGTCAAGAGTCAACAATACAACCTTGGGCATCCATGGCCAAGAATAGGCTCTTACGGGGTCATAAATGCTATCATACATGCATCCTACACTTGGAAAAATGTGCCCATGCAAGCTTGAACGCCTTGGGGCCAAAAATAGCCACTTACAGCATCTTATGACGTGTTATATGCTATTATAAGTGTCATAGATTCTTATGACAACTTACAATTGTCATAGTATCATATACCTTCTTACAACATCTATGACGTGTGTCATAACACTAAAAATAGATTATTCCTCCACATGTGCACCCCACTTTGACCAATTACCATTTACCATAGTAAATGACATCCCGTAACTACCGCCGGTAACTCTAGGACTTACCATGCAGTAACTGCGTAATTACTGTGGACAGTAAATACTTTTTACTTTTGTCGGTGAAACTTGTACATCCCTTATGGGTAATTACAAATAATAAATGGAATAATACAATTACAAGGTTAATGGCACCCCAACATTGACGACATTTGAACAGTGTTATGAGATAGGGTACATCATGAGACTTACCACCTCACCTCGCTTCTTTGAGCATTTAGCATTGGAGTTGTTTCTTCCTAAGGGAAGAAACATCATTTGCTACAAATGGATCATTTTCAACATTCATACACATGCAATCTCTTTTGGCATTGGGGTTACTTCATTGTGGGGGGCTACATAGTCATTTTTACTCTCCTATGGGGGAGTCATATCTGCATCATCACAGTCAGAGTGACATGGTTTCAGGCTTCATGTAGAGTTATCATCTTTGAGGAGGCTTCCTAGTCCTCTTCTTCATTTTTCTTTTCTCTCTTTTCGAGGGAAGTTTTTTCCCACATGGTTTTATTTCTCCATTTTATGAGAGCTTGCATTGCATTGTACATGGGTGCTTAATCAAGCCTAGTTGCCAGGACCCATCTTCATTTAGCCCACCTAAGCTATGCTTAGGGGGGGGTTGTTGGTGTATATTAAGCTTTCTTAGGAGTGCATGAGTCTATGTTTAGCCATGAACTATTCTTGGTGTGCCTAGTTTAGCTTTGTCTAAGTTAAGTGGTTGCTTTTTCCTATTCTTGGAGTACCACTATTCTTAGTGAGCATTTTCTATTATTGGCTCGACTATTCTTAGTCGATTATGCCCTATATGCACTACCTCTTGGAAGCTAATTCATCATCCCATATTTTGCATTCATATTGAGTCTATTACTTTGCAATACTTGTTTTCTTGTAGATTGAGCATGCTCCTGTTCGTCTCGGGTGGCCTGAATCGATACTTACATTCACTCAATGTTCTTGATTTCTACATGAATGAACATATTTTGGATAAATTTGTAGAAACAAAATCTCATTTCAAACTGGTGATGATTGATTTGTGGAAGTTAGAAAGGAAATATGAATATGTTACTCACAAGTTTGAAACATTCGAATTCAGATTAGAGTGGCTAGACAGGCTAGATGAGGAAAGAATTGAGCAATTGCTGTCAAATTTTGCAGAGTATAAAAGGGGACAATCTTCCACAGGAGCATCCATCTCTACTTGAGTCTATTTTTGGCTATAAAGAATATTATGTTGTAAAGATTCTTTTATTCAAAATTCTTTGTGAAAAGGGATCTAATGTTTTATAAAGTGGACCCTACTAACTCTTTCGGTGTATCTTTCTTTCTTTGGTGTTGGGATTTTGCATGTTCTTTTGGTTGAAAAGTGAAAGTCAAGATATGCATGCAAATTACATTCTTTAATTAGAGTTGTTTTTTGAAGTTGCATGCATAAGTTAGTGATAAAAACAAGGACAAGGGCACTACATGTGTTTTCTTTGGAAAGCTATGTTGCTTTTTGTTTGCCTATATAAGGGAAGGATCTATTTGTTCAAAGGGTCCGCTGGTTGAAGAATTAGGCTATTGATCTATACATAGTATTTTTTAGTATTTTCAATTTCATCAATTAGCTAGGTGAATAACATTCTAGGTTAGTGGAGATAACTCTTTGAAAATAGAACCTGTAATTCCAGTGTATTCTTGCTAGATTTATATCATGTACTTGAATTTGAAAACAATAATACAAGATGGCTGTCAATTCCTTTAGATTCATTTTCATGCATATGGTGTAGTGCTTTAACTTTAATATTTACTTCCTTATTTGTTTGGGAAATTCTGAATCTGAACTTAAATTCTAGATTTTATTTCTAATTTGCGTGTGGAATATGTAGTAATTGGAAATATAATTCATTTTTGAAAACCTTTGGATCTTGCAATAGTGGTATGAATGATTGAGTTTATAACTGGTTTTAATACTACAATTAATGAATTTATCAGATGGGTTTGATATAAAGATCTAAATAGAAGTGTTACATTAATCTTTTGTTGCATTCCTTTAAATCTTTTGATCTTTCTTTAAACAACATTAGAGTAGATACAAAGTTAAATCCAATTTGAATAATAATAAAAAACCAAGCCCCTTGTTAAACTATCTACATTGAACTCTGTGTTTGTGCAACATAGTTGTGACCCAACTCCTTAGACCTTGGGGATAACCGATTTTCAGATTAATTATCTTTTCAGGAGAGGCAAGTTGAATCTCTTCTTGCCTGTGTTGCATGCATGTCAATCAAACCATGTCAACATGTCCTCGCATATTTGTTATGTGTTCTTGCAAGTTCGTATGAAGCTCCTACACCTCCCCGATGACTCTAGTCAATGCTTTGGTTAATCATCCAAAAAGCACAATTTAAAATCCAGTCGACATATGAAAATCTTGTAGTCATGAACGCAGCCAAAAACACTTCTTAAACCTTGGCAAGAAGCAACAAAACACATGGCAAACATTCATTTGTTGGCAATCTAGCAGGGAAATTTCATTAATGCCCTTTTTGTTTTAAATGTAGTTGGCCGACCATAGAAGGTAATAGGGCACTTAAGTTATCTTTGCGCATTCAAAAGTGACCAGCTTCATTTGTCTATGGAGGAGTTAACCTAAGACCATCAAACGAAGAAACAACAAAAGAGTTTATCGTTAAGGTCATTTGACCATTTGACCACACGTACAAGATGACATGGAGCAATGCACAAGTAAGCCAATGAAACACACGAATGGCATGGCATGGCAGGGACATAGTGTTGGAAGACATGTATGCACATAATAAGAAGTAATGATTAAGCTTAAAAATGGTAGAATGGCGAGAGGATGTTCGAATATTATATTATATATTTTATAGGCTTTTAAAGTGGACTTAAAATGTTGTAAGAGTAAATATTTAAGCAAGCACATGTGCCAACGTAGAAAAGTGCTTGATTATTACCAACATTTTGTTGTATGTTCATATCAGGGGTGGAGGGCAGTTTGGGGCATAAAGCGAGTAGCCTTTATTTTTCATTTTCTAAAATAGATTGATAATTCATTAATAACAAGCTGGCAAATTTTAAGAAAGAGTAGAAATGATATGCCATTTTTTTTTAGAAATCTCAATTTCCTATTTTACTTTATGTTGAAAATCAGCGAAACGGAACCCAGACATAAATATTTTGCAAGAATTGACGGAGATCTAAGCATTTGTGTAACAGAAAATGGAAAATGAAGTAGGCGCACATATTGCAAACTTTTCAAATCCGTTTCCTTCCGGAGGGTTTCATCGGTGACTAATGAAATGAAAAATGCGTTAATACTGATTGGTTTCCGTTTCACAAACAAAGATGTTTCCGTGACTAAATATTGGGTGGAGAATCATTTCCTTTATAGATGAAATGGATTTGCTTTCGCTTTATGGAAAGCTTCCGACCACTGCACACAAGTAATAGCAATTAAAGAAAATGTACGATCATTTCTACTCGCGTCTTGATAAAGTTTTCATTCCAGTTAGGCATAATTAAAATATCACTCGCTGAAAAAACGTGAACCAAAAAACAACAATGGAAAACAAAAAACAATGGAAGAGAAATTGGACGAACAAACAGCTTTCAATCATCAGCCCACTAATGTGGACATATTTTAACCATTGATTAGCTGAGTGAGGAGGTCCCTCTTATAGGGAACGCCTTTGGCGTAAATATTTTAAACCATTCTCATAATAAACACAAAACTAAATAGAAAATATACAAATTTCATCCTTACATATATATAATTAACACTTTAACATTGACCATAGACAACAATATTTTTTTTCCTAGGCCAATTTGGATAAATATGGACATTTCCCTGTTCGTCACGTCATCTCGTGACAGAAGTATTAATTACCCGCGTGGTAATGAAAGTGCTATGTGATAAAGAAGAAAGCTGTCTATATTGAAAGCTAAAAGTGAAGGGATTGCTACCACAGGTGGATTTGTGATTTGAGTGGCATCACGTGTGGATAGATGATTTCACCTTTGCTTTATAAAAAGAGTTATACATAGACTCGTGAAATTTCCATGGTAGGCATCAAACATAAAGAAAAGATTCTCCAGCTACGTTAATTCCTTAACGGTACGCGAAAATTTACTCTATTAGCTTGCGTTCAATTCCGATTTTCCATTCTTCAAATTTCTCTTTAATGAGTATCAGACTCCAGTTTTTCTCGGAATGGTTTATGGTAAGAATAATATTAAACTAATATATTTATATTTTAAAAAATATATTTATACTATGCTTAGAAATATCTTCTTGATTTTTGTTAGTATTTTTACAGTTTTTTTTTTTTTAATGACATTTTTTTCAATTTTTTATTTTTATTTTTAATTTTCTATGATTTTTCATTTTTAAATTTTTTTTTTTGGGGTGATTTCTCCTTTTTTTTCTTTCTAATTACTTTTTTGGTTTTTGATTTATATGTTTTTCAATTTCTTTTTTGAGATTTTCTCCACTTTTTTTCCTTTAATTTTTCCACTTTCTTTTTATTTTCTATGTTTTTTAGAGTTTTCATTCTCCATTTTTTTTTCCTTCAATCATTTCCAATTTCTTTTTTGTTTTCTAATTTTTATTTTTTTTCAATTTTATTTTTTGGTGCCATAGTTTTTTTCATCTTTTTCATCTTTTTTTGTTTTTATTTTTTATTTTTTCCAATTTCTTTATTTTTTTAAAAATTCTTTTCAATTTTCTTTTTTGGTTTTTTTTTCTCTATATATTTACATGGACAGTAGAATGTCTCTTTTATAATTAAATTGGTTTGTTTAGATATTTGCATTTTCAAGATGGCTATAAACAATTAAAGGTTCTGTCTAAAATTTCAAAAGGCTTGCCCATGCATAACAAGTCAAAGATGCTACTTTAAGACTGACTTGTAAAATATTTCTCCTTCAACAAATATATTGCCCTTACGGCTTAAATTTGATGGTCGTATGGCCGTATTCAAACATTTTTACAATAAAATACAATCAAATTTTTAAAAAGATTGTATCAAGATGAAAAGAGAGATTTTGGATAGACTGTCATAGAATTACGATGATATATATATTTGGCTTATATGTAATTGTGTTTATACTAAGGTATATCATAATATTTAAAGGCACCTTTGAATAGATAAGCATCATTAAAAAATTGGTTGATAGAATTATGATAATATATATATTTGATTCATATATAATTTTACTTGTATAATAATAATTTAAGGGCACCTTTGAATAGATAAGCATCATTAAAAAATTGCTTACGAACGTTTATGACCTTCCATAGTTGCAATAATAAACGCCAATCTGTGCATAATATTGCGCTTCCCTTGAGTAGGCTGAAATTGCTTTGAAAATAAGCACAAGAATGGAAGCTATCGCTTGCACGAAATCTGTAGCCGTTCTGGTTGTTATCCTCCTGTGTGGTCTATATTTTAGTTCCGCTCAACCAGGTGCTACTCTATTTTTTCACTAATTCAGAACCCATTTCTTATATCTGTTCCACACGTAATTTTATTTCCCTCTTTTAACGCAGGATTTCTGAGCATTGATTGCGGTGCAAAAGGAATTCGCACAGATAATGAAACCGGTATCACATGGATTCCCGATGAAAATTATATCCAAGGCGGTCGCAAGGAAGAGCTGAACAATTCTTCTTTAAAATTTTACCAGCAAAGCTTGAGTGTTCCCCAAGCCTCTCAACAAGTCTTGCTATCACATTCCCATCACTCCTAACGTGCCTTTCCTATTAAGATTATTTTTCGTAGGAGTCCATTACAGTAACCAAACTCCAGAGTTCAAGTACTCCATTGAGACACAGGACATGTTAAGCTTAAGAAATATAACAAATAAAATCAAACCCCACCTGCAGAGTGAGATGATATTGGTGAGTGCTGGGGAGGTGCTTTATATTTGCTTGATCCGAACCTCAGAGCATGCCGATCCATTTATTTCTTCTATCGAGTTCAGACCTCTTCGACAGGGTATGTATAATTGGGTTAAGCCTGGATTAATGTTGGATTTACAAGTGAGAACTAGTTTCGGCACACTTAAACCTATAAGGTAAATCCTCTCCCCACAATTCCTTTTTAATCCGAATATTTACTTCTTGAAATCATTTAAAATTCAATTCAATTCATTCATTTATTAAAATTTGGTCTCTTAGACGTCATTAAAATTCATTCATTCATTTAGGTACCCTCAAGACCGATTCGACCGCCTGTGGGATACTTATGAGATGAGTACTGAATTCAAGATTGTTACCTCGGGGGAGCCAATTTCAACAAACGATACCCAAGATTTTCCTCCCCCTGTTGTCATGCAAACAGCGTTGACCCTGGTGGCCGTGGTGGTCGCAGAGGGGGCAAGTATAGGATTTTCCTGGGAGCAACCCCTTTACGAAACATTGCTGTTACTGTATTTTGCAGAGATCAGGAATTCCACCGAGTCCAGTATTTTCGACATTCTCATAGACGACGAAGAAAGATTCGAAAACGTTCAGCTTGTCAATAATGGCTCTGCGATAGAATTAGCATTCTTAAATGACCAATCAATGAAGTCGTTCTCCGTGTTCAAGAAGGTTAATTCTACCATTGCTCCTATAATCAATGCTTTGGAGTTGTACGTAAGAGTTGCCACATCAAATCTAACCTCTTTACAGGATGGTGAGAATACAACTCCTTCCTTTCTTGACATGTTTGCTGATAGAATATAAAGTGATTGTAGTTCAGTGTTTCAGGATTTAACTGTGTGCGTGTTTTTTCTCTCAACGTTTTAGATCATACTCCATGATCCATCATCAGGAGAATATAGAGCAGGAGAAGAGAATCGGATCATACTCCATGATCCATCATTAGGAGAATATAGAGCAAGAGAAGAGAATCAGATCATATATTCCCCTGATGATGTTTAAGTAGAGCCGATGGATCATGGAGTATGATCCGATTCTCTTCTCTTGCTCTATATTCTACTAATGATGGATCATGGAGTACGATCCGAAACGTTGAGAGAAAAAACACACACATTGTTTAAATCCTGAAACACTGAACTACAATCATTATAAACTGTGGAAATTTGATGTCTATCATAGAACATAAAGTATCAATATGACAATTCAAGCTTTTATAAAATCACCTCATTGATTAACCTGCAGTTCAAGCGCTTGCTAGTGTGAAGAAAAGATTTAACATAAGTAATTGGATTTCCGATCCGTGCTTTACTATTCCGTGGAAGGAAATCCAGTGTAGTCACAGCTCTGCAATAGTTAGGGTTTTAGAGATGTAAGTTTACGTCATATTTATCATTCAGTTGAGCATTTTTCATGTCAATTATAAGAACGTTGACAAAGCACTTCAGAAATTGTTCTTCTGTCGTCGTATTCAGCAACTTATCCGAAAAGAATCTGACAGGGTCGATACCTACAAGCCTTGCCAACATGACTGCGCTGATTAACATGTAAGCCTGAAATTCTATTTTTGATTTTTGTGAATAGAAACATTAAAACTTGGTGGGAACTTAATATATGTAACAACCCCTGTAATGAAGATAAAGATAGTTCTAATATTAGACACTATCTTGTCCAATGCTAAATATCAAATTTCCACTATACAATATCAAGTATCGATATAGAACAGTAGATGGTCCTTGTTATTCTTATCAAAAGTGACAATTATTGATAAATCCGGTCTTGTGCGTTTCTAAATTCAAACTTCGTTGCCACAGTCAATGACCTTACACTCATAGGCTAGTCACAGTAAGGGATGAAAGATTCAAATTCCCATAAACATTTAGATTATGTAAACAAAAATAATAAAATATTTAAATAAATAAATTCATTAAATAAGATTCATTGGAAAAAATTCTTGTGCAATTTCTTTTTTAGTTCTATAGGTTTTGTATTTTCTTATTTTTAGTTTTTAATTTTTATTGTAGTCATGATATTTCCACAGTCCATGTTATCAATTTCTTTTTGGTTTTTATTTTTATTTTTTATTTTTTTCAATTTCTTTTTTGGTTTTTATTTTTTAATTTTTTCCAATTTCTTTTTCAAATAAACTATGGAAAAGAGATATCCCTTGACATACTTTAGATATATATTTTTAAATATAAATATACTAATATTATCAAAAAAGAAATTAAAAAAATTCCAAAATTAAAACAAAAAAAGTTTAGAAAAAATTAAAAAAAAACCAAAAACCAAAAAACAAATTAAAAACTTAAGGAAAAAAAAAAAAAAATTGAAAACTTTTAAGAAAAAAAAAAAAATCACAAAAACTACATAAAACAAGAAAGAACACAAACAAAACAGATATTTCTCGTCATAGTGTAACTATATTTTTTAAAATATAAATATGCTAGTGTTTACCTTATTGGCATATGTGATCAGATCGCTTGCGAATAATCACCTCAAGGGAAGCTTGCCAAATTTATCCCAGTTAGTCAAGTTGGAGAGACTGTACGTTACTCATCCATAAACTCCTCAAAATTTTCTGTCCATTTATTTTAAAATGCAACAATTATCAAATAGTAATTATCAACATGAAATGCAACAATTAGCAAATAGTAATTATCAACATAAACGATTGTGCAGGCATTTACAAAACAACAGCTTAACGGGGGAAGTTCCAGACTGGCTCTCTGAGCTGCATAATCTGAAAGAGTTGTACGTCTCTCTGCCTATTCCAAGAAAATGTAGTAGTACGATACTAGAAAAAATTCAATATTGATTTTTTCTTGTTCTTGTGACAGGTTTATAGAGAACAACAATTTCAGTGGTGTGATTCCTCAAAAACTTGTCGATGCCACTTTATTGAATATCAGGTAATTTGATATTTTATTCACCTTTTTGTTTTTGTTTTAACTAAAGCTCTAAACACAACTTTTCTTCAAAGCTTTGTCGCATCTTCTTCACTATCAATTTCAGCAATTAGATTTTGGAAAGTAAAAGATTGTAGGTATGAGTTTTCCAGAGTCTAATAAAAGTGTTTTTGGATTAAACTGTGTATATTTCTTTGTATCGACATTTTGGATCACATTCAATGATCCATCATCATCAGTGATCCTGCCTGATCATGGATCACTGAATGTGATTCAAACTTCGATACAAAAAAATATACACAGTTTAATCCAAAAGCACTTCTATCTATAAGCAAAAGATTGGATAGATTGAATTAATTTGATATGGTGCAGACATGATGGCAACCAATATCTTTGTATGAAAAAGGGGGAATGTCGACGGTCTTCCCATTCAAATGGGCGCAAGGGGAAGGCGCCCAAGGGGAAGGCTATAGCAGGAGTAATAGTGGGGGCGGTTGCATTAGTAGGTTTACTTGTGTTATTGGGTATTATCATCTATCGAAAGAAATTCTGGATGAAAGAGGCTGTCAATTCAGGTACTAAAGGCTCCACTCCAGGGAACAGGGAATCTATATACGTGCATGGCCAAGGTAGGGAATTATTTTCGAACTTAATTTTCTTATGTAGATTTTGACGCTATTTACTGTAAAAAAAAGAAAAGAAATTATAATGGGTTTGAACTAAGTGCCCATCAATTGCAGGCTTCTCGAAGGTATTGGTGCCCAATTCATCAAAGACCCGTTCCTTTACTGTAGACGAGATGCTAATAGCAACAGAAAATTTTATCCACAAGATTGGGCAAGGTGGCTTTGGATCGGTGTTCCTCGGTAAATTACAGGAAGGAAAACAAATAGCTGTAAAAGTGCTCTCCTCTTTTTCGAAACAAGGAGCTGTAGAATTCCTAAATGAGGTAATATTTGCATTGTGAATGCCTCTTAGATTGGTTGACCCATCTGAACTCACGAAAGAAATTCCGTTGAAACTGAAATTATTATTAATTACAGTTGTTATACAGTCACAAAAACTATGGAACCAAAAAAATTTTTGGAAAAAATAAAAAATAAAAATAAAAAAAGAAATTGGAAACTGTTGGAAGGAGAAAAAGCTGGAGAAAATCATAAAAACTATGGAACCAAAAAAGAAATTGCAAGAGAAAATAAAAAGAAAAGATATACGTGGGCGTATTTTAGATATATATTTTTAAATATAAATATACTACTATTTATAAATATATATATGTGTGTGAGAGATTTTTTAAACAATTAAAGTTGATTTGAAACAATTTTTAGCCCATAGGCTTATTAGTGGGAGCTTTTGTTCCGGAAAATCATCATGCTATCGCCAGAAAATTCTACCTTTTTTTCCTTCTGCTTTTTGCCTTCCTCCATAGTCAAGTCATTTGTTGCCCTGTAGTCAACGCAGTTATCCTGTTTGCTTCTGGACGTCTATAGTTGATTGTGTGAAAAATCTATTGCAGCTACTGATTATTAATTTCCTATCTTATAAGATTAATTTGCTGCCGAAAAATTAAATAGTTTACAGCAAATATTAAATAATAATACAGCTGCAATTTCACGGAAAAATCACGGAGATAGAAAAATAAAATCAACACAATGTTTTGGACAAATTGTCCCTGGAAAAACCCCGAAGGGAAAACCAGTCAGCAGATATGAATTTTATTCAACTGCAGAAAATCAAGAGATACAAAATTGCTTGCCTCTTACTGGCAGAGCTCTGGAAATTTCTTTCCTGTAAATTCCCTTCCCTCAATTGTTCCTGCTGAAATTGCTCCGGCAATATTTTCCTTCTCCGGCAATTCCACTGCTCTCCAACGCTATCACTGCGCCCTTTGCTTTCACTGCAAATCAATTTGCTATCACCGCAAATTTATTTATTTGCTATCGCTGCAAATACTTCTCGGATCTATTTTTTCAAATGCCTATTGATCCTCTTTTATAATCCCCTCATTGGAAACCAATGGCCATGATTTAATTTTAATCAATGGCTAGGATTAATTAGACTCTAAACCCTAATATCTAGAAGTCTCTCGAGAAATCAATTATCTAGGTATGGAGATAATTATTCCAGCTGTGTTTCCAGCCTCGTAATCTCCACCCGAGACTAGAACACCTGTCCAAGCTACACAAAAATTAACACTCCCTCTTAGCGAGGAAGGTGTTCTGCATAACACCCAACTTACCTCTGAAGAAGATGAATTTTGCCTTCCCCAATGCCTTTGTCAAAATGTCTGCTACCTGCTGATCTGTAGGTATATACTGTAGCTGAACAACCCTCCGCTGTACACAATCCCTGATGAAATGATATCTGATGTCTATATGTTTAGACCTATCATGAAACACTGGATTCTCAGATAATCTGATGCAACTCTGATTATCACAGTGTATCACTGTAGTCTCAACCCTCTGACCAAACAAGGCTACTAGCAACTTTCGAAGCCATATAGCCTCACACGTTGCCATGCTAGCTGCTATGTATTCTGCTTCTGCAGAACTCAGAGCCACGGACTTTTGCTTCCTGCTGTACCAAGAGACAACTCCTGATCCCAAACTAAAGCAGCACCCTGAAGTGCTTTTCCTGTCCACCGCACTACCTGCCCAATCTGCATCAGTATAGCCTATCAACTTGATATCATCACCTCGAGCATATCTGATCCCATACTCAATTGTACCACGCAAATACCGCAACACATGCTTTGCTGCTATCCAATGCACTCTCTTCGGCTCAACCATGAACTGACTAAGAGAGTTTACTGCAAAGGATATATCTGGCCTAGTGTTGACCAAATACATGAGAGATCCAATCAACATCCTGTATAAGGTGGGGTCTACATCCTTTTCCTTGGATGTGTCTACCTTCTTCCAATTCGTGATCATAGGTGTAGACATGGCTCTGCAATCTTGCATCTCAAACCTCTTCAAGATTTCAATGCAGTATTTCCCTTGTCCAAGGAAAATCTCTCCATCTGTCTGCCACACTTCCATGCCTAGAAAGTAGTGCATAAGCCCCAAATCCTTCATCTTGAACTCTGCTGCAAGGTCCCTCTTGCACTCCTCTATAAGCCCCAGTGAACCTGTTAAAAACAAGTCGTCCACATATAGAACAAGAATGAGAATTTCACCCCCAACCACCAAGTAGTAGAGGTTAGCATCCGCCTCACTCTTCACAAAGCCTATTCCCTGCAAGTATCTATCAATGCGCTCATACCACGCCCTGGGAGCCTGCTTGAGTCCATACAAAGCTTTCTTCAATCTACACACGTGGGTTTCGCTGCTGTGTGCTACAAAGCCCTCTAGTTGTTCTATGTATACCTCTTCTAACAATTCACCATTAAGAAATGCCGTCTTGACATCCATTTGATGGATCTGCCATCCCATATGCACTGCAAGTGAGATTACGGCTCGTATAGAAGTATACCTGGCCACTGGAGCGAATGTCTCCTCATAGTCTATTCCCTCCTTTTGAGAGAACCCCTCGGCCACGAACCTTGCCTTGTATTTTTCGATGCTACCATCTGCACCATGCTTAATCTTATAGATCCAATGTGATCCAACCACTGCCCTATCTGTCGGTCTAGGCACAACCTCCCACACATCATTCTGCATTATTGAGGTATATTCCTCAACCATCGCATCTTGCCACACCTGTTGCTGTGCAGCCTCTTGATAGCTAGAAGGCTCACTATCTACCAACTGACTAACCAATGCCACATAGTCATTATACCTAGCTGGTTGTTTCCGCTGTCTATTACTCGTCCTAGGAGCTCCCATAAACTCCTGAGTATCCTTATGTGTCTGTTGAACCTCATGGTTCCTCCTGTCAACTATAGAGGATGAAATATCAAACTCCATATCTTCTTGATGCATCTCTTGGATTTGTTGTATCTGTTGCTCCATACTCTGCGAACTCTCAGCACCTGAGCCTGTGCTTGTACTAGTAACTGTACTCGTGCTTCGCTGCCCCTTTCTGGTTGAACAATCCTTGGAGCTTCTGTTGGCTGCTCATTCTGATCATCTGCTGGCAAATCTTTGGACCTCCTATATGCCTTATCCTCCATGAATTTGACATCACGCCTGACTATAATCCTCTTGGTCCCTGGAATAAATATCCGATATGCCTTTGAGGTCTCGCTGTACCCCACAAAGTACCCTCTCTCTGCAGTCTGATCTAACTTGGAACGTGTAGCCCCTGGAATGTGACAAAATGCCAAACTCCCAAATATCCTGAAGTGACTAACATCTGGCTTCTTCCCTGAGAATGCCTCCTCTGGTGTCATCTTGCCCAATACCTTATGTGGAACCCTGTTCTGTATGTATACTGCTGTACTGCATGCCTCTGCCCATAAGTATCGTGGCATATCTTGGTCATACAACATAGCCCTTGCTGCCTCCGATATAGAACGATTCTTCCTCTCAGCAACCCCATTCTGCTGCGGGTTGTAAGGAATGGTCCACTCTCTCTTGATTCCTTCCCTGGTACAGAACTCCTGGAACTCTTTTCCTTTGTACTCGCCTCCATTGTCTGACCGAAGAACCTTTACCTTCCTGCCTGTCGAATTCTCCACAAGAGCTTTGAACTCCTGGAAGTGACTGAAGACCTCATCCTTGGTCTTCAAGAAGTATATCCAGGTCTTCCTAGAGAAATCATCAATAAAAGTAACAAAGTACTCATATCCTCTGAGAGACTTCGTTGACATTGGTCCACATATATCTGAATGTACTAGATCAAGAACCCCCTTGGATCTGGTGTCACTCCTTGGAAAAGCTGCTTTCACAAACTTCCCCAATACACATCCCTTACATACATCATCATGCTCTGTGCTCACATCTGGAACACCTGTCACTGTCTCACGAAGCAATTTAAGTGCTCCATAATGTATATGGCCCATCCTTCTATGCCATAGCTCTCCTTGATCTCTAGGATTACTGCTGCTCACTAGTGCCTTAGGAGTATCAAACTGCAACCTATAAAGTCGGCCGCTCCTAACTCCAATAGCTATGGGTGATTTCCAATCCTTATGCTTGATTAAAACATGCGCCCCTCTAAAGAGTACATTGTAGCCTTTATCCTGAAGGACAGATACGGAAATTAGATTCATGCCCAAGCCTGGCACATACAACACATCATGAATGGAAATAGGCTTGCCATTCTCCCTCTGAAATAGAACAGTCCCTCTCCCAACTGGATTACACTTGGACTTGTTCCCCATCTGAATCTGGAATCTGATGTCCTCCTCCTTGTATCTGGAGAAGTACTCCCTAACTCCTGTCATATGAAATGACACCCCACTGTCTATATACCAAACACCCTGTGAGGTTGAGCTAGTCAGGCAAGCTATGAGTGCAAACTCATCCTCCATTCTACTAGAAAGCTCATCTACACTTGCTGAAGCTGCCGTCTGCTTCTTGCCCTTCTTTTCATTTTTCTTCCTTTGTGGGCAATCGCTGACATAGTGGCCGAACTCGTGACAGCCATAGCATTTGATCTTAGATAAGTCCTTCTTCTTCTCACTTTTTGAATTTGATCCTTTGCCAGACCCCTTCTTCGCTTTCCCTTTTCCTGCTAGGGCAACGTTTTCCTGTTCCACCTCACTTTTCTGACTATTACTGCTGGTTCCATTGACAAGACTTAGTCTAAGCTCCTCCTGAGTGAAGTCACTCCATAGTCGATCCCAACTCGGTAAGGTGTCTCGTCCATTAATAACTTGAACAAAGACATCCCACTGCTTAGTAAACCCATTCAGGGCTATTCGTACTAGCTCATCATCCTTTGGTTTGTCTCCAACAGCTGCCAATTCATCCTTGACAAGTCTAAGTCTGGTGAGGTAACTTGTGACGTCTTCTCCCTTATTCATCCGGGTATTCCTTAACTTTTCTCTGCGAATCAGCTTTCGGTTAAGGGTAGCATTCTGGTACAGATTCATAATGGCATCCCACATCGTCTTTGCTGTATCTAACTCTGCAATATGCGGAACAATATGATCCTTAACACCGTCAAGAATCAGCCTCCTTGCCTTGGCATCTTCCTTCTTATATGCTACGAGCTGTGTTGCGTCTGTAGGTACAGGTACAACAGTGGTCACATAATCCTTGATACCATTCTCTTCTAGCAATAAAGAAATTCTAGCTTTCCAGACACCAAAATTTGAGGCTCCATCCAATCTGTCCTGATCTCTTAAACCTGCTGAGGCCATCTCAAAAGAAAATAATAATTTGAAGAGGTCAAACTGGGTTTTATAAACCCTAGATTATTTTTTCTTTCTCCCTGTGCCTATTCTGCACTCAGATCTGCTCTGATACCATGTGAAAAATCTATTGCAGCTACTGATTATTAATTTCCTATCTTATAAGATTAATTTGCTGCCGAAAAATTAAATAGTTTACAGCAAATATTAAATAATAATACAGCTGCAATTTCACGGAAAAATCACGGAGATAGAAAAATAAAATCAACACAATGTTTTGGACAAATTGTCCCTGGAAAAACCCCGAAGGGAAAACCAGTCAGCAGATATGAATTTTATTCAACTGTAGAAAATCAAGAGATACAAAATTGCTTGCCTCTTACTGGCAGAGCTCTGGAAATTTCTTTCCTGTAAATTCCCTTCCCTCAATTGTTCCTGCTGAAATTGCTCCGGCAATATTTTCCTTCTCCGGCAATTCCACTGCTCTCCAACGCTATCACTGCGCCCTTTGCTTTCACTGCAAATCAATTTACTATCACCGCAAATTTATTTATTTGTTATCGCTGCAAATACTTCTCGGATCTATTTTTTCAAATGCCTATTGATCCTCTTTTATAATCCCCTCATTGGAAACCAATGGCCATGATTTAATTTTAATCAATGGCTAGGATTAATTAGACTCTAAACCCTAATATCTAGAAGTCTCTCGAGAAATCAATTATCTAGGTATGGAGATAATTATTCCAGCTGTGTTTCCAGCCTCGTAATCTCCACCCGAGACTAGAACACCTGTCCAAGCTACACAAAAATTAACAGATTGCATGGCGAAGGACATATATATGTGTATTTGTTGCTTGTCTATAGTTGATTACATGGCAAAGGACATATATACATATGTGTATTTGCTGCTTTTATTGGGCACAAGGCCTTTTGCTTATGGTAATATGCATTCTTTTTCTTTTTACTTGATATTTCTTAGGTTAGGAACTTAGGAGATGAGTTTTATTTGTTTATATGAATTAATTTTAATATTAAAATATTATTATCATTTTATTATTATTATCAATCTCTTATTTTATAATTTTTGGACAGAGTAAATCATTGATTTAACTATGAATAATTAATTAATCTTATTAATATATATATTAATATATATTGTTTATAATATAGTAATTAATTATATATCCAATATTAATATAAATTATTTTTAAGATTGATTTTAATTTATTGATATTTAATTTATCTATTGTAATTAACTATGAATAATTAATTATAGTTTAATAGCAAAACTATATTATTATGTTGAATCAAAGATTATTTTAATATTATTTAGTATATAGTTAACTTTGTATATAGATATAATATCAATTGTATCAAAACTACATTATTATGTTTCATTGATTATTTTAATATTATTTAATATATTGTTAACTAGAGATATACTATTAATTAACTTATATTAATTATCTTCTATTCCTAATGCTTTCCCAATGGTTTGTTTAAATTCTTTTTTCATAATATACTAAAATAATGTATTAGTATTTTATAAATTTTAATACATATAAATTTAATATTTTAAATTATTTAATTTAGATCTTTAATTATTAATATATTTAATATATTTACTAATGTTTATTTATTTTTTATAATTTTATTGATTTATCTTTATACTTAATTTCATTTTTAAAGCCCGTATCCAATTTAATGCAATAAACACATTAAAAAAGGTATTGAAGCCATGTCAACAATTTCTTGCTCGATTTGTTTCTCAATATTTCTACAATTATTTTGCAATGTCTTTCATGCAAGCTGCATTTCAATTTACGATTACAAATTGATACACCTTAATCATATACAATTACAAGTATGTTCTTTATGAATATTCCTACATTTCACCTTTACGATTACAGATGAGATATTGATACATCCTATCAACTATTCCGCTGTGCACAAATTTGGTGCAACTGCTAGTGTAATCAGAATATATATATCCCACTACACATCTCCTGAATTTTGACATCACCTACTTTCAGTCACTATTATTTAAAAGACTCTTTCTTAACTAGATATAATGTGTAAAGAGCTATCATATACTAGATCTAAGTTGAGTTGATTTACAGATCGATCTTCTGTCAAGAGTGCATCACAAGAACTTGGTATCTTTACTGGGTTACTGCAATGAATCTAGCGAGCTCATGCTTGCCTACGAGTACATGCCTGGAGGATCGCTAAACGACCATCTCTATGGTAAAGAAAGTGTAATTCATATATTTTGTTGATATCACTATTAACCCAAATCAGCGTAACTTATTTGGCTCTAATATCCTTCTCGCAGGTCTCAATTTTGTACTAGATTGGAAAACCAGACTTAAAATAGCTTTAGATGCAGCATACGGTAACAATTTTTTTACTCAGTTCCGTTGTTTAGTAAATAGATATTTGAGTCCACTTTGTTGTTGATTGCCAAAAACAAAGTTACCATAACTCAAGAAAAAATGATTCTAATTTCATTTAGGTTTTATTTGGAAGGACTTGAATACCTGCACGTGGGCTGCACCCCACGGATAATTCACAGAGATGTAAAGACAGCCAACATTCTTCTAGATGCCAATTTAAATGGCAAACTGGCTGATTTCGGTCTTTCAAGAGTTACAATCGATGGAGAGGCATCTCATGTTACAACGGCTGTTAAAGGAACCGCAGGATACATGGATCCTGAGTAATTCAAATGTTTTACGTTTTTTCTCTTTTCTTCTTTCTCCAGCTTATTTTCATTTCTGGTAGTTACGTTCTGTTTGCCTTCATTTCACAGGTATTTTAACACTCAGATGCTGACTGAAAAGAGCGATGTGTATAGCTTTGGAGTTGTCTTGATGGAAATTATATGTGGTAGACGACCTATTGATGTAAAACTTCCTGTAGAGGAAGTCAACCTAATCAGATGGGTAAGAAATGGTATCAATGGTTATTCTTAACTAGTATATTTATATTTAAAAAAATATATTTATAGTATGTCGAGAAATATCTTCTAGAGGTTATGTACTTGTTTTTTGTGTTTTCTATACCTTTGTGATTTTTTCCACTTTTTTGAAGGTAAGAAATGCTATCAATAGTTGTTCTTAAATATCATCTATTTTAACAGTCAAAGGTTAATTTTAGCAGATAGAAGTAGGACAAATATTTACCACTTTTTATTGTGAATGAGATGTAAAATTACTATTGATTGTTTGACTATTAAAATGGATGATATTTAAGTAGAATGATCAATCGTAATGAATTTTTATATCAAATATTACTAAATCAAAATGGCTTTGTTTATGGCTGAATAGGTTACCCCATACGTGCAGACAGATGGCGATCCTATGAAAATGTCGAAAATAGTAGATAAGAGGTTGCAGCTCAATGATAATGACACTAAATCTGTCATTCATCTGGCCAAACTAGCGATTAGATGTGTTAGAGCTGATCCCTCGGGTAGGCCTACTGTAAGTGAAGTTATAGCCCAGATCAAAGTGGCTATAAACGATGAGAATGAGAAGGCAGGTGAAGTTGATGATGATTCCGAGGTCAGTGGGAACTACGGTGATGGAATAATTAGCCAAGCGTCTATCTTCGATTGCAGTGGACCAAAAGAAATAGGTTCCAGCGAAAATAGTTCCATCTTTCCTCGCTAAGATATATATAAATGTATGTAGATGGTAATTGTTGTGCTTATAAAAGATTGTATTGCTGTTAAATAGGTGATCTTTTGTTAAAGATTCATAGAAAATATAATTTATATGTTATTAAACTGAATATTACAGGTGATGGTGGTGGATGTCACATCCACAAGACACATATATACAAATGCAAATATAGAAACATGAAATACACAAACATAAGACATTTAAGTATCAACCATGCTGCTGCACCTCATTCATTGAATCATTACATGATTACAATCCATATGACGAATGCTACAGCATTCATGATCACTTGATCAATACACACACTTGACTTGATTAAAGCCATTACATCATGCCTCTTTTATAGAGATCTTAATACATGCCTTGCCTTTCTAGGCTCTTCTAAACCTTCTCTAGAAACTCTATCCTCTAGAATCTCTCATCTAGAACTCTCCTCTTTCTAGAAACCTCTGTCTTTCTAGACTCATCTTTCTTCCTATGATTGTCTTTTTGCCTTTTTTTTGTCTTTTCCATTTAATTACTTGATTATGTTTTAGGGAGAAATTACTTACTCCAACAATAGGACTGTTGATTAATATTTGCAAATGAGAAACATGAAACCAAATTTTAAATTTCTGGTTTTGAAATTCTTCCATTGCCTCGTAAATGTAATTCATACACATAACATGGTAAGAGTTTACTCTAGTAAAGATTCCTAGCATGTACGAATAGAAAATATGATATTTTGGTTGATGGGTTAATATATAAATTATTGATGGATTATAAGAGTTTAAGTATATTGTAGTTAATGTGTGAGTTTATTATGTTAGGGTGGACTAACACATAAACAACTAATATTGATTATAGTGTACATGTATTAAACTTAATTGATCAGTGTTGATGTCAATTGTTCTTAAATGGTACATTGGTAACTTAAGCTCTTACTATTTTTTTTCTGTATTAGTTGTCATGGTTGTTGTAACTTTAATATGTCATTCCCTTGTAAAAAGTTCCTAATAAAGTTTTCAATAGAAAAGGTTGGTGGACTTTGTTCTAAGTTCATGTTGATAATTGTTTGATAGATTGGTAAATAGTTGTAGTGAGCTGAAGAAGGTTGTGGTGAGTTTAAGGTGTTGTAGTATAACACGAAGTTTGTCTAACTCTAGTGTTTTTTATGTTCCCAATTATAAGTCAGTTGGATGAGAACTTGCAACTACATAGTTATAGGTATGCCACTGTGAGTGTGTGATAATGCAAGTGTACTTGTGGCACTATTGGTGTATATGTGGTGATAACCAAGATCTTGGTGATGATCTAAGAGATTCCTTGAGGTACTACAATCAACTATAATCCATTAGGATTTTATCTTTGCTACCACAATCCATGGGTAGTGTTTGGTTGTAATGTAATAAAGCATGTATGTAGTTTAGGAGAAGCAAGTCAACAACCTTTGACCATGTAAGTGGCCTTAGCTTATTATTTGCAATGATCATCCATATGGAGAAGTCATGTTACATGTAATGTGTGGTGTGTTGACACCATGTTATAGTCATGAGATGGTTATGTGAGTGTTGGTATTCTACATTCAATAGTTAGACAATTAGACAATTGAAATGGACCTTGTTGAATAGTTCTATGACTATATCTATTTGTTCATACAAATGTGCCATGATTGTACATTGTTACATATGTGTTGAATTCTAAAGTTGTGAAATCCTATTTGGAGGTTATATGCTATTAGTCTATAGAATGAGACTATGTGTGAAATAGACCTATTTTATTGGATGAAACATTCTTAAATACTACAAATGTGAATGAACTTTGATTGGTGAAGTTTTCTATAATGATTTCCTATGTAAATCTATATCTTATTTGTATATGTGACTTGTGTATTACTTCATGTGCTTCTATTAATTTTGTTAAATCAAAATGTATAACAAACATAATTATTTCTTATCACTTAATGCTAAGGTGTTCCAATATCTTAGTATATTCTAGGACCATTTGTTCAAAGATTAATTCTCATCATTTGGTAGCAAAGCATGTTGCCTAGGTAAGGGCCACATAATTTAGATTCATACTCTTACATGTGTTGTGTTGTAACCCTTGACTATTATAAAGTCTTAGTGTGCAAGTTTGGTGAAGTACATGTTTAACTAGTTTTGATGGGAGCCTTTGAAGTATCATGTCAAAATATAGAGCAACTATTATGTTAGATTCAAGGAAAGCATATCAAGATTTGATATTAAAAAACTCAATAATTGGAACTTTGTGTTATTGAATTTCTAGGTTAAAAACATCTTGGTACAGAGAGATTAATGGAACACACTATCTTCTTTGGTAAAACCCATAAGTAGGTCTAATGATGAATAAAGTACATTGGATGAGAAATCTAGAAGTACTATTCATTTATGTCTTAAATTGGATTCTATATTAATAAATGTGTTCGAACAAAATTTTGCTCATTTTTTAATGGAAGAAGATAATGTCATTGTATCAATCCAAGAGCCTTATTAAAATGCCTTATATTCCCTAATTATTTAAGAGGGGACTTTGTGAATGATCATCTTTATACCTTAAGTTACTTTGAGTCAGTTAGCATTTATAAGGCCTTATGCATATGTGCCTTGTATGACTGCTTGTATATATTTTCTTTTGATACTATGCTCATCGATGAGGTTCTATATGGTCATCAATGTACTTTATCGATGATGTTTTCTATTGGCATCTAGCATGTCTATATATTAATGGATGCATACGTTGTGACTATATGTAATGCCCCGTCATGCAACCCTAGAGAGTTAGGATAAACTATGCAATAAAATGCGATTTTTTTTTTAAAACAAGTAAAAGTAGTAATAACTAATTACATCAATCTAACCATTTAACCAACTAACATCTCTAGGGAACATAACTGCATTAAGTAATTTAAACATAGATTAATAACAACATAATACATCACAAATGTCTGCTAGCAAAACCTGTTACATAAAGAAAACTTACATCACTTTTTTAATAATGTTTACAAGTACAGAGAAGAACATGATACATGATTACATAGATACAAGGCTTTCTTGCCTAGTTACATCAATTTACAAGTATATGTCATAGATAATTCTGGATCCATAAAGCGTAATCCATATCTCTGAATGAAAATGCAGTACTGGAAACTAGAGAGACACATCTGCCTCGATCACAAACCAAGATGCTAAAGAACCAATGGATTTAAGCTTATCCACCCGACCATGTGGAACCCTGAGGTCCACCCTCCGAGCTAGGAGATAACAATGAGGTCCCTTGACAGAAGCAAGAACAAAGAACCAACTGAAAGTAAGACTACCACAAGTTTCACATTCGGACATAACTGAACTCAACAATCAAACATCTAGAGGCAAGAGGACTCAAGAATAGGAAAAGCTAGAATGCAGTAGGTAGGAGTCTCATCTTTCACATTCAGACATAACTGAACTCAACAATCAAACATCTAGAGGCAAGAGGACTCAAGAATAGGAAAAGCTAGAATGCAGTAGGTAGGAGTGTCATCGCATGGTTCTACATGGGTTACCCTGATTGTCTCTCTCTAGATGCCGACCCCCATCTATGGTTACCCTGACAGTCTCTCTCTAAACGCCGGCCCCATAGGTCAACACATGCAGAAACTAAAACCATCTCATCCCACCCTTAGCCTAAACTAGCACTACAGGTGTGGGAGAAGAATCCATTTATATTGCTTAGTGAAAATTCTACCCTTTCCCCCCTAGGTTAATTATTAAGTTTTCACTTGTTTAACACTTCCAATGGGTTACCCAGACAACCACTTATGGGCACTGGCCCCACATTGGAAGCCAGTCCCCTACCTGCACCTAGTTGACCCATCTCAATCAAAGAAAATACACAAGGACACACATGAAATACCTCCAGTTCTCATGACAAGCCATCACTATAATACGAGGTATGCAAAAGTCCAAGTCTTAATAAACAATAATATTTTTTTCTCTCTCTAGAATACAGAGTATCAGAATTGAACAACAAGTTCATAGTACTTTCACCCATTGCAAGAGTCATAAAATAAAGCCTCTGGATAAATGACATAAATAAGAGAGATCCAAGAAATCAAAAGGACCAAATAACTCTTGTCCTAACTCAAACATTGATAACCAATATTCGCAAATACAGAAATGAAGCTAAAATCAAATTTCTGATAAATTAAATTCACAAACATTTAATATGGATTTATTATTCTAACAATACTATTTCTATGTTGTTTAAAACATTAAACCCAATAAATCAAATTATTCCTATCAAAATTTTTTGCACTTTAAACTATCCTAGAATGTATTTGATGCACAATTACACTAATTCTAGAGCTTAAACAAATAATTATAATTCTTAAACCACTACTATACAACAATTAAAACTCTAATTTATAATGATCTATACATATACAATAACTAATTAATAATATTTTGTAATAATAATATTCCATCCAAGTGAGAAGAATTCTAACTTAACTAACTACATTTTTTAATCCTATTACAAGAATATAACTCTACTACTTTCTTTTATTAAGGATGTAAATCAATATATAATAAAATTGAATAAACATGACAAATAGTATTCATATTAACATAATAAAACTTTTACTTCATTCTAATTAAACTCATTTAAAATCATATTTTCTAACCTAGACTATACTGTATTGATTACCCTTACCTCTACGAATATACTTACAATCCTCTTGTTTGAAACAATACTATTGATTCTATTCAACTACTAATCCAAAGAGAGAGTTTGAAGACTAATAGTAATACTAATATCAAAGCTAACAATAATGCTACTACCTTGTAACCATTAAACTTCTAATATTAACCATTTTGAAATTAAATCCTAAACTAATACTTAGAGATCTCTAGGCAATTTAATCAAAGCTCATATTAAATTATTGCGAATTTTGTGTAGACTCCAGGATTCAATACAAGTTTCCTTATATTTAAAAATTACTACTAAGAATAGTATATTTAATAATTACCTAACACATATGCCTGTCTAAACCACGAATGGATATATTCTAATAACATCATTTCTAGGTCTTTAACTAAGAGTTTCCAACTGGATTTCGTACAAATCTGCCAGCTTTAGAGGGGGAAACTACGCGACTCGACCAGAGAAGTAACTAATTTCTTTATAGATACTAAATTTGATTGAGGAGAAATAGGGTGAACAAATTTAAAAAGGAGATCTAAAACTTTTAAATCCTTAACAACGAAATCATAGAAGTAACAATACAGGCTAAATACCAGCAAGGTTCTGATTTTCAGTGTAGAGGAAAGCCATACAGTGGCGCTCATATACAACGTAAGGCACGATTTAGGAATAATAAAAAAAAGAACTGGATTTTATCATGATCAAGGGAACTTGTTGGGAGAAAAAGGAAGTCTCTGAGCATGCTATCAGCCTACAAGGCCAGGTTAATCTTTGGCAAACAAAATCCTGATGCTGATAACCACCGACTAGACGTACAATGCGTCCTACGGGTAGAGGTAAATTCACTTTGTATTTTTGTTATAAGTAATATCATCAATCATTCAGGAAATAGAATCGAATGTCTTAGGGACTTTGGTGTTCTATAATGAAAAAAAATAAAGAAACTGCAAGTTACTTGATCAATGATAATACTATTCAAAATTCATAGGAATATAAAGATTTCCTTTCTCCATGAACAATGCCTAGTCCACTCATGGTACGAACGGCGGCAATAATAGAGATGACTAATTCTTGTTGAGATTATTGTTGGAGTCGTTATTGTCGATGAAGGTCATTAATCAAATCCTAGGATTTGTCACAGGAAGACGTCTCAGGGAGATATTGGTAATTTGTTTCTTTATGAAGGAAAAAGTCAATGTCAAACTAGATCGATTACCAGATGGTCATAGGAGGATTTCATTTGGTTAGTGCAATCACCAGACAGTGCGGTAGTCTGCACAACAAATATAATTGGATAAGATAGTGTTAAAGGGAAACGAATGAAAGTTATTACTTACAGGGCCGAGGTAGACAAGTATGTGAAATGTGGATGCACTCATAAGGCACAGAAACCATTTGACAATATGTCTCATAGGAGAGCGATCCTCTCAGAATACAATGATTGTAGAGTATGCACATTATGGGTTGCCACATAGACATTAATGCAATTACAACAGGCAGGTTAAAATCCCACTCCTCAACCTTTGATTACAAAATGAGAAATCATACACAGGCATGCGACAGAGAATATAAGCCAAGTTAAAATAGTCTCATGGTCTGCAATGATTGCGAGTATGGGCAAAATGGCTCTCAATCCTATAGAGCATATAAGCCAAGTTAAAATATTATCATGAGAGATGAGGGCAGCAGAGTACATTCTAAATTCGAGACATCTACACAACGATGAGGAGAGGGAAATGGATTAAGATTTTGTAGAGATTACATAAGATTTGATTACAATGCTACCCAGATAAACCAATAGAGGAAAAAAATGAATTATAGTTGATTTAATATTGTCTGGGGAAAAATACAGAGCAACAAGATATCAACCAGATTTACAACAGACAAGAAAAATACACAGATCAATACTAAGATAGTAAACAGGGAAATTTGATAATAACATACTCGGAAAAAAGATTCGTCTAGGCTATCCAATCTTCCTTTGGTTCCCTCCTCTTCTCCTTTGCGAAATCTGACTTTTTCCCAAATCTTCTCTGTTTCCATCCCCAAAATTTTCCCCCTCAAATATTCTTTCAAAAACAAAAATAGACAAAAAAAATCAATTCCCACTACTTCCATTCTCTCTGTTACAGATATTCACCACCAAAAATATTAATTGTATAACTTCCATTATCTTCTGGAATATTTTCAAATCTGAAAACTATTCCTGACATTACTCCCTCCGAAACAATTAATGACAAAATAAAATAATATCTCCAAAATTAATCAACTTCCATAGTATTAAATATTAATAATTTATTCATTAACTTTATTATCATTATTGGCTATAGAATCTACTAATATAATACCTATAAAATTCCATTATTTAATTTTCTCAAATATCTACATAAATTAACATCAATGTATTTAAACTTATTATTATTATTATCATTGTTACTATGACAATTAACTAATATATTACAAATACACAATAATCAACACTACACACTACTAGACACAAGGAAAACTAACTTCAATAAAATGCACCAAAAAACTACAATAAACCACTCGAAGCCACATAACCAACTAATAATGACAACAACATACGAAAGGATGACCAAGGCACGAATACAAGCTCCCACTAACCAATGACTACACCCGCGATTGAGGTTACATGGATGTTGACAAACTAAGGAACTTGGCTGACAGAGGGAACCCCATGTTATCTCCCATCCACATTATCCATTGGTATAAAGGAACGCTCAGACCTGCTAATTTAGGTGGATTCGATGCTTGGTACCTGCAACCTGCATCAAACCAAGGTGTTGTGTACGAGTATATACATATATATAATCAAACACACTGTGATAGGGAATCGCAGCATATTAGGGTGCTCATAATGAGTAATACTACACCGTCCCTTCACTAAAAGCATCACATATAACATATACATTTCTATCTAACAATTAGATATCATGGCATCAAATGATTACATAAAGCATAATAACTCTAATCTACATAAACATTTAACCATTAACTGATCATGTCCAAAACACATCATATACTATTCATAACATCAACAATGTCATCATAATGATCATAACTAAATATCAACAACTACATCAGTAAATCCATAATCCATAAATGAGTAATCCATCATCCACATATCCCAAAAATGTCTAAATATAAATGAAACACTGACAACTGTCAGAAAGCCAAAATGAGGGGCATTACACTATACATGTTTGGACTATTTCATTGTTTCAACTTCATTGTCTTCACTATACCTAATAAATGTGATTTTAAAATGTTATCTAGTTTAGCATCATGTTTGTTATGATTACTTATTTAGATACATTTGTGTTTTTGTAACATGTGGCCTAGAATGATTTTAAATTAATGCAATTTATTGATATTATTTCCTTTATATATATATGGAAAATATCTTATGTGGGGGATATCTAATTGGAGATATGTATAATAATCACTTTGTCAATTAACTTGTTAGTTGGAAATGAAAGGAAAAATATTTAAGGGGTTTAATGAATTTTGGAAAGGTAGAAAGAGAAGAAAATGGTTTCATTTTTCATGATTCCTTTGTACTTGAAATTGCTCTCTCCCTCCTTGTTCCTTATTTTGGCTTGATTTAAAAGTGGATTTGGATTGCTACACTTGTGAAGAAGAAAGATTTGGGAAATCTTGTTGTGTGTGTGGAGGCAAAAATGATCTCTTTAAACTTTGTGTGAGAAAATTGTCTTTGCAGCATCAAGGTATTCAACTAATTATTTATGATGTTTGCTTGATTGTCCTTTCTCTCACCATGGCCACATTAGGTGGATGGAATATGGTGTTCTATTCTTAGGTTGCAATAGGAAATTTAAATCTAGAATACATGTATTTTATTTAGTTTTGAGTTATGTATTTCAAATTTGGCAAAATTCATTTTTATGTTGTTTTGATTACTATGATCAAACATGTTTTTAAATGGCCCCAAAACCCTTACAAAAAGAAGCATACTAAAAACAATAAGCCAACCGTCCGCCAACTGAAAGCTACATAAAGAACATAAGCATAGAATAACATAGAAAAAAGGAACAATCCAGGTTAGTTCATTTTCTTAAGGGTCTCTGTTGCCTTTATTTCCTGCGTGTAGAAATTCTCATGCATCTTGGTGAAATTTATGAGTTCTTTTTTCTCTTCCTTGCTTCCTCTTGTGCGGGTTGAAGGTCCACCAAAATCCTCCACAACAACCTGTTTACCTTTTCCCATCGTGCCTTCCTCTTTGTCCTGTATACCCAACTCTTCCACATTCAAAATATCCTTTGCTTTGAAGTCCTTGAACTGATCTTTTGGGAGTTCTTTGAGCTTATCAGTCAACATCTTCATACCATTTAAACTATTCTGAATGGTTAACTTGCTGATGTGCATAATCTTCTCCAAATTATTGTTAACATCCAATAATTTTTCCTCCAAATACTGAACTCTGGTTCCATACTCTTCCCTCATCCTTCCCATTTCATGTTCTATTTCTTCCATTTTTGGGATAGCTTCCCAGTTTTGAAAGATCAATTTATCCTGTTCCACAACCATGTTACTTCCTTTCCCCAGGCATTCCTACAACAACTATAATTTGATATTGATTATGTTGATTTCGACAAAGAACCATTTGGTCATCTTATGCTATGAATTGACCACATTTTTCATCAATTCAAACACTTCTTCCACCTAGTCTCTGTTTTTGGCCTTGGCAAGCAAATCATTGAAGTCCTCAGGGAGATTACAGGATGGGTGAGTAAGTGCACAAAGATGAGGGACCAAAATGGGGTCTTATGTTGCCACTTTTTTTTTGAAATCAGGAAACATTGATGTTGGATGAGAAATTGAAGATAGCTACACTCAAAATTTGATGATGGAACAAAAACAAGAGTTGTAGTGCTCCGAATCTAGTTTCTAAACTACTATTTTTTTCCAAAAATGGTTGAGATTAAGGGGTTCCAAAAGGGGGATCACATAAATTGGTCTTGTTTTTCTAAAAAAACATAGCGTTTGGTGTGCTCCCCTAAAATGTTAACTTTTTTTAGTATTTCAATAATCGCTCCAGTGAGAAATTAGGTAACACCATGTAGTTTATCCTTGATTTTTCTAATAATTTTTTAATGAATAATTGATTTTTTAGTAATTTTTAAAGTGGACACATCCTAAAAAACAAAAAATTGAGTGTGCTCCCCCCTAAAATGTTTGAAAACTAATCGAAAATTAATTTTTTTTGAATTCGTGTAGAATGGAGTCTAGTTTCTAAAAATATAACTTATTTCAATTTTTGATGAACAGTTTAAAAAATAAAAAATACTAGACACTGGTTTTTGACAGAAACTGGACACACTAACAAAAGAAATTCAAGATGAACCACTAAACATACTCAAAATGTGAAAAAAATTATATGGTTAGATAACTAACAGAGAGCTTAAGATTATGGTGGTATTTTTTTGAGTTTTCATTGAAAAAGTGCCATCCTGATGGGGAGCATGCTCCAGATTATCTCCAGATTTTGGTAAAAACTGATAAAAACATGTCAAACAAAGCTGAGCATAATGCGAGCGTGTTATAACATGCTTGCATTATGATGAGCATAATTGGAAATACACATGCCAATTGCATTTTCTTGAAAGTTTCTAAATCCTTTTCAACAAATCCATTTTTTGCATATCTTGCAATCATTGCATTCCATTATAGAACATCTCTTTGAGGTGTTACATCTTATAATTGACATGCCTTGTCTATGCTTCCACACTTTACATACATGTCTACAAGGGCAGCTGCACTTCCTATTGTCTCTCTCTCTATTTCTCTCCCTTCTCTACGTCCTACCCTTCCTCTGAGTCTCTGCTTCCCTCCCCTCTCTACCTCCCACCTTCTCTCTCACTCTCTTCTTTCCTCCCCTATCTACCTTCTATTGTCTCTCTCACTCTCTAGTTCCCTCTCCTATCTACCTCCTACCCTCTTTCTGAGTCTTTGCTTCCCTTGCCTCTCTACCTTCTACCTTCTCTCTCACTCTTCTCCCCCTCCCTCTCTACCTCTTACCCTCTCTCTAACTTTCTACTTCCCTCCCCTATCTACCTCCTACCCTCTCTCCCAGTCTCTGCTTCCCTCCCATGTCTACCTCCTACCCTCTCTCTCTTCTTCCTTGCCCTGTCTACCTCCTACGGTCCTCTCCCACTCTCTACTTCCATCCTGTCTCTACCTCCTATCCTCTCTCTCACTCTCTACTTCCCTCCTTTCTCTACCTCTCCTCCTCATTCTTCCCATCTAATGAAATTTCATAAATTATCTTGTTTCCATTTCATTGAATCCCAATTTATATCCTCATCCATCTTTACATGTCCTATTCTTCTTACATTTCCATGTTCTTTGTCGACAAGGGAGAGAGAGAGGGAGGAAAAGGGAGAGAGGATGGAGATGGCGGAGGGGAGAGATACTTGGTGATAGGGAGAGAGAGAGATAGAGAGTCCTAGTTTTCTTGTTTTGGAGAGAGAGAGAGGGTGGGTCGGGTTTATGAGTTTAGGGTTGCTTAAGTTTAGGGTTTAGGGGAATCATTTAGGGTTTAGGGCTGCTCAAGTTTAGGGTTTTGGGTTTTGGGTTAGGGTTTAGGGGAATTATTTAGTGTTTAGGGGTTTAAAGTTACTTAGGTTTATGGTTTAGGGTATAGGGGTTAGGGTTTAGGTGTTAGGGATTTAAGGTTGCTCAGGTTTAGGGTTTAGGGGTTAGGGTTTAGAGAGAGAGAGTGAGGGGATCAATAGATATTGGGAGAGATCTAGGGAGATAGAGGTTTAGAGTTGCTTCCAGGGTTTATGGTTTAGAGTTTTGGGGTTTAGGGTTGCTCAGTTTTAGGGGTTAGGGGTTAAGGTTTAGAGGTTTAGGTTAGGGTTTAGAGAGAGAGGATTGATAGGGAGATATAGAGGAGACGAAGGGGAGACATAGGGAGATAGAGGGTGAGGGACATGGCTAGAGACATAGGTAGAGAGATTGAGAGGTAGAGGGATGATAGAGACAAGGAGACAGGGTTTAGAGTTGATTAGATTTAGGGTTGATCTAGTTTAGGGTTGATCAGATTTAGGGTTGATCTAGTTTAGGGTTGATCAGATTTAGGGTTGATTAGGTTTAGGGTTTAGGGGTTAGGAGTTTAGAGAGGGAGAGATATGGAGATAGAGGGTGAGGGACATGGCCAGAGACATAGCCAGAGAGATTGAGAGGTAGAGAGATGATAGAGACAAGGAGATAGGGGTTTAAGGTTGATCGGGTTTAGAGTTTAGGGGTTAGGAGTTTAGAGAGGGAGAGATAGGGAGATAGAGGGTGATGGACATGGCCAAAGACATAGGTGGAAAGATTAAGAGGTAGAGGGATGATAGAGACAAGGAGATAAGGGTTTAGGGTTGATTTGGTTTAGGGTTTATGGTTGGTAGATATGATGTATAGAATGGTGTAAATGACTAACATATTGGCACTTATGATGTTCTGATGGCTCCTGTTAGAGGGTAGAATGACACCTGTGACTGGCTAGGTGTAGAATGATGTTTGTGATTGATAGGTAGGTGCTACTAAGGAGCATATTGGCACATGCGATATACAAAATGGTGCAAATGACTAACAGATTGGCACTTTGATCTTCTAATGGCTCCTAGTGAGGTATTTGTTTGATTTTGATTATTTTTGGGATCATTTGAGATGGAGCTTAGATTGATTTGGGATGGAGTTGGGATGAAATGGATTGGTTTAGGGATGATGAGAGGTGAAAAGGACTAGATTAGGAAGGATTTGGGAATGATTAGAATGGTTTTAGGGATGGTTTGAAGTGGTTTAGTGTTGATTAGGGAATGATTAGAATGATTTAGGAATAGTTTAGGGATGGTATTTGAGATGAAATCCAGGTTGATTGGAAAATGATTAGGGATGAAGTTAAATTGATTTGGATGTGATTTGGGATGGTGTGAAGTGGTTTAGGGCTGAATCGAAGTGGTTTAGGGATGATTTGGGATTGATTAGGAATGAATTTGGTTGGAATGAAAGCTTAATGTTTTCATGTTTTCACGTTATAGAGATTGGGAGAGATAGGGAGATAGAGGGTTAGGGTTGCTTCTAGGTTTTATGGTTTAGGGGTTAGGGGTTTAGGGTTTCTCATTTTTAGGGTTTAGGGGCATTATTTATGGTTTAGGGGTTAGGGGTTAAGGTTTAGAGGTTTAGTTTTATGGTTTAGGTAGAGAGGCGAATAAGGAGATACAAAGGAGACCGAGCCTAGGAGAGATATCTATGTCTCTTCTATCCCTCTCTCTAACTATACCTACCTTTCTATCGCTCTCTCTCCCTATCTCTCTATCTTGCTAGATCTCTTTCAATCCCCTTTCTCTAACTCTACCTTTCTATCTCTCTCTCCCTCACTATTTGAGGTTTACATGAGTTTAGGGTTTCTCAAGTAAATATGGTTTAGGTTTTATGGTAAGGGTTTAGCATAATTATTTAGGCTTTAGGGATGCTCAAGTTTAGGGTTTAGGGCCTAGGGGTTAGGGTTTAGGTTTTACGGGTTAGGGGTTTAGGGTTGCTTGAGTTTAGGGATTAGGGTTTAGAGAGAGATAGAGAGAGGGGACCAATAGAGATTGGGAGAGATAGGGAGATAGAGGTTTAGGGTTGCTTCCAGGTTTTATGGTTTAGGGACCTTAGGGGTTTGGGGGTTTAGGGTTGCTCATTTTTAGGGTTTAGGGGTTAGGGTTTAGGGACATTATTTAGGGTTTAGGGTTTATGGTTTAGGGATTAGGGGTAAGGTTTAGAGGTTTAGGTTTATGGTTTAGGTAGAGAGGAGAATAGGGAGATACAGAGGAGACCGAGCCAAGGAGAGATATCTCTGTCTCCTCTATCCCCTCTCTCTAACTATACCTACCTTTGCTTCCCAGGTTGACCTTAGGGGTTTAGGGGTTTAGGGTTGCTGGATTTTAGGGTTTAGGCTTAGGGTTAGGGACATTATTTAGGGTTTAGGGTTTAGGTTTATGGTTTAGGTAGAGGGGAGATAGGGATCCCTATCTCTATCTCTCTGGACATATGGATCTCTATCTCTTGATCTATCCCTCGCCACCTCTCTCTCCTCCTCTTTATCTCTCTCCCCATCCTTCTACCTCTTGAAATCTCTGTCCCTATGTCTCTAGACATCTCTTGATCTCTTTCCCTATTGAGCTATCTATCCTCATAACCCCATCTCTTAATATACCCCTCTCTACCTCTCTCTCTATATTTCCCTATCTATCTCTCCCTTTCTAGATCTATCTCCCTATATATCCACTCTCTATATATATGTATCTCTATCTTTCTCCCTCTATAGACCCCTTTCTCTATCTTGATCCCCATCTCTAGCTCCACCTATCCTCTCTATCTCCATGTCCCTCTCTATCTCTCCATGTCTCCCGATCCCTCTTTATATATAGGATAGATAAATGGAGTGAGGAGAGAGAGAGAGAGAGAGAGAGAGAGAGAGAGAGAGAGAGAGAGATGAGGAGAGAGAAGAGAGAGAGAGAAGGAGAGAGAGAGAGAGAAGAGAGAGAAGAGGAGAGAGAGAGAGAGAGAGGAGAGAGAGAGATGAGAGGAGGAGAGAGAGAGAGAGAGAGAGAGAGAGAGAGAGAGAAGAGAGAGAGAGAGAAGAGAGTGAGAGAGAGAGAGGAAGAGAGAGGAAGAGAGAGAGAGAGAGAGAGAGAGAGAGAGAGAGAGAGAGAGAGAGAGGAGAGAGAGAGAGAAGAGAGAGAGAGAGAAGAGAGAGAGAGAGAGAGAGAGAGAGAGAGAGCGAGCGAGAGAGAGATGAGAGAGAGAGAGAGAGGACGGAGAGAGAGAGAGAAGGTTACATTTATTTTATCATGCTTCCCATAACGCGCTCATGTTATTACGTGATCGTGTTCTTGGAAGCATGGAAAATGGTAAAAAAGCATGTGGGATCCGTGTTTCAGACCCTACATGCCTGTTATTCCTGCTTTTCATAAGTCTATCGGACAAGAAAACACTTTTCATGTTGGTTGACTAATTGAGAATCATTTTTATATGAATCCACCACCTTTTTTGTTTTTCAACGTAGAAGAAGTGATTTTTCATGTTTTTGGAGAAAATTTGATTATTTAAACTGAAAGTTTTATGTTTCATGTGTGATTTTGTTTCAAAGCTAATTACCATTGATATATAGATTGAATTTGATGATATATGTTTGTTTTTTGCATAAATTTTACTAATCGTATTCTAGAATTATATAGAATTCATAATCAAACTTGAGAAAAATAAGAATTTGAGGATTTTGAAGCCATCTTTTGGAGAATTGGTCAACTACAATATCAAATTCTAAGGCATGTTCAATTTTAATTCACATATATATGTTCTTATGTTCTTTATGTCTTTATGTTTTTTTATGTTCTTTATGTTCTAAGACATATATGTGTCTAGGTATATTAGTTAATTCAGTCAAAGAGACTCCAAATTCCTCATGTTTCCACCTTGTTTCGGCCCTTCATGCCTTTATTTCACCTATTTTCAGCTATACAAGAGAAAAATATTATCAAATACTTACATAAAATAATTTTAGTGAACAATTGTTTGTCATACTCATATTCGAGTGTATACATGGAGCCAAAATTGATTTTGGAAGACTCTTAATTTTTGCCCTAGGATGACATAAGATGATACAAAGGGAGTTACAAGGAGATAAAACACTAAAAAGGAGGTTTTCATGAGTGTAGGACAGTCATGTAAGTCTATATAATAGTCCACTATCATAGTCTATATAACCCTGCTGCCATGTATGATCCTCCTTGTATTTGAAGGTCATTTTACAATGCTATGAAAGTTATAATTTATTACAAAGTGGTCCTTCTTATTGCATCTATGTACAATGAAATTCATACAGTTATACACCGTTTACAATGAATGTGTAAAGAGTTCTCTTCCTACAATTATGCACATGCTACAGCTGAGATAAGAGTATGTGCACAATGAAAACCATCACTGTTATGCTACAACATGCTACAAGTCATCTATGTTACATGCTACAACATTTATGTTACTATGGAACACAAATGTGCATGCTTACAATACCCAAAACATGTCATCACTAGCTCTTACATTCTCTATTTTCCTTGTCCTTTCTTGACCTCCAATGGCCATACTTCTCATACTCACCCATAGTGAGTGAAGTGTACTACTTTCTTGCTCTACAAGTGAAAAACTTGAACACAACTCAATCCATAGGAAAAACTAGAGTGCTAATCAAATGCCCCTACAAATGAAAGCAACTCACACTTATCTCCTTTGCAAATCAAGTAAATACTCTATCCAAGTATCATTACATACTAACATCATTCAATGTTGATGTAGACTCATGTGAGAGCTGTTCTCTCTTTGAATTTGATGTTTTAGTTATCTTTTTTTCCCTTTGTGGTTGCTTACTCTTGCGTTTGTCATTTGGGTGAATCTCTAGATGAAGCTTCCAACACTTGTCATAACAATATCCCCCAACCTTGAAATAAGACCAATAGTTGTTAGCTTTGTACATACTCAAATCAACTTGTTTGTTATCTTCTTTGAGTTTGTTTTGGAATTTCTCTTCCCTTAGTTTTGGAGAGTTACTTCTTTTTCCATCCTTGCTATGGAAAATATGCTCCTTAGTGGTGCTTGCTTTGTGCATCATTCTAAAATTTACTACTTTAGCTTTCTACTTCTTATAGATACAACCATTCAATTTTCCCCTTTAGAATGTTTGAAATAGGCTCCCAAATGATGAACTACAAAGTGACAACAACTTCGTTTTACAAAGTTTCACAAACTTGTGTTCTTGATTTGACTCACAAACTCTCTCAATAACCCTTCAATGAATTAAGTCTCCAACACACAACTAGGGTTCAGACCTTCATATGAACTAGATGAGGCATCTAACAAGATTATGTTCACCAACTAGAACCAACTAAACCACTCTTCAAGTCACAAGGATCCCCTATTAGCAACCAATCTGTCTAAGCCCTCAAATCCTAGTAGCCCTACTTAAGGGGGTTTTCTGACTTATTTTCGCCATAAGGTTTCAAACCCAAACTTCAATGAATGTTTAGAATACCCATTACCAAGTTGCATATAACATATCTTGAACTCAGCATAGACTCCTTTGGACAATATGCCTAAAAAATGACCTTATTCGCTGTCTTAAAAGGGTTAATTAGGCCTATATTACAAAGGAACTTGCCTTCAAATTTTCCACAGACCCCTAAACTCAGTAAATAGTCCTTATTCAAGTTGCCAAACTCCCAAATCCACACTCAAATTCAAGTGGCATGATCATTTATGATGCAGACATAAGAAAGAATTCAAAGCATTGATACCATATTTCACAAATCAACTTAACCATAAACCAAAATCTTGCAATGGCCCAACTAGGTGCTTAAGGGCACCATAAGGCATAAGGGCTCCAATCTATTCCCCAAACCCAAAAAAAGCATATACCATGTCAATATAATGTATTCAAACCAATTTTGTCACTTTTAGTGCCTGGAAGCATCAACCAATGTCTGATCCACAAATCACTCCTTAAGGCCTAGTAGCCTTCCAAACTTGAAAAATGTGCATAACTTTGTGTACACTCAACCAACCCACAAACCAAAAAGTATTTAGACACCCATTATGGAGTAGAACAACATATCAAAATATTTGATGCCCTTGTTTCAGGAAAAATGTGATTTCTATGACTGACCCTCTCTAGAAATAGGCCTAATTTGGTCCAATTAACAAAGCAAGTACCATAGGATCATTCAATAACCACTCCAAACCCCAAAAAAACTAGATCTATATGTCACAAAACTTTAAATTCCACCATTGTTTAGTATAGCCATGCTCATCTAGGGTGCAAACTAGAAAACCCTTCATTTCTTCACAAATAAGGGGGTTTTAATGAAAATCTCATATCCACTCCAATCCAGAACAAACTAACACTTGATTCACCTTTAAATAGGCTTGCATATGCTATAGGAACATTTACTTGGCCAGGTTACATTCAAATTCACAAAGAACCACTATTTAGCCACCCTTTCCACTTGGAAATGCATGAAAACAGGGTATGACTTCTTATTTCTTCCTCCAAGTTTGTCCTCTCTTCTATTCAAACTAGATTCAAGTGTATATGTGTGTTCAAATGCATACTCCATGACTTATGTATGTTCAAGTTATCTTGATATGAGGTGTCTTATTTAGAAGTTTGTTAAACCTTGTTATTCATTCTGACTGTGCTATTCATTGTCATTATAAAATTTCTAATGATCATTGTCTTATTCTTCATGCTTGTAGAAATCATCATCATGCCAAGGAAACGAGCCAAGACTCTAACACCAGAAGAGCGTGAAGCTGAGAATGAGAGGAAAAGAGAAAGAATGAGGCAAATTCGAGAAAGTAGGAAATTGTCAACCATACAAGAAGATATTCCACCATTGCCAATTGAAGAAGAACGTGACATGTCTAATGAAGATAAGAGAGAGATGGAATTGGCAGCACAAAGGGAACAAATGCAAAACCTCTATGCAATGAGGAAAGTGAATCTCCAAGTTGGAGGCACTCCATCGTCCACAGGTCAAGTTGAAGGAACACCATCATTATCTTCTCGAATTGGAGACACTTCATCTTTCACAGGTAAAATAGAAGGCACATCTACATTTTCTTCTCAAGTTGGTCACACGCCATCATTCACACCTCAAGTTGAAGGTATGTCATTTTCAACATTTTCACCTCCAATCGAAGGTACGTCATCTATCCCATCTCAAGTAAATATTCAAGAAATTCCTAATGTTCAGTCTACTTTACCAAATAAAACGCCTCCTAGAATTTTGCATAGCAGGTCTAAGTTTCTAATTGATATTGATGAGAATGTATTGGAGCCCATGATGGATAAGATTCCCATGCACACTTGCCAAAGATATGCAAATAAGATATGGAAATTATTCTTTGATAATTTAAATGAAACAGAAGATGTCAACTCTTTGTTGAACTGATGAGAAATCTAAAATTTAGGCCCACTATGAAGATTCTTGGCCTAAGAACATCGAATGCATCAAGTGAAAAATCAATTGTCAAGAATCTAATGAGTGCGTATGAGAGTGTGGGTTCCACCTCACGCACCAAGGACAGTAATGTCACACGACGTGTCATTACATTGACATTGTAAGCCAACAAACAAAAAAAGCTTGCCTCATTAGAAAGACAAGTCAAGCATTGAAAATAAATAGAAAAACTCTAATGAGAGTCGTTGGAAGACGTCAAAGAGTTGAGGATCCAAGCACTAATGAATTGTGGGCATTCTCTGGGAGACTCCCATGAAAAGACAAAGTTGTTGTCGAAGCTTTGAGATCACTAATTGAAGACTTTTGGAAGAATTACACAAGGGTATATCCGAATCAAAGGGATATGGTAAGAAGGAGAATCAGTAGTCAAAATTGTGAGCCACATCCAAAGCATTTTTTGAATATGACTCAAACAGAGTTTTTTGGTAAATTTCTAGAGAAGTATCCTCAAATTAAAATTTCTCAAAGATATTTTGAAATGCTAAAACCTTTCTTTGTCAAAATAAATCACACACGCACTACTTGTTGTTGTAGATTACATATTGAATTTTCTAACCATTTTGATGTTTATCGGTCTATATGTTTAGATTTGCATACTAACAATGTTTTGCAAGATTGTGGCATACGTGCCCCACCAACTACCTCAAGAGACTTCATATCAATGATTTTATGTGATAAAGAGGAAGGTCAATTATTCTACAGGAAATTATGCTTGGATGGCACATGTTAGCATTGCGGTGGCTTGCAACGTATGCCAATATGTGAACATATGGAAATAACACATGTGGTTGGAAACGAACTAGTAGAGTTCGGTAAGTATAAAACAATGGCATACAATACAAGAGATGGTAAAGAAGCAAAGAGGTGTGAATATGTTATTCAAAAGATTCCAGTGTATCAGTTTATGCCTATATTTTGTGACAACATAGTGTATGAGTATGTAAAACATGCCCATAGAGCTCGATGGTTGGACTTGCCATTCAAGTTATGCAAGGACACATTTCCATTTGGTAGCATTGTTTTAGTCATCGACTTTGCAAAGAATTACAATCTACAGCCATAGTGTGAGGTGCAATCCCAATATTATAACTCGACATAGGTTTCTATATTTGTGCACATCACATTCATTCATGCAAATGATAGTACAAAGGATGACAGAAAGATCATAAGGGAGTATCATTTTTATATAAGCGATGATCGTACGCATTCCATAGAGTTCGTGCAAGGTTATTTTTAGGTGTTCTACAATGATCTAACTAGAAGGTGCATATCATTCAGTCAGCATGTCATATGGTCGGATAATTGTGCATCACAATTCAAGAACTCGCAGAATTTCTATTGGCTGAGCAAGGGGCATAATATTACAGGTGTTCAACATATGTGGAACTTTTGTGAGGCTGGGCATGGAAAGGGGAAGCATGATGGTGTAGGAGTGTGTATCAAAAGAGCCATAGCATGAGAACAGTTAATGTATAAAGACAATGCAAAGATGACATGTATGCAAAATCAATCATCGAGTGGTGTAATGCTTCGATGGGTCTAGGTAATCAAGGTAAGTCTTCAGTTTGTAGATTTTTTTGGTTGATAGATGATACTAACATTGCACCATATGAGGACTGTTGTACACTGACAGGATCAAGTGAGCTACACTCTATCAGAAGCTCAATTGTAGGTTCACGGAGTATACATACGTGGAAGATGGTGTGCTTTTGTTCAGCATGTACAATTCAAGCCTAGAATGAGTGCGAGTCAAGGGAGTGGGTTGACGAATGGCAATTCAGTTATCTTTGCCCACTTGACACGTATCGACCCTTGATGGCACTAGAATTGACAGAGATGGAATCATCAGTTGACTTTGACCACATGTCAGATCTAGTTCAACCAGGTAATATATCTACTTGCATTGTTAAATTTGAAATTCCTAATGTTTTCTTAAACTTTGTAGTATTTTTGTAATGTTGATTAATTTCATCTAATTTGCTGCACATATCATTGTAGGGCATGTTTATGCAGTTATTGCAGATGAAGATAACAAAGAGGGAACATATTATTACTTGTGTCGCTATGTTGAGGCCAAAAATAAATTGGAGCCGCCAGTTACAGATGGAGAAAACATCAAATACCCTACAGGCTCAGTGGTTGTTACTGGAACATGGCTTAGAAGGTACCCACATAAGAGTCTTAATGTTTGGCTGTTTGAGGACTTTGACATGCATCGAAAGATTCTTCATTACTCCAACCTTGTCATGGCAACCAATGTTCATTTGATACAATATTTAGGTAGACCTTTGAACAAGACCTTGTGGAAGGTGCATGACTCTGACCATGAGGCCATACTTGACACAATAAAGAGTAGAGAAGACCCAGATGGTTCATTGGATTAATTTGTAAGTATGCATAAAACTTTCCTAAATGGTTACTTGTACTTTGTTTTGTATATAATTAGTAGTATGAATTTCTTCCCTCTAGTATATTTATGTTTAGTCAATTTTTTTTTATGCTTCTCACAAGAGGTCACAACTCCAGTCCGTCCAACTACAGACAAAGAAGATCGAGAAAAGATGATGGAGAGTGATCATCAGATGGTGGTAAGTGATCGATTACATAAGTGATGTTATATATTTCATGTACGTTTTGTTATAAGAATGTGCATATTGTTTGATTGTATTAACAGGTGGAGCTGCATGAGCTTGAACTATTGAAGAGGTCTACTTGATAGCAGAGAGAGAATGAGTCATGGATATTTTTTGTATATATGCCTATATGGCTTTGTTTGGACATGCCTATATGGCTTTGTATGTAAACTAGATGTTATGTTCATGACATAATTATGTATACGACAATTTATATTAAATATTTAATATGATGATAAATTATCCTTGAACAATGGTATGAACTATGGGCAATGAAGGCCTCATGTTTCGTTTGATTTGTTTTATGGGGTTAGATCTAAGTAATGGATGGAGTTTATCCTAATTAGTCTTAATCCTGTTCACTCATGTTTCACTCATGTCATATCAAGATTCATGTCAAAGGGTTTGGATGTTAGTTCATAACATTCATGTTTATCATGTTACAATAGTAGGACATAGTTGCTTATGTCATTGGTTCATGCCATTGGATCATTGGATTTTGGTTGTGCTTCTTCATCATAACATGTCATGCTTTCAAGAGTTAGATTGGGTTGTGGTTCTTCCTCATGATAGGATTTTGTTCATGTCTTCATGCTTCTTTGTCCTCCATGTCTTTACTGTTCTCAGTGTCTTCATGCTTTCAAGAGTTAGATTGGGTTGCGGTTCATCCTCAAGTTTGGAAAGGTGCTAGGAGTGACATTTTGCATTCCATAGCTCGTGAGGCCGAACAGACTTCACCGACACGTTGGGGTGGGTGGGTAAATGCCAGGGGAGGTCTTGTTTCATGTGCCAAGCATCACATTCATTCGAGGCAACAGGGTACTGACAAAGTCCCTTAAGCTCCCTAAGACGAAAAAATTACCAAACTTTGATGGGATAGTTCTAAAAATTTGTAGCAGCTGGGAATGTTCCGTTTGGACCTACAGGTGCATGTGGAGTCTGTCGGCAATAACCTCTCTTGATTTCATTCAACTCCAGTCCGTTTGATCGTGCTGAAATCAAATGCATTCTTGCAAAATGCTTCAATTTCATGCAGTGGAAAGGTGCTTGCATTTCATAGCTCATGAGGCTGAACGGACTTTGCCAACGCATCGAGGTGGCTAGGTAAATGCCAGGGGAGGTCTCGTTTCATGTACCAAGTGTCGCATTCGTTCGGGGCAGCAGGCTACCGGTAAAGTCCCTTAAGCTCCCTAAGACGAAAAATTGCCAAACTTTGACGGGATAGTTCTCAAAATTTGTGGCAGCTGGGAACATTCCATTTAGACCTATAGGTGTATGTGGAGTCCATCCACAATAACCTCTCTCGGTTTTGTTCAACTCTAGTCCATTTGACTGTGCCGAAATCAAATGCATTCTTGCCAAATGCTTTAGTTTCATGCTGTGGAAAGGTGCTAGGAGTGACATTTTGCATTCCATAGCTCGTGGGGCTGAATGGACTTCGTCAACGCGTTGGGATGGGTGGTTAAATGCCAAGGGAGGTCTCTTTTCATGTACCAAGCATCACAGTCGTTCGGGGCAGCAGGCTACCGACAAAGTCCCTTAAGCTCCCTAAGATGAAAAAACTACCAAACTTTGACCGGACGGTTCTTAGAATTCATGGCAGTTGGAACATTCTGTTTGGACCTACAGGTGCATGTGGAGTCCATTGACAATAACCTCTCTCGATTTCGTTCAACTCCTATCCGTTTGACCGTGGTAGAATCAAACACATTCTTGCAAAATGCTTCAGTTTCATGTAGTGGAAAGGTTGCCAGGTGCCATATTTTTTGTTCTTCTCATCGTGGGGCCAAATGGACTGCTCCAACATGTTGGGGTGGGTGGGTAAATGCTAGGGGAGGTCTCGTTTCGTGTGCCAAGCATTCCAGTCATTTTGGCCTGCAAGCTACCGATACCTAGCACTTTTCAAGTTTACCGATAGCTTGCAGCCCAGAATGACTGAGACACTTGGCGCATGAAATGAGACCTCCCCTAACATTTACCCACCCACCCCGACGTGTTGGCATAGTCCATTCAGCCCAACGATGAGTAGAACATAAAATATGGCACCTGGCAACCTTTCCATTGCATGAAACTGAAGCATTTTGCAAGAATGTGTTTGATTCTGGCACGTCAAACGGATAGGAGTTGAATGAAACTGAGAGAGCTTATTGTCGATGGACTCCACATACACTTGTAGGTCCAAACAAAATGTTCCTAGTTGCCACAAATTTTGAGAATTGTCCCATCAAAGTTTGATAGTTTTTTCGTCTTAGGGAGCTTAAGGGACTTTGCCGGTAGCCTACTGCCTTGAACGACTGCGACGCTTGGCACACAAAATGAGACCTCCCCTAGCATTTACCCACCCATCCTGATGCATTGGTGAAGTCCATTCAGCCCCATGAGCTATGGAATGCAAAATGTCACTCCTAGCACCTTTCCACAACATGAAACTGAAGCATTTTGCAAGAATGCGTTTGATTTCAGCACGGTCAAACGGACTGGAGTTGAATGAAACTGAGAGAGGTTATTGTGGATGGACTCCACGTACACCTATAGGTCCAAATAGAATGTTCCCATTTTCCATGAATTCTGAGAATTGTCCCATCAAAGTTTGGTAATTTTTTCGTCTTAGGGAGCTTAAGGGACTTTGCCGGTAGCCTACTGCTTCGAATGAATGCGACGCTTGGCACATAAAATGAGACCTCCCCTGGCATTTACCCACCCACCCTGACGTGTTGGTGAAGTCCGTTTGGCCCCAAGAGCTATGGAATGCAAAATGTCACTCCTAGCACCTTTCCAGTGCATGAAACTGAAGCATTTTGCAAGAATACTTTTGGTTATGGCACAGTCAAATGGATAGGAGTTGAATGAAACCGAGAGAGGTTATTGTAGATGAACCCCATGTGCACCTGTAGGTCTAAACAGAATGTTCCCAGCTACCATAAATTCTGAGAACTATCCTGTCAAAGTTTGGCAATTTTTTCATCTTAGGGAGCTTAAGGGACTTTACCGGTAGCCTGCTACCCTGAACAAATGCAACGCATGGCACATGAAATGAGATCTCCCCTAGCATTTAAACGTCTACCCGATGCATTAGCAAAGTTCGTTCAGCCCCACGAGCTATGGAATGCAAAATGTCACTCCTAGCACCTTTCCACTGCATGAAACTGAAGCATTTTGCAAGAATACGTTTGATTCTGGCATGGTCAAATGGATAGGAGTTGAAGAAAACCAAGAGAGGTTATTGTAGACGGACCCCACATGCACCTGTAGGTCCAAACAGAATGTTTCTAGCTGCCACAAATTCTGAGAACTGCTCCATCAAAGTTTGGTAGTTTTTTCATCTTAGGGATCTTAAGGGACTTTGTCGGTAGCCTGTTGCCTTGAACGAATGCAATGCTTGGCACATGAAACAAGATCTCCCCTAGCATTTACCTGCCCACCCCGACGTGTTGGTGAAGTTCATTCGGCCCCACGAGCTATGGAATGTAAAATGTCACTCCTAGCACCTTTCCACTGCATGAAATTGAAGCATTTTGCAAGAATGTGTTTGATTTCGGCATGGTCAAACGGACTAGAGTTGAACAAAACAGAGAGAGGTTATTGTGGACAGATTCCACATGCACCTGTAGGTCCAAATGGAATGTTCCCAGTTGCCACGAATTCTAAGAATTGTCCCATCAAAGTTTGGTAATTTTTTCATCTTAGGGAGCTTAAGGGACTTTGTCGGTAGCTTGCTGCCCCGAACAAATGTGACGCTTGGCACATGAAATGAGACCTCGATGTGTGTGAAGGTTTTTATACATGTTTACAATAGTTCTAGTGAATCATAACTGACTTTCAACCTGTTTGATCGTTGGGTAACCTCCTTATTACATGATTTGTTAAGTTGACAAAGCAACTTCTTACCACTACTTGCATTATTAGACTTTTTGTTTGACAACAACATAAAACATGACCCCAAATACAAACGACATTGGTCATTTGACCTTATTACATGCAAAATAATGACACAAGACCATCAACTTGTCCTATGATGTCCTAGGACCTTGTTATGAGATGCTCCTAGCCAAGATTGGCTATGGCTAAGGTGCTCCTGCACCATGAAATATGTTTCCATGGTGTTGAGTCATCCTCCTTACCTACTACATCACCCTTGTAGACATGTATGCAAAGTGTGGAAGCATAGACAAGGCACGTGAACTATTTGGCATGATGCCCCAAAGAAATGCCATCTCATTGAATGCAATGATTGCAAGATATGAACAAAATGGATTTTTTGATAAGGCATTAGCAACTTTCAAGCAAATGCGATTGGCGGGTGTAAAGAAAAATTCCACAACCTTAGCCAGTATCCTCCTTGCCTATGCCAAAATGGACATCCATTAAAAGGATAAAACATATGGGAATTTTGTTAGATGTTGTAGTTGCAACTACCCTCAGACACATGTATGCAAAGTGTGGAAGCATAGACAAGGCACGTGAACTATTTGGCATGATGCCTCAAAGAAATGTCGCCTCATGGAATACAATGATTGCAAGATATGAACAAAATGGATTTACTGATAAGCCTTTAGAAAGTTCCAAGAAAATGCAATTGGCAAGTGTAAAGCCAAATTCCAAAACCTTAGAAATGGTATGTTTGGAGCACGGTATAGACATCCATCAAAGCATAAAGGATATAGGAATTTTATCAAATGTCGTAGTTGAAAGTACCCTGCAAGACATGTATGCAACTTGTGTGGAAGCATATATAACAAACATGAACTATTTGACACGATGCCTCAAAGAAATGTTGTCTCATGGAATGCAATGATTGCAAGGTATGCACGAAATGGATTTTTCATAAGGCTTTAAAAATCTCAAGCAAATGCACAAAAATAAATTTCAACCATTTACATAAATTTTGGCACATCTAAAACTAAATTGCACAACCTTAACCAACTTCCTCCTTGCCTTTGCTATAATGGGATCTAGAGAACATGGTGTGGACAACTATCAAAGCATAAATGATATAGGAATTTTGTCACATGTATTGTATTTGCAAAGTTGCCCTTGTAGACATGTATGGAAAGTATGGAAGCATAGACAAGGCACATGAACTATTTGAAATGATGCCTCAAAGAAATGCATAGTCCCATAGAATTCAATGATTGCAAGATATGCACAAAATGGATTATTTGAAAATGATTTATAAACTTTCAAGCAAATGCAATTGGCACTTGTAAAACCAAATTCTTGTAACAATAATTGATTATCATATTAAATATTTAATATAAACTATCATATACATAATGTCATGAACATAACATCTAGTTTATATAAAAAGCCATATAGGCGTGTCCAAACAAAGCCATATAGGCATATACAAAAATATACATCAGATTAACATACAAAAGTATGTATACAAAGCCATCTAGGCATACAAAAAAGTTCCCAAAAACTAGTTTCCTATGGACTTTTAAGAAATAATTGATGGCCCTTCTTTGATTGTGAAGATGGAGAGCCAGTTAGTGACACATCCTCTCTCTGCCGTCGAGTAGACCTCTTTGAATAAAGTTCATCCAGCTACAACTATTAATACAAACAAACAATATGCACATTAGTTTAGAAAATGTATGAAATATATAACATCACATATGTAATTGATCACTTACCGCCAACCGATGATCACTCTCCATCATCTTGTCTCTCTCTTCGTCTGTAGTTGGACAGACTAGAGTTGTGACCTCCTGTGAGAAGCATCAAGAAGCAAAATTGACTAAACATAAATATCATTTATGTACATCAAATGACATGAGATAAAAAAAGAAATATAAAATTATGATATTTTCATGTTATTGGCTCATACCTCAGTCAAAGGATTTGCAGACATCATGGCTGCATCAATGCCTATCTACGCTGACTCACGAAGATGAGGAGGAGTCTCCACTATATACAACATCTAAAAATAAAGTTCAAGATTATTCAAACAAAATAAATACATATCATTATTTTAAAAATGCATAATGATTAGAAATGGTTAAATTTACCTCTGTAAAAGTGGTGGTTTGGTGTCCAGGGGACCAATGAAACCATGGAGGTGCTAGTGACTATTGAAATCATCAAATTGTCACAAAATAATATTACCATTGACATATCTACAATAATTACGAATATGTGATAAATTACATACCTGCTGACTTGACCTCCTCTCATAACCCACCAATGGACAGCTAACGGAGGTAGGATGAAGAATCTGACCCTGGAATTTCATTGCGCAAACAATTACATACATTATTTTTGACTTATAATATAGATAATCATATAAAATTAATTACAAATTTCAAATAACAATATACTAAATCAAGATTCAAAACTTGTAACAAATTACCTGAGAGTCAATACCAAATGTCTATTGTATGAGATCGTCACTGAGAACAAGATCATCCAATATGTCCTGCCCCTGTGTCGCATCATGCTGCCCCTGTGTCGTAGCATGTTGGCCTTGTGTCACAGAGTCCTGTCGTGCCTCCTACATCCCATAATCACATAGGTTCCCACATGTACTGCACAAATGTGGGGACACATGATGCCTACTACTCCCACCCTCATCACCCTGGGTAAAATCATCCGCATGTTGTGATAGAGTTTGGGTGAGAGTAGTCAGTGAATGTAAAGTCTCCAGCTCAATACTCTCCTTCAAAGCTAAAGGGAGTGACCTACGTTCTAGCCTCTCTCGGGGTATAGGCACATGTTGTTCATCTCACTGAGCCCCAGGTCTATCTTGGGCAGAGCCACTACCTCTACCCTGGAACTCACGAATGCCAAAATAATTCAGAATCTTGTTGAGGATGAACTCGCAATAGAGTTTCCTCAAAAATTATTGTGGTACCTCATCATTGTTGCATGGCCGCTCATTGAAGACCATGTACTATCTATCCCAAAAGTTTCAGGATATGTCATCATTCCTACACCAATGTATAGGAAACCATTTGCAACTTTCCTCTAATGTTTGGTAAGTTTTGGGATTAATAAATTATGCACATAATTGAGATTTTGTAATTTTTTTCTTCTTGACTTGTTCATATGACAACTTGTCGGCATAATATTGTCGACTCCTCTCCCTATAGTCTTGGAATTCGGTGATTTGTTTCATCACCATATTCATGTGGGAAACAATCTCCTATAGTGAATTTGCAAGTGCCTTCCTATGCTCATTGGTTCCACTTGGATTGTTTAGGGTTTGAATAATAGTTTCAAGATGTTTCTTGTTTTCTTCTATTATCCCTAGGTAATGTTCTTGATCATCCCTTACATGAAAAGGAGGTGAAGGTGGGTTTAGAGGGTTTTGGGGGTTGTTTTCACCCTCCTCAACTAGATTTAGGTTTTCTGCTTCTCCAATAACTGCAAATGCAATATAAAAACAAATCAAACATTGCAAAACTAAAAAAATTATTTTAAAACTAACAAAATCAGACAAACCCTACCTTCTTCATGTGCTGGAGCCTCCAAATTTGCACGACGATGTCTTTGGCGGTGAGGTGGCATTGTGAATTTCTTGCTTTCTCAGATGCACTTAATTCAATGTCCTCTTTTCAATGCAATCCCATTTTTGCTTTGTTTCTTTGCTGTTGTGAGGAGAAAACCCGCGCAGTGAATGAGCAGAAAGTGTTTTTTTCTGCTTTTATTAAAAGCAAAACGCGAGCACGTTATAACGCGCCTGCATTTTGTTTTAATTTTGGAGATGGTGGCAACTTTTTGGTCCCCCATCTCCTTGCCTATACCTGGGTTAGGAATCTCAAGAAAACATAGGCTAATTTTTGGATCCAGAGTTTGTGTAGTAATACCAAGGGTTTCCTTAGCCTTAGAACCACCGTCCTCTCCCAAATCAGCCCTAACATCAAAAATCCCCTATTTCTAGGTGATCTTCTCACCGCTCAGATCACCTCCCACATCCTTAATTTATTTCTCAGGATACTGATTACCCTTCTTCACCAAAGTAGAATTTTTCCTTTTAACTGGCACAGTCTTCTTACCTTTCACCTCCTTGAGAGAAGCATCAGACTCGTCTCCCGTATTTGACCCATCTGACCAAGAGATATTAACTTCCCTCTTTTGAGTCCTTTTTTTGCTAGACTCAGCTTCACTTTCCTCCTCCTCTTCTTCCATAACCCAGTCCTCATCATTAGAATGGGTTTCCTCCTCACTAGACACCATACACACCTTTTTCTTGCCATTATGTTTATCCTTAAGCCCTTTTATAGGAGTGTTGATTTTTATATATTCCATAATAAAAAGAATAAGGATTTCATGTAAAATGGGCAACTTAGGGTTTCTACAAATTTCCTTAATGCCATACTCTAGTGAGGAAAGTAAGTAAAATGGGATTGAGACATACATACCATGCCAAAAATGGTTGAGCAGATTAAAATGATAGTTGTAGATTGCAATGTACCTCTCGTCTAGTGTGATATACCTTATTATCACTTCCACCACCTTAGCCCATATCAGCTTGATAGAAAGGTAGTTATATCCTCTATACTGCAGCTTTACCAATTTGTCACGTTCATTGCCCTTGAATAAATTATTTAGGGCTTCCTCATTGTACTTTCGTTCATGGAAGAATTTCTTCCCTTTGGTGGATAACCCAAAAACAGAAGCTATGAGGTCTTCTATAATGGCTAACTCCTAGCCATAAGCAAAGACCTTGTTTTTATAATTTTTCACAAACAACCTAGGGTAAGTGCAAGAAAATGGGGGGCCAAAAAGGGGTCTTAAGTGGCCACTTTTTCTAAAATCAGGAAATACTGACCTTGGATGAGAAATTGAGCATAGTTACACTCAAAATTTGTAGATGCAACAAAAACAATGTTCGTAGTGCTCCGAGTCTACTTTCTAAACTACTAATTTAAAAAAAAAATGGTATAGATTAAGGGGTTCAAAAAAGGGAGCCACAAAAATTGGTGTTGTTTCTGCCAAAAAACATAACATAGCGTGTTTTGTGGCTCCCTCAAAAGGTTAATTTTTGTTTGGTATTTTTAAAATTGCTTAAGTGAGAAATTAGCTAACAACATATAGTTTATGCCCAATTTTTCTGATAATTTTTTAATGAATATTTCATTTTTTACTAATTTTCAAAGTGGACACATCCTAAAAAACAAAATTTTGGCCATGCGGGCCTGTAAATTTTGAAAACTAATTGAATTTTTTTTTAATGTGTAGAATGGAGTCTAGTTTATAAAAATGTAATTTTTTGAAATTTCAATAAACAGTTAATTTATAATGAAAAAAAGACCAAACATTGGTTTTTGCCCAAAAATGGACACACAAAAAAAAGAAATTAAAGATGAAAGGCTTAACATTGTCAAAATGTGAAAAAATTACATCGTTAAATAGTTAAGAGAAAGCCTAACATTACCTAGGTGTTCGATTTGTTCAACCTTGAAACACATGCACATATGAGGGTTAGCACGAACAAAATTATGTGAAATCCTATAGAATATGCAAAAACACATCTTTGGACGTTGGGAAGGCACTCCAAGCCTTTGGGTTGGAAATACAAAGCAAATCCCAAGCCTAAGGCTTGGGATTCCCAAAGCAAAATATAACGCGCTCGCGTTTGCCTGATGTTTGCCTAATTCGACATAACGCGAGCGCATTATAACATGCTCGCATTATGTCCCCCTTTGAATGATTTATGTTCAATTCTCTTAAGTATGTTTGATGTATGTATATATGTATATATGTATGCTTGTAGGTATGTATGTATGGTTGTATGTTTGTATGTACATGTATGCATGCTTGTATGTATGTATATATGTATGCATGTTTGTATGTATGTATGTATGCTTGTACATGTATGTATGTATGCAAGGGTTTTGGGTTTAGGGTATATAAGGACCTGAGCCCATATAGTTTTTAGGGTTGAGGGTTGAGTTTTCTAGGTTTAGGGTTTAAGGTATAGGGTTGAGGGTTGAGGGATTAGGGCTTCAGTAATAGGTAGAGGGTAGAGGGTAGAGGGTTATAGTCGAGAGATAATATTCAGATTGTTGAGTGTATAAGATTAAGTGTGTAAGGCATGGGTATTAGGGTTTAGGATATTGGGTTTAGGGATTACAATATGGATTGAGGGTATATAAGGCATAGGGTACGTATGGTTTAGGTTTTAAGTATAGGGTTGAGGCATAATATTCAGGGTTTAGGGTATAAGGGTGAGGTTATAGGGTATATGGATGAGGGTTTGTGGGTGTAGGATTTAGGGTTTAAGGTATAGGGTTGAGGATTGAAGGATTAGGGCTTACGTATATGGTTGAGGGTATAGGGTATAGGGTTGAGAGTTTATAGTTTAGGGATAATGTTCAAGGTTGAGTGTCTAAGATATAGCGTTTAGGGTTTAAGCTTGAGGGTATAAGGCATATGGATGAGGGTTGAGGGTTTAGGGCATAAGTATAGGGTTGAGAGTATAAGGTATATGGTAGAGGTTTGAAGATTGAGGGATAATGTTCAAGGTTTAGTGTCCAAGGTTAAGTACAAACCTATTATGAACATAAGACAAAACTCAAAAATAATTTTGCATTTAAACTACTCATATCATGCTTAACATGACATAACAATATGCACACTTGTTTCCATTACTTCGTGAAGACAACGATAGGCACGCAACCCGAAGGTGTGGGAGGGATTTATCACAAAAGGGCGAGTTGAAGCCATTTTTGAAAAAGTCAATGTGATGCTCAATTAACCTAAAAGGGTACATAACACAAGTAATATATATATCTTTTTTATATTGTTGGAAAACCTAATATTAAGTTTCAGAGTTAGGGTTCGCGTGCCTATCTTAGTGCTATAGATCTTATGATGATTTAAAAGGGTGGTCAGACTAAGGTTGACAATTTAAAATACAATTCCTAATGGTAATAAAATTTATTTCACCTATTGATAAAACATTTCAATCACTTAGACTCTTAGGACTCTACACAAAGGCATGATATAATAAAAAAATACTCTAAGATACAAAAAAAACACAATATCATGGTGTATATATATTTTACTTTCTTTAAGAGAATATACCAAAATGATTATGAAATTCTGAAGGTTTATTTTTTAAAATTCTCAAAACTATATTATACCACCATTTAGACAATTCTACACCTACTTCAAATACTGCTTACGTTATAATGTTGATTTGGAAAATAATCGACGGCGATAAGAATATTCATCATGAGAAAACAACAAAACAAATTAAACTTAGATTAAACTTTCATTGTCTAAACAAGGAGGATAACTTAAATATATTTTAAAACAAGGCGCCTATACGTTGGTTTTCTTTAGAAGATTCAAGGGAGCCCTAACCCTAAAGTGCACCCTACATTGGATACATTTCCTCTGTATCTCTATTTTACCAATAACCACCTAAGTCTGGCTGCTAGAGACACTATGCCCACCCCTCAGCTACACTACACAGCCAGGGAAAGACTCAGGAGTTATATGGCAGCAACATCTAGGGAGGAGGCTGAGAAGGCACCAAGCGTGGGATTTGCACATCTAGGGAGTACGTTTTCTCATCAAACTATTTGTTTATTTCCTACTAGGTCTCCCATAACTCTATTTGGTTGGTTTGTTGGCATCCAGATTGTTCTAGTGCCACCATAGAAAAGGGGAGGCCTAAGTTAGTGTCTTGAAATCTCATTTCTCTTTTGTTTCTTTTTTATATGTGTTTATATTTGTGTATATTTTAGTTTTCACTCAGCTAGTTGTTGTGACAAGATCAAAATGTACCTAATCATTTTCATTTTCCCACATCTTTTATAATAGTAACCCTCTCTTCTTTTATTTTTTGTGCTGCAGTGTGAAAATTCAATAGATAACATTAGAAATTCATAGAGATAGTGATGAAGAAAAGAGTAACATTGGGTCAGCTGTATATATTGATAAGAATTTCATTATTATTATTTTCTTTGTGTTATTTCTTGTTTGTGGGTTGTTGAGGTATTGGAGGTCTTCTGGGTGAGGGAGGGCTATGAGGCAGCCAACACTATTTTATATCCTACTATGGTTGAACCCTCTCAAAGAGGAAGACCACAATCTACCTATGACTGTGTCCACCACAAGATTGTTTCAGACAAGTACTTTAAAGTTACCTACTTTAGCTGCCCTTCATAGGGCATGTTGCAAACTCAAACAACTATAAGATGTTGACACCATGTTTTAAAGAAAGAAGATAACTCATGTTCCTTCTTCTCTTCTTAAGGTCATGTTATGCTACAGATATAAGAAGGATAATATGTTGTTTATTTCACAATAAATGTACATGAGAATATAAATAAATACAATTTTGATACCCAACAACTCCTATATAAGACATACACATGAATTTTTTTATGCATACTATACTACCTTATTTTTTTATGTTTCATTCCTTCTCTTACATCGTACTATTTTACACTTTTTTTACATCTCACTACTATTGCAACAGAACACCCACATTTTGCTTAAGATATACTGAACTACAAGGTGATTTATGCAATATATATGTACAGAATTAACAAGTATCCCTCCATTCCTTCTAGAACTTATATTCCAAGAAGTGCAGACATATTATATTATTAACAATTTACAGAATTATACCAAGGCTATTTTCACTATCCCATAGAGAATTAATCATACATCTTAGATTTAAACTAGTTTATTACACAACTCTTTATATTCCCTTTCCATAGCATTAGAAACTCAATCGGTTTCTCTCCTATAGGTCTTAGTCTCGTCTAACCTCCATATTTCAAAATGACATAGCAACAATTCTTATTTACTTTGACCTACAAGTTTCTACATCATAAACTAAAACTCTTTGCACAGCCATTGGGAGCTCGCCTCCCAACCTAAGACAACAACTGTCCACCCCCAAGCCTGGAGAAAACACATGGAGACTAGGTAGAAAAAAGTACACCAAAATCACAGCTCCAGTATGATAGCAACACTCAATCTTAGAACACAAATAAACAACATAAAACACAATTTCACACAACACTTATACCTAGCATCACAACACAATTATACACAAGACAAGACACCTCAATGATCATAAGACTGTACTTAGAGAAATTCCCAATGAATCCCTCTTTAGAGGGGGAGAGGGGATATCGACTTGTAGGGAGAAGCAACAAAATTTTTCTGAGAATTATTTTCACAGCCATCTCTTCCTCAATTGTACCTTGTCACTCCATTCACAACATAACCCTTTACTCCATTTCACTACACAAATGTATTCACACCCACAATTATTCCTACACTTTATTCACAACAACATTTATTGGAATAAATTTCATATGGGTACTCTTACCCAACTAAATTCTCTGAACAAGTGGGTACTTTTACCTAGTTAGATTCTCCCAACAAGGACATCTACTCACTCTCTACCCCAAACAAGGAGTACTCTCATCAATGGAGAGGGAAGACTCCTGACATCCCAAAATACAATTACACAACACTAACATAAAACAAATTCATTCTATAACTCATACAATAGCAATTAACCAAATTTTATTTTCCCACATAGTTTTTTGAAAAAATCCACAACAAAGTTTAATTCACATGTAGTTTTAAAAGTTCTACTAATTTAGGGATTTAACAAAGGGTTGATGCCTACTTGGACCCTTGCACAACACATAGAGGAGATATATCTAAATCCACAAATATCCCTTTTTCCTCCACATTTTTCTTTTCCAACAGCTAAGCTCCCAAGTAGAGCATTTACCTCCAGAAGGTAAAGAGATTAGAGCAGGTGATCAAGTAGTTACTGTAGATGGGAAAAAAATTACAGAAAACCAACAAAAAGTGCTCCCTTTTCTAAAAACATAAATAAAACAAAATCTTCCTAGACACCTCTCTTGTTGAGAGGCATAAAATTGTCCTTTTGTGAGGGGTCCACTTATCCACCCTTAGGTCCTCACAACACACATTTTTTTGACTCATCACTTCCAAGTTTCGTCACCCTATTTTGGGTGAAAATAAAGATTTTCAATTTATTTTTTTAATTATGCCCTCCAAAATATGCCTAGACCATAGCCTTATGTCTTAGTTCCTTAGGATTAAGTGTTATGCAATGAGTGCCTTATTGAATTATTTTGCAACCTCATAAGAAAACAAAAAGAATTGATTAATTTTACACCACACAACATAATAATCATAGGTTTTATGCCACACATCATGCGACAAAACATATTACAACACATGGGACCTGAGTCTCTCCAAATAGACTTGGTCAGCTCAACTAGTTACTTCACAATAGGGTCCCCATGTGTTTTCCTCGTTTCTAGTGGCTAATAAATACCTACACACTCATTTCAAATGTCAGTTGTTACCACAAATATCATAGTTGAAACAACAACAAACAACATCAGTTAATTCATCAATAGCAACGTCCTTACAACTAAGCATATCTATAGCAACTCTTCATTTTAAAATTAATAATACTAGATTTAATGAATGAGAAACACCTCATAATGTAAGATCACAATTTTCACTTAATATTGAATCATAACATTTCACCATAAAATAAACATTTTCACAAGATATCAAAATGAAACATTTGATCATAATGTATTCATCATAATAATAATGGCTAACACATCACATGCCTGGAGATATATATGTACGTTGTATCAAATGAGTATATCAATCCAAATCTAAACAAGTACTGACATAGAATGTACAATGCCTTGTCGTGATAATACAATAGATAAGAACAGTAGCATACTACACATTCCGATGAAACAAAATGGTCTCACAAAAGCCATACAATCATCACGAATAATAATAAATGTCACTCAAGCATAATGTATGAGCAAACACACTAGACACATCAATAGGAGTTTGATGCAACCTTCATAGAAAACCCTTATAACTTCATGACATATTCATCATTAGACCCTTCACTCAAAAGCCATACAATCATCATGAATAAGAGTCAATGTCACTAATCCATAATGTATTAACATGCATACTAGGCACACCATAGGAGTTTGATGCAACCTTCAAAGAAAACACATACAACTTAGACCCTTCACTCAAAAGCCATACAATCATCATGAATAAGAGTTAATGTCACTAATCCATAATGTATTAACATGCACACTAGGCACACCATAGGAGTTTGATGCAACCTTCAAAGAAAACACATACAACTTAGTGACATATTTATCATTAGACCCTTGAAACTGTTGGGAATTAAGGTGTCTCAACCTTGGTAATTCCTTGCATTATTTATGTTTGTATTTATTATTCATTGGCTATGTTGTAAATAATTGTAAATTCCATATTGTCATGTTCTAGGATGTGGCATGGTGATGTGTCATCCTACATGGAAGGTGACAACTTGTAATTTTGTCCTCACATGAGGAGATAGGTGTCCCACTTAGTGGTAGGAGAATTTTTCCATGTGTCGGCATCTTGGATGTTGTGTAAGGGAATGCTGACCAAAATGGTTATGACGGATTCCTATGACGAAGTTATGACATGTAAGAGTCAGAAATAGAAGGATGTACGACAGGTAAAGATGTGTCATGAAGCATCTTTGAAAAAGGCATATTTGGGAGCCCCAAGGTGGACAATGACATGTTGTAAGAGAATATGCTATTTATAGCCTGTGTATGACAGATTCTCTTATAGCTATAAGTTATGACAACTATGACAGATTCTATGATGGTCGTAAGAGTCGTAAGAGCATTTGTCGTAGCCTATTTTAGAAATAGGCAACCTCTTTGGGATGGGGGCTATGGACAAGTGTCAGGAACATTCTACAATGTTGACCAAGTGTCCTTAGGCATGGGTTTTGGGCCATGAGGCCAAGTTGGACGCCCATCTCAAGATAGAATTGATATTGCCTTGTATATTCTATATAAATAGGTGCTTGGAGGAGGAAATGTATTACAGGTTCTATAGGTACTGTTATGTTTTCGAATTGAATCCAAACACGAGTGTCGAAGACAATTGAAGCTTGCATTGCAAGTGTATTGTAAACAACTTTCAGATTTGTTAATACAAATTGTGCAGGTTTCTAAGTGTGGGGTTTTTCACCTGATAAGGGTTTTCCCCACCGTAAATCTTTGTCTCTATTCTTCTGTCTTCTTTCTGGTTCATGTGTATTGCTACAATATCTCATGTTAATGGTTTAACATTGCTATAATAGTTAGCATTAATTGAATTGACATAGCTCTCCCCTCATTAGATTAGTGTAGGAAGCGATTTCCACACACCTAGCTTCCTTTCAGTTGGTATCAGAGCTTGATCACCTTTGGTCCTAGTTGTTGGGTAGGGGTTTTTTGAGTTGATCTTAAGTTGAGTGATAGTCTGTGTAGAGTATTCTAAATCTTATTGCAAGAAGGAGATGGCAAGCACATCTAGAAGGATAGAGGTGGAGAAATTCAATGGCACTAATTTCGAGTTGTGGAAGCTCAAGATGGAAGACATGCTTGTAGACCGAGACCTATGGGAAACTATCAGTGGAACTAAACTAGCTGCAATGTCACAAGCTGATTGGGATATAAAGGATCGGAAGGCTAAGGGTCTCATAAGACTTAGCCTTGCTAATTCTATTTTGTTAAATGTCTATGAGGAGACTACTGCAAACTTGCTTTGGAAGAAGTTGGAAGATGTGTATCAAGCCAAATCCCTGGTTAATAAACTTTTCCTAAGAAATAAGTTGTATTCTCTTCGAATGGAGGACAGAGGATCTGTTGTAGAACATATGAATGCTTTTAACATGCTGGTTGCACAATTAACATCTGTTGGTGTGAAGATGGAGGAGGAGGATCGATGTATGACTTTGCTGTGTTCTTTGCCAAATTCGTGGGATCACCTTGTCATGGCTATTGGAAGCACCACATCCACATTCAAAATGGACAGGTGGTTTCTTTGTTGTTGTCTGAAGAGATACAGAGAAAGTCTTCTAAGGCAACCAAAGAGGCTCTTGCAGTTCATGGAAGACCCAAGGAGAAAGGGAAAAAGAAGGACAAGAAAGCTGAGAAGGGTAGATCCAAATCTCGTGGGAGATCCAAATCTCCTAGAAAGTCCAAGGCTCTCTGTTGGAACTATGGCAAAACTAGGCATTTCTAAAAGGAATGCAAAGAGGAAAAGAAAAAGAAGAAGAAAGCCCCAGATTCAAATTCTGACAAGTCACAAGATGATGGTGATGCCTTCATCACAGCCCTGGCAACCCATGCATCTGATGATGTGTGGCTGATTGATTCTTGTGCATCATTCCACATGACCTCACATCGAGATTGGTTCACAAAGTATGAGGAGTTTGATGGTGGAAAGGTGTACCTTGGTGACGACTCTCATCTGAAGATTGTTGGTCGAGGAAGAGTCTCTATACGATTCCCTGATGTACGAGTGAAGGGGATCTCTGGGGTTATACACATCCCAAGCTTAGCATGGAACCTCCTTTCTGTAAGTATGTTGAATGATGCAGGTGTGCAGGTTGTCTATTCGAAAGAAGGATGCAAGATGACTAGAGGAGCTATGGTGCTTGCTAAGGGTACTAGGAGAGGTACTCTGTTTCAACTAGAGGCATGCATTTCACAATGCAATAGTTCTTCTGACTCAAAGAAGAGGGTAGCAGTCACTTCATCCCCACCATCTGAACGAGCAGTGAAGAAATCTATTGTATCTAGTCCTGATGGTTGTAATCATGCCTTGGAAGTTAAGCTTCCTGCTGAAAAGACAATGTTATGGCATAAGAGATTTGGCCACATTGGTGAGAAGGGTCTGCGTACCCTGAAAAGTAAAAACCCCGTTGAGGGGTTAGATGATTGTAATCTTAAGTTCAACTTTTGCGAACATTGCATATATGGAAAACAAAACTATGTTCAGTTTTACTCGAGTTCTCATAAGTCTTCTGGTGTGTTGGACCTTGTTCATTCTGATGTATTTGGTCCTGTTAATGTTCCTTTGTTATCAAAGTCTGTATACTTTGTATCTTTTATAGATGACTACAGTAGGACATGGATTTATTTTCTTAGAAGCAAATCCGAAGTCTATAGTAAGTTTAAGGAGTTTAAAGCCTTTGCTGAAAATCAGACTGGTAAAAAAATTAAATGTTTGAGAACTGATAACGGTGGTGAGTTCTGTTCTACAGGATTTGATAAATATTGCAAAGGAACTTGGGATTTAAAGACATAAGACAACTCCATACACCCCATAGCAAAATGGAGTTGTAGAGAGGATGAATAGGACACTGATGGAGAAGGCTAGGAGTATGCTTAGTGGAGCTGGCCTAGAACAAAAGTTTTGGGCTGAAGCTGTTACTACTGCTTGCTATCTGGTAAACAAATCTCCTACATCAGATCTTGTTGGAAAGACACCCATGGAGGTGTGGTCTAGTAGAAATCCTTCAATAAGGCATCTTCGTGTTTTTGGTTGTGAGGCATATGCACATGTGCCTAGGGAGAAGCAGTCAAAATTGGAGAACAAGGCTATTAAGTGTATCTTTATTAGCTATGGTGTCGGTGTGAAAGGATACAAGCTTTGGGACCTAGTGGCTGAAAAAATGTTGTATAGAAGAAGTGTCATCTTCAGAGAGCTTACACCTTCTTCCATTGTTTTACAGCCAGAAGAAAAAGAAAAGAAAGAGGATGTTGTTTAGTTTCCTACTACCCCTGAGAAGACAGAATAGAAAGACAATGTTGGACCTGATGATGAGGAGAGCTCTAGAAGCTCTGAAAGTTTAGATGAAGAGGTTGAACCTCAACCTCAGCTCTTGAGGAGGTCTACACAGATAAGAAAACAACCTAAAAGGTTTGGTTTTACATTGCTTGATTCTAGTTGTGCTTATGCTTTGGTTACTAATAGTGATGAACCTAGAACTGTATCAGAGGCTATGGAAATGAAAGATGCAGGTTCCTGGAAGAAGGCCACGGAGGATGAAATGGCTTCTTTGGAAAATAATTAAACTTGGGACATGGTGCCTTTGCCTGCTAGACAGAAACCCGTTGGATGCAAATGGGTGTTCAAGAAGGAATTTGGTGCAGATGGCAGTGTTGAGAAGTATAAGGCCGGATTGGTTGCGAAGGGGTATTCACAAGTGGAGGGTATAGATTATGGTGAGATCTTCTCTCCTGTTGCAAAGATGACATCCATTCGACTCCTATTGTCTCTCGCAGCAACTTATGACTTAGAGGTAGAACAGATGGATGTGAAGACAACTTTCCTTCATGGTGATTTGGAGGAAGAAATCTAGATGTCACAGCTAGAGCATTACATGGTGAAAGGTAAAGAAAATTTGGTTTGCAAGTTAAAGAAGTCTTTGTATGGTTTGAAGCAGTCTCCTAGGAGGTGGTACTTAAATTTTGATGCCTTTGTGTTGTCAATTAGATTTGTGAGATCAAAATCGGATCACTGTGTGTATTATAAATTTGATGGTGATCGTATTCTCATTGTTGCATTGTATGTTGATGATATGTTGCTCATTGGGAAGGGTACGAATATGATTTCTAATTTTAAATCTCAGTTGTTAGCACAATTTGAAATGAAAGATTTAGGGGCAGCTGGGTACATTCTAGGAATGGAAATCAGAAGAGACAAAACTAACATAAAACTTTGGTTAAGCTAGAGTAAGTAGGTGAAGACCGTGTTGGACAGGTTCAACATGGAAGATTGTAGACCGTCGTGTGTTCCTATTTCTTTGGGGATAAAGTTATCTGTTGAGGATTGTCCAAAATCTCCTAGTGAGGTGGAGGACACAAGCAGAGTACCTTATGCTAGTGTTGTTGGTAGTTTGATGTATGCTATGGTCTGCACAAGACCAGACATTGCCCAAGTAGTGGGAGTCCGTAGTCGATTTATGGCTAATCTTGGATGGGTTCATTGGGATGCAATTAAGCGAGTGTTCAGATATTTGAGGGGTACTTCTGAGTATTCCATATGCTATCATGGTAATGTTACAGGACCTTCGCATTCTATTGATATTTGTGGATTTGTGGATTCAGATTGGGCAGGTGACATTGACAACATGAGATCCACCAATGCTTATGTGTTTACACTGTTTGGTGGTGCAATTAGTTGGATGAGTAAGCGATAACCTGTTGTTGCTTTGTCCATGATAGAAGCTGAGTATATGGCAGCAACTCATGCTTGTAAGGAAGCCATTTGGCTTAAGAGATTATGTTCAGACATTGGTGTTGATGCAAGTCAGATAACAATCAGTTGTGATAGTCAGAGTGTGATTTTCCTTGCGAAGAATCCAACTTTCCATGCCTGAACAAAGCATATTGATGTTCAGTTTCACTTCATGCGAGACATGGTAGAGGATGGTGTTGGTGCCTGAATTCACTGTTAGTTAATTTAGCAATTTTCATGCAGGCACCATCCCAAAAAAATCCAAAAAAGGTTCTAAGTTTTGGCATCCCTTCAGTGTTTTTCAGCATCTGCATCTCATTTCTTGAGGAGGGGTCTTCGTGTTTTCTCCATCAGCATGCGTTCGTTTTTGTGTCTTCAACATTTTGGTTTGAACTTGAACCCTTTTTCTACAAGTTCAATGGTTCGGCGGTTCATGGTTCATTTCTCTTCTAGCGGTTCATATTATGCATTTGCCTTGCGCAAATATTGTATCGTTGAACCTCCCGCTTGAACCCTTTTCTCAACGGTTCAAGGTTCAATAGTTCGATGCTTTGAGTTTTTTGCTCTCGGCCGGAGTGTTTTGTAGATGGAGTATTATTTTTGATGTTTGAACCTTAGTGTTGAACCATCGGGTTGAACCGGTTCGTGGTTCGATGGTTCAACAGTTCAGTGCTTTGTGTTTTTGGTGTTCAACGGTGTAATACTCTTCATCGGTAGGGGAATTTCATGCTAGGCCGACAGTTGGGAGTCTGGCTGATGGTGAGGTTGGTGTTTGACATATCGGGGTGACGAGGGAGTGTGTCTTGGAGACGGAAAGACCGTCGGCGGGACTGTTGCTATCGGCAGAGGGGTTTTAGCCTCTACCGATATCGTTACTCGGGCCGATGGGGATTTGGGCATATATGTGGTCGCCAGGACTTTGATCTATCGGCGTAGTAATTTGTGGTCTTCCCGATAATTTTTGGTCATACCGATGGGGGAGGGTGGATTGGTAACCACTAACGTAGTGTGTTTTGGTGGCCATCGGGGAGACGTGTATGGTCGGTGGGAGTCTGGGAAGTTAGCCCGACGGTCTTTCTCTGGCCAATGACAAGGAATATAGTGTAAGCGTCGGTGTGACTTTTGCCTATCGGTGAGGAGGCTTTTTGGTTGGCCGATGGTAGTAGTCTGGCCGACAGAGGATTGCGGTGGCTTTATCGGTGTAACTGATGAGATCAGCGAAGGTTTGTAGGGTCGGCTCGACGGTCTTTCTTTGGCCGATGAAGGGGAATGCGAAGGTAGCGGTCGGCAAGACCGTTGAGATCAATGAGAGATTTGTGGGGTGAGCCGATGGCCTAGGTCTGAGTGATGGGCTTTGGGCTGAGAGGCGTGTGTCGAGCGTGGCAAAAGCACTTGACGCTTATTATGTTTGTGGCCCCGTTTATAAACTGCTGAAGGAGTCTCCGCGGCACCAATGTGGGATTAATTTCCCTGCACATTTGAAACTTCAGAAAATGCATTTTAGCGGGAAATTTCTTTTTGAACGCAGCGACAGTTTTCACGCGGCCGCAGGTGGTTGAGCCATCAATGGCGACTATAGCAGGGGTAGGAGAAATGGTACACATGATCAGGTGGCCCGATTTATGGAGGAAGACTTCCTAATGGCGACGCAGGGCTCGAGGCCACCATTGTCTACTTTTTGTCTCTGCAGCAATAACTTCTGAGCGCCATTCCTTCTGTGGGATCTGTATCTGGCGGTTTTTTGTAATAGCCATGTAATTAATTGCTGTGAGGTACACTTTCTGGCCAATATAGGCAGACTGTGTTACAATTTTTGAGGTTGTTAAAAACTGGACATTTTGGCTCTGTAATAAGATACAACTGGTTTTGGTTGCTCTGTGCAGCAAAACTTGCGAGTTTATGTATCTCTTGTTGTACGTTTGTGCATGAATCCACTGATTTCATGGTCAATTTTATATGAATAATGCTATGTTTGCATGTGTTATGCTGATTCTGTCTCCAGTTTTGCATGTATCTTTCTTCTGAGTCCAGGCATTCAAGGAATGTTTGAGATTCTAGAATATAGAATTCCTGTGTTGAATGTTTAATCTTTTAACTTCTGCTCAAGGGGTAGATTAAACTATTGTCAGATTGAATATTGGGAAGGGTATATTGCAATAGGGATGCCATAAGTATAGACAGCTTAACACTCTGTATTGGGAGATATCTGTAAGGCAGATATCATGTATATCCCCCTGAAATCTAGTTTTAGTTGTTCATGCTGATCATTCACAGGTGTATGTCTACTGACTCCAAGCCCTGGATAGGCACCAATCTAGCTCTGTGTTGAGATTATACACCAGGTCCAGGTTTGCATCCAAACATCAAATCAAACCATTTCATCCTTCCACCTGTTAGTTGTAGGAGTAGGATTAGGATCCCTGCGTACTCTCATACCCAACCAGACATATATGTCCAAGAATGTTGCCAACCTTGTGATTTGTTATACAAATCTTGGTCCTTACGTGAGAGTATTCTGCCTGTTGCTGTCAAGTTATATCTTTCTATCATTGAGCTAGTCAAGCTCATACTTTTATCAAATAGGGACACCCCCCTTGGTGTGGCAGAACCAGAAGTGAAGGGGAGGAGTTCACGCAACCTCCTGTATTCAGTTGGCTGAATTTGCCTGTGCATTAGAACTGGCAAACCCTAATGTTGATTCAGAAGAAAAACCAACAAAATGGCGACTCTGCTGGGGATGGTGATTTAAAAATTATTATTTTTGTCCTCCCTGGTGAAATATCTGTGTGCCCATCCGAGTCACCAACAAAAATGGCAACTCCGCTGGGGAGAGAGAGAGTCAAGTAACCTGAGGGCTGGAAAATCTAGTTTCCAGTGAAGTTGTTGCAGCATAAAGGAACCATGTGGTGCTCTGCTGGGGTGATGAATCTAGAAAACAAAAGTGCCTTGCTGACATTCTGTCCTCTCTCTGAGAGGTGGCGACTCTGTTGAAAGAACCTATCAATGCTGCAACATATATCTAGGTATTCATCTTTGATTCAAAATGTTGAGTTTAGAACAGCAAGCCTGCTCGTGCTCTCAGAGAAGACCATTCTTTATTGAAAGATATAAAGTCCTAAATTTCACAGGGATATATGGTTACCCAAATATTATTCCCAATAAAATTAGAATATGTTTGCCAAAATATAGTGGATCAGATTCTGAATTGGCAAACAAACATCTACAAAGATTTTGTAATTTAATAGAAGATTATGAGGTAGAGGATGAAGATGTAGTAATGAGACTCTTTGTTCAGTCATTGGAAGATGATGCTAGGATATGGTTTTCAGACCTACTTGTTTGTTCAGTTTCTTCATGGATAGATTTAGAAGTTGCATTCCTAGGGCAGTTTGGTGAAAGGTTTGATGTGGCCTCATTAATCATACATTTTATGAATATCCAAAGGGAAGATGAGGAGCTGGTTCCAGCCTTTAATCTTAGGTTTATTAAATTGTTCAGGCAGATCCCTGAATATATGAGACCTAATAATGCATTGTGCTTGACAATTTATTTGGCTGCATTTGATGAAGAAATGAGTTATCTGTTGAGAGATAAAGAACCAGTCACACTTCACCAGGCTTTCCAATTTGCTATGGACATAGAAAACAATGAGAAATATGGAATGCTAGTAGGTTTCATGGCTGCAAGTTGTCAAAGCAGTTATCAAAGTGAATATATTTCAGCTCTCCCAGTATGTGCATAAGAAATGATTGTATAGAGGGAAATATATTTCAGAATAATGTGTGCAGCCATGATGTGATGCATGAAGAAAATGTTGTAGAAAATGTAAGCACATCTTGTAATAATGAAAACAAAGATTGTTATCAGCCTTTAGAAGACAAGCCTACAGACACAAGGTGCCCTCCAATTGATCAAATGAGAGACATACATGAAGTTGTGTCTTGCAGCAGTGTGCATATCCCAGTTATGCCTGATTATTTATATGAAGTGGATATGTAGAGCTTCACTCTGAATATAGAAAACATTGATTCAAGGGATGGTAGTGAATATGCTAGTGATTGCCAGCATTCAGATGCATATGTGAGCCTTTCAGATGATGAAATATATTTGGATGCTGATTATGAATGTTTCCTTGAAGATTTTGGCCACCTTCATAGTGCAGAGGTTGAAAACTTTGCTTTTGATTATCAGGGCACTGGTGAAGATAAAAAACAAGGTCACTATTCAGAGGTGGATGGGAAAATTGCAGATGTGTGTGCTCATACAGTTGGGGATAGTGTTGATTGCAGGGGTGACTATGAAGCTTTCAGTGTAGGGCTACATTCTGAGTTATTTCTGCCTTCTCTTGAGACATTTCAGGTGGACATTAATGACAAAACTATCGTGCATGATGATGATGGATATCTGTATGTTCATCAAGATAAATTTGATTATGAGATGTTGCTTGTGCCTGAATATTGCATGTTTGATACAGAGGAGCTCTTATTTTTTGAGGAAGGGCAAAATTCTGATGTGGATTCATTTGTTTCATGTGAGTCTGTTATTTTTCCAAGCAACATCAGTGACTCATATGATGATGACATTCTGCAACTGATAATTATATATGCTGATGAAGCTAGCTGTAGATTTGTTGAAGAAAAGGAAATAAGCAGCAGCACAAATAATTGCCAAGGGGCTTGCTGCAGACAGTTAAATGCTTTTAGGCTTCATTTGAAGAAATCAAAAGAAAATCAGGTGTTTGATAAAGGGAAATATTGGTCTTCCTTTTCTTGGTGGCCTTAGGCCATCAAGTTTGATTGGTGATGCAGATCATTATAACTTCATGACTCTGTTGCCCAATGGATAAGGCACTGGTCTGCATCCCAGAGATCTGGGGTTCTCGCTGCAATCTTGCACCTGCACATCCCCAATCAGAGCCACTGTTGGTGCCTGAATTCACTGTCAGTTAATTTAGCAATTTTCATGCAGGCACCATCCCAAAAAATCCAAAAAAGGTTTTAAGTTTTGGCACCCCTTCAGTGTTTTTCAGCATCTGCATCTCATTTCTTGAGGAGGGGTCTTCGTGTTTTCTCCATCGGCATGCGTTCGTTTTTGTGTCTTCGACATTTCGGTTTGAACTTGAACCCTTTTTCTATAAGTTCAATGGTTCAGTGGTTCATGGTTTATTTCTCTTCTAGCGGTTCATATTATGCATTTGCCTTGCACAAATATTGTATCGTTGAACCTCCCGCTTGAACCCTTTTCTCAACGGTTCAAGGTTCAATAATTCGATGCTTTGAGTTTTTTGCTCTCGGCCAGAGTGTTTTGCAGATGGAGTATTATTTTTGATGTTTGAACCTCAGTGTTGAACCATCGGGTTGAACCGGTTCGTGGTTCGACAGTTCAACAGTTCAGCACTTTGTGTTTTTGGTGTTCATCGGTGTAATACTCTTCATCGGCAGGGGAATTTCATGCTAGGCCGACAGTTGGGAGTCTGGCCGATGGTGAGGTTGGTGTTCAACATATCAGGGTGACGAGGGAGTGTGTCTTGGAGACGGAAAGACCGTCGGCGGGACTGTTGCTATCGGCAGAGGGGTTTTGGCCTCTGCCGATATCGTTACTCAGGCCGATGGGGATTTGGGCATATGTGTGGTCGCCAGGACTTTGATCTATCGGCGTAGTAATTTGTGGTCTTCCCGATAATTTTTGGTCATACCGATGGAGGAGGAGGGTGGATTGGTAACCACTAACGTAGTGTGTTTTGGTGGCCATCGGGGAGACGTGTATGGTCGGTGGGAGTCTGGGAAGTTAGCCTGACGGTCTTTCTCTGGCCGATGACAAGGAATATAGTGTAAGCGTCGGTGTGACTTTTGCCTATCGGTGAGGAGGCTTTTTGGTTGGCCGATGGTAGTAGTCTGGCCGACAGAGGATTGCAGTGGCTTCATCGGTGTAACTGATGAGATCGGCGAAGGTTTGGAGGGTCGGCCCGACGGTCTTTCTCTGGCCGATGAAGGGGAATGCGAAGGTAGCGGTCGGCGAGACCGTTGAGATCGATGAGAGATTTGTGGGGTGAGCCGATAGCCTAGGTCTGGGTGATGGGCTTTGGGCTAAGAGGCGTGTGTCAAGCGTGGTAAAAGTGCTCGACGCTTATTATGTTTGTGGCCCCGTTTATAAACTGCTGAAGGAGTCTCCGCGGCACCAATGTGGGATTAATTTCCCTGCACATTTGAAACTTCAGAAAATACATTTTAGTGGGAAATTTCTTTTTGAACGCAGCGACAGTTTTCATGCGGCCGTGGGTGGTGGAGCCATCAATGGCAACTGTAGCAGGGGTAGGAGAAATGGTACACATGATCAGGTGGCCTGATTTATGGAGGAAGACTTCCTGATGGCAGCGCAGGGCTCGAGGCCACCATTGTCTACTTTCTGTCTCTGCAGTAATAACTTTTGAGCGCCATTCCTTCTGTGGGATCTGTATCTGGCAGTTTTTTGTAATAGCCATGTAATTAATTGCTGTGAGGTACACTTTCTGGCCAATATAGGCAGACTGTGTTACCATTTTTGAGGTTGTTGAAAACTAGACATTTTGGCTTTGTAATAAGATACAACTAGTTTTGGTTGCTTTGTGCAGCAAAACTTGTGAGTTTATGTATCTCCTGTTGTACGTTTGTGCATGAATCCACTGATTTCATGGTCAATTTTATATGAATAATGCTATGTTTGCATGTGTTATGCTGATTTTGTCTCCAGTTTTGCATGTATCTTTCTTCTGAGTCCAGGCATTCAAGGAATGTTTGAGATTCTAGAACATAGAATTCCTGTGTTGAATGTTTAATCTTTTAACTTCTGCTCAAGGGGTAGATTAAACTATTTTTAGATTGAATATTGGGAAGGGTATACTGCAATAGGGATGCCATAAGTATAGACAGCTTAACACTCTGTATTGGGAGATATATGTAAGGTAGATATCATGTATATCCCCCTGAAATCTAGTTTTAGTTGTTCATGCTGATCATTCACAGGTGTATGTCTACTGACTCCAAGCCCTGGATAGGCACCAATCTAGCTCTGTGTTGAGATTATACACCAGGTCCAGGTTTGCATCCAAACATCAAATCAAACCATTTCATCCTTCCACCTATTAGTTGTAGGAGTAGGATTAGGATCCCTGCGTACTCTCATACCCAACCAGACATATATGTCCAAGAATGTTGCCAACCTTATGATTTGTTATACAAATCTTGGTCCTTACGTGAGAGTATTCTGCCTGTTGCTGTCAAGTTATATCTTTCTGTCATTGAGCTAGTCAAGGTCATACTTTTATCAAATAGGGACACCCCCCTTGGTGCGGCAGAACCAGAAGTGAAGGGGAGGAGCTCACGCAACCTCCTGTATTCAGTTGGCTGAATCTACCTGTGCATTAGAACTAGCAAACCCTAATGTTGATTCAGAAGAAAAACCAACAGATGGGAAGGTAAATTTGGAGAAGGTAGATACTTTGAAGAATGTTGCAGATGTATTGACGAAGCCAGTGAGTACAGAGAAGTTTAGATGGTGTTTGGAGTCTATGGGCCTCTCAGCCTATAGCAGTTAAATCCTGTTATTCTATTGGCTCTTACAAGGTGTTCAACAAGTGGGAGAATGTTGGGAATTAAGGTGTCTCAACCTTGGTAATTCCTTGCATTATTTATGTTTGTATTTATTAATTCATTGCCTATGTTGTAAATAATTGTAAATTCCATATTGTCATGTTGTGGGATGTGGCACAGTGATGTGTCATCCTACATGGAAGGTGACAACTTGTAATTTTGTCCTCACATGAGGAGATAGGCGTCACACGTATTGGTAGGAGAATTTTGCCATGTGTAGGCATCTTGGATGTTGTGTAAGGGAATGTTGACCAAAACGGTTATGACGAAGTTATGACATGTAAGAGTCAGAAATAGAAGGATGTAAGACAGGTGAAGACATGTGTCATGAAGCATCTTTGAAAAAGGCATATTTGGGTGTCCCAAGGTGGACTATGACATGTAAGAGAATATGCTATTTATAGCCCGTGTATGACAGATTCTCTTACAGCTGTAAGTTATGACAGCTATGACAGATTCTATGACGGTCGTAAGAGTCATAAGAGCATCTGTCATAGCCCATTTTGGAAATAGGAAACCTCTTTGGGATGGGGGTTGTGGATAAGTGTCAGGCACATTCTACAATGTTGACCAAGTGTCCTTAGGCGTGGGTTTTGGGCCATGAGGCCATGTTGGACGCCCATCTCAAGATAGGACCAATGTTGCCTTGTATATTGTATATAAACATGTGCTTGGAGGAGGAAATGTGTTACAGGTTCTATAAGTACTGTTATGCTACCGGATTGACTCCATACATGAGTGTTGAAGACCACTGAAGCTTGCATTGCAAGTGTATTGTAAATAACTTTCAGATTTGTTAATACATTGTGTAGTTTTCTGAGTGTGGGGTTTTTCACCCGATAAGGGTTTTCCCCACCGTAAATCTTTGTCTCTCTTCTTCTTTCTTCTTTCTGGTTCATGTGTATTGCTGCAATATCTCATGTTAATGGTTTAACATTGCTGTAATAGTTAGGATTAATTGAATTTACATGGCTCTCCCCTCATTAGATTAGTGTAGGAAGCGATTTCCGCACACCTAGCTTCCTTTCAGAAACAAAACCCAAAAAATCATAAGATACAATCTCACTCAACCATAATGTTTGAAAAAGCACACTAGGCACACCATAGGAGTTTGATGCAACATTGAAAGAAAAACCCATACAACTTAGTGACATATTCATTATTAGACCCTTGAAACAAAAAACCAAAGAATCATAAGACACAATCTCACCCAACCATAATGTATGAACAAACACATCAGACACACCATAGGAGTTTTATGCAACCTTCATAGAAAACCCATACAACTTAATAACATATTCATCATTAGACCTATCACACAAAATTCATACAATCATCATGAATACGAATCAGTCTCACTCAACCATAATGCGTGAACAAGCATACCAAGCATATCATCAGAATTTTATGCAACCTTCAAAGAAACCCATACAACTTAGTCACATATCATTAGACCCTTCACATAAAAGACATATAACCATCATGAATAAGAGTCAATCTCACTCAACCAAAATTTATGAACAAACACACCAGGCACACCATAGGAGTTTGATGCAACCTTAAAGAAAACCCATACAACTTAGTGATATATTCATCATTAGACCTTTCACACAAAATCCATACAATCATCATGAATAAGAGTCAACATCACTCAACCATAATGTATGAACAAACACACTAGGCACACAATAGGAGTTTGATGTACCTTCAAAGAAAACCTATACTACTTAGTGACATATTCATCATAAAACCCTTCACACAAAAGGCATACAACCATCATGAATAAGAGTCTATCTCACTCAACCATAATGTGAACAAGCACACCAGGAAAACCATAGGAGTTTGATGCAACCTTCAAAGAAAATCCATATAACTTAGTGATATATTCATCATTAGACCCTTCACACAAAATCCATACAATCATCATGAATAAGCGTCAACATCACTCAACCATAATGTATGAACAAATACACTAGACACACCCTAGGAGTTTGATGTAACTTCAAAGAAAACCTATACCACTTAGTGACATATTCATCGTAAAACCCTTCACACAAAAGCGATACAATCATCATGAATAAGAAAGACTTAATGCTACTTAATCATATTGCAAGAACAAGCATACAAGCCACACCATAGAAGTTTGAAGAACCTTGAAATAGAAACCTTACAACTCAATGACATATATGTCATTATATCCTTCCCATGAAAGTCATGATCATCATGCACAAGAGTGATGTCACCAACCATAATGCATATATAAGAACATTGGGAACACTATAAGAGTTTGATGCATGAACAAACACACTAGGAACAACAAAGGAGTTTGATGCAACTTTAAAAAAAAACCCATATAATGCAATGCCATATATTCATCATTATAAAGTCATGCAATAATTATGATTCATGAACTTCATCACATATTTTATTAGACCCTTCACTCAAAAGGCATTTGTTGCATAAGATTTAATGTCACTCAACCATGATGCATGAATAATCACACTAGGCATTTGTTGCACCACTAAAAAGCCCCATACAACTTAGTGACATATTCATCATTAGACCCTTCACACAAAAGCCATACAATCATCATGAATAAGAGTCCATATTACTCAACCACACTAGGCATGCACCAGAGAAGTTTGATGCAATCTTCAAAGAAAACCTATACAACTTAATGATATATTCATCATTAGACTCTTCACGCAAAAAGCCATACAATCATCATGACTAAGAGAGTCAATGCCACTCAGTTGTAATGCATATCTAGCACACTAGGCACACCATACGAGTTTGAAGAACCTTTAAATGAAATGCATACAAATCAATGACATTTTTTCCATTATACCCTTCACATGAAAATCATGATCACAATGAATAAGAGGGAATGACACTAACCATATTGAATACATAAGAACATTAGAAACACTATAAGAGTTTGATGCACACTAGACATGATGCATGCTCCACACAAATGCCATTACACTCATATGATAGTATGTCGCTGACCCTTATTATGCACACCATTTTTGCCATGTTCCATTAAAACCATCACACACCAAAGTTAATGTGACTAATAATGATGCACGGGTAGACACAATATGCACACTAAATATAGTAATGTGATTGTTTAATTATCAATAAATAAACTACATATAAAACATTTATTTAATTAATATAATAACAACAAAAATATAAAAACTAAAAATAACATAAAAAGAGTGAGACCTCTTCAAGGATATCCATGGCCATACTCTAAGAAATTGAAATAAAACAGTACAAGCTACAACTGTACAAATTAAATTCTTACTCTAAGAAAACTTAAAACAATTAAATTAATTTGGGTTGTACAAATAAATAGATGGAAATCCTTACTCTAATTAAATTAATTTGGGTTGTACAGTTGTAGGTGGCCATACTCTAAGAAAACTTAAAACAAAACAAATAAAGGGAAAATGTGTGGAAATCGAATTTAACCCTCTGATCGAGTGGCTGTAATTTTAGTGTTGTTGGAAGGAGGTATAGTTGGCATTCGTTCGCTCCTTCCAACGGCACTAAAGTTATAACCACAAAAAAATGCTCCTTCCATTCTAGTTTAAATCTCTATTTTTCTCTTTCTATGCTGCTGTGGATGACTAGAGAAGTGCCAATACTAGTAATATATGTTTCTGTAATTTGTAATCCGTTTAGTGCCAATACTAAAGCATTAATATTAATATGTTTTGATTTTAATTTAAAGCTATAATCATTGTTTATAGTTTATAGCTTTGATTTATGTGTAACATGAATCTCTCCATTTTGTGTAAGCTTCAAGGGATTTGATATTTCAAGTTAAGGTTTTGTTACAATAAAGTTGGCTAAGGTCTAATTTGTGGGTGGAAGCAACCCTTGTGAATCATGCATTAGGACAAGTTGAAGCAATTGTATACAAAAATGACAAAAACCCCCAAACCTCTCCTTATTTGTGGCAGTACAATTCAAATGTTACATAGGCCCACCTTGGGATCACAATCAACAAAAAATGTGCCCATCATCCCACTAATCCATGGTGGGAATCACCAAATTTCTTTAAAAATGGCATAGGCCTTAAAAATCCATAAAACACAAGATCTAACACTTGAAAAGAGAATAATCAACATCGACAACATTAATCACCAAGGACTCACATTCATAGTTATATCGAGAGTACTATGCACGTATGTAACATAGTCCATATGTTGCACTAAGAAAGCAAGAAGAGAACTACTTACTAGCACTTTCAAATGAAACTACTTAACCAATGACAACAAAAGAAGGTTTATAATTTACATACCTATTTATTTTTCCACTATGAAACATTGTTCTCTTATTTACAAGAATGTAATTTCACAATCATGCATATAAATTTATTTTATTCCATTTATTTTTCATGCAATTCACAATGATATTAGATTGTCCAAGCAAGATATTATAGAGCACTGGGAAATAATTTCCACTAGCTATCACCCATTGCATGTATAGTGTACACCTCCAAATCCATTGATATACACTAATAGTGAATCTTCTTCTAATAGAGAGCATGTGATGCAAGAAGATAGTCTTAATGAATGACAAGTCTTATCAACATTCTATATGTTGAAATGCACCAGACAACTGAGGGGGGTGAATCAGTTGTCCCTAAAACTTTGAACACCTATGAACATCAACACATCAAACACTTATTTATTGTTATTCAAATTTAACCATGAAAGCATGAAATAAGAAGCTCAACACAATAACACAATCAACTCATGAGACACCAGATTTTTTACGTCGAAAACCCTATAAGGGAAAAACCATGGTGGGTGTTAGCCCACAAAAACAAATAAGTTATAACAATATCAAAAATTTGAGGCTCACTGTCGTAGGGCTCACTACCCAAAATGCTCACTACAAATGTTAGGGCTCACTGCCAAGGGGTGGCTCACTGCCAAGGATTGATAAACTGATTTGAGAGTATCTACTTCATGCCTAAGTTCAGTTCCATTGAAGCACAATATATCACTTCTGCTCTACTCTTCTTACACCTTCGCACCTATCTTTTCATTTTTGCACTTAGACATCTTTTTTGCAACTACATTACATATTTTTATACAACTCATCAACCTTGGAATGTACATCAAAGTTAGCATTACATTCATCAACCGTTGAAGCAATCTCCAAGGTCAGCATTACAAACATACATAAAAATAGGTCTGGACCTAAACAAGATTAGCTAAGGGAAAGATGTATGCGGATCACGCTACACCTTAATTGGGACTCAAAAGCAATCTTCTACACCACAACACGCTTCCACAAACTTTAATGCATCTTCGCAAGTAGTGAAAACAACCAGGTCGGTCAAGATTGGTGTTAACATTAAGTCTTCTAAGAATAGTCTTCTTCTATGATCCAAATTTATCTTTGCAGACCAATCAAAATCTAGGAACACGATCAAGAGACATCCACAAGCACATTGTAATCACCAGGAACAACCGCACAAACTCTAACCACTTTGTCAAGAAGATTCTTCAAACCGAACCACATAAACAACACTGCTAACTACTGTCATAAAGAAAAGATCACTTGCGGACCACCAAATCGTGAACCATTGGAGTTGAAGGCACTTATCATCATCACAAACTTGATCCCAGAACTGCAGACTAAAATACTTAACTGCGGAGGAATGCGGAGCATAATACATTCTTCCTGTCACCATCAAATGTAAAGAAAAAATAGTTTTCACTCTGGTGAACATAACTTACTCAAATCTTCATACCGGAGGCTCAAACTTAGAACATAGCATTTTCAGACATGTATTTAAATAACTTCCAATCCACAGACAAGGATATTCATTCTACAAGAAATGCGGAGCAATATACTGGATTGTTCTACTGTGCCAAGAATACTTATTACCTTCAACACTTAACTCATTACAAACAAGCATCAAAACAAGAGTACTGTTGACACTAATGACAACACAGATATGTTGACATCAATGACAACATCGGTTAGGCACATACTTGCAACAATCTCCCCCTTTGTCATTGATGGAAACATATGATGGAAAAATTATAATAACCATCAAGACAAGATACTCCCCCTTTCTTTTTACACATCTGCACTCTTTCTCCCCTTGAGTGTTTTATATGATTTCTCTCCCCCTTTGACATCAATGGCAAAGGGCACATACTTGCACTCAGTTGCTCTAATCAAATTGCTCTTTCATGAATACTGTAACACTTACTACTCTTTGTCAGGAACACATATTAGGAACACTTGCTACTCTGCTTGAGAGGTAGCTCTCAAAAGATCAATCCAGATGAAGGAATGAGCTTTGGACACCACTGGACTGATGCATTCTTATGCATCTTAGTTCAGAGTAGGAGGGATGATAACCCCTATCTTTTTTCTGAGATGCTCAAAGGTATCCTTAGGCAGAGGCTTAGTGAAAATGTCTGCAATCTAATCCTTTGTGGACACATATTCCATATTTACTTCATTTTCTATCACCTTCTCTCTCAAAAAGTGATACCTTATTGATATGTGCTTTGTTCTTGAGTGCATCACTGGATTCTTTGAAATGTTTATGGCACTTGTATTGTCACAAAATATTGCAATTGGATCTTCATACACAACTCTTATTTCCTTCAAAGTCTACTTCATCCATAACATTTGAGTGCAACAACATGTTGCAATATACTTTGCTTCTGCAATAGATAGGGAGATTGAGTCTTTCTTTTTGCTCAACCATGAAACCAATCTATTTCCCAAAAAGAAAGCACCTCCACTTGTACTCTTTATGTCATCAACATCTCCGGCCCAATCTGCATCTGTATAAGCACTAAGAGTGAAATCATTACCTTTTGGATACCATAAGCCATGGTCTGATACTTTAAGATCCTCTACTACTTGACAACTCATCTGATTCATGTGCATTCTTTTCTGAGTTCATCAAATGCTTCCAGTCATCATTCATAACATATTTTCTTTTTTCTGATCAATCCTTTCTACATAGCGGGCTTCTTACTTTGCACAACTCATCTTTTATTCTTCACAATCACAGTCTCTTCATGTTGATTCATCAGCATCAATCCTTTGGTAGGGGAGAAAAAGACTTTCAATATAAGCTCCCCCTAATCCAGGGCTCCTAATTTACTTACTAGAGGTCTCTACACCAGAGGTTGGTGCGGATCCATCTATAACCTCATTTACATCCTTCTTAGTCCAAATTCTGCTCATCTCTTTCTTGATTTCCACTAGATCAATCTTGTTCTTACCTTTATTTTCTCTTTGCTCTGTAGGATAGTCTTGATGCAGGGGCATCCAGTGGTGTAAGGGCAATCTTGCCTCACCCAAAAAAAGATGCGTTTCAAAATTGTTGATGTTCTTTCCATTTCTTTTCAAAATTTGTGGTTTGGTTCCATAATCGCTTGAATAATAATGTAGAACTTTCAGTTTTTCCAAACTGCTAAAAATAGCAACCTGCTATTTTAGGAAAGTTTGTATTTGGGCATGGATTGAAGTGAAAATTTATAGGAAGCTTCATAACTAAAAAATAAGGCCTTTGGCGAAGGAATCATGCAAAGATCATTTGCGAGCTGAAAGATAATAAAGTTTTCGTTTCCTGAAAAATGCTTGAAAATTATTCAAACTCAGGTTTGAGGCACTAAACGGCCCCGTACGGGCCCGAAAATGGCCAGAACTATTAGAGATCTTAGTGTGTAGAGCACTGTATGAACTTTCTGATGCAGAAAATGGTTCGTCAATTAGACACCTGGATCAAAAGTTATGGCTCCCAAAAGTTTACCTATTTTTGGAGGGAGATGCAAATTTTGAAATTAGGTTGTTGGTTGCCAAAAAAGGCTATTAATAACCATTTTTGGTAACCCTGAGTAGTAGTAGAGTTAAGGGGGAAAGTGTAGAGTCAAGAATAGGTGGGAAAATAGAAACCCTAATAGATTTGGGGTTACAGATGGCAGATGATTCTAGAGTCTTGTGAGAGGAAGCTGTAATGTGTTGCAGCCTGTGGAGGGTTGATTCCTCTAATTGTATTTGAGCTTCTTTAATGTAATAAGTTGTCCAAATCAATAAAGAAATTTCTATTTTCTGTGTGTAATTTCTATTGTTGTGTGTTTTATGATTTACCCCCTTCATCAAGTGGTATCAGAGTAATTGTTCCTGAGTGTGTAGATAGATCGCCGACCAAGAGGTAGTTTGCACCAGGACCTGAGGTTGTGGGATTGCTATGAAGATCAAGATGCCTCCACGAAGAAATCGTATTGGGAGGAAAGCTTTGACGGAAGAGGGTTTTAGAGCCCTGCAAAGACAAATCGATGCATTGCAAGAGGAGCTATGAAGAGGGTTTGAGCCAAGAACAAGAGAAGAAAGTGAGGATGAAGTGGAAGAGGAGCTATTTGAGGAAGAACAAGAAGTTGTAGGAGATCCTGCATAAGTTAGGTTGTTGAGGGCCATTTCTAAGATTGGAAAGAGGCCCAGGATCAAAGTTTCTACATATTCTGGAGATTTGAATCTAGAACAGCTTATTGATTGGATCAATGACATGGAGGAATATTTTTAGTATGAAGATGTAGAAGACTCAGATCGGGTCAAGTTTGTAAAACCAAAATTGAAGGACCATGCTAGTATTTGGCGGAAGGAGGTCCAGTTAGAAAGGAATAGAAGAGGAAAAGGAAAGATCACCAGATGGGATCAGATGGTGGATAAATTGAAGAAACAGTTCATTCCTGTGGACTATGAGATGGAGTTGTTGAAGAACCTACAAGGATTGAAGCAAGGCAACAAGTTTGTTAAGGAGTATACAGAAGAGTTTTATAAGATTACTATCAGAACCGGTCATGTAGAGGCCAACAAGGAGAAGGTAGCCCGTTACATTAATGGGTTGAGGCCAAGTATTCAAGAGGAGCTGAGCCTGGTCAGAATGACCACCATAGAAGATGCATACCAATTTTCCTGAAGGTGGAAGAGAAGCTGAATAAAAGATTTGAAAACAAGCAAAGGGGAAGAGGTCAAGGCGGAAGGATTGGTGGAAGACCCTATGGGGGCTGAAATGAAGATTCAAAGAAAAGTGAAGAAGCTGGCACCAATCAAAATCAGAGAGGAGATAATACCTACTGCCCTCGTGACCAGAACAATGGTGAGCAAAGAGGAAGAGGAAGAGGCAGACTTGGGCAAGGACCTGGAAGAGGAGGTTTCAGAGTAACCTATTTCTAATGTGGAGAAGAAGGACATTGAGCATACGAGTATCCACAACATCAAGGAAGGACAAATAGAAGACCTGAATGTAATGCATGAGTTGCATATGTCGATGAAGATGCACAATCTGAGCATTCTAAAGATGCTGAAAGGGGAGAAACCCTAGTTGTTAGAAGAACTTTGTTGAATGTGGAGAAAGAACCCAATCAGAGGAAGAGTTTATTCCGCACAAGGTGTAAATGTCAAGGTAAGTGTTGTGATATTATTATTGACAGTGGAAGCACTGATAATCTTGTTTTAGAGGAGATGGTTGACAAGTTAAAGTTGATAAGAAGAAAGCATCCACATCCATATCAGATTGTATGGTTGCAGAAGGACCATAGAACTTTGTTCAATGAGCAGTGTTTAGTGAAGTTCAAGATTGGTGACTACCATGATGAGGTGTTGTGTGACATCATACCGATGGATGCATGTCATGTTATTGGGGAGGCTGTGGCAATATGATAGGAGTGTTGTCCATGATGGCCGTGCAAACACATACTCCCTAACAAAGGATGGAGTTTGTCATAAGTTGAAGCCCTTAAAGGAGGTGGAAGAAAAAGTATGTAGTACTGCCAGAATTTGCTTGGTAGATGGTAGAAAATTTTTGGAGGGTATGAAGCATGAGCGTCATTGCTTTGCATTGATTCCTAAGATTAGTCAAGAGAAATGTGAAGATGTACCAGTAGAAGTCTTAGATATGATGGAAGAATTTTAGGATATTACCTCTGATAATGTACTAGAAGGTTTACCACCAGTGAGGAAGATAAGTCACTAAATGTATTTGATTCCAGGAGCTAGTTTGCTGAATAAGGCAACCCACATAATGAATCCTGTGGACAGTGAAGAGATGAATAGACAAGTTCAAGATCTGTTAAGGAAGGGAATGATAAGGGAGAGCCTAAGTCCATGTGTGGTACCTGCAGTACTAGCACCAAAGAAAGATGGAGAATGGAGAATGTGTATAGATTCTTGGGCCATCAATAAGATCATGATCAAGTATAAGTTTCCATTGCCAAGAATGGATGACATAATGGATTGTTTGAGTGGAGCCAAGTACTTCATGAAAATTAACCTGAAGAGTGGGTATCACCAGATCTGTATCAAGGAAGGAGACGAATGGAAGACAGCCTTCAAGACAAAGGAAGGTTTGTATGAGTGGTTAGTGTAAGGAAATGAGAGCATCTCAGAACGTATTTCTAAGAAAAGTGGTGTCTTCGACAGATTTAAATTCTTTTCAATCTCTTCCAAAACACGCACAACTATGCCACAAAGCGGAAAAAGACATAAAACATTTCCAACATTGATACTTAGAGGAAAGCAAAAGCAACATTAACCAGTTTCAACAACAAAAACATTAAACTTGAAAGATAGAACAAGAACACATATTTACGTGGGGAAAACCCTTATGGGTAAAAAACCCCACACTCCAAAACACTGAGCCATTGTATTATTCAGCAACCGAACAGTTACAATACATTTACAAGCTCATAGCCTTTACAGGAGATTAACATCTTGTTCCTTCTGAAGAATAGCTGACAATATAACCCTGCACAAAGTTTTCTAGCACTCAGGTCAGCATACTATTATCGTGCTACAAATAGCACATAGTACAGATCTTCACCCTCTCAGCCAGAATCCCCTTCACTCAAACTCTGCTCTTTTTCATCTCTTCTCAGTCCTTCACATATTGTTAACATGTTGCGTACAACATATAGCACAGGACTTGACCGAAGAAGAAAATTAGAGCTCACCAGATTGAACTCTTCGTCACTATCTCTCTATTTCTCTATCAAATCCTAATTGCTTTTAGCAATCCAATCGATTCTCATGCAACTGACCATTCGTTCCAACTGCCCAGCACCGCTGTCATCCAACTGTCCAAACTATCGCTTCTAACCGTTCACATATTCGTGAGAAACTTTAGTCCCACATGCATCCAACATCGGTCACTTTTCCAGTTAATATACATGACCACACTGAAGTCTATCCTCGGCACTTTTGCCGTGGACGACCCCAGTCTAACCTCATCGGTGTAATCCAAACCATCGGCCAACACTCCATCATTCACTCTGACGGTTCCATGTCTCGGCAATGTCTTCAACTTAGCATATACATAACATGACTTACTATAGCCGGTAAGCCAATGTATCATTCCCTAATGTTACCGACACAGCCGGTTATCCTTTGTATCTAACTCAATGTATCTTTCCAATGTACATTCACAACATACAACCTCGACATACAATTGTAGGATACACACGAAATGATACTCACATGCATTTACGGTATACACACGAAATGTTCACAACATACATTTGCGATATACACACAAATTGTATATTCAGTGAAACAACACAAAAATCATGTTGATGCCAACTTCGTCAACCTTTTGAACCATTGAACCTGACGCGAAGTTCAAGCCTTCATTGAAGTAACCAATGCATATCGGTTGAACCATTGAACCCGTAGAACCCGACGAACCATTGAACCTGACGAACGAAGTTCAAACCTTCATCAAAGTAACCAATGCATATCAGTTGAACCATTAAACCCGATGAACCTAACAAACCATTTAACCGATGAACCAATGAACCAATTGGCCATTGAACCTGTAATCTGAGTCACAAGTACTCAACATTCTCCCACTTGACGAAGGAATTACAAGAAACCATCAATGCTCCAAGTCACAGAATCAAAGTTGATACTATCTCCACTTCATTGTGCTCACAAGCTACACAGAATCTCTAGCATAACAAACTTCAAAGCTTCTAGAATACAGCCATGAAATCATCCTCTAGAAACAAGATAGAACATCAGCTAGAACAACAGTCAGAAAGCTAACTGCTCTCATCCAACTGAACAAAACCTACGTGACTAAAAATAGCACACACAGCCAGTGCTAAAACATCCAATCACTCATACCTTGAAGGTATGAACATCAGTGGACTCATGCCACCTACACATGCACCCTTCAATTGCAAATACAAGCTCCATGTGTCAACCAGTCAAAGAAGACCAAACACATCAAGAACTCCTACTGCATGGGTAATGCAAATCTAAAAAAGATCATGGCATACAAAATCCACCAATAGCATTACATAGAAAGTGTAAATATCATGTAGTACCAAGGAAACATCCACCATGATATGTAACTCAATAACCTGCAAGAACAACTCTTCACCACCAGTCCAAAGCTCCCAGAGTTCTCCACATCCAACAAAAGAAAGAGATAACAGAACTTCCATGTCATCACCCAAGAGCATAAGTGAAAACACATGACCACAAACTAGTGATCATCTCAGCTCGAATCAAACCTCAAACCAATGTAGTGTGAAACAAACCATCTAGGAAGAATACCAGGACCATAGAGAGTCATTGCATATCATATACCTATAGACAATCCTTCTACATACACCTCTGAATGCCAACTAAGTCAAGTATGATCTCCTTCAGGACACCCCAAAGAGAACAACATAACAACACCCAAACAAACATTCAATCTCAAGAGATCAAATTTAGCATATATATCATGTATCTAACATGGATGTAAGCCTCTCAAACCAAAGAAGATCAAACTAATGCATTTCCCATTTTAGGAAATCAACCCATAAAACCATCTTCTAACAATTCTCAACAATGAATGATATCTTAAACTTAAATGCACACGGAGACTAATCATGCTATCCATCTCTCACAATGAATCCTCCAGAACCATCTATGAGTAGTTCAAGATCCATGTCTATGAAAGAAAGTATAAAACACCTGAGAGAAACAATGGGAAATACCTCTCAAGTAGTAAACTGCCGAGTAGACCATGAGCGGGTATAAGAATGCTCCTCCAAGATATACAAGTCATCATGACTACTGGTGGTATTCACCTAGGGTTAGGGTCCTGAAATTGAGTTTGCAAGTTCCTATGTGTATTCCTTCAAACCCTTGGTGCCTTGGTTTAAATTGTTCCTCCACCTACATGCAGTGTTTTACTGCTTTTTCCTGTCACACCTGAGAAAAATGTTAAGTCTTGTATGTGCAAGTGCAAGTTGTATGTTGGCAGGCTTATGAAATCTCTATCAACCTCCAAAAAATGATAAAGAATTGAGTTATATGCATTTTAGATGCATATCGGGCTCAAAAGGAAAATGTACAAGGGCGGAATATACAAGCGGCAATCTTCCAAGAATATTTGCTGCTTGCATATCAGGTTGCATGTATATTTGGTTTGTATGATCAGACATACAAAGGAAATGTACATTGAAAAATATACAAAGGCTGGCGCACATACATTTGCTACAATGCAGCAAGGATACAATTGGTGGGGCCCGCAGGTATGTACAAGTGAGTTTGTATATGGTCGATATACAAAGGAGATATGCATTCATCGATATACAAGCCGGATTCCAAAATATTTTAGATGTGCTTTTTAATTGTGGTGAAGTCCAGCTTGTACATTGCATTTGTATATGCGATGTGCAATCAAATGTGCAAAGGAGAGAGAAAATGGGTCGGGCCCACCAGTTGTATAAAATGGTGGTTGTATGTATGCCGACATACATTCAAAACATACAATTACAAAGATGCATTCCAGACCCGAGTAGAATTCCAAGATGCTTCATACAAGTTTGGGGTCTGCAGCATGTATATTGGGTTTGTAAATACAACATACAACTCGATATACAAAATAAAGATATCCAACCCGGATGCGAAGGAGGAGTCAAATACAGCGAATAGTAATTTGAGGTCTGGGGGTTGTATAAGGCAATTGTATGTTTGTACAGTAGCCGATATGCAAAGAGATTGTCGCCAGGACCGTGTGTATCGGCCAACCTTTCTTGGGTCATTCCGATGGCCGATGGAGATAAAATGCACAGTGACGGAGGATGAATCACAAGCTGCCATGTGCCTGGGAACTATTGCATGTATATGCATTTTGCATATACAAGGGATTTTGAGAGGTGAACAATGGCGATTGTATATGCATTGGGATATGTATATACAAGGGACGAAATGGCAAAATGAGGAAAGGGAAAAGTCAGCGATAGAAGTGTGGGGTGCCTACGTGGCATGTAATCATTGGCTCTTGGCTTTTTACGGTTTTTAGCACCTTGGATCTCAGCGATGGAATCATGATCGACGGCCATGTTTTGAACCCACAGTGTAAGTGTTTTCCTGTGTATTTGCAATCATTTTTGAGCGGGAAAACAATAGAGGTATCTGTTGTTGCATTTGAAAGAGGCCTATTGGTAGGTGAGGCAATAATGGTAGATTTGCAGAGGATAGTCGATGGAGTTGACGGGTTAGCAACCAGATTGAAGATGAAAGTCCTTGAGCGGTGGTGCGGATCCTGATTTCACCTGCTCCCTCCTCTTTATCTCTCTGTGGCATTAACTATTTTTGAGTGCCATTTCTCATGCATTGTATCTAGCAGGATTTTTTGACATGTGATGTAATTAATTTACTGGATGTACAGTTTGACTATTTAAGGGGCAAATTGTGTCATTCATTGGTTGTTGAAAATTGGACAATACTTGGGTGCTGTGATAAGATACAGCTTCGTTGGTGGCCTTGTTTTGGATGTTTTTGTGAGTTTATGAATCTCATGTTGTATGTTTAATGCATAAATCTACTGGTTTCATGTTGATTTAAATGAGTAATGCTTCATTGCATGTGTTCTGTTACTTGTCTCCACATTGAATGTATTCTTCTTTTGAATCTAAACAGCTAAGGGTGTCTAAGATTCTCGAATATGGATTTGCTATATTGAATGCTTGGTCTTTTACTTCTGCTCAAGGAGTAGATTAAATGTTTTAGGTTAAAGTGTTAAGAAGAATATATTGCAATGAGGATCGTCTAAGCAGAGGTAACCAAACACTCAATTTTGGGAAGTATCTGTAAGGCAGATATCAAATAATCCCCTTGAAACTCAGTCATCAATATAAGTTTATGTGTACATTCACATGTGTATGTCTATTGACTCTGAGCCCTGGATAGGCACCAATCTAGTCTTGTATTGAGGTTGCAACCCAAAGTCTCAGTTTTGCATCCAAACATAAAATCAAACTTAAACTTCAAATACAAACCTTTAGGACTTTAGAAGTAGTTTTAGGACCAAAATCCTCTGTCTCACAACTGAATATAGGCCCAAAGCTAGCCCCTTTGCACTTATTCCACAGTTTTGGTCTGCATAAAGGAGGATTTATCTACTTTGTATCAACATCCAAGTAAGTTTAATGTGTATATGTCATAGATGTTGAATAGGGAATACCCCCTTGGTTCAACAGAGCCTAAAGAAGAAGAGGAGATATTTATAGAGTCTATCTCCTATACTGTTGGCCCCTGGCCCGGGAATCCTCTTGATCAATGATGGCTACTTTGTAGGGATAACCGGGAACAAGCATCCAGTCTGGGAAAGTAACCAACAGATTTTGGTGACTCTATTGGGGACGTGAAGTGAAAGTGTTATCTTTTATCCTTGGTAAATTATTAAGCAATTCCTAGTTATAGGTGGTGACTCCGAACCAATCTCCCAACCGGTAAAGTAAAAATTTGTATTCTAGGGAGAAGATCTTTGCGTAATTCTCTGTCTGACGAATTACCTAGAAAAATGATGTACAGAAAAAAGGGAACTGTTCAAGCCAGTCAAGAGGGTTCTCTTAGAAGTAATGATAATATGAAGGACAATCCAGGATCTTTAGAGCGAACAATACCTTATTTTTCAAACACTGAGGCTGAGGTCCAGAATGTATATGAAAGACAACAGGGTAGTGGATTAAGAATGAGATCGGAGGTGTTTCAAGAACGCCCTTTCTATGATTCCCCTGATAGATTTGAAGAAGCTGAATCCCCAAGGGATGATAATGATGATCAGAATGTAATGAAGCCTTCCTCTTCTATGCCTAGAGAGGAGGAATTAGCCAAAGAAATTAAGAACTTAAGGGCGGAATTAGAATATCTACAGGCAGTAAAGATCAGAGATGACATGAGATAGAAAGTGCAAGCGCTGAGAGTTGCTTAGAATGATTCAATTCTCACCCTTGAAAATGCAAGTATGTAGAGAAATCAACAAAGAAATGAAGTCCAAGATCAACATAATGATCAAAGACAAAATGCAAATAATGCTAGAGTACCATTGAATAATGTAAGAAATCAGAATACAAACAGAAATGCCAATGTAAATCTATTTGGTAGACAATCGATGCAGTTGGACAGATTCTGACAGCTTATTTTTGATGGCATCCCTAGTTACCCCAATCCTATTAACAAACATGTGAGGCTGCAAGTGCCTAAATTTTCAAGAAATAATATTGTATTAGGTGAAGATCATTTAAAATCTTTTCAGAATATCATGGACAACTTTGAGGTAGAGCATGAGGATGTTTTCATGAAATTATTCATGCAATCCTGAGTTGATGAGGCCAGAGAATGGTACAAGGGTCTGTCTAACAGAAGTGTTTCATCATAGGAGGACTTCAGGAGAATATTCAAAGAACAATATGGTGACAAGACTGATCCAATTTTTTTCATAAATGAATTCATTGGCATTACCAAAGGATCAAATGAACAGGTTGCTGATTTCAATGCTAGATTCATGAAGGTGTTGAACAAATTGCCACATCACCTAAGGCCTAATGATCTTATGTGCATAGTGTTGTACATAAATGCTTTTGATGCCAAAACAGCTTATGGGTTAAGAGATAAGGGTCCTCACAGCCTCAGAGATGCCTTCAAAATTGCAACAAATATTGAAAATAATAGAAAAGCGTTTGGTAAGACAAACAAAAGAGATGATATAAAAGTTTTACAAAATCCAAATACTAAATCTCAGAGTGTTCAAGGTAATGCATCTACTTCTGAAGATAAATTAGATAAGTTAACAACTATTGTCAAGGACCTGAGCTATAGAATGGCTAAAAATGAAAAAGGGGTAGGTCCTGACAGACAGGTTTACCAAAGGCAAGAAAGAAGACCATCATTACATGATATGCCATATAATACCAATTGGCATAATGGTAAACCCATTCTCCCAAATAGTAACTCAAATCCAAGGAATCAAAATGTTAAGGAAACACCTAACCCTTTGAAGAAGGCGGTTAATAATGTTAATGATACCCCATGGTGTATCATATGTCAGATGCCTCATTTACAGTCACAATGTTTGATTGCTCAGTCCTTATATAACAATGTTGTTGCCTGTGATGAGTGCAATGAGCCACACTGCATGGAGGATGATAATGTAAATATGTTGTCTACAAATAGAGAGTATCCCTCTCAGGATGCTGATGCGAATGCAAATGATGAGATTTAGGTTTGCCAGCAGTTTCCCTTTGATGAAGATGATGAAGATAATTATGCTTATGCTCAGGACACACAATTTTTTTGAATAATTTGAGGAAACCATCTGATGACGAGATTCAAGCCCTCACAGCTACAACAATAGCTCAAGTTAAAAGCAATTACAACCTAAGAGGTAAGGCTCAGGTAAGCAACTCACACCAACCAGAGAATACCTTTGTGAACCAGCCAGTGCATAGTCATAAAGGGACTGAACCACAAAAGAAACAATGGAACAATAATAAGCAAAATTTTAAGCAAAAAATAGGTCATGATTCTCAAGGACCAGAAAATAGAATTCCCCAAGTTGAGGATCAAAACAAGAATTTTTAGATCAAAGATGACAGTCAGGGAGCCACAAAAATTAAAGCTAGATCATGCCAAGATAAAAATAAAACTGTGGATTAGGCTACAACTATTATACAAAATTATGCTCCATTCGACATTGCCCAAGTTTTGTCCCAGGTAAAGGTTTCTGTTCCATTGATGGAGTTGATGAAAGTTGAGGAGTTCAGAAATAAAACATTGTCCCTGATTTCAGGAGTACCTTGTCAAGCTAGTCAGAATATTGAGACTCAGAATAAAAAACAAATTATGTGTATTGATGAGGATGAGACTCCTGAAGTATATCTGGGGGTGACCATGACAAAATGCCCTTCACAAGTTGAACCATTCTATGTTTCCCTTGTCATAAATGGAAAAATGATTAAGAATTGTATGCTTGATTCAGGAGCATCAACAAACATCATGCCTCTAGCTATTATGCAGCAAGCTGGGTTAAAGATAGATAAGGCATGTGGGAAATGCTATGCCATGGATGCTAGGGAAGTACCTATCATTGGAATCATGAAAGATGTGGATTTTAGACTGGTAGCATATCCTGAGAAGACCTACAAAATGAACATAACAGTTGTTGATATCAAGCCACAATATGGCATGTTGTTGTCAAGAAGATGGGCAACATTAATTGGTGGAAGTATGCAATTAGACCTGTCATATGCCATAATCCCAATGAATGGCAGGGATGTCAAATTGATCAGAGAATAAAGATCATTAGAAATAATTGAGGATCAAGAGTCAGAGGAGCATATATATTTTGTGGATACTGACTGTGAAAATTTCAGGGTTATCTTAGACGTTAAAGAAAGTGAAGGGAGAGGTGTTTGCATTCAAGATCTTGACCAACAGGGTCTCTGGACCATGTACTTTGATGGAGCTTGTTTGAAGGAAGGCTCTAGTGCTGGCATTGCATTTCTGTCTCCAACTGGTAAGCTTCTAAAATTCTCATTCTTGCTAAGTTTGCCTGTACAAATAACATTGCAGAGTATGAGGCTCTGTTGTTAGGATTGAATGTTGCTCTGAAGCATGGAATTAAGATGCTCAAGGTATTTGGGGATTCAGAGTTAGTTGTTTCCCAAGTCAAAGATAAGTATGCATAAAAAAATAAGAGGTTAAAACAGTATAAGCATGTTGTTTGGAATACAATTGAATTGTTTGATGCTTTTTCAATAAGCTGGGTAGAGAGATCAAAAAATGTCATGGCAAATTTTCTAGCTAATGTAGCTGTAAGGCCAGATGATATCACTCTATCAGATGTTATAAATGTTGAGGTCAAACTTAGACCTGTAGTGCCAGATAATATATACAGCTGGCAAGTATTTGATGATGATAAGGATTTGCTGAGATTTCTACATTGTATTGATGAGTATGAGAACCAGGAAATAGATTTTCAGAACTTTGTAGAGGTTGTAGATGGAAAAGAAACCCTCTTAGGGAAAGAAATAATTCAACTCAAGACAAATAAGATCCCTAGAGGGCTGGTTGCTTTAGAGAGAGCTTTTGACAATAGGGACCAATTTGTTACAAAGGCATCTTCAACAAATAAGAATGATTTGGAGGAGATAAACTTGGGGACATCTCATGCCCCCAAGAAGGTATACATTAGCAAATAGCTCAAACCACATATCAAAACTATGCTAATCGCATTACTAAGAAAGTATAAGCATGTCTTTGCCTGGTCATATGAGGACCTGAAAGCTTATAGAGAAGATTTATTCCAGCATGAAATCCCTTTGAAGCCTGAAGCTAAACTATTTAGACAAAAATAGAGACCTATCAACCCAACCTTAGCTCCAAAAATGCAAGAAGAACTTATAAAGCTTAGGGAGGTTGGAATAATTATGCCGATTAGACACTCAACTTGGGTGTCTAACCTTGTCCCAGTCAAAAAAAAGAATGGTGACATAAGATTATGTGTGGATTTTAGAATCTAAATCTATCTTCTTTGAAGGACAATTATCCATTGCCGAACATGGAAGCCATGTTGCAGAAAGTGACTGGCTGTGAACTTTTATCCATGATGGATGGATTTTCAGGGTACAATCAAGTGAAAGTAAAGGAATTAGAATAGTACAAAACTGCCTTCACCAATCCATGGGGAACCTATGTATATGTGAGAATGCCATTTGGACTGACAAATGTAGGTGCTACATTTTAGAGGGCAATGGATGTTACTTTTGCAGGATTGATTGACTCAATCTTGGCGGTGTATCAGGATGATTTGACAACTTATTCAAAAAAGGAAGAGCAGTACTGTATGCACTTGGAGTAGATTTTTATTAGAGCATTGGAATATGGCATCTCACTTAACCCAAAGAAATGTGCTTTTGGGGTAGTGGAAGGGAAATTGCTTTTACACATTGTTTCCAAGGATGGAGTCAGGATTGATCCTGAAAGGGTGGCTGCAATTAACAAAATTTAAATCCATAAAATAGTGAAAGGTGTTTAGTCCTTCTTTGGACAAATTAATTTTGTTAGGAGATTTGTTCCTAACTTTGCAGAGACTACAAAAGATATCTCCAAGATGTTGAAGAAAGGTGCAACTATCAAATGGGAAGATGAAACTACTAAATCATTTTGAAACATAAAAGAGGCAATAAAGATGGCTCCTGTGCTAAAATCTCTTGATTTTTCTAAGCCATTTCAGCTGTTCTCATTTGCTTCTTACCATACTATTGCTACATGTTTATTGCAGAAAAATGAAGAAGGTTTTGAACAACCTATAGCTTTCTTTAGCAAGTCATTGCAAGCTACTGAATTGAAATATGACATCATGGAGAAACAGACATATGCACTAGTTAGAGCAGTCAAAAGTTTTAGGCCATATTTGGTATGCTCTCAAATAGTTGCATACGTGTCTCATGCAGCAATCAAATATATCTTTACTCAACAAGAGGTAACTGGAAGAAGATGCAGATGGATAAATAAATTGCAAGAATTTAACATTGAGATACAGATCACAAAATTGGTAAGAGGACAAGGTTTGGCAAAATTGATGACACAGTCAAATCTAGAGGCATGCCAAGTGAATGTAGTGCATTATAAAATTATAAGTATGTCAGAATCTGAATGGTATAAGGACATTGTACATTATTTGCAAAATTTGAACTATCCTTCCCATCTCAATGACAATCAAAGGAGGACTTTAAAGCTGCAGGCTATTAAATACATCATTGTTCAAGGAGAGTTGTATTGGAAAAATCCTGATGGTGTATTACTCAGATGTGTGAATGAAGATCAGGCTAAGGATATTCTAAATGATATGCATAATGGAGTGTGTGGTGGATATTATACTGCCCGTACAACAACCCACAAAATTCTCAGAGCTGGCTACTAGCGGCCAACTCTCTTCTCAGATGCACAGAGAATGGTAAGAAAATGTGATCCTTGCCAGAGGTTCTCAGGAAAGCTAAAATATGAGGGTGCATTTCCCCTTAGGACTATAACTATAGAAGCTCCATTTCAGCAATGGGGAATTGATTTTATAGGGGAAATTTTAGAAAAATCAAGTGGAGGGCACAATTGGATTCTGGTTGCTACTGATTACTTCACTAAATGGATTGAAGCCGTTCCAACTAATAAGGCTGCAAGCAAAGTGGTGATGAATTTTATTCTAGAAAATATTATTATCAGATTTGGAGTCCAGCCAAATTGGTCACAGATAATGCAATGTGTTTCAGGTCTGGTGAATTTGTTGATTTTTGCAACAACTATGGAATAAATTTGTTACATGCATCACCCTACCATCCACATGGAAATGGTCAAGCAGAGTCAAGTAACAAAAGCCTCATGAAGATTGCCAAAAGGATAGTAGGTAAAAACAAAAGGGCTTGGGATTCAAAGTTGAAAATAGCATTATGGGCTGATAGAGTGACAGTGAAGAAAGCAACTGGAAAGTCACCTTTTGAATTGATATATGCTGTAGCAGCTACATTGCCTATAAACAACTTCCTACCAGTTTGTAAATTCATACAGGAAAATGAGGAGATTGAGGATTCAATGACTAGAAGAATAAATCAGCTAGTTGCACTAGATGAAGTGAGAAGGGAGGCACAGGAAACAAACATCAAGAGACAATAGAAGGTAAAATATTTGTTTGATAAAAGGGCTACAGAAATAAAGTTTCAAATTGGTGATTTGGTCCTTGTATGGAATGCAAGGAGCCAGGATAAGGGCAAGCATGGTAAGTTTGAGCCCTTATGGATGGGCCCGTACCAAATTTGCATCACTCATGGAGAGGATTCTTATTTTCTCCAGGCCCTAAGTGGTGAACTATTGGAATTGCCTGTGCACAATCAGTTCCTTAAAGCTTTCTTCTCATAGATGAATGCATTTCATGCACACTGTAAACTAGATGTAAATGTTTGTACATGTCTTGTATAGTCGGTTGTGTTTTGAGTTTTGTGTTTTGTTTGGTCTACCCCGGAGTAGTTTGGTTCTCGCTGCAGTCTTACATCTACACGTCCCCAGTCGGAGCCACTGGTGGTATTCACCTAGGGTTAGGGTCCTGAAATTGAGTTTGCAACTTCTTGTGTGTATTCCTTCAAACCCTTGGTGCCTTAGTTTAAATTGTTCCTCCACCTACATGCAGTGTTTTACCGTTTTTTCCTGTCGCACCTGAGAAAAATGTTAAGTCTTATATGTGCAAGTGCAAGTTGTATGTTGGCAGGCTTATGAAATCTCTATCGGCCTCTAAAAAATGATAAAGAATTGAGTTATATGCATTTTAGATGCATATTGGGCTCAAAAGGAAAATGTATAAGGGTGGAATATACAAGCGGGAATCTTCCAGGAATATTCGCTGCTTGCATATCGGGTTGCATGTATATTTGGTTTGTATGATCAGACATACAAAGGAAATGTACATTGAAATATATACAAAGGCTGGCGCACATACATTTGCTATAGTGCAGCAAGGATACAATTGGTGGGGCCCGCGGGTATGTACAAGTGAGTTTGTATATGGTCGATATACAAAGGAGATATGCATTCGCCGATATACAAGCCGGATTCCAAAATGTTTCAGATGTGCTTTTTAATTGTGGCGAAGTCTAGCTTGTACATTGCATTTGTATATGCGATGTGCAATCAAATGTGCAAAGGAGAGAGAAAATGGGTCGGGCCCACCAGTTGTATAAAATGGTGGTTGTATGTATGCTGACATACATTCAAAACATACAAGTACAAAGATCCATTCCGGACTCGAGTAGAATTCCAAGATGCTTCATACAAGTTTGGGGTCCGTAGCATGTATATTGGGTTTGTATATGCAGCATACAACCTGATATACAAAATAAAGATATACAACCTAGATGCGAAGGAGGAGTCAAATATAGAGAATAGTAATCTGAGGTCTGGGGGTTGTATAAGGTGATTGTATGCTTGTACAGTAGCCGATATGCAAAGAGATTGTCGCCAGGACTGTGTGTATCGGCCAACCTTTCTTGGGTCATTCCGATGGCCAATGGAGATGAAATGCACAACGACGGAGGACGAATCACAAGCTGCCACGTGCCTAGGAACTGTTGCATGTATATGCATTTTGCATATACAAGGGATTTTGAGAGGTGAACAGTGGCGATTGTATATGCATTTGGATATGTATATACAAGGGACAAAATGGCAAAATGAGGAAAGGGGAAAGTCAGTGATAGAAGTGTGGGGTGCCTACGTGGCATGTAATCATTGGCTCTTAGCTTTTTGCAGTTTTTAGCACCGTGGATCTCAGTGATGGAATCATGATTGACGGCCATGTTTTGAACCCATAGCGTAGGTGTTTTCCTGTGTATTTGCAATCATTTTTGAGCAGGAAAACAACAGAGGTATCCGTTGTTACATTTGAAAGAGGCCTGTTGGTAGGTGAGGCAATAATGGCGGATTTGCAGAGGATAGTCGATGGAGTTGATGGGTTAGCAACCCGATTGAAGATGAAAGTCCTTGAGTGGCAGTGCGGATCCCGATTTCACTTGCTTCCTCCTCTTTATCTCTCTGCGGCATTAACTATTTTTGAGTGCCATTTCTCATGCATTGTATCTGGCGGGATTTTTTGACGTGTGATGTAATTAATTTGTTGGATGTAGAGTTTGACTATATAAGGGGCAAACTATGTCATTCATTGGTTGTTCAAAACTGGACAATACTTGGGTGTTGTGATAAGATACAGCTTCGTTGGTGGCCCTGTTTTGGATGTTTTTGTGAGTTTATGAATCTCATGTTGTATGTTTAATGCATAAATCTACTAGTTTCATGTTGATTTAAATGAGTAATGCTTCATTACATGTGTTCTATTACTTGTCTCCAAATTGAATGTATTCTTCTTTTGAATCTAAATAGCTAAGGGGTGTCTAAGATTCTCGAATATGGATTTGCTATATTGAATGCTTGGTCTTTTACTTCTGCTCAAGGAGTAGATTAAATGTTTTAGGTTAAAGTGTTAAGAAGAATATATTGCAATGAGGATCGTCTAAGCAGAGGTAACCAAACACTCAATTTTGGGAAGTATCTGTAAGGCAGATATCAAACAATCCCCTTGAAACTTAGTCATCAATATAAGTTTATGTGTACATTCACATGTGTATGTCTATTGACTCCGAGCTCTGGATAGGCACCAATCCATTCTTGTATTGAGGTTGCAACCCAAAGTCTCAGTTTTGCATCCAAACATAAAATCAAACTTAAACTTCAAATACAAACCTTTAGGACGTTAGAAGTAGTTTTAGGACCAAAATCCTCTGTCTCACAACTAAATATAGGCCCAAAGCTAGCCCCTTTGCACTTATTCCACAGTTTTGGTTTGCATAAAGGAGGATTTATCTACTTTGTATCAACATCCAAGTAAGTTTAATGTGTATATGTCATAGATGTTGAATAGGGAATACCCCCCTTGGTTCAGCAGAGCCTAAAGAAGAAGAGGAGATATTTATAGAGTCTATCTCCTATACTATTGGCCCCTTAGCCCGGGAATCCTCTTGATCAATGATGGCTACTTTGTAGGGATAACTGGGAACAAGCATTCAGTCTGGGAAAGTAACCAACAACTTCTCCAAGAGCAATCTCCTCATAGGTCTCTGTTGAACTCACATCCAACCAAGGTGAGGACTCCTCGGATTTCCTGCTGCAAATTCTGATCAAGCACAACATATACAGTCTCACCTTATTCTCCATGTATCCATGAGTACCTACGAACAATCACCTCATGCTGAACTCCAACTGCATCACTACAACACTATGAAGTAATCAAGAAAATGATAAATCTACCCAAACATAGAGAAGTTACCAGACCACTGTCAAAGCTCCAATCATCTAAATCAGGAACTTATCATGACATCATGTTCTTACCATCTCCCTTAGGAGATTCCATGCTTCAGGTGAACTTAACCAAAGTCTCAAGAGCAATATATCATGCCAAAACTCAAATCATTAAACAAGAGTATATCATGACATGAAACTAATCAAGCTCTAAACCACCATCAACTGTCAAGCATCACCAACACCTCAGCCAAGAATTTCATGAATCCTCCATGACTTGAAGATGTTATTCATCCTCAAATAGTGCCCTTGCAAATGCGAAAGAACCCTTCTGCAGCAACAGGATCAAAGAGATCCTCCTAGTAACATCTACAACACTAAAGAAGATCATTCACCACTAAGTGATGAACACACAGTCAATGCTAAAGCTCCCACTGAACTGTAACAATAGAGCTTTCTAGGCATCATGACCAAACATCTTCTCATCTGAAAATAGGTCTCCATAACTGACTATTCAGGTACTCAACAACATCCATCGTCTCATCCCGAAACAGTCACACCAATTCACAAGTGACCACAGACAAGGCCAGCTAACAAGTCTGCACAATCAAATAATCAATCTTGTGGATATAGACCGTCCACTTCCACGTTATCCCACTGCAATCAATAGGCCATACACACCTAAAAAATTGCATAACTTGTAGATCCAACCAATGTACCATGCAAACTCACTATCACACTGGAAACTGCAAAACTGAGATATCAAGGAACTGATAACAATGTAGACAACACTACTTGAGCATCAGATTACTTACAAATCTAATTCACCAAACATGTCCACAACCTGAACACCATAGTATTCTAAAAACAACAAGCATTTCCATAGAAATACTGAGTGACATATCACATACCAGCATTCCTATGCAGAGAAAGCATTTCACCTCCTCACACCATGCATGGAGCATGCATGCAAAACTGCAACTATATCATCCAGCAACACCCCAGAAGCCAGGGTCTAGAAATTGCTTAACTGCAGCTTCACAGAACCACGAGTTTTTCTTTTGACTATGTAAAACCTACAAAACCACCGTGTTTAAAAAACACCCATGCACATCCATACCCACTTCACATTTGGAAGACCCAAAAGTCTACAACATAAACTCCATAACAATTAAACTAGAATAATGGATCATCACGAATATGCATAACGAATATGCATAACCATAGATTTTAAGGAAAAACTATAAAACCCCTCAAATCCAATAAACATGAATTTGAGTCATGCAAGTACAAAATATCCAATTAAGGAAACAACATTTCAAGAGCTTCAGGCCCACTTGTAGACCAATCCCTCAACCACCAACATGCACATGCATCTGAGAGAATCAGGCTATTACAGAAGCTCTCAGACCTTCCAATGATCAACTTCATAGCCTTTATGCAACTGGGGCAATAGAAAACAATGCTTTCCAATACTAGGAACAAAAAATATCTAGCATAAGCACACTTCTCCATGGCTGAGCAGTAACACAAACTTCTTCATATCATCAGAGAGCCTCTCACATAGACACCCAATATGAAAGTTACTGCAGCAACACAACCACAAAGCAAATTGTTGCAAGTATGGGCTTAACTAGTGTTGTCATTGATGTCAACATACTCTTGTTGCATTAATGATAAGGATTGGATGAGTGGTGAGCTGAGGATATTGAGAAAATTAGTCTCAATCAGGAATAGTGAAGAACAGTGATGACAGTAAAGAAAAAGTCCAATATAGGATGAGGATTAGAGGATGCGGTTTAAAGGGTTTGTAGATATGTGTCTTAAGATGGTCCAGTAGAGATTTCAAAGGTCCGCATGAAGATCTGAAGAATTTATGGCTGTTCAAATTAAACCGGTTCCGACAGGTGTTCAGAGGTGACAAAGTGACACAGATAGGTCCGGTGAGATCCGGAAATGCATTATCCTATTCTACGGATTTGAGGGAGTGTTGAGGAAGTCTCCGTGAAGTGTCAACTCGATTGGTTCATGGTTTGAAGGTCTGCAAGCATCTATTCCTTTGTGACAGTGGTGACAGACTATGTTCTTGAGGGTCTGGATGAAGGAGAGAAGAATTTCAGTATGCAAATGAAGTGCGAATGATCTTAGTGATTCATGCAAGCTTGTGGAGGTCTTTGGATCGTGTCAAGTTTGTGTTGATGGTCCGCATTGGAGTTAGAGCTTGCAATTGAGGAATAACTTCCAGATGATGGTATTCTTTCTGAGACTGGCCGACTGGATGAATTTTACATCTTGTGGATGTTCTTGTAGATGTTTGCCAACTTAGATGATTATTCCTAAGTTGATGTCTTGTATAAATAAGGGATTGTGAAGTCATTTCAAAGGTGTCTTGTGTGATGAGAGTGTGGTAGCAAGGAGGAGAGCGAAAGGCAGAGTAGAAGTATTGGGCTTAAATGGAACTGATTCAAGCATGGTGAAGATGCTATTTTCTAGTTCAAGTAGGTGATACTTATTTCTTTGTAGACAGTGTGTCTCCTGTAGGCAATGAGCCTCTTGTGAGCAGTGTGCTCAGAAAGTGAGCCCTAATTGGCGTGTGCCATTTTGTTCTTTCTATTCTTCTAACTAAGAATACAATCTTGGGTTAATCACCTCGTGGTTTTTTCCCTTAACCAGGTTTTCCATGTCAAATCTTGGTGTCTCATGCATTGATTTGTTTATGCTCTTAATTCATTGCATTATGTTTCCATGATTAACTTATTATTACACTGCTGAATTACAAAGTGAAGTTGAGTGTTTAATTGGAAGAAAGTTTTGGACAACTGATTCACCCCCCCTCTTAGTTGTCTGCCCTAAGTCTAACAATTGGTATCATAGCCAAGTTCCTCTAAAAGGAGCTTAACCGCTTGAGGAGATCCAGAATGACGTCTTACAAGAAGGATAGTCTGAAGTTTGATGGAACCAATTTTAATCTTTGGAAAGGTCGCATGAAATGTCACTTACAATGTATGGCAATGGCGTATTGGACCATGGTTACAACAAAGTATAGACCTCCACAGGGTGGTCCGAAAGCCCCAAATGAAATCATAGATGTTGAAAACAATCTGCGGACTATAAAAGCTCTTCTAAGTGCATTATCTGATTTAGAGCTCTCAAATGTTATTGACCTACCAACTGCTTTTGAGATTTGGGAAAAATTGGAACTTCTGCATGAAGGAGACAAGTATGTTAAAAGTGCAAGGCTACAAAGTCTGAAAGAGAAATTTGAAAATTTGAAGATGAGAGATGATGAAAATATTACTACTTTTATGCCAAGAGTAAATGAGATTGTTTGTGGAATTAGAAATACTGGTGGAGTCTTGGATGAAGATGAGATTCTTGGCAAAATTCTCAGATCCCTTCCTGCTTCTTATAAAATCAAGGCTGCTGCCATTGAAGAATTTAGAGCCCATACAACTGTCACAAGAGATCAATTAGCTGGTAAATTGGCTGCATTTGAAATGACCGAGTTTGGAGATGCCCCTCCTAAGATTGAATCTGCATTCAAAGCCAGTGCCTCTGTGAAAGGGAAACAAAGGTTTGATCCAGGAGAGAACTCTTCAAGAAAACTCTCATGGTATGAAAGAACAAGAAAAGACCTAGAAGAGGAGGAAGCAGAAACTGCTCAACTTGAAGCTCTTATTGCAAAAAGACTACCAAGAGGATCTAGTAAGTATGAAGGAAAATTGCTTTTAAAGTGTTTTAACTGCAATAAGATTGGTCATTTTGCCTCAAAGTGTCTGGAAAGATTTTCAAGGCCAAATCCTAACAGATCAAGGTTCCAAAAGAACTGTTACTATGTTCATGAGGAAGATGATAATGAAGGAGTAACATATGATGAATAAGAGACAGGAAACAAATCCAGAAATGAATGGGTGTTCATTGCCATCAAGGAAGAAGATCCAATGTCCTCTATATCTATCAATCATAAGACTATGGAAAGAGCTCTAGCTGCCCAAGTTGAGGAGAAGGATGATTGGGTCATTAATAGTGGATGCTCTCACCATACGATAGGTGACAAAAATAAGTTCATAGATTTGGAGAGGTATGAAGGAGGAGTGGTAAAGTTTGGTGATAATTCTGTTGGTAGAATTAGAGGAAGAGGAACTATTTCTTTTGATGGAAGGAACAAAACCGGTAATGTACTGTAAGTTGAAGGTTTGAAGCACAATCTTCTTAGTGTTGGACAGTTGGTGGACAAAGGCTATGATCTTCAATTCAAGAATGGAAAATGCAAGATCTTTGAAAGTTCTGGAACAGATATTGCATTCGGTACTCAAACAAATGGTAATATCTTTCATTTGGTTGGTACTGGTAAAAGTTGCTTATTTGTTCAAGTTGATCAGAGTTGCTTATGGCATAGGAGGATGTGTCATGTGAATTTTAGTAATATAATCAAGATAAGCAATACTTAGGCTCTAAGAGATCTTCCAAAATTGGTGAAACCTACTAATAGCTTGTGCAAAGAATGTCAATTGGGTAAGCTAAGCAGAATCACATTCAAGAGTAAGGAACTATCCTCTACTGGATTATTGGACTTAGTTGATACTGATCTTTGTGGTCTAGAAAGAATCAGGAGTGTGCAAGGTGACAGATACTTCATGTTACTAATTGATGACTATTCTCAGATGATGTGGGTAACCTTTCTGAAAGAGAAATCAGAAGCTCTTGAGAAATTCAAAATATTCAAGGCTATGGTAGAGAATGAAACCAGATTAAAATTGAAATGTCTGAGGTCTGATAGAGGTGGAGAATTCACATCCGGTGAGTTCATATAATTATGTGAGAAGCATGGAATAAAGAGACAGTTGTCTGCTCCTAGGACTCCACAGTAGAATGGAGTAGTGGAAAGAAAGAACTAGACCATCCAGGAAGCATCTAGGACCATGATGATGGAAGCAAATGTTCCTCAGATCTATTGGAGAGAAGCTGTCAGCACTACAGTCTATACTCTCAATCGAGTTCAAATCAAAAGCAATACCGGTAAGACTCCTTATGAACTCTGGTTTGGCATTACTCCTACTGTAAGGTATTTTAGAGTCTTTGGTAGCAAATGTTACATGAAAAGAGATGAAGATCTAGGGAAGTTTGATGCTAGAAGTGATGAAGGAATATTCTTGGGTTAATCTACTCAAAGCAAAGCATACCAGTGCTATAACAAGAGATTGAGAAAGATTATAGAAAGTACAAATGTGAAGGTTGATGAAGGAATTGAAAAACCCTCAAGGTTTTATGAATATGATGAAGATGATCAAAATGGTGTTCTGACTCAAGGAGCCCAAGCCTCCTCTGAAAGTCAGATTCAAACTGATCCAGTAAATCAGGAAGAAGAGATGAGTTTTAATGAGCCTGATCAAGAAGCAGAAATGCAAGAATCTCCCAAAGTTCCTAGGTATGTAAGACTGAACCACTCTGAAGATCAAATCATAGGTGATAAAAGAAAAGGTGTACAAACAAGAAGAAGGATTGCTTAAGATTTAGAAGAGTATTGTCTGATTTTAAAGATTGAACCTAAGATAGTGAATGAAGCTTGCAATGATGAAAACTGGACTAAAGCAATGGAGGAAGAACTTACGCAAATTGAGAAAAATCACACTTGGAATCTTGTTCCCAGACCTAGAAACAAGAATGTGATTGGAACAAAATGGGTCTTTCAGAACAAACTGAATGAAGTTGGTGAAGTAGTCAGAAATAAAGCCAGATTGGTCTGCAAGGGTTACTCTCAAATAGAAGGAGTTGATTTTGAAGAAACCTTTGCTCTGGTGGCAAGAATTGAAGCAGTTAGATTATTTCTTGCTTTTTCTACCTTAAAGGATTTCAAAGTATATCAGATGGATGTCAAGTCTGCCTTCCTGAAAGGTGACTTCGAAGAAGTATATATTGAGCAACCAGCTGGATTTCAATTGTCTGATCATGGTGATATGGTCTGCAAGTTGAAGAAGGCACTGTATGGACTGAAGCAAGCCCTAAGAGCCTGGTATGAAAGATTGGATAAACATCTTTTGAAGATTGGTTTCAACAAAGGTACTGCTGATAGTAATTTGTATTTCAAAATTGACCATGAAAATATCTTGATTGTTGAAGTGTTGGTTGATGATATCATTTTTGGAGGAAGCGATAGTATGTGTAAAACCTTTGCAAATCAAATGAAAAGTGAATTTGAGATGTCCATGCTTGGGGAAATGAATTTCTTCTTGGGCCTACAAATCACTCAAACAAAGAAAGGAATCTTCATTTCTCAGACCAAATATGTGAAAGAATTGTTGAAGAAATTTAGGATGGAAGACTCAAAACAAATGAGTACTCCCATGGCAACTGGATGTAAGTTGAGCAAGGATGATGACTCTCCCAAGGCTGATTAGAAAACGTATAGGTCAATGAATGGAGGACTGTTGTATCTTACTCAAACTAGACCAGACATTATGCAGGCTATTGGTCTTGTTGCTAGATTCCAGGCTGATCCTAGAGAATCTCATGTCATGGCAATCAAGAGGATTTTTAGATATCTAAAAGGGATAGTTGAGTATGGTCTGTGGTATCCTAGAGATCAATATTTCTCTCTTCATGCATATACAAATGCTGATTGGGCAGGAGATGTGGATGACCGGAAGAGCACCAGTGGTGGAGCATTCTTTTTGGGGAAGAGATTGGTTTCTTGGTTGAGCAAGAAATAAGAGGCAATAGCTCTGTCCATGACAGAAGAAGAATATATTGCAGCAGCAGGTAGTTGCACTCAATTTTTGTGGATGAAGCAGATGCTAAGAGACATCAGAGTGGAGTATGAGGAGCCTATCACAATTTTCTGTGACAATTCAAGTGCAATAAATATATCTAAGAATCCGGTGTTGCATTCAAAGACTAAACATATATCCATCAAGTTTCACTTTCTGAGAGAGCAAGTGAACAAGAATGAAGTCAGATTGGAGTTTGTGCCTTCCAAGGATCAGATTGCAGACATCTTTACTAAACCTCTACCTAAGGACTCTTTTGAGTATCTCAGGGAGAAGTTAGGGGTTATTGCCCCTTCGGTGATGAACTAAGGAGCACTGATGTGCATCAGTCTGGTGGATATCACAGTCCTATCTTGTGGTCCAGATTGATGATGGGGAGCTGCTACTCACGGGGAGTAGCAGGTATGATTCTGAAGTGGTGGAATTGCAAGTATGTGCCCTTTGCCATTGATGTCAAAGGGGGAGAGAAGACATGTGAAAAATAAGTGGTTGCTGATCAAAGGGGAGCAGTAAAGGGAGAGAAGACATGTGAATGGTTGTTGCTAACAGGGGGAGTTGTGACAGTGAGGAGAAGTTCTTGTCTTGATGATCAAAACAGTTTTTCACATCGTATGTTGCCATCAATGACAAAGGGGGAGATTGTTGAAAGTATGGGCTTAACTGGTGTTGTCATTGATGTCAGCATACTCCTATTACATTAATGATAAGGATTGGATGAGTGGTGAGCTGAGAATATTGAAAAAATTAGTCTCAATCAGGAACAGTGAAGAACAATGATGACAGTAAGGCAAAAGTCCAATATAGGATGAGGATCAGAGGATGTGGTTTAAAGGGTTTGTAGATATGTGTCTTAAGATGGTCCAGTAGAGATTTTAGAGGTCCGCATGAAGATCTGAAGAAGTTATGGCTATTCAAGTTAAACCGGTTCCGGCAGGTGTTCAGAGGTGACCGAGTGACATAAATAGGTCCGGTGAGATCTGGAAATGCATTATCCTATTCTATGGATTTGAGGGAGTGTTTAGGAAGTCTTTGTGAAGTGTCAACTCGATTGGTTCATGGTTTGAAGGTTTGCAAGCATCTATTCCTTTGTGACAGTGGTGACAGACTGTGTTCTTGAGGGTCCAGATGAAGGAGAGAAGGATTTCAGTATGCAAATGAAGTGCGGATGATCTTAGTGATTCAGGCAAGCTTGTGGAGGTCTTTGGATCATGTCTAGTTCATGTTGATGGTCCACATTGGAGTTGGAGCTCGCAATTGAGGAATAACTTCCAGATGATGGTGTTCTTCCTGAGACTGGCCAACCAGATGAGTTTTACATCTTGTGGATGTTCTTGTAGATGCTTGCCGACTTAGATGATTATTCCTAAGTTGATGTCTTGTATAAATAAGGGATTGTGAAGTAATTTCAAAGGTGTCTTGTGTGATGAGAGTGTGGTAGCAAGGAGGAGAGTGAAAGGCAGAGTAGAAGTATTGGGCTTAAATGGAACTGATTCAAGCATGGTGAAGATGCTATTTTCCAGTTCAAGTAGGTGATACTTATTTCTTTGTAGACAGTGTGTCTCCTGTAGGCCGTGAGCCTCTTGTGAGCAGTGTGCTCGGGCAGTGAGCCCTAATTGGCATGTGCGATTATGTTCTTTCTATTCTTCTAACAGAGAATACAATCTTGGGTTAATCACCTCATGGTTTTTTCCCTTAACTGGGTTTTCCACGTCAAATCTTGGTGTCTCATGCGTCGATTTGTTTATGCTCTTAATTCATTGCATTATGTTTCCATGATTAACTTATTATTACACTGCTGAATGGCAAAGTGAAGTTAAGTGTTTAATTGGAAGAAAGTTTTGGACAACTGATTCACCCCCCCTCTCAGTTGTCTACCCTAAGTCTAACACAAACCCCATGCAGCAGGATTAAATACTATCAACTAAGAGCCTCAGGCCACATCATGACCAGCTCTAGTCTCTTCATCTTCACCATCCTTCAAGCGCCTGCTGTAACATGAAGACAAGATTAACTGCGAGACTTCCACTCAAACAAGGATCAAACAAATAGACGTTTTCTTCAGATTTACTCAAGCCTATCACACTAAGAAATCATCACAGAAGGAATACCCAGACCTTATACACCAGGAACTCTTACATGCAAACACATGCAGCACACAAACGTACATATGTGAGCAACAAAGCAGATCCCAAAAGAAGGCTCTGATACCACTTGTAAGGAAATAAGAGCATTTCAGAACGTATTTCTAAGAAAAGTGGTGTCTTCGACAGATTTAAATTCTTTTCAATCTCTTCCAAAACACGCACAACTATGCCACAAAGTGGAAACAGACATAGAACATTTCCAACATTGATCCTTAGAGGAAAGCACAAGCAACATTAACCGGTTTCAACAACAAAAACATTAAACTTGAAAGACAGAACAAGAACACAAATTTATGTGGGGAAAATGCTTACGGGTAAAAAAACTCACACTCCAAAACACTGAGCCATTGTATTATTTAGCAACCAAATAGTTACAATACATTTACAAGCTCATAGCCTTTACAAGAGATTAACATCTTGTTCCTTCTAAAGAATAGCTGACAGTATAACCTTGCACAAAGTTCTCCAGCACTCGGGTCAGCATACTATTATCGTGCTACAAATAGCACACAGTACAGATCTTCACCCTCTCAGCCAAAATCCCCTTCACCTGATGTCTGCTCTTTTTCATCTCTCCACAGTCCCTTCACATACTATTAACATGCTGCGTACAACATATAGCACAGGACTTCACCGAAGAAGAAAATCAGAGCTCACCGGATTGAACTCTCTGTCACTATCTCTCTCTATTTCTCTATCGAATCCCAATTGCTTTTAGCAATCCAATCGATTCTCATGCAACTGACTATTCATTCCAACTGCCCAGCATTGCTGTCATCCAACTATCCAAACTGTCGCTTCTAACCATTCGCATATTCGTGAGAAACTTTAGTCCCACATGCATCCAACATCGATCGCTTTTCTAGTTAATATACATGACCACACTGAAGTCTATCGTCAACACTTTTGTCGCCGACGACCCCAATCTAACCTCATCAGTGTAATCCAAACCATCGGCCAACACTTCATCATTCACTCCGACGGTTCCATGTCTCGGTGATGTCTTTAACTTAACATATACATAACATGACTTACTATAGCCGGTAAGCCAATGTATCATTCCCCGATGTTAATGACACAGCCGATCATCCTTTGTATCTAACTCAATGTATCTTTCCAATGTACATTCGAAACATACAACCTCAACATACAATTGCAGGATACACACGAAATGATACTCACATGCATTTGCAGTATACACACGAAATGTTCACAACATACATTTGCGATATACACACAAATTGTATATTCAGTGAAACAACGTGAAAATCATGCCGATGCCAACTTCGTCAACCTTTTGAACCATTGAACCTGACGCGAAGTTAAAGCCTTCATCGAAGTAACCAATGCATGTCGGTTGAACCATTGAACCTGATGGACGAAGTTCAAACCTTCATCGAAGTAACCAATGCATATCAGTTGAACCATTGAACCTGATGAACCTGACAAACCATTTAACCAATGAACCAATGAACCAATGAGCCATTGAACCTATAATCTGAGTCACAAGTACTTAACAATTAGTCTTGCCATTTGAGATAACCAATGCACCGAGCACATTCATGCGGCTCATGAACAAGGTATTGAAAGAATTTTTGGTAAGTTTTGTTATTGTTTATTTAGATGATATTTTGATTTTCAGTAAAACTTGAGATGAGCATATGATGCATATCAGAAGAGTTTTGGAGAAGCTGAGGGGGGAGAAGTTGTTGATCAATCTAAAGAAATGTAGCTTTGCAAAGGAGTTGGTATACCTAGGATTTGTTGTCTCAGAGGAAGGTCTTAAGATTGACCCAGAGAAGGTGAGGGCTATCATTGAATGGCCTATGCCATGGAGTGCTTCCGAGGTAAGATCTTTTCATGGTTTGGCAAGTTTTTACACAAAGTTTATCAGGAATTTTAGTAGCATTTGTGCACCCCTAACTGAGACAATGAGAGGGGATAAAAAAGAGTTTAGATGGACTAAAGGAGCAAACAAAAGCTTTGATACATTGAAGCAAAAAGTCATAGAGCAACCTGTTTTGGCACTTCCAGATTTTAATAAGGTATTTCAGGTAGATTGTGATGCTAGTGGTAATGCTATAGGAGCTATTTTGAGTCAAGAAGGTAAGCCCATTGCCTATTTTAGTGAGAAGCTTAATGATGCCAAGAAAAAGTATTCTGTTTATGATCATGAATTTTATGCAATAGTTCAGGCTTTGAAGAAATCAAGACATTATCTATTGCCAAAGGAGTTTGTTTTATATACTGATCATCAGGCTTTGCAATATCTTAATAGTCAAGGAAAGTTGAATCAGAGGAACTTAAAATAGGTTGAGTTTTTGTAGAGTTATACTTTTGTTTTGAAGCACAGGAGTGGGAAGTCCAACAGAGTTGCAAATGCTTTGAGTAGAAGGCAAAATTTGTTGACAGAAATGAAGATAGAGGTTGTTGGGTTCGATCAGCTCAAAAGTTTGTATCCTGAAGATCTAGATTTTACAGAGGCCTAGAAATCTTGTTTGGAACTGAAGAGACCTAATGTCTCAAGTTACTACTTGGAACCTCATTCATTCATTGGTTTTGTTCATAGCAAGTACATGTTCATCATTCATCGACAAGGTTTGAACTGTCGACGAACTCTTGACTTGTTCACACTGGAGCTATCGGGTAGACTTTATGTATCGGTGGGAGTGAGGAGTCTTTGGCTGATCTGCAAGGTTTCACTGACGAAGGGCTAGCTATCAGGTTGACATGCTCTATCAGTTTGGATTGGTGTTGCTTCTCTGATCGATATGTGTCACACCGATGTGATATGTCTATAGGCATAAGGTTGGCCATCAACTGAGCCTGTGGTAGGTACTCCGACGGTCTTCTGTTACTCCAATGAAGGATGAAGGCTTGGGCATCGGTGGGACAAGGAACCATTGGTGTGGATGGTGGAGTGGTCTCCGATGGCTTGGGATATTCTGATGAGGCTTAGACTGGCATCATCGGCAACAAAATTGCCGACGATAGTCTTACTGAGTGTTCGTGTATGTAAACCAAGATATCAAACTTGAACTGGTGAATGTGGGACTAAAGGTCTCACATGAATACGAACAGTTATGCGGCGGTTGGAAGATAGCGATGCTGGGTCAGTTGGAACGAACAATAAGGGCAGAAGTTCAAAACTATTTTGCTCTTGAAGACTGTGATATATACAGATTTGGTGAGGTCGTCTGGTCTTGATGATGAGATTCAATCAAATTGTTCATTATGTAGATGTACAGAGGAAGTGAATTGTGTGTATGATTTGAGAATCAATACTTGAGCGAGAAGGTTGGGATCTTTATTGTAACCTTTCTAAGCTTACTGTAAATAAAGATTGTCTCTCTTGTGGTGGTGGGTTTTTTACTTGAAAGGGTTTTCCCACGTACATCTGGTGTTGTTATCTGTTATCTTGTATGTTTATTCTATATTTTCTGGTGTGTTCACCTTTGTATTTGAATTAAACGTTACCTGTCTGCATTATCCCCTTTGAATTGACATTAGGGAAGCTATATTCCGCACCTGTGCTTTCCTTACAAGTGGTATCAGATCCTGGCTAGTTGTGTTATCCTTGTTGGTAGGTTGGGTTTTTTGTGTTAGTTCTGTGAGTGGGAGTTCTGTAGAGGTCTATTTTGTTAAATAAGATGGCAAGTGCATCAGGAAAAGTAGACATTGAAAAGTTCAATGGCACAAACTTTGAGTTGTGGAAGCTTAAGGTTGAAGATTTACTGGTCAACAGAGATCTTTGGGTTGTTGTGTCTGGGACTAAACCTTTAGGCATGAAGTAAGAAGACTAGGACCTGGCAGATAGGAAAAGCAGAGGACTGATAAGGTTAAGTTTAGCAGATTCTGTTCTATTAAACGTCCATGAGGAGAAGACTGTAAACGCTTTGTGGAAGAAGTTGGGAGATATTTATCAGGGCAAGTCCTTGGTGAATAAAATTTTCCTAAGAAAGAAGTTGTACTCTTTGAAGATGGATGAAGGAGCATCTGTAGTAGACCATCTGAACTCATTTAATATGATTGTTGTATAGTTGAATTCTGTAGGTATAAAAATAGAAGAGGAGTACCGCTATATGCTTTTGTTGTGTTCCTTACCTAACTCATGGGATCATCTTATGATGGCTATTGGAAGTACAACAACCACATTTAAAACTGAAGAAGTTGTTGCCTCGCTGTTATCTGAAGAGATGTGGAGGAAATCTTCTGAGATGGCCAAAGAGGTTCTGTTCGTTTGAGGTAGATCAAAGGAAAGAGACAAGAAGTCGAAGTCCAAATCAGAGGGGAGATCAAAATCTCCTAGCAAAAAGTCCAAGGTGAAGTGCTGGAATTGTGGATAGAAAGGACACATCAGAAAAAAATGTAAAGAGGAGAAAAAGAAGAAGAAGAAGAACTTCTCTGACACCGATTCTTCTCAGAGTGATGCTGATGCCTTCATTGCTGCCTTGGCAATGCCTACATCTGAAGATGTATGGCTGGTGGATTCAGGAGCATCTTTTCATATGACATCTCACAGAGAATGGTTCACTAAGTATGAACCGTATGCTGGTGCGAAGGTGTTTCTAGCAAGTGATTCGACACTGGAAATTGTTGGCCAAGGAAGAGTCAGAATCTAGTTCTCGGATGGTAGAATAAAGGGAATGAATGGAGTATTACACATATCAGTTCTGGCTTGAAATTTACTTTCTGTTAGTAAGCTTAATGATGTTGGAGTGCAAGTTACTTTTGTGAATGGTGGTTGTAAGATGACTAGAGGTTCTATTGTACTGGCAAAGGGTGAATGCATTGGAACTTTGTATAGGTTAGATGCTAAACTAGTGTGCTATAATAATGTCTCTGTAAAATCTAAAAAAGCTACTATTGTAACACATGATGCAAACTCTATGGAAGTTAAACTTCCTACAGAGAAAACAATGCTCTGGCATCATAGACTTGGTCACATAGGTTAAAAAGGTTTAAAAACCTTGAAAAACAAAAACCTGGTAGATGGGTTGATTGATTGTAATCTGGAGTTCGATTTCTGTGAACATTGCATATATGGAAAATAGAACTATGTTTCTTTTTACTCTAGTTCTCATAAATCTTCTGGTGTTCTGGACTATGTACATTTTGATATTTTTGGTCCAATTGATGTTCCTTCTCTGTCTAAATCAAGATACTACGTATCATTTATTGATGATTATTCAAGGAGGGCATTTGTATATTTTTTGAAAAATAAATCAGAAGTGTTTAGTCGGTTTAAAGAATTTAAAAATCTTGTGGAAAATCAGACTAGTAGAAAAATAAAATGTTTGAGAACGGATAACAGTGGTGAATATTGCAATGCAGATTTTGATAAATATTGTATTGATCATGGAATAAAAAGGCATAAGACTACACCTTATACTCCACAGCAAAATGGAGTTGCTGAAAGGTTGAATCGATCATTGATGGAGAAAGCAAGAAGTATGTTGAGTTATGCTGGTCTTGAACAAAGGTTCTAGGTTGAGGCAGTTGCTACAACTTGTTACTTGTTGAATCGTTCTCCTACTTCGGCATTGGTTGATAAGACGCCTATGGAAGCATGGTTTGGAAAGAAGCCCTCTCTAAGATATCTTCGTGTCTTTGGTTGTGAGGCATATGATCATATTCCTGAGGTAAAAAGATCTAAGCTGGATTACAAGGCAGTCAAATGTATCTTTATTGGCTATGGAGTCAGTGTTAAAGGGTACAAGCTTTGGAATCCTGAAACTAAAAAAGTAATTTATAGCAGGAATGTAATTTTCAGAGAACTGAAACCTTTGGTTATTGATCCTCAACCAGAGAAGACAAAAGTGAAGAAGGAAAAGAGTGTTGTTAATATTCCTCTAACCCTGTAAAAGAGGAACAACAAGCACCAAGTGTAGATGATTCAGAAGTGAGTTCGAGTAGCTCCGAAGATTCAAATCCAAACCAAGAACCTGAACCTGCACCTCAGCCATTGAGGAGGTCTACACGTGAAAGAAAACAACCAGATAGGTATGGATTTTTAGTACTTGATTCAAGTTGTGCCTATGCTTTGCTTACTGATACTGATGAACCTAGGACTGTGAAAGAATCTATTAGTTTACCTGATTCAGATTCTTGGTTGGAAGCAATGGATAATGAAATGTCATCGTTGGAGAAAAATGGAACCTGGGATCTGGTGCCCTTGCCTAAAGGTAGAAAACCTATGGGCTGTAAGTGGGTATTTATAAAGAAATATGGTCCAGATGGTAGTATTGAAAAGTACAAGGCAAGACTAGTTGCTAAGGGGTATTCTCAAAAGGAAGGTATAGATTATGGAGAAATCTTTTCTCCTGTAGCTAAGCTGACATCCATTAGATTTTTGTTGTCACTTGCAGTAGCGTATGACTTTGAAATTAAGCAGATGGATGTGACGACAACATTTCTTCATGGGCACCTTGAAGAAGAAATTTATATGTCCCAGCCAGAGCATTTTGTGGTAAAAGGTAAAGAACATCTGGTATGTAAACTTAAAAAGTCTCTTTATGGCTTGAAGCAATCTCCTAGAATGTGGTATTAAAAATTTGATACGTATGTTTTATCTTTGGGATTTGTGAGATCTAAATCTGATCATTGTGTCTATTATAAAACTGATGGTGATTAGATTATTATAATTGTACTGTATGTGGATGACATGTTATTCATTGGCAATGGTAAGGGAATGATCTCAGTTGTCCTTAAAATTTGAAATGAAGAATCTGGGGGCAGAGAAGTACATTCTGGGAATGGAAATCAAAAGGGACAGATCTAGTAGAAAGCTTTGGCTCAGCCAGAGAAAGTATATTACCAATGTTCTTAATAAATTTAATATGTATGATTACAAACAATTAGTTGTTCCAGTTTTGCAGGGAACGAAACTATCTATTGAAGATTGTCTAGAATCTTCGAATGAAATTAACGACATGAAAAAAGTGCCTTATGCAAGTGTTGTTGGTAGTTTAATGTACGCAATGGTCTGTACTAGACCAGACATTGCCCAGGTAGTGGGAGTTTTGAGCCGATTTATAGAAAATCCAGGAAGATCACATTGGGATGCTGTGAAGAGAGTTATGAGGTATTTGAAGGGAACTTCTGACTATGCTATTTGCTATCATGGAAACTCAGTTGGATCTAAGAAATCTATCAGCATTCAGGGATATGTTGATTTTGATTGGGCAGGGGACATTGATAGTAGAAGATCCACTAGTGGATATGTATTCACATTAAATGGTGGTGCTATCAGTTGGATGAGTAAGCGGCAAGCTGTAGTCTCTTTGTCCACAATAGAGGGAGAGTACATGGCAGCTACTCATGCATGCCAAGAAGCCGTTTGGTTGAAGAGGTTGTGTTCTGATGTCGGTTTTGATGTAGGGCAGATACAAATTCATTGTGACAGTCAAAGTGCTATCTGTTTGGCAAAAAATCCTACTTTTCACGCTAGGACAAAACATATTGATGTCCAATATCACTTTGTTCATGATATGGTGGAAGACAAAAAGGTAAAGCTGGAAAAGGTTGATACTTTGGATAATGTTGCAGATGCCTTGACTAAACTAGTGAGCATGACCAAGTTCAAATGGTGTTCAGATGAAATGGGTCTTCGGGCCCATAATTCTCAGTAATCATATGAGGATTAAGAGGTAGCAGTAATCTCTTCGACAAGTGGGAGATTGAAGAGACCTAATGCCTCAAGTTACTGCTTGGAACCTCATTCATTCGTTGGTTTTGTTCATAGAAAGTACATGTTCATTGTTCATCGGCAAGCTTTGAACTGTTGGCAAACTCTTGACTTGTTCTATCGATGGATAGTGTCTCTCCAATAGTTGCTTGGTCATTGGCCACACTGGAGCTATCAGGTAGACTTTTCGTATCAGTGGGAGTGAGGAGTCTTTGGGTGATCTGCAAGGTTTCACCAATGAAGGGCTAGCTATCAGGTTGACATGCTCTATTGGTTTGGATTGGTGTTGCTTCTCCGATCGATATGTGTCATACCGATGTGATATGTCTATCAGCATAAGGTTGGCCATCAGCTGAGCCTGTGGTAGGTACTCCGACAGTCTTCTGTTACTCTGATGAAGGATGAAGGCTTGGGCATTGGTGGGACAAGGAACCATCGATGTGGATGGTGGAGTGGTCTCTGATGGCTTGGGCTATTCCGATGAGGCTTAGACTGGCATCGTCGGCAACAAAACGTGTATGTAAATCAAGATATCAAACTTGAACTGGTCAATGTGGGACTAAAGGTCTCACATGAATACGAACAGTTATGTGATGGTTGGAAGATAGCGATGATGGGTCAGTTGGAACGAACAGTTAGGGTAGAAGTTCAAAATGGTTTTGCTCTTGAAGACTGTGATATATACAGATTTGGTGAGGTCGTCTGGTGTTGATGATGAGATTCGATCAAATTGTTCATTCTGTAGATGTACAGAGGAAGTGAATTGTGTGTGTGATTTGAGAATCGATACCTGAGTGAGAAGGCTGGGATCTTTATTGTAACCTTTCTAATCTTACTGTAAATAAAGATTGTCTCTCTTGTGGTGGTGGGTTTTTTACCTGAAAGGGTTTTCCCACATACATCTAGTGTTGTTCTCTGTTATCTTGTATATTTATTCTGTATTTTCTAGTGTGTTCACCTTTGTATTTGAATTAAACGTTACCTGTCTGCATTATCCCCTTTGAATTGACATTAGGGAAGATGTATTCCGCACCTGTGCTTTCCTTACTGGAACTTGTTACTTTGGATAGGACAAAATGGTTGGATTTCATAATCCAAAATGGCATGTTGTTTAGAAGAAGCCAGGTGTGCATTCCAAGGAGTTCCATGAGAGAGAACCTGATTAAGGAGAAGCATAGTGGAGGATTGGCTAGACACTTTGGTCGAGATAAGACCATTGCTATTATTGGTGAAAATTATTATTGGCCATAGTTGTAGTACAATGTGAGGAAATTTGTGCAGAGTTGCAGAGTGTGTTAGATGGCAAAAGGAACAAGTTAGAATATAGGGCTATATCGGCCATTACCTATACCAGAGAAGCCATGGGATGATATCAGTATGGATTTTGTTCTTGGTTTACCAAGGACACAGAGAGGACATGATTCCATTTTTGTGGTTGTGGATAGATTCTTGAAGATGGCACATTTTATGCCTTGCAAGAAGACTAATGATGCTGTTCATATTGTAGAGTTATTTTTCAGGGAGGTGGTGAGATTACACGGTCTACCAAAGAGCATAGTTTCAGATCGAGATACCAAGTTTGTTGGTTATTTTTGGAGGACATTGTGGAAGAAGTTGAAGACAGATTTGAAGTTTATTTTTGCACACCATCCATAGACTGATGGACAGACTGAAGTGGTGAATAGGAGTTTGGGTAACCTACTACGATGCTTAGTAGGAGATAAGCCCAAGGGATGGGATTTGATTTTACCACAGGCAGAATTTGCTTACAACAATTCTATCAATAGGAGTACTGGTAAATCACCATTCTAGATTGTATATGGGAATAGCCCAAGAAATTCTTTAGAGTTAAGGAATCTAGACAAAGGAGAAAAGACAAGTGCCAAGGCTGAAGACTTTGCAGAACACATGAAGAATTTGCATGAAGAGGTGAAAAAGAACATTAATAAGATGAATATTCAGTACAAGGCTAAGGCAGATCAAAAGAGGAGATATAAGGAATTCCAGGTAGGAGATGAAGTCATGGTTCACTTGAGAAAAGAAAGGTTCCCAATTGGAACATACAATAAGCTGAAAATGAAGAAATTTGGACCATGCAGAATTTTGAAGAAACATGATTCAGGAAATGCATATGAGGTGGAGCTACCGAGTGGGATCAACATTTCCCCTGTTTTCAACATTGTTGATTTATCATAATATCATGAAGGTGGAATAGAGGATGGACCAACAGAAGAATAGTGGAGTATTCTGGCATCTACTTCAACGAAAGAGATATAAGAGATCTTAGATAGCCGTTTGGGAAGAAGTACTCAGAATAGGCAATATGAAGAATATCTGGTGAAATTGAAAGGAAGGCCTGTTGAAGATTCTTCTCTGTTGTCTAAGGCAGAGGTTGACTGTTTGGGTTTTCCTCACACAAACACCTGAGACTTGATAGGGTCACTTCTCAAATTACCTTGGGTGTCTGAAGTAGGAGCATCCAGTGGTGTAAGGGCAATCTTGCATCACCTAAAAAAAGATGTGTTTCAAAATTGTTGATGTTCTTTCCATTTATTTTCAAAATTTGTGGTCCTGGTTCCATAATCACTTGAATAATGATGTAGAACTTTCAGTTTTTCCAAACTGCTAAAAATAACAACCTGCTATTTTAGGAAAGTTTACATTTGGGCATGGATTGAAGTGAAAATTTACAGGAAGCTTCGTAACTGAAAAATAAGACCTTTGGCAAAGGAATCATGCAAATATCATTTGCGAGTTGAAAGATATTAAAGTTTTCGTTTCCTAAAAAACGTTTGAAAATTATTCAAACTCAGGTTTGAGGAACTAAACAGCCCTGTATAGGCCTGAAAATGGTTGGAACTAGTAAAGCGGGTTTTGAGCACGTAGAGCACTCCACGAGCTTTCCAACGCATAAAATGGTTCATCAATCGGACACCCGGATCAAAAGTTATGGCTCCTGGAAGTTGACCTATTTTTGGAGGGAGATGCAAATTTCAAAATTAGGTTGTTGGCCACCAAAAAAGGCTATTAATAACCATTTTTGGGAACCTTGGGCAATAGTAGAGTTAAGGGGGAAAGTGTAGAGTCAAGAATAGGTGGGAAAATAGAAACCCTAGCAGATTTGGGGTTACAGATGGCAGATGATTCTAGAGTCTTGTGAGAGGAAGTTGTAATATGTTGTAGCCTGTGGAGGGTTGATTCCTCTGATTGTATTTGAGCTTCTGTAATGTAATAAGTTGTCTAAATCAATAAAGAAGGTTCTATTTTATGTGTACAATTTCTGTTGTTGTGTGTTTTATGTTTTACCCCCTTCATCAAGTCTCTTTTGTCATTCTTGTATATGTAGAATCTTGCAACATGTTCGAACTTGTTGCAATTGTAGCATACCACATTCCTTTGTCCCGGATTCATTCTATTGGATGGATTCATTCTTGATCTACATTGGTTAGCCATATACCCAAATCTATTTTATGTAAAACACCTTCCATTAAAGGATTAAGTATTCCTTGCACTGTTAAAACCATTCCTTACTAGACTTTTGCATTCATTTGATCTGTGACCAATTTTCTTGCAATTGAAACATTGACCAAAAAATGATGGAGCATTTTGATTCATTCTACTCCTACACTAAGTAGACTTATGACCAAACTTATTGCAATTAAAACAATGGCCATTGAAAGATGGGTACCTTTGAGAATTTGGTTTCCTAACTGATGGTCTTCTTGATCTATTCCTATGATTCTGATTTTGTTTTCCTTTGTCCTCCTTGACTTCAGCAATCTTCTCTTGATCTGCTTTAGAGCTTTCACCTTTCTATAGTCTCATACCCTTTTTGTCATCAGGAATTTTCTGATCGGCCATTAATCTATCGAATCTGGTAGCACTCACACTAAGTTTCTCTTGTTGAGCCCATGCATGTTTCAAATCAGCTTTTAGATCCACAACTTCTTCTTCAAGCTTTATGCAGTCTTTGGTTTTGCCTTTCAGACACTCCTCAATTTTTGCTTTCTCTTCATTTGCTAACCTCAAGTCTTCACTATTTTATTTAAGTTTTTGTTTGAGTTCTAATTTCTTAGCTCTTTGATGTAATCATTTGCTTATGCTATATTTTCTTTTAAGTCCATGTTTTCTTCTTCAGATGCCTCAATGTTTTCATGAACAATTTTGTGTCCTTCACTGTTAGTGGACAGAGATTTATCTTTAGAAGATTCCATAGTATTGCAGGCTTCCATCACTGATTTAGATTCAACATTGGCAATTAAACACCAATTTGTCTATTTTCCAACAACTTTGTGTCCTTTTACTTCATACTAACAATTTATTTGCATTTTAGTTTCATCTTCTTCAATCTTAACATTTGCACTCTCAATGATCTTTTTCAATCTCTTATTGTAACACCGATAGGCCTTACTCTTAGTAGAGTATCCAAGACAAATCCCTTCATCATACTTAGCATCAAACATGTCTAGTTCTTCTCTTCTGATGTAGCATTTGCTTCCAAAATTTTTGAAATATTTCACTATAGGGACTTTTCCATACCACAATTCTTATGGAGTTTTTGTATCGTTACCTTTAATTTGAACTCTATTTTGAATGTAGGCAGTAGTATGTATAGCTTCTTTCTAGTATACTTCTGGTAAGTCATCTTCCTCAATCATTGTCTTAGTAGCTTTTTGAATAGTTCTGCTCTTTGTTTCCATCACTTTATTTTCTCTATAAAGTTGTCTTTTAATTCCATGAGTCTCACAGAAAATATTGAATTTGTCAGAGGTCAACTCTTCTCCTTTGTCAAACTTCAAACACTTGATTTTCATATTTAGTTCACTTCAACCATTGTCTTGAAATCTTTAAATGCATTTAGAGCTTCTGTTCTTTCTTTAAGAAAACTAACCTAGGTCATTCTAGAATAATCATCAATAAAGAACATAAAATACTTGTCATCATGGGAACTTCTAACTTTTGTGGGTCCACAAAGGTTTACATGAACCAATTCCAACAATTCAACTGAAGATTTTTCTCCATCCTGTAAACTTCCTCTTGCTTGCTTTTCAACTTGACACTTCTTGCAGATGATGTTGGTAGAATATATAATCTCTAGAAAATCTTTCACAACTTGGGATGAGATTATCTTTACTAGATCTTCAGGATTGATATGACACAATTTCCTATGTCAAATCCAACTATTACTTTTCTAAGTCATGGAGCAGATAATGTCACCTTCTCTGAGCTGATAAAGATTTCTTTTTGTCCTTTTCCCACTAGCTATTATAGCCTTGGATTTCTTGATTTCAAAAGTATCATCTTGAAATATCAGACTGAATCCTTATCTGCACAACTGTCCAACACTCAAGAGACTTTGCTTTAAGCTTTCAACATAAAGAACACAATTAATATGTTGTTTTTCATTAAGACCGATTGATCCTTTTACAAATATTTTACTAGTGCAACCATCTCCAAAGCTGACTAATCCTCCATCATACTTCTTAAAATCAATGAACTTACTTTTGTCACCAGTCATGTGATTTGAGTAGCTACTATCAACAATCCAATAGTTCTCTTCTTGAAACATATCTTCATCATCACAATTTGTGAAAGAGTAATCATCATCTTCATCTATTTGGATATCATAATATGTTCTTTTGGATATTCTACCTTTATCTCCTTCAACATTATTTATCAATTTCCTTATGGGACATCTAGATGCATAGTGACCTATTTCACCACATATGAAATAATTGGAAGATGGTTCATCCTTGCATGCCATCCTGGATCTTCCTCAAGGATTTCTTCCGAGGAACCTTGGTCTGATACCAATTGTTGAAATGCACTAGACAACTGAGAGGGGGGGTTGATCAGTTGTCCCTAAAACTTTGAACAATTATGAACATCAATACATCAAACACTTATTTATTGTTATTCAGATTTAACCATGAAAGCATGAAATAAGAAACTCAACACAATCAACACATGAGACACTAGATTTTTTATGTGGAAAACCCTATAAGGGAAAAACCATGGTGGGTGTTAGCCCACAAAAATAAATAATTTATAACAATTCCAAAAATCAGAGGCTCACTACCTTAGGGCTCACTACCCAAAATGCTCACTGTAATGTTAGGGCTCACTACCAAGAAAGGCTCATTGCTAAAAGGTGGCTCACTACTAGGGATTGGTGAATTGATTTGTTAGTATCTACTTCATGCCTGAGTTCAGTTCTATTGAAGCATAATATATCACTTCTACTTTGCTCTTCTTACACCTTTGCACCTATCTTTTCATTTTCACAGTTAGACATCTTTTTCGCAACTACATTACATGTTTTTATACAACTCATCAACCTTGGAATGTACATCAAGTTTGACATTACATTCATCAACCGTTTGAGCAATCTCTAAGGTCGGCATTACAAACATACATAGAAATAGGTCTGGACCTAAACAAGATTAGCTAAGGGAAAGATGTATGCGGATCACATTACACCTTAGATGGGACTCAAAAGCAATCTTCTACGTCACAACACACTTCCACAAACTTCAATGCATCTCCACAAGTAGTGAAAACAACCAGGTCGGCCAAGACTGGTGTTAATATTAAGTCTTCTAAGAATAGTCTTCTTCTACGATCCAAATTTATCTTTGCAGACCAATCAAAATGTAGGAACATGATCAAGAGACATCCACAAGTACATTGTAATCACTAGGAACAACCGTACAAACTCTAACCACTCTGTCAAGAAGATTCTTCAAACCGGAGCACATAAACAACACTGCCAACTACTATCATAAAGAAAAGATCGCTTGCGGACCACCAAATCATGAACCATTGGAGTTGAAGGCACTTATCATCATCACAAACTTGATCCCAGAATTGCAGACTAAAATACTTAACTGCGGAGCAATGCGGAGCATAATACGTTCTTCCTGTCACCATCAAATGTACAGAAAAAGTAGTTTTCACTCTGGTGAACATAACTTACTCAAATCTTCATACCGGAGGCTCAAACTTGGAACATAGCATCTTTAGACATGTAGCTAAATAACTTCCAATCCATAGACAAGGATATTTATTCTACAAGAAATGTGGAGCAATATACTGGACTTTTCTGATGTACCAGGAATACTTATTATCTTCAACACTTAACTCATTACAAGAAAGCATCAAAACAAGAGTACAATTGACACCAGTGATAACACAGATATGCTGGCATCAATGACAACATTGGTTAGGCACATACTTTCAATAGTATATAGGTCTACCTTTTCAACTAGATGGCCTTAGCATGCTTGGCCAATGTGAGATTGACAATAACCACAATTGGCCTACACTAGCCATTAATCCACTTTTGAAAGTGTCAACGCATTTAATTTCATTGACTCCAACTATCTAACATACCACATCCCACATGCTAGGACTCACCCTGAATAAGACATGTTATCTACTCAACAAAAAAATCCTATGATATAATTGTATCGTACTCTTTGCATATGCACCGGATTCACATAGTCCATCTGTTGCACTAAGAAAGCAAGAAGAGGACTGATTAAGAGCACTTTTACATGGAAATAATTAGAAAAGGTTTGTAATTATAGCTATATTTTTGGACTATGCACCATTCTGCTGTTGCTCACAACAAAGTTTGTTTACAATCATGCATACATATTTCTTTTACTCCACTTTATTATAGGATTTGAGGGTGAAAATGATGGACCGATACTAGGGAGTTAAAAAAGGAAAATAAAATATCATTTGTTAAAACATAATTGTATATATTCTAGATACTCCCTTTTATAGGATACTAGAATATTGGAAACTAAAAAATCCTCTCTACTATTGTCACAAATAAAATTGAGTAAATTTACAAAACATTTGTCTACATATGTAATTTTCATACCTTTGTTTATATAAACAAGACACAACTTTGGTTAAATTACTTTCATTGCTTGCTAATCTTTTTACACCATAGCATCAATTCTATATGTCCACCTTGTTACATTGTATAGTTAAATTATTTGATTAACGCTACAATATGTTCCTTGAAAATTAAAAAATATATTATTCCTTTTTGTTTAACTTTTTCCTCACAAAAAAGGTTCAATTCTAAATTCTCTAGAAAACAAATCATGCTCTTCTCCTCTTTTTCCCAAATAATCATTATGCAATATTATTGAAACCTCTACAAATAGGCTTACTTGCAATTTACTTGGTCCATTTAATATGCTTTGAACATACAACATACAATATACATATTTCTACAATTGTTTTTGGCGTACCCATTGCACACTAAGGTATGATTGCTAGTTTATTTATAAACAAATGTCAATTTTATTTTATTCCTTGATAATATTAAGGGCATCTTAGCTTATCTTCATACTATTAAAAAACATCTTTGATCTATTTCAATTGCATTGTGCTATCACATTTTCGTTATCAATAGTAATTTGAGAATTTAAATTATTGGAGGTTGTCATAGTAGTAATTAATCTTGTAATGAAAATTAATTGTGTTGTGATTTTTCATAGCCAATTAGTTAAAGACATGTTAATTCCACATCCTACTAGAATTTTTAGAGAGCTTCTAGTAAAACAGTGAGTACAAACTTTTGCATGCAAAATCCATACATAATTTTAACCAATATCTTTCTAAGACATAACTAATTACTTTAGTGCTACTTGATTTCCTTGTAATATTGTAGTTGTTAATACTAGGACACTAAAAGTTAAGCAATATAAAATAAAACTGCCACACTAACTATTTAATCTATCAATATATCAAATCGTTAGACAAAATTATCCAATTCACCCCTTTACAAAGTCCAGCCCACTTTTTTTAGGGTTTCAAAATTCTCTATAATTATGCCACCAAAGAGACTAAAAATAGCTCTTTATACATCTTGCAATCCTCCAATCAATGGCTGCAATGAAAAATCAATACGAATAATATTATATTACCAAAAATGGAAAATGTGAAATGTGATGGCTACAACAACGCAACAAAAAACAAAATTTGAAATAGTTACATATAGGAAATCATATATGCTATATATATTAAAAAATTTACATGTATCAATTGAGTGTCATGTTCTTGATTTTATCTTACACCACATTGGTACAAAATACATATCAAAGCCAAAAAACATTACTGAACTTATCATAATACACAAAAAAGCTACAAACTATATACTTCCATTAGAGCTATATCCACCTTCAACAATGACTTAAACAAGTACTGGAATAGGAACCAAGATAGAGGCCATAGCTGAAGCAAAAATGTTAGCAGGTGCTATAGAGGGAACTGTTGCACATATGTTACATATGGTTGTCACTGGTGTTGTTGTCATTGATCTCACCACTCAGTTTATGGTGTGCTAGCAATGGTTCTTGATGTTCATGGTTGGATGTTATGCATTGTTTAATATCAATAAAGGTTGTATTGAGTATGGTAGTTGTCAGTAGAGTATGTTTGTTGTCAGTAAAGATGCTATCATGATGATATATTAAGATGACAATTAGAAGATTTAAGATGAATGATGATATATTAAGATGGGAATTAGAAGCAATGTTGATATTGAGAAGATGTTGTTGATGACCTGTAGCATGTTGTATGCTCTTTCCTGATGATCCTAAGAATCTATGAGTTGCTACAAGAAGGTTCTAGTCTTTGAATGTTGGTAAAGGTTGCTGTTGTAGGAAACTGCCTGGAAGACTACTTAGTAAAAGGCTTTGCATTTGAAGATATGGTCATGTAGTTCAGAAGTTAAGTTCAAAATGCTATAAAGGTGCTAAATCCAAAGTTTTATATCATTTTCTCCTTCGTAAAGAAAGTTATAAGTGACATAGTTCTGGTCTATGCATTGACATAATGAGGTGGTGATGAAGGCTGCTTGGAATGCTCTACATTCCTCTATAAGTGAAGATTTGTCCATTCATTTTTGTGGACATGTTCAGGGGTTTTCAATGCATACTACTTTGCAGCATCAGGTGATTTGGTGGTCCACAAGTTTAGTTTTCCAAACAACAGTGTACTATAGATGGTTTCGAATGCCTAATTGTTCTCAACACATCTGTTTGAGTACTGGTACCAGTTGGATAATGTATATATTGGCTATATGAGTTTATGTGAACATTATACATGTCTCTATGTTTCTCAGGTTTGATGCACATGCAAATCTTTCATGTTTGCAGTATCGCACAAAGGTTTCAAGTCAATTTGTGAAGAGTTATTGTTGTTGAGGCCAACTTGGGAATGTTGATGATGTGCACCACAATGTTATTACTGTGCAGAGTTCAAGAAGAGGTTGGAGATGTTGTATGGGTCATGCCAACTCATCTGGGAGAAGAACAAGTAATGTTTAATCATCCATGTGTACCTCCAAGTTGTAATGGCTGATATGCTACAAGTTTCATGTTTTCTTGCTTAAGGGCAACCTATTTCAAATAAATGTGGCATGCATATGTTATTCTTTGAAGGATGATGTTGTGAATGATGTTTAGGACTAGGTTAAGCATGTGTTGGGATCCATGATGTGTGTTTCTCTTCCTGGTATTCTCTGTGGTTCATGATAGGGCTTGCCCTCCATAAGTTTCATGTTGTTTGGCCTTTGGCCGACTTGTAATTATAATATTCTTGTTGTATCTGGCCGACTTGTAATATAATCAATGTAATATCATGTATATATTGTAAACCTAGTTGATCTAGGTGAGGTATGATTGTAAATATGAATGTGTGAAGTGTAGAATATGAATATGTAATGCATTATGATGTGTGATCGAAAGAGAAAGAGCAAAAGTGTTAGAGCCTATCCTGATTCATCTTGAAGATATCTTTGTGACAAAAGAGAAGTGAATAATGTGCCTAACTTATTCCATCATCAAGGAGAAGTGAAAAAATAGAAGTGCAATCATCAAAAGGAGTGAGCTTTATTGTCAATTTTTAGATAGTAGAAGGACTGTCATGCTGTAATCATTTCTAAGCTTGTTCTCAGTTCAGTGAGCAGTTGCTTCCTTGGGTTGTAGCCCTAAAACAAAGTCTACAGGGAGTTTTAACTTCCTTGCAAGTGACCCCCAAAACATTCTTCAGGGAGTAGTATCTTCCTTGGGTTGTAGCCCTAAAACAAAGTCAGCAGGGAGTAGTAGCTTCCTTGGGTTGTAGCCCGAAAACAAAGTTGTAATTTTTGAGCTTCATATATTGTGAGTTAATCCTCATCGTAGTTTTTTCCCTTTTGGGGTTTTCCACATATATCTAGTGTTATGTGTTGTTATGCATTGTGTTGATCTTTCATGGTTATGTTAATGTTATAAACTTTAAGTTTTAATCTACTCCAGAGGATTTGAAGTTTGTTAAAATACTGATTCACCCCCCTCCTAGTATCTTGGTGTGTTCAACAGTTGGTATCAGAGCCAAGTTACTCAAAAGAAGCTTAACTACTTGAGGAAGGTCTGAGATGACTAATAATGGATCTCACAATGAACCTATGTTTGATGGAACAAATTACACCTTTTGGAAGCTAAGGATGGAAAATTATCTATCCTCTCTAGGGTTTGGAGTTTAGAAATCTATCAAGAATGGTTACACTGCTCCTGCTAGTGATCCCACAGATGCAGATGAGATTAAGTTGTATGATAACAATGCCAAGGAAAAGAGTGCTATCATGAGTGGGCTAGCTGATTTAAAACTTCTGAAGGTAATGAGTTGCAAATCTGTCAAGGATGTCTGGGTGAAACTTAGTAGCATTTATGAAGAAGATTGCAAAGTGAAGCAAGCCAAGATGCAAATCTTCAAGAGCAAATTTGAAACCTTGAGGATGACATAAGAAGAAATTGCTAGTTATATGCTCTGAGTGGATGAAGTAGTTAATGGCATCAGAGGTCTTGGTGGATAAGTGAAAGAATATGAGATTGTGAAGAAGGTTATGAGATCTCTCCCTAAATCTTACAGTCATGAGGTATCTACTATTGAGGAATCTAAGGAGTTGGATGCTTATACAATAGATCAATTGTTTGGTGCTCTCACAACCTTTGAAATGAGAGAATTTGACAAAGGTGCTCCAAAGAAGGAAGCAACATTCAAAGTCAAAAAGAAGGAAGAAGATGAAACTAATCAATATGATGATTTTCATGAGGTAGAGGCAAACTTTGGAAGAATATTAAAGAAGGGAACTAAAAAATACAAAGGTAAGTTACCTTTCAAATGCTTCAATTGTGGGAAAGGTGGTCAGTTTGCTTCTAAATGTCCTTTTAAAGAATAACGACATAACAACAAAAGAGAGAAGCCCAAAATAAGTCTTTATTCTAGAGAGAACAACTCCTCTTCAAAAGATGAGGATTATGATGATTCAAATGATGAAACACTTTTCATGGCCTTGAATTTTGGTGACAAAAAGGGTGATATAGGGAAATGTGAAAAGTCTGATACCTTGCAGGATGATCAAGATAATGAAAAATCAATGGTTATATGGACTTCCTTGCATGCAAAAGAAGAAGCCAATGCTTGGGTGATTGACAATGGTTTCTCTAACCACATGACTGGTGACAAGGAGAAGTTTATCAGCCTTAAGAAATGGAATGGTGGAGTTTTCAAGTTTGGTGGTGATGAGTTAGCACAAATTTGTGGAAAGGGTGCTATAACCATTGATGGGAAGAATGGGACTAAGTATGTTCTCTATGTCAAAGGGCTAAAGCACAATCTTCTTAGTGTTAGTTAGATGTGCAGTAAAGGATACAATCTTACCTTTCATACCAAAGGATGTGAAATCAGGAAGGCACGGTCCAAAAGATTAGTTGCAGAAGGTATTAAGACTTATATCTATCATCTAAAGGAGGTAAATGGAAGAACTTGTTTATTGGCTCAATCTGGTGAGTGTTGTCTATGACACAAGAAAATGGGACACATCAACTTTCACAATATGATAAAGATCAACTCTATTCATGCAGTGAGAGATATGCCTAAGATAACCAAGCCTGCAAATGCATTATGCAAGGAATGTCAAATGGGAAAGCAAACAAGGACAAATTTCAAGAGCAAGGAGTATTCTTCTACAATGCCCATGGAGCTGATTCACACTAACCTATGTGGTCCAAGAAGAACAAAGAGTCAACAAGGTGAAAGGTATTTCATGTTGCTTATTGATGATTACTCTAGAATAAGTTGGGTTACATTTTTAAGAGAAAAATTAGAAGCCTTATGAAATGGATGCTAAGATCAAATGCTTAAGGTCTGATAGAAGAGGTGAGTATACTTCAAATGAATTTGAAAAGTTTTGTGAAGATCATGGTATTAGGAGACATATGTCTTCTCCTAGGACCCCTCAACATAATGAGGTAGTGGAAAGAAAGAATAGAACTATGCAAGAGATAGTTAGGGTGATGTTGAAAGATGCAGATCTACCTGATATGTATTGGAAGGAAGTAATTGATACTGCTATCTATCTGCTTAATAGAGTATAGTTGAGGGTCAATAGCACTAACTCCCCTTACGATCTATGATATGGAAGACCTCCCATTATCAGATACTTTAGGATTTTTGGAAGCACATGCTACATCAGAAGAGATAAAGAAGAGCTTGGAAGGTTTGATTCAAGGTGTGATGAAGGGATCTTTCTTGGTTATTCAACCAAAAGCAAGGCCTATAGATCCTACAACAAGAGATTGAGAAAGATGATTGAAAGCACAAAAGTTAACGTGGATGAAGACTTGTATCAGGTCTCACAAGAACAAGAGGATTGTGGATCTGATATACCTCCCTGCATTGATGAAGAAGAAGAAGAGAAAGAAGAGAAGGAATAAGAATTAGAGAAGACTCCTAAGACTATGGAAAAGTATGTTTAGAGGAATCATTCAATAGATCAGATCATTGGAGATAAGAATGAAGGTGTGTAGATGAGGAGAAGGCTTGCAAAAGCAAGTGAGCAAGTGAATTTGTGCTTGTTGTCAAAGGTAGAGCCCAAAACCTTTGTTGATGCTAGCAAAGATGATGGATGGTTGAAGGCAATGGAAGAAGAATTGAATCAGATAGAGTTCAGAATCAAACATGGTAATTGGTTCCCAGACCAACTAATAAGAATGTTATAGGAGCAAAGTGGGTGTTCCAGAATAAATTGAATGAAGATGGTGAAGTTGTAAGGAACAAAGCAAGATTGGTGTGTAAAGGCTATTCACAAGTTGAAGGTATTGATTTTGAGGAGACTTTTGCTCAGGTAGCTAGAATGGAGGCAATCAGGATGTTTCTAGCCTTTGCTGGTCACAAGAAATTCAAAGTCTATTAGATGGATGTCAAGTCAACATTCTTTACCATTAACTTTGAGGAAGAGGTCTACATTGAGAAACTAGATGGTTTCCAGCTATTAGAAGACCTGGATATGGTGTGCAGACTCAAGAAATCTTTGTATGAACTCAAGCAAGCTCCTAGAGCTTGGTATGCTAGGTTGGACAAGTACTTACTTCAGCAAGGTTTCAAGAAAGGTACCACAGATAGTAATCTTTACATTAAAGAAGAGGAAGACAAGATTTTGATAGCTACAGTATATGTTGATGACATTATCTTTGTTGGAGATGATGATATGTGTAAGAGGTTTACAAAAGAGATGCAAAAGGAGTTTGAGATGTATATGATTGGTGAGATGTCTTTCTTCCTTGGGCTACAAACTATTCAGCTAGATGATTGTATCTTTGTTTTGCAGTCTAAGTATCTTAGAGAGATGTTGAAGAAATCTGGTAAGTGTAGTCACTAATGTTTTCATCTGAACTTCTATCATATACTGCACCAACACCTTCCTCCACCCTTCTGCATACACAATCATCACTTGATATTATGTCTGGATCACATGAAACACCCACATCCCTATTGTCTACAACATCCTATTCATTATCAACACCTTTATATTTGGGGATAGAGATTTTGCAATCATATCCCTCTTAACTTTGTCAACATAATCAATGAATAGATATGCATGTTGCATATCTACTAGTTTGAATTCCTCCCATATAGAACTTGAGCTAATATTGACATCATAAGCTTGCAAGTACATGTCAATACAAACAGGAAGATTAGGTCTAAAATTTTTTGGGATGTGAGATAGGGCCACCGCAAATCTATGGCTAAGCTCCATGCTAGAATCTCCTTCTTTCCTTCTAATATATTCTAGTTCTTAGACAAGAAAGACAAGGTCTACACTATTTGCAAAATCTTCAAAAGAAGCCACCAGTTGATCCCAAGAAGCAAAATGCTGGTCAGGAAAACTAACCAACCACTTTCGTGCTACTCCACGTAGAGATCTAACAAAAAATCTCATCCACATATCTTCATCTTCAAATTGAAATTTGTCCATGAAGTCTAAAAATGCCTCAATGTGTGCCTTCCCATCATAAGCTTCACACCCATAAAATAAAGGCATCTGATAATAAATCTTCTTGGGCATGGATTGCTACTCATAACTGACCCATGAGAGATACAGTTGTTTGTATGTATTTCATTTGCAATAGGAGGAGGTCGAGGAAAAGAGCAACTAGGATCAATAGGAGAAGAACTAGACTGCGACCTAGATTGACATAGCCGATTTGGCTTTCTAATTCTTTTTCTTGATGCAACAAAGACTCAAGCAACTACTTTTCTTTTTAAATTTCATATTGTAACCTAGTAGAATCATTTCTATTATGCAAGGGCTTGAATAAATTTGGGTTTATAGAGCTGGTAGGGCTACGATTAGAAAATACATTGTCCGGATGATCAAAAGCTATATAATTCCTAGGGTCAGCAACATAGGAAGATGCACAGGAAGAATCCTCCCTAGGGTATCCATGTTCATACTAACTAGCCATGACCAACTACAAACCACATGTGTAGGACAAAGGAAAGCAAACAACATGCTCCTTTACTGAGAAAGAAACCATGGTTAAGGGTGGCAAAAAAATATGTACCTTAACCAACTATAGTCTCCTTGAAATATACACACAACAACAAGACATTATTTTCTTTTGACAACAGAGTCACCACCTCACTGAATAAGGAAATTCCTTGAAGCGTGACAATCTTCAAGGCTTCAAAACTAATTTTGGGTTGCTCACACCAACAGAGTCTTCAAATCTTTATAACCTAGTACATTAGTTGTCCCTAGCAATGGCACTAAAATGTTGGCATAAGTTGATGGGTTGCCAACTTACACACAGCAACAAACTACACCTGGCAGTGGTTGCAAACAAGGGTCTTAAAATCTAAACTTCTAAATCCTCCCCAACAACGACACTAAAATGTTGGGACCGAAAATAACTACAAACCAAAACTCAAAAACATTCCTAAATCACCTAGGCTAGGGATTATCATAGGGGTGATAGGAAGAGGCTTATCAATAAGTTAAGGGGGATTTTGGCCAACTAACAGCAGTGGGTAGACTCCTCTACACTTCAATCTCAGCTTAGACTCTGGAGGGATATTTCAAAGGTGTATACCTAAATAGGTATTAAGTTCAAACCAGATGAACAACTAAAAATAAATGAACAACCAAACCCAACTCATCATCTTGACTCCAAAAGTTGTCACTGAGTCAAGAACGACAAGCTGTCACAAAACCCCTATATAGCTGATTCAACTGTGCAAATGTATATGCACAAGAAAGATGGTTTTTTCCCCTAAACCACAGGTGAATGATTTTTTTATTTTAAAGAGTGATTGATCCCTATCCAATATGGACCGGTGCCTACTCCATTGGGCAACAGAGTCATAGAATGTAAGGAGGAAAGAAAATACACAACATAGGATCAATAGAACTGGACATATATTCACATATATGACACTAATAGATCCTCATATAATGGACATACTTAATAATCCAAAAGAGAACTATAATGATTCATATGCAACAAAAGAATGGCAAATACAAAGCATTGTATTAACTTGGATGCTATCACACATCTCCAAACATTTATTATAATCATACCAACAAATGTGGCAAGGGAAAACATACAACTGTGATTATATATTTACTAAAATCACTACAAACTCCCGTGGAGACACACCATTATATTCAAATCTACATTACACAACCTTCCTACACTATGTTGAATACATTCCTTCACTAACAAACTAGATAGAACGTGTTTTGGTGCCAGAGAATAATCCTTAGGTGCTCCCGAACTAGACAATTGGATCAACAACTAACCCTGAGAATGTCTTTCAAACATGTATATATAGAAATTTTGTTTCACTATGCGACCCCAGGGCATTGGAGAAAATTAGTCAAGAAGCAACTACACTAAAATCAGGCATACTACAAACTATGAAAAGTCTGAACTTTTAGAAAAGTTTGAGACTTCATCGATTCCCTGATATGGCCTTTCCTTTGCCTTAGAAAATATCACTTGCCTTGCAGCCTTCTCCATCTGATTCCTTCAATCAGCAAATCCATCCGTCGGTAAACTTGGAGGTTTGCGAACCTCCAACTTCGTCGACAAAGCTTTTCCTTCTTCTTTTTCTGATTTATAAACTTTTCACTCGCTGTGGCTCTGTCTTCCTTCCTCCTTTCGATGAATCTCACCATCGATGAACTCTCAAGTTCGCGAACTCAAGAAATTGCCAACAAAGGTGCCTTAGTGCATCCTTTTACTACCTTGGAAACCTTGGATCGCTCACCCAATCGCTATATCAGTGAATCGGTGACTTTTTGAACTAGCGAACTAGTTCAACAGTTCACAAATTTGCTGATTTGCCAATAAAGCACTCAAATTAGCCAATTTTTTCAATGAAAACCAACACAAGGGGAAAGACTCCACTTAGTAAATTTTGGCATAAAACCTCTTAAAAACTATCTCAGATCAGATTTAAATGAGGAGTTTTGAAATTCAAAGGCATAGATGGAAAATTTTAATGGAGTTTCTGGGTTTTTGGGGCTAAACGAAGCATTTTAGGAACTGGTAATTTTGGGCACCAACAATGCCTTCATTATGAAGAAAACTGCATTTTGATTAAAAAAAAATTCTAGGACCTTGTATCTATACCATGGCATGTGTGAATGGGTATGAATGTGATTATAGGTGTTGGAATTAGAAATTGTAGGTGTAAATGAAGTCATGAGAGCTATTTTAAAAGGAAAATGCCACTTTAAGGTTAAATAAAATAAAATTTAACACAATTGGAGGGACCTCCTAGATCAACCTACCTAGATCTCTTTGTATGGTATCTTTGTATCTTACCATGTATAGTTGCAGTTCTTGATTTATGTATGCATGCAAGTCTTGCTCCATTTTTTGCTTCCAAGTTTGCTCTTTTCTTTCCTACAAGCTATGACTTAGTTGCCCATTATAGTGGGCACTAGTATAATTGGTAAGAAGAAAAAACCTTTTCAATCTAATGGTTTTTTTTCTTATTTGTTAATGAGTAGTTGTAGGTTTCTTCATGCTCTTGTGATCCATTTCCATTACTAAGTGTCTCATCTTAACAAGAAAAAATGGATAAACTATTGGAAGATCATGAAAGTGTGTTTTCCCTCTTTCACATGTGTATGAAAGTTAGCTGTTTTCATTCTAAGAGATATGTATATTGTTGTCATATTTTGTACATATACAAGAGTGTATTATCAACTAAATTAGAAGCTTTAGTAGTAGCTAGTATGTCCTAAAATCAGTGATAGAATTTTAGGTTTATCATGCATTTGGGTATTGTATATCGAAAAATTTGGATTTATAAATGGAAATGATCAAACAATTGAAATGCATAACCTAAACCCAAATTATTCAATACCTCGAAGATGCAAGATGAGCTCGATTGATTGATTGATTTGTTGTGTTGATTGCTCAATTCTGCAGCATAACGTTGATAAGGATGCAAGCTAGATGGATTGAAGATGATGGATGAGGACTTGAGATGAAAATTTAGCAGAGTGAGGTTGCATGAAGAAGAATCCCTTATTCTCCAATCTCTTCTCTAATCTAATGTCTTCTCCAATGTCTCCTCCTCTAATGTCTTCTCTAATGTCTTCTCTAATGTCCCCTCCCTCTAATGTCCCAAATGGCTCAAAAGAGGCTTGCTTTATAGGAAAAGCTTGGTTCCAATGGATGGCTACGATCAATTAGGGCTTTAGATGAAATGGATGGATAGGATTAAGTTAGGTTTCCTTGCACATCAAGAAATTGTAGTCATGTGACATGTGGCAAGGGAAGATAAAGCTTAGGTGTGCTTGTGTAGATAAACACTAAAATTAGGTCCCAATAGTTGTGCATGTGAAGGATAAAAGTTGTATTACAACACATGATTGACTGGACAAGTGTTGGAATGTGGTGAAAGGTGAGGACTTAATTCAAATAAAATATTTGAATTAATTGGGATATGAGTTGGATATTAATTAAATAAATAAAATTTATTTAATTAATTAGATAGATGAATAGGATGTGATGTGGAAATTAATTAAATAAATAAAATTTATTTAATTAATTGGGATGAGGATAATATAAATGGGATTATGCATGTGAAATTAATTAAATAAATAAAATTTATTTAATTAATTGGCTAAGTGGGATAAGGATGGGATTAAAATGGGATTTTAATTAAATAAATAAAATTTATTTAATTAATTGGCTTAATGGATAAATGGGATTAAGAGTGGGATTTAGGACAAAATGGCTTATGATGTCTAGATTATGTTTTAACAAGGTGTTGTAGGACATGGACAAAGTTGGGACAAATTTGGGTGTCTACAGGTATAAAAACTCATTGGTGTTATTCTTTAGGATTAGTGTAGATACATGTTTAAGAGCCAACATAACACATATAAATTAATATTGCATTCTAAGATATGTACTACCTAGAAAAAATCAGAAGCATAAAGGAACTAGTTAGCTCAATGGAATTTGTTCGGATAAGAAAACATTGATGATATTGGTAGTGATGTAGACTCTACCATATAAAAAGTAGATTTTGGCTTTAAGGTTCAAGAAAATACCCCTTCTATAACTATAATTTTTTTTTATAGGCAACATCTTGATACATTTTCTAAAGTATTGCAAATATCTTATGATTAGAAAAATATCAAGAATTTGTAAATAGCTTGAGAAACCATTAGATTTAGGTTGATGAGATGTTAATGAATGTTAATCAAAATTCAATAATTTATAAGATAAATGATCATAAAACAATGATTTCTCATGTTCCTTCAAAGTTAGGAAAATTTAGAATATATAAGAAAGTTTTAAATTAGACAAGCTAAACACAATATTTTAGATGAAAAATCCTGCATCATCACCTCATCTTCTAATATAAAAGTGGCACCACCAAAATAAAAACATGGTCGAATATCTCATAAAGAACCCCACAAGAAAAATCATGGAGATATATTTGAGCAATTCCAAATTAGTCTATTAAAGAAAAAATATTGGTTAAAACATATTCAAATTGATGAATAAACTAATAATCCTTTGTGTGCAGAAATAGAATAAATAATAGAAGATTTAAAAGAGTTCATTTTTAATGAACACATATATTCTAAATGTAAAGAAGAAAAACTAAAGAAAACATTAGGAAATTTCTATTCCATAAACTATTTCAAAAATATGAACTAAGAGAATCTCTTGATATAAACATAGAAGATGTTGTTGATGATGTACTAGGATGTGGGAAAATGAGATAAAAAAATGCTAATTCATACATCCTAAAAGTTGATAAATAATAGATCCTTATGATTCTATCGAGACATGGCACAATTGCATCCAAAATTTTGAGTCTACTAATATAGGATGGTCTACTACAAAACTTATCCATTATGTAGTTTGGCTTTTTAAGGAAATCTCAAAGATTGGTGGAAGGAATTGAAGGAAGAGGTCTTAGAAATATATACAATGGTATCTACCTTGTGTTTTGAGTGGATTTTATAAATTTAATTGATTCACAATTTTAGTGGGTTATGGTTTCAATGCAGGCTTTGAAATTTTTGCATATTTAATGTCAAGTGATTTACAATGTTAAAATTACAAGGGAAAATTCACATGGATTACAAATATGTTGGTCCTTTCATGCTCATTTATTTTTGTCTCTCATGTATGTTCCACCATGTCTATATCTTTTTCTTTAGGTTATCTTATCCTTGCATACTCTTAGCCTTTTATGTTTACATGTTAATCTAATATTCTTTTATGTATATGGTGGACATGAATACATATTTTATGAGGTTTACTTTGTGCTTTCATGACCTATATTTTTGTGTTTCTCTCTCTTGTTTTCTCATCATTGGGGGAAACTTTAAGGGCATCATATTCCCCTCACTCTATATGAGCTTATACGATTACATCCTCATTTGTTCATTAATTGTCACTTGCTGTTGTTGATGAAACCTATTACATGATTATTGGGGTTTACATGATCATATCTTTATTTTCCTTTTCTCAGTTTTATGCATCCTTTATATGCAACCAATTAGAGGGATTGTTCGAGATGTCTTTCCTACACAAGCTTACATTTTCTTATATTCTTCTAAAGAATTTGATTCACTACTAAATTATATTTTGTTTAGTCTCTTACATATGCCTAGTTCATTTTTTCAAGTCTAAGCGCCTCGTAGACCTATTAATTTTTATGATTTATAGTTGAGTGGCAACTTCAAGTCCATGGCCTCACCATCTTAATCCACAAGAATATATTTTCATGGTGGGCCTACTTTTCTCTAGTGTGGTCTTTGTGATGAACAATTGTTTTCCACACATTGCCTATGATGGTGATAGGATTTATTTGGTCTTGTTGGCACCCACATCATCCTTTATAGAAAACCATAAGCATCTACATGACATTGAAATGGCATGGTGGTGGTTCCATCACATGTGTTTGTTTCAAATATTAGGAATTAATAAATAATTGTATTTTGCTTGTACCTCACTTCATGCATCATTTTCTCTACTATGCGGTCCTCAAGGCCTCCACATGGACAACATAGATTTAATTTAACTAGTAAATTTCAAGGCTACAATTGTTTACTCTTTTTTTAATGCAATGGATTTTGTGACCATTACATAGGTTGGTAGCTAGCTTTCCTACATAAATACATTCTTCTAAATTCTTTTAACATAATTGTGATTTTATTGTAGGTGGTTAGGCCCTAATAGTATTAGTTTCTCTATGCTCTAAATCTTGATTTTTTTGTGGTTTTGTACTATTTTATAGCTAACAATCTTAAAATTAATTTCTCAATGACCTAATGACATTAATTACAAAATTTGATTAGTAGATACATTCTTGGTGGATTCTCATGTGGTTATATAGCTGAGCTACATATTTTTGGGTTGTATTGGCTCATCTTTAGTAATGAGGATATGGTCTCTTTTCTCTTGTGATGCAAATTTTTTGTGATCCAAGTTGTATTGTTCATCTTATTTGTAGTGTCCTAATATGCTAATGTATGTACACCATGTGGGTTACTTGAGGCTAATTGAACATATGTGAGCTACCTCCCTACATACTTGCAACTATTGAAGGCCCTATATATGTATATCAAAGCTAAAATTTTATTAGTTGGTGTTGAGATTATAGAATAAAGAAGAGAAACAACTTGTAGATTATTATTTTGGTGTTTTCTAATGGGTCTAAAATTGGTTTTGAATTTATTCATCTAGATTTCCTCCCTTTGTGTATCATTGTCTTTGTGGTCCTTGAACAAATGGGTTTAATGTGTATTTTATTTTTCTATAATATTGATGATAGTTTCTTCTATAATATTCATGATAAGGAAAAATTATTCATAAAACTATCATCAATATTATAATATTGAAAGTTTTTCTAAGTGAAAGGGCTTAAATTTGATAGTTGTATAGCTATATTTAGGAGTTTTAGCTATAAAATACAATTCAAATTTTGAAAAGATTGTATCATATGAAAGGAGAGATTTTGGACAAACTGTCAAAATTTATATAGGATTATGATGATAGATACATTAGTTTTATATAATTTACTTATACTAAAGTCTGTCATAGTATTTTAAAGGCAAAATTGAACAGATAACTGTCATAAAAAAATTGCTTGACATGCAAGGTTAACTGTGAAATTTAAGCCCTAATAAACATTTTAAAAATGTATATATATTATATTTGAATGAAAAAAAACCTAAAAAACTAATAAAAACATATTTCATTTTACTTAAAAAATCAAAAAAAGAGATTCGCATATGTTGTTGTCAGCAAGCAGGAAACTTGCAGGTCTTTGTCGCCTTCTGTGGGGTTGTGGGTCCTAGCAGAAGGGTTTGAAATGACACGAATTCGGACAAAAATGGCATTTCTACCTTTTTTACTTTTATTTTAATAGTTCCACCCAGAACCCTATCAGGCAATATAAAGTCGTCCGATACGTTTCTACCTGGAAACCTGCGGCCACATAGGCGCCACATATGCACCACATGGTTATGGGCGGAAGGTATTGGACAACTTCCTACTGCCTAGAAACCCTTCTGCTCAGAATTATTTGATTGGCTCAAAGTGTGACACACCTCTTAACTTTCACCCAATTACCTCTTATGATCATAAGACAAAACTCAAAAAAAATTCGCATTTAAACTACTCATATCATGCTTAACATGACATAACAATATGCACACTTGTTTCCATTACTTCATGAAGACAATGATAGGTACACAACCTGAAGGCATGGGAGGGATTTATTGCAAAAGGGTGAGTCGAAGCCATTTTTGAAAAAGTCAACATGATGCTCGATTAACCTAAAAGGGTACATAACACAAGTAAAATATATATATTTCTTTTTATTGTTGTTGAAAAACCTAATATTAAGTTCAGAGGTAGGGTTCGCGTGCCTGTCTTAGTGCTATAGATCTTATGATAATTTAAAAGGGTGGTCAAACTAAGGTTGACAATTTAAAATATAATTCCTAATGGTAATAAAATTTATTTCACCTATTGATACAACATTTCAATCACTTAAGACTCTTAGGACTCTACACCAAGGAAAACAATTACTCTAAGATACAAAAAAAAATGCACAGTATCATAGTGTATATGTATTTTACTTTCTTTAAGAGAATATACCAAAATGATTATGAGATTCCAAAGGTTTATTTTTTAAAATTCTCAAAACTATATTATACTACCACAATTCTACACCTACTTCAAACACTGCTTATGTTATAATACTAATTTGGAAAATAACCAACAACGATAAGAATATTCATCATGAGAAAACAACAAAACAAATTAAACTATCATTGTCTAAACAAGGAGGATAGTAAATATATTTTAAAAGAAGGTGCCTATACGTTAGTTTACTCTAGAAGATTCGAGAGAGCCCTAACCCTAAAGTGCACCCTACATTGGATACATTTCCTCTGTATCTCTATTTTACCTATAACCGCCTCAGTCTGGCTGCCAGAGACACTATGCCCACCCCTCAGCTATGCTACAGAGCTAGGGAAAGACTCGGGAGTTATATGGCAGCAATGTCTAGGGAGGAGGCTGAGAAGGTGCCAAGAGTGGGATTTGCACATCTAGGGAGTAAGTTTTCTCATCAAAATATTTATTTATTTCTTGCCAGGTCTCCCATAACTCTATTCAGTTGGGTTGTTGGCATCCAGATTGTTTTGTTGCCACCATAGAAAAGGGGCAGCTTGAGTTAGTGTCTTGAAATCTCATTTCTCTTTTATTTCTTTTTTATATGTGTGTATATTTAAGTTTTCACTAAGCTAGTTGTTGTGACAAGAAAATGTACCTAATTGTTTTTGTTTTCCCATATCTTTTATAACAATAACCCTCTCTTCTTTTATTTTTTTGTGCTGCAATGTGAACATTCAATAGATAACATGAGAAATTCATAGAGATAGTGATGAAGAAAAGGGTAATGCTGGGTCGATTGTCTATATTGATAAGATTTTCATTATTATTTTTTTCTTTTTGTGTTATTGCTTGTTTGTGGGTTGTTGACGTATTGGAGGTCTTCTGGGTGAGGGAGGGCTATGAGGCAGCCAACATTGTTTTATTCTCTGCTATGGTTGAACCCTCTCAAAGAAGAAGAACACGATCTGCCTATGATCGCGCCCCCCACAAGGTTGTTTCAGACAACAAGGACTTTAAAGTTACCTAGTTTAGCTACCCTTCATAGGGCATGTTGCAAACTCAAACAACTATAAGATGTTGACATCACATTTTAAAGAAAGAAGATAACTCATGCTCCTTCTCTTCTTAAGGTCATGCTATGCTACAGATATAAGAAGGATAATATGTTGTTTATTTCACAACACATGTACATGAAAATATAAATAAATAACAATTTTGATACCCAACAACTCTTATATAAGACATACACGTGAATTTTTTTTATGCATACTATACTACCTTGTTTTTTTATGTTGTTTCATTCCTTCTCTTACATTGTACTATTTTACTCTTTTTTTTACATCTCACTACTATTGCAACAAAACACCCACATTTCACTTAAGATATACTAAACTACAAGGTGATTTATGCAATATATATGTACAGAATTAACAAGTATCCTCCATTCCTTCTAGAACTTATATTCCAAGAAGTGCAAACATATTATATTATTAACAATTTACAGAATTATACCAAGGCTATTTCCACTATCACATAGAGAATTAATCATACATCTTAGATTTAAAATAGTTTATTACACAACTCTTTATATTCCCTTCCCATAGCATTAGAAACTGAATATGTTTCTCTCCTGTAGGATCATAGTCTCCTCTAAGCTCCATATTTCAAAATGGCATAGGAACCATTCTTCTTTACTTTGACTTGCAAGTTTCTACATCATAAACTAAAACTCTTTGCATAGCCAGTGGGAGCTCATGTCCCAACCTAGGACAACAACTGTCCACCCCAAAGCCTGAAGAAAACACATGGAGACTAGGTAGAAAAAAGTACAACAAAATCACAGCTCTAGTATGACAACAACACTCAGTCTTAAAACATAAATACACAACAAAAATACAATTTCACACAACACTTATACCCAGCATCACAACACAGTTATACACAACACAAGACACCTTAATGATCACAAGACTACACTTAGAGAAAATCCCAATGAATCCCTCTTTAGAGGGGGAGAGGGGATATCAACTTGTAGGAAGAAGCAATAGAACTTTTCTGAGAATTATTTTCACAGTCATCTCTTCCTCAATTGCACCTTGTCACTCCATTCACAACATAACCCTTTACTCCATTTCACTACACAAATGTATTCACACCCATAATTATTCCTGCGCTTTATTCACAACAACATTTATTTGAATAAATTTCATATGGGTACTCTTACCCAACTAAATTCTCCAAACAAGTGGGTACTCTTACCTAGTCAGATTCTCCCAACAAGGACATCTACTCTTCCTCAATTACACCTTGTCACTCCATTCACAACATAACCCTTTACTCCATTTTACTACACAAATGTATTCACACCCATAATTATTTCTGCGCTTTATTCACAGCAACATTTATTTGAATAAATTTCATATGGGTACTCTTACTCAACTAAATTCTCCAAACAAGTGGGTACTCTTACCTAGTTAGATTCTCCCAATGAGGACATCAACTCACTCTCTACCCCAAACAAGGAGTGCTCTCATTAATGAAGAGGGAAGACTCTTGACATCCCACAATACAATTGCACAACACTAATAAAAAACAAATTCAATCTGTAACTCATACAATAGCAATTAACCAAATTTTATTTTCCCACATAGTTTTTTGAAAAAATCCACAATACAGTTTAATTCACATGCAATTTTAAAAGTTCAACTAATTTAGGGATTTAACAAAGAGTTGATGCCTACTTGGACCCTTGCACAACACATGGAGGAGATATATCTAAATCCACAAATATCCCTTTTTCCTCCAAATTGTTCTTTTCCAACAGCTACACTCCCAAGTAGAGCCTTTAACTCCAGAAGGTAAAGAAATTAGAGCAGGTGATCAAGTAGTTACTGCAGATGGGAAATAAATTATAGCATACCAACAAAAAGTGCCCCCCCTTTTCTAAAAAAATAAATAAAACAAAATCTTCCTAGACACCTCTCTTGTTGATATCATCCTTTTGTGAGGGGTTCCACTTATCCACCCTTAGGTCCTCGCAACACACATTTTTTTTACTCATCACTTCCAAAATATTGTCACCCTATTTTGGGTGAATATAAATATTTTCAAAAATTATTGTTTTTTTTAATTAATTATGCCCTCCAAAATATGCCTACACCCTAGCCTTATGTCTTAGTTCCTTAGGATTAAGTGTTATGCAATGAGTGCCTTATTGAATTATTTTGCAACCTCATAAGAAAACAAAAAGAATTGATTAATTTTACACCACACAATACACAATAAACATAGGTTTTATGCCACACATCATGTGACAAAACATATTACAACACATGGGACCTGAGTCTCTCCAAATAGACTTGGTCGGCTCAACTAGTTACTTCACAATAGGGTCCCCATGTCTTTTCCTCGTTTCTAGTGACTAATAAATACCTCCAGACTCGTTTCAAATGTCAGTTGTTATCACAAATATCATAGCCGAAACAACAAAAAATAACATCAATTAATTCATCAATAACTTCCTTACAACTAAGCATATTGTATTTAACAAAGGAGAAACATTTCATAAAGTAAGATCACAATTTTCACTTAATACTGAATCATAACATCTCACCATAAAATAAACCTTTTCACAAGATATCCAAATGAAACATTTGATCATAACATATTCATCATCATACTAATGGTTAACACATCACATGCCTGTAGATATATATGTACGTATCAAATGAATATATCAATCCAAATCTAAACAAGTACTGACACAGAATGTACAATGCCTTGTTGTGATAATACAATAGATAAGAACAATACCATACTACGCCCTTTGATGAAACAAAATGTTCTCACAAAAGTCATACAATCATCACGAATAACAATAAATGTCACTCAAGCATAATGGATTAACAAACACACTAGACACACCAATAGGAGTTTGATGCAACCTTCATAGAAAACCCTTATAACTTCATGACATATTCATCATTAGACCCTTCACTCAAAAGCCATACAATCATCATGAATAAGAGTCAATGCCACTATCCATAATGTATTAACATGCACACTAGGCACACCATAGGAGTTTGATGCAACCTTCAAAGAAAACGCATACAACTTAGTGACATATTTATCATTAGACCCTTGAAACAAAACCCAAAAAATCATAAGAGACAATCTCACTCAACCATAATGTTTGAAAAAGCACACTAGGCACACCATAGGAGTTTGATGCAACCTTCAAAGAAAAACCCATACAACTTAGTGACATATTCATCATTAGACCCTTGAAACAAAACCCAAAGAATCATAAGACACAATCTCACTCAACCATAATGTATGAACAAACACATTAGACACACCATAGGAGTTTGATGCAACCTTCATAGAAAACCCATACAACTTAATAACATATTCATCATTAGACCTATCACACAAAATTCATACAATCATCATGAATACGAGTCAATCTCACTCAACCATAATGCATGAACAAGCATACCAAGCAACTCATCAGAGTTTTATGCAACCTTCAAAGAAACCCATACAACTTAGTCACATATTTATCATTAGACCCTTCACACAAAAGACATACAACCATCATGAATAAGAGTCAATCTCACTCAACCATAATGTATTAACAAGCACACTAGGCACACCATAGGAGTTTGATGCAACCTTCAAAGAAAACCCATACAACTTAGTGATATATTCATCATTAGTCCCTTCACACAAAATCCATACAATCATCTTGAATAAGAGTCAACGTTACTCAACCATAATGTATGAACAAACACACTATGCATGCAATAGGAGTTTGATGTACCTTCAAAGAAAACCTATACCACTTAGTGACATATTCATTGTAAAACCCTTCAAACAAGATATGTACAACCATCATGAATAAGAGTCAATCTCACTCAAACATAATGTATGAACAAGCACACCAGGTACACCATAGGAGTTTGATGCAACCTTCAAAGAAAATGCATACGACTTAATGATATATTCATCATTAGACCCTTCACACAAAATCCATACAATCATTATGAATAAGAGTCAACGTCACTCAACCATAATGTATGAACAAACACACTAGGCATGCCATAGAAGTTTGATGTACCTTCAAAGAAAACCTATACCACTTAGTGACATATTCATCGTCAAATCCTTCAGACAAAAGCCATACAATCATCATGAATAAGAAAGACTTAATGCCGCTTAATCATATTGCAAGAACAAACATACAAGCCACACCATAGAAGTTTAAAGAACCTTGAAATAAAAACCTTACAACTCAATGACATATATGTCATTATATCCTTCCCATGAAAGTCATGATCATCATGCACAAGAGTGATGTCACCAACCATAATGCATATATAAGAACATTGGGAACACTATAAGAGTTTGATGCATGAACAAACACGCTACGAACAACAAAGGAGTTTGATGCAACTTTCAAACAAAACCCATACAATGCAATGCCATATATTCACTATTTTATTAGACCCTTCACTCAAAAGGCATATAATCATCATGCATAAGATTTAATGTCACTCAACCATGATGCATGAAAAATTGCACTAGGCATTTTTTGCAACATTAAAAAGCCTCATACAACTTAGTGACATATTCATCATTAGATGCTTCACACAAAAGCCATACAATCATCATGAATAAGAGTCCATATCACTCAACCACACTAGGCATGCACCATAGGAGTTTGATGCAATCTTCAAAGAGAACCTATACAACTTAATGACATATTCATCATTAGACCCTTCACACATAAGCCATACAATCATCATGAATAAGAGTCCATATCACTCAACCACACTAGGCATGCACCATAGGGGTTTGATGCAATCTTCAAAGAAAACTATAAACCTTAATGACATATTCATCATTAGACTCTTAACGCAAAAAGCCATATAGTCATCATGAATAAGAGAGTCAAAGCCACTCAGTCGTAATGCATATCTAGCACACTAGGCACACCATACGAGATTGAAGAACCTTCAAATGAAATGCATACAAATCAATGACATTTTTTCCATTATACCCTTCACATGAAAATCATGATCATCATGAATAAGAGTGAATGACACTAACCATATTGCATACATAAGAACATTAGGAACACTATAAGAGTTTGATGCACACTAGCCATGATGCATGCTCCACACAAATGCCATTACAATCATATGATAGTATGTCGCTGACCCTTATTATGCACACCATTTTTGCCATATTCCATTAAAACCATCACACACCAAAGTTAATGTGACTAATAATGATGCATGGGTAGACACAATATGCACACTAAATATAGTAATGTGATTGTTTAATTATCAATAAATAAACTACATATAAAACATTTATTTGATTAATATAAGAACAACAAAAATATAAAAACTAAAAATAACATAAAAAGAACGAGACCTCTTCAAGGATGTCCATGGCCATACTTTAAGAGTTTATGGAGGGATATTTCTACCACTCCTCAAAAAATAATACATATTTTATTAATTACACAAGTTAAGCAATGTAAATACAAGGAATTTTAGTCTTCACACAAACACATTTCCAACTAATTGATATCTTTTAATTAGAATAAATTTCCAAAATGTAGATTTATTTCATTGCAATCCAAGTGCACCCTACACATTATACTTTTCACACCTAAAATTAATAAAACTTCACATCAAAATCATCAAATGTTGTGTATATTTATTGTCCAAAAGGGACTTCCCTCAACTTTCTATTTATATTTTTAGTAAACTTTTACATTTTTGAGATTTAAGAATTTATGGAGGGATATTTCTACCACTCCTCAAAAAATAATACATATTTTATTAATTACACAAGTTAAGCAATGTAAATACAAGGAATTTTAGTCTTCACACAAACGCATTTCCAACTAAGTAATTGATATCTTTTAATTAGAATAAATTTCCAAAATGTAGATTTATTTCATTGCAATCCAAGTGCACCCTACACATTGTACTTTTCACACATAAAATTTATAAAACTTCACATCATAAACATCAAATGTTGTGTATATTTATTGTGCAAAAGAACTTCCCTCAACTATCTATTTATATTTTTAGTAAATTTTTACATTTTTTAGATCAACAAAATAAAAAAGAGAATTAATATCACCAAATGGCATGCACAATCCAAATGAATCCTAAGCATTATATATTTCACACCTAACCTCAATAAAACTTCAATGTCAAAATCATCAAACAATGTGTATAAATTTACCATCTAAAACACTTCCTTTAACCTGTTATTTATATTCTTATAGGAAACGTTCACATTTATGAGATGAATAAATATATATTTTAAAATAAAATCAGCAATGAACTCAATAACATCATGAATACCTAAGCATAACAAATTTATAAGGATGCAAACTCCTCCCTCCATTTTAAAGAAAAATAAAAAAGACCAAATATTTTACCTAAAAATACTAAATAAAGTTATGTAATTGTTTAGTTAGCAATAAATTAAAATATTTAGTTGACTAACATAACAATAAAATAACTTTAATTAAAATAGAAAAATTAAAAATATCATGAAAAGATTGTGAGAGACCTCTTCAAGGATGTCCATGGCCATCCTTAAAGAGTTTATGGAGGGATATTTATATCCCTCCTCAAAAAATAATATGTATTTTATTAATTATAATTGTTGAGCAATGTTTACAAGGAATTTAAGTCTTCCTTTGAACTTTATGTTTAAGTTTTTACACTATACAAAAGCATTTCCAATTAAGATATTGATATCTTTTAATTGGAATAAACTTCCCAAGAGTAAATTTATTTCGTGCAATCCAAGTGAACCCTGCACATTGTACATTTCACAACTAAAATAAATCAAACTTCACATCAAAATTATCAAATGATGTGTACATTTACTATCCAAAAATACTACCCTCAATTTGCTATTTATATTTTTAGTAAACTTTTACATTTTTGAGACCAACAAAAATCAACAATGGTAACATCACCACATAAGCACAACAATCAAAATGAATTCTAGAGACTACATTTCACACCTAACCTCAATAAAACTTCAACATCAAAAACACTTTCTTTAATTTGTTACTTATATTCTTATAGGAAACTTTTACATTTATGAGATCAATAAACATACATTTCAAAATAAAATCAATAACATCATGAGTACCATAAACACACCAAATAGTCTTATAAGATACAAACTCCCCCATCTTAAAGAAAAACAAAAAAAACTACACTAACTTCAATTAAAGTATGTGAGACAATTGCAAACATGACCTTATTGAATTGTCAATGTTTCCAGTTCAATCTCCCTTGCTTCAAATGAATAGTCTACCTACAACTATACAAATTCTATATGGCCACTTCTCCAAAGTAGAAATTGAAATAATCATAGCCTAGAAATAATCTGAGTCTATGCTACGCACGAAATCAGTTAAGAATGAATAAACTGAGTAACACAACCCAAATGCACGATGAAAAAAATTCCACACAGAAATACACATTGGCATGGTAAGAAGGAATTAGATGGTATTTTTCCAATCCTGTATGTAACATATTGGCATTTATTTGGGGACACACCTGGACAAGTTGCAATCAAATGTAGTCACGGAATAAAGCAAATAATAATAATAAAACATAGGAATGAATTTTAACCTGGGGTCTCATCTAAGTGGGAATAGTTTCTGTTAATTTTAAATGTAGCTTGGACAGGTGTTCTAGTCTCGGGTGGTGATTACGAGGCTGGAAACACAGCTGGAATAATTATCTCCATACGTAGATAATTGATTTCTCGAGAGACTTCTAGATATTAGGGTTTGCTAGAGTCTAATTAATCCTAGCCATTGATTTAGATTAAATCATGGCCATTGGTTTTCAATGAGAGGATTATAAAAGAGGTTCAATGGGCATTTGGAGAAGACAGATTCGAGAAGTATTTGCAGCGATATCAAATAAATAAATTTGCAGCAATAGCAAATTGATTTGCAGTGAGAGCAAGGGCGCATCGATAGCGTTCGAGACAGCAGTAGTGGAATTTCTATAGGAGAAATTGGGAGAAGAATTTCCGGAGGAGATCATTGCCGGAGCTCTGCCAGTAAGAGGCAAGCAGTTTATGTATCTCTTGATTTGATTTAATAAAGTTCCTCATCTGCAGTACTGGTTTTCCCTTCGGGGTTTTTCTAGGGACAATTTGTCCAAAATATTGTGTTCATTTATTTTTCTGTCTCCGTGATTTTCCGTGAAGTTGCAGCTGTGTTATTATTTAATATTTGCTATAAATTAATTAATTTTTCGGCAGCCAAATAATCTTATAAGATAGGAAATTAATAATCAGTAGCTGCAATAGATTTTTCACATGGTATCAGAGCGGATCTGAGGGCAGAACAGGCACAGGGAGAAAGGAAAAATAATAAATAAAAAATCTAGGGTTTATAAAACCCAGTTTGACCTCTTCAAATTATTATTTTCTTTTGAGATGGCCTCAGCAGGTTTAAGAGATCAGGACAGATTGGATGGAGCCTCAAATTTTGGTGTCTGGAAAGCCAGAATTTCTTTATTGCTGAAAGAGAATGGTATCAAGGATTATGTGACCACTGTTGTACCTGTACCTACAGATGCAACACAACTCTTAGCATATAAGAAGGAAGATGCCAAGGCAATGAGGTTGATTCTTGATGTTGTTAAGGATCATATTGTTCCACATATTGCAGAGTTAGATACAGCAAAGATGATGTGGGATGCCATTATGAATTTGTACCAGAATGCTACCCTTAATCGAAAGCTGATTCTCAGAGAAAAGTTAAGGAATACTTGGATGAATAAGGGAGAAGACGTCACAAGTTACCTCACCAGACTTAGACTTGTCAAGGATGAATTAGCAGCTGTTGGAGACAAACCAAAGGATGATGAGCTAGTACGAATAGCCCTGAATGGGTTTACTAAGCAGTGGGATGTCTTTGTTCAAGTTATTAATGGACGAGACACCTTACCGAGTTGGGATCGACTATGGAGTGACTTCACTCAGGAGGAGCTTAGACTAAGTCTTGTCAATGGAACCAGCAGTAATAGTCAGAAAAGTGAGGTGGAACAGGAAAACGTTGCCCTAGCAGGAAAAGGGAAAGCGAAGAAGGGGTCTGGCAAAGGATCAAATCTAAAAAGTGAGAAGAAGAAGGACTTATCTAAGATCAAATGCTATGGCTGTCACGAGTTCGGCCACTATGTCAGCGATTGCCCACAAAGGAAGAAAAATGAAAAGAAAGGCAAGAAGTAGACGGCAGCTTCAGCAAGTGTAGATGAGCTTTCTAATAGAATGGAGGATGAGTTTGCACTCATAGCTTGTCTGACTAGCTCAACCTCACAGGGTGTTTGGTATATAGACAGTGGGGCATCATTTCATATGACAGGAGTTAGGGAGTACTTCTCTAGCTACAAGGAGGAGGACATCAGATTCCAGATTCAGATGGGGAACAAGTCCAAGTGCGATCCAGTTGGGAGAGGGACTGTTCTATTTCAGAGGGAGAATGACAAGCCTATTTCCATTCATGATGTGTTGTATGTGCCAGGCTTGGGCATGAATCTAATTTCCGTATCTGTCCTTCAGGATAAAGGCTACAATGTACTCTTTAGAGGGGCGCATGTTTTAATCAAGCATAAGGATTGGAAATCACCCATAGCTATTGGAGTTAGGAGCGGCCGACTTTATAGGTTGCAATTTGATTCTCCTAAGGCACTAGTGAGCAGCAGTAATCCTAGAGATCAAGGAGAGCTATGGCATAGGAGGATGGGCCATATACATCATGGAGCACTTAAATTGCTTCGTGAGACAGTGACAGGTGTTCCAGAGGTGAGCACAGAGCATGATGATGTATGTAAGGGATGTGTGTTGGGAAAATTTGTGAAAGCAGCTTTTCCAAGGAGTGACACCAGATCCAAGGGGGTTCTTGAACTAGTACATTCGGATATATGTGGACCAATGTCAATGAAGTCTCTCAGAGGATATGAGTACTTTGTTACTTTTATTGATGATTTTTCTAGGAAGACCTGGATATACTTCTTGAAGACCAAGGATGAGGTCTTCAGTCACTTCCAGGAGTTCAAAGCTCTTGTGGAGAATTCGACAGGCAGGAAGGTAAAGGTTCTTCGGTCAGACAATGGAGGCGAGTACAAAGGGAAAGAGTTCCAGGAGTTCTGTACCAGGGAAGGAATCAAGAGAGAGTGGACCATTCCTTACAACCCGTAGCAGAATGGGGTTGCTGAGAGGAAGAATCGTTCTATATCGGAGGCAGCAAGGGCTATGTTGTATGACCAAGATATGCCATGTTACTTATGGGCAGAGGCATGCAGTACAGCAGTATACATACAGAACAAGGTTCCACATAAGGTATTGGGCAAGATGACACCAGAGGAGGCATTCTCAGGGAAGAAGCCAGATGTCAGTCACTTCAGGATATTTGGGAGTTTGGCATTTTGTCACATTCCAGGGGCTACACGTTCCAAGTTAGATTAGACTGCAGAGAGAGGGTACTTTGTGGGGTACAGCGAGACCTCAAAGGCATATCGGATATTTATTCTAGGGACCAGGAGGATTATAGTCAGGCGTGATGTCAAATTCATGGAGGACAAGGCATATAGGAGGTCTAGAGATTTGCTGGCAGATGATCAGAATGAGCGGCCAACAGAAGCTCCAAGGATTGTTCAACCAGAACAGGGGCAGCGAAGCACGAGTACAGTTACTAGTACAAGCACAGGTTCAGGTGCTGAGAGTTCGCAGAGTATGGAGCAACAGATACAGCAAATCCAAGAGATGCATCAAGAAGATATGGAGTTTGATATTTCATCCTCTATAGTTGACAGGAGGAATCGTGAGGTTCAACAGACACATAAGAATACTTAGGAGTTTGTGGGAGCTCCTAGGATGAGTAGTAGACAACGGAAACAACCAGCCAAGTATAATGACTATGTGGCATTGGTTAGTCAGTTGGTAGATAGCGAGCCTTCCAGCTATCAGGAGGTTGCATGACAATAGGTGTGGCAAGATGCGATGGTTGAGGAATATACCTCAATAATGCAGAATGATGTGTGGGAGGTTGTGCCTAGACTGACAGATAGGGTAGTGGTTGGATCACGCTGGATCTATAAGATTAAGCATGGTGCAGATGGTAGCATCGAGAAATACAAGGCAAGGTTCGTGGCCAAGGGGTTCTCTCAAAAGGAGGGAGTAGACTATGAGGAGACATTCGCTCCAGTGGCTAGGTATATTTCTATACGAGCCGTAATCTCACTTGCAGCGCATATGGGATGGCAGATCCATCAAATGGATGTCAAGACGGCATTTCTTAATGGTGAATTGTTAGAGGAGGTATACATAGAACAACCAGAGGGCTTTGTAGCACACAGTAGCAAAACCCACGTGTGCAGATTGAAGAAAGCTTTGTATGGACTCAAGCAGGCTCCCAGGGCATGGTATGAGTGCATTGATAGATACTTGCAGGGAATAGGCTTTGTGAAGAGTGAGGCGGATGCTAACCTTTACTACTTGATGGTTGGGGGTGAAGTTCTCATTCTTGTTCTATATGTGGACGACTTGTTTTTAACAGGTTCACTAGGGCTCATAGAGGAGTGCAAGAGGGACCTTGCAGCAGAGTTCAAGATGAAGGATTTGGGGCTTATGCACTACTTTCTAGGCATGGAAGTGTGGCAGACAGATGGAGAGATTTTCCTTGGACAAGGGAAATACTACATTGAAATCTTGAAGAGGTTTGAGATGCAAGATTGCAGAGCCATGTCTACACCTATGATCACGAATTGGAAGAAGGTAGACGCATCCAAGGAAAAGGATGTAGACCCCACCTTATACAGGATGATTGGATCTCTCATGTATTTGGTTAACACTAGGCCAGATATATCCTTTGCAGTAAACTCTCTTAGTCAGTTCATGGTTGAGCCGAAGAGAGTGCATTGGACAGTGGCAAAGCATGTGTTGCAGTATTTGCGTGGTACAATCGAGTATGGGATTAGATATGCTCGAGGTGATGGTATCAAGTTGATAGGCTATACTGATGCAGATTGGGCAGGTAGTACAGTGGACAGGAAAAGCACTTCAGGGTGCTACTTTAGTTTGGGATCAAGAGTTGTCTCTTGGTACAGCAGGAAGCAAAAGTCCGTGGCTCTGAGTTCTGCAGAAGCAGAATACATAGTAGCTAGCATGGCAACGTGTGAGGCTATATGGCTTCAGAAGTTGTTGGTAGCCTTGTTTGGTCAGAGGGTTGAGACTATCGTGATACACTGTGATAATCAGAGTTGCATCAGATTATCTGAGAATCTAGTGTTTCATGATAGGTCTAAGCATATAGACATCAGATATCATTTCATCAGGGATTGTGTACAGCGGAGGATTGTTTAGCTACAATATATACCTACAGATCGGCAAGTAGCAGACATTTTAACAAAGGCATTGGGGAAGGCAAAATTCATCTTCTTCAGAGGTAAGTTGGGTGTTATGCAGAACACCTTCCTCGCTAAGAGGAAGTGTTAATTTTAAATGTAGCTTGGATAGGTGTTCTAGTCTCGGGTGGTGATTACGAGGCTGGAAACACAGCTGGAATAATTATCTCCATACCTAGATAATTGATTTCTCGAGAGACTTCTAGATATTAGGGTTTGCTAGAGTCTAATTAATCCTAGCCATTGATTTAGATTAAATCATGGCCATTGGTTTTCAATGAGAGGATTATAAAAGAGGTTCAATGGGCATTTGGAGAAGACAAATCTGAGAAGTATTTGCAGCGATAGCAAATAAATAAATTTGCAGCAATAGCAAATTGATTTGCAGTGAGAGCAAGGGCGCAGCGATAGCGTTCGAGACAGCAGTAGTGGAATTTCTATAGGAGAAATTGGGAGAAGAATTTCCGGAGAAGATCATTGCCAGAGCTCTGCCAGTAAGAGGCAAGCAGTTTATGTATTTCTTGATTTGATTTAATAAAGTTCCTCATCTGCAATACTGGTTTTCCCTTCGGGGTTTTTCCAAGGACAATTTGTCCAAAATACTATGTTCATTTATTTTTCTGTCTCTGTGATTTTCCGTGAAGTTGCAGCTGTGTTATTATTTAATATTTGCTGTAAATTAATTAATTTTTCGACAGCCAAATAATCTTATAAGATAGGAAATTAATAATCAGTAACTGCAATAGATTTTTCACAGTTTCAAGTTTCATAGGAATTTAATATGAGTGGAAGTATTGGGAGGAGGAGTGTGTTGGGCGTACGGGTCTGCATTAAACGGCAGGCAGTTACATATGAATATTAATAGTTTCCAAAACATTTGGAGCAGTGACCAAGATTCAAGATTCCCATGTTTTCTGTGTTTATTTAAAAGAAGACAGACATTTACAAATTTACTGCACTATGTGTTTGAGCATGCTTCTCTTGTCTGGAGTTCTATTATGGGATAAATTGTTTCTCATTCGAGTGCATCTTTAAAGTATATTTTGATTTATGAGTAATTGTTTTTAAATCAAAGCTCAGAAGGGATGGGTTTCTGAAAGGGCCAAACCTTTGTACAACCAGTTAAACGGGTAAAGAAAGTCTTCCTTTACTTTCTTCTCCAACTGCTTATTATGAGCATCTTTGTTTTGCATTAATGCTTTATTCCTCCAATGCTTTGTTTCTAGACTCTTTGGAACAACACTAAAGGGAAGATGCACTAAGAGGTTATCCTTGAGCAACATACTTCAATGCTGGCAGGGAATGCTTGTGTACAATCCATTTATAAATCCATGCTCTGTAGTTTCTTTACTTTAGTGTGTTTCCTTTTCACGTGAATTTTCTCTAGTTTGCATACACCGTTGTAGCGATAGTGTATCTATTACAATGATTTAGTTCTTTTATATTTGAGTACTGGATGTACTTTCTCATTTATATTTGAGTACTGTTAAAGGACATCATTCTTCTTGCTGAAAGCACCCTTTGTGCATTATTTACTGGACACTTTTTGCAACTCACATATTTGTGCAACACTGTTGTCTTTTGCTAACCTAAGAGTTATCTCATCTATGATATATTTTGATGTCTACTCAGATTCTTCGTACATACTTTCTGTATCCTTATTAGTTTTAGTTCTACCTGTGTCATCTGCAAGCCAATTGTCATGGAACTTATAGAAGATTTTATATTAAAGATGATCGTGACAAGAAACCATTTTGATTGAGGTTAATGTTTTTATACCATTCCAAATCATTTGCTTGTTGCTCTGCAATTTAATCCTTGAGACTTCCTTTTCCATTGAGATAGATAATTCTTAAAATGGAGCATCAGTTATTATGTTTGCTTTATCTGGTTTGTAGATGAGTTTTGTTTGAATCATCAGAGAATAAGGACCATTCATATTACTTGTTGCTAGTTAACTCTCTCCTTTGAGCAAGAAATTTAGTAATGGATATCGGTTGATATAGAATCTAGATTTCAGAATTGCTGCCCTTAAGGCCATGTTCCCATTTTTTTGACCGGATGAGCTCTTGCTAACAGCTCATGGTTAGAAGTGGGGAATCTCTACTTGCCATTGTTTATTTTCTACTTCTGGATGCCTTCACTTTTACCATTTTCAAAGACCATTGCTCCTATGAAATTTTCACTTGTATGTCTGTGTATCATGAATGATCGAGAGAGCAATTCTAATTCCAAGGCCATCATCAACATTTGACAACCTACTACTTAGCTGTGATTTTCTCAACTCAGCATCAACTTCAGTGCCAACACCTAAATTGACACTTTATGAAACAATTGTTGGATCCTCCAGGCATCAACACCCTCACCACGCATCAATATCCTCCACTTCCTTCTGAATGACGTTGAATTCTGCAGTGTCTGATGCCTTAACGGATTACGGATTCTATTTTTCTCAGCAGCTTGTGGACGTCCTGGCAATTAATGGACTTTTATTGCATATTTACTGTGGCAACGGAAGGCAGTGTGGAGTCCTAATTTTTTTTTTGGCAGAGCCATTTTAAAAGTAGAAAATGGTAGAAGGTTAGCAGGGGGAAGGAGCGATACAGACCAGCAAAAGTTTGTATTTGGTGGCAGCTTCGCAGGAAGGGAAAAGAACAGGAAGGACGGTAGAGAGTTGAAGAAAGAGTTTTCTTTCTTTGTTTTAATTTTGTAGAGTTTTTGTTTCGGTGTGCTGGTTGTCCTGTTGCATGTCCGTGACCAAGACTCGTAGTCATTTTTAGTTTTCCCACTCTTAAATCACACAGTACAGATTTCCCATTTCAAATCTCACGAGGGACAGTACTGGTATGCAAGGTCGCTAAGTCGCCTACATGAAGATCATTGCAAGCTCCTTTAATAGCTGCTAGCCTTTGATGTTGGAGAATAACCTGGTGAAATTGTAGGTCAGCCCTGATGATTGCTGGGTCTATTAGTTATTACAGAATCCCTGAAGATCACAGATACATTCTTGAGACACTCTTGAAGCATACCAGGATTGTCCCTCATGAGATTTGGTAGTCGTATAAGGGCGTCTGGGTGACTAAAGTTTCTCAAGAATTTCTGGAAACATTGACTGCCATGCATCACAAGAATTTCTGGAAACATTGACTGCCATGCATGCTTTTATATATGCTGCATAATTTCTAGTTACTCTAGTTCCTAGTATTTCGCAAATGAAATTTGAAATATAGAGAAACTGCATCAATGACTTTATACGACCAGTATCAATTTGGGTTCCAATTATATGGAACCAGACTCAAATACTATTTTCTATGTGCATTCAAATCTTTTTGAAGACACTATGTTTTGAAGATGTTCCAATATGGAATGCCCCAGGCAACTATCCATGAGTGTGCTATCTCTATCAAGTTCGTAGTGAGGCTTTATAATTTGTTGCTCTACGAGCCCAAGCGAGGAAGTGGTGCTCCGAGAGCATGGAAGAGGAAGGGCAGAACTGCTCATCACTCATCTCAACCTGAACTTGGGTTCCAAGAGCCCCGGAAGGGTTGGTATTAATTGGCTGTGTTTCTGTTAAATTGGGTAGGTATTAATTTAGGTTCCAAGAGCCCCGGAAGGAGATAAGCATCTTGTTGATAACACTGACAATGCCAACTCCTCTCGTAGAGAAATGGAAGGGCTAGAATATAGTGTAGAAGTTAAGATTGGAACACCAACTCTGAAACAACTGATGGGAATCGATATGTCTCATGGATTCAGGCAAACCCTGCAAGGGTTATAGTTCTAAAGTGAAGCTCACCATGTATGTACCTAAGCAATCATCCTCCCTTGGCTTGTAACTCCTTGAAATGTCGACCCTTGGCTTGTAACTTCTTGTATCAGACCCCAAGGATTTCCAGTCAAAGTGTGACAATTGGAGTATCTGCACTTACAGAGATACTAATGGTCTTGCCCAAGTCTCTGAGGGAGATTAGATCACAGTGCTGGGAGAGTGATCTTCAGCTGTAACTTTAATTCTGTGTTCAATTAGTTGTTGTCAATCTGAGTTAATTATTTAAGCCATTCACTGTATTTTCTTTATCTCCTGTTGAGTTTTTGATACAGTATATAATATCCAGAAAAGAATATTGCTACCCGTGCAGGTCCAGATAAGTGTCTACATCAGCAGTATGTTCTTTTCCTTTTAATAAGGCTTTTATTCGATTGAAAAAAAACATAAATAATATTGTTATTTTGAACAAGGTCTTTGTTTTTTTATTGAGTGAATTTAAGTTCAAAAACTCTCTTCCGTCCCTGTGATGGTAAAACCCCAATTCAATCTATCTTCTTAAAAACATAGGCATCGCTTCCTACATCCAAGTAGCCTCTCATTTTTCTAACACTATTGCAGCCTATAATAAATTTGGATGTAAAATCAAATCCTAAAGATTAAACTAACTTGTTAATTTGAGTGGAAATGAAACAAAACTGAACAATGAGGAGATCCATCTAATTCAAGCTGGAGTCTGTGAATGTAACAAGGGTAGATCTATTTTGATTGGGGGCAATGGACCCATTTCATTTTCTGGAAGAATAAGGGCTCAATCCAGTAGCAACTCCACATTGAGAGAGTGAAGAGAGGGGTTCATGGGTGTTTAACCAGTAGTACTAAATAAGAAAATAAGAACAAATCTCCATACTAAGAAACCCAAAAATATGAAGCACTACTAAACAAGAAAATCAATTCCTCACCCAATAAACTCTATTGAAAGATTACAACACAGAAATTTAACGATATGCAGACAAAGCAGAATATGACGAGTGCACTATATACTACTGCTGTAGTAGAAATGATATAAGTAAATGCCAGCAAACAAATGACATTATATTGAATATTCTACTACAATGGCAAAATAATTTCTTATGAAAATGAAGATGAAAAAGGACCTTACATTACAGGGGAGTTGATTTAAGATACATAAAAACTTACCAAATTTTCTTCAAATGCAGTGCCTTCTCTTTTCTTCCTTGGAAATTCTTCCTGCCAGCACTTTTCTTTACCCTCCGCCAGAAAAGGACACACAACCCAAAAATGAAGAAACAACACAAGGAATACAAAAAGAAACACATAGAATACAAACAACCAAAAACAAGTCAAGAACAGGACGAACAGGACATTCAACAGAAGAAAACTTAAAACAAAACAAATAAAGGGCAAATGTGTGGAAATCGAATTTAACTGGCTGTAATTTTAGTGCCGTTGGAAGGAGGTATAGTTGGCATTCGCCCGCTACTTCCAACGGCACAAAAAAATGCTCCTTCCACTCTGGTTTATGTGTAACATCCATTGTTGGATGTGACACAGTTTAGACATCCATCAAAGCATTAATATTAATATGTGTAACATGATTTATGTGTAACATGAATCTCTCCATTTTGTGTAAGCTTCAAGGCATTTGATGTTTCAAGTTAAGGTTTTGTTACAATAATGTTGGCTTTAGGAGTTTTGAGTTAAATGTTTTAGGTTTCAATATAGGAATTTGTGAATATAGTAATTTTATTTTGCCGAAGGTGTTCCCTTTGTGAATCAACGATCTACATTTGTGCAGAGGCGTGCAAGATGATTAAAGATGTTACCAGCGTTAAAAACAGAGCATTGAAATAAATTGACCTGTGGACTACATTGCACAACTTCAAGACAATTGTCTCTGCCACTCCTGTGTTGCATGCAAGTGCCTGGTGTCTTCAAGCATGTCATCTATCTCTTCTTAGTAACTTAACTCTCCATGCCTTGATAGATCAAAATGAAAGAATGTTCTTGATCGCATTTACCTATTGAAGAGTCTTGCCACAAAATCAACAATATTCAATGGCTCAATAAAATTAGTTGATGACCTATTTACAACGTCAAATAAGTTGAGTCGTCAATTGTCATTAGAAACCAATATTAAGAATTTGAAAAAATTGTTAGAAGTATAAAATAAATATCGTTATATTATATTTTGTTCTATTCCAAAAAAATTATAAAAATAAAATTAGTTTCTTAATAAAATAAAATGCAAGTTTTCGAGGCAATGGCGTTGCACGGTCATTTTTCAGGGGTTAGAATCCTCAGCCTAGAAAGCGATTTGTTGATGTTGTCAAATCTTTGGACCGTCGACCTCCTTTGCGTTCACAAGAAAGTCTTTTCTGTAAATTTTTTAATGGATCCACTTCCAGCAAGAGTGGGTCACATCCGCAGCAAATCCCTCGTGGATATTATTCTGGTTTTCATTGTAAATCACAAAAGAAGAAGAACAAGCAGAGGCAGTTTGGAAGAAAATTGCCCTACAAAAATATTTTTGCCTCTAGGGTTTCGCCAAATCTTCGTTGGGTTCCAAAAACCAGTTTCTCTCCATCGGCCTCTTCTGCAACAATAGAGATTCTGAATGATCTTTTATTACCTCATATTGAAGATTTGGAGACAAAAGCGTTGTATGGTAAGTTGTCTAATCCTTCTCTCCAAAACCAGGATTTTGTCTCTTGGGCCAAGACCAACTGGTTTGATTTGGCGCATATTTTCTTTTTAAACAAGGATAAAGGTGTTTTTCTAGCAATTTTTGAATCCACAGAAGCCAGGGATTTTGTTCGTGGCTTTAAAGCGTGGTTCTTCTTGGGTAGAGGCATGGGACTCCACATTTGGACTCCGAACTTTGATCCTAGTTCTTCTACACTCAATATTTACCCTCGCTGGGCCCATTTTGTTGGTCCACTGTTGGAGTATAGAGACCTAAAAATTATAGAACTGATGGCAAAGAAGTTGGGTATTTTTCTAAAACACGATCTTGATTCCTTCAATGACCCAGAAAAACCAATAAGGATTTGTTTTCTTTTTTATCCTTCTGCATCGTTTCAGATGCTGACTTTTGAAATTTCTTCCATTTCTGGAAAATGGGTTCAAGATATTCTTTTTGAAGATGTAGAGTCATTTTGCCCTTCATGCAACAATTTTGGGCACTCACAGGATTCTTGCCCAATTCGCCTTGCAGAGACCTCTATTTCTAAGGATATGGAGGGTAAAATAGACACCCCTTTGGAATGTAACGATCTGGGTGGGGATCATTTGTTAGGGTATCTAGAAGTTTTAGTAAAAGATTCTAAGTTGGAGGCTTCAGAAACTCCCTTGGCTTGTGAGGATCTAGTAGGAGAAGATTTGGAAGGTCCTTTGTTACATTTATCACCAGTAACTCTGTTGAATGGCTCTCAGATGGGGGTCTCTGTTTGTTAGAAGCTTCATCTTGTTGTTGGGTCAGAAATTGGGAATATTTCTACACCAATCACTTCTAATACAGATCTTGCTATGGTTAACAACTTTTTGGACTCAGATGTTAAAGAGGGTGTTTCAACAGAGGCCCTAATTGCTTCTGAGGAACTCTCTTCAGATTAGTCTTTGTTGGATTTAGACTCTATAGAGGGCATCAAAAACAATGATTCAGAGGATCTTACACTCCTTGAGAATGAAATTGTTCTAGATTCCCTAGATCAGATAGATCTTGATTCAGTAAAAGCCTCATCCCTAGATGCAAGTTTAGAGGATCATGAATCACTCCAGATAGTTAAGGATGTTGATATTAGCTTGATGGTCAATGATATTCTTTCAAAAATTAGCAATGAACTTATGGAAAAGATAGCTGATGAGGTGATTTTAGAAGAGGAAGAGGGGTTTGACTTCTCAGAACCTAGATCCATTTCTCAAACTGATTTGAAGGTGTTAGAAGAAAACACCCCTAAATCTAAAAGGGGTAGGAAATCTAAAGCAAAAAAACTCAAGAGGAAGTTCAAACAGGGATTCAATGCACCCTTGATAGGCATTTGAGAATGAGGAGAGCCTGCCGCTCTCCTCGAGAACAATGAAAATCCTTACCTGTAATATTAGGGGCATTAATGCCCCTAACAAAAGGTGGCTTATTAAGCGCCAACTTGATTCCAGTCTGGTTGATATCATTCTCTTACAAGAAACTAAGTTGTCTTCTTCTTTTGGAGATCAAATCTTCTCTTTTTGGTCTAATTGGAAATATCTCTTGGTTGAATCTGTGGGGGCTTCTGGGGGATTGGCTATTCTTTGGAAAGTAGACACAATTTCAATTAATCTCATTGCTTCTAATTCAAACTGGATGTTGTGCCAAGTTCATAACTCGACCACGAATTTTGATTTCTGGATTTGCAATGTTTATGGGCCAACCTCTACTCTGGATAAATTTCTTCTTTGGAAGGAACTCTCAAATGTTTTGGAGCCTCTTAGAAAAGAACTTCTGATTGTTGCTGGGAACTTTAATGCTATCTTATCTCTAGAGGAGAAAATTGGAGGTATTATTCCTCCTTTTAAAACCATGGAAGATTTTGGTAATTTTGACACAGAGAATCAACTAGTGGATTGTGTTCCAAAAAATGGCTTGGCTACTTGGTCCAATAGAAGAAAGGACTTCTTGCAGATTGCTAAAAGACTTAATAGATACCTCATCTCCCCAGTCCAGTTTCTTAAGAATGTTTTGGTCTTCACTTCAATTGTTCCTTTCTCAGGCTCTGATCATTTCCCAGTGGACTTTTGCTTTGATAAAAAGCCCCTGTCCCTCTTCAAAGCTCCTTTTAAATTTGAATCCATGTGGTTCAAGAAAAAAATTTTCCTTCCTTTTTTAGAACAAACTTGGAAAAATGCTCCTTTCAGTGTTGGTTCTAGAATGTTCCGATTTAGTAAAAAACTTCATTTCCTCAAAACCCAAATAAGACAGTGGAATAAGGTTCACTTCAAGAATATTTTTGTGGAAAAATATAAACTACAAGAGGATCTGAAAGTTTTGAATGAACACATTATTGCAAATGGCATGAATAAGGTGGACTTTGAAAAAAAAAATTGCTAAAATTCTAGCTTCAAAAGCTCCTTGCCAGAGAGGAAATCTTTTGGAGACAACAGTCAAGGGAGCTTTGGCTGAAAGATGGGGTTAAAAATACAAAAAAATTTCATGCTTCGGCCAAGATTAGAAATCATCATAATTCTATTTGCAACATTCTTCCTTAGATGGTATTCTTCTTTGTGATGAGAAAGATATTCAAGAAGAGGCTATTCAGTTTTACAAAAAATTGCTTACCTCTACTTGCCACTCCAATGAACCATATGATCACTTGCTTGATAACATTCCTTCTTTAGTTTCCCCTAAAGACAATGAAATGCTTCTTAGTCCCTTCACCTTGGAAGAGATTAGAGCTATTGTGTTCTTTATGGCTCCAGAAAAGGCTCCAGGTCCTGATGGCTTCTCTGCCCTCTTCTTTCAGAAATCTTGGGATTTTATTGGAAATGATGTCTGGGCAGTGGTAGAAGAGGCTAGAAAAACTAGAAATATTCTAAAGGAACTAAATAACACCTTTTTGGCACTCATTCCTAAAAAGAAGACTCCTTCCTCTTTTGTTGATTTTAGGCCGATTGCTTTATGCAATACTTTGTACAAAATTATCACAAAGGCAATCACTCTGAGGTTAGTGCAAATCATACTGAACATCATTTCTGAAGAGCAAGGCAGTTTTGTGCCAGGAAAGGAGACATCTGAAGGGGCAATTCTTGCACATCAAGTGATCCATTCCATTCATGATCAGAAACTAAAAACCATGATGTTGAAGTTGGACATGCTCAAAGCTTATGACAGGGTAAATTGGTCTTTCCTCCTCAAAGTTTTGTCAAAATTTGGTTTCTTTGTCCCTTTTTGTAAATGGATACTTGCATGTATATCTGGTCCTAGCTTCTCTGTTATGTTGAATGGGAAAATCTGTGGTTTTTTAAAGACTTCTCAAGGCATCATGCGAGGAAATCCTATATCTCCTTTTCTTTTCATTATAGTGGTAGAGGCTCTTAGTAGATCTATTCGATTAGCTGTTGATCAAAACAAATGGATAGGGGTAAAAAGCTCTCATTTTCCTTTCCTTGTTACTCATTCTCTTTTTGTTGATGATACTTTTCTCTTTGGTCGCTCTTCTTTATCTGAGGCTAAGAACATAAAGTCTATTCTAGACTCCTATAGTGCAGCTTTAGGGCAGCAGATTAATCCCCTCAAATCACAAGTTTTTTTCTTCCACATTGATACCAATACACAGTAGAAAATTTGTCAGTTCTTGGGCTTCAAACTAGGGGAACTTCCCTCCCAACATCTTGGGATCCCTTTGTTTTCTGGAGCAAACAAAAAAGATTTTTGGTACAAGGTGTTAGATTCAATCATGAACAAAATTTCCACTTGGAAAAATAGATGGTTATCTTTCTTAGGTAAACTTACCATGATAAAAGTTGTCTTATCTACCATTCCTGTCTACATGATGTCAATGTTGAATATGCCAAAGGGCATTATTGTAGATTTCCAAAAAAATGTTAGAAATTTCTTGTGGAAAGGAAATTTAGATTCTATGGAAAAGAAGTTTGTCTCTTTAATCTCTTTAGATAAACTATGCAAGCCTAAGATTAATGGTGGAATTGGAATTCAAAACTTAGAGGCTCAAAACTTAGCCTTAGGGGCAAAATTGGCTTGACAAATGTTTCAAAAACCAAATCAGAAATGGTGTAAAATAATGCAGACAAAATACCTTGACTCACAGGAGCCGTAAAGAATCTTCACGGTGGCTAATCCTCCTATTGGTTCAAAAATTTGGAACTTCATTGTGAAATGTAGAGAAGTTATTCTCCCTTTTCTCTTCTGGGAAATTCATAATGGAGACAAAGCTCTCTTTTGGGAAGATTCTTGGAATGGATGTACACTAAATTGGATTCATTTCCTGGCCTTCAACAAGCAAAAGATTATCTCTGCCTAAATTGAGGAACTCATGTGAAAGACTACTTAGTTTTACACAATGATCAAAATGGGATCTTCAAAAAATGTGTCTCCTGGAAAGATTTTTCAAATCTTAATTTCCCTCAAAATCAGAAATCTCTTCTCTCAAAAGTTTTAATAAATAGAAAGATCTTCCTCTCTTCTAAAACAAACAAGCTGTTCTAGTGCCCATCCAAATCAGGTTCTTACTTGGTAAAATGAGGTTATCTTTCTTTGGTCTCTTCTTCAGTTAACGATGCTAATTGGCCTTCTCATTTATGTTGGGGCAAGGCATGTTTGTCGAAAGCAGGGGCCTTTTCTTGGTTGGCCTTGAATAACAAGATTCTCACTAGTGATCGTTTGGTAAAACTTGGTTTGGCTAATCCTTTCAAATGTCTCTTGTGTGGTCTAGATTTTGAATCTGTTAATCATCTTTTTCTCCTATGTCCATTTGCTTTGGACTATTGGAATTGGTTCTTTGAGAAAGTAAATTGGTTAGCTCCAATTCCAAACACCCTTTTGAATCTGTTTCAAAGTTGGCCCATCCTCTTCAGAAAATCTTTATTCTCCTCCATTTGGGATGTGGTTCCCTCTATTATCACTTGGAATATTTGGCTTGAAAGAAATAGGAGGATCTTTAGAAAATAAATTTTATCTTGGGAAAAAGTGATTTCTAAAATCAAAATCTCCATTTCAGAATTGGTCATGACACAAGTGTATGGAAATTTGGGTACAGACTTTACAGTTTGGGATGATGCTATGCTGAAAAAGTGGAAATACCTTCATGTAATAACACCTGGTTGCCTTGGTTCAAAATCTTCTACTTCCTCTGTTGTTAGGAAGAATGTTCATTAGATCCCACCACCTTGTGGTTGGATTAAAATCAATGTTGATGGGGCTTCTAAGGGGAACCCAGGAAAGTATGGCATTGGTTGTGTGGTCAGAAATCATAGTGGAAACCTTTTTGCCAAAGCTGCTGGGGTGGTTGATGGGACAAATAATGCTGTTGAAGCTCAAGCCTTTCTTTTAGGAGTTCATACAACAATAAGGTTAGGAATTAAACATCTAATTCTAGAAGGAGATTCCCAAGTAATTGTTCATGCTTTCCAAAAAAAAATCTTTGGATAACTGGAAACTTAGTTATATTCTTAATGAAGCATGGAGTCTTCTATTACATTTTGAAGGTTTTCTTTGCACACATACCCTAAGAGAGGGAAACAGAGCATCGGACATCCTAGCAAATATTGCATGTCTTCTAAAAAGAGAGGATTCGATGGAAATTCATCAAAACAATATTGGCCAACTACCAGATTTTGCAAAGACCATCAAAGAAGAGATGACTACGGGATCATAACGGTTTGTTTTTTCTAACAGTTTTCTTTGTTTGACAGGTATACTTTTGAATTTTGAGCCTTTTGCTTTGTGGCACGCTCTGCCACCTTCCAAGTGGCATTGTTTTCTTAGCATCACACACGTTTTGTTCCCGTGGGCTCATTCATTTTTGAGTATGATATATGATGCAAATGGATCTTTTCACTCTCAACTAGATCTCATTTGCGTCTCCATTATGGCTTCACCCACTCGAAGGTCTCATCATCATTATTCTAGTTCATATGCACCTCTTTTTATTCTGATGGCAATGGTGGCCTCTCCACCATTCTTCCCCTGTTCCAATTTCTACAGTTTCTGGAAAATGTCTCTCATTCCTCGCAATGGGCGCCTCTTCCTTTTGGTTCAGCAATGGGAACAACCCTTGCATGGTACTATCGGTTCTGAATTAATGGTGAGGGCATTTAAATTATTTGACGAAGAGGTCGAAGATGCATTGGTGGAGGTTTGTGACAAAGAGTTATTCTGCCAATCTAGGGTATGCTTTGCCTCTCATTTGGTTTCTCATTTCTTGTCCAATGCTATGGATGTTTTCCAACATGTAGACATGGTCAAATGTCTAGCCACCCTATATGTTCATGAATATCTGATACCTGAGGCTAAATTGTTTGAGGCTTTCACCAATTACAATTTGCATGATGGGTTGGCTCCAATTGGTGGATTGTTCCTTCGGGATGATCTAATTAAAAAACCAAGCTTCAATTGTGTGTTCCAATCAATGACCACCAGCCTGTGAATAGATAGCAGAGAGTTGTTTGAAAATTCTCTTCAGTCCCATAAATATGCTTTTGGTCGATCAAGGCGTGAGAAAATTGATGAGCTCTTCAATGCATGGACCTTTCTGATACACTTTCAACCTCCGGTGGATCCAGCCATGGTTGAGGAAAACCCTACTGCTCTTCATGGATTTTGAGTCACAGACCTTAATATGGGAAATGATTAGTGTTATCAGTTAAGGGTCTTTTTTTGGTTTTCTATTCCTCATATTGTATATCTAGCCACTTGGGCTTCTCTTTTGTTGTCTGCAAATGGATCTAACCGATCGAATCTTGGCTAGAAGGGTTTTTTTTGTAATATGTAAATACTTTACTATCTTAATATAATATTATGATGCTATGCACCCTTATTGATGAAAAAAAAAATGTACTTATGTATTATAGGAATTATTAATATTAGATTTTTAAAGAAATATAATAAAATTATATTTTTAATTATAGAATTATGTATAAGTGTGAATTGTGAATATTAGATTTAATATTAAATTATTTGATCTTCTTGATATAATATATATTATTGAATTAATTTTTATTAGGCCAACAAAGAGATTATGAGAGAGAGAGAGACTTTCAACTAGTCATTTCATGCCAACAACCCAAAGATGACGTGTCCATGGGGAGGTGTGCTCAGGGCAACACGTCATGAGCTTAAGGACCTAATAATTCACCTTTAAGACCTCCTTGGTGTACCAATTGCACACTAATATTAAGCTTCCATTGCGAAGAATGAGGCCTCATATCTCTGTCAGTTGCTTAGTGCTAATAGTTTGTTAGTTTACAAAACTAGAGCTGTAGCATTGCCAGGAGAATACAAAGTTACAACCCCTCCTATCAACCAATGTCGAAGTAAAATATTTTTGTGGCTTAGTTCTTTTAAATTAGCTTTGGGTTATGATAAAGAGAAATAGAAAGGGAAACAAAGAGATATAGAGGTAGAGAGATAGAGATATAAAGAGGGAGAGATAGATATATAGAGAGAGGTAGAAAATAGAGAGATAAAGAGGGGGGAGAGAGGGGAAGAGAAAGAGGGAGACAAAGAGATATAGAGATATAGGTAGAGAGATAGAGAGATAGAGAGGGAGGGAGAGGGAGAGGGAGAGATAGAGATATATAGAGGGATATTGATAGAGAGAGGAATAGAGAAAAAGAGATAGAGCAAGAGGAAGAGATATAAATAAAATAGTTAAAGGGAAAGAGATAGAGAAAGAGAGACTAACCTTTGATCAATCGTGTTTTGCCAACAATCCAAAAATGACACATGTCCATGGGGAGCTACACTCAAAGCAACATGTCATTTTCTTAAGGACCCGATGATTACATTTGATATGCCACTTACAAATTTTAATAGTATGTACATTTAACAATTAACCATCTACATTGATTAGATCAGTAATTCCATGATGTCACAACATAGGAGACTAAATTTTAAACATTGAATAATATATAAAGTTAATGTAAGTGAATTAATAGTCAATTTGAAGCTGCCACTTGTCCATCAAAACCTTGATCATGCAAACAACATCATCTATTGCATGATTGTATACAAAAAAAAAATGCTAATTAGCCTTCCACAACTCTTTGATGTACCCATTGCACACAAAGGTGTAATTGCAAGTCTTAGATCATAATTGGGGCACACAACCCTTCAAGCCACTTTTTCAAGTATCAATAGTTGATTTCATTAACTCCAACCGCCCAACATGCTAGCTCCCCCATGTTGCAACTCGCCCTACATCAAATAGTTTATTTGGTGAACAATGGCAAGCCTATGATATAATTGTATCACACTCTTCTAGCATGGAAATGGAGGCACCACTAAAAATGATCATACAATGAACTACAAGTACTAGGAAATCACACTTGATCATAGAGGGAACAATACATGGAAAATCACCATTATTATTGCTTACACCAACTGGAGTCACAACTTCCAACATACATGCATCCACTATATATTATGCCCTTCACATTCTAATAAAAGAGATGAACCCTTTACAATGACACACATTAGAAACATTCTTCTAAACTATATTTTAACCTGGATAAGCCATCACATAAAAAATCCACACCACCATACAACAATCAACTTTCTAGATGCAAAGGCTCAAGCATTTAAAGTAAGAAACTAAGAACAATTACATTCAAAACACAAGAAAGGGAGATGCCCAGTCATCCTCTTTGATGATCTAGGGTAGCTCGCTCAAGTGAAGGACATTCCCATATATGTTGGAGCATTGTACAGGGTGACACTCTGGAAAAGCTTCAACATAGTTGTTACATTGAACAAAATTTCTCGTCAAACTAGAGAAGCACCACTGCAAGTTGCTTTTTGTGTACTTCTTTCAAATATAAGAAATGCTTGGCCAACACTTCTAGATTGCAAGATTCTAATGTGTAGTGCCCCTCCAGTTTCACTTGGATGTACAGGTGGTCAAACTAAAGAGCATGAAGATGAATGTAAATAATCAGAATACTTAGGTTAGTATATTTTATCAATGAACCTTGTTGCAATATTGATAATTCACATGCTTTGACATTGCCTTGCATTCAGGTGATTATGATGTTGATTTTACTTTGATTGTCATATATTAGAATTGAGTTTTATGCGACTGATTCTATATCATAGGAGGTTATGATGTTTTGTGTGGATCAATTGTACTATGAGTATCATGCGACTATCTGATGATGGTTCTTACTTAGTCGTTCAGTAACTTATTGATATGTATTTTGTGATTACATGTTTGATGTGTGGGTGAAAGCAATAGTGTCACATTACTCATGCATGACTACCCTACTACACTGCGACTTCCTTTCACTGTGTGTATGACTACATGATTGCATATATATACATGTTCGACCATGTTGTTTACTTTAGGCTATAAGTACCAGGCATCGACTCCACCTGAATTAACAGGTCTGAGTGTGCCTTAACCAATGGAACTATTGAATGGAGATAACATATGGTCCCCTAGCTTAGCCATCATCCTTGAAGAGGATGAGTATCTAGTTGTGCTCCCTGTCAGTGTTGTCAGTTTGGTCATGATAGTCAATCATTGTTGTAGTGGTCTTGCTTTCCGATCTTGCATAGTAGTCAGGTATGGTTTGGCAGTTGGGTTATTTTGTTGGTATTATTTTGGTTATTGTTGCCTTAAAATAAAATAATTAGTTATGAAGCATTTTTGTTAAATAAATAAATATATAAATGTCCTTAAGTAAATTTAGTTTATGAAAAATATATTATTCTAGAAGTTAAGTTAATAAATGATAATAATAGTAATAAATGTAATTCCAACTAGAGATAAATAAATAAATTAATATAATTTAATGGTGTGTTAATGGCAATAAAATAGATAATATTTACAAGTTGTCATATATATAAATATAGAAAATACTAAAGTAGATAAAATAAGAAATGAATCTTGTCTAGTTGTAAATGAAATAAATAGCAAATTCTAAAATAAATAGAATCAGAGAGAAATTATTGTTTGGTTAAAATAGCAAATTGTAAGAAAGTAATAAAGGAGAATCTATTGCCTTTAATGGGGGGAATCTTTTGGAAGATATGGGGGATTTATCTCTCATAATAATCTTCAGCAAAGGAAACTTTTAGGGGGAGAGATTGGTTTGTGGCTGCAGCAGTTGAACCTGGCATCGAATCTTCAGCCTAGTCAAGCAAGCGAAATTAGGTTCTTTTGGTTCTAATTTCTGTCTCAATTTTATGTTGAAGCAAATGTTTGATTTATGATTTTTCCTGTTCATTGTAATTTGCTTGAGATATTAGAAGCCTTGTTATCAGATCCAATTGTGCATGTCTGTATCATTGCATTTCTAGGAATCACCGATTGAAGTGACTGTCTATCTCTCAACTATTTCATCTCTGTTTTAGCAGTCTGTTGCGCTCTCCATAACTTTAGTTTTACAAACTAGGTTCCTCTAAATTTTGATATATGATGCATGACCTAGTTATCTAAATCATATCTGAAAATTGTCCATACTCAGTTTGTCGTTTTGGAGATATGGATATTTTGTGACTGTCTACCTCTCAGCCATTTCATCTCTGTTTTAGCAGTCTGTTGCGTTAGACATAACTTTAGTTTTACGAACTAGGTTCCTCTAATTTTTTGATATATGATGCACGACCTAGTTATCTAAATCATATATGAAAATCTTCCATACCCAGTTTGTCATTTTGGAGATATGGATATTTTGTGACTGTCTACCTCTTAGCCATTTTGTCTCTGTTTTAGCAGTCTGTTGCGTTAAACATAACTTTAGTCTTACAAACAGGGTTCCTCTAAATGTTTTATATATGGTGCATGACCTAGCTATCTAAATCATATCCAAAAATTGTCCATACCCAGTTTGTCGTTTTAGAGATATGAATATTTTGTGACTGTCTACCTCTCACCCGTTTCGTCTTTGTTAAAACAGTTAGTTACGTCACCAATAACTCTATATTTTTGAACTGGGTTTCTCTGAGATTTTTCAACAAATTCATTTTGTACATATCCTACGATCATTGATTTCCATCTTATGACTCTCTTTGAGGCATTGTACTAATCAGTTTGCGTGCCCTGTCTATGTTTTCACATTTTGCATTGTTGGTAGCTTCTAAAGCCCTCTCAACAAATTCATTTTGTGTTGATCCTATCTTTTGCATGTAGTTAAAATGGGGTAGATTTGATGAAGATGTTAGATCTATAGGAATGTTTTGTTGTTATGTGTTCCTTTCCTCTCAAGCTAACCTTAGAACAATGTTCTTTTATTGTAGCTACGGGTTTTTGTATCTTGTGATTCTAACTAGTGTAAGAGATTTATAGCATTCTAATATTATAGGCATGTAGTCTTGTTTATATAGTGATATGTAATAGTATTTACAAAATTGTCTAGCTTATTAATGAAATCTACATTTGTGTAAATAGTGGTTTAGTGAATTTTGTAGCTACTGGTATAGCATTCATTTGTTATGGTTATTAATACTCTAGATTGTATGATTTTAATAGTGGTGATAGTCTCTCACTGTGATAAGAGTTGCATATAACTAATTGTTGTGTTTTAATATGTATGCCTTAGGGTTAATTGCATGTTGATCACAATCATTTTTAGTTAAACAAAACTAAAATAAGTCTTGGGATCTATTGGTTAAAATATTGTTACTTGTGGGCACTTATATATCATATGATCACAATAGTTAGAATATTATTGTTCTGCATTATAAAGATAGATTCACTTTGTATTTGGTAGATGATTGATCATGGTTGGATTAATGTTACATTATTTAAGAACCATAATTTAGTGCATCATATTATATGTTGCATTTGTGGTATTGTAATTGAATTATTGAGGAAGGTTCTTAGTTTATGATGTGCATTTATGAGTGAATGTGATGTGAAACCATTGTGTTTTTAAAGGTGTCAAGTGTTGTGTCATTTGGGGAAGTTGTTTCCAGAGGCCTAGGAGGGCGTGATTGTGTGGGGGTTGGCTATGTGTGCATCATGTGAGTTGAATGAAATGCATTCTTGAAATATTATCTCATATTCATGTGGTTATGATGACTGTGCAAGATGGATAATGCCTTGCTCAGTGTACCTATTCATGTGGTTATGATAACTATGCAAGATGGGTAATGCCTTGCTCTATGTAATGTGAAATGATGTATATTTTGTGTTCTAAATGCATCATGATGAGAATGTGGTAGTTCATGCTTGGGTTTTGTTTTGGGATTTGAGAATCTAGATGCAGTGAAGGGGGAGTGGCTTTCAATGTGGGGCCGGCGCCCAAAGTGGCTTGTCAAGATAACCCATTGGAAGTTGTTAACCCAGTGATAACTTAATAATAAATTTAGAGGGTTGGGTAGTTTTCACACTAATCAAGATAATTGGATGCCTCACTTATGCATTTAGTGCTCGTTCAGGATAAGGATGAGATGATAAGGTTGTGGTTGGAAAAATCAACTTCCTTGTCCTCATGAAAGGAATGTTGGTTCCGCATGTGTCACCCTATGGGGATGGTGTCTAGTGAGAGACTGTCAGGGTAACCATAGATGGGGGTCGGCACCTAGCAAGAGACTATTAGGGTAACCCATGGATGGGGGCCGACGTCTAGCTAGAGACTGTCAGGGTAACCCATGCTAGGACCATGCGATGACACTCATCTCTACTGCAGTCTAGCATTCTCTAGTTGTGTTCTCCCCTTTGTTTTGTGAATGCCTCTGGAAGTGATGTTTGAGTTACTTGTGTTGTTCATATTGACCCATGTTGTATTGGAGCCATGTGTAGTCATTGCACTTGTTAGTCTACTATCTTTCTTGATTATTTTCTTAGTGGGACCTTATTGTTATCTCCTAGCATGGGGGTGGACCTTAGGGTTCCACATGGTCGGGTGGTTGTGTTTTTCTCTCCATTGGTTTCCCTTGTTGATCGTGTGCGAGAAGGATGTACCTTGTATGACAGATTTTAGATCCTGCTATAGCTTGAGGAGACAAATACTTATGATCATGTTCTAGTCTTGTATATCGGTTGAATCATGTACTGTTATCTTGATGTATGTACTCTAATGTAATCTGGATAGCGATATTGTAAACAATGTAATGTTGTACTCTCTTGTAAAGGAACTTGTCTATGTACTCGTGATCCTATGTGCATGATCCTGATGTTATTTATCTGATAATATAATATGGAATTGTATGTGTTTATTCATTTGATGCAATTAGATATAGAATGAACCATGGTTGTTAGTTAATTCATAAGGTTGGTTAGATCTTGTTTTAGTTCATTAGTAATGTAGCCGTGGAACCCTATAGGATAAAGCTTAATTTAAATGTTATGAATAAATATATGATTGTTGTTATTTCTTTCGTTTAAAAAAATTTGACCTTTTTGTAAGCTTAGTTGTGTTATCCTCTGGGTTCCTTGGTGGGGCGTTACATAATGTCACATTCTAAATGTTCACTTTCCTCTATCGAATACACAAATTTTCTTTCCTCAATACATTTATTTGCAACAAATGAATTGGTCTCACTTCATAATAAATTTATGCTCCAATCATTAGCAATGCCAATTTCAAGATCCAATGCAAAGCACCTTAAAGAGACATCATGCCCAAATCCAGAGGATTAGCAAATTGATGCAAAGATTCTCTTGTGCATTGGCCAAAAAGTTATGCTAAGGTCTAATTTGTGGATGGGAGAAACCCTTGTGAATCATGCACTAGGACAAGTTGAAGCAATTGTATACAAAAATGACTAAAAACCCCCAAACCTCTCCTTATTTGTGGTAGTACAATTCAAACATTACATAGGCCCACCTTGGGATCACAATCAACAAAAAATGTGCCCATCATCCCACTAATCCATGGTGGGAATCGCCAAATTTCTTTAAAAATGGCATAGGCCTTAACAATCCACAAAACACAAGATCTAACACTTGAAAAGACAATAATCAACATCAACAACATTAATCAATAAGGAGTCACATTCATAGCTATATTGAGAGTACTATGCACGTATGTAACATAGTCCATATGTTGCACTAAGAAAGCAAGAAGAGAACTGCTTACTGGCACTTTCAAATGAAAATACTTAACCACCAACAACATAAGAAGGTTTATAATTTACATACCTATTTATTTGTCCACTATGAAACATTGTTCTCTTATTTACAAGAATGTAATTTCACAATCATGTATATAAATTTATTTTACTCCATTTATTTTTCATGCAATTCACAATGATATTGGATTGTCCAAGCAAGATATTGTAGAGCACTGGGAAATAATTTCCACTAGTTATCACCCATGGCATGTACAGTGTACACCTCCAAATCCATTGATATACACTAATAGTGAATCTTCTTCTGATAGAGAGCATGTGATGCAAGAAGATAGTCTTGATGAATGACAAGTCTTATCAACATTGTATATGTTGAAATGCACCGGACAACTGAGAGGGGGGGTGAATCAGTTGTCCCTAAAAATTTGAACACTTATGAACATCAACACATCAAACACTTATTTACTGTTATTCGGATTTAACCATGAAAGCATGAAATAAGAAGATCAACACAATAACACATGAGACACCAGATTTTTTACGTGGAAAACCCTATAAGAGAAAAACCATGGTGGGTGTTAGCCCACAAAATAAATAAGTTATAACAATACCAAAAATTAGAGGCTCACTGTAAATGTTAGAGCTCACTGCCAAGGGGTGGTTCACTGCAAAGGATTGGTGAACTAATTTGATAGCATCTACTTCATGCCTGAGTTCAGTTCCATTGAAGCACAATGTATCACTTTTGTTGTGCTCTTCTTACACCTTTGCACCTATCTTTTCATTTTTGCACTTAGACATCTTTTTTGCAACTATATTACATGTTTTTATACAACTCATCAACCTTGGAATGTACATCAAGGTCGGCATTACATTCATCAACCGTTGGAGCAATCTCCAAGGTTGGCATTACAAACATACATAGACATAGGTCTGGACCTAAACAAAATTAGCTAAGGGAAATATGTATGCGGATCACATTACACCTTAGCTAGCACTCAAAAGCAATCTTCCATGCTACAACATGCTTCCACAAACTTTAATACATCTCCGCAAGTAGTGAAAACAACTAGGTCAACCAAGACTGGTGTTAACATTAAGTCTTCTAAGGACAATCTTCTTCTACGATCCAAATTTCTCTTTGCAGAACAATCAAAATGTAGGAACACAATCAGGAGACATCCACAAGCACATTGTAATCACCAGGAACAACCGCACAAACTCTAACCACTCTGTCAAGAAGATTCTTCAAACCAGAGCACATAAACAACACTGCCAACTACTGTCATAAAGAAAAGATCACTTGCGGACCACCAAATCATGAACCATTGGAGTTAAAGGCACTTATCATCATCACAAACTTGATCCCAGAACCACAAACTAAAATACTTAACTATGGAGGAATGTGGAGCATAATACATTCTTCCTGTAACCATCAAATGTACATAAAAAGTAGTTTTCACTTTCGTGAACATAACTTACTCAAATCTTCATACTAGAGGCTCAAACTTGGAACATAGCATCCTCAGACATGTATCTAAATAACTTCCAATCCACAGACAAGGATATTCATTCTACGAGAAATGCGGAGCAATATACTGGATTGTTCTGATGTACCAAGAATACTTATTATCTTCAACACTTAACTCATTACAAGCAAGCATCAAAACAAGAGTACAATTGACACCAATGACAACACAAATATGTTGACATCAATGACAACACCAGTTAGGCACATACTTGCAACAATCTCCCCCTTTGTCATTGATGGCAACATATGATGTGACAAACTGTAATAACCATCAAGACAAGATACTCCCCCTTTCTTTTTACACATCTGCACTCTTTCTCCCCCTGAGTTTTCACATGATTTCTCTCCCCCTTTGACATCAATGGCAAAGGGTACATACTTGCACTTAGCTGCTCTAATCAAATTGCTCTTTCATAAATACTGTAACACTTATTGCTCTTTGTCAGGAACACATCAGGAACACTTGCTACTCCTCCTGAGAGGTAGCTCTCAAAACATCAATCCAGATCAAGGAATGAGGCTTTGGACACCACTAGATTGATGCATTCTTATGCATCTTAGTTCAGAGTAGGAGGGGTAATAACCCCTAACTTTTTTCTAAGATGCTCAAAGGTATCCTTAGGCAAAGGCTTAGTGAAAATGTCTGCAATCTGATCCTTTGTGGACACATATTCCATCTTTACTTCATTCTCTATCGCCTTCTCTCTCAAAAAGTGATACCCTATTGATATGTGCTTTGTTCTTAAGTGCATCACTGGATTCTTTGAAATGTTTATGGCACTTGTATTGCCACAAAAGATTGCAATTGGATCTTCATACACAACTCTTATGTCCTTCAAAGTCTGCTTCATCCATAACACTTGAGTGCAACAACATGCTACTGCAATATACTCTGCTTCTGCAATAGACAGGGAGATTGAGTCTTGCTTTTTTCTTAGCCATGAAACCAATCTATTTCCCAAGAAGAAAGCACCTCCACTTGTACTCTTTCTGTCATCAACATCTTCGGCCCAATCTACATCTGAATAAGCACTGAGAGTGAAATCATTATTTTTTGGATACCATAAGCCATGGTCTGATACTTTAAGATCCTCTACTACTTGAAAACTCATTTGATTCATGTTCATTCAATTCTAAGTTCATCAAATGCTTCCAGTCATCATTCATAACATATTTTCTTTTCTGATCAATCCTTTTTACATAATAGGCTTCTTACTTTGCACAACTCATCTTTTATCCTTCACAATCACAGTCTCTTCATGTTGATTCATTAGCATCAATCCTTTGGCATGGGAGAAAAAGATTTTCAATATAAGCTCCTCCTAAGCCAGGGCTCCCAATTTACTTCCTGGAGGTCTCTGCACCAGAGTTTGGTGCAGATCCATCTATAACCGCATTTACATCCTTCGTAGTCCAAAGTCTGCTCATCTCTTTCTTGATTTCCACTGGATCAATCTTGTTCTTACCTTTATTTTCTCTTTGCTATGTAGGATAGTCTCTTTTCTCATTCCTGTATCTACAAAATCTTGCAACATGTATGAACTTGTTGCAATTGTAGCACACCACATTCCTCTGTCCCAGATTCATTCTATTGAATGGATTCATTCTTTATCTGCATTGGTCAGCCATATGCCCAAATCTATTGCATGTAAAACACTTTCCATTGAAGGATTGAGTATTCCTTGCACTGTTAAAACTATTCCTTACCAGACTTCTACATTCATTTAATTTGTGACCAATTTTCTTGCAATTGAAACATTGACCAGAAAATGATGGAGCATTTTGATTCATTCTACTCCTACACTGAGTAGCCATATGACCAAACTTATTGCAATTAAAACAATGGCCATTGAAAGATGGGTACCTTTGAGCATTTGGTTGCCTGACTGATGGTCTTCTTGATCTATTCCTCTGATTCTGATTCTGTTTGCCTTTGTCCTCCTTGACTTCAACAATCTTCTCTTGACCTACTTTAGAGCTTTCAACTTTCTCTAGTCTCATACCCTTTTTATCATCAGGGGTTTTCTGACCGGCCATTAATCTATCGAATATGGCAGCACTCACACTAAGTTTGTCTTGTTGAGCCCATGCATGTTTCAAATCAGCTTTCAAATCCACAACTTCTTCAAGCTTTATGCAGTCTTTGGTTTTGCCTTTCAGACACTCCTCAAATTTTTCTTTCTCTTCATTTGTTAACCTCAAGTCTTCACTATTTTCTTTAAGTTTTTGTTTGAGTTCTGCTTTCTTAGCTCTTTGATGTAATCATTTGCTTCTGCTATATTTTCTTTTAAGTCTATGTTTTCTTCTTCAGATGCCTCAATGTTTTCATGAACAATTTTGTGTCCTTCACTGTTAGTGGACATAGATTTATCTTTAGAAGATTCCATAGTATTGTAGGCTTCCATCATTGATTTAGATTCAACATTGGCAATTAAACACCAATTTGTTCTCCAACAACTTTGTGTCCTTTTACTTCATACTAACAATTTATCTGCATTTTAGTTTCCTCTTCTTCAATCTTAACATTTGCACTCTCAATGATCAATTTCAATTTCTTATTGTAACACCGATAGGCCTTACTCTTAGTAGAGTATCCAAGAAAAATCCTTTCATCATACTTAGCATCAAACATGTCTAGTTCTTCTTCTCTTCTGATGTACCATTTGCTTCCAAAAATTTTGAAATATTTCACTGTAGGGACTTTTCCATACCATAATTCATAGGGATTTTTTGTATCATTACCTTTAATTTGAACTCTATTTTGAATTTAGGCAGTAGTATGCATAGCTTCTTTCCAGTATACTTCTGGTAAGTCAACTTCCTCAATCATTGTCTTAACAGCTTGTTGAATAGTTCTGCTCTTTGTTTCCATCATTTTATTTTCTCTATAAAGTTGTCTTTTAATTCCATGAGTCTCATAGAACATATTGAATTTGTCAGAGGTCAACTCTTCTCCTTTGTCAGACTTCAAACACTTGATTTTCATATTTAGTTCATCTTCAACCATTGTCTTGAAATCTTTAAATGCATCTAGAGCTTCTAATCTTTCTTTAAGAAAACTAACCCAGTTCATTCTAGAATAATCATCAATAAAGAACATAAAATACATGCCATCATGGAAACTTCTGACTTTTGTGGGACCGCCAAGGTTTACACGAACCAATTCTAACAATTCAACTAAATATTTTTCTCCATCATGTAAACTTCCTCTTGCTTGATTTTCAACTTGACACTTCTTGCAGATGATGTTGTTAGAATATATAATCTTTGGAAATCTTTCACAACTTGGGTTGAGCTTATCTTTACTAGATCTTCAGGATTGATATGACACAATTTCCTGTGCTAGATCCAACTATTACTTTTCTGAGTCATGGAGTAGATAATGTCACCTTCTCTGAGCTAATAAAGATTTCCTTATGTCCTTTTCCCACCAGCTATTATAGCCCCGGATTTCTTGATTTCAAAAGTATCATCTTGAAATATGAGACTGTATCCTTCTCTACACAACTATCCAACACTCAAGAGACTTTGCTTTAAGCTTTCAACATAAAGAACATCATTAATATGTTGTTTTTCATCAAGACTTATTGATCCTTTTCCATATATTTGACCAGTGCAACCATCTCCAAATCTGACTAATCCTCCATCATACTTCTTAAAATCAATGAACTTACTTTTGTCACCAGTCATGTGATTTGAGCAGCTGCTATCAATAATCCAATAGTTCTCTTCTTGAAACATATCTTCATCATCGCTATTTGTGAAAGAGCAATCATCATCTTCATTGATTTTGATATCATAATATGTTCTTTTGGATAGTCTACCTTTATCTCCTTCAACATTATTTCTCAATTTCCTTATGGGACATCTGGATGCATAGTGACCTATTTCACCACATATGAAACAATTGGAAGATAGTTCATCCTTGCATGCCATCTTGGATCATCCTCAAGCAGTTAGGCTTTCTTTCAAGGAACCTTGCTCTGATACCAATTGTTGAAATGTATTAGAAAACTAAGAGGGGGGGGGGGTGAATCAGTTGTCCCTAAAACTTTGAACACTTATGAACATCAACACATCAAACACTTATTTACTATTATTCAGATTTGACCATGAAAGCAAGAAATAAGAAGCTCAACACAATCACACATGAGACACTGGATTTTTTACTTGGAAAACCCTATAAGGGAAAAACCATAGTGGGTGCTAGCCCACAAAAATAAATAAGTTATAACAATACTGAAAATCAGAGGCTCACTACCTTAGGGCTCACTACCCAAAATGCTTACTGCAAATGTTAGGGCTCATTGCCAAGAAAGGCTCACTACCAAGGGGTGGCTCACTACCAAGGATTTGTGAACTAATTTGATAGCATCTACTTCATGCTTGAGTTTAGTTCCATTGAAGCACAATATATCACTTATGCTCTGCTCTTCTTACACCTTCACACCTATCTTTTCATTTTTGCACTTAGACATCTTTTTCGCAACTACATTACATGTTTTTATACAACTCATCAACCTTGGAATGTACATCAAGGTTGGCATTACACTCATCAACCATTGGAGCAATCTCCAAGGTCGGCATTACAAACATACATAGAAATAGGTTTGGACTTAAACAAGATTAGCTAAGGGAAAGATGTATGTGGATCACGTTACACCTTAGCTAGGATTCAAAAGCAATCTTCCATGCCACAACACGCTTCCACAAACTTCAATGGATCTCTGCAAGTACTAAAAACAACCAGGTCAGCCAAGACTAGTGTTAACATTAAGTCTTCTAAGAACAGTCTTTTTCTATGATCCAAATTTCTCTTTGCAGAGAAATCAAAATATAGGAACACGATTAGGAGACATCCACAAGCACATTGTAATCACTAGGAACAACCGCACAAACTCTAACCACTCTGTCAAGAAGATTCTTCAAACCAGAGCACATAAACAACACTACCAACTACTATCATAAAGAAAAGATCGCTTGTGGAAAACCAAATCATGAACCATTGGATTTGAAAGCACTTATCATCATCACAAACTTGATCCTAGAATCGTAGACTGGAATACTTAACTGCAGAGGAATGCGGAGCATAATACGTTCTTTCTGTCACCATCAAATGTACAAAAAAAGTAGTTTTCACTCTGGTGAACATAACTTACTCAAATCTTCATACCAGAAGCTCAAACTTGGAACATAGCATCTTCATACATATATCTAAATAACTTCTAATCTACAAACAAGGATATTCATTCTACAAGAAATGAAGAGCAATATACTGGACTGTTTTGTTGTACCAGGAATACTTATTATCTTCACCACTTTAACTTATTACAAGCAAGCATCAAAACAAGAGTACAGTTGACACCAATGACAACATAGATATGTTGACATCAATGACAACACCAGTTAGGCACATACTTACAATAGTATATAGGTCTACCTTTTCAACTAAATGACCTTAACATGCTTGGCCAATGTGAGATTGACAATAACCACAATTAGCCTACATGAACCATTAATCCACTTTTGAAAGTCTCAATGCATTTAATTTCATTGACTCCAATTGTCCAACATACCACATCCTACATGCTAGGACTCACCTTGAATAAGACATGTTATCTACTCAACAAAAATCTTATGATATAATTGTATCGTACTTTCGCATATGCCCTGGATTCACATAGTCCATATGTTGCACTAAGAAAGCAAGAAGAGGACTGATTAAGAGCACTTTTACATGGAAATAGTTAGAAAAGGTTTGTAATTATAGCTATATTTTTGGACTATGCACCATTCTACTCTTTCTCACAACAAAGTTTGTTTACAATCATGCATACATATTTCTTTTACTCCACTTTATTATAGGATTTGAGAGTTAAAATGATGGACCGATACCAAAGAGTAAAAAAAGGAAAATAAAATATCATTTGTTAAAACATAATTGCATATATTCTAGATACTCCCTTTTATAGGATACTAGAATATTGGGAAAAAAAAATCCTCTCTACTGTTGTCACAAATAAAACTGAGTAAATTTACAAAACATTTGTCTACATATGTAATTTTCATACCTTTGTTTATATAAAAAAGAAACAACTTTGGTTTTACTTTCATTGCTTGCTAATATTTTTACATATGAATATTATGAATTATGTTCTTAGCATCTATATGTCCACCTTCTTACATTGTATAGTTAAATTACTTGATTAATGCTACAATATGTTCCTTAAAAATTAAAAAATATATATTATTCCTTTTTGTTTAATTTTTTCCTCACAAAAAGGTTCAATTCTAAATTCTCTAGAAAGCAAATCATGCTCTTCTCCTCTTTTTCCCAAATAATCATTGTGCAATTTTATTGAAACCACTATAAATAAGCTTACTTACAATTTACTTGGTCCATTTAATATGCTTTGAACATATAATATACATATTTCTACAATTGTTTTTGGCGTACCCATTACACACTAAGGTATGATTGCTAGTTTATTTATAAGCATACATCAATATTATTTTGTTCCTTGATAATATTAAGGGCATCTTAGCTTATCTTCATAATATTAAAAAACATCTTTGATCTATTTCAAATGTAGTGTGCTATCACATTTTAGTTGTCAATAGTAATTTGAGAATTTAAATTATTGGAGGTTGTCAAAATAGTAATTAATCTTGTAATGAAAATTAATTGTGTTGTGATTTGTCATTGCCAATTAGTTAAAGACATGTTATTTCCACATCCTACTAGAATTTTTAGAGAGCTTCTAGTAAAACAGTGAATACAAACTTTTGCATACAAAATCCATACATAATTTTAACCAATATCTCTCTAAGACATAACTAATTACTTTAGTGCTACTTGATTGCCTTGTAATATTGTAGTTGTTAATACTAGGACACTGAAAGTTAAGCAATATAGGATACTAGAATATTGGAAACTAAAAAATCCTCTCTACTGTTGTCACAAATAAAATTGAGTAAATTTACAAAACATTTGTCTACAGATGTAATTTTTATACCTTTGTTTATATAAACAAGACACAACTTTGGTTAAATTACTTTCATTGCTTGCTAATCTTTTGACATATGAATATTATGAATTGTTTTCTTAGCATCAATTCTATATGTCCACCTTCTTACATTGTATAGTTAAATTATTTGATTAACGCTACAATATGTTCCTTGAAAATTAAAAAAATATATTATTCCTTTTTGTTTAACTTTTTCCTCACAAAAAAGGTTCAATTCTAAATTCTCTAGAAAACAAATCATGCTCTTCTCCTCTTTTTCCCAAATAATCATTTTGCAATATTATTGAAACCTCTATAAATAGGCTTACTTGCAATTTACTTGGTCCATTTAATATGCTTTGAACATACAACATACAATAAACATATTTCTACAATTGTTTTCGGCATACCCATTGCACACTAAGGTACGATTGCTAGTTTATTTATAAACAAACATCAATATTATTTTATTCCTTGATAATATCAAGGGCATCTTATCTTATCTTCATAATATTAAAAAACATCTTTGATCTATTTCAATTGCATTGTGCTATCACATTTTCGTTGTCAATAGTAATTTGAGAATTTAACTTATTGGAGGTTGTCAAAATAGTAATTAATCTTGTAATGAAAATTAATTGTGTTGTGATTTGTCATAGCCAATTAGTTAAAGACATGTTACTTCCACATCCTACTAGAATTTTTAGAGAGTTTCTAGTAAAACAATGAGTACAAACTTTTGCATACAAAATCCATACATAATTTTAACCAATATCTCTCTAAGACATAACTAATTACTTTAGTGCTACTTGATTGCCTTTTAATATTGTAGTTGTTAATACTAGGACACTGAAAGTTAAGCAATATAAAATAAAACTGCCACACTAACTATTTAATCTATCAATATATCAAATCATTAGACAAAATTATCCAATTCACACCTTTACAAAGTCCAGCCCACTTTTTTTAGGGTTTCAAAATTCTGTATAATTATGCCACCAAATGAGACTAAAAATAGCTCTTTATACATCTTGCAATCCTCAAATCAATGGCTGCAATAAAAAATCAATATGAATAATATTATATTACCAAAAATGAAAAATGTGAAATGTGATGGCTACAACAACGCAACAAAAAATAAAATTTGAAATAGTTACATATAGGAAATCATATATGCTATATATATTAAAAATTTTACATGTATCAATTGAGTGCCATGTTCTTGATTTTATCTTACACCACATTGGCACAAAATACATATCAAAGCCAAAAAGCATTACTGAGCTTATCATAATACTATAAAAAGCTACAAACTATATACTTCCATTAGAGATATATCCACCTTCAACAATGACTTAAACAAGTACTAGAATAGGAACCAAGATAGAGGCCATAGCTGAGGCAAAAACATTAGCAGGTGCTATAGAGGGAACTGCTGCACATATGTTACATATGGTTGTCACTGGTGTTGCTATCATTGATCTCAACACTCATTTTATGGTGTGCTAGCAATGGTTCTTGATGTTCATGGTTGGATGTTATGCATTGTTTAATATCAATAAAGGTTGTATTGAGTATGGTTGTTATTAGCAGAGTATGTTTGTTGTCAGTAAAGATGCTATCATGATGATATATTAAGATGGCAATTAGAAGCTTTAAGATGAATGATGATATATTAAGATAGGAATTAGAAGCAATGTTGATGTTGAGAAGATTTTGTTGATGACCTGTAGCATGTTGTATGCTCTTTCCTGATGATCCTAAGATAGTATGAGTTGCTACAAGAAGGTTCTAGTCTCTGAATGTTGGTAAAGGTTGCTGTTGTAGGAAACTGCCTGGAAGACTAGTTTGTAAAATGCTCAGCATTTGAAGATATGGTCATGCAGTTAAGAAGTTAAGTTCAAATTACTATAAAGGTGATAAATCCAAAGTTTTATATCATTTGCTCCTCTGTAGGGAAAGTTATAAGTGATATTATTCTAGTCTGTGCATTGGTAGAATGAGGTGGTGATGAAGGCTGTTTGGAATGCTCCGCATTGCTCTGCAAGTGAAGATTTGTCCATTCAATTTTGTGGACATGTTCAAGGGTTTTCAATGCATACTACTTTGCAACATCAAGCGATTTGGTGGTCCACAAGTTTAATTTTCCAAACAATAGTGTACTACAGATGGTTCCGGATGCCTAATTGTTCTCAGCACATCTGTTTGAGTACTAGTGCTAGTTGGAGAATGTACATATTGGCTATATGTGTTTATGTGAACATTCTACATGTCTCTATGTTTCTCAGGTTTGATGCACATGCAGATCTTTCATGTTTCTAGTATCGCACAAAGGTTTCAAGTCAAATTGTGAAGAGTTATTGTTGTTGAGGCCAACTTGGGAATGTTGATGATGTGCACCACAATGTTATTACTGTGCAGAGTTCAAGAAAAGGTTGGAGATGTTGTATGGGTCATGCCGACTGATCTGGGAGAAGAACAAGTAATGTTTAATCATCCATGTGTACCTCCAAGTTGTAATGGCTGATATGCTACAAGTTTCATGTTTTCCTGCTTAAGTGCAACTATTTCAAATAAACGTGGCTTGTGAATATTATTCCTTGAAGGATGATGCACTGTGAAGGATGTTTAGGACCAAGTTAAGCATGTGTTGGGATCTGCGAGGTGTGTTTCTCTTCTTGGTGTTCTCTGTGGTTCATGACAGGCCTTGCCCTCTACAAGTTTCATGTTGTTTGGTCTTTGGCTGACTTGTAATTGTAATATTCTTGTTGTATCTGGATGACTTGTAATGTAATCAATGTAATATCATGTATATATTGTAAACCTAGTTGATCTAGGTGAGGTATGATTGTGAATATGAGTGTGTGAAGAGTAGAATAAGAATATGTAATGCATTATGATGTGTGACCAAAAGAGAAAGAGTAGAAGTGATAGAGCCTGTCCTGATTCATCTTGAAGATATGTTTGTGACAAAAGAGAAGTGAATAATGTGCCTAACTAATTCCATCATCAAGGAGAAGTGAAAAGATAGAAGTGCAATCATCAAAAGGAGTGAGCTTCATTGTCAATTTTCAGACAATAGAAGGACTGTCATGTTGTAGTCATTTCTGAGCTTGTTCTGAGTTTAGGGAGTAGTTGCTTCCTTGGGTTGTAGCCCTAAAACAACGTCAGCAAGTAGTTGTACTTGGGAGTGACCCTAAAACCTTTCTTCAGGGAGTAGTAGCTTCCTTGGGTTGTATCCCTAAAACAAAGTTAGCATGGAGTAGTAGCTTCCTTGGGTTGTAGCCCTAAAACAAAGTTGTAATTTTTGAGCTTCATATATTGTGAGTTAATCCTCATCGTGGTTTTTCTATTTTGGGGGTTTTCCACATATATCTAGTGTTATGTGTTGTTATGCATTGTGTTGATCTTTCATGGTTATGTTAATGCTATAAATTTTAAGTTTTAATCTACTCCGGAGGATTTGAAGTTTGTTCAGATATTGATTCACCCCCCTCCCAGTATCTTGGTGTGTTCAACAATTGGTATCAGAGCCAAGTTACTCAAAATAAGCTTAACCGCTTGAGGAAGGTCTGGGATGGCCAATAATGGATCTCACAAGGAACCTTATATGTTTGATGGAACAAATTACACCTTTTGGAAGCTAAGGATGGAAAATTATTTATCCTCTCTAGGGTTTGGAGTTTGGCAATCTATCAAGAATGGTTACACTGCTCCTACTAGGGATCCCACAAATGCAGATGAGATTAAGTTGTATGATAACAATGTCAAGGCAAAGAGTGCTATCATGAGTGGGCTAGCTGATTTTGAACTTTTGAAGGTAATGAGTTGCAAATCTATTAAGGATGTCTGGGTGAAACTTAGCAACATTTATGAAGGAGATAGCAAAGTGAAGCAAGCCAAGATGCAAATCTTCAAGAGCAAATTTGAAACCTTGAGGATGACAGAAGAAGACATTGCTAGTTATATGCTCCGGGTGGATGAAGTACTTAATGGCATCAGAGGTCTTGGTGGAGAAGTGAAAGAATATGAGATTGTGAAGAAGGTTCTGAGATCTCTCCCTAAATCTCACAGTCATAAGGTATCTGCTATTGAGGAATCTAAGGACTTGGATGCTTATACAATAGATCAATTGTTTGGTGCTCTCACAACCTTTGAAATGAGAGAATTTGACAAAGGTACTCCAAAGAAGGAAGAAACATTCAAAGTCAACAAGAAGGAAGAAGATGAAACAACTGATCAAGATGATGATTTTGATGAGGTAGAGGCAAACTTTGTAAGAATATTGAAGAAGAGAACCCAAAAATACAAAGGTAAGTTACCTTTCAAATGCTTCAATTGTGGGAAAGTTGGTTATTTTGCTTCTAAATGTCCTATCAAGACATAACAACAAAAGAGAGAAGCCTAAAATAAGTCTTTATTCCAAAGAGAACAACTCCTCTTCAAAAGATGAGGATCATGATGATTCAAATGATGAAACACTTTTCATGGCCTTAAATGCTGGTGACAAAAAAGGTGATATTGGGAAATGTGAAAAGTCTGATACCTTGCAGGATGATCAAGATAATGAAAAATCAATGGTTGTATGGACTGTCTTTCATGCAAAAGAAGAAGCTAATGCTTGGGTGATTGACAATGGTTTCTCTAACCACATGACTGGTGACAAGGAGAAGTTTATCAGCTTTAAGAAATGGAATGGTGGAGCTGTCAAGTTTGGTGGTGATGAGTCGACACAAATATGTGGAAAGGGTGCTATAACTATTGATGGGAAGAACAGGACTGAAGATGTTCTCTATGTCAAAGGGCTAAAGCACAATCTTCTCAGTGTAAGTTAGATGTGCAGTAAAGGATACAATCTTACCTTTCATGCCAAAGGATGTGAAATTAGGAAGGCAGGGTCTGGAAGATTAGTTGTAGAAGGTATTAAGACTTATGGAGATATCTATCATCTAAAGGAGGTAAATGGCAGAACCTGTTTATTGGCTCAATCTGGTGAGTGTTGGCTATGACACAAGTGAATGGGATACATCAACTTTGACAATATGATAAAGATCAACTCTATTCATGCGGTGAGAGATATGCCTAAGATAACCAAGCCTACAAACACATTATGCAAGGAATGTCAAATGGGAAAGCATACACGGACAAATTTCAAGAGCAAGGAGTATTCTTCTACAAATGCCCATGGAGCTGACTCACACTGACCTATGTGGTCCATCAAGAACAAAGAGTCAACAAGGTGAAAGGTATTTTGTGTTGCTTATTGATGATTACTCTATAATAACTTGGGTTACTTTTTTAAGAGAAAAATTAGAAGCCTTGATAATTTTAAAATTTTCAAAGCAATAGTTGAGAATGAAATGGATGCTAAGATCAAATGCTTAAGGTTTGATAGAGGAGGTGAGTTTACTTCAAATGAATTTGAAATTTTTTTGAAGATAATGGTATTAGGAGACATTTGTCTGCTCCTACGACCCCTCAGCAGAATGGGGTAGTGGAGAGATAGAATATAACTTTGCAAGAGTTGGATAGGGCGATGTTGAAAGATGCAGATCTACTTAATATGTATTAGAAGGAAGCAATTCATACTGCTATCTATCTGCTTAATAGAGTATAGTTGACGGTCAATAGTACTAAGTCCCCTTATGAGCTATGATATGGAAGACCTCCCACTGTCAGATACTTCAAGATTTTTGGAAGCACATGCTACATTAGAAGAGATGAAGAAGACCTTGGAAAGTTTGATTCAAGGTGTGATGAAGGGATCTTTCTTGGTTATTCAACTAGAAGCAAGGCCTATAGATCCCACAATAAGAGATTGGGAAAGATGATTGAAAGCACAAATGTTAAGGTGGTTGAAGACTTGTATCAGGTCTCACAAGAACCAGAGGATTGTGGATATGATATACCTCCCTACATTGAAGAGGAAGAAGAAGAAGAGAAAGAAGAGAAAGAAAAGAAGGAACAAGAATTAGAGCAGACTCCTAAGACTATAGCAAAGTATGTTCAGAGGAATCATTCAGCAGATCAGATCATTAGAGATAAGAATGAAGGTGTGTAGACTAGGAGAAGGCTTGCAAAAGCAAGTGAGCAAGTGAATTTGTGCTTGGTGTCAAAGTTAGAGCCCAAAACCTTTGCTGATGCTAGAAAAGATGATGGATGGTTGAAGGCAATGGAAGAACTGAATCAGATAGAGTTCAGAATCAAACATGGGAATTGGTTCCTAGACCAACTGAAAAGAATGTTATAGGAACAAAGTGGGTGTTCCGGAATAAACTGAATGAAGATGATGAAGTTGTAAGGAACAAAGCAAGATTGGTGTGTAAAGGCTATTCACAAGTTGAAGGTATTGATTTTGAGGAGACTTTTGCTCTAGTAGCCAGAATGGAGGCAATCAGGATGTTTTTGGCCTTTTTTTCTCACAAGAACTTCAAAGTCTATTAGATGGATGTCAAGTCAACATTCTTGAACATTGACTTTGAGGAAGAGATCTACATTGAGAAATTGGATGGTTTCCAGCTATCAAAAGATCTGGATATGGTGTGTAGACTCAAGAAATCTTTGTATGAACTCAAGCAAGCTCCTAGAGCTTGGTATGCTAGGTTGGACAAGTACTTACTTCAGAAAGATTTCAATAAAGGTACCACAGATAGTAATCTTTACATTAAGGAAGAGGGAGAAAAGATTTTGATAGTTGCAGTATATGTTGATGACATTATCATTGGTGGAGATGATGATATGTGCTTTAGTAGAAAAATATAAATAAATGACTAAAAAAACTACCAAAAATTGGTTATGTGATCAGTAGTTTGGTTATGTGACCATTGGTAGTTTATTGCCGGTCATTTATCTCGCAACCAAATTTATGACTAAACAAATTTTAGTCATTAATTTGGTAGTATATTTAGTCATTAATTTGGTAGTATATTTGGTAATTTGGTAGTATATTTAGTCATTAATTTGGTAGTATAGTTAGTCATTAATTTGGTAGTATATTTAGTCATCAATTTGGTAGTATATTTGGTAATTTGGTAGTATATTTAGTCATCAATTTGGTAGTATATTTAGTCATTTATTTAGTCATTGTAGTCATTTATTTTAGTCATGGTAGTCATTTATTTAGTCATTGTAGTCATTTATTTTAGTCATGGTAGTCATTTATTTAGTCATTGTAGTCATTTATTTTAGTCATGGTAGTCATTTATTTAGTCATTGTAGTCATTTATTTTAGTCATGGTAGTCATTTATTTAGTCATTTATTTGGGTGAATCAGTGATTCAAGTTACAAATCAAATCTAACTTCATTAATCCTCATAAATTTATGCATATAAACTTCAAGTATCATAGATATTCAAATGTTGAGAGAAGCACCATGAAATGAAGACTAAAATGCTTGAACAAATATTTTGAAAATTTATTTCATTAAGTCTCACTGGTTACATTCAATGTCTCACTGGTTACAACCTCACTGGCTAAACAGAAATCTCACTGATTTTAGCCTCACTGGCATCACTGACAACTTGTCTCACTGATTGTCTTACATCATTTATTGAACATTCATCTCAGCTCATTTACATCATTTATTAAACATTTATAAAATGTGTTTCTCCTTATTCAAAAAAACATTATCTCAGCTCATGCATTGTTAAACAATGAATTTGTATAAGAAGATTTCACATTCAAACTCTTCCTTGCTAGTATTCACCTTTCACCTTCCAAGCTTCATCCTTTTGTGAATTTGATACATTATGTGTACCATCAAAAGCCTGCAAATCAAAAAAGGTGAAAAAACAATTTTGTGGCATATCATAATTGATGCTCTTGAGCTTCAATGGAACTTTAACTACAAGAATATTTAGAGTGTAGTACTGATAAAAAATAAACTGTCCTGAAAACATATTGGGTATTGTTGATATAAGCAAAATCTGTTGTGCCCATCAATTCCATTCAGTATAACCGCAGGGGGAGTATGAGGGTCTGCAAAATGATCATCCACACCTTGATTTGAATTTCACAGAATCATGCATACTCCTCTTGCCATATGAACTACTAACCCTTTCTCAAGTCTGGTATTGGTACCATGAAGGCAGGCAACAATCTTGCCTTTGACTCTATTGGGATCTAGAGATCCCAAGAAGCAAAGTTGTCTGCAATATTAAGTTACACTTGATAATTAAGAGCTAACACCTGAGGCTTTGACATCCGTTGATGATACTAGATGATACAATTTCTTCTTTGGTAAGGAGAACTGGAATAGGCTTTTCCCTGACATCTAAAACAATCGTCCATAATTTTCTATGATAATGAATCAGATTAAAATACAAATTAAATGCCCTTCAAAGACCAATTTCCATGTTCTACAATCTTTTCAATAGCATGGCCATGAATTTAAAGATATTTTGTACAATTCAAAAATAAATGCTAGAACTTTCAAAGTTACCATATGAGTTTTCTTATTTCCTAGAGAAGCATAGGGAAGGAATTTTGTGTCAATGGTACTTGCTCTGACAGTTATAATCCATGGTGCCACATTTGACACTGAATAGGTACTTGGGTGACTATTTCCTATGGAACAAACCACTACCTTTCCTAACTGAACTGCATGGAATGCTCTGATAGAAACAATGCCTTGAAAATTTTATGCAATAGGGAGATTAGAGGCACAAGAAAGACATAACACGTCTACTCCTTCAAAAACTATAGGAATATCTGCATCATAGCATCCGTTCTCCCAACAAACTTTGTAAGCTACACTCTGGCAAGAGGAGTGCCTCCCTATGCAATTCCTTTTGCATATCCATAAAGACTGGCATTTTTCAGAAAATTCCCACCTTCTGTGGATAGAGTATGAGATCCATGTTGATTCATGTCTCGTGGGGTACAAAGACCTCACCTTGTTTTTTAAGCCAAAAATGTTGAAGATTCAGTTACAATTCCTACAAAGTTTATTCTCATTAGCTCATTGTCATAGCATACAACTCATCAAACTTAACTATCAGCTATATTTGCCAAATGTTTATAAATATATTAAATTCACAGAGACCACAATTTAGTAGACAACTAATATGTTAAAAAAACTACAAGACAAGTCATCAAATCCTGTTTTCCTCACTAGTGATTCAAGCATCTTATATATTGGCAAGTTGCAGGCCTTGGTCACTGCTATAAACATGACAAAAGCAACTTTCTTCAATGCACAAAAAAAAACCCCATACTTATATTTCAAATACAATACTATTGCACAAAGATTTCAAAAACCCAATTAAACATAACAGTCTGAGGGCAAGTTGTAGTTGTCCCCACAAGCATCAGTATTTGGTTTAAGAAGAAAGAAAAAGTTGGGTTGATGTAATGATGACAATATAGAAAATGGGTGACACAAAACCCACAAATGCCATTGTTCTATAAAATAAATATGAGCATGTGGGTATGATTCCAAGTCATAAGGGTGAGTAGTGAGGATGAGTGTATTGTTGCACTATTTCTGAAGATAAGCATTTCATAGTATTCCAATGATGGGATTATTTACCTGTATTAGTTTTGTAAATATTGTACACTACTAAAAACAATATTGAAAGCAATATAGCTTTGTTGCTTGCAAAACACAATCCAAAAAAATCATCATTATAATTCTAAATGTAGATTCCAGGATAGGTATAGAAATAATCCTTGAAACAAAAATTGAAACATTCCCAACGAAAAATGATACCTTATTTACATCTTCTAGAGGCCCAAGAGTACCAAAGGAGAAATGAAAATATATGGAACCTAGAAATGCAATTTCTTTTGCATTTCACTTCAACTCATTGCAAATGCATAAGGATCTTAGCTGCAGTAGACCCAACAAATTTAACATGCACTTCTTGAGGCAAAAGGTGATATTCAATTTTAAGTTCCTCAAATATGTCTTTCATTTTCAGTAGCAAATCAGATCTTCTATTTGACTTCTCCCCTATGTTCTGATAATTCATTGTATGTTTGAGGCAAAGGCCCATTCTCATTCCACTAATGTTCTCAATCTCCTTAACGAACAAACTATACTCTAGGTGGCAATGATGAGGCTTGCTTTCAATATAGTTGCATGAACAAACACAACACTTAAATAGTAAAACAAGTTATGGAAATATTTATCTCATAAATAAGATAAGCTAAGCTAACTTTACTGGCCTTCAGGCCAAAATGGATCAAAAGACCTATGAGAGTTTGTTTATTATTTCTATCACTACTTAGTTTTAAGAATAAATTTCCAAAAACATTTCATGGATATCCCAATTAAATATTTCATATGTAAGGCTATTTGCAAATGTATCTATAACTGTGCTTAATATTATTACCATTGCTAAAGAAACAAACAAAAACAAATAAAAGGACCTACGTATTCTCTCCTTAAGTGCAACATTTTTTTCCATAGTAGTAGTAGCATCCACAAAGAAATCAATGCTTTCTCCCATATCTGAACTCCTATAATAGTTAGTGATTGGTTTTGTAGATAATATAGAGTTGGGGTAGTATACTTTCTCGTTATCATTGTACAAAAATATTGTTGTGAAGATGTTCATTTCTTCTACAACCATTTGTACTGTTCAAAAACCAATTAGTCGTATGGTGTAGAATTGAAAACTTACACTAATTAGCTGAGACAATATGTTTGTTCAAGTGAAATAAGATGAATTTAAAAAATAAAAATAAAAGTGATTGTTTAAGCTATATCTTCATATCTAAGCCCCCTTTATAGAAGCAAGCCAAGGTGTTTAAGCTATATCTTCATATCTAAGCCCCCTTTACAGAAGAAAGCCAAGGATAATTTCACTAGCTCCCTTTAGCCCAGGTCATTTTTTAAATGACATTTTAAAACTATTTTCAAGATATCCTTCATCTGATAGATGGTTGAGAGTAGTACAAGATCCATTGGTTGTATTCTCTATGTCATGGGTGAAATATTTTCTACTCTTCTACTTTTTCTTTTATAGTTCATTGTTGAATCAACACTCCTATTATCTACTATAACTAGATGTATTTTTATTACCCATTCACCCATTTTAGTCATTTGTGAAAATTAGTAAAATATTCCAAGCTTCTTCAAGGAGTTAATGGTGACTTTTACCTGAACTCCATCAACAACACACCGATTACCCAACATCAAATGGATGCATGATAAATACAAACACAAATATCTCAAAGATTGTTTTGCATGTATTTCTGAACATGAATGCCACATGTAGCAGCTGAGATAATATAATAACAATAGCATGGGAGCTGGCAATGCCCAAAAGAACCAAAGAAAGCATTAGTAGATTAGTGGATGAGAGTTGTACATACTTCAATCACATTTGTAACCCTTATTGCATTACACCTATAGTTGATCATTATGTGTGCATGGTTGACCTCCTTGCTTGTGTTGGCTATCTTTAAGACACCCTAAACTTTATCATTGAGATACCTGTTAAATCTGTTGAAAAGGCATGTGAATTGTTTGACAAAACCCTTGAAAGAAATGTGGTCTAATAGACTGCAATGATTGCATGATATGCACAAAATGAATTTGTTGAAAAGGCATTGCAAGGATGCTCTCAAAATCTTTGAATTAATTAAGCACTCTAGAACATGTCCTCACATTGTAAACTTTGCTTGTATTCTAGGTGCATGTAGCCATTAAGGTTTAGTGGATGAGAGTTGTACATACTTCAATCACATTTGTAACCCTTATTGCATTAAACCTACAGTTGATCATTATGTGTGCATGGTTAACCCCCTTGCTCGTGCTGGCTATCTTGAAGACACCCTAAACTTTATCATTGAGATACCTGTTAAATTTTTGCTGGTGAACTGTTTGACAAAATCCTTGAAAAGGCACTGCAAGGATGCTCTCAAAATCTTTGAATTAATTAAGCACTCTGGAACATATCCTAACATTGTAAGCTTTTCTTGTATTCTAGGTGCATGTAGCCATGCAGGTTTAGTGGATGAGAGTTGCACATACTTCAATCACATTTGTAACCCTTATTGCATTACACCTATAGTTGATCATTATGTGTGCATAGTTGACCTCCTTGCTCGTGATGGCTATCTTGAAGACACCCTAAACTTTATCATTGAGATACTTGTTAAATCTGTTAAGAAGGCATGTGAACTATTTGACAAAATCCCTAAAAGAAATGTCGTCTAATAGACTGTAATGATTGCATGATATGCAGAAAATGGATTTGTTAAAAAGGCACTGCAAGGACGCTCTCAAAATCTTTGAATTAATTAAGCACTCTGGAACATATGCTAACATTGTAAGCTTTTCTTGTATTCTACACTACAACAAAATAGGCCATTAGCACCTAAAATAGTGTCAGATTTTAGTGTAATTGAGCTCAGAAATTGGACACTTTGTCCTGCGCAAAACTCAGCGCAATTTTGCATGCTTACTTTCGCACCGGATTTAGCACCGACTTTAGCAATGGATTTAGCGCTGACTTTTGCGCTGGAAAGTAACAGCCGGGTTTAGCGCCGGATTTGATACCCAATTCGGATTCCGATTTTGCTTCTTGTTTTGCTTCCATTTTTGCTTCCAGTGTTGCTTCCGATTTTGCTTCTAGATTTGCTTCCAATTTAGCACCGGATTTGGCACCCAATTTGGCTTCCGATTTTGCTTCTGGTTTTCCTTCTTGTGTTGCTTCTAGGTTTGCTTCCAGTTTTGCTTCAGGTTTTGCTTCCAGGTTTGCTTCTAGTTTTGCTTCCAATTTCGCTTCCCATTTTGCTTCTAGATTTGCTTCAAATTTAGCACCGGATTTGGCACCCAATTTGGCTTCCAGTTTGGCTTTTGATTTTGCTTCTTGTGTTTCTTCCAAGTTTGCTTCTGGTTTTGCTTCAATTTTTGCTTCCAATTTTGCTTCCCATTTTCCTTCCAGATTTGCTTCCAATTTAGCACTGGATTTGGCTTCCACTTTGGCTTCTGATTTTGCTTCTAGTTTGGCTTCTTGTGTTGCTTCCAGTTTTGTTTCTAGTTTGGCTTCCAAGTTTGCTTCCAATGTTGCTTTCGATTTTGCTTCCAGGTTTGCTTCGGGTTTTGCTTCTAGATTTACTTCCATTTTTGCTTCCAAGTTTGCTTCCAATTTAGCGCCAGATTTGGCACCCAATTTATCTTCCAATTTATCTTCCATGTTTTCTCCCATTTTTGCTTCTAGTTTTTCTCTCAGTCGTGCTTCGTATTTTTCTTCTTGTATGGCATCTAAAATAGCTTCTTTTTTAGCTTCCTAATTGACACCAAGTTTTTCTTCCATTATGACCTCCTTTGTTGCTTTGGCTTTTGCTTCCAATTTAACAAGATAATTATATAAAAAACAAGATAATTATTATAAAATAACAAGATAATTATTATAACATGATCATCATCTATAATTAAAACAAGTGAGTCAAATATCTATAATTTAATTAAATTTTACAAATTCCATCCTGTAGTAAAATAAAATCATCATACGTAATAAATATCCATCCAAAAATCATCGACCACTTTCAATATATATAAATTGACAAGTCAATACTTATAAGATCATCATCATATATAACTAAAACAAGTGAAAGTCAAATATGCTAGTAGATCAATAACATGTCAAAATGATACATGTCCAACAGTTGACATAAGTCAAAATGATACATGTACAAATGATATAAGTAAAAATGACAAATTATATAACCCAAAATGATACAAGTCAATATGATACATGTCGAAATGATATAAGTCAAATTGATACATGTGAAAATGATACAACTCAATAATATGGTACTACAGGCTGTGAAAATGATACATATGATAGTAACCATGAAAAGAGGCATCATAACGATATATCAACAATGATCCATGATGCAGTCTATATGATCATGAATGTCATTGGCTACTACCAACAACTGCCTCATCATCATCATCACCATCGTGATCATCATCATCATCGTCGTCGTCATCATCATCATCATTGGCCTCGTTGTCTTCTTTATCTACATCATCATCATCCTCTGCCATGTGATCTGTACCAAAACCAATATAATCTGGATCTATATCATCAAGATCATCTTCATCTTCTGGAAGACCCATGTTCTACAAAAAGAAAACATTTAAAATGAAAAGTTATTATTTATTTCATGTAATAATTTATTTTTCTGTTATATATCTAATATTCCAACATATGAAACGAAACCATAATCATATTGCATCATATCAAAGTGCACATACCATAATAAAATTTCAAAAAAGTTACAGCTAATATGTCATTCCAATGATGTAAAACATGCAACAATTCTAATAAACGTTACTAAAGATCAAAAAAAAATTGTTATACAATTTAATTATCAACTGTAAATTCTATTACATAACCTTAAGTACCACAAATTGCGTGGTCAATGTATGTTATTTTTCACTATTAATCTAATAGCCTGCATTAGACAGAAACATTAAAATGTTTTTAAGTAGCAGTTGATCAAATTCTCTTACATGTCATTAATGAATGCACAGTTTTTTTTCAATAATTATTTATCTTAAGGTTCATGAGTAACCTTGAGATAAAGGTCTAATAGTTGTTCCATGGGGCATGTTTAACAAACCAAATGCAATTGCCAACTTTTCACCATGGTGGTAGAGAAATAATTCTTTTTCCCATCCTTCCACAGCATTCAGTAAATTCTTGAATCTAGAAAATACTTTGCCGCCTTCATCTTCCAAGCCAATTTCTCCAACTTTGCATAGGTCTCCTTTGTCTATGGATGTGATCTGTCTCCTACACAAAAAAGCATGTACCATTTTATGCCCTTCAATCCAACTGCATCCGGGCATTTTTTTAATTCCTCTATCTTTCATCAATCTCCTTACCTCACCACACCTGCCCACTTGTGGATAGATGTTTGAGAGAAGAACATAAGTTGTGCAGCATTTTTAGGATCCAAATTAAAACGAAGTGTTGTTGTAAATACTCCTAAGACTATATTCATATGTGATCTACAGGCACCAAGAAAACACATGCATACAACCAGCACAGATTTAACAGGTATCTCAATGATAAAGTTTAGGGTGTCTTCAAGATAGCCAGCAACGATAAGGAGGTCAACCATGCACATAAATAGAATGGCCCTAGTTAGCAGGTTGTATGGGGAGAAGGATGCTTCTCATTTTCAAGAATCCTAAGTCTCATTGCTACATATGTTGCTTAAAGAAGGGCCAATTTTAAACTAGGTAGTTGTTTTGTCACTCACTTTGTGCAATGAAATGACGAGAGTCGAGTCTCCTTATATCACTGTAGATTTGCATATAGCAACCTCCAATACAATAACACCATACAATGCACACTTAACTTTACAGTACCTTATCCCAAACATGATGCTACAGAAATCTGAAGGTACATCCTACTAAAGATGTCATGCCATAGACCAGATACCACTGTACAGTATATATCACATCTACAGTAACAATTTCCTTCCAAATGTAGGGTTATAGTCTATGATTAACATGTATAGACCTTTCTAGTGTTTACAAGATAATTCCTTAGTCAACACCATACTAGTGTCCACAAGATGTTTCCATAGTTAAAATAAGAAATTAATGCTACTTTGCAAACAATAAGCAAGCCTTCGGAGAGCTTAAAGTTTCCATTTACATCCATGCACAATACCTTAATCAACCCTTAGGATTTTATGGACAATGAAACAGAAGGTCCTATATTTCATTTATGAGTCCTCTATCCAAATGACGTAGTGATCACAAGTACATAATATCTACTATTCCATGGGTAGTGTTCAGACATTCAAACATAGGGAAGTCCATACTAAGATAAATTTGTTCACAAACAATCTCCAATTTAATAAATACTAGTTTGAAATCACATTTCTAAGTTAGTGCAAGTCATTACAATTAACTCAAAGGTCATTCTCATCAAACGAATGCCTTCACAATAGACTATTCTAGTTACAAGTACAATACAACTATTGCAATGTTACACAACTGTATGCAATTGACAAAACCCATTCTTTCCAAGAGTCAACTGGTAATCAAATACAATCATGTAGTGTTGTTTCAACATTGTATTCGATTATGGCTTCAGTAATGTAAACCTCATAACCTTGGAGGGAGTGTTGGGGGGCAAGTTGACCTGAACCAAGGATCCAAGACCATCCCAAAAGCCCACCTAGGAGTGGTATTATTAATCCCAAGAAGATCTGCCATCCACAATTGAGAGAGTGGACATTTATAGGTAAAATACCAACACCATTAGGGTTTACAACCATGTCAAAAAAGATAACCATGAACCAGGCCAGGTTTCCTCAAGACTCATGGTATGTTGCAATGATAGCATTCTAACAATTCTAGCCAGGGTTTGAAACTCCACCTCAAACTGTGACCAAATTAATGTAGCTTCCTTCATGATAGAAATCCAAAACACAATAACCAATAGTTTTCCACAATTCGTAAGTCCCATGATCTTAAGTCTGAACTCTCACAGTTAACAATATTTTCCTCATCCAAACCCTTTAGCATAGGCTTTCACAAGACCACATACAGTTACACAAGTTAAAGGAAATGTTTCACCAAAATGGTTAGTGTAATTTTACAAGAATGGATGACAAGGAGCTTTACTTCAAAGAAACGTTAGCTTAGTTGAAGAAGACCAGTTGGTGATTTGAATCTTAGTCTCCAACCCAAACAGCAAGACACTCAGCCAACATGATGAGCACACCCAAAGTTTCCCTTCCTCTAAATCACTTATAGTCCAACCATCAAACTTCCTTTTGTTAGTACTCATTTATGTTTAGGGTTTTAGGTTCATACATTTGCATATTTTCCCATTCAAATCCTAAATTTTCTGAGTCATGGGGTCTTGCATTGTTTTGTATATTCTAATGAGGACCTTCTATGGTGGGTCCTTGGTTATTAAGTCCCAGCCCATGTAATGTTTTACTGCCTTTTCCTGTCACACTCATGAAAATGTTAAGTGTTGGTATATGCAAGTGTAAATGTATGTTGGCAGGCTTGAAAATCTCAATCGGCTTCCAAAAATGGTGAAAAAATTGAGTTATATGCATTTCTGAATGCATATCAAGTTGCATATACAAGGGGAAATCTATCACAGATTCCTCGGGAATATTCTGCAGTTGTATGCATTTCCAAATGCATATCGGGTTCCAAAGGATGCATGTACATTGGGGAAATCTTCCGCAAGATTCTAGGAATATGTCGCTGTTGTATATCGGGTTCACTTGTATGTGTTTTGTTGTACATCCCAATATACATCGGCTGCATGCATTTGAAAGATACAAGGAAAAATATACAAAGGTGGAATATTCCTTAAAGATTCCCTATTTGTATGTGAGATGGTTTTATATGTTTGTGTTTGTATTTTTGACATACAAAGGTGCCAATATACTTTTGCTACAGTGCATCGGGGGAGATACAAGTGGTGGGGGCTGCAGAGATACAAGGGCGAATGTATATGCATTATGCATTCGAGAGTGTGCAAATGGATAGATGCAGGGTGGATGTAGCCAAGGAGTTAATTGTAATTGTGAAATGTTTTGACGTCCGTCGTTGTATATTTGGGATTGCATATTCCAAATATATAATCAAATGTGCAAGCAAAATATACAAGAGGAAGGGATACATGCTGGACTTCAAGGGTTTTTCGAATCCAATGCATAAGGGGCAGAGGTTCATTGTATGTATATCGCATTTGTATAATGCGATATACAAGGAAATGTACAAGTAAGAAAATGCAAGCCAGACCCGATCTAAATTTCAAAGCACCTCATTAATCATTTGAGGTCCGCAGCTTGTATGTATGTGTGTGTTGTATATCGCGGATATACAAAGGTGAGCGATGCAAGCTAGACCCGAGTGGTTTTTTCAATTTGTTCTAAAATGGCATGGGGTCCGCCTTATATGTTGAACTATTGCATGTATATGTATTTTGCATATACAGGGGACTTTGAAAGGCGAACAGTGGCTTTTGTATATGCATATGTTTTCGCATATACAGAGGCAGTAAAGGCAAAATAAAAGGAGAAAAAGTCAGTGATAGAGGGTAAAGGTGCCTACGTGGCATGATATCATTGGTTGGTGACTCTTCATGCATGTTTTGGAACTGTTAATCTCAGCGATGGATTTTGATCGACGGTCGGGTTTTGAACCTCCAGCAATGGTTTTTTCCTTGTGTCTGCAGTGGTTTTTGAGTGGGAAAATTCCATGGGTGCGCTACTACGATTTCCATGGGGGCTACGGGTGGTTGAACCATTAATGGCAGCATACAGAGATTTGGGACGATGGTTGAATGACCAACTACCAAGTTTATGACGAAAATGTTTGAACAGCGGCGCAGGGCTCGAGTCCAACTCCTCCTCACCGCTCCTTCTATCGATTGCATTCATTATTTTGAGCACCATTTCTGGTGAAGTGTATCTGGTGGGAATTTTGACCTTGTCATGTAATTAATTTGTTGGATGTACAGTTGGGCTATATGGAGGCCAAACTGTGTCATTTTTTAAAAAAGGGTTGAAAACTGGACAACTTTTTGGTGCTGTAATCAGATACAATCTCATTGGTGGCTCTGTTCTGGGTATTTTGTGAGTTTATGAGTTGTATGTTGAATGTCTTATATATAGAATTCATCAGTTTCATGTTGATTTAAATGAGTAATGCTTTATAGCATGTGTTTTGTTATTTGTCTCCAAATGGAATGTGTTTTTCTTCTGAATCTGAATATCTAAGGGATACTAATGATTCTAGAATATGGGTTTTCTATATTGAATGCTTTAATCTTTTACTTCTGCTCAAGGAGTAGATTAAATGTTATGGGTTAAGTATTAAGAAGAATACATTGCAGTGAGGATGTTTGTAAGCAGAAATAACTAAATACTCTGTCTCAGGTATTGTCTGTAAGGCAGGCATTGCATAAACCCCTTGGAATCTGATTATTGTTTCAAGTCTGTAATAAACATTCACATGTATATGTCTATTGACTCCGAGCCCTGGATAGGCACCGATCTAGTCTTGTATTTTGGTTGCAACCCAAAGTCTCAGTTTTGCATCCGAACATAAAATCAAACTCAAACTTTAAATACAACCTTTTAGGACATTAGAAGTAGTTTTAGGACCAAAATCCTATGTCTACAACTGAATATAGGCCCAAAGCTAGCCCCTTTGCACTTATCTCATAGTTTTGGTCTGCATAATAGAGGATTTATCTGCATTGTGTCAGCATCCCAGTCAATCCACAAGCATATCTCATGGATGTTGAATAGGGAATACCCCCCTTGGTTCTGTAGAGCGTAAAGAAGAAGAGGAGATATTTATAGAGTCTATCTCCTATACTGTTGGCCCCTGGCCCGAGAATCTTGTTGATCAATGATGGCTACCTTGTAGGGATAACTGGGAATAAGCATCCAGTCTGGGAAAAATACCAACAGATTTTGGCGACTCCACTGGGGAAGTGAAGTGAAAGTATTATCTTTTCATCCCTTGTAAATTATTGCCCATCTGAGTCGTAATAGATTTTGGTGACTCTACTGGGGAAGTGAAGTGAAAGAACCCTAATTTTAAAAGAAAATATTTCCTAGTTATAGGTGGCGACTCCGAACCAATCTCCTAACCGGTAAAGTAAAAATTTGTATGCTAGGGAGAAGGTCCCTGCGTAATACTCTGTTTAAAGAGTTGCCCATAAAAATGATGTATAGGAAAAAAGGGGCTGTTCAAGCCAGTCAAGACGATTCTCCTAGTCCCAGAAGTAATGATAATATTCAAGACAATCCTGGATCTTCAGAGCGGACAATACCTTATTTTTCAAACACTGAGGCTAAAATCTAGAACATATATGAAAGACAGCAGGGTGGTGGATTGAGAATGAGGTCAGAGGTGTTTCATGAATGCCCTTTTGTAGATTCCCCTGACAAATTTGAAGAAGTTGAATCCCCAAGGGATGATAATGATGATCAGAATGTAATGAAACCGTCCTCTTCTATGCCTAGAGAGGAGGAACTAGCCGAAGAAATTAAGAGTCTGAGAGCAGAATTAGAATATTTGCAAGCAGTAAAAATCAGAGATGACATGAGACAGAAAGTGCAAGCTTTGAGAGTTACTCAGAATGATTCGATTCCTACCCTTGAAAATATAAATATACAAAGAAATCAACAAAGAAATGAAGTCTAGGATCAACATAATGATCAAAGACAGAATGCAAACAATGCTAGAATACCATTAAATAATGTAAGAAATTAGAATGCAAATAGAAATGCAAATGTTAATCAGTTCGGTAGACAGCCGATGTTGCTAGACAAATTTAGACAGCTGGTTTTTTATGGCATTCCTGGTTACCCCAATCTTATTGACAAACATGTGAGGCTGCAAGTGCCTAAATTTTTAGGAAATAATACTGTGTCAGGGGAAGACCATTTAAAAGCTTTTTAGAATATCATGGACAACTTTGAGGTTGAGCATGAGGATGTTTTTATGAAATTATTCATGCAATCGTTAGTTGATGAGGCCAGAGAATGGTACAAAGGTCTGCCCGACAAAAGTGTTTCATCATGAGAGGACTTCAGGAGAATATTCAAAGAACAGTATGGTGACAAAACTGATCCAAGTTTCTTTATTAATGAATTCACTACAATCACCAAAGGATCAAATGAACAGGTTGCTAATTTCAATGCTAGATTCATGAAGGTATTGAACAAATTACCACATCACCTGAGGCCTAATGAACCTATGTGCATAGTGTTGTACATAAATGCTTTTGATGCCAAAACTACTTATGGATTAAGAGATAATGGTCCTCACAGCCTCAGAGATGCCTTCAAAATTGCAACAAATATTGAAAATAACAGAAAAGCGTCTGGTAAGACAAACAGAAGAGATGATGTAAAAATTCTACAAAATCCAAATATTAAATCTCAAAATGTTCACGAAAATGCATCTACTTCTGAGGACAAATTAGATAAGTTGACAACTAATGTCAAGGACCTGAGTTATAGAATGGCTAAAAGTGAAAAAGGGATAGGTCCTAACAGGCAAGTTTACCAAAGGTAAGAAAGAAGACCATCATTACATGATATGCCATATAATACTAATTGGCATAGTGGTAAACCCATTCTCCCCCACAGCAACACAAGTCAAAGGACTCAAAATCTTAAGGAAACTCCTAACCTTCTAAAGAAGGCTGTAAATATTTTTAATGACACCCCATGGTGCATCATATGTCAAATGCCTCACTCACAGTCACAATGCCTGATTGCTCAGTCTTTATACACAATGTTGTTGCATGTGATGAGTGCAATGAGCTGCATTGCATGGAAGATGATAATGTAAATATGATGTCTACAAATAGGGAGTATCCCTCTCATGATGCTGATGCAAGTGCAAATGATGAGATTCAGGCCTATCAGCAGTTTCCCTATGATGAAGATGAGGAAGACAACTATGCCTATGCTCAGGATTCACATAGTTTTTTGAACAACTTGAGGAGACCTTTTGATGAATAAATTAGAGCCCTCACAGCTGCAACAGTAGCTAAAGTTAAAAGCAATTACAACCTAAAAGGTAGAGCTCAGGTAAGCAACTCACACCAACCAGAGAATACTTTTGTTGGCCAACTAGTACATAACCATAAAGTAGGTGAACCACAAAAGAAACAATGGAGTAATAATAAGCAAAACGCAAGTTCTGATCCTCAAGGACCAGAAAATAGAATTCCCCAGGTTGAGGATCAAAACAAAAAATTTTAGATCAGGAATGACAGTCAAGGAGCCATAAAAACTAAAACAAGATCATCTCAGATAGAAGTAAAACTGTGGATCAGGCTACAACTGTCATGCAAAATCTTGCTCCTTTTGACATAGCTCAGGTCTTGTCTCAGATAAAAGTCTCCGTTCCATTGATGGACCTGATGAAAATTGAAGAATACAGAAATAAAGTAGTATCCTTGATTTCAGGAGTATCTTGTCAAGCCAAGTAGAATGATGAACCTCAGGGTAAGAAACAAGCCCTGTGTATTGATGAAGATGAGACTCCTAAGGTATATTTGGGGGTGACCATGACAAAATGCCCTTCACAAGTTAAACCATTTTATGTCTCCCTGGTCATAAATGGAAAAGTGATTAAGAATTGTATGCTTGACTCAGAAGCATCAACGAATATCATGCCTTTGGCCATCATGCAACAAGCTGGGTTAAAAATAAATAAGGTGTGTGGGAAGTGCTATGCCATGGATGCTAGGGAGGTACCATTCATTGGAATCATGAAAGATGTTGATTTCAGACTGGCAGCATATCCTGAAAAGACCTACAAAATGAATATAACAGTTGTTGATATCAAGCCACAATATGGCATGTTGTTGTCAAGAAGATGGGCAGCATTGATTGGTGGGAGTATGCAATTAGATCTGTCATATGCAGTTATCCCTATGAATGGCAAGGATGTCAAACTAATCAGAGAAGAAAGGTCATTAGATACAATTGAGGATAAAGAGTCAGAGGAGCATATATGTTTTGTGGATACCGACTGTGATAATTTTAGAGTTGTCTCAGATGATAAAGGGGGTAAAGAGGGAGATATGTGCATTCAGGAGCTTGAGCAACAGGGTCTATGGACTATGTATTTTGATGGAGCTTGTTCAAAGGAAGGCTCTAGTGCTGGAGTGGTGTTTTTATCTCCAACTGGTAAACTTCTAAATTTCTCTTTTTTGCTGAAGTTTTATTGTACAAACAATATTGTAGAGTATGAGGCTCTGTTACTAGGATTGAATGTAGCTCTGAAGCATCGAATCAAGATGCTCAAAGTATTTGGGAATTCAGAGTTAGTTGTCTCCCAAGTTAGAGACAAGTATGCATCAAAAAATAAGAGGTTAAAACAGTATAAGCATGTTGTATGGGATACAATTGAATTGTTTGATGCTTTTTCAATAAGCTGGATAGAGAGATAAAAAAATGTCAGGGCAGATTTTCTAGCTAATGTAGCCATAAGGCCAGATGATATAACTCTATCAGATGTCACAAATGTTGAGGTCAAACTTAGACTTGCGGTGCCAGATAATGTATGCAGCTGGCAAGTGTTTGATGATGATAAGGATTTGTTGAGATTTCTACATTGTATTGATGAATATGAGAACTAGGAAATGGATTTTCAAAACTTTGTAGAGGTTGTAGAAGGAAAAGAAACCTTCTTAGGGAAAGAAATAATTCAACTCAAGACAAATAAAATCCCTAGAGGGTTGGTTGCTTTAGAGAGAGCTTTTGACAATAGGGACCAATTTGTTACAAATGCATCTTCAACAAACAAGAATGATTTGGAAGAGATAAACTTGGGGACATCACATGCTCCCAAAAGGGTGTATATTGGCAAATGGCTCAAGCCACATATCAAAACTATGCTGATTGCACTACTGAGAAAGTATAAGCATGTTTTTCCCTGGTCATATGAGGACCTGAAAGCTTATAGGGAAGATTTATTTCAGCATGAAATCCCTTTCAAGCCTGGAGCTAAACCATTTAGACAAAAACAAAGGCCTATCAACCCAAGTTCAGCTCCTAACATGCAAGAAGAACTTATGAAGCTTAGGGAGGCTGGAATAATCATGCCTATTAGACACTCAACTTGGGTGTCTAACCTTGTCCCAGCTAGAAAAAAGAATGGTGACATAAGACTTTGTGTGGACTTTAGAAATTTGAATATATCTTCTTTGAAGGATAATTATCCATTGCCAAACATGGAGGCCATGTTGCAGAAGGTGACTGGGTGTGAGCTTCTATCCATGATGGATGGATTTTCAGGGTACAATCAAGTGAAAATGAAAGAATCAGAACAATTCAAGACTACTTTCACTACTCCATGGGGAACATATGTATATGTGAGGATGCCATTTGGACTGACAAATGCGGGTGCCACATTTCAGAGGGCAATGGATGTTGCTGTTGCAAGTATGAGGTGAGCCAGTGTTGTCATTGATGTCAACATACTCATATTGCATTGACAAGAAGGATTTGATGAGCTGTGTGCTGAGGATATTGAGAAAATTAGACTCAGTCAGGAACAGTGAAGAACAGTGATGAGAAGAAGGTAAATGTACTGTATAGGTTGAGAACCGGAGGATGCGGATTAAAGGGTTAGTAGATATGAGTCTTGAGATGCTACAGTTAAGATTTCAGAGGTCCGCATGAAGATCTGAAGGCGTTGTGGCTGCCGGTATAGAACCGGGTCCGGCAAGTATCCGGAGGTGACAGAGGATCACAAAAAGGTCCGGTGAGGTCCGGAATTGTATTATCATAATCTGCGGATTGGAAGGAGTGTTTGAGATGTCCTTGTGATGTGTCATCCTGATTTGTGTGTGATTTGGAGGTCCGGAAGTACCTCTTGCATTATGACAGTGGCGACAGACTGTGTTCTTGAAGTTCCGGATGAGGAAGACAAGAGATCCCAGTAAGCAGAGGAAGTGCGGATGTATCCGGACATTCAGACAGACTTGTGAAGGTTCTTGAATCATGTTTAGGTTGTGTTGTTGGTCCGCATTGATGGTAGAGCCCGGAATTGAAGTTATTCTTCCGGATGAAGTTATTGCTCTGTTTAGCCGACCGGATGAGTTGTTCATCCTGCGAATGTTCTTGTGATAGCCGACCGGATGTGTTATTCATCTTGCGGATACTCCTATGGTTGTTTGCCGACTTAGATGCTTGTTCCTAAGTCGATGTCTTGTATAAATAATGATTTGTGAATTCATTTCAGTGTGTTGCATGTGGATGAGCATGGCATAGCGAAGAAAGGTGCGAAAGGTAGAGCAGAGATTGTTGGGCTTAAATGGAACTGATCCGGACATGGTAGAGATGTCATTCTCCAGTTCAAGACTGTGATTTTTATCACTTTGTAGACAGTGTGTCTCCTTGTAGGCAGTGGGCCTCTTTGTGAGCAGTGTGCTCGGGCAGTGAGCCCTTATTGGCATGTGCCATTCATTTTTCCTTATTCTTCTAACAGAGAATAATTCTTGGGTTAATCACCCCGTGGTTTTTCCCTTAACCGGGTTTTCCACGTCAAAATCTTGGTGTTCAATGTGTTGATGCTTATCTGCTCTTGTGTTTATGTATTGTGCTTCCATGAATGATTATTTGATATGCTGCTAACTTACAACAGAGAATAAAGTGTTTGAAATAGAACAAGTTCTATACAACTGATTCACCCCCCCCCCTCTCAGTTGTATGCCCTAGATCCAACAATTGGTATCAGAGCTAAGTTCCTCTGATAGGAGCTTAACCGCTTGAGGTGATCCAGGATGTCGTCATACAAGAAGGATAGTCCGAAGTTCGATGGAACCAACTTCACTCTTTGGAAAGGTCGCATGAAGTGTCATTTGGAATGTATGGGAAAAGCATACTTGGCTATGATTTCAAAACCATATATACCCCCACAAGGTGGTCCGACAACTCCAGATGAAACCACAGAAGCTGAAAACAATCTGCGGACCAAGGAAGCTCTTCTAAGCGCATTGAATGACTCAGATCTCTCGAATGTCATTGACCTACCAACTGCATATGAGATCCTAACTAAACTGGAACTTCTGTATGAAGGAGATGAGTTTGTCAAAAGTGCAAGGTTGCAAAGTCTGAAAGGGAAATTTGAAAGATTGAAAATGAGAGATGATGAAAACATTACTACCTTTATGCCAAGAGTAAATGAGTTGGTATGTGGAATCAGAAATGCTGGTGGAACTCTAGATGAAAATGAGATTGTCTGCAAAATCCTAAGATCCCTTCCTGCTGCCTACAAAATCAAAGTTGCTGCCATTGATGAATTCAGAGCCCACACAACAGTCACAAGAGAACAACTGGCTGGCAAACTAGCTGCATTTGAAATGACCGAGTTTGGAGATGATCCTCCCAAGACTGAATCTGCTTTCAAAGCCAGTGCCTATGTGAAAGGCAAACAGAGATTTGATCCGGGTGAAAACTCATCAAGGAAAATGTCATGGTATGATCAAGCAAGAAGAGACATGGAAGAAGAAGAAGCAGAAACAGCCCAACTTGAAGCCCTCATTGCAAAGAGACTGCCAAGAGGATCCGGTAAGTATGAAGGAAAACTACCCTTTAAGTGTTTTAACTGCAATAAGATTGGTCATTTTGCCTCAAGATGTCCGGAGAGATCTGCAAGATCTAATACTCACAGACAAAGGTTTCAAAAGAATTGCTATTATGTTCATGAAGAAGATGACAATGAAGGAGTAACAGATGATGAATCAGATCCAGGAAGCAAATCCGGAAATGAGTGGGTGTTTATAGCCATCAAGGAAGAAGATTCCTTGCTCTCTGAATCTGTCAATCACAAAGTTGTTGAAAAAGCCTTGGCTGCTCAAGTGGAAGAAAAGGATGATTGGGTTATTGACAGTGGATGCTCTCACCATATGACTGGTGACAAGAATAAGTTCTTAGACTTGGAAAGATATGAAGGAGGAATGGTAAAGTTTGGTGACAATTCTGCTGGCAGAATCAGAGGTAGGGGAACTATTTCCTTTGATGGTAAGAGCAAAACAGGTAATGTACTATATGTTGAAGGATTGAAGCACAATCTTCTCAGTGTTGGTCAGTTAGTGGACAAAGGCTATGATCTCCGGTTCAAGAATGGAAAATGCAGAATCTTTACAAGCTCCGGAACTGAAATTGCATCCGGTACTCAGACAAGAGGTAACATCTTTCATCTGGTTGGTTCAAATAAAAGTTGTTTGTTTGTTCAAATTGATCAGAGTTGGTTATGGCATAGAAGAATGTGTCATGTAAATTTTGATAACATCATCAAAATAAGCAATACTCAGGCTGTGAGAGATCTTCCAAAGTTGATAAAACCTACAAACAGTGTGTGTAAAGAATGTCAGTTAGGCAAACAAAGCAGAGTCTGTTTTAAAAGCAAAGATCAGTCTTCTACCGGATTGTTGGAATTAGTACATACTGATCTATGTGGTCCGACAAGAATCAAGAGTCTGCAAGGTGATAGATATTTCATGTTGTTAATTGATGATCATTCCCGGATGATGTGGGTTACCTTTCTAAAAGAAAAATCAGAAGCTTTTGAGAAGTTCAAAATCTTCAAAGCTATGGTGGAGAATCAAACCGGATTGAAACTAAAGTGTCTAAGGTCTGATAGAGGTGGTGAATTTACATCTGGTGAATTCATTGACTTTTGTGAGAAACAGGGTATAAGGAGACAGTTGTCTGCTCCTAAGACTCCACAGCAGAATGGAGTAGTTGAGAGAAAGAACCGGACCATCCAGGAAGCTGCTAGGACAATGATGTTGGAAGCAAATGTTCCTCAAATGTTTTGGAAAGAAGCTATCAGCACTGCAGTCTACACTCTCAATCGAGTTCAAATCAGAAACAACACCGGTAAGACCCCCTATGAACTTTGGTTTGGCTTCACTCCTACTGTGAAATATTTCAGGGTATTTGGTAGCAAGTGTTATATTAAAAGAGATGAAGATCTAGGAAAGTTTGATGCTAGAAGTGATGAAGGAATTTTCTTGGGCTACTCCACTCAAAGCAAAGCATACCGGTGTTACAATAAGAGATTGAGGAAGATGATAGAAAGCACCAATGTAAAGGTTGATGAAGGAATTGAGAAGCCTTCAAGATTTTATGAATTTGATGAAGATGACCAAGATAGTGTTCAAGGAACTCAATCCTCTTCGGTGAAACAGAGTCAGCCTGATCCGGTAAATCAGGAAGAAGAGTTAGGTTTGAATGAGCCTGATCAAGAAACAGCAGTACTGGATACTCCCAAAATTCCAAGGTATGTAAAACTGAATCACTCTGAAGATCAGATCATAGGTGACAGAAGCAAAGGTGTACAAACTAGAAGGAATATTGCTCAAGATCAGAATGAATGTTGTCTGATTTCAAAGATTGAACCTAAAACAATAAATGAAGCCTGCAATGATGAAAATTGGACCAAAGCAATGGAAGATGAACTGATGCAAATTGAGAAAAATCATACTTGGGATCTTGTTCCCAGACCTAGAGACAGGAATGTAATTGGAACCAAGTGGGTCTTCCAGAACAAACTAAATGAAGCTGGTGAAGTAATCAGAAACAAAGCTAGATTGGTCTGCAAAGGCTACTCTCAAATAGAAGGAATTGACTTTGAAGAGACTTTTGCTCCGGTAGCAAGAATTGAAGCAGTCAGATTACTTCTTGCATTTGCTGCCTTCAAAGATTTCAAGGTATATCAGATGGATGTCAAGTCTGCCTTCCTAAATGGTGATCTGGAAGAAGAAGTCTACATTGAACAACCGGATGGATTTCAATTGTCTGATAATAATGATATGGTCTGCAAGTTGAAGAAAGCTTTGTATGGATTGAAGCAAGCCCCAAGAGCATGGTATGAAAGGTTGGATAAGCATCTTGTGCAGATTGGATTCAACAAAGGTACTGCTGACAGCAACTTATATTTCAAAATTGATCATGAAAACATTCTGATTGTTGAAGTGTTTGTGGATGATATCATTTTTGGAGGAAGAGATAGTATGTGTAAAACTTTTGCAAATCAGATGAAAAGTGAGTTTGAAATGTCTATGCTTGGTGAAATGAATTTCTTCTTGGGTCTGCAAATTACTCAAACAAAAGAAGGGATCTTCATCTCTCAGACCAAATATGTGAAAGAATTGTTAAAAAAATTTGGTATGGAAGACTCAAAGCCTATGAACACTCCTATGGCAACTGGATGTAAGTTAAGCAAAGATGATGATTCTCCAAAGGCAGATCAGACAAAGTATAGATCAATGATTGGTGGATTGTTGTATCTCACTCAACCTAGACCAGATATAATGCAAGCTGTTGGTCTTGTGGCAAGATTCCAGGCTGATCCTAGAGAATCTCATGTTATGGCAATCAAAAGAATTTTTAGATACTTGAAAGGGACAGTTGAGTATGGTCTATGGTATCCTAGAGATCCGGATTTCTCTCTTCATGCTTACACAGATGCAGATTGGGCAGGAGATGTGGATGACCGGAAGAGCACTAGTGGTGGAGCATTCTTTTTGGGGAAGAGATTGGTTTCTTGGCTAAGCAAGAAACAAGATGCAATATCTCTGTCTACAACTGAAGCAGAATACATTGCAGCAGCAGGTAGTTGCACTCAAATCTTGTGGATGAAGCAGATGCTAAGAGACATCAAAGTTGAATATGAGGAGCCTATTACAATTTTCTGTGATAATTCAAGTGCAATTAATATTTCCAAGAATCCGGTATTGCATTCTAAGACTAAGCACATATCTATCAAATTTCACTTTTTGAGAGAACAAGTAAACAAGGAAGAAGTCAGATTGGAGTATGTTCCCTCCAAGGATCAGATTGCAGATATCTTTACAAAACCTCTTCCCAAGGACTCTTTTGAATATCTCCGGGAGAAGTTAGGGGTCATGGCCCCTCCGGTGATGAACTAAGATGCACTGATGTGCATCAGTCCGGTGGCTATCACAGTCATATCTTGTGATCCGGACTAATGGGGAGCTGCAACTAAGGGGGAGCAGCTGGTATTATTCTGATGCATGAGAGTTGCAAGTATGAGCCCTTTGCCATTGATGTCAAAGGGGGAGAGAAGACATGTGAAAAACAAGTGGTTGATGATCACTAGAAGACATGTGAAAAACAAGTGGTTGATGATCAAAGGGGGAGCAGCAAAGGAAGACATGTGAAGAGTTGTTGTTGATAGGGGGAGCTGTGACAGAAAAGAGAAGTTCTTGTCTTGATGGTTTTTCACATCATATGTTGCCATCAATGACAAAGGGGGAGATTGTTGCAAGTATGAGGTGAGCCAGTGTTGTCATTGATGTCAACATACTCATATTGCATTGACAAGAAGGATTTGATGAGCTGTGTGCTGAGGATATTGAGAAAATTAGACTCAGTCAGGAACAGTGAAGAACAGTGATGAGAAGAAGGTAAATGTACTGTATAGGTTGAGAACCGGAGGATGCGGATTAAAGGGTTAGTAGATATGAGTCTTGAGATGCTACAGTTAAGATTTCAGAGGTCCGCATGAAGATCTGAAGGCGTTGTGGCTGCCGGTATAGAACCGGGTCCGGCAAGTATCCGGAGGTGACAGAGGATCACAAAAAGGTCCGGTGAGGTCCGGAATTGTATTATCATAATCTGCGGATTGGAAGGAGTGTTTGAGATGTCCTTGTGATGTGTCATCCTGATTTGTGTGTGATTTGGAGGTCCGGAAGTACCTCTTGCATTATGACAGTGGCGACAGACTGTGTTCTTGAAGTTCCGGATGAGGAAGACAAGAGATCCCAGTAAGCAGAGGAAGTGCGGATGTATCCGGACATTCAGACAGACTTGTGAAGGTTCTTGAATCATGTTTAGGTTGTGTTGTTGGTCCGCATTGATGGTAGAGCCCGGAATTGAAGTTATTCTTCCGGATGAAGTTATTGCTCTGTTTAGCCGACCGGATGAGTTGTTCATCCTGCGAATGTTCTTGTGATAGCCGACCGGATGTGTTATTCATCTTGCGGATACTCCTATGGTTGTTTGCCGACTTAGATGCTTGTTCCTAAGTCGATGTCTTGTATAAATAATGATTTGTGAATTCATTTCAGTGTGTTGCATGTGGATGAGCATGGCATAGCGAAGAAAGGTGCGAAAGGTAGAGCAGAGATTGTTGGGCTTAAATGGAACTGATCCGGACATGGTAGAGATGTCATTCTCCAGTTCAAGACTGTGATTTTTATCACTTTGTAGACAGTGTGTCTCCTTGTAGGCAGTGGGCCTCTTTGTGAGCAGTGTGCTCGGGCAGTGAGCCCTTATTGGCATGTGCCATTCATTTTTCCTTATTCTTCTAACAGAGAATAATTCTTGGGTTAATCACCCCGTGGTTTTTCCCTTAACCGGGTTTTCCACGTCAAAATCTTGGTGTTCAATGTGTTGATGCTTATCTGCTCTTGTGTTTATGTATTGTGCTTCCATGAATGATTATTTGATATGCTGCTAACTTACAACAGAGAATAAAGTGTTTGAAATAGAACAAGTTCTATACAACTGATTCACCCCCCCCCTCTCAGTTGTATGCCCTAGATCCAACAGTTGCTTTTGCAGGATTGATTGACTCAATCTTGGTTGTATATCAAGATGACTTGACCACTTATTCAAAAAAGGAGGAGCAGCACTGTATGCACTTGGAGCAGATCTTTATTAGAGCATTAGAGTATGGCATCTCACTGAACCCAAAGAAATGTGCTTTTGGAGTTGTGGAAGGGAAATTGCTCGGACACATTGTTTCCAAGGATGGAGTCAAGATTGATCCTGATAGGGTAACTGCAATAGACAAAATCCAGATCCCTAAAATAGTGAAAGGTGTTCAGTCCTTCTTTGGGCAAATTAATTTTTTTAGAACATTTGTGCCTAACTTTGCAGAGACCACCAAAGATATATCTAAGATGTTGAAGAAGGGTGCAACTATCAAGTGGGAAGATGAAGCAACTAAATCATTTCAAAACATCGAAGAGGCAATAAAGATGGCTCCTGTATTAAAATCTCTTGATTTTTCTAAGCCATTCCAATTGTTTTCATTTGCTTCTTTCCATACTATTGCTGCATGCTTATTGTAGAAAAATACAGAAGGTTTTGAGCAACCTATAGCTTTCTTTAGCAGGTCATTGCAGGCTGCTGAATTGAAGTATGACATCATGGAGAAATAGGCATATGCACTGGTTAGAGCAGTCAAAAGTTTCAAGCCATATTTGGTGGCTTCTCACATAGTTGCATATGTGCCTCATGCAGCAGTCAAACATATCTTTGCTCAGCAAGAGGTAACTGGAAGAAGATGCAGATGGATAAACAAATTGCAGGAGTTCAACATTGAAATACAGATCACTAAACTAGTAAGAGGACAAGGTTTGGCAAAACTGATGACACAGTCAAATCTAGAGGCATGCCAAGTGAACGTGGTGCATAATGAAGTTATAAACATGTCAGATTCTGAGTGGTATAAGAATATTGTATACTATTTGCAAAATTTGAACTGTCCTACCCACCTCAGTGATAATCAGATGAGGACCTTGAAGCTACAGGCTATTAAATACATCATTGTTCAAGGAGAGCTATATTGGAAAAACCCTAATGGTGTATTGCTGAGATGTGTGAATGAGGATCAGGCTAGGGATATTCTAAGTGACATGCACAATGGAGAGTGTGGTGGGCACTATGCTGCCCAGACAACAGCCCACAAAATTCTCAGAGCAGGCTATTGGTGGCCAACTCTCTTCTCAAATGCATACAAAATGGTAAGAAAATGTGAGTCTTGCCAAAGGTTCTCAGGAAAGCTAAGATATCAATGTGCATTACCCCTTAGGACTATAACTATAGAAGCGCCATTTCAGTAATGGGGAATTGATTTTATAGGGGAAATCTCAGAGAAATCAAGTGGAGGACACAGTTGGATTCTAGTTGCTACTGATTACTTCACAAAATGGATTGGGGCCATTCCAACTAAAAAAGCTACAAGCAAAGCGGTGATGGATTTTATTCTAGAAAATATTATTATCAGATTTGTTGTACCAGCCAAATTGGTCGCAAATAATGCTATGTGCTTCAGGTCTGGTGATTTTATTAATTTTTGCAGCAATTACGAAATTAATTCGTCTCATACATCACCATATCATCCACAAGGGAATGGTTAGGCAGAGTCAAGCAACAAAAGTCTCATGAAAATCATCGAAAGGATGATAGATAAAAATAAGAGGTCTTGGGATTCAAAGCTAAAGTTGGCATTATGGGCTGACAGGGTGACAGTAAAAAGAGCAACTAGAAGGTCACCTTATGAATTAGTATATGGTGCAGCAGCTAGATTGCCAGTGAGCAACCCCCTGCCAGTTTATAAATTCATCCAAGGAAACAATGAGGAGATAGGAGACCCAATGACTTAAAGAATAAATTAGATGGTTGCACTAGATGAAATAAGAAGGGAAGCACAGAACACAAATATCAAGACACAGCAAAAAGTGAAATATTTGTTTGATAGAAGGGCTACAGAGAGAAGGTTTTAGATAGGTGATCTGGTCCTTATGTGGAAAGCAAAGAGCCAGGATAAGGGAAAACACAGTAAATATGAGCCCTTGTGAACTGGCCCATACCAAATTAGCACTGTTCATGGAGATGATTCTTATTTTCTCCAGGCCCTCAATGGTGAACTACTGGAATTGCCTGTGCATGGTAAATTCCTTAAAGCTTTTTTCTCATAAATGAGTACCTTTTGTGCGCACTATAAACTAGGTGTAAATATTTTGTACATGCCTTGTATAGTCGGTCATGTTTTGAGTTTTGGGTTTTGTCTGGTCTGCCCCAGAGTAGTCTGGTCCTCGTTGCAGTCTTGCGCCTGCACGTCCCCAATCGGATCCTATGTTATTACTCATTTATGTTTAGGGTTTTAGGTTCATACATTTGCAGATTTTCCCATTCACATCCTAAATTTTTTGAGTCATGGGGTCTTGCATTGTTTTGTATATTCTAATGAGGACCTTCTGTGGTGGGTCCCTGGTTATTAAGTCCCAACCCCCATGTAATGTTTTATCAGCTTTTCCTGTCACACTCATGAAAAATGTTAAGTATTGGTATATGCAAGTGTAAATGTATGTTGGCGGGCTTGAAAATCTCAATCGGCTTCCAAAAATGGTGAAAAAATTGAGTTATATGCATTTCTGAATGCATATCGAGTTGCATATACAAGGGGGAATCTATCGCAGATTCCCCAGGAATATTCTACAGTTGTATGCATTTCCAAATGCATATTGAGTTCAAAAGGATGCATGTACATTGGGGGAATCTTCCGCAAGATTCTAGGAATATGCCGTTGTTGTATATCGGGTTCGCTTGTATGTGTTTTGTTGTACATCCCAATATACATCGGCTGCATGCATTTGAAAGATACAAGGAAAAATATACAAAGGTGGAATATTCCTTAAAGATTCCCTATTTGTATGTGCGAGAATTTTGTATGTTTGTGTTTGTATTTTTGACATACAAAGGTGCCAATATACTTTTGCTACAGTGCATCGGGGGAGATACAAGTGGTGGGGGCCGCGGAGATACAAGGGCGAATGTATATGCATTATGCATTCGAGAGTGTGCAAATGGACAGATGCAGGGTGGACGTAGCCAAGGAGTTAATTGTACTTGCAAAATGTTTTGACATTCGCCGTTGTATATTTGGGATTGCATATTCCAAATATACAATCAAATGCGCAAGCAAAATATACAAGAGGAAGGGATACATGCTAGACTTCAAGGGTTTTTCGAATCCAATGGATAAGGGGCAGAGGTCCGTTGTATGTATATCGCATTTGTATAATACGATATACAAGGAAATGTACAAGTAAGAAAATGCAAGATGGACCCGATCTAAATTTCAAAGCACCTCATTAATCATTTGAGGTCTGTAGCTTGTATGTATGTGTGTGTTGTATATCACGGATATACAAAGGTGAGTGATGCAAGCCGCACCTGAGTGGTTTTTTCAATTTGTTCAAAAATGGCATGGGGTCCACCTTGTATGTTGAACTGTTGCATGTATATGCATTTTGCATATATAGGGGATTTTGAAAGGCGAACAGTGGCTTTTGTATATGCATATGTTTTCGCATATACAGAGGCGGTAAAGGCAAAATAAAAGGAGAAAATTTAGTGATAGAGGGTCAAGGTGCCTACATGGCATGATATCATTGGCTAGCGACTCTTCATGCATGTTTTGGAACCGTTAATCTCAGCAATGGATTTTGATTGACGGTCGGGTTTTAAACCTCCAACAGTGGTTTTTTCCTTGTGTCTGCAGTCATTTTTGAGTGGGAAAATTCCATGGGTGTGCTGCTACGATTTCCACGGGGGCTGCAGGTGGTTGAGCCATTAATGGCAGTGTACAGAGGCATGGGCCGATGGTTGAACGGCCAACTACCAAGTTTACTACGAAAATCTTTGAACAACAGCACAGGGCTCAAGTCCAACTCCTCCTCACCGCTCCTTCTACCGGCTGCATTCATTATTTTGAGCGCCATTTCTGGTGCAGTGTATCTGGCGGAAATTTTGACCTTGTCATGTAATTAATTTGCTAGATGTACAGTTGGGCTATATGGAGGCCAAACTGTGTCATTTTTTAAAAAAGGGTTGAAAACTGGACAACTTTTTGGTGCTGTAATCGGATACAATCTCATTGGTGGCTCTGTTCTAGGTATTTTGTGAGTTTATGAGTTGTATGTTGAATGTCTTATATACAGAATTCATCAATTTCATGTTAATTTAAATGAGTAATGTTTTATAGCATGTGCTTTGTTGTTTGTCTCCAAATGGAATATGTTTTTCTTCTGAATCTGAATATCTAAGGGATACTAATGATTCTAGAATATGGGTTTGCTATATTGAATGCTTTAATCTTTTACTTCTGCTCAAGGAGTAGATTAAATGTTATGGGTTAAGTATTAAGAAGAATACATTGCAGTGAGGATGTTTGTAAGCAGAAATAACTAAATACTTTGTCTCAGGTATTGTCTGTAAGGCAGGCATTGCACAATCCCCTTGGAATTTGATTATTGTTTCAGTCTGTAATAAACATTCACATATATATGTCTATTGACTTCGAGCCCTGGATAGGCACCGACCTAGTCTTGTATTTTAGTTGCAACCCAAAGTCTCAGTTTTGCATCCAAACATAAAATCAAACTCAAACTTTAAATACAACCTTTTAGGACATTAGAATTAATTTTAGGACCAAAATCCTCTATCTACAACTGAATATAGGCCCAAAGCTAGCCCCTTTGCACTTATCTCATAGTTTTGGTCTGCATAATAGAGGATTTATCTACTTTGTGTCAGCATCCCAGTCAATCCACAAGCATATCTCATGGATGTTGAATACGGAATACCCCCCTGGTTCTGCAGAGCCTAAAGAAGAAGAGGAGATATTTATAGAGTCTATCTCCTATACTGTTGGCCCCTGGCCCGAGAATCCTATTGATCAATGATGGCTACCTTGTAGGGATAACTAGGAATAAGCATCCAGTATGGTAAAAATACCAACATATTTTGGTGACTCTGCTAGGGAAGTGAAGTGAAAGTATTATCTTTTCATCCTTGGTAAATTATTGCCCATCTGAGTCGCAACAGATTTTGGTGACTCTACTGGGGAAATGAAGTGAAAGAACCCTAATGTTAAAAGATAATATTTCCTAGTTATAGGTGGCGACTCCGAACCAATCTCCTAACCGGTAAAGTAAAAATTTGTATGCTAGGGAGAAGGTCCCTATGTAATACTCTGTTTGAAGAGTTACCCATAAAAATGATGTATAGGAAAAAAGGGACTGTTCGAGCCAGTCAAGACAGTTCTCCTAGTCCCAGAAGTAATGATAATATTCAAGACAATCCTGGATCTTCAGAGCGGACAATACCTTATTTTTCAAACACTGAGGCTGAAATCTAGAACGTATATGAAAGACAGTAGGGTGGTGGATTGAGAATGAGGTCAGAGGTGTTTCATGAACGCCCTTTTGTAGATTCCCTTGATAGATTTGAAGAAGTTGAATCCCCAAGGGATGATAATGATAATCAGAATGTAATGAAACCATCCTCTTCTATACCCAGAGAGGAGGAACTAGCCGAAGAAATTAAGAGTCTGAGAGCAGAATTAGAGTATTTGCAAGCAGTAAAAATCAAAGATGACATGAGATAGAAAGTGCAAGCTTTGAGAGTTGCTCAGAATGATTCGATTCCTACCCTTGAAAATATAAATATACAAAGAAATCAGCAAAGAAATGAAGTCCAAGATCAGCATAATGATCAAAGACAGAATGCAAACAATGCTAGAATACCAATAAATAATGTAAGAAATCATAATGCAAATAGAAATGCCAATGTTAATCAGTTGGGTAGATAGCCGATGCAGCTAGACAGATTTAGACAGCTGGTTTTTTATGGCATTCCTGGTTACCCCAATCTTATTGACAAACATGTGAGGCTGCAAGTGCCTAAATTTTTTAGGAAATAATACTGTGTCAGGGGAAGACCATTTAAAATCTTTTCAGAATATCATGGACAACTTTGAGGTTGAGCATGAGGATGTTTTTATGAAATTATTCATGCAATCCTTAGTTAATGAGGCCAAAGAATAGTACAAAGGTCTGCTCGACAAAAGTGTTTCATCATGGGAGGACTTCAGGAGAATATTCAAAAAATAGTATGGTGAAAAAACTGATCCAAATTTCTTTATTAATGAAATCACTGGAATCACCAAAGGATCAAATGAACAGGTTGTTGATTTCAATTGTAGATTCATGAAGGTATTGAACAAATTGCCACATCACCTGAGGCCTAATGAACCTATGTGCATAGTGTTGTACATAAATGCTTTTGATGCCAAAACTGCTTATGGATTAAGAGATAAGGGTCCTCACAGCCTCAGAGATGCCTTCAAAATTGCAACAAATATGGAAAAGAACAGAAAAGAGTCTGGTAAGACAAACATAAGAGATGATGTAAAAATTCTACAAAATACAAATATTAAATCTCAAAATGTTCAGGGCAATGCATCTACTTCTGAGGACAAATTAGATAAGTTGACAACTATTGTCAAGGACCTGAGTTATAGAATGGCTAAAAGTGAAAAAGGGATAGGTCCTAACAGACAAGTTTACCAAAGGCAAGAAAGAAGACCATCATTACATGATATGCCATATAATACTAATTGGCATAGTGGTAAACCCATTCTCCCCCATAGCAACACAAGTCAAAGGACTCAAAATGTTAAGGAAACTCCTGACCCTCTAAAGAAGGCTGTAAATATTGTTAATGACACCCCATGGTGCATTATATGTGAAATGTCTCATTCACAGTCACAATGCCTGATTGTTCAGTCTTTATACAACAATGTTGTTGCCTATGATGAGTGCAATGAGCTGCATTGCATGGAAGATGATAATGTAAATATGATGTCTACAAACAGGGAGTATCCCTTTCATGATGCTGATGCAAGTGCAAATGATGAGATTCAGGCCTATCAGTAGTTTCCCTATGATGAAGATGAGGAAGACAACTATGCCTATGCTCAGGATTCACACAATTTTTTGCACAACTTGAGGAGACCTTCTGATGAATAAATAAGAGCCCTCACAGCTGCAGCAATAGCTCAAGTTAAAAGCAATTACAACCTAAGAGGTAGAGCTCAGGTAAGCAACTCAAACCAACCAGAGAATACTTTTGCTGGCCAACCAGTACATAACCATAAAGGAGGTGAACCAAAAAAGAAACAATGGAGTAATAATAAGCAAAATTTTAAGCAAAAAGCAGGTTGTGATCCTTAAGGACTAGAAAATAGAATTCCCCAGGTTGAGGATCAAAACAAAAAATTTTAGATCAGGAATGACAGTCAAGGAGCCATATAAACTAAAGTAGGATCATCTCAGGATAGAAGTAAAACTATGGATCAAGCTACAACTGTCATGCAAAATCTTGCTCCTTTTGACATAGCTCAGGTCTTGTCTCAGATAAAAGTCTCTGTTCCATTGATGGACCTGATAAAAATTGAAGAATGCAGAAATAAAGCAGTATCCTTGATTTCAGGAGTATCCTATCAAGCCAAGCAGAATGATGAACCTCAGGGTAAGAAACAAGCCTTGTGTATTGATGAAGACGAGACTCCTGAGGTATATTTGGGGGTGACCATGACAAAATGCCCTTCTCAAGTTGAACCATTTTATGTCTCCCTGATCATAAATGGAAAAGTGATTAAGAATTGTATGCTTGACTCAGAAGCATCAACGAATATCATGCCTTTGGCCATCATGCGACAAGCTGGGTTAAAAATAGATAAGGCATGTGGGAAGTGATATGCCATGGATGCTAGCAAGGTACCAGTCATTGGAATCATGAAAGATGTTGATTTCAGACTAGTAGCCTATCCTGAAAAGACCTACAAAATGAATATAACAGTTGTTGATATCAAGCCACAATATGGCATTTTGTTGTCAAGAAGATGGGTAGCATTGATTGGTGGGAGCATGCAATTAGATCTGTCGTATGCAGTTATCCGTATGAATGGCAAGGATGTCAAGCTAATCAGAGAAGAAAGGTCATTAGATACAGTTGAGGATCAAGAGTCAGAGGAGCATATATGTTTTGTGGATACCGACTGTGATAATTTCAGAGTTGTCTCAAATGATAAAGGGGGTAAAGAGGGAGATATGTGCATTTAGGAGTTTGAGCAATAGGGTCTATGGACCATGTATTTTGATGGAGCTTGTTCGAAGGAAGGCTCTGGTGCTATAGTGGTGTTTTTATCTCTAATTGGTAAACTTCTAAATTTCTCTTTCTTGCTGAAGTTTTCTTGTACAAACAATATTGCAGAGTATGAGGCTCTGTTACTAGGATTGAATGTAACTCTGAAGCATCGAATCAAGATGCTCAAAGTATTTGGGGATTCTGAGTTAGTTTTCTCCCAAGTTAGAGACAAGTATGCATCAAAAAATAAGAGGTTAAAACAGTATAAGCATGCTGTATGGGATACAAATGAATTGTTTGCTGCTTTTTTAATAAGCTGGATAGAGAGATCAAAAAATGTCAGGGCAGATTTTCTAGCTAATGTAGCCATAAGGCTAGATGATATAACTCTGTCAGATGTCACAAATGTTGAGGTCAAACTTAGACCTACGGTGCCAGATAATGTATGCAGCTGGCAAGTGTTTGATGATGATAAGGATTTGTTGATATTTCTACATTGTATTGATGAATATGAGAACTAGGAAATGGATTTTTAGAACTTTGTAGAGGTTGTAGATGGAAAAGAAACCCTCTTAGGGAAAGAAATAATTCAACTCAAGACAAATAAAATCCCTAGAGGGCTGGTTGCTTTAGAGAGAGCTTTTGACAATAGGGACCAATTTGTCACAAATGCATCTCCAACAAACAAGAATGATTTGGAAGAGATAAACCTGGGGACATCTCATGCTCCCAAAAGGGTCTATATTAGCAAACGGCTCAAGCCACATATCAGAACTATGCTAATTACACTACTGAGAAAGTATAAGCATGTTTTTGCCTGGTCATATGAGGACTTGAAAGCTTATAGAAACGGCTCAAGCCACATATCAGAACTATGCTGATTACACTACTGAGAAAGTATAAGCATGTTTTTGCCTGGTCATATGAGGACTTGAAAGCTTATAGGGAAGATTTATTTTAGCATGAAATCCCTTTGAAGTCTGGGGCTAAACCATTTAGACAAAAACAAAGGCCTATCAACCCAACTTTAGCTCCTAAAATGCAAGAACTTATGAAGCTTAGGGAGGCTGGAATAATCATGCCTATTAGGCACTCAACTTCGGTGTCTAACCTTGTCCGAGTTAGAAAAAAGAATGGTGACATAAGACTTTGTGTGGACTTTAGAAATTTGAATATATCGTCTTTGAAGGACAATTATCCATTGGCAAACATGGAGGCCATGTTGCAGAAGGTGATTGGGTGTGAGCTTCTATCCATGATGGATGGATTTTTAGGGTACAGTCAAGTGAAAGTGAAAGAATCAGAACAATTCATGACTGCTTTCACTACTCCATGGGGAACATATGTATATGTGAGGATGCCATTTGGACTGACAAATGCGGGTGCCACATTTTAGAGGGCAATGGATGTTGCTTTTGCAGGATTGATTGACTCAATCTTGGCTGTATATCAAGATGACTTGACCACTTATTTAAAAAAGGATGAGCAACACTGTATGCACTTGGAGCAAATCTTTATTAGAGCATTAGAGTATGGCATCTCGCTCAACCCAAAGAAATGTGCTGTTGGGGTTGTGGAAGGAAAATTGCTTGGACACATTGTTTCCAAGGATGGAGTCAAGATTGATCCTGATAGGGTAACTGCAATAGACAAAATCCAGATCCCTAAAACAATGAAAGGTGTTCAGTCCTTCTTTGGGCAAATTAATTTTGTTAGAAGATTTGTGCCTAACTTTGTAGAGACCACCAACAATATATCTAAGATGCTGAAGAAGGGTGCAACTGTCAAGTGGGAAGATGAAGCAACTAAATCATTTCAAAACATCAAAGAGGCAATAAAGATGGCTCCTATATTAAAATCTCTTAATTTTTCTAAGTCATTCCAATTGTTTTCATTTGCTTCTTTCCATACTATTGCTGCATGCTTATTGTAGAAAAATGCAGAAGGTTTTGAGCAACCTATAGCTTTCTTTAGCAGGTCATTGCAGGCTACTAAATTGAAGTATGACATCATGGAGAAACAGGCATATGCACTGGTTAGAGCAGTCAAGAGTTTTAGGCCATATTTGGTGGATTCTCACATAGTTGCATATGTGCCTCATGCAGCAGTCAAAGATATCTTTACTCAGCAAGAGGTAACTGGAAGAAGATGCAGATGGATAAACAAATTGCAGGAGTTCAACATTGAAATACAGATCACTAAACTGGTAAGAGGACAAGGTTTAGCAAAACTGATGACAGTCAAATCTAAAGGCATGCCAAGTGAACGTGGTGCATAATGAAGTTATAAACATGTCAGATTCTGAGTGGTATAAGAATATTTTATACTATTTGCAAAATTTGAACTGTCCTACCCACCTCAGTGATAATCAGATGAGGACCTTGAAGCTACAGGCTATTAAATACATCATTGTTCAAGGAGAGCTATATTGGAAAAACCCTAATGGTGTATTGCTGAGATGTGTGAATGAGGATCAGGCTAGGGATATTCTAAGCGACATGCACAATGGAGAGTGTGGTGGGCACTATGCTACCCAGACAGCAACCCACAAAATTCTCAGAGTAGGCTATTGGTGGCCAACTCTCTTCTTAGACACACACAAAATGGTAAGAAAATGTGAGTCTTGCCAAAGGTTGTCAGGAAAGCTAAGATATCAAGGTGCATTACCCCTTAGGACTATAACTATAGAAGCTCCATTTCAGTAATGGGGAATTGATTTTATAGGGGAAATCTCAGAGAAATCAAGTGGAGGACATAGTTGGATTCTGGTTGCTACTGATTACTTCACTAAATGGATTGAGGCCATTCCAACTAAAAAAGCTACAAAAAAAGTGGTGATGGATTTTATTCTGGAAAATATTATTATCAGATTTGGAGTACCAGCCAAATTGGTCGCAAATAATGCTATGTGCTTCAGGTTTGGTGAGTTTATTGATTTTTACAGCAATTACGGAATTGATTTGTCTCATACATCACCATATCATCCACAAGGGAGTGGTCAGGCAGAGTCAAGCAACAAAAGTCTCATGAAAATCATCAAAAGGATGATAGATAAAAACAAGAGGTCTTGGGATTCAAAGCTAAAGTTGGCATTATGGGCTGACAGGGTGACAGTAAAAAGAGCAACTAGAAGGTCACCTTATGAATTAGTATATGGTGCAGTAGCTAGATTGCCAGTGAATAACCTCCTGCCAGTTTATAAATTCATCCAAGGAAATGATGAGGAGATTGGAGACCCAATGACTGAAAGAATAAATCAGATGGTTGCACTAGATGAAATAAGAAGGGAAGCACAGAACACAAACATCAAGACACAGCAAAAAGTGAAATATCTGTTTGATAGAAAGGTTACAGAGAGAAGGTTTCAGATAGGTGATCTGGTCCTTATGTGGAAAGCAAAGAGCTAGGATAAGGGCAAACACGGTAAATTTGAGCCCTTATGGACTGGCCCATACCAAATTAGCACTGTTTGTGGAGATGATTCTTATTTTATCCAGGCCCTCAATGGTGAACTACTGGAATTTTGTGTGCACGGTAAATTCCTTAAATTTTTTTCTCAAAAATGAGTACCTTTTGTGCGCACTGTAAACTAGGCTTAAATATTTTGTACATGCCTTGTATAGTCGGCCGTGTTTTGAGTTTTGGGTTTTGTCTGGTCTGCCCTGGAGTAGTCTGGTCCTTGCAGCAGTCTTGCGCCTGCACGTCCCCAATTGGAACCTTTGTTAGTACTCATTTATGTTTAGGGTTTTAGGTTCATACATTTGCAGATTTTCCCATTCAAATCCTAAATTTTTTGAGTAATGGGGTCTTGTATTGTTTTGTATATTGTAATGAGGAACTTCTGTGGTGGGTCCCTGGTTACTAAGACCTAGCCCCCATGTAATGTTTTACCACCTTTTCCTATCGTACTCATGAAAAATGTTAAGTGTTGGTATATGCAAGTGTAAATGTATGTTGGCGGGCTTGAAAATCTCAACCAGCTTCCAAAAATGGTGAAAAAATTGAGTTATATGCATTTCTGAATGCATATCGAGTTGCATATACAAGGGGGAATCTATTGTAGATTCCCCAAGAATATTCTACAGTTGTATGCATTTCCAAATGCATATCGTGTTCAAAAGGATGCATGTACATTGGGGGAATCTTTCACAAGATTCTAGGAATATGCCGCTATTGTATATCAGGTTTGCTTGTATGTGTTTTATTGTACATCCCAATATACATCAGTTGCATGCATTTGAAAGATACAAGGAAAAATATACAAAGGTGGAATATTCCTTAAAGATTCCCTGTTTGTATGTGAGAGGGTTTTGTATGTTTGTGTTTGTATTTTTGACATACAAAGGTGCCAATATACTTTTGCTATAGTGCATCAGGGGAGATACAAGTGGTGGGGGCCACAGAGATACAAGGGTGAATATATATGCATTATGCATTCAAGAGTGTGCAAATGGACAGATGCAGGGTGGACGTAGCCAAGGAGTTAATTGTACTTGCAAAATGTTTTGACATCCGCTGTTGTATATTTGGGATTGCATATTCCAAATATACAATCAAATGTGCAAGCAAAATATACAAGAAGAAGGGATACATGCCGGACTTCAAGGGTTTTTTGAATCCAATGGATAAGGGGAAGAGGTCTGTTGTATGTATATTGCATTTGTATAATGTGATATACAAGGAAATGTACAAGTAAGAAAATGCAAGCCGGACCTTATCTAAATTTCAAAGCACCTCATTAATCATTTGAGGTCCGCATCTTGTATGTATGTGTGTGTTGTATATCGCGGATATACAAAGGTGAGCGATGCAAGCTGGACCCGAGTGGTTTTTTCAATTTGTTTTAAAATGGCATGGGTCCGCCTTGTATGTTGAACTGTTGCATGTATATGCATTTTGCATATATAGGGGATTTTGAAAGGTGAACAGTGGCTTTTGTAAATGCATATGTTTTCACATATACAGAGGTGGTAAAGGCAAAATAAAAGGAGAAAAATTCAGCGATAGAGGGTTAAGGTGCCTACGTGGCACGATATCATTGGTTGGCGACTCTTCATGCGTGTTTTGGAACTGTTAATCTCAGTGATGGATTTTGATCGACGGTCAGGTTTTGAACCTTTAGGGGTGGTTTTTTCCTTGTGTCTGCAGTCATTTTTGAGCGGGAAAATTCCATGGGTGCACTGCTATGATTTCCAACGGGGGCTGCGGGTGGTTGAGCCATTAATGGTAGCGTACAGAGGCATGGGCCGATGGTTGAATGGCCAACTACCAAGTTTACGATGAAAATCTTTGAACAGCGGCACAGGGCTCGAGTCCAACTCCTCCTCACTGCTCCTTCTACCGGCTACATTCATTATTTTGAGCGCCATTTTTGGTACAGTGTATCTGGCAGGAATTTTGACCTTGTCATGTAATTAATTTGCTAGATGTACAGTTGGGCTATATGGAGGCCAAACTGTGTCATTTTTTAGAAAAGGTTTGAAAACTGGACAACTTTTTGGTGCTGTAATCGGATACAATCTCATTAGTGGCTCTGCTCTAGGTATTTTGTGAGTTTATGAGTTGTATGTTGAATGTCTTATATATAGAATTCATCAGTTTCATGTTGATTTAAATGAGTAATGCTTTATAGCATGTGTTTTGTTATTTGTCTCCAAATGGAATGTGTTTTTCTTCTAAATCTGAATATCTAAGGGATACTAATGATTCTAGAATATGGGTTTTCTATATTAAATGCTTTAATCTTTTACTTCTGCTCAAGGAGTAGATTAAATGTTTTGGGTTAAGTATTAAGAAGAATACATTGCAGTGAGGATGTTTGTAAGCAGAAATAATTAAATACTCTGTCTCGGGTATTGTCTATAAGGCAGGCATTGTACAATCCCCTTGGAATCTGATTATTGTTTCAAGTCTGTAATAAACATTCACATATATATGTCTATTGACTTCGAGCCCTAAATATGCACCGATCTAGTCTTGTATTTTGGTTGCAACCCAAAGTCTCAGTTTTGCATCCAAACATAAAATCAAAGTCTCGAAGCCTAAAGAAGAAGAGGAGATATTTATAGAGTCTATCTCCTATACTGTTGGCCCCTGGCCCAGGAATCCTATTGATCAATGATGGCTACCTTGTAGGGATAACTGGGAATAAGCATCCAGTTTGGGAAAAATACCAACACCTTCCTCGAACCCAAGGCAAAAATAAGAATTCCCCCCAAAATGGTTCCCCACTCCTTCCTTTTCTCCCTCACATACAACAAAACCAAGCACATTAAAGACTAGTACTTCCCAAAGCTATTATGGTAGAGGAGAGTTAATGCCTACTGCCAATGATGGCTCCTTCTCAACAAAAAAATGTGCATATTAAAATTTAAATGTCCACTATTATATTTCAAAGGTTTGAAATATAACCAACAACGTAATTGGAATGCATGCCCCCCTTTAAGTCTTATAATAAAAAGGTTAGGAAACAAAGACTTGAGATAAACCCTTTGGTCTATTCACTTAGGAGACCACTTGAAAACTTAATGATAACTACATCCACATGATCAACAAGAATGACAAGCAACCTATGAATAACAATCCACTTGAGTCAAAAAGACAAGAAGACCAATAGAAACCAAACACAACAAATAGAGTACAACTGTAACTGTTTGTCTCAAGTATCACTCTATAACATCTTCAAAGATTATTGAAACTCAACACAAGAAATGTAAATTGACATATTAACACAACAATAGCCAACTAAGTTATTGAAAATCAACTATTGATACCTTGTTCTCCATCCAAATTACAAAATCGGTCCACTTTTTGCTTTGTAACATTTCCTTTTCAAATTGCATTGGTTGCTAGCCATATTTCTCCTCCTGTCAAAACATGGCACATGGACTAGTTAAACAAATTAATATGCAATCATTTACTTTTTCCTAGGAAATAAAAAAAATATCATTTAACATATTAAATATACTTACAAATGTACAGATCAAGGCCTGCAAACGTTTCTGGCCACTGTGATGAGTGGCACGAAGTTTGTCAAGCCTAGCCTTGGAGGCCTTGTCCTAAAACATATACTAATTCAATTTAATTATGCACAAATAAAATTTTAAAATCATTTAATAAATTTGTTATAATCTTATGAGCAAATTCAAATACCTGCGTACTCTCCTCACCAGACTTCCTCCATGCATCGGACTTCTCATATGCTTTTACAAGCTCTTTCCATACTTTGAGACTTACATCAATTGGCCTTTTTTTGATCCTTTGCTCGGGAGGGATTGTTTTATCTTTTTTGTTTGGTTGCATCGAAATCTCTTGCATTTTTGAGACATTCGTAGCTTTATTTTCTTTACAGACCAACCTGTGCCAAATTCAGTCTCCATGTCTTGGATAACTACTTTTTGTAGGTGCATGAGTATCTTTGAGAATGGCAAGTGTAGATGGTCTTTGAATCGTTGAAGGCATGATTCCTTCAACCTATTCACAAACGTTTTTCTAGCATCTGTCATTCGGACTTCCCCTGAAACCACATCATATTCTATCTTGGTATCACAGCTACCAATGCAAGATATAAAACATAGAGTGGTGGTCGAAGAAGTCTATGTCCCAGGAGTGGCTGGAACATTGGAAGCCTCTACTCCCTATTCCACATTCTTAGAGGTTACTATTATTGATTTCCTCCTAGATCTTTTGCCCGATCCATGACTAGTTGGGGAATCAATTGATTCCCTTTGACACTGTTGATTTGGTTGCAATGTTTCAGGGGCTTTACTAGATTGTTTTTCTATGTATCTGGCAAGCATTGTCAAGTCAACACCATCCAATTTATTCACTACCTCTACCCCCAATATGGAAGCCAATGCCTCTTTATTTTTGTCAGTATCATGTCCCTATATATATATAAAATAAAATTCTTCTTTTAAATTTAGAAATAGAAAACTAAATAATAAAAATCAAAGAAACAATGGAAACATTTACAAATCTATAAATTGACAGTGAATTACCTGATTATGGCCAGAGTTTGCTCCCTTCCCTCTATTGCTTGACATTTTGAGGTGACCTAGGGCAAATTATTTTCGTCTAGTCTATGGAGGCAATCGTTCCAAGTATGAATTAACAACGTGCTTGACCAATCGTAGCCAAAAACAAATATGTAGCCAAAAACAAATCTTAACAGCTTGTATTTTGTGTATGATGTACAAAGATACCTTATTCGACAGGCCTTCCAAAAATGGTAAATGCAAGTTATACTGCAAGCAAGGATAATTAACAACATTACTACTCAAATTTACCCTAAAGCGTGACTACAACATCTTAGAAAAACTTTCTTTGAGCTCAAAATTATATCAAAATCAATAAAAACCTAGATCAAGAGTTAATTGCTCAGCAATTGGAACTTACTTGCTAAAAGGTAGACGAACAAGCTTGATTGAATGGCCGAGGTAGCTAGAAACCCCAAATTTAGCAGCTAGCTAAAGCAATTTTTTATCTTCTAGATGTCTAGAACCAAAAATAAATAAAATACAAATTCATGGATCTATTCTAGAAACTTTTTAGTAACTTCCATTTTCAACCTAATAAAGTCATTGCTTCACAGCCTACAATTCTTAGTAGGAAACCTAAAACAAAGGCAGAGTACACTATGTTGTGGGCTTAAATGTATTAACTTATTTGTGTTTTTTTTGTGTGGTATGTTTTAACGCTGGCTCAAATTTTAAATTTTTTTTTGGATTCATTAGCTGACGTTAAATTCGGTGTCTCTAACACTGACTTTTGTGCCAACTTTTAGCCCTGAATGTAATCTTTTTGGGATGCTAAAACTGGTGCAAAGTGCGCATAATTTAGTACCATCATCATCCATCTCCTAAGCAAACATCTCCATTGCACCCTACACCACCTCCAGATCACAAGCTTCAACGTTTATGGGGATGTGTGCAACCATTGGTTATGGTTCCCTTCCATTCCGTAATAAATCTACCATCATTCATCCACTATCCTACATACCCTGCACATACCATCCCTATGGTCCATGCTTTGGCATAAGTTTGACATAATCCACATCATAATCCACTATTTTCCCTACATAATCCACTTTTCTCCCCTCTAGAATCCACTATTTTCCCTACATAATCCAATTTTCTCCCCTCTAGAATCAACGTCATAATCCATTATCTGCCTAATTCATTTTCCTTCCATGTATCCCTTACCAACATCGATAAGGGCACTCATCATGGTCCATGCGTGAGGACGTCATTCTCTAATGGGACTATAACCTTTCATTGCAGCATAACATAACCTTCAACCCTCAACCTTAAAAACTATACCTTAAACCCTAATCCCTCCACCCTAAACCCTAATCCCTCAACCGTAAACACTATCCCTAAAGCCTGAAGCCTCAACCCTTAAACCTTAAACCCTAGACCCTATCCCTAAACCCTCAACCCTAAACACTATACCTTAAACTCTAATCCCTCAACACTAAACCCTAATCCCTCCACCCTAAACCCTAATCCCTTATCGCTAAACCTTAAACCCTATCCCTAAAGCCTCAAGCCTCAACACTTGAACCTTAAATCCTAAACCTTATCCCTAAAGCCTCAACCCTTAACAGTACTATGCCTTAAACCCTAATCCCTCAACTCTAAACTGTAAACCCTAAACCCTCAACCCTCAACACTATACCTTAAACCTTAATCCCTCAACCCTCAACCCTAATCTTAAAGATAAACTTAAAACTTCCATTCATTCCACCATCCTCAAGGGATCCAAAAATGCAAAATTAGATGCCTCTACTGATAAAGCCAAACATCCTAAGGGTCCTCATGCCTTAGGACATAAAAACAAAGAGTCAAAGAAAAATCAATCCAAAAAGTTATCCAAGCCCATACCTCCACAAGCAAAGTCCAAAACCAAAATGGTATGGGTACCTAAGCAACAAGAAATCAAGTTAAATGAGGCATCTACCTCTAAAAAATCCCAACCATCTACTCCCATCTCAAATTCCCATTCTGCTCAAAAGTGTCAAAACATTCCATCCCACAAGCAAAACAAAAGTAATAAAATGCCTAAGTCTATGTGGGTTCCTAAAGCCCATCATCATCCATCTCCTAAGAAAACATCTCCATTACACCCTACACCACCTCTGCATCACAAGCTTCAACATCTATGGGGATTTGTGCAACCATTGGTTATGGTTCCCTTCCATTCCACAATAAATCTACCATCATTCATCCACTATCCTACATACCCTCCACATACCATCCCTATGGTCCATGCTTTGGCATAAGTTTGACATAATCCACATCATAATCCACTATTTTCCCTACATAATCCATGTCATAATCCACTTTTCTCCCCTCTAGAATCCACGTCATAATCCACTATCTACCTATTCCATTTTCTGTCAATGTATCCCTTACCAACATCGATGAGGGCACTCGACATGGTCCATGCGCAAGGAAATCATTCTCTAGTGGGACTATAACCTTTCATTGCAGCGTAATGCAACCTTCAACCCTCAACCCTAAAAACTATGCCTTAAACCCTAATCCCTCCACCCTAAACCCTAATCCCTCAACCGTAAACACTATCCCTAAAGCTTGAAGCCTCAACCCTTAAACCTTAAACCCTCAACCCTATCCCTAAACCCTCAACCCTAAACACTATACCTTAAACTCTAATCCCTCAACACTAAACCCTAAACCCTCAACACTAAACACTATACCTTAAACTCTAATCCCTCAACACTAAACCCTAATCCCTCAACCATAAACCCTAATCCCTTGTCGCTAAACCTTAAACCCTATCCCTAAAGCCTCAACCCTCAACACTTGAACCTTAAATCCTAAACCCTCAACCCTAAATAGTACTATGTCTTAAACCCTAATCCCTCAACTCTAAACCGTAATCCCTAAACCCTAAACCCTCAACCCTCAACACTATACCTTAAACCCTAATCCCTCAACCCTCAACCCTCAACCCTAATCTTAAAGCTAAACTTAAAGCTTCCACTCATTCCACCATCCTCAAGGGATCTAGAAATGCAAAATTAGATGCCTCTACTGATAAAGCCAAACATCCTTATAAGGGTACTCATGCCTCAAGACATAAAAACAAAGAGTCAAAGAAAAATCAATCCAAAAAGTTATCCAAGCCCATACCTCCACAAGCAAAGTCCAAAACCAAAATGGTATGGGTACCTAAGCAACAAGAAATCAAGTTAAATGAGGCATCTACCTCTAAAAAATCCCAACCATCTACTCCCATCTCAAATTCCCATTCCTCTCAAAAGTGTCAAAACATTCCATCCCACAAGCAAAACAAAAGTAATAAAACGCCTAAGTCTATGTGGGTTCCTAAAGCTCTTCATCATCCATATCCTAAGCAAACATCTCCATTGCACCCTACACCACCTCCGCATCACTAGCTTCAATGTTTATGGGGACGTGTGAAACCATTGGTTATGGTTCCCTTCCATTCCACAATAAATCTACCATCATTCATCCACTATCCTACATACCCTCCACATACCATCCCTATGGTCCATGCTTTGGCATAAGTCCGACATAATCCACATCATAATCCACTATTTTCCCTACATAATCCAAGTCATAATCCACTTTTCTCCCCTCTAGAATCCACATCATAATCCACTATCTGCCTAATCCATTTGCCTTCCATGTATCCCTTACCAACATTGATGAGGGCACTCAACATGGTCCATGCGCGAGGACATAGTTCTCTAATGGGACTATAACCCTCAACTCTAAACCCTAATCCCTCAACTCTAAACCCTAATCCCTCAACTCTAAACCGTAATCCCTAAACCCTCAACCCTAAAACCTATTGGGACAGGAAAATTTTGCAATTTTTCTATACTTCTATCCATCCCCTTTTCAACCAAGATCAGAACATTATACCCTTAATCTCATAATAGTAATCAATTGTGTTACAAAATCCATAATTAACCTAAGTCTTGCATATCCATTCCACAAATTGTACCCTTTGCCTTTCCTAAGAACATATCGGCCCAATGTGACCACATCATTGGAACCTTTCACTTTGCTATACCGATGGCCTGATAAAGATATAGTATCACTATATCAGAAAAACAACAATCTATCAGGGTAACCTTTGAGGTCATCCCACCGATAGACTGACAAAATGGAATAAAATGAGCTTATCAGGATAACATTCAGACATTGGTGGAAACCACATCATGGTTCCACCAATAGGCTGATAAAGTTGGTAGAAGAAGGTTATATTTCTGTAACATGTGGATTTCGGTGGAATAAATATCACACCCTCACCGATGAGCTGATGAATTCGACAAGAGTTAGCTTATCGCTGGAACAAGTCAACTTTGGCAGAACTTATATATGAGTTCCCCCAACATACTGATAAAACCAACAAAGACAAAAGCATCGTTGTAGCATGTAAGGATCGGTGGAACTAAGGATGAAGTTCCACCGATAGCTCAAAATAACTATAAAACATTGAGGATATGAAGAACATCGGCCGGACTAGGACACATTAAGCAACTTCATATGGAACCTCGCTGATGGACCAAGAAAGGGAAATTTATCGATGGAAGGGATGGACTTCAGTGGAATATAAAACAAAGCCTCAGCAATACGGCGATGATTGTTAGACAAGATTGATGTGACATTCCAAGACATCGGTCAAACATTTGCAATTAATAAACCAGCTCGATGGAAAGATACACATCGATGGTGCATTTATGAGCTGAGATTGAAATAAGTTATTCCACCCCTGTAAGATTTGGCTAAAGAAAGTTATATTGCCGGAACATGTCAACTTTAGTAGAACTTATATATGAGTTCCCCCGACATGCAAATAAAACCAACAAAGACAAAAGCATCATTGTAGCATGTAAGGATCGGTGGAACTAAGGATGAATTTCCACCGATAGCCTGAAATAACTATAAAACATTGAGGATATGAAGAATATCAGTCGGACTAGGGCACATTGGGGCAACTTCATATGGAACCTTGCTGATGGACCAAGAAAAGGAAATTTATCAATGGAAGGGATGGACTTCGGTGGAATATAAAACAAAGTCTCAGCAATACAGTGATGATTGTCAGACAAGATTGATGTGACATTCCAAGACATCGATCGAATATTTGCAATTAATAAACCAGCTCGATGGCAAGATACACATCGATGGTGCATTTATGAGCTGAGATTGAAATAAGTTATTCCACCCCTGTAAGATTTGGTTGAAGAAAGAAGGAGAAAGGAATTTTGACCTCTCGCAGAGCAAGGAGCAGAAAAAGGCCAACTAGAAATATATTTCAAGTAAGTATATCGGTCCTGACTATAAATTTATACTGTGTAGAAGATTTGGAGTCTGCATTATGAAAAATAATCCAGAGAAACATAAAGCTAAAAAGTAGAAGGTCGAGAAAAGATCACTAAATCAAGATTTAATTGACCAATGCCCAGGGTCTAGGCTGAGACCAAAAAGAAGTGCCTAGACTAATCCCTCCATAGATAAATTGATAGATGACTATAAGAGTTAGGAGATGTTTGGACCCCTCTTCGAGGGTATCAATTGTTTCTGTATCATTTCAAGAAACAATATAGGTATGATCCTATCTGCAACCCTTGGAGGTTAAATTTAGCAAGGCTAATAGTGTCTAATGTCTTTATCAACGTGGATTTGATTAAAGCCTTAGCTAGCAAATATGACTCAAAAACAAGAACTATTAGATCACACACTGGTGACAATATATTGGTGCTTTCCAAGGATCTCATTGCAAATGTTTTTCAATTGGAATGTGGCTTTTACACGCCCATTACAGTCAGAGACCTATTGCTGGAGTATAGGCATATGGACACTAGTTATAAGAGAGGCAAGTTAGCTTTACACAGGCTAAAACATGACAAGGGTCAGATGAGGAAATTTTCCATTACTGAGAACCCTTCATTTTCTGAAGAATTATTTGAGTACTTTCGTTACACTTATTATGCTGCTGGTCAAGTCTTAGGTCTTGAGGTTCCCCTAAAAATGTCAATTACACCTATGGTGTTAGCTGCAGATATTCAAACAAAGGGAGCAAGGCCTTTTGATTATGCAAGTTACATAGCTAATGCTCTGAACCATGGATTGGAGAAAATCAAACATAATAGTGATAAGATTAATTTCAAACACTACTCTTTGTTAATGCATTTACTTTTGCACGAAGGACATGGTAGAGGATGGTGGAGTTCAGAGATGAAAATTTGGGACTCGTTTGACAATGGGGACCCAAAACCAGTGCAAATGTGGACTTCACTGTAGGATTGTCATTTTGATAGATCTCATTATTTTTGCTTTGAAGAATATTTTGTGAAGCCTCTAATGCAACTATTGGGACATTTGCATGACTATAGCCTCTCTCCTAGGATATAAATGTTTCTTAGGCCAAAGGAAAATGATCCAAAGACTAAGGTGGGTCATAACTGGGGAGATTGGTATGCCTTTTCAGACTGCACCATGATACGAGTCTATGGATTTGAGGGTTCCCCTTATCTATTGCCTAGGGTTGTCCCAGACAGAATTGCATACTTAGAAATTGTGAGACAATTGGCTAAATCTGATGCTATTCATCTAAAGAGGAACAACAAACAATCATTCATGCCCAACACTTTCTACTTTGGGGAATTCACAATAGTCATGAATGAGGGTTATGAAGAAGTCAATGCTAAACTAGCACAATATGATCCCGCAATAGGAGATGAAAGAAAAGGTTTTGATACAGAGGGTTTTATTCACAGAGCCAGGGTCTCATAGGGTCTGTCTGGTTATGAACATCTTTTTTCAAAAGTAGATATAATTAGAAATCGAGACGAAGCCTCTACTAAAGATAGAATGGCTATATTTAATAAAATTCTACTTGCAGAGGATTGGAAATGCAAGAATGTTCCTTCATACTCAAGAGCCTTTCCTGAAATTGAAGACCCACTATCAAGAGTTGAGAAGCTTATTTCTCATGCAGATGAGATAATTGAGGGTGTGCCTTTAATTGCTTTTGATACATCTTACATACAATACTCTGGGACAAAAGCTCAAGAGGTGCAGCCTCTGACTCACATACCTTCATAGCCAACCCCTAAAGTATCATTTTCTGTAGATACAGATATAGATGAAGATGTGAGTGATGATGAGATTGAACAAATGCAACCAATAAGTGCTCCTATTGTTCCACATTATAAGCCTCTTGCAAAATTGAACCATGTAAAATTTGAGACTTCTGAAGATTTGTCTGATGACATCAGAGTTATGGCTTCTCAGAAGTTTGTCTTTGATGATGAATTTATTAAGACTCCTGAATTTAAATCTTTTGTATATAAACATCAAGGAAATAAAATGAGGCAAAAAATGAAAGATACTACCCCTGAGCAAGAAACTGCCGCCTTGGAGGAATTGAAAAAAGAGATTGACAGATAAATGGAGTCTATCACTCCAAAAAGAGGAAGATAACTACTCCAAGAAGCCAAGGTATTGCTTGTGCCAGGTTGGGATATGAGCTCTGCCATTGTATTTGACACGTTCAGGAGGAGGGAAGATAAAACACTAAATTTGACAGAGGAAGCAAGTGACAAAGTATACTCAGGGTCGGGGTATAATGTAGATGAAACTGTTGCAAGGTGTGGCCCTTGGTCTCCTTGTTCAGTGCTGCACTATGGTGGTTTGTGACAAGGGCTTAACTGCCTCTTGTTCTTGTTAAGTCAAGTGGTTGTATCAGGCATTAATAGGTTGATCTTTTGGTGCAACGACAACTAACAATTGGTATCAGAGCCGAGGTCACGGGTTCAAACCCCATGCTTGTGCTGGGGGGGATTGTTGCAAGGTGTGGCCCTTGGTCTCCTTGTTCAGTGCTGCACTACGGTGGTTTGTGACAAGGGCTTAACTGCCTCTCGTACTTGTTAAGTCAAGTGGCTGTATTGGGCATTAATAGGTCGATCTTTTGATGCAACAGAAAATAACATAAACCACTTTATTGATTTGGTCTTTTTATCCCCAAGATAAGAGACCAATAATAACCAGTGACCCAAATCAAATGTTTGGTCACCTCTTGGTCAAAAGTATAGGAGACACAGATCCCTTGGAAACTGCTGAACTAAATGTTAATGTAGCAAAGTTCACTAAGGCCCAGATTGAGAAATTAATCAAGGAAAATGACAAGATGAAGAAAGAATTAATATACCACAAGGAAAGAGCTTCTTCTTCTGCATTTGAGGTACATTCCCCATGGATCCAGAAAGACAAAGAAATGATAGAGGCATTAACAGATGTAATCTATTGGAAAGAATGCCATATTAAATCCCAGAAAAAATGTGAGAAGCTTTTTAGGGAAGTAAAGACCATCAAATAAACCATGGCCTCTAAAATAATAAAAGAAAGGTTCAAAAAGATGTGGGAATGTGCAGATACTTGTTGGAAATCATTCCAACCAACATATTCAGCCATTATAGAAAACAAAAGATTGCAGGAGAGGATGATGGAAAGGAAAGAGGAACTTTTAGACAAAAAACTTTTAACAAAACAAGGATTGTAGATGTATGATAAGTTGGTCAAGATGCATGAAAAGTATCATAATAAATTAAATAAGGAGTTGAATTCTTTTGATATCGCTCCCTCAATTCATGATGATACTAGAGAACCGTGAAAATATGAAGAGTGGAAGGAAGATGTATCCATAGTTCTAAATATTGCTTTACAAGAAATCAATAATGAAGATATGATCATGCAAAATATTCACAAGTATCTTGAGAAAATGATGAACATAGAGTATGACATGAAAGGGATAGCCCTTAATGTTGACACATATGCAAAACATCAGTATATTAAACATTTATCTGAAATTAATCTATTCCTGTGCAGAGCAATTGATACGATTGACGCCGCCATGAAATCTTCATAGGGAGTAAATTAGCTAGCAGACAAATGAAGCACCTTATGGAAAAATAGAAAAACCTTGCTCAGGCCTTGAATGGTCACGAGCTTCTATTCACAGATTAACAGATTGGTGTTTTCTAATTAAAAACATTTTGTTAAGTTTAAAAGTATTTTCTTAATAGTTATGAACAGTTATGAACATATTTAGGTTCTGAAGAGGATTGAATGTGAAGAGGAGATACCACATCAGAAAATAGAATGCCTTGCTCAGGCCTTGAATGGTCACGTGTTTCTATTCGGTGAATAATGGATTGGTCTTTTCTAATTAAAAACATTTTGTTAAGTTTAAAAGTATTTTCTTAATAGTTATGAATAGTTATGTCTTTTCTATTGTAACAGGTTTGAAGCTTGTTTGTCTCTCCTATAAAAAGAGAGACCAAGACCCGATAAAAAGATATAGGGGGAAGAGAGGAGCTAGTAGTGATAGATAGTAGAAAAAGTTCCATAATATTTACAAATTCAAGACCATGTTGCAAGCATAATTTTGAAGAAGTTAATGGAAAATCTCTGATTTTGTAGCACCATATTGGTATCAATTGTTTGTTAAATTTATTCAATTATTTGGTTGTCTCCATTTTAGTATTTCCTTATTATTTAAATTGATATATCACAGCTGCCTGCTATATAAAAATTTATGATGGTTTCCTCTACTATAGGTTCTAGTATTGACTCTTGTCACAGTTGCCTACCATATAAAAATTTATGATGGTTTGATCCGATTGGTTTGGACTCTTTTTGACCTCAGATTTTGTGCTCAGATTCGGTCAAAACTCAGTGAAGACTAGGCAATTAAATATAGAGATTTTTAAGGATTTAAAATCGGTTTCGTGCATCCTTTATTAAATAAATTTTAAAGACAATAAACTAATCTAATAGAAGCTACTAAGATCAAGTATAAAAGAAACAACATTTTTAGATATATGAATATTGTCAAAGTGTTTTAGGAATATAAAACTTATCAATTATAATATCCATGGCATCAAAAACAAAAATTATAATATGGAATCATGAATTATGGTAGAAAGAAGTTTGTATCATTTTTTAGATATATAAATATTGTCAAAGTGTTTTAGGAATATAAAACTTATCAATTATGATATCCATGGCATCAAAAACAAAAATTATAATATGGAATCATGAATTATGGTAGAAAGAAGTTTGTATCATTTAGTCCAAAATTGTTATCTCTTTGTGGAGCCATGTGTTTGTATCTCTGCTAGGGCCATAGGAGCATTACTTAGGATAAAGATTGACTTAGAAAACTAGAAGAATAAATGTAATTTAAATATTTGGGATTTAATTGGAAAAAAGTCAAAAATTAAAAAAAAATGTTGTTTTTCCATCTAGCATGGTTCAAAATGTTTTTTTATTTTTTTCTTTTTAAAACTAGAATGAGGTCTAAGGGCAATGCTCTTGACCAAAGGTGGACCAATAGTTGCTCAACATGCTTTTTGTTAAGGTGTCTAATAGTTCCTGAAACAAAGGTGGACCAATAGTTGTTCATTAAGTCATGTTTTGTTGGTGTGCTGATGTGGCATCACATAATTGGTTGTTTTTAAATCTAAAGGGCACATTTCATTCAATTATAGGTACTTATAGTTAACACTAACAACCTTAAAGTTACAACTACTAGTGCTAAAGTTTTAAAAATATTGAGCCTTAAGTCCACAAACACTATCATAGCTATTGGAACATGCTCAGCAATTGGATCCTCTCCCCTATGTTACTTTTAGTGATACCAAGAGCCCCATTGAAGATATCCCAAAAATCTTATCAACACTATTTTCAGATCACAGTAATCTAGGAGTATTAATTGGATTAGTAAGAAGAACCACATAATTAGGGTTGGCATTATGTTTCCAAGTTGATATCATCTACTATTCTTGTTTGATTTATTCAATTGGTTACTTCAAGTAGGGATTAAAGATCCTTTTGATAAATTACAAGTAACCTGGTTGTGTCAGTTGGATTATTAAGAAAAGTCTGTCAATTATTTACTTGCACAGTTATACAAGTTATTAACCAATATTAGTGTGCCAAACAATTAAAATTACTACCAAATATAAGCCACTTATCTCAGATTTTTATTTGACTCCATTTACCCAACAAGGCACTAGTCTCACCTATTTCATATTACTTAAAACTCAAGGATTCAAACCATCTCGCTGTGATTTTTTAATTGTGAATGCAAAAACTCAAAGCAATTCACTGTACCTGCAAATTGGTTATATAAGGATTCAAATCAGTTCACTGTATTTTCCAATACGAATGCAAGGATACAAATCATTTACATATAACAACTAGGAGGTCTACACAATTGAGGGTTGATGTAGAAAGGTTAGAGGATAAATGCAAACATATAGGAAATTTATATAATCTGTTAGGACACGTTTGTTGTTCATGTGTGGTTATCTTGATTGGTTCTGTTTAACCTCTTGGTGCACAGCTGTTATGTGACTATTGTCATTGTTGTGTATTACAAGATCTAGAGGAGGCCATGGAGAGAGGAAGTGGACGACGTAGAACTACTAAATCGTAGAGAGGAAAGTGGGTGGAAATAGATATGACAATGGAATTTGCAGATACAATAGAGGTAAGAAGAGAAAGTAACCTCAACCAAAGGAGGAAGGTGTTTATGAATTCACAAATGCTACAACATAGAGGAGATAAAGTCATTTTTTTGTCCATGAGGCCTCTGAGGTTAAACTTATTGGTTGAAAATGTACAGGAATGGTGATTAAATGTGATTCTATGATCAAGGGAAAAGTTTGAAAATTAGGATGGCCAAAACATGATATGAATATGTCACATATATGACTAAAGTGAGGTTTTGTGTTGGATAGCATATTCGTTGAAATGATATAATTGGTGTACTAAACATTATTTACTATGTTGTGTATTATAGGGGCTAGATGAGGCCATGTCAATAGATTGTGTCATATCAAATGAGGACACAACAGATGAAGCAGGACATCAAGTACTCAAATTTTAACTTAACTTAGGAAAAAATGATCTGATGGCATTTTGTGATACATCCATCTTTTTTCACAGTATTATTGAAATTTATAATGTATTATCTAATCTTGACATAAATTAATGCATGTTGTTGATTATTTTAGATGGAGATTGGAGCAAATGCAGAGCCTGAGCGTTCAACTAGCAAAAAAAAAAGATATGTACGTGGATGTGGACCTAAGATTGTTAAATCATGTAGACGAATGTGGGTGGAAGAGGATATGACAATAGATCTTGTAGACACAACAAATGATTGCACTGAACAAGAGGTTGGTCAGGACTATAGTACATGGGATGAATACTTTGAGAAAATTGTTATTTGTGGATGTTCTGTATGTCATGGAAAGAAACAATTCAAACAAGCAATTGTACAAAGACATTACATATATAATGAGCTTCTAGTCAGTAGTATGCCTCCTACAATCGATTCAAATCCAATAGGAATTGTGGTAAGGAATTTTCTAATTTGATATAAATAACATGTATACTTTATTTAAACATTGTTTTATATTATTTAAATAACTAATTTTTTTCTTAATGGATACTTGTAGGATAAAGTTTTGTGTTTAAAGTTTCCTAGATCACCGACTTCTAGCCTAAAGGGCAATGATCATTCATCAGATGATACATCTAACAAAAATATGTGCCAATATACCAACTCCAAAGACAAGGAATTGATGAAAACAAGTAACAGAATAAGAATTGATATAAAGATGCATAATTTGCTTAAAGACAAGGGGAAGGTGGACTACATACACTATGAGAATGAATGTGATGGAGATGATGACTTGCCCCTGAGGTTGAGATCAATTTACAAAGAGACATTTGATCGTCGACTATATTGCCCTTGGCCTAGTGATCAACAACTACCTAGAGTGTACGAGGTGTTTCAATTTTGGGGATACAGCTACATGATACGACCCTCCAATATTCATGGAACAAATCTAGGCCTCTTTGTTGTCCAAAATGTACATGTGGGATCTAAACATAGAAATAATTTAGAACAAACCACTAGGAGATTAATGCCATATTATGGTCCATCATATTGATGAGGGTCATTGCAGTCCTCATCATTTAATTTTAATAAATATCAATCCAAGGCGGTGTCCATGGCTGTATGCAAAAGGGAGAAGGAATAACTTGCATGGCAATCCTTTCTACAAAAGGGAATTGACAACAATTGCATGAAACAAATTGGGTATAAAATCTGCTGAAAAAAACAAACTAATTTAAGGAAAGTAATAACTTGAATAGCTGATCTAATTCTAGAATAAAAAATTGGAACAACTAAAGGAATTCTGAATAAAGGAATTGCATAATAGCAAAGCAACTAAACAAACTAAGAAATGTAGTCTCTGCCCTTCGGTTGGAGTGGGCCCTTGCTCCTTCCTCTAGAGAGACTAATCAATTCCAGTAATAAACAAATGGGTAGAACAACTTTCTTTATTCAAAAACCTTCAAGATCCAAATTACATGCTACTATAAAAAAAACAGAGTTATTCTTTCCTTCAATTAATTCTTTTACAACTTCCTCTTTTTTTTTTAATTCTACGCCATAGTTCTCTATATATAACTATGGTTATTAAATTCTAATTGAGAGTCTCTCTAGAGTAGAGAACTTATTCATGCAACTAACTAAACTTATTTATCTAGTTAACTAAACTTATTCATTTAGTTAACTGATTATACAATTGTTGATTGCAAGGGAAACATGTAGTCTTTTAGAAAGACATGCAATGACAATAAGTGTGTATTTTTTGCATGGAATAATTACTCATAATTAGATCCATTAATTTAGGAGTAATTATAGTCAATCTATTCTTCAAAAAATCTTGGAGTGTGTGTTGGTAGATTGGAAGAATTCATAGCAACTTCATAAAGTATTTCTAGAACATCTCAAGAACTTGTAGAACAATCAATTTATGTCATAAAATTCTCATTTGTTTTACTAGATATCCTCAAATTATTTCTAGGTTTTGTTCCCCTAACTTTCATCTTTCTAGATCATTTTGAATTTCTAAATTTCATTAAGAAATGAGAGAGATATCATAGTTTTACAAAAACTACTTTTCTTGCCTTTTCTATTCTACATATTCACGCTCTGTAACAGTAAACTTATATCATTAACCGTTTATTCATTTTAATGAATGTCTTCAAAATGCCTTCAGAGATTTGTTCCTCTCTCTTTAAACTTTCTAGATCATTTTGAAATTCTAATTTTCATTAAGAAATGAGTGAGATATTGAAGTTTTACTGAAACTGCCTTTTTGACTTTTGCATCTTCGACGTTCTATGCATCTCCGGCGCTCTATGCACCTACGACGCTCTGTACATCTTTGGTACTCTATGCATCTCTAGTGCTCTATCCATCTCCAGCGCTCTATGCATCTCTAGCGCTTTGTGCATCTCTAGAGCTCTGTCCATCTCCGGAACTCTGTGCATCTCCGGCGCTCTGTACATCTTTGAAGCTCTATGCATCTCCAAAGCTCTGTCCATCTCTGAAGCTCTGTGCATCTCTAGAGCTTTGTGAATCTCTGGAGCTCTATCCATCTCTGACACTCTGTGCATCTCTAGAGCTCTATGCATCTCTAGAGCTCTGTGCATCTCCGGAGCTCTGCAACTCTGAAACTTTGCAACTTAATATAAAATAGACTTTCTCTTCACTTTATCAATAAAATAATTGTTGATCTCAAGGTGAACATGTAATATCAAGATAAACTCATGCATGGCATTGATTGTTGCATGTAGACAAGTTTATTTAATATTTAGCTACAAATCTTCAAACCCATACTCAAGTGCACTTCAAAATTTGATTTAATGAAGAGAAAATATATGCTTTTATTTGACTAAAGACGAGACACTTTATGGTCTCATCATCTCCCTCACACTTAAGAGGTTGCAGGTCCTCCTGCACTTCATAATCATCTTTTGGAGCTAACCTCTTTTCTTTTATTGCAGTTGCTCTGGAGATGCCTTATAGTTGTTGTTTTGGTGTTTTCTGGAGCAGTTCTAATGATCTTTGGATTTGCCATTCTGATAATCTTTGGAACTCATACCCTGTTGTGCATCTGCAAATCTGATACCCTGTTGATCCCTAGAGTTAGTTCTTGTTGTTCATCTCTGGAGCTAATACTTTGCTGATCTCCAGAGCTAATACTTTGTTGATCTCTAGAGCTATTGTTCTGCTGATCTCCAGAGCTAATACTTTGTTGATCTCTAGAGCTATTATTCTGCTGATCTCCAGAGCTGATACCTTGCTGTCCATCTTAGTCTTCCATGTGACCATCATGCAACAATTGGTTCTCCATCTTTTTAGCCCATGTTTTACATGATGCATGCAAAGAGGTCTTCAACTCCTTCAAATGCCAAAATATCTGCAAGAGTTCTTGGAAGCAACAAATTGTATAGAAAAAGCATGTGCAAAGCACTTATTTGCAAAAAATGAACCCACCCTAACCTACTCTACTTAGTGATGTAGAGATAGGTCACACAAAACCATTAACTGGTTGGGGAAAATAACTTCCTTTTCTTAAAATATGGATCCATGTATTTGACTTTCTAAAAGAAAAAGAAAACCATGAGAAGAAGATGACTGAAAATTTGAACTTTGATGCTTCACCTTCCTTTGAAATAACAACCTCCTCCATAATTTATGACTCTAGTACATGCATGGGCTGATTGAAGAGATCTTGCAACCCTTCCTTACATTTTGGTACATGCATGATTAGAGATAGCTCCTTGTTGTTCATGGGCTAATTGGAGAGATCTTGAAACCCTTCTCCATATTCTGGTACATGCATGATTAGAGGCAACTCCTTGTTGTTCTTCAAATATCTGATCGGGCAGCCCTCCTTGGACTTTGAAGGCATCCAAATAATACTATACCATACAAGCTCCTCCAGTGGAGACAAGATTTCTTCATTATAGTCGTTACCTATTGCAAGCAATAGGGCATCAATGTCTCCTTCTAAAATGCATTTTTCCTTGCTGGACATTGGAGTCATGGTCATCCAGTTGAAGAGGCTGCAAAAGAGCTGAAATTACAAAACAATAAGGTTTTTCACCTTCTTTGCAAGCAAGAACCTTAAATAGATCTTCTGAAAAGGATAATTATCCTTTGCCTTCTCTAGATGAAGTCCTGTAGATTGTGAACAGTGCCAAGATGATGTCCTTCTTGGATGGTTTCTCTGGTTACAACCAGGTGACGGTGGACAAAATTGATAGATTGAAAACTGCATTCACCACCAAATGGGGGATTTTTGCATACAGGCGCATGCTGTTTGGGTTGATAAACGTTGGAGCCACATTTCAGCGAGCAATGGACATAGCCTTCAGAGGCTTGATTGGTAAGTGCATAGTAATATACATGGATGACTTAAAGGTGTTCTCCAAAGATAGAGGAAACCATGTAGAAGACCTAAGAAAGGTGTTGAAGAAGTGTGAGCAATACGGAATATCCTTGAATCCCAAGAAGTGCATATTTGGGATGACCACAGGGAAATTGCTAGGCCACTTGATAACTAAAAATGGGATCATCATTGATCCCAATAGAGTGGAATCCATCATGAAGATACAACTGCCTAGAAGCAAGACAGAGCTCAAATCTTACTTTGGTAAGATTAATTTTGTTAGGAAATTTATCATTGGCTTTGTAGAGATTACAAGGCCCTTGAACGCCATGCTCAAGAAGGACGCTAAAATTGAATGGACACCGGAATCTAGAGTAGCTTTTGGAGACATTAAGAAGGCCATATCAAATGCCCCAGTTCTGATCAGTCCGGATTACACCAAGGACTTCCACATCTACTCATTTGTTTCAGAACATACCTCTGCAACAGTATTGACACAGAAAAATGGAGAAAAGGAGGAAAAGCCTATAGCCTTCATGAGCTGCCCTTTTAGAGAAGCAGAGCTCAGGTACATGGACGTTGAAAGATAGGTGCTTGCTTTGGTTCGAGCAGTCAAGAAGTTCAGGCACTACATCCTGAGAAGTAAGGTGATTGCTATAGTACCTGATGCAGCAGTGAAAATGTTGTTAATGCAAAGTGAACCAGGGGAGAAAAGGGCTAAATGGATCACTGTCCTCCAAGAGTATGATATGGACATTACCCCCATGAAGTTGGTAAGAGGATAGGCATTAAGCCAGATGATATCAGAGTTTGATCCCAATATCATGAGCCAATAGTATGTTGTAAATGCAAAAGATGATGGAGAGTGGTACTCAGACATTAGGCACATCCTGATCACTGGAAGATGTCCCTCAAGATTGCAGGCCTCACAAAGGAGAGCCATAAAGATAAGGTCACTGAAATATATCCTAAAAGGAGGAGTCCTTTTCAAGGAAACTATGAGGGGATATACCTAAGGTGCCTGGAGAGATCTGAAGCAGATAAGGTGCTAGCAGAATTACATGATAAATTTGGGACTGCGCATGGGTCATCCTTAGCCACCACTCATGCTATCCTCAGGGCAGGGTATTATTGCCCCGCAATTTTTAAAGACACAGTTGGACACAACAAATGCTATCATATGTGTCAGGTTGCTACAAGTAGAGGGAAATATGCTGCTCAACCTTTGCAGCCAGTGATGGAGATGCGCCCATTTTCTCAATCGGGGATGGACTTTATAGGACCTAACAATCCTTCATCATACTCAGGCCACAGGTATGCTTTAACTATTACTGACTACTGTACTAGGTGGACTGAAGCTATTAGCAGTAGGACATGCAATGCTGAGGATGTCATCAGGTTTTTGGAAAGCAATATAGTGACTAGGTATGGAGTTCCATATGCTTTAGTATGTGATAATGGACCTGCTTTTGCTTCAATGAAACTATCAGATTGGGCTTTTGATCATGGGGTCATCTTAAAATTCTCCTCAAATTACTATCCCCAAGGGAATGGATTACCAAAATCCACAAACAAGAACCTATTGAACATCATAAAAAAGCTAGTAGATAAGAACCCAAGGGAATGGAACACTTTATTGAAATATGCCTTGTGGGTAGATAGAACCAGGAATAAGGCTACATTAGGAAATTCACCTTTTCACCTAGTATATGGGGTGGATCCCATCCTCCCTGTTAACTTAAAGATTCCTACATTGCAGTTTGCATAAGAGTACCTAGGCATAGATAATAAACAGGAAGTTAGATTGCTACAACTAATGCACCTAGAGGAAAAAAGAAGTGTAGCAATTAACCAATTTTCTAAACATCAGGCTGTTGTCAAGCGCTAGTTTGACAAAAGAGACAGAATCAAGGCTTTCATAATCTCAAATCTAGTCCTGATGTGGGACAAAACACATGAAAGGAAGGGTGATCATGGTAAGTTTGACAAACTCTGGATAGGCCCCTTTCAAATTTCTAAAATTTTAGGAGATAGCACCTATAGGCTCAAGTCCTTAACCGGTGAGGATGTTCCATTACCAGTTAATGGACAGTTCCTCAAACACTATTTTCAGGCCTGAAGTAGCATCATGACAGTCATGTGTATCATAGTGTACTTTCTTTGTATAGTTGTTTTTATAGTGGCTTTGTTTTGTTGTTTTGCTTGGTTGCTTTGTTTCCTCGGCAGGGATCTTTCTTTTGATTTGGAGTATGAAGGAGTAGATTAACAACCGCTGAAAACAATGGAAAATTCAGATCATTCAGGTTAATTGTTTGAAATCTATGCATAACTTGTTGTAACTGTCTTGAAATGTATAGAGTTGTTTGACTTGTGAAATTTTGTATTCAATAAGAATGGGTTGAGTATTCAAGGAATGTTTCTCACAATGACACACCTAAAATCCTTGGGTTTGTTGAACTTGCCAGTGTAGATATTAGGTGAAAAATCAGAGGTCACCCTTTCTACCATTACAATTCTCAGCTTAATTTCAGCAAGTGACCACTCCTTGCATCATGAAGTTACAAATGCAATATCTTATGAAGTCTCTATCAAATATAAATTATAAAAATATAAGAATGAATAAAATAGATTATACTGAAAAATCTAGATTAAGCCATCTAAGTAACTCTACCCGGGCTATGGACGCTCGCTAGCAGTGGGGCTTTACTTAGTAGAATTGTAATGATAACCTTGCTGGGGCTATGGACACCTGCTGGAAGCAAGGCTCTATCTGGTTGGCTATGAGGGAATGTCCTCACCTACGTAGTCTAATATCAGTCACTGGTTTGTTCAACTGATCTTCAAGATGAGGCTTATTAATCACGTGCACCCACCTAAACTGAAATAAAAATTCATGCACCTTATTGAATACATTAAGTCCCAAATTGAATGATGATTTGCAAGAAAGATAGTTGGAAGTTATGAATTTATTTCATTTAGTTTTCTTTAATCGGTTGAATTAGATTATTTTGTTTGGTTGCTAGTTGTTGTGATGTTCACAACACGCCCCATTTTCCCCCTTAGCAAAATAGGGACCGCTGCTATGGCTTTGCTTTTTGTTTTGTTTGTGTGGGTCTGTTTGGTGGTAAGGGGAAAAGAGGGTGAAAATTGCAAACTTTGTTAAAAATAGAGAGAAAAAATACATTTTAGTACCAGGGCATAGTATGATTGGATTCCTTGCCAAAAATGAGCTAGGGTTGCTTTTTGAACCATGTTAAGATTTGCCATATTTTGCAAGTTATGAGCATTTTGGTAAAATGTACAAGGGAAGGGTTTCTTGTTTGCACATACAAGTTTGTTTGTATATCGGGTTGCATATACAAGGCCCTTTGTATGCGAGTTCACTTGTATACAAAGACCTTTGTATATCGTTGTCCATATACAAGGTCATTTGTATGTGCAAGGGTCGTTTTACACTTGGTCGTACTTGCAGTCGGGTTCATATACAAAGTCGATTGTATGTCCTTTACCTTGTATGCATTTTAATAAAGGTTCTATGTATACATACAAGGTGGACCCAAAATGCTTTAATGTCAAAATGGATAAATGTTTAAAATCCATTGCCTGTATCTCACGTTTGTATGTTTGGCAGGTCGAGACATACAATGCAAATATACAAGCGCTACATACAGGCTGCGGACTTGAAAAGTTATGAAGCGGAGTTAAATTGTTGTATGCTTGCAGGCATGTATATTAGTACATATATTTGGACCATGCAATGTCCATATAGAGGCTGCGGACTTGAAAAGTTCTTAAACAAGGTTAAATCCTTGTATATAGGCAGGCTTGTATATTGGCAAGATACAAGTGTTTTATACATTGGGCAGACCTGAAGGGATCATGAAACAGAGTTAAATCGATGTACATTTGGCGCTTGTATGTTCTGGCATACAAGTGAAATATACAAAGATAATATGCATATCACGGATCTGAAATGGCTATCAAATGGAGTTAAATACTTGTATATTTCACCGCTTTTATGTATGTTTCGAAACATACATTGCAAGATTCATACAAGCTGGAATCCAAAAGAAATTGAAATCTGATTTATGTAATGTATCGAACTCGAATGTATATCTGGAGATACATTATATTGTATGCATTGTCGATATACAAACCGGAACTTGGAAGAAATTTAAATCCGGTTAATTCAATGTATTGCGTCTGGCTTGTATATCGAATGATACAAATAAAAATGGGCGGGAAAGTGAAGCGATGGAATTTTTGAAGCTTTTTTCTGAGCTCGATAGCATATTTTTGGTCAACAATGGTTGACTCAAATGTTTTTAACGCCATATATGTGTTTGGGGACGTGATTTTCATGGCCTGATGGCTGTGTTTGTGCATTTTAGAGCCTGATTTAATGAAATGTTTAAATCACCTAATGTTTATCAAATAGTGGTGCTTAATTCCTACTTGTTTATTACAGATTGTTGGACTAGTTGGGAAGGTGCAGAGTTGCTGACATAGTGGTAGCGTGCAGGTGAACATAAAGACGGGGCTTTAAATGGCGATGACATCACAGGGGATGGCGATCGGATCACAAAAGATCGCAAATGAAGTAGAAGGATTTGAGGCTTTCAATGAGAAGACAAAATGTAAATGGAGAAACATTAAACAAATGATGCAATAGTTATATTTTTGAGTTGTTGGGGTTTCCAAGGTAGGATCCTTGCTCCCAACATGGGTGCTGTTCGTGGATTTTTGGCGGGATTTGTTTTTCACCATTTGATGCTGCACTGGATGAATACGGACCATGGATTAATTAGGTTTTCTTGGGCGTTGTGTTGGGGATACCTAGAGATATATTGAGCCCATTCTATTTTTTAAGAGAGGGAGGTCAATCATACAATATCAGACCTATAGTAATTTTGTGCAAGAGATTGGATTACTGAGACTAGGGAGGATTGAATTGTTGAAACATCAAGGTTCTTCCTCCAGATCATTGTAAATGTACTTGTTTTATGAGCATACTGTATGGAGATGAAGCTTCATATTACATCTTGATTATAAACCTTAAGTAATCTTCAAGTTGATTTCTGGATATGTACTAGTGAATGCTGTGTTCTATAGAAGCACTTTCATTTCATTGCATGTTGTTGTCAACTTCCCCCCCCCTTTGAAGATTTGCACTGGATCATGTTGATTTGTGAAATGTCCTAGTGAAGTATGATTTTAGTTTTCTTCTCTTCATTATTGTATGGGAACATGTGTGTGGATCAGTGATCTCAGTCAAGTAATTTTAGGAATCTCACTCTCTAACCCTTTTCCTCATTTTAATTTCATAGGAATCACCTCCATAACTATACATCATGATGAATACTAAGCAGAATAGAGAAATATGTTGACACTCCATAGATAAATGAATATCATTAGCATGTTTCTTTTAAGTTAGATGCATGTACTATTGAAAATATCATGCAGAAAATCACAAATAGGGGTAGAACTCATGCAAATATCAACTTAGACACATCATTTGGAGATATATGCTATGTAAAGTAACCTCCCTGTATAGCATAGTTGCAGGAACAGAATCTACTGATCTACGTAAGACCCCAAAATGGAAAATAGCAATACACATCAACCACTGAGTAATATTAGTAGATTATGAAATAATCAACAGGGACTTGGGATCATGAATTCACTGTATCTTTCAGGATAAACAAGGGTTGTTGTGTAACTTTTGTTTGGTTTGTTTGTGTGTGACTAACATCACCATCAACAGAGAGAAACTAGCGCCAGAAGGAGGGCCTGAACAAGGAAATCGTAGATTCCTGTAGACATTGCTTGAGTATCCTGTCAGTTTCAAAATCTGACCATAAACTAGCCAATTTTCCTAAAAGGAAAATTTGGAGAAATTCTAGCTCCCAAGCCAAATACTAGGTCCAGATCTAGTGGACTCTTTGAAGAACTACCTATCAGGGGATTTAGACCCAGAACTGTAGACATTCATCACTCCCCTGATCCAGGTGCATCCGGAGGTTCACCAGGGCGTGCCCCTGACACTCCTATTGGCTTACAAATACCTACAGGACCACTTGTCACACCTCAGGTCCAACCTCAACCTGTCATACCTCGAATCCAACCTCCACCGGTTGCAATGTCATTTTTCACAGTAGAGTCACCTTTGACCTTCAATGCATATCATGTTTTGCCTAAAAATCTAGATAAAATTTGTCCTAGGTATCATCCATATCAGTATGCTGATGATCATGTCAGAACCTTCAAGGAGACCTGTTGTAGGGCTAGAATTGAGTATGAAGATGTGGTATGCAGATTGTTTCCATTCTCCTTAGGGGAAGAGGCCTATAACTGGTATACCAATCTAGATCAGGGTTCAGTCAATTCATGGGATGCCATGGAGAAAGCTTTTAGGGATAGGTTCAAGGTGCCTATAGATCCTTCAATGAACTATCATCTATTTGCCACCATCAAGAGATGCGAAAGAGAACCTATTGTAAACTTCAATGCCAGATTCCAGAAGATGCTATCTAAGCTAGTTGATCCCTATGTTGTAATAGATGAAGCTACTAGGAGCATTTATTACTTAGCTTTAGATCCCTTGACTTCCATGTTTATCAGAAGAACACATCCTGGTGTAACAACCTTAGCACAAGCTTTTGAGGAAGCTATCAAAGTCAGTCAGCAATTGGCTCCTGCTCCCACACCAATTGCCTTCCCCACACTTCCTGGTTATCCTACATATCCTGCCCACCAACAGACCAATGGAGCCATGATACCTTCAGCTGTGATACCAGCCCCTTTGTAGATACCTCCACTCAGTGTCATGCCACCACCAAGTGGGAATAGCCAGATGTTACCATATCAAACACAGGTGCCTCAGGCTGTTGAACAATCCAACAATAACAATGGGTCTTCCTTTTTCAAGCCCCAGACAGGGAATGTAGTGGCCAAGGTTCAAGAAGAGAAAGAAGAAATCAAAGAAATATTAGCTCAGTTAAGGAAACTTACCATTGAGGTCACTCATTTGAGAAATCAGAACTTCTACTCTCAGCCTAATCAAAACAGAGGCTATGCCAATGATAGACCTAATTATCCTGACAGGGGGTATAACAACAATTACAATAACTATAATGGCAACAATAATCCTCTTAGATAGCCTAGAGTGTGGAACACTAGGCCAAACAATGGTTCCTTGCCATCACCCCTAGACAATCAGCCTCCTGGTGAACCTAAATAGACCACCAGAGTAAACCTTGCAGAGGCAGCACTTACAAACTGGTGCAGGATACATAGCACCAACGCTCATGCAGAGTTGGATTGTCCTCAATTCAGGATTGTTGCTAGCATATTCCAAGCTGAAGTGTCCAGTACCTTAGGTAACCCACCTCATGCAAAGGGAAATGAAATTGTCCCTTGTGAGTATGATTATGCCCTAATGCTAGAAAGCTTCATGCATTGTCCTTATCAGCAGACAATATCATCACATTAGGATTACACATCAACATGTGAGGAATCAGCCATGGCTTTTGAGTCCAACTATGTTTTCCCCTTTGAGGATGAGAATGAGCCATCAACTGAGCATGAGGAAGTCAATGCTTATCAACAACAACCTCAAGGTAGACATAACTACAACTTGAGGCATAACTCAAACAGATCTGTTGATCCTTTGACCACCTCATTGCCTCCAAGCAACTTCAATACTCCACCTGATCCCCAGGCAAGTAATAACCCAGGGTTTCCCAAGGTCAATGCCCAATATTTGGCACCACATAACACAACACCAAAGGCTGCAAATCTACCTCCTGGATTTGACATGTTGGTCACTTATCTGACTGATGAAATGAAAAAGGTAAAGATTAGCCTGCCATTGTCAGAGATGCTTAGGACCCATGCTATCAAGAGTGCTTTCATAAAATCATTGGATGGTTCTGCTCAAAAGGAAGATAGCCATACCCTAGGCCAGTTTGGAAATAAAGATCATGTTGCCAAGGATGTTAACATCAAACCTAAAACCTCAGCTACTGTTCAAGCTGCAGATACCTCCCACATGACCCTATACAAAGACAAGAGTGAGTCACCTCCCTTCCTCCTTACCATAAGGATGTTTGGTAAGAATTTGCACAATTGTTTAGTAGACTCTGGAGCATCTACCAATGTAATGCCCCTATCCATATGCAACACTTTAGGGTTACATCCTGCTAAATCATTAAAAAAAGTAACACAATTGGACAAAACAGAAGTAAGTGTGGTAGGACAACTGACTCACATTCAAATGCAGCTAGCATCAGATCCCAGAATCTAGCACTATATTGATATTCAGGTAGTTGATATACCTAATACATATGGAATGTTACTCAGCAGGGACTAGTCAAAAACCCTCAACGGATACATGTCAACTGATTTCGGTCATATGTGGCTACCTTGGAAGGGTATACCAAATCAGATAAGGACTAAAGCTGAACCTCGCATGAAACACATGATCACCAAATATAACAAAACCAATGAAATCATGTATGTGGATGTGGAACCTAGAGTTTACTCCATCAGACCTCAAACTGCCAGCATAGAGGAGATCCTGATGCTTGACATACGTGATCATGATGATGACCCTTGGGGTGATGAAATAAATTCAAACACTGATTGTAATCTTTGAAGTAAAATAGAACTGGATCATTTCAAGAAATTTGAGATGCATTTATTTAAACAGGTGAAACGATGTCAATTAATAAAAATCCCCGCTCATGATATTTTAATTAATGGATGGTGCAGGTTGCATGATGAGGCACATTCTGAAAAGACTTGTGATGCCTGTTTAGACATGTTGGAGCTGGAACAAGCATATAATGAGGCATCTTCATCATCGTCCGCGGTGAGTTCTACAGATAATGATAATGATACTAGTTTCTATTTTTTTTCTGCAGGAATAGGAGGATGCACACAGAAGGATGAAAGTTCTGTTCAGATGACAGAAGAGATACTGGTATGCAACAAGAGTAATGATAAGAACAAGAAGAAGATCACCCCAGGGAGTGATTGTTTGGTAGAATCAGATTATGAGTTATCTGATGAGGATAGGGGCAACAATCTATCCAAATTCGAGGAGTTTCTGTCAAAAGAAATTCAAAGGATGACACAGTAGTTGAGATCCCCATGGGATGCCTTGATTGAGAGGTGGTGCAGGTTGCATGAAGCGCCTCATTCAGAGATGTCTTGTTCATTGTGCCTGCATATTCTGAGAAGGAATACACTGCCTGGTCCAGAGGATGTTCCTCTTGATGATAGGGGAAAAGAAGAAATATCAGCTTCCCATAAAGCTGATAAGGTGGTGTCTAAGAAAGCTGAGACACCAAAATTAAAGTGGATATCAAATGGTGCAGCTACCAGAACAAAAAGGAAGAAAGAAGGCCCAAACAAGCTCTTAGATGAAGATAGGCCTTGGATCCTTAGATTTGACAGATCCAAGTCAAAACAAGGAGCTGGAGTAGGAATAGACCTCATTGACCCATCCGAAAGATCCTACTTGGCAGCATACAGGTTGCAGTTCCCATGTACAAACAATGTGGCAGAGTATGAAGCTCTAATTCATGGGATATTGTTTGCACTTAGAAAGAAGGTGAGAATTCTGCATGTCTATGGGGACTCATAATTAGTTGTCAGACAGGTAAGAGGTATATACTCTTGCAAATACATAAGGTTGTCCAATTACAGACACAGGGTGTGGGACTTAATAGAAGATTTTGATGCATTCAATATCACCCATGTACCCAGAGAGCAAAACCACAGAGCAGATGCTTTGGCCCAGGCTACCAGTACTCTAGAGCCACTATCCATATTAGGTTTAAAAAGGTTCTCAATAGAATTAGTATCAGTGCCTTCGGTACCTGATAATGTAACTAACCTTCAAGTATTTGATGATGATCAGCATATATTGGATTTTATTTCCAATAGAGATGTTTTTGAGGCACAGATCATAGATGAAACAAACATGGAAGATCATGTCTGGGAAGAAAAAGAAATCCTAGAGCTGCCTAGTAATAAAATTCCTAAGGGAATGATAGAGCTAGAAAGAGCATTTGATCTGGACAGCATGCTAAAATAGAAAGATCTTCCAAAAGTCGATGAGGGACAGTGCTCACAGGTTAACATTGGGCAGGGTGATAAAAGAGAAACATTCTGTTTGGGAAGGTCTATACAGAAGAGGAATTGAAAGGGATAACCTAGGCCCTCAAAGATTACATCCATGTCATTGCTTGGACGTATGATGAGCTAAAAACTTATGACACATCATTCATCACTCATATGATACCTTTGAAGCCAAATGCCAAGCCTTTTAGGTAGAAACAGAGACCGGTCAATGCCTTGCTAGAGCCCATAATCTTCGAAGAGGTTAAGAGGCTTCTCGATGCCAAGATATATTCCCTGTGAGACACTCCACATGGGTGGTGAACCTTGTCCCGGTGAGAAAAAAGAATGGTGACATCAGATTATGTGTGGACTTCAGCAACTTAAATAGAGCTTCTGAAAAGGATAATTATCCTTTGCCTTCTCTAGATGAAGTCCTACAGATTGTGAACAGTGCCAAGATGATGTCCTTCTTAGATAGTTTCTCTGGTTACAACCAGGTGATGGTGGATAGAATTGATAGATTCAAAAACCGCATTCACCACCAAATGGGGGATTTTTGCATATAGGCGCATGCCATTTGGGTTGATAAACGCTGGAGCCACATTTTAGCGAGCAATGGACATAGACTTCAAAGGCTTGATTGGTAAGCACATAGTAATATACATGGATGACTTAGCGGTGTTCTCCAAAGATAGAGGAAACCATGTAGAAGACCTGAGAAAGGTGCTGAAGAAGTGCGAGCAATACAGAATATCCTTGAATCCCAAGAAGTGCATATTTGGGATGACCACAGGGAAATTGCTAGGCCACTTGATAACTAAAAATGGGATCATCATTGATCCCGCTAGAGTGGAATCCATCATGAAGATACAACTGACTGGAAGTAAGACAGAGCTCAAATCTTACTTTGGTAAGATTAACTTTGTTAGGAAATTTATCATTGGCTTTGTAGAGATTACAAGGCCCTTGAATGCCATGCTCAAGGACGCTAAAATTGAATGGACACCGGAAGCTAGAGCAGCTTTTGAAGACATTAAGAAGGCCATATCAAATGCCCCAGTTCTGATCAGTCCAGATTACACCAAGGACTTCCACATCTACTCATTTGCTTCAAAACATACCTCTGCAGCAATATTGACACAGAAAAATGGAGAAAAGGAGGAAAAGCCTATAGCCTTCATGAACTGCCCTTTCAGAGACGCAGAGCTCAGGTACATGGATGTTGAAAGATAGGCACTTGCTTTGGTTCGAGCAGTCAAGAAGTTCAGGCACTACATCCTAAGAAGTAAGGTGATTGCTATAGTACTTGATGCAGTAGTGAAAATGTCTTTAATGCAAAGTGAACCAGGGGAGAAAAGGGCTAAATGGATCACTGTCCTCCAAGAGTACGATATGGACATTACCCCCATGAAGTTGGTAAGAGGACAGGCATTAAGCTAGATGATATCAAAGTTTGATCCCAATATCATGAGCCAACAGTATGTTGTAAATGCAAAAGATGATGGAGAGTGGTACTCAGACATTAGGCACATCCTGATCACTGGAAGATGTCCCTCAAGATTGCAGGCCTCACAAAGGAGAGCCCTGAAGATAAGGTCACTAAAATATATGCTAAAAGGAGGAGTCCTTTTCAAGGAAAACTATGAGGGGATATACCTAAGGTGCCTGGAGAGATCAGAAGCAGATAAGGTGCTAGCAGAATTGCATGATAAATTTGGGACTGCACATGGGCCATCCTTAGCCACCACTCATGCTATCCTCAGGGTAGGGTATTATTGGCCCACAATTTCTAAAGACACAACTGGACACATCAAATTTTATCATATGTGTCAGGTTGCTGCAAGTAGAGGGAAATATGTTGCTCAACCTTTGCAACCGGTGATGGAGATGCGCCCATTTGCTCAATGGGGGATGGACTTTACAAGACCTATCAATCCTCCATCATCCTCAAACCACAGGTATGTTTTAACTATTACTGACTATTGTATTAGGTGGACTGAAGCTGTTAGCAGTAGGACATGCAATGCTAAGGATGTCATCAGGTTTTTGGAAAGCAATATAGTGACTAGATATGGAGTTCCATATGCTTTAGTATGTGATAATGGACCTACATTTGCTTTAATGAAACTATCAGGTTGGGCTTTTGATCATGGGGTCATCTTAAAATTCTCCTCAAATTACTATCCCCAAGGGAATGGATTAGCAGAATCCACAAACAAGAACCTATTGAACATCATAAAAAAGCTAATAGATAAGAACCCAAGGGAATGGAACACTTTATTGAAATATGCCTTGTGGGTAGATAGAACCAGGAATAATGCTGCATTAGGAAATTCACCTTTTCACCTAGTATATGGGGTGGATCCCATCCTCCCTGTTAACTTAAAGATTCCTACATTGCAGTTTGCATAAGAGTACCTAGGCATAGATAATAAATAGGAAGTTAGATTGCTACAACTGATGCACCTAGAGGAAAAAAGAAGTGTAGCAATTAACTAATTTGCTAAACATCAGGCTATTGTCAAGCGCTGGTTTGACAAAAGAGCCAGAATCAATTCTTTCAGAATCTCAGATCTAGTCCTGATGTGGGAAAAAACACATGAAAGGAAGGGTGATCATGGTAACTTTGACAAACTCTGGATAGGCCCCTTTAAAATTTCTAAAATTTTAGGAGACAACACCTATAGGCTCAAGTCTTTAACCAGTGAGGATGTTCCATTACCAGTTAATGGACAGTTCCTCAAACACTATTTTTAGGCCTAAAGTAGCATCATGACAGTCATGTGTATCATAGTGTACTTTCTTTGTATAGTTGTTTGTACATTGGCTTTGTTTTGTTATTTTGTTTGGTTGCTTTGTTTCCTCAGCAAGGATCTTTCTTTTGATTTGGAGTATGAAGGAGTAGATTAACAACCACTGAAAACAATGGAAAATTTAGATCATTGAGGTTAATTGTTTGAAATCTATGCATAACTTGTTGTAACTGTCTTGAAATGTATAGAGTTGTTTGACTTGTGAAATTTTGTATTCAATAAGAATGGGTTGAGTATTCAAGGAATGTTTCTCACAATGACACACCTAAAATCCTTGGGTTTGTTGAACTTGCCAGTGTAGATATTAGGTGAAAAATCAGAGGTCACCCTTTCTACCATTACAATTCTCAGCTTAATTTCAGCAAGTGACCACTCCTTGCATCATGAAGTTACAAATGCAATATCTTATGAAGTCTCTATCAAATATAAATTATAAAAATATAAGAATGAATAAAATGGATTATACTAAAAAATCTAGATTAAGCCATCTAAGTAACTCTACCGAGGCTATGGATGCTCGCTGGCAGTAGGGTTCTACTTAGGAGAATTGTAAGGATAACCTTGCCGGGGCTATGGACGCTTGCTGGCAGCAAGGCTCTATCCTGTTGGCTATGAGGGAATGTCCCCACCCACATAGTCTAATATCAGTCACTGGTTTGTTCAACTGATCTTCAAGATGAGGCTTATTAATCACGTGCACCCACCTAAAGTGAAATGAAAATTCATGCACCTTATTGAATACATTAAGTCCCAAATTGAATGATGATTTGCAAGAAAGATAGTTGGAAGTTATGAATTTATTTCATTTAGATTTCTTTAATGGGTTGAATTTGATTGATTTGTTTGGTTGCTAGTTGTTGTGATGTTCACAACACGCCCCATTTTCCCCCTTAGCAAAATAGGGACCCTTGCTGTGGCTTTGCTTTTTGTTTTGTTTGTGTGGATCTATTTGGTGGTAAGGGGAAAAGAGGGTGAAAATTGCAAACTTTGTTAAAAATAGAGAGAAAAAATGCATTTCAGTACCAAGGCATAGTATGGTTGGATTTCTTGCCAAAAATGAGCTAGGATTGCTTTTTGAATCATGTTAAGATTTGCCATATTTTGCAAGTTATGAGCATTTTGGTAAAATGTACAAGGGAAGGGTTTGTTGTTTGCACATACAAGTCTGTTTTTATATCGGGTTGCATATACAAGGCCCTTTGTATGCGAGTTCTCTTGTATACAAAGACCTTTGTATATCGTTGTCCATGTACAAGGTCGTTTGTATGTGCAAGGGTCATTTTACACTTGGTCGCATTTGTAGTCAGGTTCATATACAAAGTCGATTGTATGTCCTTTACCTTGTATGCATTTTAATAAAGGTTCTATGTATACATACAAGGTGGACCCAAAATGGTTTAGTGTCGAAATTGATAAATGTTTAAAATCCGTTGCATGTATGTCACCTTTGTATGTTTGGCAGGTCGAGACATACAATGCAAATATACAAGCGCTACATGCAGGCTGCAGACTTGAAAAGTTATGAAGTGGAGTTAAATTATTGTATGCTTGCGGGCATGTATATTAGTACATACATTTGGAACATGCAACATCCATATACAGGCTGCGGACTTGAAAAGTTCTTAAACAAGGTTAAATCCTTGTATATAGGTAGGCTTGTATATTGGCGAGATACAACTGTTTTATACATTGGGTGGACCTGAAGGGATCATGAAACAGAGTTAAATCGATGTACATTCGGCGCTTGTATGTTCTGGCATACAAGTGAAATATACAAAGACAATATGCATATCGCGGATCTAAAATGGCTATCAAATGGAGTTAAATACTTGTATATTCCGCCGCTTGTATGTATGTTTCGAAACATACATTGCAGGATGCATACAAGCCGGAATCCAAAAGAAATTGAAATCTGATTTATGCAATGTATCGAACTCAAATGTATATCTGGAGATACATTATATTGTATGCATTGCCGATATACACGCCGGAACTCGGAAGAAATTTAAATCTGGTTAATTCAATGTATTGCGTCTGGCTTGTATATCAGAGGATACAAAGATTTAAGCAGACAAAATGGGTAGGAAAGTGAAGCGATGGAATTTTTGAATCTTTTTTCTGAGCTCGATAGCATATTTTTGGTCAACGATGGTTGAATTGGATGTTTTTAACACCGTATATGTGTTTGGGGACGCGATTTTCATGGCCCAATGGCTGTGTTTGCGTATTTTAGAGCCTGATTTAATGAAATGTTTAAATCTCCTACTATTTATCAAACAGTGGTGCTTAATTCTTGCTTGTTTATTGCAGATTGTTGGAGTAGCTGGGAAGGTGCAGAGTTGCCGACACAGTGGCGGTGTGCAGGTGAACATAAAGATGGGGCTTTAAATGTTGATGATATCACAGGGGATGGCAATCGGATCACAAAAGATCGCAAAAGAAGCAAAAGGATTTAAGGCTTTCAATGAGAGGACAAAATGCAGATGGAGAAATATTAAACAAATGATGCAACAGTTATATTTTTGAGCTGTTGGGTTTCCAAGGCAGGGTCCTTGCTCCCAGCATGGGTGCTGTTCGGGGATCTTTGGCGGGATTTATTTTCCACCATTTGATGCTGCGCTGAATGAATACGGACCGTGGATTAATTAGGTTTTCTTGGGCGCTGTGTTGGGGATCCCAAAGATATATATTGAGCCCATTCTATTTTTTAAGAGAGGGAGGTCAATCATACAATATCAGAGCTGTAGTAATTTTTTGCAAGAGATCAGATTACTGAGACTAGGGAGGATTGAATTGTTGAAACATCAAGGTTCTTCCTCCAGATCATTGTAAATGTACCTATTTTATGAGCATACTGTATGGAGATGAAGCTTCAGATTACATCCTGATTGTGAACCTTAAGTAATCTTCAAGTTGATTTCTGGATATGTACTGGTGAATGTTGTGTTCTATAGAAGCGCTTTCATTTCATTGCATGTTGTTGTCAACTTCCCCCCCCCTTTGAAGATTTGCACTAGATCATGCTAATTTGTGGAATGTCCTGGTAAAGTATAATTTTAGTTTTCTTCTCTTCATTACTGTATGGGAACATGTGTGTGGATCAGTGATCTCAGTCAAGTAATTTTAGGAATCTCACTCTCTAACCCTTTTCCTCATTTTAATTTCATAGGAATCACTTCCATAACTACAGATCATGATGAATACTAAGTAGAATAGAGAAATATGCTGACACTCCATAGATAATTGAATATCATTAGCATGTTTCTTTTAAGTTAGATGCATGTACTGTTGAAAATATCATGCAAAAAATCACAAATAGGGGTAGAACTCATGCAAATATCAACTTAGACACATCATTTGGAGATATATGCTGTGTAGAGTAACCTCCATGTATAGCATAGTTGCAAGAACAGATTCTACTGATCTACGTAAGACCCCAAAATGGAAAACAACAATACTCATCAACCACTGAGTAATATTAGCAGATTATGAACTAATCAATGGGGACTTAGGATCATGAATTCTTTGAATTCACTGTATCTTTCAGGATAAACAAGGGTTGTTGTGTAACTTTTGTTTGGTCTGTTTGTGTGTGACTAACATCACCATCAACACGGCGCTCTATGCATCTCTGGAGCTTCGTGCATCTCTGAAGCTCTGTCCATCTCTGACGCTTTGTGCATCTCCGGAGCTCTATGTATCTCTAGAGCTTTGTCCATCTCCGGTGCTCTGTGCATCTCCGGAGCTCTGCAGCTTTGAAACTCTGCAACTTAACATAAAATAAACTCTCTTCACTTTATTGATAAAATAATTATTGATCTCAAGGTGAACATGTAATATCAAGAGAAACTCATGCATGACATTGATTTTTACATTTAGACAAGTTTATTTGATATTTAGCTACAAATCTTCAAACCCATACTCAAGTGCACTTCAAAACTGATTTAATGAAGAGAAAATATATGCTTTTATTTGACTAAAGATGAGACACTTTATGGTCTCATCATCTCCCCCACACTTAAGAGGTTGCAGGTCCTCCTGCACTTCATAATCATCTTTTGGAGCTAACCTCTTTGCTTTTATTGCAGTTGCTCTGGAGATGCCTTATAGGTGTTGTTCTGGTGTTTTTTGGAGTAGTTCTAATGATCTTTGGATTTGCCATTCTGATAAATATATGGTATTGGGCTAAACTCACCGAATCTTGTAAAGATGTCTTCCAAATTGTAGGGAAAAAATATGCTCTAGGCAGGAAAAGAGAAGAGCTCTTGTTGCAGGAAAGGTTCCTACAGGTAGAAGATAAACTACAAAATGATCCACTAGATGATGAGATTAATTTCAAATGGGGGATATAAAACACAAGTTGAGAAAATTTCAAATAAGAAAGGCCCAAGGAGCTAGAGTTAGAGCTAAACTTAATTGGATTCAGGATGGGGATAAGGGAACTAAATACTTTTTCAATTTGTTGAAGCAGAAAAACATAAAAGAAAAGATAGAAGTAATAATGGAAAATGGAGTAGCTCTGGATTCTCAAAAGTAAATTTTGGAGGCCTTTAGAAAGTTTTATTAATCCTTGTTTAAGGCAGAGGATAACAAGGAAGGCTGTAAGGAAGCACAGGACCTATGTTACAGAATCTATAAAACTAAGCTGACCCCAGACATGAGAAAGAAATTAGAGAAAAAAATTAATAAAGTAGAGATAAAAAAGCCATAAGATCAATGAGTAATAACAAGTCCCCTTAGGAAGATGGGTTGTCGATGGAATTTTATAAGGCAAACATTGATTGGGTAGTTGATGACCTTCTTGATCTTTACTCTGAAGCCATAGAGAAAGGGACTTTAGGAGAGGAAATAAATAAAGGTGTTATAAAACTCCTTCCAAAAGAAGGAGACAGAGCAGAAATGAAGAATTGGAGACCTATAACACTCCTAAATGTCTCATATAAAATAATAGCAAAAGTATTGGCTCTAAGACTCAGGGATATTCTCCTAGAAATTATTAGCCCTACTAAAACTAGCTTCATTTAAGGAAGATATATATTAGAGAATTTGATAACAAGCTAGGAAGCCCTTCATTGGGCTAAAGACTCTAATAAAAAAGTAGACATTCTTTTATTTGACTTTGAGAAGGCATATGACATAATGGAGTGGTCATTTATTGTTATGATGCTAAGAGCAATGGATTTTCCAAAAGACTTTATCAACATGGTTAAGATGTTGTTTGTGGATGCATCAGCCCAGGTAGAAGTAAATGGGGAACTTTCTGTCCCATTCAAAATGTGGAGATCTATCAGGCAGGGATGCCCCCTTGCCCCCTCCCTATTTGTTATTGCATTAGAGGCTCTTTATTTCATTTTGAGATCAGAATTAATAGAAGGAAAAATTGAAGGGATTTCCTTGCCTAGTGGTGATAGACTTCTAAATGTCCAGTTTGCTAACGATACTTCTCTCCTTCCTAGGACAGAGAAAGAAGAATTAGAAAATTTGGAAAGAAGACTTGACATTTTTTGCCTGGCATCTGGGGCAAAAATATCTTACTCTAAATCTATTTTTTGTCTTGGGAGGAAGCTATCCCTGATTGGTTTAATAGGGACAAATGGCAGTGGGGAGGTCCTTCAATGCAAGTAAGATTTCTTGGCATTCCTTTTGCAGTCTTCCCATCTCTTAATGTAATGTGGCAATGGCTTTTTACTAAAATTGAGAAAAAGCTAAAAAATTGGAATAAATTGCATCTCTCCTTGGCTGGAAGACAACAAGTTTGTCAAAAAATACTATCCACGTATTCTATTTTCTATTCATCTATGTGGTTGTTTGCCAATTACAAATTTGAAGTCATCCATAGATTGATAAGGAAATTCTTATGGTTTGACGGTAAAGGGAACCCTAAAAGGCATCTTTGAAGTGGGAATGGTCCTGTGTAAGTAAAGATCTAAGTGGGCTAGGTCTGAAAATTTTGAAAATCCAAGGAATGACCTTAGCCTCTAAATGAATACAGAAAAAATATTCATAAAACTATCATCAATATTATAATATTGAAAGTTTTTCTAAGTTAAAGAGCTTAAATTTGACAGTTGTATAGTTGTATTTAAGAGTTTTAGCTGTAAAATATAGTTCAAATTTTGAAATGATTGTATCATATGAAAGGAGAGATTTTGGACAAACTGTCAAAAATTTTATAGCATTATGATGATAGATACATTTGGTTTTATATAATTTACTTATACTAAAGTGTGTCAAAGTATTTTAAAGGCATAATTGAACAGATAACTGTCATAAAAAATTGCTTGACATGCAAGGTTCACTATGAAATTTAAGCCCTAATATACATTTTGAAAATGTATATTTATTGTATTTGAATGAAAAAGAACCTAAAAAACCAATAAAAACATATTTAGTTTTACTTAAAAAAACAAAAAAAAAAGAGATGCCCACCTGTTGTTGTCAGTAGGCAGGAAACTTGCAGGTTGTTGGCGCCTTCTATGGGGTTGTGGGTCCTAGCGGAAGGGTTTGCAACGACATGAATCTGGACAAAAATGACATTTCCACCTTTTTTTAATTTTTATTTTAATAGTTCCGCCCAAGACCCTGTCGGGTAATATAAAGTCGCCCGATACCTTTCCACCCAGAAACCGGTGGCCATGTAGGTACCACATATGCGCCACATGGTTCTGGGCGGAAAGGTATCAGATGAATTCCTACTGCCTAGAAATCCTTCCACTTGGAATTATTTGATTGGCTCAAAGTGTGACACACCTCTTAACTTTCACCCAATTACCTTTTATGATCATAAGACAAAACTAAAAAAAATCTGCATTTAAACTACTTGTATCATGCTTAACATGGCATAACAATATGCACACTTGTTTCCATTACTTTGTGAAGACAATGATAGGCACACAGCCCGAAGCCGTGGGAGGGATTTATCGCAAAAGGGCAAGTCGAAGCCATTTTCAAAAAAGCCAACATGATGCTCGATTAACCTAAAAGGGTACATAACACAAGTAATATATATATATATATATATATATATATATATATATATATATATATATATATATATATATATATATATATATATATATATATATATATATATATATATATATATATATATATATATATATATATATATATATATATATATATTGATATATATTGTTGTTGGAAAACCTAATATTAAGTTCAGAGGTAGGGTTTGTGTGCCTGTCTTAGTGCTATAGATCTTATGACGATTTAAAAGGGTAGTCAGACTAAGGTTGACAATTTAAAATACAATTCCTAATGGTAATATTTCACCTATTGATAAAACATTTCAATCACTTAGACTCTTAGGACTCTACACTGAGGCATGATATAATAAAAAAATTACTCTAAGATACAAAAAAAAATACACAATATCATAGTGTATATATATTTTACTTTCTTTAAGAGAATATACCAAAATGATTATGAGATTTTGAAGGTTTATTTTTTAAAATTCTCAAAACTATATTATACCACCATAATTCTACACCTACTTCAAACATTGCTTATGTTATAATGCTAATTTGGAAAATAAACAACAATAAGAATATTCATCATGAGAAAACAACAAAACAAATTAAACTATCATTGACTAAACAAGGAGGATAGTAAATCTATTTTAAAACAAGGCGCCTATATGTTAGTTTACTCTAGAAGATTCGAGGGATCCCTAACCCTAAAGTGCACACTACATTGGATACATTTCCTCTGTATCTCTATTTTATAGGTATAACTGCCTCAGTCTGGTTGCCATAGACACTATACCCACCCCTCAGCTATGCTACATAGCCAGGGAAAGACTCAGGAGTTATATGGAAACAACGTCTGGGGAGGAGGCTGAGAAGGCACCAAGCATGGGATTTGCACATCTAGGGAGTAAGTTTTCTCATCAAACTATTTGTTTATTTCCTTCCATGTCTCCCATAACTCTACTCGGTTGGTTTGTTGGCATCCAGATTGTTCTGGTGCTGCCATAGAAAAGGGGAGGCCTGAGTTAGTGTCTTGAAATCTCAATTCTCTTTTGTTTCTTTTTTATATGTGTTTATATGTGTGTATATTTAAGTTTTCACTAAGTTAGTTGCTCTGACAAGAAAATGTACCTAATTTTTTTCATTTTCCCATATCTTTTATAACAATAACTCTCTCTTCTTTTTTTTTTTTGTGCGGCAGTGTGAACATTCAATAGATAACATGAGAAAGTCATAGAGATAGTGATGAAGAAAAGGGTAACGCTAGGTCAACTATAAATATTGATAATAGTTTCATTATTATTTTTTTCTTTTTGTGTTATTGCTTGTTTGTTGGTCGCTGCGGTATTGGTGGTCTTCTGGGTGAGGGAGGGCTATGAGGTGACCAACATTGTTTTATTCCTTGCTATGGTTGAACCCTCTCAAAGAGGAAGACCATGATCTACCTATGACCGTGCCACCCACAAGGTTATTTCAAACAAGGACTCTAAAGTTACCTACTTTAGCTGGCCTTCACAGGGCATGTTGCAAACTCAAACAACTGTAAGATATTGACATCACATTTTAAAGAAAGAAGATAACTCATGCTTCTTCTCTTCTTAAGGTCATGCTATGCTATAGATATAAGAATGATAATATGTTGTTTATTTCACAACACATGTACATGAAAATATAAATAAATACAATATTGATACCCAACAACTCCTATATAAGACATACACATGAATTTTTTTATGCATACTATACTACCTTGTTTTTTTATGTTGTTTCATTCCTTCTCTTACATTGTTCTATTTTACTCTTTTTTTTACATCTCACTACTATTGCAACAGAACACCCACATTTCACTTAAGATATACTGAACTACAAGGTGATTTATGCAATATATATCTACAGAATTAACAAGTATCCCTCCATTCCTTCTAGAACTTATATTCCAAGAAGTACAGACATATTATATTATTAACAATTTACAAAATTATACCAAGGCTATTTCCACTATCCCATAGAGAATTAATCATACATCTTAGATTTAAAATAGTTTATTACGCAACTCTTTATATTCCCTTCCCATAGCATTAGAAACTCAATAGGTTTCTCTCCTGTAGGATCTTAGTCTCCTCTAAGCTCCATATTTCAAAATGACATAGCAACAATTCTTCTGTACTTTGACCTACAAGTTTCTACATCATAAACTAAAACTCTTTGTATCGCCAGTGGTAGATCACCTCCCAATCTAGGACAATTTTCCACCCCCAAGCTTGGAGAAAACACATGGAGACCAGGTAGAAAAAAGTACACTAAAATCATAGCTCCAGTATGACAGCAACACTCAGTCTTAGAAAATAAATACACAACATAAAACATAATTTCATACAACACTTATACCCAGCATCACAACACAGTTATACACAGTACAAGACACCTCAATGATCACAAGACTACACTTAGAGAAATTCCCAATGAATCCCTCTTTAGAGGGGGAGAGGGGATATCGACTTGTAGGTAGAAGCAACAAAACTTTTCTGAGAATTATTTTCATAGCCATCTCTTCCTCAATTGCACCTTGTCACTCCATTCATAGCATAACCCTTTACTCCATTTCACTACACAAATGTATTCACACCCACAATTATTCTTGCACTTTATTCACAACAACATTTATTGGAATAAATTTCATATGGGTACTCTTACCCAACTAAGTTCTTTGAACGAGTGGGTACTCTTACCTAGTCAGATTCTCCCAACAAGGACATCTACTCACTCTCTACCCCAAATAAGGAGTGCTCTCATCAATGAAGAGGGAAGACTCTTGACATCCCACAATACAATTGCACAACACTAACAGAAAACAAATTCAATCTATAACTCATACAATAGCAATTAACCAAATTTTTTTTTCCCACATAGTTTTCTAAAAAAATCCACAACAGAGTTTAATTCACATGCAATTTTAAAAGTTCTACTAATTTAGGGATTTAACAAAGATTTGATGCCTACTTGGACCCTTGCACAACACATGGAGGAGATATATCTAAATCTGGACAAATATCTCTTTTTCCTCCAAATTGTTCTTTTCCAACAGCTAAGCTCCCAAGTAGAGCATTTACCTCCAGAAGGTAAAGAGATTAGAGCAGGTGATCAAGTAGTTACTGCAGATGGGAAATAAATTATAGCATACTAGCAAAAAGTGCCCCCTTTTTCTGAAAACATAAATAAAACAAAATCTTCCTTGACACCTTTCTTGTTGAGAGGCAGACAATTGTCCTTTTGTGAGGGTTCCACTTATCCACCCTTAGGTCCTCACAACACACATTTTTCTTGACTCATCACTTCCAAAATTGCGTCACCCTATTTTGGGTGAAAATAAAGATTTTCAAAAATTAATTTTTTTATTAATTATGCCCTCCAAAATATGCCTAGACCATAGCCTTACGTCTTAATTCCTTAGGATTAAGTGTTATGCAATGAGTGCCTTATTGAATTATTTTGCAACCTCATAAGAAAACAAAAAGAATTGATTAATTTTACACCACGCAATGCACAATAAACATAGGTTTTATGCCACACATCATGCGACAAAACATATTACAACACATGGGACCTGAGTCTTTCCAAATAGACTTGGTTGGCTCAACTAGTTACTTCACAATAGGGTCCCCATGTGTTTTCCTCATTCCTAGCAGCTAATAAATACCTGCACACTCGTTTCAAATATCAGTTGTTATCATAAATATCAGAGCCAAAACAACAAAAAACAACATCAATTAATTCATCAATAACAACTTCCTTACAACTAAACATACTGTATTTAACGAACAAGAAACATTTCATAATGTAAGATCACAATTTTCACTTAATACTGAATCATAACATCTCACCATAAAATATACCTTTTCACAAGATATCAAAATGAAACATTTGATCATAACATATTCATCATCATAATAATGGCTAACACATCACATGCCTGGAGAGATATATGTATGTATCAAATGAGTATATCAATCCAAATCTAAACAAGTACTGACATAGAATGTACAATGCTTTATCATGATAATACAATAGATAAGAACAGTAGCATATTACGCCTTTCGATGAAACAAAATGGTCTCACAAAATCCATACAATCATCATGAATAATGAGAGGAACCTCCTACAACAATATAATGAAAAATGCACGAAATAATAGAAATAGTAGAAACATAGAAGGAATTTATTAAGCGCAGGCCACTTCGAGGGGGTAACCTCCTTTGAGCAAGCTCAATATAATAAATCCATGGATGCCTTCATTAGCCTCAACATGTACTTATATACTAATTGTAATCTAAACAACTATTACTTCCCATGAATGTGGGATAATACAATATGCTCACAAGATGACTTACAAAGCATATGCGTCCAAATGTAATATACTAATAAAGTAAAGAGAAGGGTTAAACATGGAAACATGGGTTCCTAACATCCCCTCCCTCTTAGAAAAGCTTTGTCCTCAAAGCTTAAGATGTGGAAATTGTTGATGAATCTGAAGGAGTGGTTCCCATGTAGCATCCTCTGGTTGCATTCCGTGCCACTGAATTAAGACCTTTGTGATGGATTGGGAGCAAAGCTGATGAGTGCGTTTGCCAAGGATTGCCTCCAATTCTAAAATGATGGATCCTTCATTATCCAGTTCTGGTAAAATAGTTTGTGCTTTGACATTGGTGCCAAGAACTTTCTTTAGACAAGAGACATGAAATATTGGATGAACGCGGGAAGAAGGAGGTAGCTCCAATTTATAAGCAACCGACCTAATATTTTGAAGAACCTTATATGGTCCATAGAACTTTGGAGCCAGCTTATGACACCCTTTGAGTTTCAGGGATGATTGCTTGTATGGTTGTAGACGAAGAAAAACCATATCACCTACTTGAAAAGTGCGCTCAGAATGGTGTTGATTAGCTTGTTATTTCATTCAATTTCTTTCCATGTGAATATTGTCTTGTAAGATGCGAAGAATCTGATCCCGAGTTTAGAGAATCGTGTCAATTTCCTAAACTGGTGAACTACTGGGGGTGTATGGAAGGAGCATTGGCGGTGCTTGACCATAGACTGCTTCATATGGAGTCATTTTAGATGCAGTGTGATAGGAGATATTGTACCACCATTTAGTGAGAGGGAGCCACTTTGCCCACTGATGCTATTGTTCTGAGGTGAAGCAACGAAGATAAGTATCCAAACATTTGTTGATAATTTTAGTCTGACCATCTGTTTGTGGGTGATACCTGGAACTCATCTTCAGTTTGGTGCCAGTGTGTCAAAATAGTTCTGTCCAAAAATGACTAGTGAAAGTTGCATCACGATCTGAGACAATGGAAGAAGGGATGCCATGAAGACGAAAGATTTGGTCCATGAAAATTTGTGTGACTGAGGAGGCTGTATAGGGATGGATGAGAGCACAAAAATGACTATATTTGGAGAGGCGATCAACCACAAACAAGATCACTAACTTTCCTCTAGATTTAGGGAGCCCCTCAATGAAATCCATAGAAATATCTATCCAAATCCGTGTAGGGATAGGCAAGGGTTCGAGCAATCTAGGCAGGAGTGTCGTTTCACCCTTATTGCATTGGCAGGTATCACATTCAACCACCATTTGTTGAATTGCCCTTTTCATTCCCTTCCAAAAGAAGTTACGTCATGCCCACTCATAAGTTTTACGGAACCCAGAGTGCCTTGCCGATGGAGAAGAATGGAGTTCATAGAAGACAACCTACTGAAGATCAGTGCTCTGGGGGAGCACCAGACGACCCTTGTATCATAGAGAAGCACCATCGCAAGAGTAATGCGGTATAGCAGAAGGGTTAGTGTCCAACTATTGAATGATTTGAGATAATGAAGAGTCATTGACAGAGCCCTGTTGGACAGATTCCAACCAATTTGGAACAGGCATAGAAATAGTTGAAAGGGAATCTTGGTCATCAAATGTGTGAGAAAGAGCATCCGCCACAATATTGTCCTTATCCTTCTTGTAAGTGATCTCATAGTCATAACCCATTAGTTTGCTGACCCATTTCTATTGTGCTGGGGAGGAGACCCCTTGTTCTGGGAAATATTTCAAACTCTGGTGATCAGTCTCGATGCAAAAATGATTCCCTAGTAGGTATGGCCGCCACTTCTGTACTGCATGCAAAATAGCCATCATTTCCTTCTCATATGTAGATAGTACTAAATTCTTGCTAGAAAGGGCTTTACTGGTGAACACAATGGGATGGTCTTCTTAAAGGAGAACAGCACCAAGTCCATTGCCGCAAGCATCACTCTCAATAGTGAAGGTCTTGGAAAAATCTAGCATAGCTAGAACAAGTGTAGTACACATAGCTTGTTTCAGTTTTTTAAAGGCACACTCAGCAGCATGTGTCCAAATAAAAGCATCCTTTTTTAACATAGCTATTAATGGAGCTGTAATCTTCCTGTAATCCTTGACAAACTTGCAATAGTAGCCAGTAAGCCCCAAAAAACCACGAAGGCTCTTGAGTGTCTGAGGATGTGGCCAATTTTTCATGGCATCTATTTTTGCAGGATCCACTCAAACCCCTTGAGCTGAAACAATATGCCTAAGATACTCCACTTCCTCTTGGCCAAAAACACATTTAAACTATTTACACAGAGATGATGATTAGAGAGAAGTTGTAGTACGAGATCTAGGTGTTGGAGATACTCAACCCATGTTTTACTATAGATGAGGATATCATCGAAGAAGACTAGAATGAATTTCCGTAGGTAGGGCTAGAATATTTTATTCATCAATGCCTAGAATGTTGAAGGAGCATTAGTGAGGCCAAAAGGCATGACCAAAAACTCATAGTGGCCATCATGCGTGTGGAAAGCCATTTTAGGGATATCATCCTCATGAACCCGAATTTGGTGATACCCAGAACGAAGATCCAACTTGGAGAAAAAATGAGCGCCATGAAGCTCATCAACAACAAGAATATAAAACTTATCCTTGATTGTGATGTGATTAAGTGCTCGGAAGTCAATGCAGAGGCGCCATGACCCATCTTTTTTTTAGACAAGAAGAAATGGTGAAGAAAAGGAACTGGTACTAGGGCAAATAATACCTTGTTTCAGTAAGTCTCAAACGGGCATCTCAATCTCTGTCTTTTGGTGAAATGGGTAGCGGTAGGGCTTGATGTTAGGAGGAATTCTTCTAGGAAGGAGCTGAATATGGTGGTCCTCTAGTCGTGAAGGTGGCAATCCCACTAGTTCGGCAAAGACACAGGTATACCTATCCAAAATTTGTTATAGATCAGAAGGAGTAGTGGAGACCGCTGATGGTTGCATCTGAATGGAATGGAGATAAGCAATGACACCATGTGAATTTTTTTAAGAAGCTTTCCCATGTGATGTGAACTTATGATGCTGAGAGACCCCGGTTGTAAGCCCTTCAATGTGTGTTTGTGCCCATTGTCTGAAAACTACATCCAAAGTTCAGCAAAATCCCATAAGATGGGTCCAAGTGTGCGTAACCATTGGGCATCCAAAACCACATCACATCCACCTAAGGGCAAGGCAAACATGTCAGAGTGTAGGTTATAATCTCCAATAGAGATACACACATTGGGACACTTCCCTTTGCAAGGTAATGTGCCCCCATTGGCAATCATGACTTCAAAGCTGGAGCAAGGATGGACAAAACAATCAGCTTGTTTGGCGATCTGAGGGTCGATCAAGTTATGAGTGCTACCAGAATCAATGAGTATTGTAAGAGGAAGCTTCTTGAAGTAACCCTTGACCCACATGGTTTGTGGGGTGGTGACTCCTGCTAAAGAATGGAGAGGGATCTATGGGTGGTCTTCCTGAGAAGTAGGGTCAACAAGTGGCTGCTGAGTTTCGACCTAATCATCTATTGTATCCTCAGCATCTGCATAAACTTTAGTTTCAAGAGGAGAATCCACATCCAAGAGATAGAGCTTTTGCTCAACACATCTATATCCCCGATTGAATTTATCATCACAATTATAACAAAGCTCATTTTCTCTACATGCCCGCATCTCCGCTTTAGTCAAATGCTTGATAGGAGTTGTTCTAGGAGTTGGTGTGATTTGAGGTCTTTGGGTATTTTTGAATGGAACAAAATTGGATTTGGATCGTTGTTGAGCTATGATCTTGTCCTCTGCCAACTTAGCCAACCCTAGGGCTTCCATCATTAAGCTGGGACTGAACATTTTAACCTCAAATCAGATTGCATCCTTCAGACCACTGACAAAACAACTCCTGAAGAATTCATCAGACAATCCCTCTGTGTGATTGGCTAGCTTTTCAAATTTAGTCTGATATTTCTCACAATGCCTATTTGGTGAAGTTTAGTGAGTGCTCCTGTGAAGTCATCAAAAGCACTAGGGGCAAATCGTTGCAAAATGAGTTTGCAAAATCTTTCCATTTTGGCTCTTCATGAGCCTTAATGTACCAACAAAACCATTGAAGGGCTTCATGTTCCAAATGAAAGCATTCAAGTGGGACTTTGTTGACATCAAAAGTATTATGCAGACTAAAATATTGTTCTGCCCGGTATATCCATCTAGTCGGATCATCACCATTGAAGCGAGGAAAATCAAGCTTCAGCCCACGAAAATTGTTGGACGAAGAGAACCCAGTGTCTGCAGAAGACTCTGGTTGTCGTCTATTGTTCATGGCTAAAAGCTGAAGATTGAGGCCAAGAATTTTTTCATCCAGATCTTGGAGTTTGGTCTTGAGGGCTGCAAGTTCATCCTCCATCTTTTTTGCTCCTGTGCGGGTGACAACCATAGCCAGGATAATTTTTTACGGAAACTTTTTTAGTAAAGGAAAATTTGGATTTGGGAAAAACTCTGATGGGTAATTGGGGTTTGACTAGGTTTTGGACACTTTTTGAGGGAAAGGGAAGCAAAAAATGGGGATTTCAGAAGTGGGGTGAAAGAATGGAAAAATTTATCCAAGAGGGACAAAGGAGCAGGAATATGAAATGAACACTGTGGTAAAATTTGAAGGCTATTGGGTGAGAATCGAAGAAGTTATGGCAAACCCTAAAAATAGACAAATGTAGGATTTCTGGCTTCGATAAGTGGAATTTGGGATAGGGTCCTCAAGGAAGGAAATATGCAGAATGAAATTCTAGTGGTTCCAGTGAATTTTGAGAGGAAATGGAGCTAAAGCAAGGAAGATATGGTGAAAAAATGACTTTGGACGGATTCAATCTGTAATTTGTCGGCTGTCAATAGATATGAGCCCTAATTTTTTTTATTTTTTATTTTTATTTATTTATTTCTGGAAATGATCTGCCAACGGCTTTGGACGGATTTAATCTGTAATTTGTCAGTTGTCAATAGATATGGGCCCCAAGTATGTTCGACTAGCTAAAGGTTTAGGGGAGTCACTCGGTCACCAATGTTGTCTAACGACTTGCGTATTGGGGCAGTACCCCTCACTCCACAGCTCAGGTAAAACTGATAACCGCTTTGCCACAAACGACTATTGGAAACAAGGTAGATAACTAAGAGGGGGGTGAATCAGTTATCTCTAATAATTTTACTTTATTTTTCCTTTTATAATTTGTGTAGCATCAAAACACATAAGCATATATAATCATGAGAGCAGAAATGAAATCAACACACATAACACAAGGATTTTAACGTGGAAAACCCTATTAAGGGAAAAACCACGGGGTGACTAACCCAAGATTGTATTCTCTGTTAAAAGAATAAGAAGTACAAAATGGCACTTGCCAATTAGGGCTCACTGCCCGAGCACACTGCTCACAAGAGGCACACTGCCTACAAGAGACTCACTATCTACAATGTTTATAGAAGGTAACTAGGTGTTTGAACTAATGAGAGGCATCCATATATGCTAAGATTCAGTTCTGATTAGGCTCAATATACTGATCTAATGCACTTCATTCTTCCTCTGCTTAAGTGTTGTTGTTATGTCACATACCAGACTTGTGTTGCTGCTTCCACACTTATCTCTGCCTTTCTTCACACACTTTTCTTCACACACGCCCCTTCATACTGAAATACATCTGGTATATATATCCACACCAAGGATTTCAACATCTTTCTAGTCGGCAACCAGAATATTCAAGATATTTACAAAACACTGATTTGTCGGCTGATTCCATGCTTAATATGTGATGCGTATCAAAAACATAGACATAGAAGTCATAAATCATGTCGGTCAACCATGTATGATCCCTCAAATAGCTTGATCAACATCAATTACTCATCTGGATTGAAGTTTGATACTCTGTCGGTCAATTCTTCCTCAATCTGCTCTGCCTGTCTAGAACCCAACACTCAGATGCTCATATCTTTTCCATGATTCATCACCGGAGGCTCAATCTCTAGAATAAAGTAGTCATGATACTCCTCTTGACTTTCCCAAGTCCACAACTTGCTGAATTACACCCTCTGAGAGATCTAGACCTGATTGTCAGACCTTGTTGCATGCTCTGTTCTTGTTCACCGGGCCAGAACATTCTTCAATCTGACTTCTGGTATAGGCATACTATGCTCTACTGATGTGTGGGATAGACTTTGTTGCCATCAATGACAATAATCATGAAGCCACACAGAGTCTCTTGCCAACAATCTCCCCCTTTGGCATTGATAGCAACACTTAGTGAAAAATGACTAAGTGTCGTAGCAAACTCCCCCTTGGTTGATGCTTTGTCTTATGTACACTTTTACCGGAGCTCCCCCTTAGCTGTATTCCACATTTTTCACTACTCCTCACTCCCCCTTTGACATCAATGGAAAAGGGTGGAATCCACACACCAAAATTTGTAAAAATCAACCTATACATAGCCGCATAAGTATATATACATGTTATACTTACATATACTTAAGTATATCCGCAAAAGTGGTCTTCAACTATACAAATTCTATTGCCCAACTCTGCTTCATCCTGTCCAAAATTGAGATGTGACCACTCAACAAAAATGCATAAGCTTCTGCCCTTCTTAAGTCTATCGGATCACTGGTCTGGGTTGTGGTCTAAGCATTAGTTAAGGCCTCATGCATTGCCTCTAACTTGGGGATAATTATCCCTCTAAGTTCACTCATCCTGCTTATTATATTCTTCTTCTCCTTTTCTAGCCTCTTTATTTCATTTATAATGGCAATAGTCTAGCACTCTTGATTCATTATGGATGTGGTGAGAGGATCAAAATTCTAAGATAAACTTGATAGTTTACCTTCTTTTCAATATCCTCTATCACTTTAGACTAAGATAGACAAAATTTGTACATATCTCCACCATCTTTAAGATCATTTTCTAGGCTCTTTATCCCAATATCTAGGGTTCTCCTATCATTAGCTATGAGTCCCTGTACTTCAGAGAATCTCTTTCCCAAAAATTCTTTCCGGACCTTTTCTTCTGCGTTTCTCTAAGGAATCAAAATGAGTGTTGACAGAGTTTATCAGAGATTTAAGGTTACCAGATGGAGAGGCCGAAGGATCCTTTTGGAAGGATAGCATGATCTTCTCCAGCATTTTGGATGCAATCTCTATCAGCTCACAATCTTCCATGTGAGACTTCAAAATCTTTTCTTTTGCTTTAGCTTGGGCAAAGGATGCTATCTTCATTGTCTGGACCAGAGAGAGGGAATCAAAATTGAGTGTTCCTTGAAACAATTCTGGTTCATCTATTTCTATCATTTCTTTGTTCAAGAAACTTTTTACTGCCACTGCAGTGTCTCTTGCCGGAGACTAAGTCTTCTTTCCTTTGGCAACCTCAGAACTATCATCAGGGATCTTCTCTGTTTGTTCTTCTTCTCTTCCCTTTACCTCCTCTTCTTGACTCAATTTCTCCTCTTCTCTTGCTTCTCCTTCAGTACCTGAGTCTGCAGGGGGATTTAGAGGAGAGATGTTGACTTCTTTATGGACTTCCTCTTCTGGAACAGAGGAATCCAAGTCCTTAGACTTCTCCTCATGTATCTCTTTTGACTCTTCTACATTTTTCTTAGTAGATTCTTCTTTTGATGCACTTAATCCTTCGACATCCATGGTAGAAGGTTCTTCATCTATTTCCTCAATAACAGGAAGATTGAATCTTTTAAAGGCATTCTGGAGGATCTCTTCTATTTCTCTTGCTACTTGATTAGTCTCTCCAAGCATAAGTTTCTTCATTCTTTCTTTGCTCCAGAACTCATCCTTGCAGTCCTTAAAGATCATGTTCATTTGTTTTGGAGTAATGGAAGGATAGAGCTGAATAGCAATCTGTGCTCGGATCTCTAGGTCCTTTTCCTTAGCATTCTCCTTTCTCAGTTCAGGTACCTTCTCTAGACTTTTGGGAATTAGAGAGATGATTTCAATGAATGCTTTATTATAAATGTTTAGGTACCTGACTATAGCATCTTCCAAGATCTTCTTGTCAGTATCACTATATTCATCATAAAATTCAGTGATTGGTTGCAAGTTCCCATCCACTATGACTGCCTTGATGATATCATCAATAGAGAGAGTAGACATTTCAACAAATTCTTTTGCCTCTTCTTTATTTTTACTCGCATAGGATTCCCCAGATGTTTTCTTCTTCTTCTTCATTTTCTTAACTTCCTCATCAGACTCTATTTCTTCATCATCCTTTTGGCTTATGTATGACCTTGTGGCCTTTGTTTTCATTCTCTTTTCTCCCTTTCCAAATGTCTTGGCTTCTAGTTTTGAGGCTCTTGAGCTCTTAGAGGTGGCAACTACAAAGCTCTTGGAGGATCTAGTCCGGGAGGAGGCTTATACCAGAACACTTTCTTTTTCTGCTTCTTGTTTCTCTTTCTCAGCTCTTTCTATTTTCTCTCTGTTTGCATCAACTGCCTCCTTAGATATGCCATATCTTTTGGCAATTTCCTCTACTTCCCTTCTCACTTTTCTTTTCATCTCTGGTTGTCTCAGTTCAACATGTATCTTTACACTTAATTCTTGAAAGGTTCCAAACCTTTCTGCCTCAGGGTCCTTAGGCTAACTCAGCAAGTGTTGGACATGCAGCTCTAGGATTTTCTCATCTACCTCATATCCCATTGGCATAATCCAAACTGTTCTGGGCTCAACTGCCTCCATTAGGCATTGATCAGTGTCTACCATGAAGCATACTGTATCCTTATATTTTTCAACTATTATTTGAGGAATTCTTTCTCTGGCCTGCATCAAACTTTGGAAGTTTTTAAAGTATCCCCAGAGTGTTGTACTTTGAGCCTTGGCATCACCAAGCCCATAAATATAGTCTCTGATTTGTATGGCAACCGGTCTGTCATTTTGCCATACCCAACCACTTGATCCAAGTAGCTCATTCATATAGTAAAAGAATAGACATAGTATTAAGGCACCATACTTGAATGAGTTATTCTTATCCTTCTTGATCTTCTGCAAGTTTTCTAATAGTTGGTTTAGAAGAAGATCACATAGGTCATAATCAGCATTTTCCCTTAGCATCTGATATACTGTATAAATTGCAGTTCTGGACACAGAATTCTCCCTGCTGGAATGATAGATTTTATAACCAATTATCATAGAGGCAAATTTGATATCTGGATCTGTGATATCTTCTATTGTCATGGCTCTTTTGTCAAACTTAGATTTGGTAGCCTCACTTACTGTCTGGTTCTTGACAGATTTGAGTGTAGGCAACCCACCGGATGAGTGCAATCCAGTTACTGCCCTAATGGCATCTTTTGTTATTTTGAAGGGCTTTATCAACCACATGAAATTGTCATGTATTCTGCTAAGAACATACCAGACCCATTCATCTTCTGTAAAACAGGGAAAGTGGATGCAATGTCCAAAATGCTTATCCCAGAGGGCCTTGTATTGAGGTTTGAGTTCAAAAGTTTCATCTATTAATTGTTTATGGTATATATCCATCATCTTAGATTCTCCAAATTCCTCAATATTGGCGTGGATGTACACCCTAACATCTTCTATGTGCAGTTCCCATGCGGAATGCTAGAGAAAGTACCTAAGGGATCAACTTCTAGGGACTTGTAGGGGTGTTTCTTGAACTTTGGGCATGGACTATCAGTGATCTTAACAACCATTGGAGTAGCCATCTTTGCAAAAGATTCAGAGAGAGATATTCAGAAATGGAAATACCTTTTTACGCTTTTAGGGTTCACAATAAGAGTCAGAACAGGTTGCTGGTTGAATCAAATTCTGCGGTTGATCTTTGACAAAGTTGTAAAAACTTGATGCAGAGCTCTTCCTTTCTTCTTCTCAAATGCAAATGTGCAAATGATGAGTAAAAGAACCCTTTTATCTCTGTGCAAACCCTAATTTCCTTTTGTAATAAATTCACAATTGAAGTCATCTGGTTGCCTTGTTCTGAGAGAGATCTTTCCGAATCACTGAGATGCACTTAGAATCATTTTCAGTGATAATTGACAATGTATCTTCTTTCCTCCAATCATGCCATGAATCTGCAAATCAAGATATTTCAATTTTGAATCATACCGGATCTGTCTATGAAGATCCAACTTTACCAGATGGCTATCAAGTTGGATCAATCTTGGTTGATTAAACTCTTCAAAGCTCCTTGTGGATCTTTCATATTTTTACTGAGGGTTATTTGGATATTTCTCTGAGAACCCTTTAATCTACAACATTCCATGTGCCAAATATAGGCACCAATTGACTAGCTAGGGGAATTTATTTTCCTTTGTGACTCCCCCTAAGCTAGAGCTCATCTGCTTAGTTTTCAGAAGGAATATCAGCACTAGATTTTGGTGCAGATCCATCCCCAACATTTTCTATACTCTTCTTCACCCAAATCTTGTTCATCTCCCTTTGAACTTCATTCGCATTCATTTTGCCTTTTCCTTTATCTTGATTTTGATTATGATGCACCAGACCCCTTTTATCATGATTCTTCCTTCTGTAGAATTTGGCAATATGAATGGATCTATTGCAATTGTAGCAAACAACATTTCTTTGCATATTTGACTGATATCCTCTTGATTTGCATTGATTAGCCATATGTCCCATTCTATTGCATGCAAAGCATCTACCATTGAATGAATTGTTTATTTGCATATTTCTGCATTCATGAGATTTGTGACCATACCTTTGCAGTTGAAACACTGTCCGGAGAAGGATGAATTAGTCTGATTCATTCTTCTTCTGCACTGAGTTGCTTTATGACTGAAGTTGTTGCAACTGTAGCAGTATCCATTGAAGGATAGATATCTTTGAGCATTCGGTTGCCTTACCAGAGGTCTTCTAGGCCTGTTCCTTAGATTTCTTGATCTAGAGTTCTTCTAACCGAATCCGGAGCTTTCACCTTTCTCATATCCCAAGCCACACTTGTCATCTACCCTCTTTTGGCTTTCAAGAAGAACTTCAAGTTGAGCTGAGCTTATCTTAAATTTCTCTTTGTATTCATTTGTTGTTTGAAGATCTTGTTTAAGAGTGTCTATCTGATTCTCAAGTTGTTCTTCATTATCTCTAGCTTCTTCAAGATCAGATTCCAGATGCCTGATTATTCTATCCATTTTGTGGCAGTCCTTTGACTTCTCCTTGAGAGATTGTTTTAGATTATCTTCAATTTTTCTTTTCTCTTCAATTTCTTGGGTGAATCTCATAACCCCTGATTCCATTTCATGTCTTACCATAATGACCTCTTTTGATAGCTTCTCACATAGCTTGTTTTTCTCATTCAGATCTTCATTAGTATCATTGGCTTCACTTTGACTTGCTAATTGTTGAAGTAGTTCCTTTCTCTTTTTCACAGAGATACTCAATTTTTCTTTTAGCTCATTTACGAAATCATCAGCTTGTTTCAGTCTTTCTCTCAAGTTATTGACTTCAGAGTGAGATTTCTCAAGATCATCTAGGGCAGACTGAAGTTGTTCCTTCATACCATACATATCCATTGAGATTCCCAGATCTTCCTCAAGCTATTAGGCTCTGTTTAGAGGAACTTAGCTCTAATACCAATTATTGGAAACAAGGTAGATAACTGAGAAGTGGGGTGAATCAGTTATCTCTAATAATTTTACTTTATTTTTCCTTTTATAATTTGTGCAGCATCAAAACACATAAGCATATATAATCATGAGAGTTTAAATGAAATCAACACACATAACACAAGGATTTTAACATGGAAAACCCTGTTAAGGGAAAACCATAGGGTGACTAACCCAAGATTGTATTCTCTGTTAAAAGAATAAGAAGTACAAAATGGCACTTGCCAATTAGGGCTCACTGCCTGAGCACACTGCTCACAAGAGGCACACTTCCTACAAGAGACTCACTGTCTACAATGTTTATAGAAGGTAACCAGGTGTTTGAACCGTCGAGAGGCATACATATATGCCGAGATTCAGTTCTAGTTAGGCTCAATATACTGATCTAATGCACTTCATTCTTCCTCTGCTTAAGTGTTGCTGTTCTGTCACATACCGGACTTGTGTTGCTTCTTCCACACTTATCTCTGCCTTTCTTTGCACACTTTTCTTCACACACGCCCCTTCATACTGAAATCCATCTGGTATATATATCCGCACCAAGGATTTCAACATCTTTCTAGTCAGCAACCGTAATATTCAGGATATTTACAAAACACTGATCTATCAGCTAATTCCATGCTTAATATGTGATGTGTATCAAAAACATAGACATAGATGTCATAAATCATGTCGGCCAACCATGTATGATCCCTCAAATAGATTGATCAACATCAATTACTCATCTGGATTGAAGTTTGATACTTTGTCAGTCAGTTCTTCCTCAGTCTGCTCTGCCTGTCTGGAACCCAACACTCAGATGCTCATATCTTTTCCATGATTCATCACTGGAGGCTCAACCTCTAGAATATAATGGTCACGATACTCCTCTTGACTTTTTGAAGTCCGCAACTTGCTGAGTTACACCCTCTAAGAGATCCGGACCTGATTGTTGGACCTTGCTGCATGCTATGTTCTTGTTCACCGGACCAAAACATTCTTCAATCTGACTTCTGGTATAGGCATACTATGCTCTGTAGATGTGTGGGATAGACTTTGTTACCATCAATGACAACAATCATGAAGCCACACAGAGTCTCTTGCCAACAACGACAGCTCTTGGTTTACCTCACAGATGGGAACTAGTCAATTAGGTAGGGGCCATTGCCCTTTTTGCTGGCAAGTCCTCTCAATGGGCTAGCTACTTTGGGGTTCCTGTGGTACTCCTCACAATGAGTTTTAGGGCTATATGCCCAGGTACTTCCCATAGTTAAGTGGATAGGGATATTCCCTGATCCGAACCTACAATTGAAATGAACAATACAAATGCAAAAAAAAAGAACTACTACAATAATGACAGCGCCTGGAGGCCACTGTGGAAAAAAAATTTGGCAGAGATTCCACCCAGCGAGCCCAAGGAAGTGCTCTGATACTAGATGAGAGGAACCTCCTACAACAATATAATGAAAAATGCACAAAATAATAGAAATAGCAAAAACACAAAAAGAATTTATTGATTGTAGGCCACTTTGAGGGGGCAACCTTTGAGCAAGCTCAATACAATAAATTCGTGGATGCCTTCATTGGCTTCAACACGTACTTATATACTAAGTCTAATATAAATAACTATTACTTCCCATGAATGTGGGATAATACAATATGCTCATGAGATTACTTACAAAGCATATGCATCCAAATGTAATATACTAACAAAGTAAAGAGAAGGGTTAAACACGGGTTCCTAACAAATAACAATAAATGTCACTCAAGCATAATGGATGAACAAACACACTAGACACACCAATAGGAGTTTGATGCAACCTTCATAGAAAACCCTTATAACTTCATGACATATTCATCATTAGACCCTTCACTCAAAATCCATACAATCATCATGAATAAGAGTCAATGTCACTAATCCATAATGTATTAACATGCACACTAGGCACACCATAGGAGTTTGATGCAACCTTCAAAGAAAACACATACAACTTAGTGACATATTTATCATTAGACCCTTGAAACAAAACCCAAAAAATCATAAGAGACAATCTCACTTAACCATAATGTTTGAAAAAGCACACTAGGCACACCATAGGAGTTTGATGCAACCTTCAAAGAAAAACCCATACAACTTAGTGACATATTCATCATTAGACCCTTGAAACAAAAACCAAAGAATCATAAGACACGATCTCACTCAACCATAATGTATGAACAAACACATCAGACACACCATAGGAGTTTGATGCAACCTTCATAGAAAACCCATACAACTTAATAACATATTCATCATTAGACCTATCACACAAAATTCATACAATCATCATGAATATGAGTCAATCTCACTCAACCATAATGCATGAACAAGCATACCAAGCACATCATTGGAGTTTTATGCAACCTTCAAAGAAACCCATACAACTTAGTCACATATTTATAATTAGACCCTTCACACAAAAGACATACAAACATCATGAATAAGAGTCAATCTCACTCAACCATAATGTATGAACAAGCACACTAGGCACACCATAGGAGTTTGATGCAACCTTCAAAGAAAACCCATACAACTTAGTGATATATTCATCATTAGACCCTTCACACAAAATCCATACAATCATCATGAATAAGAGTCAACGTCACTCAACCATAATGTATGAACAAACACACTAGTCATGCAATAGGAGTTTGATGTACCTTCAAAGAAAACCTATACCACTTAATGACATATTCATCATAAAACCCTTCACACAAGATGTATAACCATCATGAATTGCTATTAACTAACAAATTATGAAGCTCAAAAATTATAACTTTGTTTTAGGGCTACAATCTAAGGAAGCTACTACTCCTTGCTGACTTTGTTTTAGGGCTACAACCCAAGGAAGCTACTACTCCCTGAAGAAAGGTTTTAGGGTCACTCCCAAGGAAGCTACAACTCCCTGTAGACTTTGTTTTAGGGCTACAACCCAAGGAAGCAACTACTCCTTGAACTGAGAACAAGCTCAAAAATGATTACAGCATGACAGTCCTTCTACTATCTAAAAATTGACAATGAAGCTCACTCCTTTTGATGATTGCACTTCTATTTTTCACTTCTCCTTGATGATAGAATAAGTTAGGCACATTATTCACTTCTCTTTTGTCACAAACATATCTTTAAGATGAATCAGGATAGGCTCTAACATTTTTGCTCTTTCTCTTTTGGTCGCACATCATAATGCATTACATATTCATATTCTACTCTTCACACACTCATATTCACAATCATACCTCACCTAGATCAACTAGGTTTACAATATATACATGATATTACATTGATTACATTACAAGTCAGCTAGATATAACAAGAATATTACAATTACAAGTCGGCCAAAGACCAAACAACATGAAACTTGTGGAGGGAAAGCCCTATCATGAACCACAGAGAACACCAGGAAGAGAAGCATGCCTTGTAGATCCCAACACATGCTTAACCTAGTCCTAAACATCCTTTACAGCATCATCCTTCAAGGAATAACATCCGCATGCCATGTTTATTTGAAATAGGTTGCCCTTAAGCAAGAAAACATGAAACTTGTAGCATATCAGCCATTACAACTTGGAGGTACACATGGATGATTAAACATTACTTGTTCTTGTCCCAAATGAGTCGGCATGACCCATACAACATATCTAACCACTTCTTGAACTCCACACAGTAATAACATTGTGGCGCACATCATCAACATTCCCAAGTTGGCCTCAACAACAATAACTCTTCACAAATTGACTTGAAACCTTTGTGTGATACTGGAAACATGAAAGATCTGCATGTGCATCAAATGTGAGAAACATAGAGACATGTAGAATGTTCACATTAACTCATATAGCCAATATATACATTCTCCAACTAGCACCAGTACTCAAACATATGTGTTGACAACAATTAGGCATCCAGAACCATCTGTAGCACATTGTTGTTTGGAAAACTAAACTTGTGGACCACCAAATCACTTGATGCTGCAAAGTAGTATGCATTGAACACCTTGAGCATGTCCACAAAACTGAATGGATAGATTTCACTTGCAGAGGAATGCAGAGCATTCTAAGTAGCCTTCATCACCACCTCATTCTGCCAATGCACAGACCAAAACTCTGTCACTATAACTTTCCCTGCGGAGGAGCAAATGATATAAAACTTTGGATTTAGCACCTTTATAGCATTTTGAACTTAACTTCTGAACTACATGACCATATCTTCAAATGCAGATTATTTTACTAAGCAGTCTTCTAGGCAATTTCTTGCAACAACAACCTTTACCAACATTCGGAGACCAAAACCTTCTTGTAGCAACTCATACTTTCTTAGGATCATCAGGAAAGAGCCTACAACATGCTACAAGTCATCAACAACATCTTCTCAACATCAACATTGCTTCTAGTTCCCATCTTAATATATCATCATTCATCTTAAAGCTTTTAATTGCCATCTTAATATATCATCATGATAGCATCTTTGCTGACAATTAACATACTGTGCTGACAACAACCATACTCAATACAACCTTAATTGATATTAAACAATGCATAACATCCAACCATGAACATCAGCAACCACTGCTAGCACACCATAAACTGAGTGTTGACATCAATGAAAACAACACCAATGACAACCATATGTAACATATGTGTAGCAGTTCCCTCTATAGCACCTGCTAACATTTTTGCCTCAACTATGGCCTCTATCTTGGTTCCTTTTCCAGTACTTGTTCAAGCCATTATTGAAGGTGGATATAGCTCTAATGGAAGTATATAGTTTGTATCTTTTTGAGAATTATGATAAGCCCAGTAATGTTTTTTGGCTTTGATATTTATTTTGTGCCAATGTGGTGTAAGATAAAATCAAGAACATGGCACTCAATTGATACATGTAAAATTTTTAATATATATAGCATATATATGATTTCCTATATGTAACTATTTCAAATTTTGTTTTTTGTTGCGTTGTTGTAGCCATCACATTTCACATTTTTATTTTTGGTAATATAATATTATTCATATTGATTTTTCATTGCAGCCATTGATTGGAGGATTGCAAGATGTATAAAGAGTTATTTTTAGTCTCATTTGGTGGCATAATTATATAGAATTTTGAAACCCTAAAAAAGTGGGTTAGACTTTGTAAAGGGGTGAATTGGATAATTTTGTCTAAAGATTTGATATATTGATAGATTAAATAGTTAGTGTGGCGGTTTTATTTTATATTGCTTAACTTTCAGTGTCCTAGTATTAACAACTATAATATTACAAGGAAATCAAGTAGCACTAAAGTAATTAGTTATGTCTTAGAGAGATATTGGTTAAAATTATGTATGGATTTTGTATGCAAAAGTTTGTACTCAATGTTTTACTAGAAGCTCTCTAAAAATTCTAGTATGATGTGGAAATAACATGTCTTTAACTAATTGGTTATGATAAATCACAACACAATTAATTTTCATTACAAGATTAATTACTATTTTGACAACCTACAATAATTTAAATTCTCAAATTACTATTGACAACTAAAATGTGATAGCACACTGCATTTGAAATAGATCAAAGATGTTTTTTAATATTATGAAGATAAGCTAAGATGCCCTTAATATTATCAAGGAACAAAATAATATTGATGTATGTTTATAAATAAACTAGCAATCGTACCTTAGTGTGCAATGGGTACACCGAAAATAATTGTAGAAATATGTATATTGTATGTTCAAAGCATATTAAATGGACCAAGTAAATTGCAAGTAAGCTTATTTATAGTGGTTTCAATAAAATTGCATAATGATTATTTGGGAAAAAGAGGAGAAGAGCATGATTTGTTTTCTAGAGAATTTAGAATTGAACCTTTTTTGTGAGGAAAAAATTAAACAAAAAGGAATAATATATTTTTTAATTTTCAAGGAACATACTGTAGCGTTAATCAAATAATTTAACTATACAATGTAAGAAGGTGGACTTATAGAATTGATGCTAAGGACATAATTCGTAATATTCATATGTAAAAAGATTAGCAAGCAATGATGTTGGCAAGAGACACTATATGGATTCATAATTGTTGTCATTGAGGCAGCAAAGTTCATTCCACACATCCGCAGGACATGGTGTGTCTCTACCGGAAGTCAGAATGAAGAATGTTGTGGTCCAGTAAACAAGAACAGAGCATGTGGCGAGGTCCGACAGACAGGTCCGGATCTCTCAGAGGAAGTATCTTGGTGAAGTGCAGATTTGGGGAAGTCAAGAGGACTATCTTGACTGATAGATTCCAAGGTTTGAGCCTCCGGTGTGGAAAGGATAAAGAGATATGAATGCTTAAGTACTGAGTTCCCAATTGGCAGCATGTACAGAGGAAGAACTGACTGGCAAAACATCAAACATTATTCCGGATGTGTTACTGATGTTGGTAAAGGTTATGAAGGCATGAATTATGTTTAGCTGACATAATTAATGATTTCCACAAGTATATCCTTGATCCGCATTACTTGGTGTGCAAGGATTCAGCTGACAGATCAGAGTTTGTGAAAAGATTGACTATTCCGGGTGCCGACTAGAAAGGTGATGAAATCACTTTTGTGGATATATATACAAGATGGATTTGGTTATGAGAGGTGTCATGGTTGTTGATAATGTACGAATAAAAGTAGAAGAGTAGAACAGAAGCAGTAAGGAAGGTCCGGTATGTGAAAGGAAAGCAGCATAAGAGAAGAGGAAAGATGAAGTGCAGCAGATCAGTATACTGAGCCTAACCGGAACTAAACTCCAGCATATGTAGATGCTTCCAATCAGTTCAAGTATTGTATAACACTCTTTTTGTAGACAGTGTGTCTCTTGTAGGCAGTGTGCCTCCTTGTGAGCAGTATGCTCGGGCAGTGAGCCCTAATTGGCAAGTGCCATTTTGTATTTCCATTCTTCTAACAGAGAATACAATCTTGGGTTAATCACCCCGTGGTTTTCTCCCTTAACAGGGTTTTCACGTCAAAAATATTGTGTCATGTGTATTTCCATTTCATGATTATGTTTGCTCATTTGGATTAATGTTACATTGATTATTAATAAAGTTCAAAAAACAGAAATAATTAGGATAACTGATTCACCCCTGCTCTCAGTTATCAACAATTGGTATCAGAGCTAAGTTCCTCCTAACAGAGCCTAACAGCTTGAGGAAGATTTGGGAATTCAAATGGAAGCATATGATTTAAGGGAGCAACTCAAGACTGCCCTTGATGATCTTGAACAGTCAAACTCTGAAGTCAATGAATTAAAGGAAAGACTCAAACAGGCCAATGATTTCATGAGAGAACTAAAAGACAAATTAAGTCTCTCTATGAAAAAGAGAAAGGAGCTGCTTCAGCAATTGGTAAGACAAGGTGAAGCAAATAATGCAAATGAAGAGCTAAAGGAAAAAACTGAGTTGTGTGAAAAGTTATCAAAAGAAATCATTATGGTAAGACATGAAATGGAATCAGGAGTCATGAAGTTTACCCAAGAAGTTGAAGAGAAAAGAAAAACTGAAGATAATCTAAGACAATCTCTCAAGGAGAAATCAGAAGATTGCCACCAGATGGATAGAATTATCAGACATCTTGAATCTGATCTTGAAGATGCTAAAGATAATGAAGAAAAACTTGAGGATGAAATTGTCTCTCTCAAAAGGGATCTTCAAATAGCAAATGAGTATAAAGAGAAATTCAAGATAAGTTCTGCTCAACTCGAAGTTCTTCTTGGAAGTCAAAAGAAGGTAGATGACAAGTGTGGTTTGGGATATGAGAAAGGAGAAAGCTCCGGATCCAGTCAGAAGAATTTTAGATCAAAAAATCCAAGGAATAGGCCTAGAAGACCTTTGGTAAGATAGCCTAATGCTCAAAGATATCCATCCTTCAATGGATACTACTACAACTACAATCACTTTGGTCACAAAGCTAATCAGTGCAAAAAGAGAATGAATCAGACTAATTCATCCTTCTCTGGATAGTGTTTTAACTGCAAAAGGTATGGTCACAAATCTCACGAATGCAAAAATATGCAAATGAACAAATCATTCAATGGTAGATGCTTTGCATGCAATAGAATAGGTCATATGGCTAATCAATGCAGATCAAGAGGATATCAATCAAATATGCAAAGAAATGTTGTTTGCCAAATTTGCAATAGATTCGGTCATATTGTAAAATTTTGTAGAAGCAAGAATCAGGACAAAAGAGGTCCGGTATATCATAATCAGAATCAAGATAAGGGGAAACAAAAAGTGAATGTGGATGAAGTTAAAAGTGAGATGAACAAGATTTGGGTAAAGAAAAGTACAGAGAATGTAGAGGTTGGATCCACACCAGACTCTGGTGCCGATATTCCTTCTAGAAATTAAAAAATGAGCTCTGGCGCAGGGGGAGACACAAAGAAAACCTTGTTCCCCTAGCCAGTCAATTGGTGCCAGAACTGGCACAAGAAGAGTTGCGGATTGAAGGGTTCATAAGGGAAACATCCAAACAAACTATGGTTAAGATTTGGAAGATCTGCATGATGTTTAAAGATCAGGACTGATCCGAGTTCTTCAAGTCATCTGAATAAGGCCAACCAGAATAACTTAGGTCGAGCATTTATTGCAACCTGACAATAGGGTTTGTGGAGCAATATAAGGGTTTTCTCATTAATCACTTGTTCATTCTGCATTCAAGAAGAAGAGAGAAACGGAGCTCTGCAACTACTTCTCCCAAAGATCAAGATGATTCTTCATACAGCTCAATCCAGATTTCATTGTGTTTGCCCTAAACAACGTAAAAGGTATTCTTCCTTCTTGATATCTCTCAGTAAGATTCTTTGATGATGGCTACTCCAAATATAGTAAAGATTTTTGATAGACCTCGCCCCATATTTAAGAAGCATCCATACAAATCCTTGGAGGTAGATCCCCTAGGAGCCTTCTCTAGTGTTCCGCATGGTGTTTTACACACAGAAGATATTAGGGTTTACATACACACAAATGTTGAAGAGTTTGGGGAATTCAAACTAAGGGATATCTATCACAAACAATTGATAGACGATGCTTTTGAGCTCAAACCCCAATACAAGGGCCTCCGGAACAAGCACTTTGCACAATACATACATTTCCCCTGTTTTACTGAGGATGAATGGGTCAAGTATATTTTGAGCAGAATACATGACAACTTTATGTGGTTAAATGGACCATTCAAAATCACAAAAGATGCCATCAGGGCAGTTACCAGATTACACTCATCCGGTGGGATTCCTGTTCTTAAATCTGTGAAGAATCAAACTGTGAGTGAGGCTACCGGATCCAAGTTTGACAAAAGAGCAATGAGAGTAGATGACATCTCTGATCTGGATGTCAAGTATGCCTCCATGATCATTGGATATAAAATATATTATTCTAACAGGGAAAATTTAGTACCTGGAACTGCCATCTACACCGCTTATGAAATGCTAAGAAAGGATGCAGACTATGATCTTTGTCAGCTTCTCTTGAACCAACTCTTGGAGAATCTGCAGAAAATAAAGAAAGATAAAAAGAATTCATTCAAGTATGGTGGATTAATATTGTGCTTATTCTTCTACTTTATGAATGAGCTTCCCAGATCTAGTGGCTGGGTGTGGGAGAATGATAGACCAGTGGCTATCCAAATAAGAGATTATTTGCATGGACTTGGTGATAATAAAGCACAAAATACAGCTTTGTGGGGATATTTCAAGAATTTTCAGAACATGAAGCAAGCAAGAGAAAGGATTCCCTAGTCTCTTGTTGAAAAATACAAAGACATAGTTTGTTTTATGGTAGAGACTGATTAGTGCCTAATGGAGGCAGTAGAACCAAGAACTATATAGATCATGCCCATGGGGTATGAAGTTGATGAAAAAATTGTGGAGCTGCATGTTCAACACATGCTAAGTCAGCCAAAGGATAAAAAGGCAGAAAGGTTTGGAACCTTTGAGGAGTTGAGTGTAAAGATTCATGTGGAACTCAGAGAACCAGAGATCTAAAGGAAGGTGAGAAAAGAAGTAGAAAATTTTTCCCAAGGTGGATATAGCTCTAATGGAAGTATATAGTTTGTATCTTTTTGAGAATTATGATAAGCTCAGTAATGTTTTTTGGCTTTGATATTTATTTTGTGCCAATGTGGTGTAAGATAAAATCAAGAACATGGCACTCAATTGATACATGTAAAATTTTTAATATATATAGCATATATATAATTTCCTATATGTAACTATTTCAAATTTTGTTTTTTGTTGCATTGTTGTAGCCATCACATTTCACATTTTTATTTTTGGTAATATAATATTATAATTATTGATTTTTCATTGCAGCCATTGATTGGAGGATTGCAAGATGTATAAAGAGTTATTTTTAGTCTCATTTGGTGGCATAATTATAAAGAATTTTGAAACCCTAAAAAAGTGGGTTAGACTTTGTAAAGGGGTGTATTGGATAATTTTGTCTAAAGATTTGATATATTGACAGATTAAATAGTTAGTGTGGCGGTTTTATTTTATATTGCTTAACTTTCAGTGTCCTAGTATTAACAACTATAATATTACAAGGAAATCAAGTAGCACTAAAGTAATTAGTTATGTCTTAGAGAGATATTGGTTAAAATTATGTATGGATTTTGTATGCAAAAGTTTGTACTCAATGTTTTACTAGAAGCTCTCTAAAAATTCTAGTATGATGTGGAAATAACATGTCTTTAAGTAATTGGCTATGATAAATCACAACACAATTAATTTTCATTACAAGATTAATTACTATTTTGACAACCTACAATAATTTAAATTCTCAAATTACTATTGACAACTAAAATGTGATAGCACACTGCATTTGAAATAGATCAAAGATGTTTTTTAATATTATGAAGATAAGCTAAGATGCCCTTAATATTATCAAGGAACAAAATAATATTGATGTATGTTTATAAATAAACTAGCAATCGTACCTTAGTGTGCAATGGGTACACCAAAAATAATTGTAGAAATATGTATATTGTATGTTCAAAGCATATTAAATGGACCAAGTAAATTGCAAGTAAGCTTATTTATAGTGGTTTCAATAAAATTGCACAATGATTATTTGGGAAAAAGAGGAGAAGAGCATGATTTGTTTTCTAGAGTATTTAGAATTGAACCTTTTTTGTGAGGAAAAAATTAAACAAAAAGGAATAATATATTTTTTAATTTTCAAGGAACATACTGTAGCGTTAATCAAATAATTTAACTATACAATGTAAGAAGGTGGACTTATAGAATTGATGCTAAGGACATAATTCGTAATATTCATATGTAAAAAGATTGGCAAGCAATGAAAGTAAAACCAACATTGTGTCTTGTTTATATAAACAAAGGTATGAAAATTACATATGTAGACAAATGTTTTGTAAATTTACTCAGTTTTATTTGTGACAACAGTAGAGAGGATTTTTTGTTTCCAATATTCTAGTATCCTATAAAAGGGAGTATCTAGAATATATGCAATTATGTTTTAACAATTGATATTTTATTTTCCTTTTTTTACTCCCTGGTATCGGTCCATCATTTTCACTCACAAATCCTATAATAAAGTGGAGTAAAAGAAATATGTATGCATGATTGTAAACAAACTTTGTTGTGAGCAAGAGTAGAATGGTGCATAGTCCAAAAAGATAGATATAATTACAAACCTTTTCTAACTATTTCCATGTAAAAGTGCTCTTAATCAGTCCTCTTCTTGCTTTCTTAGTGCAACAGATGGACTATGTGAATCCGTGACATATGTGAAGAGTATGATACAATTATATCATAGGATTTGTTTGTTGAGTAGATAACATGTCTTATTCAGGGTGAGTCCTAGCATGTGGGATATGGTATGTTGGACAGTTGGAGTCAATGAAATTAAATGTCGACACTTTTAAAAGTGGATTGATGCTTGGTGTAGGCCAATTGTGGTTATTGTCAATCTCACATTGGCCAAGCATGCTAAGGTCATCTAGTTGAAAACGTAGACCTAGATACAATGTTGATAAGACTTGCCATTCATCAAGACTATCTTCTTGTATCACATGCTCTCTATCAGAAGAAGATTCACTATTAGTGTATATCGATGGATTTGGAGGTGTACACTATACATGCCATGGGTGATAGCTAGTGGAAATTATTTCCTAGTGCTCTACAATATCTTGCTTGGACAATCCAATATCATTGTGAATTGCATGAAAAAAAAAATGGAGTAAAATAAATTTATATGCATGATTGTGAAATTATATTCTTGTAAATAAGAGAACAATGTTTCATAGTGGACAAATAAATAGGTATGTAAATTATAAACCTTCTTTTGTTGTTGTTGGTTAAGTATTTTCTTTTGAAAGTTCAAGTAAGTAGTTTTCTTCTTGCTTTCTTAGTGCAAAATATGAACTATGTTGCATATGTGCATAGTACTCTTGATATAGCTATGAATGTGAGTCCTTTGTGATTAATGTTGTCGATGTTGATTATTGTCTTTTCAAGTGTTAGATCTTGTGTTTTATGGATTGTTAAGGCCTATGCCATTTTTAAAGAAATTTGGCGATTCCCACCATGGATTAGTGGGATGATGGGCACATTTTTTGTTGATTGTGATCCCAAGGTGGGCCTATGTAATGTTTGAATTGTACCGCCACAAATAAGGAGAGGTTTGGGGGTTTTTAGTCATTTTTGTACACAATTGCTTCAACTTGTCCTAGTGCATGATTCACAAGGGTTGCTCCCACCCACAAATTAGAACTTAGCATAACTTTTTGGCCAATGCACAAGAGAATCTTTGTATCAATTTGCTAATCCTCTGGATTTGGACATGATGTCTCTTTAAGGTGATTTGCATTGGATCTTCAAATGGGCATCGCTAATGATTGGAACATAAACTTATTATGAAGTGAGACCAATTCATTTGTTGCAAATAAATGTATTGAGGAGAGAAAATTTATTAATTCCATAGAGGAAAGTGAACAATTAGAATGTGACATTAGAAGCTCCCAATCTAGAAGTGTTGGCTAAGCATTCCTTATATTTGAAAGAAGTGCACAAAAAGCAACTTGCATTGGTGCTTCTCTAGTTTGATGAGTAATTTTGTTCAATGTAACAACTATGTTGAAGCTTTGCTAGAGTGTCACCCCATACAATGCTCCAACATATATGGGAATGTCCTTCACTTGAGGGAGCTACCCTAGATCATCAAAGAGGATGACTGGGCATCTCCCTTTCTTAAGTTTTGAATGTAATTGTTCTTAGTTTCTTACTTTAAATGCTTGAGCCTTTGCATAGAAAGTGGATTGTTGTATGGTGGTGTGGATTTTTATGTGATGGCTTATCTAGGTTAAAATATAGTTTAGAAGAATGTTTCTAATGTGTGTCATTGTAAAGGGTTCATCTCTTTTATTGGAATGTGAAGGGCATAATGTATAGTGGATGCATGTATGTTGGAAGTTGTGACTCCAGTTGGTGCAAGCAATAATAATGGTGATTTTTCATGTATTGTTCCCTATATGATCAAGTGTGTTTTCCTAGTACTTGTAGTTCCCTGTATGATCATTTTTAGTGGTGCCTCCATTTCCATGCTAGAAGAGTATGATACAATTATATCATAGGCTTTCCATTGTTCGCCAAATAAACTATTTGATGTAGGCTGATTTGCAACATGGGGGAGCTAGTATGTTGGGCGGTTGGAGTTAATGAAATCAACTATTGACACTTGAAAAAGTGGCTTAAAGGGTTGTGTGCCCCAATTATGATCTAAGACTTGCAATTACACTTTTGTGTGCAATGGGTACATCAAAGAGTTGTGGAAGGTTAATTAGCAATTGGTTTTTAGTATACAGTCATGCAATAGATGATGTTGTTTGCATGATCGAGGTTTTGATGGACAAGTGGCAGCTTCAGATTGACTATTAATTCACTTACATTAATTTTATATATTATTTAATGTTTAAAATGTAGTCTCCTATGTTGTGACATCATGGAATTTTTGATCTAATAAATGTGGATGGTTAATTATTAAATGTACATCTATTAAAATTCGTAAGTGGCATATAAAATATAATCATCAGGTCCTTAAGAAAATGACATGTTGCTTTGAGTATAGCTCCCCATGGACATGTGTCATTTTTGGATTGTTGGCGAAACACGATTGATCAAAGGTTAGTCTCTCTTTCTCTATCTCTTTTCCTTTAACTATTTTATTTATATCTCTCCCTTTGCCTCTATCTCTTTTTCTCTATTCCTCTCTCCATCAATATCCCTCTACATGTGTCTATATCTTCATACCTGCATTCACATTTTCAAACAAATAAGTAGAAAATGAATCAAGAGACCCAGATGTCTCTTCAAGTGCCTCTTCCATAGACGCTATCTTCTCTTCCTCTTCAAGTGCTCCTTGCTACACTTTCTCTTTTCTCCTTCCCTTATTATCTTTAATGAGAATTTTCCTCTCCTCTTCTTGCCCACTTCCTGGAACCACAACATTAGCAGGAAAATAACTCTTTCCCAACATATCCATTCTACTTGCAATCTTCTCCAATTCCTCTTAGAATTTTCTGCTTTCCACTCCATCCCAATATCTATCCCAAAATGGGATTATGACAGGTCTTCTTACACTAATACCCATCCTTCTTACTGATGCAATCCAAAATCTCTGCTCAATCTTCAAGTGCAAACTGCCTCTCTTTCAGCGATTGGTTCACACAACAACACACGTCACTTGCAACTTCTAGCATAGGTTGCCTCTCCTTCGGCATTCTACCTATGCAAACTTATTGTATCCTTGATACCTACCTAGGCTACTCTTCCCTTTGCTTAGCCCCATCTTTTAAACCCATATTCTACTCTCTTCCTTTGTCAATCAGACTGCAACATACATTAGACTGTAGCACTCATACAACAATACCCATTAAAATCAAGAACATATTTAGTGCTCGCTGCCCAAATCTTTTGGGCTCTAGGTTGCTTCCACAACCTGCTAATCTACAAACACACGTAACACTCCAAGATTCTTATGAACATCAAACTACCAAAACAAATAGCAAAATTTTACCACCCAGATCTTTTGGGGCTCTGATACCAATCTGATAGCATGGTAACCTACACACACAATCTCTAATACCACTTAATGGCAGCACTCGCTAGTCATAGAGCTAATTAACTTCATAATGCATTCAATCAAATAGAGATTCATAAATAATGACAGGAGCTTAATCATCAAATACCCAAAAAATGACAAGAGCTTAAAAGATCTTCTATACAAACTTAACAAATAATTACTAAATGACAGGATGAATGTAATATATCCAGTCTTTATTATCAGAGAAATCACCATAAGATAATCTATAGAAAAGACTCCTCCATCTTCTAAACAGGACATACACAACATAACCCTCGGCCTGCAAACACGACTTGCACTCTCTACATACCAAAATGACCCTAATCTCTTCACTACCCGTCCTTCTATCTATTTTTTTATCTGTATTCTCACTCGCTCTTTAGCTCATTTAGCCTCCTTGCATTTTCTTTTCATCGAGCTTCTTCTGCTTCCAGAATCTCCATTCCAAATTGCCTCACTGGCCTGCACACACCTCTGCAACCATCCATTGACACCCCATATGTATTGTCTTCTATTTGGCCTTCACACGGCCTCGCCTACTATCAATATTGACCTCTCCCTCTCTCTTAAATGACCAACCCAAACTTTGTACTTCTATGGCCTCCTCTTGCTTGGCTTGTAGTTCGGCCTTCTTTATACTCGAACCTTCTGACTGATTGAGCCCTCCTTCGATTCACGGCCTCCCTTCCGTTTTTGAACAACCATCGGCCTTCTCTTTTATATCAGTCTTCTTCAATTTCTTCTAGCCGTTCTCCTCCATCGATCCTTCCTCTGTTCCTGGCTGTGTCTATACTTGTTTATCGGCCTCCTCCTCTTACACGCAGACTACCTCCAAATATTTTATCAGCCTCTTCATTGGCCTCCACTCTTTTTCACTGCCAATTCGCACCAACTACTAAATATTCCTCTAGGGTTTTGAAAGAATAATTGTTGAACCCCACTTTGGAATTAGCTCATGTCGCTTGGTGTTTCCTCTTCAACCATCGACCTTTCTTCTATCTTCTACCACCAACCTGCCTCTCTATCTTCCATCGAATCTTCTTTATGCCTTCTTCCTTGGCCATTTCGTTCATATTGCCACTTGTCATCCTCTTTCACCAAGATATGTCATTTCATCTCCCTCTTACTGTGTGCCCTGTCTCTTCATTGTTGTTGCCTTTCTGTTGTTCTAAACTTCCCTACCTACCTATGTCTAGAAATGGATTAGTTCCTTGGTTGTAACTATCGATTCCAGACTCTTCATTAGCTGTCCTCCAACCACCTGTCCAAGATTGTTCATTTCCATAACCGATGACTCCCCAACTGCTCTACTCCCAACTGTCCACAATTGCTCATTAATCTATGCTGAAGGCAACTTTTCTGATCAACATACTTCCTGTCGCTAAGGCGACAAGAACTTGGTTATACCACATCCTGTCACAAAATTGAGTAAATAATAAAACTTTTAAAATGTTTGCGATGCCCCTGCATAAGACTCCCCATGGGACAAATTTCATGTGCTCTTGCACATGAGGTCATTAAGCATACTACCTCTTGTCTTTCTTCTGCTTCCTCCACAAACATTCTGGAACCATTAATATATTCCTTTGACATTGCTGTTCTCCACTCAATTCCCCATGCATAAGATACCTGGCTTGCTCAGTCATGTATAAATCAGTTCATTTTGCATTTGCTTTCCCAATTATTTCCACCTCATTTATCAGTCTGTCAACTCCAATAAAAACATGCTTAGCTTTCAACAAATCTGCATTCATCATTCCATATACTTCCCTCTTCATCTCCAAATTAAACAACCACAATTCATTTTTAATATCCTTTTTCTTATCACAAACCACGATATCATGCTCTCTTACAGACTTATGCTCAACCCTTTCAATGATCAAAACATTAAAGAAATATAAATCCACATTCTTATAAAAGACATTTTTGTTTACCTCTGCACCAACCTCTCTATTACCAACTATAATCTCTTTTTCTTCATCCTTTTTTGCTGTCCTATTTTCATGCATGTCTCCACAATCATTCTTCCTTGGTCTTCCTGATTCAAACTCATTAAATGGAGTACACAACCCATCTATAACATCCTTGTTTGCTACCCCTTCTTCAATTTCCATGTTTCCATCATGAATTTTATCTTTATCTTCTTTACTCTCTGTTGCCTCAGCTTCTTCATATTTATTCACTGTTGCTCCACCTTCCTTGTCTATATTTTCTCCTACTCCTCCTTCACTCTTCATGTCTTTCTCTGCTTTTCCCCTTTTGTTTCCATTCTCCTTGGCCAACTCATTCTTCATATCCCTCTTGTACTCATTACTAGACATTCCACCCTGCTTTCCTTTGCTTTCCTTCCTTATTTTATATCTATCTCTTTTCAATCTCTTTTCATCTACAGTCAGCCACAACTTTTCCTCATATTCATGAATTTCATTCAAAGCTTCAACATCATCCTTGTACAAATCAAATTGTTTACCTCTTATCTTGCACTTACCATGCTGCTTTTCCTCTAGATCCGTTGCATGCTTTGGGGCATTATCCTCCTTTTCATCCTCTATGGTCTCTAGTTCTGGTTCATTGGACTTGTCCTCATTGACACCTTTCCTCTTCTCTTGTATTGTCTTCTTCTCATTATCAACTTCTTCTACAAGTGTCCCATGCTTCACTACCCACGCTGGGTTCTTCATCTTCCTGAATTGATGCTTTGCTGGCTTTGCACTTGGCTCATCCTCTTGTACTCTCTGATTCTTTGTCATGTCTTCCATCCTTGATGCTATTTTACTGTCATAAAGGTTAGTACAAACCACTCCTTACCTCACTTCTCTACTATGTACATTTACAACTGATTTCCTTTGCCAATATGGCACTATATAACCATGATCCACTAATTTACTCTTCTCCTTTGCATTCCTAATTTCACTTGCATAAACAAAATCACCACCAAAATTCACTTTTACCTCTTCATCAGTCTGTTGTCCTAATTTTCTTACATTCTCAGCTTCATGTCTGGCCACCTCTTTCTCTTTACATGCTTTCTTCTTTTCTTCATTAGCCCTCTCTCCATCTTCAGGTACCTTGTATTGCACCACTGCTACAAATTGTCTTCTCTTATCTATTGCTGCAACTTATCTTCTTTTGTTCTTATCTTCATCTTCATCTACGGGCTCTCTTTTTGCCCTTTCTCCTTTTGCCTCCAAAGGTTTGTTCTCATCCTTCTTCATACCTGCATTAACACTTTCAAACAAATTAGTAGCAAATGAATCAAGAGACCTAGATGTCTCTTCAAGTGCCTCTTCCATTGACACTATCTTCTCTTCCTCTTCAAGTGCTCCTTGCTACACTTTCTCTTTTCTCCTTCCCTTATTATCTTTAATGAGGATTTTCCTCTCCTCTTCTTGCCCACTTCCTGCAACCACAACATTAGTAGGAAAATAACTCTTTTCCAACATATCCATTCTACTTGCAATCTTCTCCAATTCCTCTCAAAATTTTTTGCTTTCCACTCCATCCCAATAAATATCCCAAAATGGGATTATGATGGCTCTTCTTACACTAATACCCATCCTTCTTACTACTGCAATCCACAATCTCTGCTCAATCTTCAAGTGAAACTTCCTCTCCTTCGGTGATCGGTTCACACAACAACACACGTCACTTGCAATTTCTAGCATAGGTTGCCTCTCCTTTAGCATTCTACCTATGCAAACTTGTTGTATCCTTGATACCCACCCGAGCTACTCTTCCCTTTGGTTAGCCCCATCTTTTAAACCCACGTTCTACTCTCTTCCTCTGTCAATCAGATTGCAACATACATTAGACTGCAACACTCATACAACAATACCCATTAAAATTAAGAACACATTTAGTGCTCGCTGCCCAGATCTTTTGGGCTCTAGGTTCCTTCCACAACCTGCTAATCTGCAAACACACATAACACTCCAAGATTCTTATGAACATCAAACTACCAAAACAAATAGCAAACTTTTATTGCCTAGATCTTTTGGGGCTCTGATACAAATCTGATAGCATGGTAACCTACACACACAATCTCTAATACCACTTGATGGCAGTACTTGCTTATCACAGAGCTAATTAACTTAACAATGCATTCAATCAAATAGAGATCTAGAAAAAATGACATGAGCTTAATCATCAAATACCCAAAAAATGACAAGAGCTTAAAAGATCTTCTATACAGACTTAACAAACAAATACCAAATGATAGGATGAATGTAATATATTTAGTCTTTATTATCGGAGAAATCACCATAAGACAATCTACAGAAAAGACTCCTCCGTCTTCTAAATAGGACATACACAACATAACCCTCAGCCTGCAAACATGACCTACACTCCTTGCATACCAAAATGACCCTAATCTCTTCACTAGCCATCCTTCTGTCTATTTTTTTTATCTGTATTCTCACTCCCTCTTTAGCTCATTTGGCCTCCTTGCCTTTTCTTTTCATCGAGCTTCTTCCGCTTCCAGCAACTCCATTCCAAATTGCCTCACTGGCCTACACACACCTCTGCAACCATCCATTGACACCCCATATGTATTGTCTTCTGTTCGGCCTTCACACGGCCTCACCTACTATCAATATCGGCCTCTCCCTCTCTCTTAAATGACCAACCCAAACTCTGCACTTCTACTACCTCCTCTTGCTTGGCTTGCAGTTTGGCCTTCTTTATACTCAACCCTTTTGACTGATTGGGCCCTCCTCTGATTCACGACCTCCCTTCCATTCTTGAACAACCATCGGCCTTCTCTTTTATATCAGTCTTCTTCTATTTCTTTTGGCCGTTCTCCTCCATCAGTCCTTCCTCTATTCTTGCCTATGTCTATACTTGTTTATCGGCCTCCTCCTCTTACACGCAGACTACCTCCAAATATTTTATCGGCCTCTTCATTGGCCTCCACTCTTTTTCACTGCCAATTCACACCAACTACTGAATATTCCTCTCAGGTTTTGAAAGAATAACCGTCAAGCCCCTCTTTGGAATTAGCTCCTATTGCTTGGTATTTCCTCTGCCACCGTCGACCTTTCTTCTGTCTTCTACCACCAACCTGCCTCTCTATCTTCCATCGAATCTTCTTTATGCCTTCTTCCTTGGCTATTTTGTTCACATTGCCAACTATCATCCTCTTTCACCAAGATGCACCGTTTCATCTCCCTCTTACTGTGTGCCATGTCTCTTCGTTATTGTTGCCTTTCTATTGTTCCAAACTTCCCTACCTGCTTACTTCTAGAAATGGATTAGTTCCTTGGTTGTAACTGTCGATTCTAGACTCTTCGTTGGCTATCCTCCAATTGCCTGTCTAAGACTATTCATTTCCATAACCGATGACCCCCCAACTACTCTACTCCCAACTGTCCACAATTGCTCATTAATCTATGCCGAAGGCAACTTTTCTGATCAACATACTTCCTGTCGTTAAGGCGACAAGAACTTGGTTATACCATATCCTATCACAAAACTGACTAAATAGTGAAACTTATAAAATGTTTGCAATGCCCCTGCATCAAGTGTATATCAATGGATTTGGAGGTGTACACTGTAAATGCCATGGGTGATAGCTAGTGGAAATTATTTCCCAGTGCTCTACAATATCTTGCTTGGACAATCCAATATCATTGTGAATTGCATGAAAAATAAATGGAGTAAAATAAATTTATATGCATGATTATGAAATTACATTCTTGTAAATAAGAAAACAATGTTTCATAGTGGACAAATAAATAGGTATGTAAATTATAAACCTTCTTTTGTTGTTGTTGGTTAAGTATTTTCATTTGAAAGTGCCAGTAAGCAGTTCTCTTCTTGCTTTCTTAGTGCAAAATATGGACTATGTTGCATACGTGCATAGTACTCTCGATATAGCTATGAATGTGAGTCCTTTGTGATTAATGTTGTTGATGTTGATTATTGTCTTTTCAAGTGTTAGATCTTGTGTTTTATGGATTGTTAAGGCCTATGCCATTTTTAAAGAAATTTGGCGATTCCCACCATGGATTAGTGGGATGATGGGCACATTTTTTGTTGATTGTGATCCCAAGGTGGGCCTATGTAATGTTTGAATTGTACTGCCACAAATAAGGAGAGGTTTGGGGGTTTTTAGTCATTTTTGTATACAATTACTTCAACTTGTCCTAGTGCATGATTCACAAGGGTTGCTCCCACCCACAAATTAGAACTTAGCATAACTTTTTGGCCAATGCACAAGAGAATCTTTGCATCAATTTGCTAATCCTCTAGCTTTGGGCATGATATCTCTTTAAGGTGATTTGCGTTGTCTCATAAAATGGGCATCGCTAATGATTGGAGCATAAATTTATTATGAAGTGAGACCAATTCATTTGTTGCAAATAAATGTATTGAGGAAAGAAAATTTGTTTATTCCATAGAGGAAGTGAACAATTAGAATGTGACATTAGAAGCTCCCAATCTAGAAGTGTTGGCTAAGCATTCCTTATATTTGAAAGAAGTGCACAAAAAGCAACTTGCAATGGTGCTTCTCTAGTTTGACGAGAAATTTTGTTGAATGTAACAACTATGTTGAAGCTTTGCCAGAGTGTCACCCTGTACAATGCTCCAACATATATGGGAATGTCCTTCACTTGAGGGAGCTACCCTAGATCTTCAAAGAGGATGATTGGGCATCACCCTTTCTTATGTTTTGAATGTAATTGTTCTTAGTTTCTTACTTTAAATGCTTGAGCCTTTGCATAGAAAGTTGATTGTTGTATGGTGGTGTGGATTTTTATGTGATGGCTTATCTAGGTTAAAATATAGTTTAGAAGAATGTTTCTAATGTGTGTAATTGTAAAGGATTCATCTCTTTTATTGGAATGTGAAGGGCATAATGTATAGTGGATGCATGTATGTTGGAAGTTGTGACTCCAGTTGGTGCAAGCAATAATAATGGTGATTTTCCATGTATTGTTCCCTATATGATCAAGTGTGATTTCCTAGTACTTGTAGTTCCCTGTATGATCATTTTTAGTGGTGCCTCCATTTCCATGCTAGAAGAGTGTGTTACAATTATATCATAGGCTTGACATTGTTCACCAAATAAACTATTTGATGTAGGGCGAGTTGCAACATGGGGGAGCTAGTATGTTGGGCAGTTGGAGTTAATGAAATCAACTATTGACACTTGAAAAAGTGGCTTGAAGGGTTGTGTGCCCCAATTATGATCTAAGACTTGCAATTACACCTTTGTGTGCAATGGGTACATCAAAGAGTTGTGGAAGGTTAATTAGCAATTGTTTTTTTGTATACAGTCATGCAATAGATGATGTCGTTTACATGATCAAGGTTTTGATGGACAAGTGGCAGCTTCAGATTGACTATTAATTCACTTACATTAACTTTATATATTATTTAATGTTTAAAATTTAGTCTCTTATGTTGTGACATCATGGAATTTCTGATCTAATAAATGTAGATGGTTAATGGTTAAATGTACATACTATTAAAATTCGTAAGTGGCATATAAAATGTAATCATCAGGTCCTTAAGAAAATGACATGTTGCTTTGAGTGTAGCTGCCCATGGACATGTGTCATTTTTGGATTGTTGGTGAAACACGATTGATCAAAGGTTAGTCTCTCTTTCTCTGTCTCTTTCCCTTTAAATATTTTATTTATATATCTCCCTCTTGCTCTATCTCTCTTTCTCTATTCCTCTCTCTATCAATATCCCTCTATATATCTATATCTCTCCCTCTCTATCTCCCTCTCTCTCTATCTCTCTATCTCTCTACCTCTATCTGTATATCTCTTTGTCTCCCTCTTTGTCTCCCCCTCTCTCCCTCCTCTTTATCTCTCTATTTTTCTACCTCTCTCTATATATCTATCTCTCCCTCTCTATATCTCTATCTCTCTACCTCTATATCTCTTCGTTTCCCTTTCTATTTCTCTTTATCATAACCCAAAGCTAATTTTAAAAGAACTAAGCCACAAAAATATTTTACTGGTAGGAGGGGTTGTAACTTTGTATTCACCTGGCAATGCTAGAGCTCTAGTTTTGTAAACTAACAAATTATTAGCACTAAGCAACTGACAGAGATATGAGGCCTCATTTTTCGCAATGGAAGCTTAATGTTAGTGTGCAATTGGTACACCAAGGAGGCCTTAAAGGTGAATTATTAGGTCCTTAAGCTCATGACGTGTTGCCCTGAGCATACCTCCCCATGGACACATGTCATCTTTGGGTTGTTGGCATGAAAGGACTAGTTGAAAGTCCCTCTCTCACAATCTCTTTGTTGGCCTAATAAAAATTAATTCAATAATATATATTATATCAAGAAGATCAAATAATTTAATATTAAATCTAATATTCACAATTCACACTTATACATAATTCTATAATTAAAAATATAATTTTATTATATTTCTTAAAAAATCTAATATTAATAATTCCTATAATACATAAGTACATTTTATTAAGAAAATATTTTTATTTTTATATTAAAGCTAATATTCACTATTCACACTTATACATAATTCTATAATTAAAAATATAATTTTATTATATTTCTTTAAAAATCTAGTATTAATAATTCCTCGAATACATAAGTACATTTTATTAAGAAACTAATTTTATTTTTATAATTTTTTTGGAATAGATCAAAATATAATATAACAATATTTATTTTGTACTTCTAACAATTTTTTCAAATTCTTAATATTGGTTTCTAATGACAATTGACGACTCAACTTATTTGACGTTGTAAATAGGTCATCAACTAATTTTATTGAGCCATTGAATATTGTTGATTTTGTGGCAAGACTCTTAAATAGGTAAATGCGATCAAGACCATTGTTTCATTTTGATCTATCAAGGTATGGAGAGTTAAGTTACTGAGATTATTGTCTCCCATGTAATCTGATCCCCTTTGGCTCTGCATGTTTTCAAAATATAGCAGGAGTTTTACAAGAAAAAAAGGCAAAAAAAATGCAATGATCTCTGCTCTCACAATATTTAAGTTTATTTGGTCTTCTTTGGAAGAAGAGATAGATGACACGTTTGAAGACACCAGGCACTTGCATGCAACACAGAGTGGCAGAGACAGTTGTCTTGAAGTTGTGCAACGTAGCCCACACGTCAATTTATTTCGGTGCTCTATTTTTAACGCTGGTAACATCTTTAATCATCTTGCATGCCTCTGCACAAATGTAGATCGTTGATTCACGAAGTCAGCCCATTGTGTTCACAAAAGGAACACCTTCTGCTAATAAAATTACTATATTCACAAATTCCTATTTTGAAACCTAAAACATTTAACTCAAAACTCCTAAAGCCAACTTTATTGTAACAAAACTTTAACTTGAAACATCAAATCCCTTGAAGCTTACACAAAATGCAGAGATTCATGTTACGCTATAAACTATAAACAATGATTATAGCTTTAAATTAAAATCAAAACATATTAATACTAATGCTTTGATGGATGTCTAAACTGTGTGACATCCAACAATGGATGTGACAGTATTTTAATTTGGCAGAACATGAACGGCACTAGTTGGCACTAAACGGATTACAAATTACAGAAACTTAAATTACTAATATTGGCACTTCTCTACAGTCATCCACAGCAGCATAGAAAGAGAAAAACATAGATTTAAACCAGAATGGAAGGAGCATTTTTTTGTTGTTATAATTTTAGTGCCGTTGGAAGGAGCGGGCGAATGCCAACTATACCTCCTTCCAACGGCACTAAAATTACAGCCACTGAGGTTAAATTCGATTTCCACACATTTTCCCTTTATTTGTTTTGTTTTAAGTTTTCTTCTGTTGAATGTCCTCCATTTCATTCTCTTTGTTTGTCTGTTGAATGTCCTGTTCTTGACTTGTTTTTGGTATTCTGTGTGTGGTGTTTGTATTCTATGTGTTTCTTCATTTTTGGGTTGTGTGTCCTTTTTGGCGGAGGGTAAAGAAAAGTGCTGGCAGGAAGAATTTCCAAGGAAGAAAAGAGAAGGCATTGCATTTGAAGAAAATTTGGTAAGTTTTTATGTATCTTAAATCAGCTCCCCTGTAATGTAAAGTCCTTTTTCATCTTCATTTTCATACGAAATTATTTTGCCATTGTAGTAGAATATTCAATATAATGTCATTTGTTTGCTGGCATTTACTTATATCATTTCTACTACAGCAGTAGTATATAGTTCACTCGTCATATTCTGCTTTGTCTGCATATCGTTAGATTTCTGTGTTGTAATCTTTCAATAGAGTTTATTGGATGAGGTAATTGATTTTCTTGTTTCATATTTTCTTGTTTAGTAGTGCTTCATATTTTTGGGTTTCTTAGTATGGAGATTTGTTCATATTTTCTTATTTAGTACTACTGGTTAAACACCCACGAACCCCTCTCTTCACTCTCTCAATGTGGAGTTGCTACTGGATTGAGCCCTTGTTCTTCCAGAAAATGAAATGGGTCCATTGCCCCCAATCAAAATAGATGTACCCTTGTTCAATTCACAGACCCCAGCTTGAATTAGATGGATCTCCTCATTGCTCAGTTTTGTTTCATTTCCACTCAAATTAACAAGTTAGTTTAAGCTTTAGCATTTGATTTTACATCCAAATTTATTATAGGCTGCAATAGTGTTACAAAAATGAGAGGCTACTTGGATGTAGGAAGCGATGCCTATGTTTTTAAGAAGATAGATTGAGTTGGGGTTTTACCATCACAGGGATGGAAGAGAGTTTTTGAACTTAAATTCACTCAATAAAAAAACAAAGACCTTGTTCAAAATAACAATATTATTTATGTTTTTTTTTTTTCAATCGAATAAAAGCCTTATTAAAAGAAGGAAAAGAACACATTGCTGATGTAGACACTTATCTGGACCTGCATGGGTAGCAATATTCTTTTCTGGATATTATATACTGTATCAAAAACTCAACAGCAGATAAAGAAAATACAGTGAATGGCTTAAATAATTAACTCAGATTGACAACAACTAATTGAACACAGAATTAAAGTTACAGCTGAAGATCACTCTCCCAGCACTGTGATATAATCTCCCTCAGATACTTGGGCAAGACCATTAGTATCTCTGTAAGTGCAGATACTCCAATTGTCACACTTTGACTGGAAATCCTTGGGGTCTGATCCCAAGGGTCGCATTTCAAGAAGTTACAAGCCAAGGGAGGATGATTGCTTGGGTACATACATGGTGAGCTTCACTTTAGAACTATAACCCTTGCAGGGTTTGCACTGAATCCATGAGAGGGAGTTGAGCATATCGATTCCCATTAGTTGTTTCAGAACTGGTGTTCCAATCCCAACTTCTACACTATATTCTAGCCCTTCCATTTCTCTACGAGAGGTGGCATTGTCAGTGTTATCAACATGGTAATGGATGTGATTAACAAGATGCTTATCTCCTTCCAGCCCATTCATCAACATTTCCTTCCAACTGGAATTGGAGTTCAGGTTGAGATGAGTGATGAGCAGTTCTGCCCTTCCTCTTCCATGCTCTCAGAGCACCACTTCCTCTCTTGGGCTCGTAGAGCAACAAATTATAAAGCCTCACTACGAACTTGATAGAGGTAACACACCCATGGATAGTTGCCTGGGGCATTCCATAATGGAACATCTTCAAAACATAGTCTCTTCAACAAGATTTGAATGCACATAGAAAATAGTATTTGAGTCTGGTTCCATATATCCCGCTACAGAAACAAAGCCAGTTAATACCTACCCTTCCGGGGCTCTTGGAACCCAAACTGATACTGGTCGTATAAAGTCATTGATGCAGTTTCTCTATACCTGTTAAATACACACTTATATTTCAAATTTCATTTGCGAAATACTAGGAACTAGAGTAACTAGAAATTATGCAGCATATATAAAAGCATGCATGGCAGTCAATGTTTCCAGAAATTCTTGTGATGCATGGCAGTCAATGTTTCCAGAAATTCTTGAGAAACTTTAGTCAACCAGATGCCCTTATACGACTACCAAATCTCATGAGGGACAATCCTGGTATGCTTCAAGAGTGTCTCAAGAGTGTATCTGTGATCTTCAGGGATTCTGTGATAACTAATATACCCAGCAATCATCAGGGCTGACCTACGATTTCACCAGGTTATTCTCCAACATCAAATGCTAGTAGCTATTAAAGGAGCTTGCAATGATCTTCATGTAGGCGACTTAGAGACCTTGCATACCAGTACTGTCCCTCGTGAGATTTGAAATGGGAAATCTGTACTGTGTGATTTAAGAGTGGGAAAACTAAAAACGACTGTAGCAAACTAAAATATGACTTGACAGTTTGCGAGGGATATTACATGAAACCAACCCCTTGGATAGTTTTCTGGGACTTGCAAACGTCTTATATATATTTGTCCTTGGGCTTCTAAGATAGCCTTCATAATACAGGTATTACTAAGAAAAGAAAGAGATTAGAGTGGACAGAAAGATGTCAAATAACATTCTACACAGTGCACCCTTATAAAGCATTGGAGAAGCCCGTCATTACTTCAGTAGAACCAACTAGCCCTTCCACTTATCTTGGTCCTATGAGATGTCTCAAGAAAACATTGAGAAGTAGGAATTAATGGGTTAAATCAAAAGAAAAACATGGACAAACATCAGAAAACAGGAGAACATGATGCAATAGAGGGGGGAAGGAATGTCCACAAAAACTACTCACTTCAATAGCACCAATTAAATGAATTCAACAGTAAAACAAATGCAAACAGACCGACTGAAATTCCGTTGCATTGAAATCAGTTTACAAGATCAGATGGCAAGTTTATTGGCTTCCACTACAAACAAATTCAAATCAAAATAGTCTTGTTCACGGACCTGCAACAAGACAACCAGCACAGCAAAACAAAAACTCTGCAAAATCAAAACAAAGAAAGAAAACTCTTTCTTCAACTCTCTACCGTCCTTGCTGCTCTTTTGTCATGTCCCCATATTAAGGCATTGTTTAAATTAAAGATTTAAACACCATGATAAAGGCGGAAAAAGTTGTCTCCGTCAAATATAGTATTTGTCATCATCAATCGTATTAAATAATATTATTTTATAAATATTTTATATTTATGGTATTTATAAATGATAATATAAATACAAAAATAATATTATCAATATTGATATTATTATTATAATTACAATATAATATAAATTTAAATATTGAATTATATATATGTATATATCATAATAAAAGTAATTACAAATATATACATACACAATAATAATAAAATAGGTATTAAAAGCAAATATAAAATAGTTCACTTTTCATAAGGATTGGGCCTCTATAAGAGACACCGATCTCATGTTTAGTAATTATTAAACAAAAACAAATCATGGTAGAAATTAATAAATCCCGCGTAACAAGCCAGCAGCGGACAGTTTCAAAGAGCAATCGTTGTGATTGTTGGGTCGATGCAGCCCTTCAGGGGTTTTAAATAGAGCGGACCCTCATCCTCAAAGTCAGGGAATGGGAAGAAGAATACAGTCATAAATAATATACACTGCATCAAGCAATCAGTCTCTCTCATCGATCAAACAAATAATATCTTACCATCGACACAGCAATCAAAAGCCTATCAGTCAATCAAGACTCAGCAGTTCAAAATAACCAATATAAATCAAGAGCTCCACAATAAATCAGATCTACACAAAGAAAGAGAATAAGAGGTAAATAAAAGTTTCAGCAGGTAAGTATATTTAACATGCTTATCTTATAATTATTAAATGTAAGATTTGTAAGTTTGGTTTGGTGTAATTTATGTCAAAAATAAAATAACCATAAGTATTATATGGTAGGCATATATCTATATTTATAGATGTGTAAAAATATATTTAAATTATAATAGAATCTATATGTATGTGATTCAGATTTTGGTTAAGTAAGTAAATAAATTTATATGTTGAATAGCTAAAATCCTTAGACAATTAAGTGAATAAAATTGTGAAAGATATGGAACCATGAGGTACATGAATAAACATGAAAACTATGAAAGAAGGCATATGGAAAGCCTCATTATGAAATCATGGCATCTTGTGATCCATGGTGGATCCCAAGATGAGAAACATGGGACAACCTTAGGACACAACTCATGATCCATCCAAGAGAGGTGTTCGAACCTCCTTATTAATCGCCTTTTCGTCCATCATAGTAGGGTGAATTAGGGATGTATATGGAACATAGGTGACCCCAAGTGGATGAAGAACACCGCGTGTTGTGTGAAGTCCCTTGGGCCAAGAGACGAAGAACACCGCATGTAGTGTGAAGCTCTTGGGCCTATGATAATTTATGAGCTCATGATACTTGTGCCCGACGTGAGGTGACTCTCGATGGAATGAAGAATGCCGTGTGTTGCATGAAGTTCCATAGAGCCAAATGGTGAGGAACACCGCATGTAGTGTGAAGCCTTTGGGCCTCTGTAGGGATGAAATGTGCCCTAATACATCCGAACTTAGGTGGAAGACGAGGATGATTAATGAGAAGGAATCAAGAACCCAATCAAGGTGGAGCGTGGGAAGTGTATGAACAAATGATAAGTTGGAAACATTATATAAGGACATGAATATACAATTTGACTATGGATGAATAATGATTATATTGTTAATATGATGAAATGCAAAGAAAATGGAACTCTAATATTCTCTTTTGTGAGTTGAAATTTTGTGCAAGGTTGTGAAAATTTTGACTTGCCGGAAGGGGACATTACAAGTGGTATCAGAGCAGTCATCCTGCCATCCTGTGCGTATATTAGTAACTTATGCAACCATGTGAATATTTTGTGTATGACGTGTATTCTTCATGACTGTTAATATATGTATTGAACTCATTATTAATTATGCTATTAATGTATAATCTCTATGAATCTGGATATATTTAGTATTTGTAATTCTCATCAAGCAATCATGAGGAAGAGCGGGAGAAATACTAGTAGGGTGAGTAGATACTAGATTTATTTCTAAGTATGCCACTCTGAGCTGGCCACTTGGAGCCAAGGGGGTGAGTGACTGCCCTTGGGCTTAGAAAAGAAAATCTACGGGCCTCCTATTGTAGCATTTCTCCAATCCCCACATGGATTGGTTGTTGAAGGAGTTTCAATCATAAGAGGTATGGATTAAGCAGCATGGATAGGGAATGTAGGTACAAATTTATCCACTAAGTACGCCACCCCATGTTGGATAGCCGCATGTCTACCTCTTGGGGCCAAGAGGGATGGTATATCCGCTCTTGGGCTTAGCATGGATAGATTTGGGTGGACCTATCATGTTTCTCATCCAAGTCCTAGTATGATTAAACTTCCACTATGCATTATGGATATGATGTAGTTTACATATTGTGTATACTTTAGTATTACATGTGTTCATGTGTATACTTGGTGACCTAGGATCGGTGGATGGGTCCACGGTGTAGTATGGGATGCACCGAATCCCCTTTCCAATTGTCTGATAGTATACTTATATGTATTAATGCAAATTATGTGTATTCATTACCTTGTGACTTATGTATTCGAGTATATACTCTATAACTTGTATTTGCATGCGCGGGTATGCTCCATGTATTTATGCTTCATTTGTATACTCCATGCCTTACATCTGTTTATATGTATCATGCTTTTATGAGTATTACTTCATGCTTCCTATCTATGTGTATTTACGTATATTCTTGTGTGTGTTCACATATTTTACTTCATGCTTCCTATCTATGTGTTTATGCGTATTCTTGTGTGTATTTACGCTCCTTATCTATGTAATCTTGTGTATTTTTGCGTATTGCTTCATACTTGTATGCTCCCTTTTGGTATGCTTGCTCATGTTGATGAATGTGTGTTTCTGATATCTGATATATATTCTCGGCATGTATACTTCAAGCTCCATATGTGTTCATACGCATGCTACTTAGACATTCATGTGCATGTTTTATGTGTATACTTCATTGAGTGTATTTGTATGCAAATGTATACTCTATGACTTTATATTTGTATACTCTGACCTTGTATGCTCTATGATTTGGATACAAATGTATACTCTATGAACATGTATGCTCTATGACTTTACAATTGTATTCAAGTGTATGCTCTATGACTTTGCAACTGTATTCAAGTGTATACTCTATGACTTTGTATTTGTATTTGAGTGCATACTCTATGATTGTATTTGTATTTTGAGTGTATACCCTATGCTTTGTATTTGTATGTGAGTGTATACTCTATGCCTGGTATTTGTATTTGAGTGTATACTCTATGACTCGTATTTGTGTAACTTGTGATTGTATAATCTATGACTTATATTTGTATGACTTGTGATTGTGTACTCTATGACTTGTATTCGAGTGTATACTCTATAACTTTGTAATTGTATTTGAGTGTATGCTCCATGACTTGGATTGTATTTATAATTGAGTGCATACTATATGACTTGTATTTGAGTGTATTCTCTATGTATTCAATTGTATACTTTGGGACTGCGTATATTTGAGTGAATACTCCATGACTAAATGTGTTCAAATGTATACTACATGATTTATGTATGTACTCCATGACTTATGCACACTTTTCGTGCGTATACTTGCATGTTACATGTATGCTTCATGCCTTATGCATTGTGTACGTATACTTTGTATGCTTCATGCTTTGTGTATCAAGTGAGCACTATGTGTTTTATGTATATTTGTGTATTTCATACTAAGTTCATGCTTCATATACTTTGGTGTATCATAAGTTGTGTATGCTTCATATACTATGTGTATTTATGATTTGTGTTTCATATTGTGTGCATATACTTCAACATGGATCTTCTCTCTTCTATCGTAAATTATCATCACACTATCTTATTATCATCATTAAACACTTCTACAATCTACCTTCTCTACAATATCATTAGGTTTATCTTTCCAAATTTTCAAGATGTCTCGTCACTTATTGGAATCTTAGAATCTCAATACTCTCAAATCTTCTTTAGCATCGAAAATATTTTCATCGTCTAAACCCATGTTTTCATCTATGATACTGGCATCACGTCATTACATCAAACAAATGCTTATCTATACATTGAACATTCATTAGACTTTCCAAGTATTCTTTGATCACAAATTCTCTTTCATGGAATCACAATAGTTTTCTCTACACTAAAACAATATTCATTCTGGATCAAATCCATGATTTCGTCTCAACATAATGGAAGCTAGATGTTAAAAGTGCAAAGTAATGAAAGAACTCGTTGTGATTGCTTGAGGACAAGCAATTTTGAGTGAGGAGGGCTGTCATGTCCCCATATTAAGGCATTGTTTAAATTAAAGATTTAAACACCATGATAAAGGCGGAAAAAGTTGTCTCCGTCAAATATAGTATTTGTCATCATCAATCGTATTAAATAATATTATTTTATAAATATTTTATATTTATGGTATTTATAAATGATAATATAAATACAAAAATAATATTATCAATATTGATATTATTATTATAATTACAATATAATATAAATTTAAATAAAGAATTATATATATGTATATATCATAATAAAAGTAATTACAAATATATACATACACAATAATAATAAAATAGGTATTAAAAGCAAATATAAAATAGTTCACTTTTCATAAGGATTGGGCCTCTATAAGAGACACCGATCTCATGTTTAGTAATTATTAAACAAAAACAAATCATGGTAGAAATTAATAAATCCCGCGTAACAAGCCAGCAGCGGACAGTTTCAAAGAGCAATCGTTGTGATTGTTGGGTCGATGCAGCCCTTCAGGGGTTTTAAATAGAGCGGACCCTCATCCTCAAAGTCAGGGAATGGGAAGAAGAATACAGTCATAAATAATATACACTGCATCAAGCAATCAGTCTCTCTCATCGATCAAACAAATAATATCTTACCATCGACACAGCAATCAAAAGCCTATCAGTCAATCAAGACTCAGCAGTTCAAAATAACCAATATAAATCAAGAGCTCCACAATAAATCAGATCTACACAAAGAAAGAGAATAAGAGGTAAATAAAAGTTTCAGCAGGTAAGTATATTTAACATGCTTATCTTATAATTATTAAATGTAAGATTTGTAAGTTTGGTTTGGTGTAATTTATGTCAAAAATAAAATAACCATAAGTATTATATGGTAGGCATATATCTATATTTATAGATGTGTAAAAATATATTTAAATTATAATAGAATCTATATGTATGTGATTCAGATTTTGGTTAAGTAAGTAAATAAATTTATATGTTGAATAGCTAAAATCCTTAGACAATTAAGTGAATAAAATTGTGAAAGATATGGAACCATGAGGTACATGAATAAACATGAAAACTATGAAAGAAGGCATATGGAAAGCCTCATTATGAAATCATGGCATCTTGTGATCCATGGTGGATCCCAAGATGAGAAACATGGGACAACCTTAGGACACAACTCATGATCCATCCAAGAGAGGTGTTCGAACCTCCTTATTAATCGCCTTTTCGTCCATCATAGTAGGGTGAATTAGGGATGTATATGGAACATAGGTGACCCCAAGTGGATGAAGAACACCGCGTGTTGTGTGAAGTCCCTTGGGCCAAGAGACGAAGAACACCGCATGTAGTGTGAAGCTCTTGGGCCTATGATAATTTATGAGCTCATGATAATTGTGCCCGACGTGAGGTGACTCTCGATGGAATGAAGAATGCCGTGTGTTGCATGAAGTTCCATAGAGCCAAATGGTGAGGAACACCGCATGTAGTGTGAAGCCTTTGGGCCTCTGTAGGGATGAAATGTGCCCTAATACATCCGAACTTAGGTGGAAGACGAGGATGATTAATGAGAAGGAATCAAGAACCCAATCAAGGTGGAGCGTGGGAAGTGTATGAACAAATGATAAGTTGGAAACATTATATAAGGACATGAATATACAATTTGACTTGGATGAATAATGATTATATTGTTAATATGATGAAATGCAAAGAAAATGGAACTCTAATGTTCTCTTTTGTGAGTTGAAATTTTGTGCAAGGTTGTGAAAATTTTGACTTGCCGGAAGGGGACATTACATCTTTTCCCTTCCTGCGAAGCTACCACCATACAAGCAAGAAATGATGAATAACTATAAGCATTCCCTGCTAGCATTGAAGTATGTTGTTCAAGCATAACCTCTTAGTGCATCTTCCCTTTAGTGTTGTTCCATAGAGTCTAGAAACAAAGCATTGGAGGAATCAAAGCATCAATGCGAAACACAGATGCTCATAATAAGCAGTTGGAAAAGAAAGTAAAGTCAGTCCCCCTAGGAGACCATTTGATAACAATGTAGAAGAGTGAATGAAAGAAAGCAATTATGTTGAATGTCCATAGATGAGTCAATGATGAGAAGAGGTATATATCAGACTCTGAAATATGACTTGCAATGATAAAAGAAAAGCTGCAGCTAAATCATCTCCTATTCCACAAAGCAATAGAAGTAAATACAAATTGCTGTATCTAGTAAACCTTGAGACACATCTAGGTTACCATTTGCAACACTCATGATATTTTAAAAACATCCTTAGAAAATTCCTGAAGCATTGCACCTTATACAACCACAAAGGGACTTCAGAAAGTTTTCGATTTCCATCAGTTTTTTGTATAGCATAACTGAAAACTCTATTGTAGTTCTTCAATTTCCATTTTCTTTTGCATTTTCCCACACAAAAAAAAACCACCATTCTGGTTATTGACCTTAAAATTGGGATATTTTTCTTAGACAAACGTACTTTGTTCACAAGAGAGTGGAAAAGAGGAGTCCATTGATGTTGAGGCCTCCTCCAAAAGAAAACGCATTAGCCTTCCTTTAGAAGAAATTAGTGGGTGTTCTTCATAATCTTTTTGTGTTTAAGATTTAGAATCTGAAACTAAACAAAGGTCTCTAATGCAGTTTGAATTCAAACCATCTTAAGTAGTGGTCCTATTTCTTTGGGGTGGTTTTTCCCATTGCTTTGCTCACCTTCTATGTGGGGTGCTGCTGCTCGTCTTAGGGATTGTTTATTGGTGTTCTTTGTTTGTGTTGGACTTGTTCCTTCTGGTTCTAGCTGATCCTTTGCTGTTCTAGTTTCGTGTCTTGTTTAACTCATGTCCTTGACCTGTTTAACTGGTTGTACAAAAGTTTGAGCCCTTTGGGAAACCCATCTGTTATGAGCTTTGATTTAAAAACGATTACCCATAAATTAAAATATACTTTAAAGATGCACTTGAATGAGAAACAATTTAGCCCATAATAGAACTCCAGACAAGAGAAGCGTGCCCAAACACATAGTGCAGTATTACTATTTATAAATGTCTATCTTCTTTTAAATAAACTCAGAAAACATGGGAATCTTGAATCTTGGTCACTGCTCCAAATGTTTTGGAAACTATTAATATTCTTATGTAACTGCCTGCCGATTAATGCAGACCCGTACGCACAGCACACTCCTCCTCCCAATACTTCCCCTCAAGTATAATACCGCCCAGAAATTTAGGCTCCACTCATATTAAATTCCTATGAAACTTGAAACTGTTCCCACTTAAATGAGACCCCAGGTTAAAATTCATTCCTATGTTTTATTATTATCTGCTTTATTCTGTGACTACATTTGATTGCAACTTGTCCAGGTGTGTCCCCAAATAAATGTCAATATGTTACATACAAGATTGGAAAAATACCATCTAATTCCTTCTTACCATGCCAATGTGTTTTTCTGTGTGGAATTTTTTTTCATCGTGCATAGACTCAGATTATTTCCAGGCTATGACTATTTCAATTTCTACTTTGGAGTAGTGGCCATATACAATTTGCACTATTTCTACCTCATTTACCAAAAGTAGATGGACCGTTGTAGGTGGACTATTCATTTGAAGCAGGGGAGAAAGAACTGGGGACATTTACAATTCAGTAAGGTCATGTTTGCAATTTATTTTGATTGTTATGCTTATGTGGTGATGTTACTATTGTTGATTTTTGTTCGTCTCAAAAATGTAAAAGTTTACTAAAAATATAAATAGCAAATTGAGGGTAGTATTTTTGGATAGTAAATGTACACATCATTTGATAATTTTGATGTGAAGTTTGATTAATTTTAGTTGTGAAATGTACAATGTGCAGGGTTCACTTGGATTGCACGAAATAAATTTACTCTTAGGAAGTTTATTCCAATTAAAAGATATCAATATCTTAGTTAGAAATGCTTTTGTATAGTGTAAAAACTTAAACATAAAGTTCAAAGGAAGACTTAAATTCCTTGTAAACATTGCTCAACAATTATAATTAATAAAATATAAATTATTTTTTGAGGAGGGATAGAAATATCCCTCTATAAACTCTTTAAGGATGGCCATGGACATCCTTGAAGAGGTCTCTCACAATCTTTTCATGATATTTTTAATTTTTCTATTTTAATTAAAGTTATTTTATTGTTATGTTAATCAAATAAATATTTTATTTTATTGCTAACTAAACAATTACATAACTTTATTTAGTGTGAAATGTACAATGTGCAGGGTTCACTTGGATTGCACGAAATAAATTTACTCTTGGGAAGTTTATTCCAATTAAAAGATATCAATATCTTAGTTAGAAATGCTTTTGTATAGTGTAAAAACTTAAACATAAAGTTCAAAGGAAGACTTAAATTCCTTGTAAACATTGCTCAACAATTATAATTAATAAAAGATGAATTATTTTTTGAGGAGGGATAGAAATATCCCTCTATAAACTCTTTAAGGATGTCCATGGACATCCTTGAAGAGGTCTCTCACAATCTTTTCATGATATTTTTAATTTTTCTATTTTAATTAAAGTTATTTTATTGTTATGTTAATCAAATAAATATTTTAATTTATTGCTAACTAAACAATTACATAACTTTATTTAGTGTGACTATGGTGTTTATTGTGCAACATTGTTAATGGCATTCACTCTTGTTCATATATTTTAATATTTTTAGTATTTTTAGGTAAACTATTTGGTCTTTTTTATTTTTCTTTAAAATGGAGGAGTTTGCATCCTTATAACTATTTGTTATGCTTAGGTATTCACGATGCTGTTGATTTCATTGTTGATTTTATTTTAAAATATATGTTTATTCATCTCATAAATGAACGTTTCCTATAAGAATATAAATAATAGGTTAAAGGAAGTGTTTACATGGTAAATATACACATTGTTTGATGATTTTGACATTGAAGTTTTTTTGAGGTTAGGTGTGAAATATATAGTGCTTAGGATTCATTTGGATTGTGCATGCTATTTGGTGATATTAATTCTCTTGTTGATCTCAAAAATGTAAAAGTTTACTAAAAATATAAATAGAAAGTTGAGGGAAGTTCTTTTGGATAATAAATATACACAACATTTGAGGTTAAAGGAAGTGTTTACCAGGTAAATATACACATTGTTTGATGATTTTGACATTGAAGTTTTATTGAGGTTAGGTGTGAAATATATAGTGCTTAGGATTCATTTGGATTGTGCATGCTATTTGGTGATATTAATTCTCTTGTTGATTTTTGTTGATCTCAAAAATGTAAAAGTTTACTAAAAATATAAATAAAAAGTTGAGGGAAGTTCTTTTGGATAATAAATATACACAACATTTGCTGATTTTGATGTGAAGTTTTATTAATTTAGGTGTGAAAAGTACAATGTGTAGGGTGCACTTGGATTGCAATAAAATAAATCTACACTTTGGAAATTTATTCTAATTAAAAGATATCAATTACTTAGTTGGAAATGCATTTGTGTGAAGACTAAAATTCCTGGTATTTACATTGCTTAACTTGTGTAATTAATAAAATATGTATTATTTTTTGAGGAGTGGTAGAAATATCCCTTCATAAACTCTTAAAGTATGGCCATGGACATCCTTGGAGAGGTCTCATTCTTTTTATGTTATTTTTAGTTTTTATATTTTTGTTGTTCCTATATTAATCAAATAAATGTTTTATATGTAGCTTATTTATTGATAATTAAACAATCACATTACTATATTTAGTGTGCATAATAATGTGTCTACCCATGCATCATTATTAGCCACATTAACTTTGGTGAGTGATGATTTTAATGGAATATGGCAAAAATGGTGTGCATAATAAGGGTTAGTGACATACTATCATATGAGTGTAATGGCATTTATGTGGAACATTCATCATGGCTAGTGTGCATCAAACTCTTATAGTGTTCCTAATGTTCTTATGTATGCAATATGGTTAGTGTCATTCACTCTTATTCATGATGATCATGATTTTCATGTGAAGGGTATAATGGAAAAAATGTCATTGATTTGTATGTGCTTCATTTGAAGGTTCTTCAAACTCGTATGGTGTGCCTAGTGTGCTAGTTATGCATTACGATGAGTGGCATTGACTCTCTTAGTCGTGATGACTGTATGGCTTTTTGCGTGAAGAGTCTAATGATGAATGTCATTAAGTTGTATAGGTTTTCTTTGAAGATTGCATCAAACTCCTATGGTGCATGCTTAGTGTGGTTGAGTGATATGGACTCTTATTCATGATGATTGTATGGCTTTTGTGTGAAGGGTCTAATGATGAATATGTCACTAAGTTGTATGGGGCTTTTTAATGTTGCAACAAATGCCTAGTGCAATTATTCCTGCATCATGGTTGAGTGACATTAAATCTTATGCAAGATGATTATATGCATTTTGAGTGAAGGGTCTAATAAAATATGTGATGAAGTTCATGAAATGATGAATATGTCACTAAGTTGTATGGGGCTTTTTAATGTTGCAACAAATGCCTAGTGCAATTATTCATGCATCATGGTTGAGTGACATTAAATCTTATGCATGATGCTTATATGCATTTTGAGTGAAGGGTCTAATAAAATATGTGATGAAGTTCATGAATCATAATTATTGCATGACTTTATAATGATGAATATATGGCATTGCGTTGTATGGGTTTTGTTTGAAAGTTGCATCAAACTCCTTTATTGTTCCTAGTGTGTTTGTTCATGCATGAAACTCTTACAGTGTTCCCAGTGTTCTTATATATGCATTATGGTTGGTGACATCACTCTTGTGCATGATGATCATGACTTTCATTGAGTTGTAAGGTTTTTATTTCAAGGTTCTTCAAACTTCTATGGTGTGGTTTGTATGTTTGTTCTTGCAATATGATTAAGTGGCATTAAGTCTTTCTTATTCATGATGATTGTATGGCTTTTGTGTGAAGGGTTTTACGATGAATATGTCACTAAGTGGTATAGGTTTTCTTTGAAGGTACATCAAACTCCTATGGTGTGCCTATTGCAATTATTCATGCATCATAGTTAAGTGACATTAAATCTTATGCATGATGCTTATATGCATTTTGAGTGAAGGGTCTAATAAAATATGTGATGAAGTTCATGAATCATAATTATTGCATGACTTTATAATGATGAATATATGGCATTGCGTTGTATGGGTTTTGTTTAAAAGTTGCATCAAACTCCTTTATTGTTCCTAGTTGTTCATGCATGAAACTCTTACAGTGTTCCCAATGTTATTATATAGGCATTATGGTTGGTTGTGCATGATGATCATGACTTTCATGGGAAGGATATGTCATTGAGTTGTAAGGTTTTTATTTCAAGGTTCTTCAAACTTCTATGGTGTGGTTTGTATGTTTGTTCTTGTAATATGATTAAGTGGCATTAAGTCTTTCTTATTCATGATGATTGTATGGCTTTTGTGTGAAGGGTTTTACGATGAATATGTCACTAAGTGGTATAGGTTTTCTTTGAAGGTACATCAAACTCTTATGGTGTGCCTAGTGTGTTTGTTCATACATTATGGTTGAGTGATGATGACTCTTATTCATGATGATTGCATGGATTTTGTGTGAAGGGTCTAATGATGAATATAAAACTTAGTGTATGTGTTTTCTTTGAAGGTTGCATCAAACTCCTATGGTGTGCTTGTTCATACATTATGGTTGAGTGAGATTGACTCTTATTCATGATGGTTGTATGTCTTTTGTGTGAAGGGTTTTACGATGAATATGTCACTAAGTGGTATAGGTTTTCTTTTAAGGTACATCAAACTCCTATTGTGTGCCTAGTGTGTTTGTTCATACATTATGGTTGAGTGACGTTGACTCTTATTCATGATGATCGTATGGATTTTGTGTGAAGGGTCTAATGATGAATATATCACTAAGTTGTATGGATTTTCTTTGAAGGTTGCATCAAACTCCTATGGTGTGCTTGGTGTGCTTGTTCATACATTATGGTTGAGTGAGATTGACTCTTATTCATGATGGTTGTATATCTTTTGTGTGAAGGGTCTAATGATAAATATGTGACTAAGTTGTATGGGTTTCTTTGAAGGTTGCATAAAACTCCGATGATGTGCTTGGTATGCTTGTTCGCACATTATGGTTGAGTGAGATTGACTCGTATTCATGATGATTGTATGAATTTTGTGATAGGTCTAATTATGAATATGTTATTAAGTTGTATGGGTTTTCTATGAAGGTTGCATCAAACTCCTATGGTGTGTCTGATGTGTTTGTTCATACATTATGGTTGAGTGAGATTCTCTCCTATGATTCTTTGGGTTTTGTTTCAAGGGTCTAATGATGAATATGTCACTAAGTTGTATGGGTTTTTCTTTGAAGGTTGCATCAAACTCCTATGGTGTGCCTAGTGTGCTTTTTCAAACATTATGGTTGAGTGAGATTGTCTCATGATTTTTTGGGTTTTGTTTCAAGGGTCTAATGATAAATATGTCACTAAGTTGTATGTGTTTTCTTTGAAGGTTGCATCAAACTCCTATGGTGTGCCTAGTGTGCATGTTAATACATTATGGATTAGTGATATTGACTCTTATTCATGATGATTGTATGGATTTTGAGTGAAGGGTCTAATGATGAATATGTCACGAAGTTATAGGGGTTTCTATGAAGGTTGCATCAAACTCCTATTGGTGTGTCTAGTGCGTTTGTTAATACATTATGCTTGAGTGACATTGATTGTTATTCGTGATGATTGTATGGCTTTTGTGAGACCATTTTATTTCGTCGGAAGGCATAGTATGCTATTGTTCTTATCTATTGTATTATCATGATGAGCCATTGTACATTCTATGTCAGTACTTGTTTAGATTTGAATTGATGTACTCATTTGATACTTGCATATATCTCTTTAGGCATGTGATGTGTTAGCCATTATTATGATGATGAATACGTTATGATCAAATGTCATCTAATGTGTCATTTTGATATCTTGTGAAAAGGTTTATTTTATGGTGAAATGCTATGATTCAACATTAAGTAAAATTGTGATCTTACATTAAGAAATGTTTCTCATTCATTAAATCTAGTATTATTAATTTTGAAACGAAGAGTTGCTATATGCTTATTGTAAGGAAGTTGTTATTGATGAATTTAATTGATGTCGTCTGTTGTTGCTTCGGCTTGTGATAACAACTAACATCTAAAACGAGCGTGTAGTTATTTATTAGCCACTAGAAATGGGGAAAACACATGGAGACCCTATTGTGAAGTAGCCAGTTGAGCCAACCAAGTCTATTTGGAGACTTAGATCCCATGTGTTGTAATATGTTTTGTCGCATGTTGTGTGGCATAAAATCTATGTTTATTGTGTGTTGTGTGGCGTAAAATCAATCAATTCTTTTTGTTTTCTTATGAGGTTGCAAAATAATTCACTAAGGCACTCATTGCATAACACTTAATCCTAAGGAACTAAGACATAAGGCTATGGTCTTGGCATATTTTGGAGGGCATAATTAATAAAAAAATTAATTTTTGAAAATCTTTATTTTCACCCAAAATAGGGTGACGAAATTTTTGAAGTGATGAGTAAAAAAAATGTGTGTTGCGAGAACCTAAGGGTGGATAAAAGGAGCCCTCATAAAAAGACAATTGTCTACTTCTCAACAAGAGAGGTGACCAGGACTTGATTTTATTTTATTTATGTTTTAGGAAAAGTGGGGATGCTTTTTGCTGGTCTACTATAATTTTTTTTCCCGTATGCATTAACTACTGGATCACCTGCTCTAATCTCTTTACCTTCTAGAGGTAAATGCTCTACATGGGAGCTTAGCTATTGGAAAAGAATAATCTGGAGGAATAAGGGATATTTGTGGATTTAGATATGTGTCCTCCAAGTGTTGTGCAAGGGTCTAGGTAGGCATCAACCCTTTGTTAAATCCCTGAATTAGTAGAACCTTTAAAATTGCATGTGAATTAAACTTTGTTGTGGATTTTTATAGAAAACTACGTGGGAAAATAAATTTTGGTTAATTGCTATTGTATGAGTTACAAAATGAATTTGTTTTCTATTAGTGTTGTGCAATTGTATTGTGGGATGTCAATAGTCTTTCCTCTCCATTGATGATAGCACTCCTTGTTGGGGTAGAGAGTGAGTATATTTCCTTTTTGGGAGAATCTAACTAAGAGTACCCACTGGTTGGGAGAATTTAGCTGGGTAAGAGTACCCATATGAAATTTATTCCAATAAATGTTCTTATGAATAAAGTGTGGGAATAATTCTGGGTGTGAATACATTTGTGTAGTGAAATGGAGTAGAGGGTTATGTTGTGAATGGAGTGACAAGGTGCAATTGAGGAAGAGATGGATGTGAAAATAATTCTCTGAAAATTTTTGTTGCTTCTCCCTACAAGTTGATGTCCCATCTCCCCCTCTAAAGAGGGATTCATTGGGAATTTCTCTAAGTGCAGTCTTGTGATCATTGATGTGTCTTGTTATGTGTATAACTGTGTTTTGATGTTGGGTATACATGTTGTGTGAAATTGTGTTTTCTAGTTGTTTATTTGTGTTCTAAGATTGAGTGTTGCTATCATACCAGAGTTGTGATTTTGGTGTACTTTTTTCTACCTGGTCTCCATGTGTTTTCCCCAAGCTTGGGGGTGGACAGTTGTTGTCCTAGGTTGGGAGGTGAGCTCCCACTGGCTATGCAAAGAGTTTTAGTTTATGATGCAGAAACTTGTAGGTCAAAGTAAAGAAGAATTGTTGCTATGTCATTTTGAAATATGGAGCTTAGAGGAGACTAAGATCCTATAGGAGAGAAACCTATTGAGTTTCTAATGCTATGGGAAGGGAATATAGAGAGTTGTGTAATAAACTATTTTAAATCTAAGATGTATGATTAATTCTCTATGGGATAGTGGAAATAGCCTTGGTATAATTATGTAAATTGTTCATAATATAATATGTCCACACTTCTTGGAATATAAAATGTTCTGAAAGGAATGGAGGGATACTTGTTAATTCTATACATATATATTGCATAAATCATCTTGTAGTTTAGTATATCTAAAGTGAAACATGAGTGTTCTGTTGCAATAGTAGTGAGATCTAAAAAAAAGTAAAATAGTACAATGTAAGAGAAGGAATGAAACAACACAAAAAACAAGGTAATATAATATGCATAAAAAAAATGCATGTGTATGTCTTACATAGGAGTTGTTGGGTATCAAAATTGTATTTATTTATATTTTCATGTACATGTGTTGTTGTGAAATAAACAACATATTATCCTTCTTATATTTGTAGCATAACATGACCTTAAGAAGAGAAGAAGGAACATGAGTTATCTTCTTTCTTTACAACATGGTGTCAACATCTTATAGTTGTTTGAGTTTGCAACATGCCCTGTAAAGGGCAGCTAAAGTAGGTAGTTAAAGTCCTTGTTGTTGCTTTAAACAACCCTGTGGGGGGCGCGGTCACATGCAAGTCGTGGCCTTCCTTTTTGAGAGGGTTCAACCCTAGCAGGGTATAAAATAGTGTTGGCTATCTCATAGCCCTCCCTCACCCAGAAGACCTCCAATACCTCAGCGACCCACAAACAAGCAATAACACAAAAAGAAAAAAATAATAATGAAACTCTTATCAATATATACAACTGACCCAGCGTTACCCTTTTCTTCATCACTATCTCTATGACTTTCTCACATTTTGTATTGGATGTTCACACTGTAGCACAAAAAAATAAAAGAAGATAGGGTTACTCTTATAAAAGATGCAAGAAAATGAAAATGACTAAAATCTTGTCACAGCAACCAACTTAGTGAAAACTTAAATATACACACATACAAACATATATAAAAAAGAAACAAAAGAGAAATGAGATTTCAAGACTCTATCTCAGGCCACCCCTTTTCTATGGCAGCACCAGAATAATCTAGATGCCAACAAACCAACCGAATAGAGTTATGGGAGACCCAGCAAGAAATAAACAAATAGTTTGATGAGAAAACTTTCTCCTTAGATGTGCAAATCCCATGCTTGGCACCTTCTCAGCCTCCTCCCTGGACGTTGCTTCCATATAACTCTCGAGTCTTTCCTTGGCTGTGTAGCATAGCTGAGGGGTGGGCATAGTGTCTCTGGCAGCCAGACTTAGGTGACTATAGGTAAAACAAATATACAAAGGAAATGTATCCAATGTAGGGTGCACTTTAGGGTTAGGGATCCCTCGAATCTTCTAGAGAAAACCAACATACAAGCGCCTTGTTTTAAAATATATTTACTATCCTCCTTGTTTAGACAATGACAATTTAATCTAAGTTTAATTTGTTTTGTTGTTTTCTCATGATGAATATTCTTATGGATGTTGATTATTTTCCAAATCATCATTATAACGTAAGTAATGTTTGAAGTAGGCGTAGAAGTGTATAAATGGTGGTATAATATAGTTTTGAGAATTTTAAAAAATAAACCTTCAGAATCTCATAATCATTTTGGTATATTCTCTTAAAGAAAGTAAAATATATATACACTATGATATTGTGTATTTTTTTTTGTATCTTAAAGTAAGTTGTTTATTATGTCATGCCTTGGTGTAGAGTTCTAAGAGTCTAAATGATTGAAATGTTTTATCAATAGGTGAAATAAATTTTATTACCATTAGGAATTGTATTTTAAATTGTCACACCCTTTTAAATCGTCATAAGATCTATAGCACTAAGCTAGGCACGTGAACCCTACCTTTGAACTTAATATTAGGTTTTCCAATAACAAAAAAAATAAATATATATATTTTACTTGTGTCATGTACCCTTTTAGGTTAACCTCATCACATTGAATTTTTCAAAAATGGCTTCGACTCACCCTTTTGCGATAAATCCCTCCCATGCCTACGGGCGACGTGCCTATCATTGTCTTCACAAAGTAATGGAAACAAGTGTGCATAGTGTTATGTTATGTTAAGCATGATATGACTAGTTTAAATGCACAATTTTTTTTTAGTTTTGTCTTATGTTCATAAGAGGTAATTGGGTGAAAGTTAAGAGGTGTGTCACACTTTGAGCCAATCAAAAAATTCTGAGCAGAAGGTTTATGGGTAGTGTTATGACATATTCACAACATCACCCCATCAAACATGGGGACCCTCACTTTTTTTGAGCTTTTGGCTGTGAGTCCACTCAGAATTCCATGCATGAGTAGAAGTGTTGGTAGGAATTGAAATGTCTAACTTAGTACATAGAAGAGGAGGAATGTCCACTGAGGCATGAGCAAATGATTGATTTACAAAGATGGTGAAACTCTAAACTGAAGCCAAATTTATGCATCGTATGGCGAAAGCCCGTCTAAGCCTGAGGGTCTATTGGAGCGGAGAAATTAAATGAAGATGTAATCACTTGAAACATTGATTTATGCAGAGCCATATCGAAAGTCCACCTAAGCGGACATTATTAATCATTGTGCAATATACAAAGAGTTTCCAAACGATGCACAAGGCAATAAAAACTCTGCCTAAGCGCATCACTAACAGTGATTTGCAAGAGATAAGTATCAAAATATGCATGAAGTGCACAAATATCCGCTCGGGCGCTTGTTTAAGATTGAATTGCAAAATTCCAAAATACATAGAATGTGCAAATGTCTGCCAAATGCACTTTTAATCACGTTCTCTAACTCATTATGGTTCGACAGATTTGCCCAAGCGGACATTCAAAGAGGAATTGCAAACTTAGAATTTGTGCAAAGGATATTAAATGGTCCGCCATTCACGTTGAAGTATCTCACAACATCTTTTGACAATATGGAGCATTTAAGAGGTCATTCTTATGCATGTCTGGATTCAAGTCATATTTTCTATGTTTAGTCACACCTCAGAGCAAATAAAGATCTACCAAAACACACGATAGGAGAGATAATGCAAATTTAGCCTTATGCAATGAGAGTCGACGACCCCACTCAGCGTACGTTTCTTGGAAGAATCTTGTATTTTAGTGTTTTCGGTGTAGACAACATAGAATTCACCCATCTGCATAGTCATTCAGAATGATCGCTTGGGCACCTGGCGGAAGTTTATACGCATGGTGGAGATATTTCAAATTATATGAGGCACATTCTTTGGCCTGCTCAATGATCTCTATCTCTCATTATTCACAAATCGTGCATGGCCAGTTTGGTAGATTTGCCTAAGTGGGTATTTGGAGAAATGTTTTAAATCAAATGGCCCACCAAGGTGTATTCCTATCTCCATTTTGCAATTCGTATCTTCCATCTTATAAGCGACGGGTTCAATATCTTTTGGCAGTATGAAACATTCAAAAACCCACTCAAGCGCCGGTCTAAAATAGATGAGCATTACACAAAAAATTCAAAAGGCTTGCTCAAAGGATCACATTTGGGAATCTAATGTTTACTAAACTTAGTCCCTCGCATCTGAGCTCAAAAATCCCACCTAATAGCAAATTTGAAATCACTTGATGCTTTCTAAGATTGGAGTTATATATGCAAGGAGCATTCAGGGGTCCGCCTTAAGGCTTGGCAGTGACTACTTAGCTTAATGCAAATTTTTTCTTATGCACGGTACATCTAAACTCTCGCCTAAGCTCATTCTCATAGCTAACTTGTTGACCCCAAATTTGCATGATAATTTGCAATATTCGCTCTGAGCGTGTGATGTTGATCACATTACAAGAGGAGAAATTTTGAGTGCTGGGTGTTACGATTTGAAAGTCCGCCTTGGGTGTTTGTGCGGTGGTTATTTTTTCTAAAAGTGGTGCCATGACTTGAACATAATAAATTGTCTTTTCTAAGTTTGGACCTCCACGCATATTTTAAAGGACTCACATATTGCAAACTTTGCATGATATATAAAGCATTTGTTTAGGTTCTCATAGGGGTGTTCGTGATTCAAAATTCATGCATCTTGACAGAAGTTTTCTAAGGTCTGGAAGCAAGTTATATGTATCTCCTGCTATGCACGCATACCCAAGTTCAACACTAGGATTGTTCCAAGCTTGCAAAGGTAAAGATAAGTATTGGGATATCAAATGAAATTGCCTAAAGTCCTTTAGCGGCTATAGGATTGACATGCAGTAAGTATTTGTTGATAACCTCATTCCTTAAATTCACTGTTGACACAATTTCAGGAGCAGATTTTGGCAATTAAAAGAGGCAAATTGGGGCTGTGTTTGTTGACTGGCATTATTAGGAAGCCATTCAAGTTTTATTTTTCACAAGTTTACATTTTGTGGCTTTTCTTAAAATAAAGCGAGGTAATCTGAAAGCACAAATTTAATTTATCCCGCATGCATTGTGTGGTTAAATTTGTCTTATTTACTTATTAAGCTTGCTAATGTCTGGATGTTCATACAGGTGAGTGATGAATGCAAAAGACAGATAGGTATTGATGAGGAGCGATATGAAGGGGACATGGCCAGAAATGAAGATCACGTCAAAATGGCGAAACCTTGGCGACACTAATCTGGGGAGAACCAACATGGAGGAGATTTGACAAAGCTTACACAAACCCAATCCTTCAGATGTGATCAAGCGAATGTTAAAAAATGGAATTGTGCAAGCTACTTGTTTCCCGCCTACAATGCTAAGTCTAGAGCTGATGTTAGAATGCGCCAAACATTATAATCAAGAAAAGAGATGCATTGTGACCAGAGATGGCAAAGTATTGGCTCATCTGAGGAAGGAAGCAATCGCAGAGGCTTTTGACATTCCCTCGCACAAGACTACTACTTTATGTACCAAAGAGTCTACTCTGCAACTTTATTTGGCTGGACCTGAAAAGTGCATGGAAGTGATAAACAACAACTGGTTGGTATAACCAAGGCCACATGTGATTAGAGTGCCTAAGAAGCTTCACAAATCTGACTTCCATTAGGAAATCAATTATATGGTTGTATTCCTAAACTGCATCATGGGTTGCCCACAATCAACAAATTTTGAGTATTGTATGTTCTTCTTCATTGAAGAAATCATAAGTGGAAAGAGGATGATAGATTGGGCCGAAATGATCAGCAGCAATATTGATGATCAGTTGAAGAGTTTGCAGGAGACAAAAACATTTTATATGAGCTCATATGTTATATATATGCTTGCTAGGAGAGAGAGGTACCCAGGACTGAATTGCAAAGGGAGAGTTCGAAATGAAGATGGACAATTCAAAGTTTATGATTGTTATCATCAGCTGCACCTACAAGATATATCTCATTATAGGAGGTTTAATGATGCCTTTTCCAATCACATTGTCAGATTATTGTAGGGCAACACATGCAAGAGATTGTCGAAGGAGGCTATGAATTTTGTAGCAAAGTATGGAAAGTGGTTTATTCAATTTCCAAGATTCACATACATCCGTGTTGAGGGATATTCATCATTGCCTTACAGGTTGCCAAGATATCCTACAGCAAAATGGTGTTGTTAGAAGTGACAGGACAACTAGTTGCATTTGACAAAATTCAAAGAAAAAGAAAGAAGACTACAACAAAGTTTCTAATTAGCATTGGAAGGCTGGAAACTTGTATGTCATTGCAGGAAGCTGAAAATTTAGAGATAGAGCTACAAGCTTACAACTTGGTGCGCCACAATGATGTACGCAACAATTTTGATCCATTCAATGCAGTTTGGCAGAAATTTGGGAGTAAATACGAGCAAAGACCACATCTCGAAGATCATTGGGAGGATGCACGCGATGATATGGAGATAAGGAAGAAAAGCTGCTATAGATTATCTTTGGACTTGGCTAGGGCAACAGGAGTAATTAACATTCTAGATCAACATGAGGAAGATTGCAAAAGATTGTCACAGAGTTCATATGATCAAGAAAAGAAAAAGCCTTTTACCATCAATTGGTCAAAATAGGAGGTGACACGTAATGATGACTTAATGATACCCATTGTAACACATACAAGAAAATATGTGGACTTCCAAATCTGAAGGCTTCAAGAGAAAAATGTTCAGCTTACATATAGTTTGATGGGAGGAGTTAATGTGCATCAGTCCAAGGATACTTCAAGTAGTGAGTCAAGCAGTGACTCTAGTGATTCTAGTGATTCAGAAAGTGCAGGTGCTGATTCGCAAGACAATATTCAGCCAAGTAAGAAATTGAAAAATAGTGACCAAAATGTAACTGGCACTTCTTCAAGGCAAGAGGATAATAATATAATAGATATTGAGGAAGATGAAGCAGGACAAGATGAGCAGGTGGCTTTGGAAATGCAAACTAAGGAAGGCATCAAACAAGGTAATCAGATTGATGAAGTTTCGTCAAATCCATCTAAGGAACAAGAAGTAGTCATGATAGAGGTGGAGGTTGAAAATCAAAATGACAAAGTGTTATATGAGTTTGATGAAGAAGCCCTTCCTACTTTTCAAAAAGAGAAGGTTCAAGAGGAAAATCAGGAAGATTTTTCTGACTTTACCAAAATGGCTAAAGGGTCGGGTCAAAGAGAAATCCATTGTTGAAAGAGAACCCATCCTGAGTTTGGAGGACTTGTTGAGCAGGGTCAAATCGGACAAAGGAAAGCACAAAGTTACTAAATTTTCAAAGATCACAAGAGACAGCTCTGGGTCAAGGCAAGTACATATTGTTGTCCCAAAAATCAATGTAGAGGTAGGTGAGGGTGTTCCAAGTGGATTTGATATTAGTACTATTGATTTGGGTCCAACCACGATGGAGCAAGAGATGAAAGAATTAGAAGATTTAGTTGCAATTATTAGATAATTACTAAGGAAGGAACGAGAACATAGGATCCAGTTGGAAAGGGATAACCTGGCATTTCAATATTATATTAAGCAGTTGATGAGGCTAGTGAGTCAAGCAGAGGAGATGATTGCACCACCTACCTTTCTTTCGTAGGAGTCTATAGCGCACTTGGAGGGAATGAGATATTCATCTCAGGTGTTGCAGGATTGGGCAGCAGAATTCAAGATCAAAGCTGACAGATTCATTGATGAAATTGTGAGGTTATACAAGGAGGCTTCTTCACTAATTGATAGAGTTTAGAATGTTCTGGTGTCTTGTGCAGAATTTAGAGTTGTAAGAGAGGAGGTGATGCCTCAGTTGAAAAGGTTGATATATACTCTGAATGCCACCTTGATAGATGAAGGAGTGATTGAACAAGGTTCAGCATATAATTTTCCTTCTTGGTATTGCACTCTAGGCATAAGGGAGCAGATTCTTGGCAAGATTGAGGGTGACAACACTCGAACGAAAGAAGCACTTCAAAAAATTCAATGCAAAATACTTGTTTCTATAAACCAGATAGTTGACTCCAATGAAGAAATTGATGGGTACTTGCTGAAAGATAAAGTGCATACAAGGTATTTTCAGCATTCATAGGTTGTTCCCAGAGAGTGATTAGATGGTGTTTGCACACTTTCCACTTTCATGGGCATGTTTCAGACATCCATGGCTGGATGCGAGATGACAGTTGTCAAATGCACAAAGGAGTTGTAAATCGTGGAATGCACCATTCGAACACTGCCAAGTGTCCCCATGGACGAGGTTACATGTGCATATCAAGATTTGTGGAATTTGTCACAAAAAAGGAAGGTCATAAAGGAGGGCACTCCACTTAGTGGGTGCATCATAAATGCAATGTCTACTAATAGTAAATTTTGTAACCACTTGCCTGTGTGGCGCAATAGGGGCCCTTGATTCCTAGATGTAATCTTGGCCATTCATTGTATTTTGAGGGCTTATAAGTGTCATTTTGCTCTCATTTGAAGAGGGGAATGCTCTAAGAAATTGTTGCTCAAGACTCTGCTAAAATAAATACAAACTCATTGCTGAAAATTTTCTTCATGATGATTTTGTGTTGTTTCAAATGAATGCATGGTTTCTAAGTGTTCACTCATAGAATAAGATTAGTTTAGTTCATTTTCAATAATTTAGTTATATTGTTCATGGAAGTTGTTGCTGTTAATTCATGTTTGGAGTCTTCATAGTTCATACCATTTATAATTTGTCGATGGCAGATTGTAGTACATGGTTAGTCTGAACCTTATTTGAGCTTAACTTCAATTACTTTATAATCATTTACCTTTATGTTTGTGAGGATTTATGTGCATAAGTAATATGAAAATCTTACATTTTCCCTTAGAAGATTGCATCACCTTTGTGTAGTTGCTACCTTATGGCGAAGCAAAGTGTGGTTGAGATTCTAATGAATTAGTGGTGATCGCTTGCATTTAGATTAGATTTCTCTAAACCCATTTCTTTTGCATTTTATTTAAAATCTCGTTAGGATTAGATTCAAGAGCATTCACTATCATATCTTAAGTTGTCATATTGTTAGACCTTTCAAAGAAGTGGTGTTGCCTATTGTCCAAGAGAAATAAGTTCCCTATTGTTGAACATTTATGTAAGTCCCTTTGTGTTAAACAACAATTCTCATCCTACTACTAAGCTATCCCGAGTTGCAAAATCAAAAGTAACTAATGGAGAACATTGGAGTCTACTCATTTGATCACTTAGCTTAGAATTTGAGGGATTTTGTTCAAGAGAGGATAGAGTACATCAGTATTTTATTCTACATTGTATGTGCAAGGAAAACACATCAACAAAATTGGTGCTAGAAGGAGGGCCTCTCTTGGAATACAAGGTTAGACACACTGGAGCGTATTGTTTCATTTTCACCTAAAAGGCATCAGAGAATTTTAAGGTCTACATCGCAAGCTTCAAAAGAGTTTGTTGAATTAGATTTTAATTCTAAGTCCAAGCACAATAAGAAGACAAATCCATCAAGTGAAGGATCACCTAGCGTGGAGGAAATTGTAAGTTTGTTCCAAACTCCTCCACCACAAAATACAAGAACTGCTCAACCAAGAAATACACAAGGAGCTACTCAAACAGTTCCGACGCAACAAGCAAAAATTCCAATGGCTTGGCTTCTGGCAAATGCTTCTCCTCTTACTACTTTCGTGAATTACCATGAAATGCCCAAGAGTCCTGAATAGTTTTGCTCCAAATTTCAAGTCAATGATGTGAACAGGACGACAGAGGAGCATATTAAGATTTTTGAGGATACTCTTTAGAATAGAAGAATTGAGCATGAAGATGTAGCATGTAGGTTGTTTCCTTATTCACTAGGCGAGGACGCGTATTTTTGGTATATCCAACTCTGCAAGTTCCATCAATAGTTGACAAAGATTAAAAAGCACTTTTTTGGAAAAGTTTAGGATTCCTATCACTCCGTCAAAGCTCTACAAACAGTTCATTGATGTCAAGAGGCAAGAGCATGAAGCCATTCGGTCTTTCTATAATCAGTTTCACAAGGCTTATACGAGGTTGCAAGATCCATATAATGTCGATGATGCAATGGCGAGGGAAGTCTATTATGCAACATTGGATCACCTTACTTTCATGTTTGTAAAAAGGGCAACTACACCTCTAACTACTCTAACAGAAGCCTATGCCGAAGCTGTTAAAGTAAATACTGACTTGGGCATGAACACTCAAGGACCACTTAATCACCTAGGGCATCCGGCTATGCCTAATCAGATTCAAGGAATCAACCAAGATTTTATACAGCATACTCCTGTAATGAATCCAATTTTGGCACCTAGTAATCAGATGGTGTTGCATCCAGGAGTACCTATTTCACAAGCTTCACCAGCGCAACCTGTGTACTTACAAGGGTCATCATCCTCTACAAGGACTCAAGAAGAGAAAGATGAAATGAAAGAGTTAATTGATCAAGTAAAGAGGTTATCTACTGAGGTGACCTACCTGAGAAATTAAAATAATCATTTACAAAATATGCAAAGGAGCTTTCAAGGAAATCAAAGAGATCAAGGAAATTATTAAGGGTATAATTAGGGATTTCAAGGGACAAACCAAGGATTCCAAAGGAAAAATAAAGCATGGAATACATCTCTGAATAATGGGAATGTCCCCTCTCCATTGGAAAATACTTCAAATCCAGATTCTAGACCAGCAGACAAGGTATTTTTAGCTGAAGCAGCATTATCAAGTTGGTGTCGATTGCATAACACAGATCAGCATTCTGAGTTGCAATGTAGGGAGTTTAAAATAGCTGCTGATATATTTCAAAAGGAGATGCAAAGTACGCAAGCTCAAGAGGCTCCTCAATCAACAACAGGATACGAGCTTGTTCCTACAACAAGGTATGATCAAGCCTTGATCATTGAAGACTTCACATTCCCTCCTGTGATTGATTATGATACAATAGAGTACAATCAAAGGTTCCCTCCAGCATCTGCAAGTGGACCAATTGAAAATTTAGATTATTACACTCCATTTGGTAATGACTTTTAGACTGAGGCAACAGGGGAGGTGCAAGCATTTCAGCAATCAACTGGAAATCCACCCCTAAAAAGCTATCAGAGAAATCATCGAGTACAAGATCCATTAACCACATCAATTCCTCCAAATAATTTCAAACTCCACCGAATCCAAATGCTAGTAATAATCCAAATTTTTCTGAAGGATTCACCAGAATATAGACAAAAGGATGCTACTCAAAGGGTCACTCCAATGCGAGAAGTTCAGTCACGAGACACTCCACAAAGAGTCAATCCTTCGCGAGATGTTGTTGCAACAAATGATGAACTAAAGCATTTAAGCTTAATTGTCACAGAAGAATTCAAGAAAGTGAAGGTGAGCATGCCTTTAGTTGAACTGATGAGAATCCCTGAGATCAGGAACACAATTTTAAACAGCATGAGTGATACATCTACTTCAAGGAATGCTATAGCAGGCCCTTCCAATTCATCCAATGTTCAAAATGCACATGTTGTGGAAAGTGTGCCAGAGGGTGCTACTCTGTCTATGAACTCAGTATGTATAGCCCAAGACCCTACAAAGGATACAAAAGAAGGAAGTATTGTTAAAAATGAAAGGATTGTCAAAAATGAAAAGACTGTGAAAGATCAAGTTCCACCATCAAGTGATGTACCAAAGAATGCACACACAAAGGCACCAAACGAAAAGTCTGTAGTCTTCTATCAAGGAAGAGATGAGTCTACCCCTTTCTTATTATCAATCCATATTTTTGGGAAGATGTTACATAATTGTTTAATGGATTCAGGAGCATCATGCAATGTAATTCCACTTTCAATATGTAAAAGGCTAGGTTTGATTCCTACCCAAAACACAAAGAAAGTTACACAACTGGATAAGACAGAAGTTCCTGTGGTTGGAGAATTAAATAATATACACATGCAGCTGTCATCTGATCCAAGAATATAGAGCTATATTGGCGTCTCGGTTGTTGATATCCCATGCGGATATGGCATGCTCCTCAATAGAGATTGGTCAAGAAGATTGAATGGGTATGTAGCTATTGATTTCTCACACATCTGGCTACCGTGGAAGGGAATTCCAAATCAAATCAGAATTGATAGTACCCCAAGGTTAAAAATGATAATCACATAATATGGTGAAGACAATGAGGTCTTGTTCCTAGAAACTAATCTTGGAAACTATAGGCTGAATATGGGAGAAATCCTCATGCTACAAGGTTGAGAAGTAGAAGAGAATCAATGTAAGAAATCTTTTGATGAAACTAAAATTTTGCTAGATCACAATTATGAGTTTGCTTCTGATGAAGGAGATGGTACATTCAAAAATTTCCAAAATTTCATACTCAAGAATGTTCGACAAGCAATAGAGTTGGGTCAACAAGAAAATATCAAGGATCTATTATTACCTAACTGGTGCTAGATACACAGTGCTTTTCATTTTGAGTTTTCTTGTGCTATGTGTAAAGTTGCCTTAGAACAAGTATACATGAGAGTTTCGTAGGCTGCAAAACCAAAAAATTTAGAAGTAAAGAAAGAGGACAATTCTGTAGAATTGCCCACTAAAACTAAAATAATTGAAAAGGTTGAAAAGAGTGAGGATCAATCAAAGAAGGATCCAATCTCACCGAAGACTCCCAAGAAGGGTAAGAAAAAAGAAAATCCAAATAAAGTTTTAGTAGATCAAGAAGGGAATCAAGTATGGACTCTGCATTTTGACGGGTCCAAATCAAAACAAGGAGCTAGTGCTGGGTTCGAGTTGGTCAATCCATTAGGCGAATCATTCTTGGCTGCACATCGACTACAATTTCCACGTACAAATAACTTTGCAGAATATGAATCATTAGTTCACGGATTACTGATGGCTATCAAGAAAGGTACGAAGATCTTGCATGTTTATGGAGATTCAGAGGTAATTATCAAACAAATAAGGAAGAAATATGTTTGTCATGATAAGAGATTGAAGAGGTATAGAAACCATGTTTGGGATTTGATTGAAAGTTTTGATGCATTCAACATCAAATCAGTTTACAGATCAAATAATCAAGTTGCTAATTCCCTAGCACAAGCTGCAAGTTCACTTACACCACTTGCCATGAACGAGTTAAAGAAGTTCACAGTAGAGTTGGTTTTAGTACCATCAGTTCCGGATAATGTTACAAATTTTCAGGTGTTCAATGATGATAAACTTATATTGGATTTCATCACAAATTCTGGGGTCTTTGAGGCTCAAATCATGGATTAAGAAAATTTGGAACAGGCAGAATTTGATCCAAATGGTATCTTGAACCTGAAGAATAATACAATACCACGAGGAATGATTGAGTTAGAAAGACTCTTTGATCTAGATAAATTGAGTGCATTGAGAGATCATAAGATTGTAGGAGATAAATGTGAACCTATTAATATGGGAACAGATGGTGAAGAGAAGAATGTGTTGATAGAAAAGGTGTGTAAACCTAAAGAGAAAGAGGGGATACTCAAATGCATGAAAGAGTTTTCAAACATTATAGCATGGAGCTATGATGATTTGAAGACCTATGATACCTCAATCATTACACACACCATTCCTTTGAAACCCAACACCAAGCCATTCAGACAAAGGCAGAGACCTGACAATCCACTTTTAGAACCATTGATATACAAAGAGGTAAATAAGCTGTTGAGCACAAGAATAATATTTCCAGTAAGGCACTCGACGTGGGTCACCAATCTTGTTCCTGTCTGCAAGAAAAATGGAAAGATAAGACTATGCGTGGATTTCAGGAATTTGAATAGAGCATCAAAAAAGGACAATTATCCATTGCCTTCATTGGATGAAGTTTTACAAATTGTAAACAATTCCCAGATGATGTCTTTCTTAGATGGATATTGAGGATACAACCAAGTAATGGTGGAACCAGAAGACAAATTGAAGACTACTTTCACTTGCAAGTGGGGAAACTATGCATATAGGTGAATGCCATTTGGACTAATTAATGCAGGAGCAACCTTTCAGAGGGCTATGGACATTGCCTTTCATGATTTCATTGGAAAATGTATAATCATATACATGGATGATCTCACAGTTTTCTCTCACAAAAGGGAAGACCATATAGAAGATTTGAGAAAAGTATTTCAAAGATGTAGAAGGCATGGAATCTCGTTGAATCCAAAGAAGTGTATGTTTGGAGTGACTGAAGGTAAATTACTAGGACATGTGATTTTTGAGAAAGGAATTTCAATAGATCCAAGCAGAATAGAGGCTATTTCCAAAATTGATATGCCTACAAGTAAGAAGGAGCTGAAGTCATTCTTTGGTAAGATAAACTTCGTCAGGAAGTTCATTACAGGATTTGCAGAGATCGTCAAACTATTGAATGACATGTTGAAGAAAGATGCGAAGATAGAATGGACAATTCCTACAAGAAAGGCATTTGAAGAAATCAAACAAGTTATTGCTGATGCTCCTATTTTGATAAGCCCAGATTACACAAGGCCATTTTATCTATACTCTTTTGCTTCGGAGCATATGTGTGCAGCAACTCTCACGCAGAGGAATGAAGAAAAAGATGAACACCCAATAGTCTTCATGAGCAAACCCTTGAAAGATGTCGAGTTAAGATATCCTAATGTGGAGAAGCAAGCTTATGCACTGGTCAAAGCAATCAAGAAATTCAGGCATTATATTTTGAGAAGCAAAATATATTCTATTGTTCCAGATGTAGCAGTCAAGACTGTTCTTATGCAAAATGAATTGGGAGAAAGAAGAGGCAAGTGGGTAGCCACTATTCAAGAATATGATATTGAAATACAGCTAATGAAGCTTATTCAAGGACAAGGATTAACTCAAACAATTGCAACTAAGGGACCAGGATTGGTACAACAAGTTTATACTCTTGAAGATGTATCACCTAATGAGTGGCACAATGACATTATATATTACCTACTAAACCATAAATGTCTAACACAGATGAATTCAACCCAGAAGAGAGCTCTGAAAATGAAGAGTTAGTGTTTTATGCTCCAAGGATCAGTCCTGTTTCGAAAGAATCATGAAGGGATATATTTGAGGTGCCTAGGAAAGGATGAAGCAAGTCAGATAATGGAACATTTTCATAGTAAATTTGGAACATGTCATGGAGGTGGTTTAGCTACAGCACACTAGATTATGAGGGTAGGCTGTTATTGGCCTAATTTGTTTCACAATGCATATGATCATGTCAAGAGATGTCACACATGTCAAGTAGCCTCTTTGAGAGAAAGAAGTCTAGCCATGCCACTTCAGCCTGTGATCAAAGTAAGACCTTTTGCTCAATGGGGCTTGGACTTTATTGGTATGTGGTGGTGTTCACCTGGGATTTGGGTTTTGATTCAAGTTTGTAGATTCTTGCTTGTGTTTCTTCAAACCCTTAGTGCCCTGGTTTAAATTTTTCCTCCATCTACATGGAGTGTTTTACTTCCTTTTCCTATTGCACTCATGAAAAATGTTAAGTCTTATGTATGCAAATGCAAGTTGCATGCAGGCAGGCTTGTGAAATCTTAATCAGCTTCCATAAAATGTTGAAAATTTGAGTTATATGCATGTTTTAATGTATATCGGGTTGCATATACATTAGTGGAATCTTTCGCAAGACTCCCGGGAATATTCTGCACTTGTATGCATCTTCAATTGCATATCGGGTTCAAGGTGGAAGATACATTGAGGGAATATTCTGTAGAAGATCCTGTGTTTGTATGTGTAGAAATGAATGTATGTCAATATACATCGGGTCTTATGCAATGAAAAGATACATGGGGCCTTGTATATTCGGCAACATACAGTGCGGCAGAGGTGATGCATATGGTAGGGCCCGTAGGCATGTACAAACAGGTTTGTATATTCGGCATACAGGAGAGGCAGATACAAGGTTGAATGTATGTTTGACATACATTGGCGACATACAAGAGGGAATCTATATCGCATATCCTAAAAGATTCCTTGCTTGTATGTTAGGGGATTTGTGTGTTTGCATATACAGGCCAATATACAAAAAGAGGACATACATTTCGGACCCGAGGGATAAATTAGATGAAGTTAATAATATTTTGGGTCCGCTGCATGTATATTGGGCACTTGTATGTGCCAAAATACATTGCGAAGGCACAAAGGGGATATGTAAAAGCGATATACAACCCGGATGCAATGGAGGAATGAAATGCAATGAATAAATATTTGAGCTCTAGTTTGTATATAAGGTGCTTGTATATGCTTTTGTATATACAAAGTGACAGGTGCAATGAAACATGTACATTCTGGACCCAAAGAAAAAGTCAAAGTTGGCAGATAAAGCACTGGCGTCCGCGGCATGTATATTGGATGCTTGTATGTGCTGATATATAGGGGAAGATATAAAGGTCAAGATGCAAGCCGGACCCGAATAAGTTTCCAATCTGCTTCATAATATTTTGGGGTCCGCCTTGTATATTAAACTGTTGCATGTATATGCATTTTGCATATACAAAGGATTTTCGAAAGGTGAACAGTGGCGATTGTATATGCATATGTTTTTTGCATATACAGGGCGAAAAAGGCAAAATAAGGAATGGAAAAGCTAGCGATAGAATCATGGGATGCCTACGTGACACGTTTTCACTGGCCGATGACTTTTCAACATTTTTGAGTGCCGTGGATCTCAGCGATGGGAGGTAGATCAACGGCTGGTTTTGTATTTCATGGCTGCAAGGGGATTTCTTTGTTTGTAGCCCATTTTTTAGCGGGAAATCTTCAGATGTTTTTGTTGCTACATCCCGCGAGTAGTTGGAGCTTTAATGGCAGTCCTGCAGAGGATGATCGATGGAGTTGATGGGTCAAGAACCCGATTGAAGATGAATGTCTCTGAGCGGCGGCTCAAATCCCGATTCCACCTGCTCCTTCCTCTTTGTCCCTTTGTCGCATTCAATTCTGAGCACCGTTCTGATCATACATTGTATCTGGCAAATTTTTGATTTGCCTTGTAATTAATGTGTTGAGTACACTTCCTTGTTGTATAAGGAGGACTGTGTTACTCATTTTTAGTTGTTGAAAATTGGATAGGTTTTGGTGCTGCGATAGGAATACAACTTTTTGGTGACTTTGTTTCAGGTGTCTTGTGAGTTTATGAATTGTATGTTGTATGTATTATGCACATAATCATCAATTTCATGTTGATTAAAATGAGTAATGCTCCATTGCATGTGTTTTGTTATTTGTCTCCAAACTGAATGTGTTTTTTCTTCTGACTTTGAACATCTAAGGGGTGTTATGGATTCTAGAATATAGGTTTTCTGTATTGAATACTTAGTCTCTTACTTCTGCTCAAGGAGTAGATTGAATGTTTTGGATTAAGTGTTAAGAAGAATACATTGCAGTAAGGATGTTGGTAAGTAGAAATAACTAAATACTCTCTCTTGGGTATTGTCTATAAGGCAGACATTTTAGAAGCGCCTTGAAATCTAATTATTATCTCAAGTCTGTGGTAGATATTCACATATATATGTCTATTGACTCTGAGCCCTGGATAGGGACCAATCTGGTCTGGCATCTCTGTTGCAACCCAAGGTCCTAGTTTTGCATCTAGATACAAATCAACTCAAACTTCATATACAAACCTTTTAGGACATTAGAAGTAGTTTTAGGATCCAAAATCCTCTGTCTACAACTAAACATAGGCCCAAAGCTAGCCCCTTTGCACTTATCTCATAGTTTTGGTCAGCTTAATAGAGGATTTCTCTGCTTTGTGTCAACATCCCAGTCTTTGCATAGTTATATCTCATGGGTGTTGAGTAGGGAATGCGCCCCTGGTCCTGCAGAGCCTAAAGAAGAAGAGGAGATATTTATAGAGTCTATCTCCTATACTATTGGCCCCTGGCTCGGGAATCCTGTCGACCAATGATGGCTACCTTGTAGGGATGACTGGGAATAAGCATCCAGTCTGGGATAATAACCAATAGATTTTGGCGACTCTACTGGGGAGGTGAAGTGAAAGAACCCTGATTTTAAAAGAAAACTATTCCTAGTAATAGGTGGCAACTCTGAACCAATCTCCCAACCGTTAAAGTAAAAATTTGTATGCAAGGGAGAAGGTCCCAGCGTAATACTCTATTTGAAGAGTTACCCACAAAGATGATGTATAGGAAAAAAGGGACTGTACGAACCAGTCAGGATGGTTCTCATAGCCCTAGGAAAAATGAATTTATTCAGGACAATCCAGGGTCTTCAGAGCAAACACTGCCTTATTTTTCAAACACAGAAGCTGAAATCCAAAATGTATATGAGAAACAATAGGATGGTGCTCTGAGAATAAGGTCAGAGGTGTTTCAAGAATGCCCTTTCTTAGATCCTAGTGACAGATTTGAAGAGGATGAGTCTCCAAGGGATGAAGATAATGATGATCAAAATGAAATGGGACCATCCTCCTCTATGCCTAAAGAGGAACAATTAGCCGATGAAATTAAGAGCTTAAGGGCAGAAATGGAATATCTGCAGGCAGTGAAAATCAGAGATGATATGAGACAGAAAGTGCAAGCTCTGAGAGTTGCTCAGAATGATTCAATTCCTACCCTTGAAAATATAAATATGCAGAGAAATCAGCATAGAAATGAAATCCATGATCAGCGTAATGATCAAAGACAGAATGCAAATAACATAAGAGCTCAATTAAATAATGTAAGAAATTAGAATGCAAATAGAAATGCAAATGCTAATCAATTTGATAGACAGCCAATGTAGTTGGACAGATTCAGACAACTAGTTTTTGATGGCATTCCTGGTTATCCAAATCCTATTGACAAACATGTGAGGCTACAAGTGCCTAAATTTTTAGGAAATAATACTGTGTCAGGTGAAGACCATCTAAAAGATTTTTAGAATATCATGGACAACTTCGAGGTTGAGCATGAGGATGTTTTCATGAAATCATTTATGCAATCCTTAGTTGATGAAGCCAAGGAATGGTACAAAGGCCTGCCTGACAGGAGCATTTCATCATGGGATGAATTTAGGAGAATATTCAAGGAACAATATGGTGACAAAACTGATCCTAGTTTCTTCATTAATGAATTCACTGGCATTGCCAAAGGATCAAATGAACAAGTTGTTGATTTCAATGATAGATTCATGAAGGTATTGAACAAATTGCCATAGGACTTGACGCCTAATGAACCTATGTGCATAGTGTTGTACATAAATGCTTTTGATGCCAAGACAGCTTATGGATTAAGAGACAAAGGACCTCACAGCCTCAGGGATGCCTTCAAAATAGCAACTAATATTGAAAATAACAGGAAGGCGTCTGGTAAGACAAATAGAAGGGATGATGTGAAAATTTTGCAAAATCCAAACATTAAATCTCAGAGTGTCCAAGGTAATGCATCTACTTCTGAGGATAAAATAGATAAATTAACAAATGTTGTTAAGGACCTGAGTTATAAAATAGCTAAAAATGAAAAGGGGATAGGCCCTAACAAACCAGTTTACCAAAGGCAAGAAAGAAGACCATCATTACATGATATGCCATATCATACTAATTGGCGTGATGGTAAACCCATCCTCCCGCACATCAATACAAATCCAAGAGCTCAGAATACAAAGGAAACTCCTGATCCTTTGAAGAAAGCTATAAATATTGTTAATGACACCCCATGGTGTATAATCTGCCAAATGCCTCATTCATAGTCACAATGTATGATCGCTCAGTCTCTATATAATAATGTTGTTGCCTGTGATGAATGCAATGAGCCGCATTGCATGGAGGATGATAATGTCAATATGCTGTCTACAAATAGAGGATACTCTTTTCATGATGCTAATGCAAGTGTAGATAATGAAATTTGAGTCTGCCAACAGTTCCCATATGATGAGGATGAAGAGGACAATTATGCCTATGCTCAGGATTCACATAATTTCCTGAGTAATTTGAGGAGACCTTCAGATGAAGAAATTAGAGCCCTCATAGCAGTAGCAGTAGCTCAAGTCAAGAGCAATTACAATCTCAGAGGTAAGGCTCAGGTAAGTGGTACACCTCAACCAGAGAACACTTTTGTGAGCCAACCAGTGCAAAATTATAAGGGGACTGAAACATATAAGAAACAATGGAACAATAATAAACAAGGTTTTAAGCAAAAAATAGGTTACGATTCTCAAAAAATAGAAAACACAGTTCCCCAAGTTGATGGTCAAAGTAGAAATTCTCAGAGCAAGAATGATAGTCAAGGGGCCATAAAAACTAAAGTTGGATCATCTCAAGATAGAGGTAAAACGGTGGAGCAAGCTACAACTATTATTCAAAATTATGCTCCATTTGACATCACTCAGGTCTTGTCTCAAATAAAAGTCTCTGTTCCACTAATGGAACTGATGAAAGTAGAAGAGTTCATAAATAAGGTTGTGTCCTTAATTTCAGGAACACCTTGTCAGATCAAGCAGAATGATGAACCTCAGGCCAAGAAACAGGCCCTGTGCGTTGAAGAAGATGAGGTTCCTGAAGTGTATTTGGGGATGACCATGATAAAGTGCCCTTCACAAGTGGAGCCATTTTATGTCTCCCTTGTCATAAATGGAAGAATAATTAGAAACTGCCTTTGTCCATCATGCAACAAGCTGGATTAAAGATAGATAAGGCATGTGGGAAGTGCTATGCCATGGATGCTAGGGAGGTACCTATCATTGGAATTATGAAAGATGTTGATTTCAGATTGGTAGCATAGCCTGAAAAGGCCTACAAAATGAACATAACAGTTGTTGATATCAAGCCACAGTATGGCATTTTGCTGTCAAGAAGGTGGGCAGCGTTGATTGGTGGAAGTATGCAATTAGATCTGTCATACGCTGTGATCCCTATGAATGGTAGGAATGCCAAACTGATCAGGGAGGAAAGATCATCAGAGACAGTAGAGAATCAAGAATTAGAGGAACAGATATGCTTTGTGAACACCGACTGTGATAATTGCAGAGTTGTCTCAGATGTTAAAGAAGGTAAAGAAGGAGACATGTGCATTCAAAAGTCTGATCAACAGGGCCTCTGGACCATGTATTTTGATGGAGCTTGTTCAAAGGAAGGCTTAGGAGCTGGGATTGTTTTTCTATCTCTAGCTAGTAAGCTTCTAAAATTCTCTTTCTTGTTGAAGTTTGCCTATACAAATAATATTGCAGAGTATGAGGCTCTGCTGTTAGGATTGAATGTAGCTTTGAAGCATGGAATTAAGATGCTCAAGGTGTTTGGTGATTCAGATCTTATTGTTTCCCAAGTTAGAGATAAGTATGCATCAAAGAATAAGAGGTTAAAACAATATAAGCATGCTGTTTGGGATATAATTGAATTGTTTGATGCATTTTCAATAAACTGGATAGAGATCAAAGAATGTCAGGGCAGATTTTCTAGCTAATGTAGCTATAAGGCCAGATGATATAACTCTATCAGATGTTACCGATGTTGAGATCAAACTCAGACCTGCAGTGCCAGATAATGTATGCAGTTGGCAAGTGTTTGATGATGATAAAGATTTACTAAGATTTCTGCATTGTATTGATGAATATGAGAACTAGGAAATGGATTTTAAGAATTTTGTAAAGGTAGTAGATGGCAAAGAAACTCTCTTAGGGAAGGAAGTAATTCAGCTAAAGACAAATAAAATCCCTAGAGGGCTAGTTGCTTAGAGAGAGCTTTTGACAATAGGGACCAACTCGTCACAAAGTCATCTCCAACAAACAAGAATGATTTAGAAGAGATAAATTTGGGGACATCTCATGCTCCCAAAAGAGTATACATTGGCAAACAGCTCAAACCATATATTAGATCTATGCTGATTGCATTACTGAGAAAGTATAAGCATGTGTTTGCTTGGTCATATGAGGACTTGAAAGCTTATACAAAGGATTTATTTTAGCATGAAATCCCTTTGAAGCCTAGAGCTAAGCCATTCAGACAAAAACAAAGACCTATCAACCCAACCTTAGCTCCAAAAATGCAAGAGGAACTGATGAAGCTTAGGGAAGCTAGAATAATCATGCCTATCAGACATTCAAATTGGGTGTCTAACCTTTTCCCAGTCAGAAAAAAGAATGGTGACATCAGACTTTGTGTAGATTTTAGAAATTTAAATGTGTCTTCTTTGAAAGACAATTATCCATTGCCAAACATGGAGGCCATGTTGCAGAAGGTGACTGGTTGTGAGCTTCTATCTATGATGGATGGATTTTTAGGGTACAATCAAGTGAAAGTGAAGGAGTCAGAATAGTTCAAGACTGCTTTCACTACTCCATGGGGAACATATGTATATGTTAGGATGCCATTTGGACTGACAAATGCAGGTGCCACATTTCAGAGGGCAATGGATGTTGCTTTTGCAGGATTGATTGATTCAATCTTGGCTATGTATCAAGATGACTTAACTGCCTTTTCAAAGAAAGAAGAACAACATTGTTTGCATTTGGAACAATTTTTTAGTAGAGCATTAGAGTATGGCATCTCACTTAACCCAAAGAAATGTGCCTTTGGGGTTGTAGAAGGAAAACTGCTTGGACACATTGTTTCCAAGGATGGAGTCAGGATTGATCCTGAAAGGGTAGCTGCAATTGATAAAATCCAGATCCCTAAAATGGTAAAAGGTGTTCAGTCCTTCTTTGGACAGATTAATTTTGTTAGGAGATTTGTTTCTAATTTTGCAGAGACCACCAAGGAGATCTCTAAAATGCTGAAGAAGAATGCAATTGTCAAATGGGAAGATGAAGCAACCAAATCATTTCAAGACATAAAGGAGGCAATAAAGATGGCTCCTGTTTTAAAATCTCCAGATTTTTCTAGGCCATTTCAATTGTTTTCATTTTCTTCTTTCCATACTGTTGTTGCATGCCTATTGCAAAAAAATGAAGAAGGGTTTGAACAGCCTATAGCTTTCTTTAGTAGGTCATTGCAGGCTACTGAATTAAAGTACGACATCATGGAGAAACAGGCATATGCATTGGTTAGAGCAGTCAAGAGCTTTAGGCCATATTTAGTGGGCTCTCACATAGTTGCTTATGTGCCTCATGCAGCAGTCAAAGATAGATTTACTCAGCAGGAGGTAACTGGAAGAAGATGCAGGTGGATAAACAAATTGCAGGAGTTCAACATTGAAATACAAATCACAAAGTTGGTAAGAGGACAAGGTTTGGCAAAATTGATGACACAGTCAAACCTAGAGGCATGCCAAGTGAATGTAGTACATAATGAAGATATAAACATGTCAGATTCTAAATGGTATAAGGACATAGTACATTATTTGCAGAATTTTAACTGTCCTTCCCACTTCAGTGATAGTCAGAAAAGGACTTTGAAGCTACAAGCTATTAAATACATCATTGTTCAAGGAAAGTTGTATTGGAGAAATCCTGATGGTGTATTACTCAGGTGTGTCGATGAAAATCAGGCCAAGGATATTCTCAGTGACATGCACAATGGAGCATGTGGTGGACATTATGCTAGCCAAACAACAGCCCATAAAAATCTCAGAGCAGGCTATTAGTGGCCAACTCTTTTCTCAGATGCACATAGAATGGTAAGAAGGTGTGATCCTTGTCAGAGGTTCTCAAGAAGGCTAAAATATGGAGGTGCATTGCCCCTTAAGGCTGTAACTGTAGAAGCTCCATTTCAGCAATGGGGAATTGATTTTATAGGGGAAATCTCATAAAAATCAAGTGGAGGGCACAGTTGGATTCTGGTTGCCACTGATTATTTCACCAAATGGATCGAGGCCATCCCGACCAAAAGAGCTACCAACAAAGTGGTGATGGATTTTATTCTGGAAAATATTATTATTAGATTTGGAGTACTGGTAAAATTAGTCACAGATAATGCTATGTGCTTCAGGTCTAGTGAATTTACTAATTTTTGCAGTAATTATGGAATTAATTTGTTACATGCATCACCATATCACGAAACGGTCAGGCTGAGTCGAGCAACAAAAGCCTCATGAAGATTGTAAAGAGAATGGTAGGTAAAAACAAAAGGGCATGGGAGTCAAAGCTGAAAATGGCATTGTGGGCTGACAGAATAATAGTCAAGAAAGCAATGGGAAGATCTCCTTTTGAATTGGTATATGGTGTAGTCGCTAAATTGCCTATAAACAACTTTTTGCCAGTTTATAAATTCATACAAGAAAACATGGAGGAGATCAGAGATTCAATGACTGAAAGAATCAATCAGCTGGTTGCACTAGATGAAGTGAGAAGGCAGGCACAGAAAACAAACATCAAAAGACAGGAAAGGGTAAAATATCTGTTTGATAAGAGAACTACAGAAAGAAAGTTTCAGAGATGTGATTTGGTTCTTGTATGGAATGCAAGGAACCAGGATAAGGGCAAACATGGTAAATTTGAGCCCTTGTGGGTGGGCCCATATCAAATCAGCGACATTCATGGAGGAGATTCTTACTTTCTCCAGGCCCTAAGTGGTGAATTGTTGGAATTGCCAGTGCACGGTCAGTTCCTGAAGCTTTACTTCTTATAAGGGTTATCTTCTATGCACATTGTAAACTAGATGTAAATATTTTGTACATGCCCTGTATAGTTGGTCATATTTTGAGTTTTGGGTTTTGTCTGGTCTGCCCCAGAGTTGCTTGGTTCTCGCTGCAGTCTTGCGTCTGCACGTCCCCAGTTGGAGCCACTGGTGGTGTTCACCTGGGATTTGGGTTTTGATTCAAGTTTGTAGATTCCTGCGTGTGTTTCTTCAAACCCTTAGTGCCCTGGTTTAAATTGTTCCTCCATCTACATGGAGTGTTTTATCGCTTTTTCCTGTTGCACTCATGAAAAATGTTAAGTCTTGTGTATGCAAATGCAAGTTGCATGTAGGCAGGCTTGTGAAATCTTAATCGGCTTCCATAAAATGTTGAAAATTTGAGTTATATGCATGTTTTAATGTATATCGGGTTGCATATACATTAGTGGAATCTTTCGCAAGACTACCAGGAATATTCTGCACTTGTATGCATCTTCAATTGCATATCGGGTTCAAGGTGGAAGATACATTGAGGGAATATTCTGTAGAAGATCATGTGTTTGTATGTGTAGAAATGAATGTATGTCAATATACATCGGGTCTTATGCAATGAAAAGATACATGGGGCCTTGTATATTCGGCAACATACAGTGCGGCGGAGGTGATGCATGTGGTAGGGCCCGCGGGCATGTACAAATAGGTTTGTATATTCAGCATACAGAAGATGCAGATACAAGGTTGAATGTATGTTTGACATACATTGGCGACATACAAGAGGGAATCTATATCGCATATCCTAAAAGATTCCTTGCTTGTATGTTAGGGGATTTGTGTGTTTGCATATACAGGCCGATATACGAAAAGAGGACATACATTCCGGACCCGAGGGATAAATCAGATGAAGTTAATAATATTTTGGGTCTGCTGCATGTATATTGGGCACTTGTATGTGCCGATATACATTGCGAAGGCACAAAAGGGATATGCCAAAGTGATATACAACCCAAACACGATGGAGGAATGAAATGCAATGAATAAATATTTGAGCTCTGGCTTCTATATAAGGTGCTTGTATATGCTTTTGCATATACAAAGCGACAGGTGCAATGAAACATGTACATTCTGGACCCAAAGGAAAAGTCAAAGTTGGCAGATAAAGCACTGGCGTCTGCAGCATGTATATTGGATGCTTGTATGTGTTGATATATAGGCAAAGATACAAAGGTCAAGATGCAAGCTGGACCCGAATAAGTTTCCAATCTGCTTCATAATATTTTGGGGTCCGCCTTGTATATTAAACTGTTGCATGTATATGCATTTTGCATATACGAAGGATTTTTGAAAGGTGAATAGTGGTGATTGTATATGCATATGTTTTTTGCATATACAGGGCGAAAAGGGCAAAATAAGGAATGGAAAAGCTAGCGATAGAATCATGGGATGCCTACATGGCACGTTTTCACTGGCCGACGACTTTTCAACATTTTTGAGTGCCGTGGATCTCAGCGACGGGAGGTAGATCGACGGTTGGTTTTGTATTTTGTGACTGTGAGGGAGTTTCTTTATTTGTAGCCCATTTTTGAGCGGGAAATCTTCAAATGTTTTTGTTGCTACATCCCGCGAGTAGTTGGAGCTTTAATGGCGGTCCTGCAGAGGATGATCGATGGAGTTGATGGGTCAACAACCTGATTGAAGATGAATGTCTCTGAGCGGTGGCTCAAATCCTGATTCCATCTGCTCCTTCCTCTTTGTCCCTCTACCGCATTCAATTCTGAGCGCCGTTCTGATCATACGTTGTATTTGGCAAATTTTTGATTTGCCTTGTAATTAATGTGTTGAGTACACTTCCTTGTTGTATAAGGAGGACTATGTTACTCATTTTTAGTTGTTGAAAACTGGATAGGTTTTTGTGCTGTGGTAGGAATACAACTTTTTGGTGACTCTGTTTCAGGTGTCTCGTGAGTTTATGAATTGTATGTTGTATGTATTATGCACAGAATCATCAATTTCATGTTGATTTAAATGAGTAATGCTCCATTGCATGTGTTTCGTTATTTGTCTCCAAACTGAATGTGTTTTTTCTTCTGACTCTGAACATCTAAGGGGTGTTATGGATTCTAGAATATAGGTTTTCTATATTGAATACTTAGTCTCTTACTTCTGCTCAAGGAGTAGATTGAATGTTTTGGATTAAGTGTTAAGAAGAATACATTGTAGTAAGGATGTTGGTAAGCAGCAATAACTAAATACTCTCTCTTGGGTATTGTTTGTAAGGTAGACATTTTAGAAGCCCCTTGAAATCTGATTATTATCTCAAGTTTGTGGTAGATATTCACATATATATGTCTATTGACTCCAAGCCTTGGATAGGGACCGATCTGGTCTGGTATCTCTGTTGCAACCCAAGGTCCTAGTTTTGCATCCATATACAAATCAACTCAAACTTCATATACAAACCTTTTAGGACATTAGAAGTAGTTTTAGGATCCAAAATCCTCTATCTACAACTGAACATAGGCCCAAAGCTAGCCCCTTTGCACTTATCTCACAGTTTTGGTCAGCTTAATAGAGGATTTCTCTACTTTGTGTCAACATCCCAGTCTTTGCATAGTTATATCTCACGGGTGTTGAGTAGGGAATACCCCCCTTGGTCCTGCAGAGCCTAAAGAAGAAGAGGAGATATTTATAGAGTCTATCTCCTATATTGTTGGCCCCTGGCCCGGGAATCCTGTCGACCAATGATGGCCACCTTGTAGGGATGATTGGGAATAAGCATCCAGTCTGGGAAAATAACCAACAGTATGATTAACCCACCTTCCTTGGCACAACATAGGTATATTCTAACCACTACTAATTACTGCACTAGATGGTCTGAGGCTCATGCACTAAAATTTTGTACTTTTGATGTTGTGATTAAATTTCTTGAAGAAAATATTATCACTTGGTTTGGATGTCCACATGCACTTGTCTGTGATAATGGTCCTGCTTTTACTTCGTTGAAATTTTCTAATTGGGCTTTTGAATATGGCATCACACTAAAAATTTTGTCAAACTATTATCCACAGGGAAATGGCCTAGCAGAATACACCAACAAGAACTTAATAGGTGCAATTAAGAAGCTTTTGGATAAAAACTTGAGGGATTGGCATACACAGCTTAGGTTTTCTCTTTGGGAAGACAGAACAAGAATAAAGAGTTCCCTGGGTACATCTTCTTATCATCTAGTTTATGGCCAAGATCCCGTATTCCCAATCCAACTAAGAATTCCCATGTTGCAATTTATGTAGGATTACATGGAAGAAAATGATAGGGTCCAAATTAGGTTGTCACAATTGCTCCACGAAGAGAAATGAGACATGGCATTAGAGAATTTTGTAAAACATCAGGGAACTGTGAAGAGGTGGTTCGACAGACAAGCTAAAATCAAGTTCTTTCATATATCTGATTTGGTTCTATGTTGGGACAAAGCTAAAGAAAGAAAGGGTGAACACAATAAATTTGATATCTCTGGAAAGGCCCTTACCAAATTGCTGAAATTTTGGGAGAGAATGCTTTCAGATTAAAAACACTCACTGGAGAATCTGTTCCATTGCCCATCAATGGGCAATTCTTGAAGCATTATTTCCAGCCCTAAGTTCCTTCAAGGACTTATTTGTACATAGTTAGAGTAGTTGTTTCCTGCTTTCGTAGGTTAGTTTTAGGTTAGATTTGTTGCTTTTGGTTTGGTTGCTCTTTTGGCTGTGGTTTTGGTTTTTCTGTTGTCCCATTTCTTGAGTGGCAATTAAATTTCAAGCACATTCTGGTTGACTTCATGAGATAGTGTTAAGTTTGTTTTGGGAATAAATATTAATGAAATTCTTCAAGGTTAGAAGGTAATTTTCTCTAGTTTATCTATGTGTTAAGATCTGTACTTAACTCGAGAAGGGAATGATACATTGTATTTTGACATGGATGTCTTTGATTATATGTTTAAAATGTTTAATCTTAAAATGAATGCTTCTTATTTTCTTTTGATAAACTTGTGCCAGATGGGTAGATCCATTGTGGACTCCATTGTTAGTGTTCGGTAGCATGTTGCTTGCTTTGGGAAGATAAATCGACTGTTTAGAGCAACTTAAACTATTTTGAGATCTTATTTCTTTTCACACTTTTAAAATATGGAGGTACCTAAGTGAATTTTTGTGATCTCACATTAAGTGAAAAATCTAAAGGTCCACCTTTGCCACCATCAGAATTCCACACCCAACTAGCTGATTTATCAATGTGACTCATGCCTTCCAAAAGCATGTGTTGCAAGGGTAGCGGTACTGCATTGTACTCTGCCAAATATAAGCTTATTGAAAATCAAAAGAAAGAAAAGAAAATAAATGAAAAGAAAATCACAAATCACACACTATAACTCAGTTAGATGGATGATCAAGTAATCTTTACCGGGGCTATGGACGCCTGACCGGAAGTAGGGCTCTGTTTGAGTGGAATTATGAGACAAACCCAACAGGGCTATAGACGCTTGCTGGTGGCAGTCTCCCTATCGTTGAGATCAACGGCCCCAAAACATGTTGAAAAGTCACCAACCAATGACATCATGCCACATAGGCACCTTGCTCCTCTATTGCTGACTTTTCCCCTCTCATTTTGCCCTTTTCGCCCTTGTATATGCATGCTCAAATGTAAATACAATCACTTTTCAAATCTTTATGATGCATATACATACAACAGCTTCTTTGAGTTGCCGGGGCCCACCATTTGTATATCGGCCCCTTGCATATCGTAAACATGCAAGCACTTTATACAATCCATGGACCTCAAATTTCATTCACTGCATTTGATTCCTCCTCCGCATCCAGGCTATATGTCTTTTCTTTGTATATCAGGTTGTATGTTGCACATACAAATCTGATATACATTCTGCAGACCTCAAATTTCATATGAGGTGCTTTGAAATTCAAATTGGGTCCGGCTTGCATTTCCTTACTTGTACATTTCCTTGCATATCGCATCATACAAATGCGATATACATACAATGGACCCCAGCCATTTTATCCATAGGATTGAAACAATTCTCAAATCCAGCTTGCACTTTACTGTTACATCTTTTGAATGTATATCGGCATGTACAGCGCCAATATACAAGTAAAAATATTCATACAAGCAGTGGACTTTATCCTTTATCAATCAGATTGCATGTTTCTTTAGATTCCCCCTTGCACATCAGGAATGTATATTTGATCATACAAACGAAACATACATGCAATCCGGATCTCAAACCTGCATCAAGCAGAATGTAAAACTCCTCAGGTTTGGACCTTGTATATTTGATTGCATGCGCCAGCATACAATTGCCTTTGTATGCAACTGGTGGGCCCGACCCTTTGTCTTTCTCCTTTGCACATTGACAATGTACATCTACTTGTATGTCGAACATATACAAACTTATTTGTATATATCTGCGGGCCCCATTGAATGCATCTCCGTCACACTGTAGCAAATGCATGTGCACCCTTTGTATATTTTCCCTTGTATGTAACCGTTGTATGTTCAAACATACAACACAAATATACAAGGAAATCTGACATACAAATGCAAAATATTTCTGAGAATCTGTGATAGATTCCCCCTTGTATATGCAAACTCGATATGCATCCTGCAATGCATATAACCAATTTTTTTACTATTTTTGAAAGCCAATGTACATTTTTGAGCCCGCCAACATACATTTGCACTTGCACATACAAAACTTAGGATTTTCATGAAGCACGATGGAAAAAATGGTAGAACATTGCATGTGGGTCAATGAACAACCTAACCTAAGGCACTAAGGGCTAAAAGGGATAAAAATAGAAACCTGCAATCTCAATTTTAGAACCCTAACCCTAGGTGAGCACCACCAGTGGCTCTGACTAGGGATGTATAGATGCAAGACTGCAGCGAGAACCAAGCTACTCCGGGGTAGACCAGACAAAACACCAAACTCAAAACACGACCGACTATACAAGGCATGTACAAAATATTTACATCTAGTTTACAGTGTGGACACAAGATAAGCATTTATGACAATTAGGGTTTTAGGAACTGACCGTGCACAGGTAATTCCAATAATTCACCACTTAGGGCCTAGAGAAAACAGGAATCTTCTCCATGAGTGTCGCTGATTTGGTGCGGGCCTACCCATAAGGGCTCAAATTTACCATGCTTGCCCTTATCCTGGTTCCTTGCATTCCATACAAGGACCAAATCACCTATCTGAAACTTTGTTTCTGTAGCCCTTTTATCAAACAGATATTTTACCTTTTGTTGTCTCTTGATGTTTGTTTTCTATGCTTCCCTTCTCATTTCATCTAGTGCAACCAGCTGATTTATTCTTTCAATCATTGAGTCCTCAATCTCCTCCTTATTTTCTTGTATGAATTTATAAACTGGTAGGAGGTTGTTCATAGGCAATTTAGCTACTGCACCATACACTAGTTCAAAAGGTGACCTTCCAATTGCTTTCTTCACTGTTACTCTGTCAGCCCATAATGCCATTTTTAGCTTTGAGTCCCAAACCCTCTTTTTTTTGCCTACCATCCTTTTGACAATTTTCATGAGGCTTTTGTTGCTTGACTCTGCTTGACCATTTCCATGTGGATGATATGGTGATGCATGTAACAAATTAATTCCATAATTATTGCAAAAATTAATAAATTCACCAGACCTGAAGCACATAGCATTATCTGTGACCACTTTGGCTAGTACTCCAAATCTGATAACAATATTTTCTAGAATGAAATCATCACCACTTTGCTTGTAGATTTTTTAGTTGGAATGGGCTCAATCCATTTAGTGAAGTAATCAGTAGCTACCAAAATCCAACTGTGTCCTCCACTTGATTTTTCTGAGATTTCCCCTATAAAATTAATTCCCCATTGCTGAAATGGAGCTTCTATAGTTATAGTATTGAGGGGTAATGCACCTTCATATCTTAATTTTCTTGAGAACCTTTGGCAGGGATTACACCTTCTTACCAGCCTTTGTGTGTCTGAGAAAAGAGCTGGCCACCAATAGCCTGCTCTAAGAATTTTGTGGGCTGTTGTTTGGGTAGTATAGTGTCCACCACACACTCCACTGTGCATGTCACTTAGAATATCCTTAGCCTGATTTTTACCCATACACCTGAGTAGTACACCATCAAGATTTTTCCAATACAACTCTCCTTGAACAATGACGTATTTAATAGCATGTAGCTTCAAGGTCCTCTTCTGATTATCACTGAGATGGGAAGGACAGTTCAAATTCTGCAAATAATATACTATGTCCTTATACCATTCAGATTCTAACATATTTATAACTTCATTATGCACTACATTTACTTGGCATGCCTCCAGATTTGACTGTGTCATTAATTTTTCCAAACCTTGTCCTCTTACAAATTTTGTGATCTACATTTCAATGTTGAACTCTTGCAATTTGTTTATCCATCTGCATCTTCTTCCAGTTACCTCTTGCTGAGTAAAGATATCGTTAACTACTGCATGAGGTACATATGCAACTATCTGAGAGCCTACTAAATATGGCCTAAAGCTCCTGACTGCTCTAACCAGTGCATACGCCTGCTTCTCCATGATGTCATACTTCAATTCAGCAGCCTGTAATGACATGCTAAAGAAAGCTATAGGTTCAAAACCTTCTTCATTCTTCTGTTGTAAGCATGTAGCAATGGTATGGAAAGAAGCAAATGAGAACAGCTGAAATGGCTTAGAAAAATTAGGAGATTTTAGCACAGGAGCCATCTTTATAGCCTCTTTGATGTTGTGAAATGACTTAGTTGCTTCATCTTCCCATTTGACAATTGCACCCTTCTTTAACATCTTAGAAATATCCTTTGTGGTCTCTGCAAAATTGGGAATAAACCTTCTAACAAAATTAATTTATCCAAAGAAGGACTGAATACCCTTCACTGTTCTAGGGATCTAAATTTTGTCAATTGCAGCCACCCTTTCAGGATCAATCCTGACTCCATCCTTGGAAACAATGTGTCCAAGCAATTGTCTTCCACTACCCCATAAGCACATTTCTTTGGGTTGGGTGAGATGCCATATTCCAATGCTCTAATAAAGATTTGTTCTAAGTGCATATAGTGTTGCTCCTTCTTTCTTGAATAGGCAGTTAAATCATCCTGATATACTGCCAAGATTGAGTCAATTAATCCTACAAAAGCAACATCCATAGCCCTCTGAAATGTAGCACATGCATTTGTCAATCCAAATGGAATTCTTACATATACATAAGTTCCCCATGGAGTGGTGAAAGTAGTCTTGAATTGTTCCGATTCTTTTACTTTCACTTGATTGTACCTTGAAAATCCATCCATCATGGATAAAAGCTCACAGCCAGTCACCTTCTGTAACATGGCTTCCATGTTTGGCAATGGATAATTGTCCTTCAAATAAGATACATTCAGATTTCTAAAGTCCACACAAAGTCTTATGTCACCATTCTTCTTTCTAACTGGGACAAGGTTGGACACCCAAGTTGATTGTCTAATGGGCATAATTATTCCAGCCTCCCTAAGCTTCATAAGCTCTTCTTGCATTTTTGGAGCTAAAGTTGGGTTGATAGGTCTTTGTTCTTGTCTAAATGGTTTAGCTCTAGGCTTCAAAGGGATTTCATGCTGGAATAAATCCTCTCTATAAAATTTCAGGTCCTCATATGACCAGGCAAAGACATGTTTATACTTTCTCAGTAATGAAATCAGCATAGTTCTGATATGTGGCTTGAGCTATTTGCCAATGTATACCTTCTTGGGGGCATGAGATGTCCCCAAGTTTATCTCTTCTAAATCATTCTTATTTGTTGGAGATGCCTTTGTAACAAATTGGTCCCTATTGTCAAATGCTCTCTCCAAAGCAACCAGCCCTCTAGGGATTTTATTTGTCTTGAGTTGAATTACCTCCTTCCCTAAGAGAGTTTCTTTCCCATCCACAACTTCTACAAAGTTCTGAAAATTCACTTCCTAGTTCTCATATTCATCAATGCAATGTAGAAATCTCAGCAAATCTTTGTCATCATCAAATACCTGCCAGCTGCATACGTTATCTAGTACTGCGGGTCTAAGTTTGACTTCAACATTTGTAACATCTAACAGAGTGATATCATCTAGCCTTGTGGCTACATTAGCTAGAAAATCTGCCCTAACATTTTTTGATCTCTCAATCCAGTTTATGGAAAAAGCCTCAAACAATTCAATTGTATCCCAAACAACATGCTTATACTGTTTTAACCTCTTATTATTTGATGCATACTTATCTTTGACTTGGGAAACAACTAACTCTGAATCCCCAAATACTTTGAGCATCCTGATCCCATGCTTCAAAGAAACATTCAATCCTAATAACAGAGCCTCATACTCTACAATATTATTCATACAAGAAAACTTCAGCAAGAAAGAGAATTTTAGAAACTTACCAGCTAGAGACAGAAACACAATTCCAGCACCAGAGCCTTCCTTCGAACAAGCTCCATCAAAATACATGGTCCAGAGACCCTGTTGGTCCAGTTCTTGAATGCATATATCTCTCTCTTTACCCCCTTTATCATCTAAGACAATTCTGAAATTATCAAAATCAGTATCCACAAAACATACATGCTCCTTTGACTCTTGATCCTCAACTGTGTCTAGTGACCTTTCTTCTCTAATCAATTTGACATCCTTGCCATTCATAGGGATCATAGCATTTGACAAGTCCAATTGCATACTCCCACCAATCAATGTTGCCCATCTTCTTGACAACAACATGCCATACTATGGCTTGATATCAACAACTGTTATATTCATTTTGTAGGTTTTTTCAAGATATGCTGCTAGTCTGAAATCTACATCTTTCATGATTCCAATGACTGGTACTTCCCTAGCATCCATTGCATAGTACTTCCCACATGCCTTATCTATCTTTAATCTATCTTGTTGCATGATAGCCAAAGGCATGATATTCGTTGATGCTCCTAAATCAAGCGTACAATTCTTAATCACTTTTCCATTTATGACAAGGGAGACATAAAATGGTTCAACCTGTGAAGGGCATTTTGTCATGATCATCCCCAAATATACTTCAGGAATCTCTTCTTCATCAATACACAGGGCTTGTTTCTTACTCTGAGTTTCATCATTCAACTTGGCTTGACAAGGTACTCCTGAAATCAGGGACAATGTTTTATTTCTGAACTCTTCAACTTTCATCAATTCCATCAATGGAACAGAGACCTTTACCTGGGACAAGACCTGAGTTATGTCAAATAGAGCATAATTTTGTATAATAGTTGTAGCCTGATCTATAGTTTTATTTTTATCTTGGTATGATCCATCTTTAATTTTTGTGGCTCTCTGACTGTCATCTTTGATCTAAAATTTTTTGTTTTGATCCTCAACCTGGGGAATTCTATTTTCTGATCCTTGAGAATCATGACCTATTTTTTTCTTAAAATTTTGCTTATTATTGCTCCATTGTTTCTTTTGTGGTTCAGTCCCTTTATGACTGTGCACTGGTTGGTTCACAAAAGTATTCTTTGGTTGGTGTGAGTTACTTACCTAGGCTTTACCCCTGAGATTGTAATTGCTTTTGACTTGAGCCACTGCTGCAGCTGTGAGGGCTCTAATCTCTTCATCAGAAGGTCTCCTCAAGTTATTCAAGAAGATGTGTGAGTCCTGAGCATAAGCATAATTATCCTCATCGTCATCATCACAGGGAAACTGCTGGCAGACCTGAATCTCATTATTTGTGCTTGCATCAACATCATGAGAAGGATACTCCCTGTTTGTAGATAGCATATTGACATTGTCATCTTCCATGCAATGTGGGTCATTACATTCATCACAGGAAACAACATTATTATATAGAGACTGAGTAATCATACATCGTGACTGTGAGTGAGGCATCTGACATATTATGCACCATGGGGTATCATTAACAATATTAACAGCCTTCTTCAAAGGATCAGGTGTTTCCTTAACATTTTGAGTCCTTAGATTTGGGTTGTTGTTTGGGAGAATGGGTTTACTATTATGCCAATTAGTGGTATATGGCATATCATGCAATGATGGCCTTTTTTCTTGCCTTTGGTAAACCTGCCTGTCAGGACCTATTCCCTTTTTATTCTTAGCAAGTCTATAACTTAAGTCATTGACAATAGTTGTCAATTTATCTAATTTATCTTCAAAAGTAGATGCATTGCCTTGAGCACCTTGAGATTTAGTATTTGGATTTTGCAGAATTTTTACATCATCTCTTATGTTTGTCTTACCGGAAGCTTTTCTATTATTTTCAATATTTGTTGCAATTTTGAAAGCATCCCTGAGGCTAGCCAAACCTTTATCTCTTAATCCATAAGCTGTTTTGGCATCAAAAGCATTTATGTACAACACTATGCACATTGGTTCATTAGGCCTTAGGTGATGTGGCAATTTGTTTAATACCTTAGTGAATCTAGCATTGAAATCAACAACCTGTTCATTTGATCCATTGGTAATACCAGTGAACTCATTAATGAAAAAACTTGGATTAGTTTTGTCACCATATTGTTCTTTGAATATCCTCCTGAAATCCTCCCATGATGAAACACTTCGGTCAGGCAGAACTTTATTCCATTCTCTAGCTTCATCAACCAAGGACTGCATAAATAACTTCATAAAAACATCTTCATGCTCGACCTCAAAGTTGTCCATGACATTCTGAAAAGCCTTTAAATGATCCTCTCATGACACATTATTGCTTCCTGAAAACTTTGGCACTTGTGGCCTCACATGTTTGTCAATAGGGTTGGGGTAACCAGGAATGCCATCGAAAACTAGTTGTCTGAATCTGTCCAGCTGCATAGGCTGTCTACCAAATTGATTAACATTGGCATTTCTATTTGCATTCTGATTTTGTACATTATTTAATGGTACTCTAGCATTATTTATATTCTTCCTTTGATCATTATGCTGATCATTATGTTGATCATGAACTTCATTTCTATGTTGGTTTCTCAGCACATGTGTATTGTCAAGGATAGGAACTGAATCATTCTGAGCAATCCTCAGGGCTTGTACTTTTTGCCTCATATCATCTCTAATCTTCATAGCTTGTAAATATTCTAATTCAGCTCTCAAGATTTTGATTTCTTTAGCTAATTGTTCATCTTTGGGCATAGAAGAGGATGCCCCCTTTCCATATTGGTCATCATCATCATCCCTTGGGGACTCAGTCTCTTCAAATCTATCAGAGGGATCTAAGAAAGGGCGTTCCTGAAACACCTCTGATCTCACTCTCAAATTAACACCCTGCTGTCTTTGATATACATTCTGGATCTCAGCCTCAATGTTTGAAAAATAAGGTATTGTCCACTCTGAGGACCCTGGATTGTCTTGAATATTATCATTACTTCTGGGAGAACCCTCTTGATTGGCCTGAACAATCCCTTTTTTCCTGTACATCATGTTTTTGGGTAATTCTTTAGACAGAGAATTAGGCAGCGATCTTCTCCCTTGCATACAAAATTTTACTTCACCATTTGGGAGATTAGTTCAGACTCACCACCTACAACTAGGAATTATTTTCTGTACTAAATCCAATTCTGGTACCTAGTAACCAGATGGTGTTGCATCCAGGAGTACCTATTTCACAAGCTTCACCAGCGCAACCTGTGTACTTATAAGGGTCATCATCCTCTACAAGGACTCAAGAAGAGAAAGATGAAATGAAAGAGTTAATTGATCAAGTAAAGAGGTTATCTATTGAGGTCACCCACCTGAGAAATCAAAATAATCATTTACAAAACATGCAAAGGAGCTTTCAAGGAAATCAAAATGGATATCAAGGAAATCAAAGAGATCAAGGAAATTATTAAGGGTATAATCAGGGATTTTGGGGGACAAACCAAGGATTCCAAAGGCAAAATAAAGCATGGAATACATCTCTGAATAATGGGGATGTCCCCTCTCCATTGGAAAATACTTCAAATCCAGATTCTAGACCAGCAGACAAGGTATTTTTAGTTGAAGCAGCATTATCAAGTTGGTGTCGATTGCATAACACAGATTAGCATTCTGAGTTGCAATGTACAAAGTTTAAAATAGCTGCTGATATATTTCAAAAGGAGATGCAAAGCACGCAACCTCAAGAGGCTCCTTAATCAACAACAGGATACGAGCTTGTTCCTACAACAAGGTATGATAAAGCCTTGATCATTGAAGACTTCACATTCCCTCCTGTGATGGATTATGATACAATAGAGTACAATCAAAGGTTCCCTCCAGCATCTGCAAGTGGACCAACTGAAAATTTAGATTATTACCCTCCATTCAGTAATGACTTTCAGACTGAGGCAACATGGGAAGTGCAAGCATTTCAGCAATCAGCTGGAAATCCACCCCTGAAAAGCTATCAGAGAAATCATCGAGTACAAGATCCATTAACCACATCGGTTCCTCCAAATAATTTCAAACTCCACCAAATCCAAATGCTAGTAATAATCCAAATTTTCTGAAGGATTCACCATAATATAGACAAAAGGATGCTACTCAAAGGGTCACTCCAATGTGAGAAGTTCAGTCATGAGACACTCCACAAAGAGTCAATCCTTCGCGAGATGTTGTTGCAACAAATGATGAACTGAAGTGTTTAAGCTCAATTGTCACAGAAGAATTCAAGAAAGTGAAGGTGAGCATGCCTTTAGTTGAACTGATGAGAATCCCTGAGATCAAGAACACAGTTTTAAACAGCATGAGTGATACATCTACTTCAAGGAATGCTACAACAGGCCCTTCCAATTCATCCAATGTTCAAAATGAACATGTTGTGGAAAGTGTGCCAGAGGGTGCTACTCCGTCTATGAACTCAGTATGTATAGCCCAAGATCCTACAAAGGATACAAAAGAAGGAAGTATTGTTAAAAATGAAAGGATTGTCAAAAATGAAAAGATTGTGAAAGATCAAGTTCCACCATCAAGTGATGTACCAAAGAATGCACACCCAAAGGCACCAAATGAAAAGTCTATAGTCTTCTATCAAGGAAGAGATGAGCCTACCCCTTTCTTATTATCAGTCCGTATTTCTAGGAAGATGTTACATAATTGTTTAATGGATTCAAGAGCATCAAGCAATGTAATGCCACTTTCAATATGTAAAAGGCTGGGTTTGATTCCTACCCAAAACACAAAGAAAGTTACACAACTGGATAAGATAGAAGTTCCTGTGGTTGGAGAATTAAATAATATACACATGCAGTTGTCATCTGATCCAAGAATATAGAGCTATATTGACGTCTCAGTTGTTGATATCCCATGCGGATATGGCATGCTCCTGAGTAGAGATTGGTCAAGAAGATTGAATGGGTATGTAGCTACTGATTTCTCACACATGTGGCTACCATGGAAGTGAATTCCAAATCAAATCAGGATTGATAGTACCCCAAGGTTGAAAATGATGATCACATAATATGGTGAAGACAATGAGGTCTTGTTCCTAGAAACTCAACTTGGAAACTATAGGCTGAATATGGGAGAAATCCTCATGCTACAAGGTTCAGAAGTAGAAGAGAATCAATGTAAGAAATCTTTTAATGAAACTAAAATTTTGCTAGATCACAATTATGAGTCTGCTTCTGATGAAGGAGATGGTACATTCAAAAATTTCCAAAATTTTATACTCAAGAATGTTTGGCAAGCAATAGATTTGGGTCAACAAGAAAATATCAAGGATCTGTTATTACCTAACTGGTGCCGGATACACAGTGCTTTTCATTCTGAGTTTTCTTATGCTATGTGTAAAGTTGCCTTAGAACAAGTATACATGAGAGTTTCACAGGCTGTAAAACCAAAAAAATTAGAAGTAAAGAAAGAGGAAAATCCTGTAGAATTACCCACTAAAACTGAAATAATTGAAAAGGTTGAAAAGAGTGAGGATCAATCAAAGAAGGATCCAATCTCACCAAAGACTCCCAAGAAGGGTAAGAAAAAAGAAAATCCAAATAAAGTTTTAGTAGATCAAGAAGGGAATCAAGTATGGACTCTGCGTTTTGATGGATCCAAATCAAAACAAGGAGCTAGTGCTGGGTTCGAGTTGGTCAATCCATTAGGTGAATCATTCTTGGCTACACATCGACTACAATTTCCATGTACAAATAATGTTGTAGAATATGAATCATTAGTTCATGGATTACTGATGGCTATCAAGAAAGGTATGAAGATCTTGCATGTTTATGGAGATTCAGAGGTAATTATCAAACAAATAAGGAAGAAAAATGTTTGTCATGATAAGAGATTGAAGAGGTATAGAAATCGTGTTTGGGATTTGATTGAAAGTTTTGATGCATTCAACATCAAATTAGTTTACAGATCAAATAATCAAGTTGCTAATTCCCTAGCACAAGCTGCAAGTTCGCTTACACCACTTGCCATGAACAGGTTAAAGAAGTTCACAGTAGAGTTGGTTTCAGTACCATCAGTTCCGGATAATGTTACAAATTTTCAGGTGTTCAATGATGATAAACATATATTGGATTTCATCACAAATTCTGGGGTCTTTGAGGCTCAAATCATAGATTAAGAAAATTTGGAATAGGCAGAATTTGATCCAGATGGTATCTTGAACCTGAAGAATAATACAATACCATGAGGAATGATTGAGTTAGAAAGACTCTTTGATCTAGATAAATTGAGTGCATTGAGAGATCATAAGATTGTAGGAGATAAATGTGAACCTGTTAATATGGGAACAAATGGTGAAGAGAAGAATGTGTTGATAGGAAAGGTGTGTAAACCTAAAGAGAAAGAGGGGATACTAAAATGCATGAAAGAGTTCTTAGACATTATAGCACGGAGCTATGATGATTTGATGACCTATGATACCTCAATCATTACACACACCATTCCATTGAAACCCAACAACAAGCCATTTAGACAAAGGCAGAGACCTGACAATCAACTTTTAGAACCATTGATACACAAAGAGGTAAAGAAGCTGTTCAGCACAAGAATAATATTTCCAGTAAGGCACTCGACGTGGGTCACCAATCTTGTTCTTGTCTGCAAGAAAAATGGAGAGATAAGACTATGCGTGGATTTCAGGAATTTGAACAGAGCATCAAAAAAGGACAATTATCCATTGCCTTCATTGGATGAAGTTTTGCAAATTGTAAACAATTCCCAGATGATGTCTTTCTTAGATGGATATTGAGGATACAACCAAGTAATGGTGGAACCAGAAGACAAATTGAAGACTACTTTCACTTGCAAGTGGGGAAACTATGCATATAGGTGAATGCCATTTGGACTAATTAATGCAGGAGCAACCTTTCAGAGGGCTATGGACATTGCCTTTCATGATTTCATTGGAAAATGTATAATCATATACATGGATGATCTCACAGTTTTCTCTCACAAAAGGGAAGACGACATAGAAGATTTGAGAAAAGTATTTCAAAGATGTAGAAGGCATGGAATCTCGTTGAATCCAAAGAAGTGTATGTTTGGAGTGACTGAAGGTAAATTACTAGGACATGTGATTTCTGAGAAAGGAATTTCAATAGATCCAAGTAGAATAGAGGCTATTTCCCAAATTGATATGTCTACAAGTAAGAAGGAGCTGAAGTCATTTTTTGGAAAGATAAACTTTGTCAGGAAGTTCATTACAAGATTTACAGAGATCATCAAACCATTGAATGACATGTTGAAGAAAGATGCAAAGATAGAATGGACAATTCTTCCAAGAAAGGCATTTGAAGAAATCAAACAAGCTATTGTTGATGCTCCTGTTTTGATAAGCTCAGATTACACAAGGCCATTTTATCTATACTCTTTTGCTTCGGAGCATATGTGTGCAACAACTCTCACGCAGAGGAATGAAGAAAAAGATGAACACCCAATAGTCTTCATGAGCACACCCTTGAAATATGTCGAGTTAAGATATCCTAATGTGGAGAAGCAAGCTTATGCACTAGTCAAAGCAATCAAGAAATTTAGGCATTATATTTTGAGAAGCAAAATATATTCTATTGTTCCAGATGTAGCAGTCAAGACCCTTCTTATGCAAAATGAATTGGGAGAAAGAAGAGGCAAGTGGGTAGCCACTATTCAAGAATATGATATTGAAATACAACCAATGAAGCTTGTTCAAGGACAAGGATTGACTCAAACAATTGCAACTAAGGGACCAGGATTGGTGCAACAAGTTTATACTCTTGAAGATGTATCACCTAATGAGTGGTGCAATGACATTATATATTACCTACTAAACCATAAATGTCTGATACAGATGAATTCAACCCAAAAGAGAGCTCTGAAAATGAAGAGTCAGTGTTGTATGCTCCAAGGATCAGTCCTTTTTCGAAAGAATCATGAAGGGATATATTTGAGGTGCATAGGAAAGGATGAAGCAAGTCAGATAATGGAACATTTTCAGAGTAAATTTGGAACATGTCATGGAGGTGGTTTAGCTATAGCACACTAGATTCTGAGGGTAGGCTATTATTGGCCTAATTTGTTTCACAATGCATATGATCATGTCAAGAGATGTCACACATGTCAAGTAGCCGCTTTGAGAGAAAGAAGTCCAGCCATACCACTTCAGCCTGTGATCAAAGTAAGACCTTTTGCTCAATGGGGTTTGGACTTTATTGGTATGATTAACCCACCTTCCTTGGCACAACATAGGTATATTCTAACCGCTACTAATTACTACACCAGGTGGTCTGAGGCTCATGAACTAAAATTTTGTACTTTTGATGTTGTGATTAAATTTTTTGAAGAAAATATTATCACTTGGTTTGGATGTCCACATGCAGTTGTCTGTGATAATGGTCCTGGTTTTACTTCTTTGAAATTTTCTAATTGGGCTATTGAATATGGCATCACACTGAAATTTTTGTCAAACTATTACCCACAGGGAAATGGCCTAGTAGAATCCACCAACAAGAACTTACTAGATGCAATTAAGAAACTTTTGGACAAAAACCCGAGGGATTGGCATACATAGCTTAGGTTTGCTCTTTGGGCAGACAGAACAAGAATAAAGAGTTCCCTGGGTACATCTTCTTATCATCTAGTTTATGGCCAAGATCCCATATTCCCAATCCAACTAAGAATTCCCACGTTGCAATTTATGCAGGATTACATGGAAGAAAATGATAGGGTCCAAATTAGGTTGTCACAATTGCTCCACTTAGAAGAGAAATGAGACATGACATTAGAGAATTTTGTAAAACATCAGGGAACTGTGAAGAGGTTGTTCAACAGACAAGCTAAAATCAAGTTCTTTCATATATCTGATTTGGTTCTATGTTGGGACAAAGCTAAAGAAAGAAAGGGTGAACACAATAAATTTGATAATCTCTGGAAAGGCCCTTACCAGATTGCTGAAATTTTGGGAGAGAATGCTTTCAGATTAAAAACACTCATTGGAGAATCTGTTCCATTGCCCATCAATGGGCAATTCCTGAAGCATTATTTCTAGCCCTAAGTTCCTTCAGGGACTTATTTGTACATAGTTAGAGTAGTTGTTTCCTGCTTTCGTAGGTTAGTTTTAGGTTAGATTTGTTGCTTTTGGTTTGGTTGCTCTTTTTGCTGCGGTTTTGGTTTTTCTGTTGTCCCATTTCTTGAGTGGCAATTAAATTTCAAGCACATTCTGGCTGACTTCATTCTGGCTGACTTCATGAGATAGTGTTAAGTTTATTTTGAGAATAAATGTTAATGAAATTCTTCAAGGTCAGAAGGTAATTTTCTCCATTTTATCTATGTGTTAAGATCTGTACTTAACTCGAGAAGGGAATGATACATTGTATTTTGACATGGATGTCTTTGATTATATGTTTAAAATGTTTAATCTTAAAATGAATGCTTCTTATTTTCTTTTGATAAACTTGTGTCTGATGGATAGATCCATTGTGGACTCCATTGTTAGTGTTCAATAGCATGTTGCTTGCTTTGGGAAGATAAATCAACTATTTAGAGCAACTTGAACTATTTTGAGATCTTATTTCTTTTCACACTTTTAAAATCTGGAGGTACCTAAGTGAATCTTTGTGATCTCGCATTAAGTGAAAAATCTAAAGGTCCACCTTTGCTGCCATCAGAATTCGACACCCAACTAGTTGATTTATCAACATGACTCGTGCCTTCAAAAAGCATGTGTTGTAAGGGTAGCAATATTGCATTGTACTTTGCCAAAGATAAGCTTATTTAAAATCAAAAGAAAGAAAAGAAAATCACAAATCACACACTATAACTCAGTTAGATGGATGATCAAGTAATCTTTATCGGGGCTATGGACGCCTGACCGGAAGTAGGGCTCTGCTCGAGTGGAATTACGAGACAAACCCGACAGGGCTATAGACGCTTGCTGGTAGCAGGGCCATGTCCAGGTAGTTCATAAGGTGTGTACTAATCACGTAGCTTAATGCGGAGGAACTGAGGTGATCTTAGTTGCTGATGGATGGAAATGAACTCAATTGCACACACTTGGATCCTCGGGATGAGAATGGTTGTTCTAAGCTTTTGATTTTGATGCTTTGGGCATGTTTACATGTTTATTTGGCCTAATATGTGGGTGTGCATAGGGATTTTGAAGTTTTGATTCTTGATTATCTCTAGAACACTTGAAGAGCTTTAAATGAAATGTTTATCTTATGAATCAACAAAGATGAAATGTTGTGATACAATTTATGACTCTCTTCGCCTTTTGGGTACGTCTCTTAGCCGATGGATTCACCTTGATGGGTTATCTGATCATTTCAGGTTTTGAATGGGTCTTTATCCCTGAAATGTTAAGGAACATTACTCTTGTGGAGTCGCCAGATGTTATGACATATTCACAACATCACCCCATCGAACATGGGGACCCCCACTTTTTTTGATCTTTTGGTTGTGAGTCCACTCAAAATTCCCCGCATGAGTAAAAGTGTCGGCAGGAATTGAAATGTCTAACTTAGTACATAGAAGAGGAGGAAGGTCTGCTGAGGCACGAACAAATGATTGATTTACAAAGATGGTGAAACTCCAAACTGAAGCCAAATTTATGCATCGTATGGTGAAATCCTGTCAAGCTCGAGGGTCTATTGGAGCAGAGAAATTAAATGAAGATGTAATCACTTGAAACATTGATTTATGCAGAGCCATATCAAAAGATCACCTAAGCAAACATTATTAATCATCGTGCAATATACAAAGAGTTTCCAAATGATGCACAAGGCAATCAAAACTCTACCTAAGAGCATCTCTAATGGTGGTAGGCAAGAGATAAGTATCATAATATGCATGAAGTGCACAAATATCTGCTCGGGCGCTTGTTTAAGATTGAATTGCAAAATTCCAAAATACATAGAACATGCAAATGTCTGCCAAATGCACTTTTAATCACGTTCTCTAACTCATTATGGTTCAGTAGATTTACTGAAGCAGACATTCAAAGAGGAATTACAAACTTAGAATTTGTGCAAAGGATATTAAATGGCCCGCCATTCACGTTGAAGTATCTCACATCTTTTGATAGTATGGAGCATTTAAGAGGTCGTTCTTACACATGTCTGGATTCGAGTCGTATTTTCTATGTTTAGTCACACCTCAGAGCAAATAAAGATCTACCAAAACACACGATAGGAGAGATAATGCAAATTTAGCCTTATGCAATGGGAGTCGACAACCCCACTCAACATATGTTTCTTGGTAGAATCTTGTATTTTAGTGTTTTCAGTGTACACAACATAGAATTTGCCCACTTTCATAGTCATTCAGAATGATCACTTGGGCACTTGGTGGAAGTTTATACGCATGGTGCAGACATTTCAAATTATATGAGGTACATTCTCTAGCTTGCTCAATGATCTTTATCTCTCATTATTCACAAATCATGCATGGCCAGTTTGGTAGATTTGCCTAAGTGGGTATTCGGGGAAGTGTTTTAAATCAAATGGCCCACCAAGGTGTATTCCTGTCTCCAGTTTGCAATCCGTATCTTCCATCTTATAAGCGACGGGTTCAATATCTTTTGGCAGTATGAAACATTCAACAACCCACTCAAGCGCCGATCTAAAATAGATGAACATTACACAAAAAATTCAGAAGGCTCGCTCAAAGGATCACATTTGGGAATCTAACGTTTACTAAACTTAGTCCCTTGCATCTGAGCTCAAAAATCCTACCTAATAGCAACTTTGAAATCACTTCATGCTTTCTAAGATTGGAGTTATATATGCAAGGAGCATTTAGGGGTCCGCCTTAAGGCTTGGTGGTGACTACTTAGCTTAATGCAAATTTTTTCTTATGCATGGTACATCTAAACTCCCACCTAACCTCATTCTCATAGCTAACTTGCCGACCCCAAATTTGCACGATAATTTGCAATATCCACTCTGAGCGTGTGATGCTGATCACGTTACAAGAGGAGAAATTTTGAGTGTTAGACATTATGATTTGAAAGTCCACCTTGGGTGTTTATGCGGCGGTTATTTTTTTTTAAATTGGAGCCACGACTTGAACATAACAAATTCTCTTTTCTAAGTTTAGACCTCTGTGCATATTTTAAAGGACTCACATATTGCAAACTTCGCATGATATATAAAGCATTTATTTAGGTTCTCATAGGGGTGTTCGTGATTCAAAATTCATGCGTCTTGACAGAAGTTTTCTAAGGTCTGCAAGCAAGTTATATGTATCTCCTGCTGTGCACACATACCCAAGTTCAGCCTAGGATCATTCCAAGCTTGCAAAGGTAAAGATAAGTATTGAGATATCAAATGAAATCACTTAAAATCCTTTAGCGGCTATAGGATTGAATTGCAGCAAGTATTTGTGCATAACCTCATTCCTTAAATTCACTATTGACACAATTTCAGGCACAGATTTTGGCAATTAAAAGAGGCAAATTGGGGCTGTGTTTGTCGACTGGCGTTACTAGGAATCCATTCAAGTTTTATTTTTTGTAAGTTTACATTTTGTGGCTTTTATTAAAATAAAGTGAGGTAATCTGAAAGTGCAAATTTAATTTATCCCACATGCATTGTGCGGTTAAATTTTTCTTATTTGCTTATTAAGCTTGCTAATGTTTGGATGTTCATATAGGTGAGCGATGAATGCAAAAGACAGACATGTATTGATGAGGAGCGATATGAAGGGGACATGGCCAAAAATGAAGATCACGTCGAAATGGCGAAACCTCGGTGACATTAATCTAGGGAGAACCGACATGGAGGAGATTCAACAAAGCTAACACAAACCCAATCCTTCAGATGTGATCAAGTGAATGTTAAAAAATGGAATTGTGCAAGCTGCTTGTTTCCCGCCTGCAATGCTGAGTCTGGAGTTGATGTTAGAATGCACCAAACATTATAATCAAGAAAAGAGATGCATTGTGACCAGAGATGGCAAAGTACTGGCTCATCTGAGGAAGGAAGCAATTACAGAGGCTTTTGACATTCCCTTGCACAAGACTACTACTTTCTGTACCAAAGAGTCTGCTCTGCAACTTTATTTGGCTGGACCTGAAAAGTGCATGGAAGTGATAAATAGTAACTGGTTGGTGCAACCAAGGCTACATGTGATCAGAGTGCCTAAGAAGCTTCACAAATCTAACTTCCATCAGGAAATCAATTACATGGTTGTATTCCTAAACCGCATCATGGGCTGCCCACAATCAAAAAATTTTGAGTCCTCGATGTTCTTCTTCATCAAAGAAATCATAAGTGGAAAGAGGATGATAGATTGGGCTGAAATGATTAGCAGCAATATTGATGATCAGTTGAAGAGTTTGTAGGAGACAAAAACATTTTATATGAGCTCATATGTTATATATATGCTTGCTAGGAACGAGAGGTACCAAGGACTAAATTGCAAAGGGAGAGATGGAAACTGAGATGGACGATTCAAAGTTTATGATTGTTATCCTCAGCTGCACCTACAAGCTATATCTTATTATAGGAGGTTTAATGATGCCTTTTCCATGCACATTGTCAGATTATTGTAGGGCAACACATGCAAGAGATTGTCGAAGGAGGCTATGAATTTTGTAGCAAAGTATGGAAAGTGGTTTATTCAATTTCCAAGATTCACATACATCCATATTGAGGGCTATTCATCATTGCCTTACAGGTTGGCAAGATATCCTACAGACATAATGATGTTGTTAGAAGTGAAAAGACAGCTGGTTGCATTCAACAAAATTCAAAGAAAAAGAAAGAAGACTACAACGAAGTTTCCAATTAGCATTGGAAGGCTAGAAACTTGTATGGCATTGCAGGCAGCTGAAAATTCAGAGATAGAGCTACAAGATTACAACTTGGTGTACCATAATGATGCATGCATCAATTTGATCCATTTAATGTAGTTAGGAAAAAATTTGGGAGTAAATACGAGCACAGACCATAGCTCGAAGATCATTGGGAGGATACACGTGATGATATGGAGATAAGGAAGAAATGCTGCTACAGATTATCTTTGGACTTGGCTAGGGCAACAGGAGTAATTAACATTCAATATCAACTTGAGGAAGATTGCAAAAGATTGTCACAGAGTTCATATGATCAAGAAAAGAACAAGCCTTTTACCAGCAATTGGTTAGAATAGGAGGTCACACGTAATGATGACTTAATGATACCCATTGTAACACATACAAGAAAATATGTGGAATTCCAAATCTGAAGGCTTCAGAAGAAAAATGTTTAGCTTACATACAGTTTGATGGGAGGAGTTAATGCGCAACAGTCCAAGGATACTTCAAGTAGTGAGTCAAGCAGTGACTCCAGTGATTCTAGTGATTCGAAAAGTGCAGGTGCTGATTCGCAGGAGGATATTCAGCCAAGTAATAAATTGAAAAATAGTGACCAAAATGCAACTGACACTTCTTCAAGGCAAGAGGATAATAATATAATAGATATTGAGGAAGATGAAGTAGGGCAAGATGAGCAGGTAGCTTTGGAAATGCAAACTAAGGAAGGCATCAAACAAGGTAATCAGATTGATGAAGTTTCATCAAATCCATCTAAGGAACAAGAAGTAGTCATGATAGAGGTGGAGGCTGAAAATTAAAATGACAAAGAGTTATATGAGTTTGATGAAGAAGCCCTTCCTACTTTTCAAAAAGAGAAAGTTCAAGAGGAAAATCAAGAAGATTTGTCTGACTTACTAGAATGGCTAAGGGGTCAGGTCAAAGAGAAATCCATTGTTGAAAGAGAACCCATCCTGAGTTTGGAGGACTTGTTAAGCAGGGTCAAACCAGACAAAGGAAAGTAGAAAGTTACTAAATTTTTGAAGATCACAAGAGATAGCTCTGGGTCAAGGCAAGTACATATTGCTATCCCAAAAATCAATGTAGAGGCAGGTGATGGTGTTCTAACTAGATTTGATATTAGTACTATTGATTTGGGTCCAACCACGATGGAGCAAGAGATGGAAGAATTAGAAGATTCAGTTGTAGTTATCAAAGAAAGACTAAGGAAGGAGCGAGAACATAGGATCCAGTTGGAAAGGGATAACCTGGCATTTCAGCATTATATTTAGTAGTTAATGAGGCTAGTGAGTCAAGCAGAGGAGATGATTGCACCACCTACCTTGCTTTCGCAGGAGTCTATAGCACACTTGGAGGGAATGAGATCTTCATCTCAGGTGTTGCAAGATTGGGCAGTAGATTTCAGGATCAAAGATGACAGATTCATTGATGAAATTGTGAGGTTATACAAGGAGGCTTCTTCACTATTTGATAGAGTTCAGAATGTTCTGGTGTCTTGTGCAGAATTTAGAGTTATAAGAGAGGAGGTGATGCCTTAGTTGAAATGGCTGATATATATTCTAAATGCCACCTTGATAGATGAAGGAGTGATTGAACAAGGTTCAGCATATAATTTTCCTTCTTGGTATTGCACTGTAGGCATAAGGGAGCAGATTCTTGGCAAGGTTGAGGGTGACATCACTCGAATGAAAGAAACACTTTGAGAAATTCAAATAAAAATACTTGTTTCTATAAACTAGATAGTTGACTCCAATGGAGAAATTGATGGGTACTTGCTGAAAGATAAAGTGCATACAAAGTATTTTGAGCATTCACAGTTTGTTCCCAAAGAGCTGTTAGATAGTGTTTGCACACTTTCCATGTTCATGGGCATGTTTCAGACATCCATGGTTGGATGGGAGATGACAGTAGTCAAATGCATAGAGGAGTTGCAAATCATGGAATGCACTATTCAAACACTGCCAACTGTCCCCATGGAAGAGGTTACATGTGTCATATCAAGATTTGTGGAATTTGTCACAAAAAAGGAAGGTCATAAAGGAGGGCACTCCACTTAGTGGGTGCATCATAAATGCAATGTCTAATATTAGTAAATTTTGTAACCACCTGCCTGTATAGTGCAATAGGGGCCCTTGATTCCTAGATTTAATCTTGGCCATTCATTGTATTTTGAGGGCTATATAAGCCTCATTTTGCTCTCATTTGAAGAGGGGAATGCTCTAAGAAATTGTTGCTCAAGACTCTGCTGAAATAAATACAAACTCATTGTTGAATTCTTCATGGTGATTATGTGTTGTTTCAAATGAATGCATGGTTTCTAAGTGTTCACTCATAGATTAAGATTAGTTTAGTTCATTTTCAGTAATTTAGTTTTATGTTTCATGGAAGTTGTTGTTGCTGATTCATGTTTGGAGTCTTCATAGTTCATACCATTTATAATTTGTCGATGGCAGATTGTACTGTAAGGTTAGTCTGAACCTTATTTGAGCTTAACTTCAATTACTTTATAATCATTTACCTTTATGTTTGTGAGGATTTATGTGCATAAGTAGTCTGAAAATATTACCTTTTCCCTTAGAAGATTGCATCACCTTTGTGTAGTTGTTACCTTATGGCGAAGCAAAGTGTGGTTGAGATTCCAATGAATTAGTGTTGATTGCTTGCATTTAGATTAGATTTCTCTAAACCCATTTCTTTTGCATTTTCTTTAAAATCTCATTAGGATTAGATTCAAGAGCTTTCACTGTCATATCTTAAGTTGTCATATTGTTAGACCTTTCAAAGAAGCGGTGTTGCCCGTTGTCCAAGAGAAATAAGTTTCCTATTATTGAACATTTATGTAAGTCGCTTTGTGCTAAACAACAATTCTCATCGTACTACTAAGCTATCCCAAGTTGTAAAATCAAAAGTAACTAATGGAGAACCTTGGAGTCTACTCATTTGATCACTTAGCTTAGCATTTGAGGGATTTCGTTCAAGAGAGGATAGAGTACATCACTATTTTATTCTGTGTTGTATGTGCAAGGAAAACAAATCAATAGGTAGTACGATGTCATATGATACCTTTCTGCTTGGAACCACGTGGCACATATGTGGTGCCTACATGACCGCAAGTTTCTGGGTAGAAAAGTATCAGGTCATTTTTGTTCGAAACGTGTTGGTGTTGTCATTGATGTCAACCTCCAACAGATGATTCACTTGGTTTCCAAGTGCTTTCGAAAAAATGAATCAAAAGGTGTGTAGAGTGACAGAGGTATGTTCATTGATCTGCTCTGCATTTCTTCATAGTTGAAGATATGATTGCATGGTTTGGAAGTGTTGATCAGAGGTGTTATATTCAGAGTTTCAGGTTCTATATTGTGTGATAGTGGAAGATGTGTTTGACTGTGAAGAAGGCTATCTCAGAGAAATGAGAATGCTCTGCATTTCTCCGCATTAATGGTTCTTGTCTTGCAAATCTAGGAAAGTTATTATATTGTCTGTATCTACCTTCCCTTGAAGTTTCTAATGTTGGGGTGCTTTGCAAGTTCAGTTCTTGTGTTGGTATTCAATAGCAGTGTATCCTAATGTGTAAAATGAAGACATTCTCTGTTTCAGGTGGTTGCGGTAGTATTGCAGAAGATTTTGATGATGCTAAATATTTTGGGAAGGTGTGTGAATGTTGTGGAGTGTCTCTATCAGGTCTACTTTTGGAGAAGCGTGGATGTGGTCATTAGCTCAAGTTTCGCTGACCTGGCTTACTAGCATCATGTGTGGAGGTACCTCGTAGATTGTGGATGTGATGAGTAGTTTGGAGATACATATTTGAGTCCTAGTTAACCCTTGACATGGTCCACTTTCACTTCTTTCCAATGTGGAAGTGTTTAGTGCCGACCTAATTGGTGTTGCACATTTGAGGTGCACACGCTTCATTAGGACCAGCCTATTTGAGATAGGTCTTGGTTTTAGATGGAATAAATGCAAGATTAAGTTGAGTGGAGCAAGGCAGATAAGATGATGCAAATGTGAATCAAGGGTAGTGAGTTGTGTGCGAGCTTAAATGCTTATGACTCCGGAATGCAGTGCGTAGAAGGTGTCTACATTTTAGTGTGCTTGAAGTTGCTAGAGGCAATGAGCAAAAGGTTATGGATAGCAAGAAGTGGCAGTGGTGGATTTCTCTTGTTGCTTTGAGATAGTGAATCTCTCTGTAACAGTCTTCTTCTTTCTTCTCTCTTTTGGGCATTCAGTCTTTCTTTTGGGTAGTGAGCCTATTTGTTTTCGGTGTTGCTATTCATATATATGTGAGCTAATCCTCACTGTGGTTTTTCCCTTCTTGGGTTTTCCACATAAATCTTGTGTTCTTATGTGTTTGAATGTGTTTGCATTGATGCTTCATATGTTTACATTTTGCTAATGCATAATAAGAGGTTGATGTTTGGAATTGCTTTGAGGGTTTAATGTTTTAATACACAATTGATTCACCCCTCCTCTTAGTTGTCTTGTACATTCTAACAATTGGTATCAGAACCAAGGTTCCCTGAAGAAGCTTAACCACTTGGGGTAGATCCAGGTGGCGCACAGGAAAGGTATGGAGTTTCTAGTGTTTGATGGAACACATTATGCTTTTTGGAAGACCAAGATGGAAAGTTTTCTTGTCTCACTAGGATATGGCATATGGAAGATAGTTGACAAAAAAGTATACTATACCTCCTAATGGTCAAAAGGATGAATATGAGATTAAAGAATATGAGAACAATGGCAAGGCAATGAGTGCTCTTCTGAACTATCTTTCTGATTTTGAATTAGTGAAGGTAATGAGCTACAAAAATGCACATGAGATTTGGAAGAAGCTCTAAAGTATCTATGAAGGAGATGACAAGGTCAAGTAAGAAAATATGTAGAATTTGAAGGCCAAGTTTGAAACCCTAAAGATGTCAGAGGATGAAAATATTGCAAGCTACATGCAAAGAGTGGATGAAGTTGTCAACTCCATCAATGGTCTTGGTGGAAAGATGGAGGAAAATGAAGTGGTAAAGAAGGTACTAAGAACTCTTCCAAAAACTTATAGTGCTAAAGTTTCTGCTATTGAAGAAACTCAAAAATTGGATTAGTATTCTAGGGATCAATGTTCGGTTTGCTAACTACTTTTGAGATAAGAGAATTTGGTCAAGATGATTCAAGAAAGGAAACTGCTTTTAAGGCTAGCAAGACAAAAAAGAATGTTGAATCAGATCTAGATGACTTTGATGAAGTGGAAGCAAATTTTGTGAGCAGATTGAAAAAGGGCTCTAAAAAATATAGTGGTAAGTTACCTTTCAAATGCTTTAACTGTGGAAAGATAGGTCATTATGCTTCAAAATGTCCAATTAAAATTTCAAATGACAAATATAAGGACAACAAAGGTAAATTATTTAGGAGAAGTTATTATGTTAAGGAAGATGCTAGCATCTGATGATGAGTCTAACTATTCGAATGATGAAAGCAATGAATGCTTGTTTATGGCTTTGAATGATGTAACTAATTCTAAAAGGGGTATGAAGGAAATTGCTCCGGAAACAAAGCACAATATCAAAGGAGCTTTTGTAACTTCTTTTCATGCAAGAGAAGAGGAGAACCACTGGTTAATTGATAGTGGATGTTCAAATCATATGACTGATGATAAGAATAAGTTTGTGAAGCTTGAGAAGTATGATGGAGGTTTTGTTTAGAGATGATGCATTTGCTAAGATCCGTGGAAAAATTTCAATTAGTTTTAATGGCAAGCACAATACAAATGATATTCTTTATGTCAAAGGTCTCTGACATAATTTTCTAAGTGTAGGACAAATTTGTAGCAGAGGATATAACCTTGTATTTTAGGATGGTGGCTATAAAATCAAAAAAGAAAATTCCACAACTCTAGTTGCTACAGGAACAAGGACAAAAGGAAATGTATATCAGCTCAAAGGTGCTAATAGTATGTGCTTCATGACTCAAACTAATGAATGTTGGCTATGGCATAGAAGAATGTGTCACATCAATTTTGATAGTCTAGCGAGAATCAACTCTACTCAAGCTATGAGGGATCTGCCAAGAATTACAAAGCCTATCAATGCAACCTACAAGGAATGTTAGATTGGGAAGCAAACAAGGAAGAATTTCAAGATCAAAGAGTATTCTACCACCAGACTATTGCAAGTATGGACCTAATTGGTGTTTTCATTGATGTCAACATACTCCTGTTGCATTAATGATAAGGATTGGATAAGCTGTGTGCTAAGGATATTGAGAAAATTAGTCTCAATCAGGAACAGTGAAGATCAGTGATGACAGTAAGGTAAAAGTCCAAGATAGGATGAGTATCAGAGGATGCAGTTTAAAGGGTTTGTAGATATATGTCTTAAGGTGGTCCAGTAGAGATTTCAAAGGTCCACATGAAGATCTAAAGAAGTTGTGGCTGCTCAAGTAAAACCAGTTCTAACAGATGTTCAGTGGTGACAGAGTGATACAGATAGGTCCGGTGAGATCCAAAAATGCATTATCCTATTTTGTGGATTTGAGGGAGTGTTGAGGAAGTCTTTGTGAAGTATCAACTTGATTGGTTCATGGTTTGAAGGTCCGCAAGCATCTATTCCTTTATGAAAGTAATGACAGACTATGTTCTTGAAGTTCCGGATGAAGGGGAGAAGGATTTTAGTAAGCAGATGAAGTGTGGATGTTCTTGGTGATTCAGGTAATCTTGTGGAGGTCTTTGGATCAAGCTCAGTTCATGTTGGTGATCCACATTGAAGTTGGAGCTCACAATTAAGAAATCTTCCAGATGATGGTGTTCTTTCTGAGATTGGCCGACCGGATGAGTTACACATTCTACGGATGTTCTTGTTGATGTTTGCTGACTTAGATGATCATTCCTAAGTTGATGTCTTGTATAAATAAGGGATTGCAAATTCATTTCAAAGTTGTCCTTGTCAAGATGAGTGTGTGGTAGCAAGGAGAAGAGTGAAAGGAAGAGCAGAAGTATTGGGCTTAAATGGAACTTATTCAAGCATGGTGAAGATGCTATTCTCCAGTTCATGTATGTAATACTTATTTCTTTGTAGACAGTGTGTCTCTTGTAGGTAGTGAGCCTCTTGTGAGCAGTGTGTTCAGGTGGTGATCCCTAATTGGCATGTGCCATTTGTTCTTTCTATTCTTCTAATAGAGAATAAAATCTTGGGTTAATCACCCCGTGGTTTTTCCCTTAATCAGGTTTTCCACATCAAAATCTTGGTGTTTCATGTGTTGATGTGTTTATGCTCTTGATTCATTGCATTATGTTTTCATGATTGATTTATTATTATACTACTGAATTACAAAGTGAAGTTAAGTCTTTAATTGGAAGAAAGTTTTAGACAACTGATTCACCCCCCCTCTCAGTTGTCTACTTTAAGTCTAACACAGACCTTTGGTGTTGGTGCATACAGATCTGCGCAGATGTACAAGAGTAGGAAGCTTTCAAGTTGATAGATATTTCATGTTAATTGATGGTTACTCTAGAATGACTTGGGTAACTCTTCTCAAAGAAAAATTAGAAGCTCTGCATAAGTTTAAAGCATTTAAGGCTATGGTTGAAAATGAATTTGATTTGAAAGTCAAGTTTTTGAGGTCTGACAGAGGTGGTGAGTTCACCTCCAATGAGTTTAATGGCTTTTGTGAAGATCATGGAATAAAGAGGAATTTATCAGCCCCTAGGACTCCTCAGCAGAATGGGGTGGTGGTAAGAAAGAACATGACTATTTAGGAAGTAGCAAGTACAATGTTGAAAGAAGAAAATCTACCGGATATCTATTGGAGAGAAGCTATTCACACTGTAGTCTACATACAAAACTGAGTGCAAGAAAGGGTCAATAGTTCAAAGACTCCATATGAACTATGGTATGGAAGAACTTCTATAAAATATTTTAGTATTTGGAAGCAAGTGCTACATTAGGAGAGATAGAAAAAACTTGGGAATGTTTGTTACAAGATCAGATGAAGGAATCTTCCTTGGATATTCCACAAAGAGCAAGGCTTACAGGTGTTACAACAAGAGGCTAAAGAAGCTAGTTGAAAGTGCAAATGTCAAAGTGGATGAGGAACCACATCAAAGCTCAGTACTAATAGAAGGATATGAATTTGATGAGCTCCCTTGTAGAGAAGAAGAAAGAGAAGAAGAAAAGGAAAAGGAGAAGCAAGCTGATCAAGAAGATGCTTTGGAAAGGATCCCTATGACCCCCAACTATGTGCAGAAGAATCATTCTAAAGATCAGATCATTGGAGATAAGAACAAAGGTGTATTAACAAGAAGAAATATTTCTATGGCAGATGAACAGGTGAATTTGTGCTTATTGTCTAAAATAGAACCCAAAATAGTAACTGAAGCATGCAAAGATGAGCACTAGATCAAGGCTATGGAAGAAGAATTGGTGCAAATTGAGAAGAATCAAACTTGGGAAGTTGTCCCAAGACCAACAGACAAAAATGTGATAGGAACTAAATGAGTCTTCCACAACAAATTAAATGAAAATGGAGAAGTAGTCAGAAATAAGGCTAGGCTTGTGTGTAAAGGCTACTCACAAGTGGAAGTAATAGATTATGAGGAAACATTTGCTCTAGTGGCAAGATTGGAGGCCATTAGAATGTTCTTGGCCTTTGCAGTTCACAAGGATTTTAAAGTCTATCAGATGGATGTGAAATCTATATTCATGAATGAAGAATTAGAAGAGGAAGTATACATTGAACAACTGGAAGGCTTTCAATTATCAAATGATCCAAATATGGTCTGCAGATTGAAGAAGGCATTGCATGGACTCAAATAGGCTCCTAGAGATTGGTATGCAACATTGGATAGGTACCTACTATAGAAAGGATTCAAAAAGGGCACTGCAGATAGAAATATGTATTTCAAAGTTGAAGAATATCAAATCCTGATTGTGGAGGTATATATTGATGATATAATCTTTGGAGGAAATGAAGGTATGCGTAAGAGATTTGCAGAAGAGATGCAGAAAGAATTTGAAATGTCAATGTGTGGGGAAATGAATTTATTCCTTGGGTTACAAATTAGTCAATCAGAAAAAGGTATTTTCATTTTACAGTCAAAGTATGCTAAGGAAATGTTGAAGAAGTTTGGAATGGAAGACTCCAAACTAGTATGTACTCCCATGACTACTGGTTGTAGTTAAGCTAAGAAAAGATGATGAATCTCCTAAGGCTGATCAGAGCAAGTACAGATCAATGATTGGTGGACTATTATACCTGACTGCTACTAGACTGGATATCATGCATGCAATTTTCCTAGTGGCTAGATTTCAATCAAATCCTAGAGAGTCACATGTTTTAGCAGTAAAGAGGATATTCAGATACTTGAAAGGCACTCTGGAGTTTGGCCTATGGTATCCCAAGGATACTAATTTCTCCTTGAGTGCATATATAGATGTATATTGGGTAGGATGTACAGATGATAGAAGAAGTACAAGTGGTGGTGCTTTCTTTCTGGGAAGCAAACTTGTCTCATGGTTAAGTAAGAAGCAGAACTCAGTGTCACTATCCACTGTAGAGGCAGAGTACATTGTAGTAGCATCTTGCTACACATAGGTGTTATGGATGGAGCAGACATTGAAGGATATCAAAGTGTCATATGATGAACTTGAAGATAAGAAAATGCAACAAAGGAGATAACACAACAAAATATAATAAAACACAACGTTTATACCTTAAAAGATCCCTCACTCTTGATAAGGTTGAGGAGAGTTGCATACCAAGACCCTCCTAGCTTCACCCAATGTTGAAATAGTAGAATGTGGATTGCTCCTTGTTCTTCAACATAATATGATGATTGGATTGGATAGGTTGATTATGGATTGACTTTGAGATTGAGATGATATTGGATATGGATAAAGAGGCTATGGATTGAGGGATGATTTTGGCATTATGATGTTAGGATGAGGAGATTTGATAGAAATTTGGGCATAGTTATGATAGGATGAGGAAGTTATGAAAATGGCTTGGGTGAGGGCTCTATTTATAGGCCAATTGAGGGGGATCTCAATCCAACGGTTGAGATTCAAAGTTTGAATCAAGGGTTGAGATGAGAGGATGAGATCAATGGTTAAGATCTCATCAACAATATTGGATGGATGTGATTAAATGTGAATTTTAAATTCACACGGGGAAGGGTGATGAGAATTAAAATGAATTAAAAATTCATTTCTGGGAAGAGTTGGATATGACAAGTGAATGAATTAAAAATTCATTTCATGGGAGAGTGTTGAATTAAAAATTAAGTTTTATTGGTAAAAGAGAGGACATGTGATACATGCATATTTTTGGGGCATTACATATGTAAGCTAATTTCATGGAGAATGTTTTAACATGAAAATAGAAAGAGTTGGAAGGGTCATGTGACCTTTTGAATAAAAAAATGATTTTTATTCAAAGTGTGTGGGAGGATGGGTTAAGCAAGGTTTGACTATATTCATTAAGTGTTTAACTTAATTAATATGGCTGTAGTAAATTAGTTAGTGTGTTAATGAAGGATTAAAATTAATTAAATAATGATTTATTTAATTAATTTAGGTCTAGGGATCATGTAGGATAGGGTATCTAATTAAGTAATTGCTCTTTAATCAACTAGGCTAGGTTTAGATTGATTAGTAGGGTAGATTAATCAAATAAATATGATTTATCTAATTAATCAGGATTAGGAGATGGAGAAATTACAATGAGGATATAGTTATAAGGTATAGTGATAAATTAAATGAATTAATTGATCACAAAGGATGGATAAATGGCTAAGGGTAGATAATTAGGGATAAATTAATCAAATAAATTAAATTTATTTAATTAATAGGAGGAATAATTGGTAGTGTAGAGATACAGGAAATTGGCTTGTGGAGCAAGTCAATTTTAGGTGTCTACAAAACCTATTCCTATCTTATGTGATAATACAAGTGCTATCAACATTTCAAAGAATTTGGTAATGCATTCAAGTACAAAGCATATTTAAATCCCGTATCACTTCCTAAGAGAGAAGGTTGCAGAGAATGAGGTAAAATTAGAGTATGTGCCTACCAAGGATCAAATTACAGACATCTTTACAAAGGCTCTTCCTAAGGATACTTTTGAGTATCTTCGATAGAAGTTAGGGGTTATTGCCCCTCCTTTTAACTAGATGCATAAGTGTGCGCATCTATCCAAGAAGCATTTCAAGATACATTTTTGGTCCTAGATTGATGTTGAAGGCTACCTCTCAGGGGGAGTAGGTAGTGATACTATTGGTTGGTGCAGTCAGATGGAGCATATCTTATGACCTTAAGGGGGAGAGTGCAAAAAAGTGATAGCAGTGGAGATAGAGTGGGTACTTGTTGGTGTTGTAGTTATTTCCCTTTGCCATTGATGTCAAAGGGGGAGAGAGTTAGAGTGGCTGAAAAACCATACTACAAGAAAGTGTGTGAAGAGTAAGAGTTCCTCCAGTCAGGGGGGTACTACTAAGTTGCTGATTGATTACTTTAGGTCTTTATGGTTTTTCAAAGAGTTAGTGTTTCCATCAATGAAAAAGGGGGATATTGATGGAAACTTGTTGGTGTTGTCATTGATGTCAACCTCCAATAGATGATTCACTTGGTTTCCAAGTGCTTTTGAGAAGATTTGAATAAAAAGGTGTGTAGTGTGACATAGGTATGTTCAGTGATCTGCTCCACATTTCTTCATAGTTGAAGATATGATTGCATGGTTTGGAAGTGTTGATCAAAGGTGTTCAGGGGTGTTGTATTTAGAGTTTTAGGTTTTGGATTGTGTAGCACTGGAAGATGTGTTTGACAAAGTGTTTGACTGTGAAGAAGGTTGTCTGGGAGAAATGAGAATGCTCTGCATTTCTCCCTGTTAAGGGTTCTTGTCTTGTGGATCTGGGAAAGTGCTTATATTGTCTGTATCTACCTTCCCTTGAAGTTTCTAGTGTTGGCATGCTCTGCAAGTTCAATTCTTGTGTTGGTGTTCAATAGTAGTGTATCCTAATGTACAAAATGAAGACATTTTTGTTTTAGATGGTCACGACAGTACTGTAGAAGATTTTGATGATGCTGAATATTTTAGGAAGGTGTGTGAATGCTGTGGAGTGTCTCTCTCTGGTCCGCATGATGTTTTTGGACTTGGAGAAGCATGGATGTGGTCATTAGCTGAGGTTTGGCCGACCTAGCTTACTAGTGCCATATGCAGATGTACCTCATGGATTGTGGATGTGATGAGTAGCTTGGTGATACATATTTGAGTCCTAGTTAACCCTTGACATGGTCCACTTTCACTACTTCCATCGTGGAAGTGTTTAGTGCCGACCTAATTAGTGTTGTACGTTTGAGATGCACACACTTCATTAGGACCGACCAATTTGAGATAGGTCTTGGTTATAGATGGTATAAATGCAAGATGAAGTTGAGTGGAGCAAGGCAGAGAAGATGATGCGAATGTGAATCAATGGTAGTGAGTTGTGTGTGAGCTTAAGTGCTTATGACTCCATAATGCAGTGAGCAGAAGGTGTATACATTTTAGTGTGCTTGAAGTTGCTGGAGGCAATGAGCCAAAGGTTGCAGATAGCAAGAAGTGGTAGTGGTGGATTTCTCCTGTTGCTTTGAGATAGTGAATCTCTTTGCAATAGGCTTCTTCTTTCTTCTCTCTTTTGGGCAGTGAGCCTTTCTTTTGGCAGTGAGCCTTTCTTTTGAGCAATGAACCTATTTATTTTCGCTGTTACTATTAATATATGTGAGCTAATCCTCATCATGGTTTTTCCCTTCTTAGGTTTTCCATTTAAATCTAGTGTTCTTATGTGTTTGAATGTCTTTTCATTAATGCTTCATATGTTTACATTCTGCTAATGCATAATAAGAGGTTGATGTTTGGAATTGCTTTGAGGGTTTAATGTTTTAATGCACAACTCATTCACCCCCCTCTCAATTGTCCTGTGAATTCTAACAACTTTGTACTACCTGATAGGGTTTTAGGCAAAACTATTAAAATAAAAGGAAAAAAAGGTGGAAATGTCATTTTTGCCTAGATTCATGTCATTGCAAACCCTTTAACTAGGAACTCACGACTTGACAGAAGGTGTGAGCGACCTACAAGTTTCCTGCCTACCGACAACAGCAGGTAGGAATCTCTTTTTTTTTGTTTTTTTAAATAAAATTAAATAGGTTTTTAATTGGTTTTTTAGGTTTTTTTCATTCAAATACAATATATATATTTATTTAAAACATATATTAGGGCTTAAATTTCATAGTGAACCTTGCATGTCAAGCAATTTTTTTAATGACAATTATCTATTCAATTCTGCCTTTAAAATACTATGACACACTTTAGTATAAGTAAATTATATAAAAACCAAATGTATCTATCATCATAATCCTATATAAATTTTGATAGTTTGTCCAAAATCTCTCCTTTCATATGATACAATCTTTTCAAAATTTCAATTGTACTTTACAGCTAAAACTCCTAAATACAGCTATACAACTGTCAAATTTAAGCCCTTTCACTTAGAAAAAACTTTCAATGTTATAATATTGATGATAGTTTTATGAATAATTTTTCCTTATCATGAATATTATAGAAAAACTTATCATCAATATTATAGAAAAAAAAATACACATTAAACAAAAAACACATTAAACACATTTGTTCAAAGACCACAAAGACAACAATACACATAGGGGAGGAAATATAGATGAATACATTCAAAACCAATTTTAGACCCATTAGAAGACACCAAAATAGTAATCTACAAGTTGTTTCTCTTCTTTGTTCTATAATCTCACCACCAACTAATAAAATTTTAGCTTTGATATACATATATAGGGCCTTCATTAGTTGCAACTATGTAGGGAAGTAACTCACATGTGTTCAATTAGCCTCAAGTAACCCACATGGCATACATACATTAGCATATTAGAAGGATAGTGCAAATAAGATGAACAATATAACTTGGATCACAAAAAATCTGCATCACAAGAGAAAAGAGACCATATCCTCATTACTAAAGATGAGCCCAATACAACCCAAAAGCATGTAACTCAGCTATATAACCATATGAGAATCCACCAAGAATGTATCTACTAATTAAATTTTGTAATTAATGCCATTAGGTCATTGAGAAATTAATTTTAGCATTGTTAGCCACAAAATAGCACAAAACCACAAAAAATCAAGAGTTAGAGCATAGAGAAATTAATACTTTTAGGGCCTAACCACCTATAATAAAATCACAATTATTTTTTTGATAAAGATAAGAAGGAAACAAGGGTCTTGGTCCCTATACAAACAAGCCCCCAGGGCTGAACAATAGGCCTTAAATAGGCAGAAACAACAGAAAGACAACACAGGCATAATAGCCCAGATGTAAAAACAACCAAAGGACCTACACAACATTAGATCCTGAATAAGCAAACCTAATGCCCTTGACTCTAGGGTGTAAAGAAGCCACAGAGTGAGGAAGTCCTTTCTTCTTTCACTGAACCATCGTCTAGGAAAGCTTAGAGTTGAAATCTGCAGAGCAAGGTGAGAGGGGATCCTCACCCAAAGTTGTAACCAAGGAGGTCGCAGGAGGAGCCCCAATAGTCGCTAGAGCCAAAGAATCCACACGTGGAGAAACTAAAGTAGGCAGAATCAAAGATAAAAATAGAGTAGAAGAAGTAGCAATCTAACCCAGAGTAGAAGGGAGAGTTGAGAGATGATCAGAAGAGTCTAAAGAAATCATGGGGTTTGTAGAAGCCTTAGTTGCTAACACCCCCTCAGAGACTGCCTCAAGAGGGTGAGAATCACCCTGAGAGGAATCATATCCCTAAGAAGAATCATCCTCTAGAGATGCACTAATAGTCAAATGGTCCAGGAGAGCATCCTTCCACCAAGTAGCAGCACCCATGGGATACGAGAGAGGACAACTAGAGGCCAAATGCCCAATAGCAAAACAACGTTGGCATCTAAAAGGAATACCCTCATAGTCCAACATTTATTTCCAGGGTCTATCCCCTACCAACAAAACAACATCTCCATGAAGGGGTTTGGAGATGTCAATATCTACTAATATGCGAGCAACTGTAGAATGCCTCATAAATGAGGTAGTATAATCTACCTTCAAAAAATGATTGATAGCATTACCGATGCTCTCATAGAAAGAATCCTCCCAAAACAGGAGAGGGAGATTCAAGAGACAAACCCATATTGGTCTGATATTGAGCGGCTCGGTGAGGGGATTGAAGGAAAGAGTCCATGGTTTAATGGAAAGGGAATGCTCGCCCCACATCCAAACCCTACCATCAAGCACTAAGTCCCATTTCTTTGAAGAAACAAAGGTCACAATTAAGAATCATCTTGCACTGGGGAGAGCTTAATCTTACCTTCAACAAACGACTTCCATGATTCCATGACCCATTTGTGAAGGTCGGGTAAAGATGGCCATAAACCATTGAATCTGCAAATCACTCCTCTATTACAAATGACCAGAATCCACCCTGGGGTGGGCAAGACTAGGCACATGAACCATTCATAGTGTTATGTCAGAAAAAGTAACCTTGGGGGCTTTTTCCTATTACGGTTTAGTTCCCAGGTCCAGTAATTGTATTTAGAGCATCTTGCATGTTATTTCTGACTCCTGATGAGAAAACTGTTGGGTCTTGTGACAAATAGGACCTAGAGGGATGCACTTTGATAAATCTTGAGCAAAAATGACAGGGTGGACTTGGGCGCTAGCACCCTAGTCCAACCCTATTTTGGGTCTGCCCTAATTTCAAATGTCAGTTTTATGAATGTTAATTAGGTCCTATGCCGACATCTAAAGTTTGAATTATGAAATTCTTAGTGGGAATCTTTATAGTTGCATATATAAGCATGATTAGGTTTCATTTGCAAACTAGATGGAAATTGGACAACTTTATGCATACTTGTGATTATAGAGCATTCAAAATATTCATTGTGTTGCAGAGCAGAGCATTGTTATTGTGTTTGTGTTTGCAAATTTGGCATCCATCTCCTCATGGCATGAAGAGAATCTTCCTTCCATGAGATCTTCATTACAAGGTGATATCTATTGTGTTTTCAATCATTTATCATTTGGATTTTTGCCTCTATCCCGCCGGGATACACACTCTCATCTGACAATGGTGTTCGGAAGACTTGAATGTCTCTCCGGGGCTTGACTGAGGCAAGCCTTTAAACACCACAACCCCCTCCCACACTCCTTGTGATTGCAGGTTATAGGTGTCGAGTCTTGTAGAGTGGAGTTACAGGAAGGAGTAGCAGACACAGAAGATTCAAGATTTGAAAAGAAGCAAGACACTGGTGCTTTTCCTAGACTAGGGTGTTAGTCATCATGTCCTTCATAGTGGAATCTCCAGAAATTGAAGTTGCAGTGCAAATCAGTGTCAGAAGGAGATCAGGATCCTATAAAGAAATAGGTACCTTGGACCTGGGGGCTAGTCCCCGTGTCCCTGACTTTTTCACCTTCTAAACTTTGAAAAATAGTAAGTTAAATATCTTTGTTCTTTACCTCAGTCTGAAAGGATTTGCCGTAATTTGATAATTTGCTTACTAATTTACATAATTAGGGTTTCTAAGCATAATTGAACATTATATAGAGACATTGTTTGATATATCCAAGAATCCATAGCTTCCCAAGTGGCATCCCAACCTAATAGGTGATTGCTCTTGCTTAGTGGAGATTCAACTCAGTTGATAAGCCCTTGGAATGTTTGTTGGGAAAGGAGGATTACACATAAACACTTAAAACATCAACCCAAACAAACCCCACCCTCCTCAAAACACCATACAAAACATTTTGGTGAACCCATGTTTTTGGACTTTTTGGCACATTTCTGAGTGTTGTTTGATAGATTTGCATTCATTCATCTTATTACATTCGAAAAATTACAAAAAAAATTGTAAATTTTGAAAAACTTGGAATTTTAGGATTGCATCTTAGCATATATTGAATTATTTGGCATTCAATTTCATTAAATTTCTGTCATTTGCATTAGATCTGATTTAAATTTCATAAATTCATCATTTAGAATACATTTGCATTGCATTTTTGTGTTTAATTTGACAAAAATTGTTTGAAATTGTGCATTTTTCATAAAAACCTAGTTTTGCATTAGCTAGGGTTGGTAGTCAACATCTTATTTCAGATTTTACTACCATTTTAAAATACTCATTAGGATTTCTTTCTAACTTTAGTATTGCATCATAGTGGTTTTCTTGCAAAATTTCATGCCTAGGGTTTAAAAACCTTGCTTTTTCACTACATTTTGGCCTTATCGTCTCTCTAGATTTGCACCATAGGCATGTTGTAAGGGATTATTCTGCAATAATTAGCTATTATCAGGGTTATTATCTACTATCCCTCATCAAATTCTTTACAACACTCTTTTTATAGGCCTTCACATTGAAAATTTGTGAAAAATTGCATATTTTGACTATATTTTCCCTAGGGTTTGACTTAGATTTGCACTCCAAGCATGTTGTGATGGATTTTATGGCTTTAGGTGACTGATATTATTTCTGTAACCTGCTTCACCTCTTAAAATTCTTTACAACACCCTTTTTATTGGGTCTTTGCATTGAAAATTTGTAAAAATTTGAATATTTTAGCACATTTTCACTAGGTTTTGACTTGTCATCACTCTAGGTTTACATCAAGAGTGTGTTGTACAGGATATTATTGCTTTATTGAACTGATATCAGACATATTAGTCACTTCCCTTGATCAATTTCCTTACAACACCTTTTCTTCCACTTATTTGCATTGAAAAAAGATGAAAAATCAAGCATTTTAGGTTATTTTCATACATACTTTTGCATTTGTTCTTGCAGAAGTTTTGAAAACCTTTAAAACCTGAATTGGAATTCATTTGAAAACATACACATGGCTTCTCAATACAAAAATAATGCTAGACTTCCTCCTAGGCCACATTTGAAAAGATGAGCCCCTGAATTTGAAATAACATTTACACCTCATGACAAAGAAATGGTAGATACTGAAGGGCCTCTTTACATTACAGTGAAAATAATGGAAATACCTGTGCATGGAACAATCATAGACCCTAATTTTATGACTAATGTGGTTATAGAAGAGTTCCTTCTTAAACATGATTTGGCACAAAACTATTATGACTGGATTTGAGAATTAAAATGCATAATGGATCTTTGATGAAAACATTTGGATTGGTAAAACTGTTAATCTCAGTTTATGACAAATCCGTGGATCAGTTATTTGATGTTATCCCCTTATACAACCTCTTTCATGTAAAACTAGGACACGCACCATGGCTTAAGACTATGAATGTCTTCCCTTCAACTATCCATAAATTCCTAAAATTCCCTTTGCATGGAGAGATCCATACTGTCCGTCGTAACACATACCAACCTCCGGCTAAGAACAAGAATTTCACCCTTGATTACTTTTGGTTGCAACCTAAAATAGAACTTGAGCCATGAAAAGACCAATCTTTCTTTAACTATAGACGATACAAAGCAAAACAACTAGCTAGAGTGGTTAGGCCTCCTTTACAAACAATGAGGGATGAACAACATTTGTTTGAGGATCCCCTTAGAGCAAAAGGAAAATGAACACAACAATACTATGGATATGATGAGATAATTGATCTGATAGATGTGGATAAGGAAAATTTTCATAACTCACCTCATCCATGGAAAGATGGTATCTACGTTGAGGTTCCTCCTCCGACATCCTTACAAGGATCAAGAGGTTTTCATAGACAACAAAACATTCCACCAAGACCAATGAAATTTGAACATGGTGCTTCCTCCTCTAATGTGCAAAACCTTATAGAAAAACATGATGATGTCTTTGAAGAAGTAAGTACTAAAACAAGAAGGAATAGACAAGCAAAAGAAAGGAGGAGGAGAAGATAAGCTTTTGCCCAACGACTTGCCGTTCAACAAGAAAATGTCCAACCTAACATTGAAACAAACATAGAAAACCTCAACACTGAAGAATTGGAAGATAAGAACAAAAGTTGGGCTATGGTACCTTACACACCTCTTTCCTCTAGCATCCGAGATTGGGAAGAGGATGATTTTCTCGATGACAACCCTTAGTTTGGGTACCCCTACAGGTAAGTATTTCTAACCCTTTACCTCCGTGATGTGTTTCCCCTGTGATGTGTTATGTGTTGTTTAGGCCTCCTAGGATGACCCTTGATACTCTCGTAAGGTCAAGGATACTAGGAGACCACCTCTATTGTGACCCTTCTTCTATTTGATCATCATTCTTCTATATTGCTTCTCCTCTATTTTCATTGTTGTGTGTTGTGTCTTATGGACATAGCATTGCAGTTGGTGATTTGGGGGCACCCTCCTACGTGACTGTCCCTAAGACACTTGTTTCTCCTCTCTTTCTTTATTGTTTCCCTTCCTCTAGTGGTTCTATCTAGTGGGTAGATGATGAAAAAAAAATTATACTGATGCGGACCTAGTGTCCCTTTAACGAGTAATAAAAAAATGGACATAGTCCATACATGACGATGGGGATGTTATATATTATCTGACGCTTGGCTAGTAGAATCACTCCATGTGATCTTGATGTTGTCTTATCGCACTTAAAAAACATAACAATACTGCTGCTCTATGCACTTTGTCTATCTTGAATCTTGCATTCCTCGGCTCTTTATGTGATTGATAATATGCATTGTTGTTTATCATGATTATATGGACACTAACACTTTTCTTGCAGGAATGTGTTTGTGGGAACATTTGGTGATCGTAAAGTACATGTCACCTCTGGGGAGCATGTCTTTGTGAGAGCTCATGTTCCCTTGTATGTTTTTCTTCCTACCTTAATGTGCTTGATATTGGTACACGACATCAACCACCTTAAGGTGGGGGCATATATAAGGTAAGTTGTCTGTTGTAGATGCTAGCAATGTGTGTTTGTGAATCTTGAATCTATTACAATCACTTAAGCCCTTTGCGGAGGCGGGATATCGTGCATATCCTTTTTATCTTAAGCCCTTCGTATGAGGTGGGGATGGTGTATTTATCGAGGAGAGTGCACAATCCTATCATTTTCAAAAAGTCCTCTGAGCATGCAGGGAGCGGATCAGAGACTATCCTAACCCTTAAGCATGTCTTTGGAGATTGTTGTGGTGAAGCACAATTGTCAATGTGTGCTTGTAATGTGCTTGAGATGGTGATGAATCTAGAAATAGGTACACTCCATCGCTTATTTTTTGTGTTTTCTCTGTGTCTTCCATGTGTGTGTGTATGGCGTGTTTGTTCCCAAGCATAGTCTAAAGACTGGTGGTGATGATTCTTTCCTATGCTTTGGAATTTGTTTGGCGTGCTTGATTTGTATGGTGTGTTTGTTCTCAAGTATAGTCTAAAGACTGGTGGCGGCGATGAGTCCCTCCTGCACTCTAGGATTTATTTTGCATGTTTGTTGCCCCATGTGTAGTCTAAAGACTGGCGGCGATGAGTCCCTCCCACATTTTGGGTTGTGTGGTTACCTTCTTATACTTGAATCCTGCATTTGATATATGAGAAAAAGAAAAGAAAATCATCACTATCTTCACTGCATTCACTATACTCATTGTGTTTTGTGTGTTTTCAATGCTATCTTCTCCATGTTTTGCGTGCCTGTTACTATCTTCAATGTGTTTGGCGTGTCTTCTCCGTGCTTGGCGTGTTTGCTATGTTTGTTGACCATACTTTAATGCATATATTGGCCTTGCATTTATACATACATTAAAGTGGGGGCTAAATGTTATGTCAGAAAAAGTAACCTTGGGGGCTTTTTCCTATTAAGGTTTAGCTCTCGGGTCTTCTAATTGCATTTAGAGCATCTTGCATGTTATTTCTGACCCCCGATGACAAAACCCTTGGGTCTTGTGACAAATAGGACCTAGGGGGCTGCACTTTGATGAATCTTGAGCAAAAATGGTAGGGTGGACTTGGGCGCTAGCACCCTAGTCCAGCCCTATTTTAGGTTTGCCCTAATTTCAAATATCAGTTTTATGACCGTTAATTAGGTCTTATGCTGACATCTAAAGTTTGAATTATGAAATTATTAGCAGGAATCTTTGTAGTTGCATATATAAGCATAATTAGGTTTCATTTGCAAACTAGATGGAAATTGGACAACTTTATGCATACTTGTGATTATAGAGCATTCAAAATATTCATTGTGTTGTAGAGTAGAGCATTGTGATTGTGTTCGTGTTTGTAGATTTGGCATCCATCTCCTCATGGCATGAAGAGCATCTTCCTTCCATGAGATATTCATTACAAGGTGATATCTATTGTGTTTTCAATCATTTATCATTTGGATTTTTGCCTCTATTTTGCCAGGATACAAACTCTCATATGACAACGATGTTCAGAAGAATTGAATGTCTCTCCAGGGCTTGACCAAGGCAAGCCTCTAAACACCACAACCCCCTCCCACACTCCTTGTGATTGTAGGTTACAGGTGTCGAGTCCTATGGAGTGGAGTTGCAGGAAGGAGTAGCAGACACAGAAGATTCAGGATCTAAAAAGAAGCAGTACAGTGGTGCTTTTCGTGGACTAGGGTGCTAGTCCCCATGTCCTTCACAATGGAATCTCTAGAAACTGAAGTTGCAATATGTTATGAGTCTAATCCTAAGGCACTATAGTCTAAGGATTATTACTAAAGATCTATCCTATTATTATTTCATTCCTACAATATTATAGGATATTCCAATCCCATGATCCATAGATCTTTGATTGATTCTATCTTACTCAATATATCAATTATCCTAAACCATTAGCCATGATTGCTATACATGCATAACACATTTTTTGTAATGTCAATCTTATGTGCATGATATATGTTAGTGACTTACATATAGGTCTATTACCTCCATATGGTGATACATCTAGTGATGAGTTTGGAAATTAGTGCCTTACAATTTGATAACATCCTCCTTAGTGTCTATCTTTCCATTGATCATTAGCTTCATTTTTTTCATGATGTGCACATATTATTAGGAAGCATAAGATGACCTTATTTGATAGAAATTCTTAGCACAATATTTCATTTCTTTATCTCATATGCATATGCATGATATTACATACTTGGTTAATGCATTTGAAAATAGATTATTTGAGAAAGCTTATTGACAAGTTAAATTTACTACTTTTTGATGCATTTTGTTAGATGATGGATATGACATCTAAATGGTCTTATTAATAAACCTAAAATAATTTTGAAAAAATACAAAAATCTAAGGATAAACTTATGGAAATGTTTTATAATTAAAGAATAAAGAGATTCCTTAGAATATTAGTATATATCTTGATATCTTTGGGCTAGTATCGAAACAATTAGTTAAAAGATTAGCTCCTAATTTAGGTGAATTAACTATGCAATTTTCTTTTCTGACATGAAAATTAGTAATGTCATAAAACATGGTAACTTTTTCACTTGGAACCAAACCTAAATAAGCTATTTGGTAAACATCACCTTTTATGTCATCTTTAGGTATGAAGTCACCACTACTAGTGACATCAGGTGTATATAAGTATTTTCTATATATAAGCATTCTCATCATTTGCAAAATGTATATATTTAAATTTATCTTTTTGTAATTATAGTTGCAATCATGTATCTATTTGCAAAATGTATTTATTTAAAGGAAAAAGTATTTATGGAATTAAACACATATTTTCAAACATTTTCCAACTTTTAAATTTTCTTGGAAAATGTCCCTTGGTTTCATATGTATTGCCATGTAATTAAATGTTTAAATGTATTGTTTAAATCATGTAAATTTATATATTTCCAAGTTTGATATATGTATAAACATGTTGTACATGCATTTAATATATAAATTTTCAATTCCTAATTCAATTAATTATTTTTTGTAATTGTAGCTCTAGTCTTAGCATTTATATATGATTGAGTTACTAGATTATGAGTTCTTGCTAGAACAAGCCCTACAAAATGGGCTTAAAGTGCAATTATTTTGACATGAGATCATTCCAGGGTGTGGGTGGCAGTATGCCATAGCATAAGCCAAGGGCACGTGTTGATCCAAATTGATGTATACCCCCTCTACCCATTGTTCCTTCTCCCTCTATTCCCATGCCCATTCACCAGCATGTTGTGGTCTCAGCACTAGAAGATTTGTGTATGCTCTCAAGAAACTTAATTAACCAAGCTACCTACTTGGCAGATGAAGTCAATTCTCAAGAGCCTAGAGGAGATGGTGCTAGTCCTAGCACCTCATGGTCATTGACACCATTACCATCTACACCATATTTTTGTCAAAATTGTAATTAGCCATGTTTTAGTCATGTTTCTACATGTACTTTGGGGGATACAATAGAGGAGTCTTTCTTAGCTACACTATTCACTCCTATAGAGGTTGTTATGTCATAAAATGTCCCCCTAGGACTTTCACCTCCTAAGTTTAGCTCCCAGATCCCTTAGATTTAATCATGCATGTTTGAAATGAATCCCAAAGCAAATCCTCTGAAACCCATGTCAAATGGGGCTTAGGGGACACTCTTGAGCTTAATCTAGACCCAAAATAGGCCCTTGGACTTGGGCACCCATGCCCTAGTCCTACCCTATTTTGTCGAGGTCCCAAATTTGAACTTGTGACCGTTAAAAAGGTCTCCTTTGTTGGCATCTCAAATTTGAATGACAAAAGTGTAGCAGGAATGCATATATAATCATGTCTAGGACTTCATTTTACACCTAGATGGATATTGCAAACTTGTGATCTTGTGTTAAGGATACTCAAGGCTTTCATTGTCTTACAGAGCAGTATTATTTTGTGTTTGTACTTGTTTGTTACAGATTTGTCTTCATCAATCCATCTCCTCATGGCATGAAAGATCTTCATCTCCCTGTGAGAGCTTCACCTCCAAGGTGATATCTACTTTGTGTTTCAATCAATTTATCATATTATTTCCTTTTTCCTTTGTCCACCAAGGACACACTCTCTCTATCTAACAATGGTGTTGGAAGGCTTGAATGCCATTCTGGGGCTTGACCGAGGCAAGCTCCTAAAATCTACAACCCCCAACCCCTCTCTTGTGATTGTAGGTGACAGGTGTCAAATCTTGTGGAGAAGAGTTACAAGAGATCAATGCAGAGCATAAAGATTTCAGATTTGACAAAAACAATAGAAAATATCCTTAATTGGACAAGGGCGATTGTTGGTGTAATTAAATATTTAATTACAATTTATTAAGTTTACTTAGGGCTAATTTTAGTCTTAGGTTATTGTTAACTCATATTAGGGTTTTCTCTAACTTGCAAATATAAAAGCAAGTTCTCACATATAATTCATTAATCCATTTCATTAATTGCATCCTTATTGTGCAAATTATTCCTCTTTGCTTTTTTCTCTTGTGGAAGGTAAATCTTAGGTTTTGCAGGTGATCCTGGTGATTCGAGTTAATCATAAACTCTAACATGGTATAAGAGCTCAAGATCTATTAGCGTCTTCTCGAATCAGAGAGGGTTCTAGCCATGAGCAGATAATCTGTGCATCTTGGAGAAAAACAAACCTCACAGTTGTGCTCAGAAGACCCAAAAACCCCTATTTTCATATAAGGTACTCTATATTTTAGTGACAGAAAATGTTTGGGCATTTTTTGGGGTTCGATGTTTTGTGTGTAGAAAAAATCAGTATGGCCGCCTCGCTTTGTATGCCAAAATTTTTGTATAGCTATGTTGATTTCCATGCCCAAATTTCTATACAACCACCTTGATCTTCGTACCATAATTTTTTGAGCCCATTTTTATTTTTGGTTACCTCGATTTACGTGCCAAAAATTTGAAATCTGCATTGATTTCCATGCCTCCTAAATCTCTGAAATTGCCTTAATTTTTGTGCCATTCTCATGTGCAGGCCTAATAAGGTAGTTTTCTTCCAGAGGCCATAACTTGAGCATACGGACTTGAGAATTGGCAAACAAAAAGGTGTTGGAAAGGTATCAGCGAGCTCTACAACACCATCTATGTATTTTTTTTCAGATTTATCCCTAGGTATCTTTTATTTAGTTTGTCAATTTTATGGCTTCTATTAGATACCCTAGACATGCTACCTTCTGGAAAGGTTCTGTTTGCTTCTATGGGATTCTATTATCAGCATAAATCTATTTGCATGTTTTGATCTCTATCATTTTGAGGAGGTATCATGGGTTTTTCTACTCATCCTTCTGTGATAAATTTGAACAAGGATAATTATGAATCTTGGAAAAAAAGGCATCATCACACATTGTAGGTGGCTTAATCTTTTGCCTTATCTTTATGGCCTCATACCTGAACCAAGTTCACCTCAGAAGAAAAATGCATGGGAAAAAAAAGAATGATCATATTGTAGGATTGATTGGTTCTAATGTTGTTTCTAACACTATGTGGGCTATTTTTGACATTGATTGTCCATGCACACTTTGGACTAAGATTTGGGAGATCTTTGGAGACCCACATATTTCTCCATTCCCAGATGATCTTGCAATGGATTGCCTCATACCCATTGATGATGTAGATAATATACCTTATGATGATGATACTTTAAAGGAGCTTGAATATATGGCATGTCTTGAATTTTCAGAGATAGAGACCTCTCTTGCTCCCTCTTCTCCTTCTATTGAGATCACATCTTCTTCACTTGTTGCTTCTTTAGAGTCCAATGTTGTTTCTTTCATGGGTTCTAGTGATTCTCTGTAGCAGGTCATTATTAGTCTTTTAGATCCAACTCATTGGGACTCTTTTCTTGCAGACATATCATCCTTATTTGTGAAGTCTCACATTGCTGATTTGGAGGACACTTTTGAGGGTTTATCTCTCTTGTTTGATGAAATCTTAGGTGGCTTTGCATCACCACCTTCTTCTGTGTTTCCAGATGTAGTTCAGATCATATCCTCTTGGTTCTTCTTCTTTGATTGGGCAGACAATTTCTATTTTGGAGAAGACATATTTTCCTAGTATGAGGTTACTTGAGTTGCATTTTGAGGCACACATTTGGATTTGGATTCCCTATTCATCCAGGATTTGGGAATGGATTCTACAATCACCAGTGGATCTATTTCTTCCAAAGGGGAGAAATATTATTTGCAGACAATGGATTGTTTTCTGTCTACAAGCATTCATCAATGGTATTGGAGCTACTCTTTGGAGGGGATTCAGAATATCCTTCATTCTCTCTCTCGTATGGGGGGCATTCATTATGTATTTGTGGTGGACTTGATTTTGTAACCATCACTTGTACATTCTTATTTTGTGTTTTCTCTCTTTTGGAGAGGGTTTTTTTTTCCACCAAGTTTTTCTCCTTTTCTCCACTTTATGATAGAGTCCTTGTTTGTAAATGGGTACCTGATCAGGATTAGTTGCCAGGACCCATATCTCTCTTTTCACCTAGCTACACTTAAGGGGGGGTCTTAGTGTAGAATTTCTATTCTGGGATATTCCTCTAGATAAGTTTGCTAGTTGTTAAATTGTTAGGATAATAGTTGCTTAGTTGTGCAATCTTGCAAAAAGTTGTTGCTTAGTTTCCTCTTTTCAAAATTAAAATCCTAGTATGTTTCTAATATGCATTTAGTGCCTTCATGTGCAAGCATTTGTTGGGTTTTGTCCGTTTGTTTACGATTTTGCATAATTAGGGTTTTAGGTCTAATCGGATTAGGGTTTTAACAAAATATCAATCTATTCTATCTTTCCAAGCATCTCATAGTGACATCAAACCTATAGCTAAGTCCTCTATCACAGTTGTGACTTAGCTCAATCTATGTCCTTGAATGTATGTGTGAAAGAAGGGTTTGATTGAGTCTAATTAACATACAATTTGATCATCCCCATTTTCATACATAACATTTTGGTGAACCTATGTTTTGTTGAACATTGCATCTTTCTGACTATTTTAAATCAAATTTACATTCATACATATCATATCCATCATTCTACATTCAAAAATCTTGCAAAAAAATTGAAAATTTTGAAGAAATCAAGCATCCTAGGCTTGCATTTAGGCATAGTTTGCACTATTTTCATTGCATTTCACCTAAATCATTTAAATATCTGATATTTACATTATATCTAACATAAATTACAGAAATACATCATTTCATAATCATTTACCTTGCATTTACACACTTTATTTGCCAAGGTTTGCTTGAAATTTTGTATTTTTCATATAACCTAGTAATTCCAAAAGCTAGGGTTTGTAGTTAAATCTTGTTTTAGATTTTACTACTCATTTTAACACTCATTCAAATTTAATTTTGGAAAGTAGTTTTTCATCATTGTGTGTTTTTGCATCTACGTTTCAAATTTTACATTTACACATTGTGTATTTCAACGAAAAGAGGCATATCCATTCATACTTCGTTAAAATTTGACTTGCATTGAGCATTGTAAGAATTTTGGCATCATTTTCAAATATGATCTGAGTTATTTTACATATTAAATCTGACTAGATTCCATTAATTCATCATTTTGCATACTTTTATGCCTTAATTTCACTATTAGGGTTTCAAAAATCCTTGCATTTTTACTACATTTTGACTAATCTTTCATATACCATTGCAAAATTGGTGTGTTGTGAAAATTTTTTCTGCATTATTGGACTGATTAAAATTTTTTAGTTTTCTTCCTGTCATCATTCTCCTAATTTAATTACATATTTTGTGCATTTGCATTGAAAAAAGTGAAAAAATTAAGCATTTTAGGTGCATAAACAAGCATAGATTGGTGTTGTTTCATTGCATTCATCTTAGATATCTTGCATTTTAGATCCTGCACTCATATTCAAACATTTGTTCATTTTTCATTTAAAATTTTTGCATAATTTCATATCATTGTGTGAAAATTGGCATAATCTTAATTACAAAGTGTGTATTTCAACACTACTTGCTTACACACCTTTTCACATTTTTTGATCAAAACCTTTAAGAACATCAATTGAGCCTTATTGTGTTGCACTACTTCCTCCTATCCACTTTGATTTTTGTGGACCCTATGTGTATTTTTACCCGTTTCCCTCAAACAAGTGTTTTAGGTGTGAAATAGTCTCTCATCTATGGCTTTTCACCATAAAAACAATGCTATGGTCCTTCCTAGCATTGACAAGAAAAGGAAGACCCATGAACCTGAAATAACATTTGCACCAAACATTAGAATATGAAAAGATATTGAAGGTCCTCTCTACATCACCATTAGCATTATGGGGACTCTGGTAAGAGGAGCCCTTGTTGATCCAAATTGTATGATCAACATTGCTACAAAAGAGTTCCTTTACTCACACAAACTTATATAAGAAACTTATGAACCTACCAACATGATGATAAAAACACATAATGGAACTTTCATCCTGACCATAGGGAAAATTTCTTTAATGATTCAAGTACATGATAAAGTTTTAGAGCAAACATTTGATATCATTTCGACATCTAACCTCTTCCATGTAAAACTAGGCCATCTGTGGCTCAAGGCTATGAAAGTTGTCCCTTCAACAATTCACCAATGCTTAAAATTTCCTCACCATGAGTCCATATGAACTATTTCCCATAGTCTATGGCAACCTGAGGCAACTCAAAAAAACATCATCCTTGACTACTTTTGGCTGGAACCTATAGAAGAACCTGAGCCTAGAATAGACCAAACCTTCTTGGGATATTGACGTTATAAAGTACAATTACTATCTAGATTGATTGGTCCCCCTATTCAACAAACAATACCTAAAGAGAAACCTATATTACAAGAACCCCCTATATCAAAAGGAAAAGAAATATATGTCGAGGTTCCTCCTCCGTCATCCCTACAAGGATCAGGAGAAAACTGTAGAAAACAATACCATGAATCACCACAAGTTAATCACACATCTGCTTCTTCCTCTGAGATACAAATACCTATGAAAAAAAATGAGATTCCTTTTGAAGATATCAGCAATAAAACAAGAAGAAATAGACAAGCTAGAGAAAGAAGGAAGAGAAGACAAGCCTTGGCTTGAAACAACGCATCACCTCAACAAGAAAACATTGAACCACCTAACACAGAAACACATAAAGATGAGCCTAAGGTCGATAAGGTAAAGGATAAGGAATTTGAATGGGCACTTGCCTCCTATGTACCTCTTTCTTTCGGCATTTGGGATTGGGAGGAGGATGATTTTCTCATTGACAACCACTAGCACAGTTGTGTTTGTAGGTAAGTATTTCTAACCTTGTTGGCCACCTTTGTCATAGCATGCTATGCTCACTTACATGTGCCTTCTCTCTTTGTGTTGTGCTCCCCCATGATGTGTTATGTGTTGTTTAGGCCTCCTAGGATGATACTCTTGTAAGGTCAAGGCTATCAGGAGACCACCTCTATTATGACCATTCTTCTATTTGTATCATCATTCTTCTATTGTTCCTCTCCTCTATTTTATTATTATGTGTCTTGCATTAGGGGCATAGCATTATGGGGGGTGTTTTGGGGGCATCCTCCTACGTGGTGTTCCTAAGGCACTTGTTCTCCTCTCTCATTTTATTGTTTACCTTCTTCTAGTGATTCTACCTAGTCAGCAAATGATGAAAACAAACAATTACTGATATGGACCATGTGTCCCTTCAGCAAGCAAAGAAAAAATGGACCTAGTCCATACATGATGATGGGGTTGATACATATATATATCTGACGCTTGACTAGTAGAATCACTCTGTGTGATGTATCATCTTATGGCATTTCTTGTGACTAACATTTTACAATCTACTCAATCTGCTCTTGCACACTTTGATTGGTATCTCACCTTGTTGCTACACTCAGTTCTGAGGTACCTGTAGTATAGCCCAACGGTTATACTCAGCTCCGAACCTGTAGTATAGCCTTGGCCCTTGATGTGACTATTTTCATGCATAGCTTTATGATGTGATATGGTTGTTATCTTATAGTAAGATTTTCTAACCATCTTGTTGTTTATCTTAGCATATTATATCATTGTGTTTGTGGGAACATTCAGCGATCGTAAGCACATGTCACCCTAGGGACACGGGCTTTGCAAAAGCTCTTGTTCCCTTGCGTGTCTTCTCTCTACCTTATCATGCTTGATATCGATACATGACATCAACCACCTTAAGGTGGGGGCATATATAATGATATAAGTCTGATGATTTTGGTACTAACGAAGCATATTTGTAAGCCCTCTCCATGAGGTGAGATGTTGTATCTCTAGTGCGAGTACACATCTTTATTTATATTGCAATCAATAATCCCTCTACGTGAGGTGGGATAGAACATCCTTTTATGAACAAGCCCCTTGCGTGAGGTGGGATAACATATCTCTTGAGATAATGCATATCCTTTTATTCAAAAGCCCTTCTGCGGAAGGCAAGATGGTGTATCTCTTGAGCTAGTGCGCATCCTTTTATTACAAAAGTCCTTCACAGAGGTGATGTTGGATCTTGAGACTATCCTCCCTTAAGTGTGTTTTTGGTGGTTGTTGTGGCATAAGACCAACTGTCAGGTGTGTCTGCAACATGTTTGAGATGGTGGGACTTAGCAATAAGCTCCTTCCATCGCCCTTGTTTGTCGTGTTTAAGATGTATAGTATGTCTATGGAATGCTATACGATGCTCATGTATTCCATGTGTCTTCCATGTGTTTTCCCCTGTGTGTGCTTTCAAGGGTGTGGCAATGAGCTCCTCCCACACTCAGGCTTTGTTTGGCATGTTTTCCCCTGTGTGTGGTTTCAAGGGTGTAGCGATAAGCTCCTCCCACACTCAGGTTTTGTATGGTATGTCTTCCCCCATGTGTGGTTTCAAGGGTGTAGTGATGAGCTCCTCCCACACTTAGGTTTTGTATGGCATGTTTTCCCCCTAGTGCAGTTTCAAGGGTGTAGCGATGAGATCCTCCTACATTTTGTGGTTTTGTGTTGCAATTTTATTTCCATTCATATATATATATATGAAAATGTTATATCAAGTACATTCATCGCATTTTACATGACTGCTCTCATGTCTTCATCATGTTTTGTGTGTCTTCAATACTATCTTCTATGTGTCTTGAGTGCTTCCTACTGTCTTCATTGTGTTTTATGTGTCTGCAATGTGTTTTCTGGTGCTTACCTAAGATTGGGGGCTAGAAAAAGTACATTAATCTTTGTGTATTCCTTAGCTTTAAGTGCCTAGCATGTTTGATGTGTTTTCGACCATACTTTAATGCATGTATGGGTCATAAGATCATGCACACATTAAAGTGGGGGCTAAATTTTATGACATAAAATGTCCCCCCTAGGACTTTTACCTCCTAAGTTTAGCTCCCGGTTCTCTTAGATTTAATCATGCATGTTTAAAATAATCCCAAAGTAAAATCCCTCGAAACTGATGTCAAATGGGGCTTAGGGGACACTCTTGAGCTTAATCTAGATCCAAAATAGGCTACTGGACTTGGGCGCCCATGCCCTAGTCCTACCCTATTTTGTCAGGGTCCCAAATTTGAATGTTGTCTTGTGACCATTAAAAAGGTCTCCCTTGTCGGTATCTAAAGTTTGAATTACAAAAGTTTAGCAGGAATGCATATATAATCATGTTTAGGAATTCATTTTACGCCTAGATGGATAATGCAAACTTGTGATCTTGTGTTAAGGATACTCAAGGCTTTCATTGTGTTGTAGAGTAGTATTGTGTTGTGTTTGTACTTGTTTGTTGCTGATTTGTCGTCATGAATCCATCTCCTCATGGCATGAAAGATCTTCATCTCCCCATGAGAGCTTCACCTCCGAGGTGATATCTACTTTGTGTTTCAATCAATTTATCATATCATTTGCTTTTACCTCTGTCCACCAAGGACACACACTCTATAGCTAACAATGGTGTTGGAAGGTGTTAGGTCTCAAAAACGTAGATTGTAAAACTTAAGAGGATGCCAAGCTCTCTTAACATTTTTGGCTAACGAAATGGGGTTGATATGATTGAAAACCCCCTTCTCTTAAGGCTCTGCCAGACCTAGGCAGGTATATCCACAGTGGTATGTAAGTGTGAGATAGATATAAGCTTTAATAACTACTCCTACTCCTAATGTGTGAGATTTTGAATATGTGAATAAGGTTTTGAAATGTTATTTTGTAATGACTAGTTCTTTATCTATTATGGGCAATGGAGTCAAGATGTGTATGATAGATGTGTCCTCCCTCTTGGCTTAACTTGAATTATTTGGCACTTTTCAAATGTTTATACCTTGTATAACCGTGCAAGAATATTGGTTATGAGGCTCTTCTTATCAATCCCAATGATATTTTCCCAGGTTACTGTGATCAATTGAAAGGACTTTTAATTCCGGTGTGAAGGAAACCAATTAAGATAATCAACACAAAAAGGACTTTAATTTCGGGTGGAAACCTATTCAAACTTGATTCCTTAAAAGGATTTTAATTCTCTCCTCACAGAAACCAATCAAGGGAGTCACACAAGTGCAGCAAATGTGCCCTTATAAATTAAACATATCTTTGATATATCCAATTTAAATAACAAAGGAAAACCATTCTAGAGACAACATAAATAACACATATGAATGAACATTAACAAATAATTGAACACCAAAATTTTTGGACACCAAATTATAATATTCCTCTCCGTTAAATTGCTTCAAAAGATTTTACAATTCATGCTGGAAGTTTTTATTTATTTATTTCCTAATCTACTAATTGTTTCTTGCTTTGATTATTGATTATTGCTTGATTTATTTTTGCCCGTCTTTGATTTTCATCTTTCATAAATACTTTGCATTCTCTAGGGTTATGACCCTTCACTCATCCGTGCGTTTCTTCATTTGCCGTGAAAGATAATAATTTTTCTAATACAAAATATTTTGCAAAACATTAGTCTTCTGTTTGTCTTTCTTCACAAAATATTTAATTGTCTTCCATCATCCCGGTGAATAATTTTGCCAATAATAAAGTATTAATCTCTTCCGTCAATTTCATTTTTGTATTTTCTTGTATGTATTTTTACCCATAAAATGTTCTTTGGGTGAAAATAACTACCCACTCTGAGACTTTTACGTTCTCTTAATTCTTAGGGTAAAATATTTTATCCTTAGAGAAAATAAATTGCAATAAAAATAATATGCCCCAAAGTAACGATGATTATTTTAAATAACTTTACTTTACACTTTCACGCATTTTCCATTTTTGTTCCATTGGAGGGACTAAAAAAATGCTTACTCCGATATATTATTCTCCTGTCGACATAATTTAATATCCACTTGTATTTTTGATAGGGATGTGCCATCACCATATTTTTATGTAAATAATTTTTTATTAATTCTATTTGCCATATCGAAGAGACCTCCATTATTGTCCTACCAATACCTACATCTCACCCTGATGAATTTTTCAAACAATGGTTTACCCTTTTTAGGACATCGAAGGGACTCCATTTTACTCACTCTGATGGGTCAAAGTCCCTCTGATATTTCATTCATTTTAGGGTTTTTCTTCTTTAGTTTATCCTTGGCACCATGATTTACTGAATAGGAACCATTGCCATAGTTATACAAATAAAATCAACTGCATCAAATGTCAGGGGATTTTAATGGCTACACTTAATCCTATTTTAGTGTTGTTGGCCATAGGTACTCTCCATGTTCTGCTACTTCTCTATGAACTTTGGCAATATCAAGCAGTTGTTTACAGTAGTCAACATGCAACTCTATCTTCTCCATAATGAGACTAGATGATAGAGCCATTTGAATCTCTTACAGTATAATCATAGTACACCTTCAAATATTCAATATTTTTTATAAGGCAACACTACAAATACCCACTTTGAGATGTTTTGACAGCAGTGTCAGCAAGCCCATCACGCCCAAAAATGATATGAGGAACACACTTTCCTTTCAACTCTTTCTGTCCAAGTAATGACGTTATTTGGGTAAAATTTACCAAACCACCTTTTTCTCCAGTGGTTGTCATCAACGAAAGACAATTGCTAGGAAAAGGCTATTTCAAACGTTATACAATTTAGAGCACTCGAGATTAGCCTGTCCAACTAAGCATATGCCATTTCTCCTTCATTGACACTGCATCATTCTATTAGGTCATTGATCTTTGAACTTGCACACTATTTCCCATTGATAGCACCTTACTTTTATAATGCTCATTCATTTCTCTTTACACATTCGTTGAGCTTGTGCATTATAAGTTGTACCTTCTTTATTGGACTGCGTCATTCTATTAATAGCTGAGCCATGGTTGGATTATGACCATGCCTTACTTATGATATCTTGAACCATATACATTATGGCTTGCGCCACATTTCATTTTGATTCTACTTTCCTGTTTTTGAAAAGAGACCACACCACATTATAAGAGGATGCTTACACTATGTTTTGAAGGTGCTTTATGCAGCCATTATTCATGGCCTGCACCATTTTTAAAATAAGGTTATGCCTTTGGAGACCTTAGTAGACGTGATGATGTTTCATTATGCTATGCATTGTTTTGTGAATGACGATGCCTCATCCTTCATTGTGTGAGTGTGTCAATCTTTAAACTTGGTTCTTGTGATTGATACTATTGATTTTATAATGTTGGTGCATTTAAAATGTATGGGCAGTGCCTTCTTGGATTGACAAAGCTATGAGTGCTTCATACGATGAGTGCTTTGAAAATCATTTGTTAGTGCTTTAAATTTCATAGGGTACCATACCTTTGATTTAGATAGTGCTTATATGTATTGATAGCGCCTTTGTTTATGGCTTGGTGCCATAATACTATTATGGGTTGAGCCTGTATTTGCTTGGGCAATGTATGAAAATATGGCATGATTTTAAATGATGCTTGTATTGCAGCTGCACACCCTTTCTTACTGCACCATTATTGAATATGGCTTGTGTAACCATGAGGCTTGCCTTAGAGGACAGCAGCTAAAGCCTATGCCCTTAGTCTCAAAATATTCCTGAGCTTTATAAATGCCATGTAACCTAGCAACCAAATTCAAGTGAGCTGAATACTCATTCTCATTGAATGGAAAAGGACTATTTACCAACAACCACTGGTAAACCTGGAGGGCTCGTCCTTACATTTGTCACCTCCAAGGAATCTTTCTAATGAAGTTAACTTCACTTCTAGTCAAATAATTACCCTCTTTACTCCATTTATTCGGCCTAGTGGTAGCTACTTCCCATGATATCTTCAGTTAATTTCACAACTTCTTTAACTTTTGCTTTTGATAAATAATGATCAACCTAAGCTTCTTCTGCTTCTAAGTCACTAGTTTGGAAGCCATTAATGCTAACATTAGAAGATTTTACTACTTCCGAGTCACTAGATTGATTGCTATCATTGCTAACATTAGGTGTAGCATTAGAAGACTCAAGTTTGTCTTTCTCTAGGTTGAAAATTATCATTGCTAACTTTGCAATTATCCTTTTCTTCAAATTGAAACTTATTAGAGCAACAACCATCAAGGCTAACCATATCGACATTGGGTTCTTTCTTTCTAGGTTTATAACCATCAAGGCTGGTTTTGGAAATCTTTGAATTTGACTTTGTTGACACATCCATATCCATATCCTGGATACCTTGGGAAGTCTCTAGATTTGCAAGGCATCCTTCTCTTAAACAATATACATTTTTACTAACATAGTTTGAGGATATGCCATGAAAAAGTGTTACTGAACTTTGTCATGAGCCTTTTTCAACAATGCTTGTGTGACACAAGTCAGGTCCCCTTGGTGGGCCCGACTAAATTTTTTTTTCATTTTGAAACAAGTTTTTGTCTTGAATTGATTTGGGACTACTCCAATATGCTTTTGAAGTGAAAAATTGAAATGGGTAATCATCAAAATCCATTTTCAGGCATTTTGTACTGTGAGCAAAACAAGTCAGATGGCCTCTAGAATTGCTTTGAAAAACTGATCAAATCATCTCCTGGAGTCATGAAAATGCACATGAATGTAGACATTTGAACCAAGAATTCATAGCAACAAATAGTTTGGCTAAATGCATCCTAAGGTGCAAGATATTATCGTTCAAGGTAGCTCTTTCAGCCTTTTCTACAACTACAACTGTCAAAAACCTAATTAGGGCTCACCAAGTCACCACCCTGAAAAAACACCAAATCTCTTCCTAGGAGGCTACCACTTGGGGGATCAGTTCATTTAGGTCAAATGAGCATGTGTACAAAAAGGGTCTTTACCAATCCACTTCTATAATGAAATATTAAAGGCCAAAGTTGACCTTCTTGGGCAGATTTAACACTGCAAACATCAAAACTTTTCAGAACTCCTCAATTTGGTGCTTCGAATCCTTGTCAATTCATATCATGGGGAGCTGAAATTAGGTGGACACACTTACATATGGTGGATGAACATATTGGCAAAGTGGTTTGGCATAAGGGTGAATAGGTTTCGAATTATGACCCTTCAAAGTAAGTCACTGGGGTAGATTTTTTAGGTACATTTCTGAGTGCTATAATTAATTTTTTCATCACGGGAACCTAAAATTTTGCCAAAAATTATAGAAAATTTTAGGTACTAATAGTGGCTCTTGCTTGGGGATGTATGCCCCTTGTAGGCATAGCAAGATCCCAGATCTCTGGGGAGCAGACCAAGCGCCTTGTTCATTGGGCAATAGAGTACAACCTCCTTCTTCGCCCTAAACTGTTATGGTTTGAAGAACCACACCACAGCTAGTGGCACAAGGCCACCAGAAAAATAAAAGCTTGATCTTACCTTTATCATATATCTTATTCTATTATGATTTCATCAAACTCCACTTGAAGACATTTACGAAATCATCATTCTGGTCACTGTCATGTATCATGGACTAATCTCCCAGCTGAACTGAAAACTAAAAATATTTATAATCCACCATATAGCCAAGATCATTAGGTCTGATATCATCATAAGTTTGCATAAAAATTCTAAAATTATCATATGGCCATAGATGCAAACTAGAAAAACAACTTCTAGCTGTATGGGAGAGAGCAATTATGCTCATTCATGCTGCTCACTCCATATTTTGAATGTTTCTCACATTGGTCTAAAATTTTTTTCCATATCAACATCTTTTGAGACAATCATATCTGAAACATTTTCCATCTCTTCCATATCACTAATTGGTAGTGACATGAATTTCTGATCCATACAATCCTCATTATGCACATCTGAATCAATCAATGTTGAACATTCATCATCCATGATATGTAAACCAATATGATTCTCTTGTGAGAAAAAGATCTTCAATTCTGATTTACATATCCTTTCTTGAATAGAAATATACATAGGATTTTGATTAGCTTCAAGATTTCCCTCATCATTGTCACACAAAGTACTTTCACTGTCAAAGCAAATGTATGTTGGGGATGGGATTTCAACATTATTCTTGTGTGTACATTTCTGATATTCAATGGTCAATAAATCTGAAATTTGTTCACTACTGAGTGACCACACTTCTTCATCCATCACACTACTGTTGTATTTTTTACTTTTCTCATCATCACTGCAATACTCATGATTGTTAAGAAATGAAAAATCAAATGCATTGATTTTATAGTCATTTGCTTCACAAGTTGATACATCCTCCTGATTGTCTGAAAATGCTTCATCCCCTTCATAGAATGGTTTTGAATATACACGAAATTCATGTTCTAGCATACCTTGGAAAAATGTCATTTCTTCTTCTTCTGTTAATTGATCATACAATGGGTTTGAAAAAAAATTAAAACCATTTTCACGTGTACCAATTTCTTCTTCATCAATTATGTCACTATGGTACTCGACTGTGACCAAATGTATTATTTGTTCACTATCAAGAGGACTTGCTTCTTTTCTTACTTCATTGCTAATACATTCTTCAGGCATTATGTCTTCAACAACATCCTCAATATTACAATCTTCATCCCAGGTGGAGAGTTGGTTTTCCATAATTTCATCTTCATTCGTGTCTGGAACATTATCATTGAACACTTCATTTGCATATGTTTCCTCTATTGGCTGCATTGTTTGATTAGTTTCTTCATATTTATTAGATTCACCATTGACAACATCTTCATACCTTTTCTTATCTATGATACCAATCAATTTACCCACCTGGTCTAGAATAATTGGCTTCAATGATTCAGGCCCATAAATTGACTTAGGCTCATATGCTAACATGAATATCCTAATGCATATGGATTCATCAGGCCTAAGATTAAAAGGTATATGCATATAGATATCCACCATTCTGTTGAATAAAGCCCATCTAGTTTCTCCTTCATGTCTCCTCAGGTTAAAGAATGTGTTTAAGGGGGGTATGTGATATTTGGATTTCATGCTGGAACCTTCTCCTCTTTCTTGAATATGCAAATGCACATCCTGTCTGGGATTTTTATTTAGAGTTCCCACCTCTCTTAGAGAGGAATAATTTTATCTTTCCTATTCCTTCTTGTCATCAGAGTTACCAATCTATGTTAGAATTTAAAACTTCACTGACTCTGTAATGAGATGGTCTTCAACCAAGACTTTGAATTACTCCCCGATAGAGTCACCAATTCTGTTAGGTCTCAAAAATGTAGATTGTAAACCTTAAGAGGATGCCAAGCTCTCTTAATGATTTTGGCTAACAAACGGGGTTGATATGATTGAAAACCCCTTTTCTTTAGGCTCTGCCAGACCTAGGTGGGTATACCTTGATAGTTAATGCATATTTAAAATTTGAACTTAGGGATCTATCCATAGTGGCATGTAAGTGTGAGATAGATATAAGCTTTAATAACTACTCCTACTCCTAATGTGTGAGATTTTGAATGTGTGAATAAGGTTTTGAAATGTTATTTTGTAATGACCAGTGCTTTATCTATTATGGGCAATGGAGTCAGGATGTGTATGATAGATGTGTCCTCCCTCTTGGCTTAACTCAAATTATTTGGCACTTTTCAAATGTTTATACCTTATATAAACATGCAATAATATTGGTTATGAGACTCTTCTTATCGATCCCAATAATATTTTCCTAGGTTACTGTGATCAATTGAAAGGACTTTTATTTCTGGTGTGAAGGAAACCAATTTAGATAATCAACTCAAAAAGGACTTTAATTCCAGGCAGAAACCTATTCAAACTTGATTCCTTAAAATGATTTTAATTCTCTCCTCACAGAAACCAATCAAGGGAGTCACACAAGTGCACCAACTGTGCCCTAATAAATTAAACATATCTTTGATATATCCAATTTAAATGACAAAGGAAAACCATTCTGGAGACATCACAGATAACACATATGAATGAACATTAACAAATAATTGAACACCAGATTATAATATTCCTCTCCGTTAAATTACTTTAGAAGATTTTAGAATTCATGTTGGAAGTCTTTATTTATTTATTTATTTCCTAATCTACTAATTGATGCTTGCTCTAATTATTGATTCTTGCTTGATTTATTTTTGCCCATCTTTGATTTTCATCTTTCATAAATACTTTGCATTGTCTAGGGTTATGACCCTTCACTCATCCGTGCGTTTCTTCATTTGCCATGAAAGGTCATAATTTTGCTAATAAAAAATATTTGTAAAACATTAGTCTTCTGTTTGTCTTTCTTCACAAAATTTTTAATTGTCTTCCGTCATCCCAGTGAATAATTTTGCCAATAATAAAGTATTAATCTCTTTCGTCAATTTCACTTTTGTATTTTCTTGTCTGTATTTTTACTCGTAAAATGTTCTTTGGGTGAACATAACTACCCACTCCAAGACTTTTATGTTCTCTTAATTCTTAGGGTAAAATGTTTTACTCCTCAAAGGAAACAAATTGCATTAAAAATAATATGCCCCAAAGTAATGGTGATTATTTTAAATAACTTTACTTTGCAATTTCATGCATTTTCCATTTTTGTTCCATTAGAGGGATTTAAAAAATGCTTAATCCAATATATTATTCTCCTCTCGACATAATTTAATATTCGCTTGCATTTTTGATGGGGATGTGCCATCACCATATTTTATGTAAATGAATTTTTATTTATTCTATTCGCCATATCAAAGAGACCTCCATTATTGTCGTGCTGATACCTACATCTCACCCCAATGAATTTTTCAAACAAATGGTTTACCCTTTTCAGGACATCAGAGGGACTGCATTTTACTCACTCTGATGGGTCAAAGTCCCTCCAATATTTCATTCATTTTAGGGTTTTTCTTCTTTAGCTTATCCTTGGTGTTGTGATTTACTAAACAGGAACCATTTCCATAGTTAAATGAATAAAATCAACTACATCAGATGTCAAGGGCTTTTAATGGATACACTTAATCCTATTTTAGTGTTGTTGGCCATAACTGCTCTCCATGTTCTATGGCTTCACTATGAACTTTGGGAGTATCAAGTAGATGTTTACAGCAGTCAACATGCAACTCTATCTTCTCCATAATGAGATTGGATGATAGAGCCATCTGGATCTCTTACAGTATAATCGTAATACACCTTCAAACATTCAAGATTTTTTATAAGGCAATACTACAAATACCCACTTTGAGATGTTTTGACAGTAGTGTCAACAAGCTCATCACACCCAGAAATGATACGAGGAACACGCTTTCCTTCCAACTCTTGTTGTCTAAGTAATGATGTTATTTGGGTAAAATTTACCAAACCACCTTTTACTCCAGTGGTTGTCATCAACAAAAGACAATTGCTAGGAAAAGGCTATTTCAGATGTTATACGATTCAGAGCACTCGACATTAGCTTGTCCAACTGAGCAGATGCAGTTTATCCTTCATTAGCACTGTGTCATTTTATTAGGCCACTAATCTTTGAACTTGCACACTGTGTCCCATTGATAGCACCTTACTTTTATAATGCTCGTTCATTTCTCTTTGCACATTGGTTGAGCTTGTGCATTATAAGTTGTACCTTCTTTATTGGACTACATCATTCTATTAAAAGCTGAGCCAAGGTTGGAATATGACCATGCCTTCCTTATGATATCTTGAACCATATACATTATGGCTTGTGCCACATCACATTTTGATTCTACTTGCTTGTTTTTGAAAAGAGACCGCACCACATTATAAGAGGATGCTTACACTATGTTTTGAAGGTGCTTTGTGCAGCCATTATTCATGGCCTACACCATTTTTAGAATGGCTGATTCCTTCAGTATAAGGCTATGCCTTTGGAGACCTTAGTAGACATGGTGATGTTTCATTATGCTATGAATTGTTTTGTGAATGACGATGCCTCATCCTTCATTGTGTGAGTGAATCTTTAAACTTGGTTCTTGTGATTGATATTGCTGATTTTATAATGTTGGTGCGTTTAAGATGTATGGGCAGTGCCTTTTTGGAGTGGCCAAGCTATGAGCACCAGGCTTCATACAATTAGTGCTTTGAAAATCATTTGTCAGTACCTTAAATTTCACGGGGTACCATACCTTTGATTTAGACAGCACTTGTATGTATGGATAGAGCCTTTGTTTATGGCTTGGTGCCATAATACTATTATGGGTTGAGCCTCTATTTGCTTGGGGAATGTATGAAAATATGGCATGATTTTAAATGATGCTTGTATTGCAACTGCACACCCTTTCTTACTGTACCATTATTGAATATGGCTTGTGTAACCATGAGGCTTGCCTTAGAGGTTAGCAACTAAAGCCTACGCCCTTAGTCTCAAAATATTACCAACCTTTATAAATGCCATGCAACATAGAAACCAAATTCAAGTGAGCTAAATACTCATTCTCATTGAATGGAAAAGGACTATTTGCCAACAACCACTGGTAAACCTAGAGGGCTCGTCCATACATTTGTCACCTCCAAGGAATCTTTCTAATGAAGTTAACTTCGCTTATAGTTAAGGAATTAACCTCTTTATTCCATTTATCCAGCCTAGTGGTAGCTACTTCCCATGATATCTTCAGTTAATTTCACAGCTTCTTCTTTAACTTGTGCTTTTGATAAATAACAATCAACCTGAGCTTCTTCTTCTTCTGAGTCACTAGTCTGGAAGCCATTAATGCTAACATTAGAAGATTCTGCTACTTCTGAGTCACTAGATTCAATTCTATCATTACTAACATCAGGTGTAGCATTAGAAGACTCGAGTTTGTCTTTCTCTAGGTTGAAAATTATCATTGCTAACTTTGCAATTATCTTTTTCTTCAAATTGAAACTTATTAGAGTAACAACTATCAAGGCTAACCATATCAGCATTGGGTTCTTGCTTTCTACGTTTATAACCATCAAGGCTAGTTTTGGAAATCTTTGAATCTGATTTTGTTGACACATCCATATCCATGTCCTAGATACCTTGGGAAGTCTGTAGATTTGCAGGGCAACCTTCTCTTAAATAGTATACAATTTTACTAACACGGTTTGAGGATATGCCATGAAAAAGTGTTATTGAACTTTGTCATGAGCCTTTTTCAACAATGCTTGTGTGACACAAGTTGGGCCCAACTAATTTTTTTTGTTTTGAAACAAGATTTTGTCTTGAATTGATCTGGGACTGCTCGAATATGCTTTTGAAGTGAAAAATTGAAATGGGTAATCATCAAAATCCATTTTTAGGTATTTTTTACTGTGAGCAAAACAATTCAGGTGGTCTCCAGAATTGCTTTGAAAAATTGATCAAATCATCTCTTGGAGTCATGAAAATGCATAGGCATGTAGACATTTGAACCAAGAATTCATAGCAAGAAATAGTTTGGCCAAATGCATCATGAGGTGCAATATATTATCGTTCAAAGTAGCTCTTTCAACCTTTTGTACAACTGCAACTATCAAAAACCTAATTAGAGCTCACCAAGTCACCACCCCGAAAAAATACCAAATCTCTTCCTGGGAGGCTGCCACTTGGGGGATTAGTTAATTTAGGTCTTGAATGAGCATGCGTGCAAAAGGTATCTTTACCAATCCACTTCTATCATGAAATATTAAAGGCCAAAGTTGACCTTCCTAGGTAGATTAACACTGCAAACAATAAAAGTTTCTAGAACTCCTCAATTTGGTGCTTTGAATCCTTCTAAATTCAGATCACGGGGAGGTAAAATCAGATGGACACACTTACATATGGTGGATGAACATATTGGCAAAGTGGTTTGGCATAAGAGTGAATAGGTTTCAAATTATGACCCTTCAAAGTATGTCACCGGGGCAGATTTTTCAGGTACATTTCTGAGTGCTGTAATTAATTTTTTCATCATGGGTGTTGGTTTTTCTTCTGAATCAGCATTAGGGTTTGCCAGTTCTAATGCATAGGCAGATTCAGCCAACTAAATACAGGAGGTTGCGTGAGCTCCTCCCCTTCACTTCTGGTTCTGCCGCAGCAAGGGGGGTTTCCCTACTTGATAAAAGTATAACCTTGACTAGCTCAATGACAGAAGGATTTAACTTGACATCAACAGGCAGAATACTCTCATGTATGGACCAAGATTTGTGTAACAAATCACAAGGTTGGCAACATTCTTGGACATGATGTCTGGTTGGGTATGAGAGCATGTAGGGATCCTAATCCTGCTCCTACAACTAATAGATGGAAGGAAGAGATGGTTTGAAATGGTGTTTGGAGTGATGGGACTTTCCTAGACCCATTGAACAGACAAATTCCCAAACCAGTGCCTTATCTGGGCAGCAAAGTCATATCTAAGACTGTAAATGTCTCCCCATGAAAACATAAATTCATATCCAGAGGACCTGAGAATAATGCTACTGCCTGACAGCAACATGTCCAAGAAAGAGTATCATTAATGATCATGCTTAACAGATCCTATGATGCAATCTATTTCCCTTTGTATCTGATCAAAAGCCTATTTAACCACTCCTTGAGCAGACGCAATAAATCAGATACACAGTATGCATACACTGAAAAACTTGGAAGTCCTTGACAACCTTGTTTGAAAGGAAAACAAATGACATACAGGAGACAATCAGAAACAATACACACACAGGTGTTTTTCATTTAAAATCAATCTGCATAGAAGGTCATCACAGAGAAAATCATCATCTACAATCCAAGATAGATTAGTACACTAGACTAAGGACCGAGTCTGTAGCAAAAAATGCCTTTCAAAATGTGAACACCTTATGTTCAGAGTCAGAGCAAAAAGCCCAAAAACATCCAACCCCTAAAATGTAACACAGCCAGACCATTTATACAGAATCGTGTACATTCAGCAATTAATTACATGGCTATAACAAAAAATCTGCCAGATACAGTCCTCAGAAGGAATGGCGCTCAGAAAATGTAAATGCAGCAGACAAAGAGGAGCCTCGAGCCATGCGCCACTATCTGGAAATCTTCATTCATGATCAGGCAGCTTCACCGTTTGTATCATCACCCATACCGCTGCACGACAGTCATTGATGGCTCAACCACCCGCACTTCACTTGGAAACTATCGCTGTAGTCAACATGAGGCTTCCCGCCAAAACGCCTCCTTCGCAGGTTCAAATTGTGGAAAAAGAATAGTCCCACATGCATGGTGAGGAGAACACACTAGCGCCTTATAAACATAGCCGCACACATGATAGGTGTCGAGCGTTTTGCCATGCTTGACACACAACCCATCGCCAAGAACCCATCGCTGTGACATATACCATCGGCCCAGCTCAAAATTCCCTCGCCGATATAACAACTCATGCCGATGAACTATGGCCTCATCCCTCTGTCGGCCAAACACATGCCGATGAAACCTCATCGGCCAAACATTACCCATCGGCGGGCCCTCCAACTGCTAGCCCGATCTCAAAAGTCTCGCCGATCGCCAAATCCTACATACTCCACCGTTAGCCAAACTGAACACAAAGTCATCCCGATGGCATTCCCCATCGGGGTGACTTCCTTCTATCGGCGGACCACAAAACACATTGGCCGATCACAGTGGTCTTACCGATGCCAAACGTCAACCCCACTTTCTTCGGTAAGACACACGCCGATGAATCTTCATCGGCCAAACACTACATTGTCGGCCCAACATCTGACCGCTCACCCGATAGCTCCCACTCCTGCCGATGAATACATGACTTACCCCTGTCGGCAAGACCAACACCATTGGTAGAACAACAATCTCATTCACCGACATCACATGTTACGCCGATACAGTTCCATCAGCCAAACACCTCTGTCGGCCCAACTGAGAAATCCTACACCTATGCATATACAACTGTTTGATATACAAGGCGGACCCCAAACCTTTATGAAGCAGATTGGAAACATATTCGGGTCCGGCTTGTATCTTGACCTATGTACCTTTGCATATCCGCGGGCCCCAACACATGCATCTCCTCCGCGGCACTGTAGCGAATGTATATTTGCACCTTTGTATGTTTTCCTTGCATCCGCAAATATACAAACCTCCAATATACAACTGCAGCATCTTCAACAGAATATTCGATGAATGTATCTTCCGCTTGCCACTGTAGCAATTGTATATGCGCACCTCCTTTGTACATTTCGCTTGTGCATGACCCGATATACAAAGCAGGAATATTCCTAGGAACATACCCGCAATGTATCTTTTCTTTTTATGTTTGAAATGCATGTTGGCGGCTTTGTATGTAGCTCGATATACAAGACCACTTGTACATTGCACTGTAGCAGAAGCATGTTCGCCGCCCTTATACATTTCAGGATGACGTCATTGTCATATTCGCAACATCGGGGGATCTCCATAAAATGACTTAGTGTTAGCAATGTGACCCTCCAGACCTTGATGACATCACCCCCATATCGGCATCAGGATGATATTCGGAAGATTAACCAGATATTTGGAAATATCATCCTGACGCGCAAATATCATGCTGCACTGTAGCTTCACTGCAGGATCGGGATGATATCCAAACATCACCCGATATTGAAACATGATGACCCTGATGAAACATCCGGTCAATAGAAAATGATAATGATGATGACCCCCTCCCTTAGAATATCATGATGATGATGATCTTCTCTCCTTAAGAAAATATGATGCTGCAGCTGAAAAATGCTGAGGAGGTCCAACACTTAAATTTTTTTGGATTTTAGGGAAGGTGCCTGCATGAAAAATTGCTAAATCAACTGACAGTCAATTCAGGCACCAACAATGGGAATCTAAAATTTTACCAAAAATTGTAGGAAATTTTAGGTCTTAACAGAAATCTTGAATTCCATTCTAGGGCTTGATCGAGGCAAGATCCTAAACACCACAACCCCCAACCCCTCTCTTGTGATTACAGGTGATAGGTGTCAAATCTTGCAGAAAGGAGTTGTAGGAGATTAGTGTAGAGAATAAAGATTCTAGATCTAAAGAAAACAATAGAAAATATCCCTAATTGGACAAGGGTTATCCCTCTTTTGTCCTCCATTTTGTCACTTTCAGAAATCTCTGAGCAGGGTACAGTCTACAACATATTTGGCTCCCTGTCTCTAGAAAAAGAGCTACATTGGACAAGGGTGATCCCTCTTTTATCCCCGAAGTTTCTGCTTTCCAAAATTAGAATCCTAGTATGTTTCTAATCTGCACTTAGTGCCTTCCTATGCAAGCATTTGTCAGGTTTCATCCGTTTGTTTACAATTTTGCATAATTAGGATTTTAGGTCTAATCGGATTAGGGTTTTAACAAAATATCAATCTATTCTATCTTTCCAAGAATCTCATAGTGACATCAGACTTGTAGCTAAGTCCTCTATCATAGTTGTGACTTGGCTCGATCTATGCCCTTGAATGTATGTGTGAAAGAAGGGTTTGATTGAGTCTAATTAACATACAATTTGATCATCCCCATTTTCATACATAACAGAGGTACATGCCACATTTATGTACGTGTTGATTTGTACATCTTAAATTGAATAAATACAAATCTATTTTAAAATATCAATTATCATTTTATTTAATAAATTTTATATAGTGTTGTTTGGTGTAGATGACTGGATTGGCCACCCTATCTCAGTTAGACTAATTGGTGTCAATAGTCATATGACTTGGCATACCTTATACACTAGACTAATAAATTACCCTTAACCATCTAGCTCGTTCATTAAATACAATGTGTTTTTAAAAATTACTCTTAAAATTGATATATTTTAATAATTATATAATAATTTGAAAATGTGATTCATTTTAATAGCAGCTGGGAGGTCCTAACACTTCCATGTTGAACCAACTAGAAGGTGTGGTGACTAGTCCCCCAACATCATCTACTATGCCTGAGTCATATTAGCTAGTGTGTAGCTGTACATTTTTACTTCAAATTCACTTGAAGTATAATTTTGTAATTTTAAATTCATCTTGATTTGAATATATATATATGTACATAAATGCAGGATGAGAGCAGTATTGGTGCAGGCTCAGTAAATCCTACCATTGATGAGCCTGCACAGATTCACGAGTCATCTACTGTATTTTAGGTCTTATAATTAAATCCTATGCAATTTTTGGGTCTTTTATCATGGTTGCATTTTGTAAATACTCTGGCCTAATTCATGTTTTATCTAAATATAGGATTTGGAAACAAATCTTTTTGGTGCAGAATCGATATCTATAGCAGGGCAATAGGACATGACAGATGATGAGCACATTGTGGTATGCTTACACACTTTAATCTAGATTTAAAAATTTAATTTCATGGTTTGGTTTTAAATATTTGATTTAAATAATATGCATGCAATTTTGACTTTAATTGATTTGAAGCTTCTTTTTCTTGTACACAACATGAGCCACCCTCTATGTCACGTGCAACCAAAATGCCTCTTTAAATTGATGATGACAAAACTTAGGGTGTAACTTTTTGTATTTATTTCATCCAGACTACATATGTATTAGAGTATTCATTTCACGGATTCTGACTATTTTAGTAGTGATTTCATCGACTGTGACTATTTCAGTATTTTTTTCATGGACTATTATTATTTCGGTATTTATCTCATAGACTATTTTAGTATTTATTAAATGGACTATGCATCTATATGGACTTTTATTTCATAGAATATTTACTTAAAATCATGTGTTTAATTGTAATATTGCAAGTATTAATTCTAATTCTAAGAGGAAAATATAATTACATGTTAAAGTATTCACTTTAAAGTGTGTTTAGATGTATAAGGTCATAATTTTAATATAAGAATGAATTTATCATCTTAATTAACATTAATTAATGCAAAAAATGACATTAGGCTATTCTATACTAATTGTGTTTTTCCATAGACCAAGGTGACAACTTTGATCCATGCATATGCTCTTGTGATGACTTATTTGTGTGCCTTTGGAATGGTTTTCACCTCTAATATCTCTTTGTAAATGGTTTGAATATGTTTGTGTTCAAGAATATCTAACATTGAAGTTTCTAAATGGTTTTAATGCTTACAATAATAAGGCTTGAGATTATGTTATATATAAGAATATTGACAGTTGAAATGGTTTAAATAGTTGTAATAATATAGTTACAATAATATTATTATATGGTTTAAATAGACATGAAAGTAGACTATATGTTTAGTTAAACCAAATAGAATAGCAAAAATGTATAAAACCTAATGAATGGAAGAAACACATGAATGTTGTTAAAGATGGAAATGTTGTTCTAAGGTTTCCAAAGTTCACAAAATTATTGTAAAATTGGTCAAACAACAAGTGTAAGAGGGAGAGAAAACATGTAATATGAATGGAAACAACATATTACTAAGGAGAGTAAGAGTGATGCAGATAAAAAGTCTTAGACCTAGAAAATGAGATAATGAAGCTAACAAGATCTAAGCTTATAACCAAGAGCAACAAGATGTGAGTAAATAGGCATATAAATGATTATGGGACAATAATGGAAAAAATAATGTTATGCCAAATTTAAATCAACGAACAAACTAATATAGAATGAAGAAACTTGAAAGGATTAAATAGATATGAGTATGACAATAAACACTCTCAAAGTTTTGTGAGATAAGTTGAAAATAGAAAACTCATACAAATAGATGTCTTATGAAGAGGAAAAAAAATTAAAATACCCAAAGAGGTGGTATATCAAGAGAGAAAACAACTAAGGAATTTGCTCAAACACTTACAATGTGAGTAGTTAGGTCTAATTTTTCCAAAACATTCATAATCTTTCATAACAAGTGTAGGTTGCACCAATAAGGGAAAATAATAGGTTCATAGCTGCCAAGGTTTGTGCTTACCTCTTGAAAAAAAATTGTCTCATTTTAGGTCCTAGGGCTCTTAAAAGATGCCACTTGAGTCATGTAGATTAAAAGGATTAGTATGCTTGTCATGGGGAAAGAGAACTCTACTATGATTTACCCACCCACCCCAACATTTTACAATAGTCAATTTAGGCCCATGAAGCCCCTTTACAAAATTACCCTCTTAATTGCCTAACAATATGCTCCTCAAACCTGTTTTACAAAATTACAAAACATTTCAATGTGAACAACTGGTGTTGATTTGGTGAAAACCCTCACAAGATTTTATAGTGGGGTAGAGTTTGCACCTATAGGAGAAACTTGTAGGTTTCTAGGTGCCATGGTTTGCAATGTACCATTTAGATGAAGTTTATCTTATTTGATTTCTTAGGGCTCTCATGATATGTCACTTGAGTGATGTACCCTAGAATATTTAGGACACATGGGATGGGGAAAGAGACATTTGATAGGGTTTAACCATATAATCCAATGTGTTGGCATAGTTTGTCTAATATTCCTAACTCACAATTTTGTTCATTTCAGCAAAAGTTCTAGAGTAAATGAATTGCTTAATATTGTTTAAAGTCCAATTTCATCTCCTAATTGCAAGTCTCAATTAAAGTCCTAATTTCATGTCTTAATTAACTTGTCCTAATTTCATATCATAATTGCAAGTCCCAATTTAATATCTTAATTAAAGTGCTAATTTCATTTTCTCATTGCAAGTCTTAATTAAAGTCCTAATTTCATGTGTTAGGACTTGTATTTTTCATGCAATTCCTGCCTGAGGTTGCATTTGTTCAGGCTTGTTAAACTCTGCTAAAGCCCTAAAAGCCTAAAATCCTTCAAAGTTTGCCTATGTTTACCTAAACTTTTGAAGTGTGGATTCTCCCTCATGAAGCCTACCAAATGATAGAGGATGAAATTCTATGCAGGTTTTCCTGTTGGACAATGTAGAAATCCATCAAAACCAATGAGATATTCAAGGTTAAAGTCTTGGTCAACGGTCCTCTGGATATTCATATTTACAATTGAATTTCCTCCTATTCGCTAATATCTGGACAAGTTATCCCGACCGAGATACTTAGAAAACTAGTAAATGTAAGTCTCAGTATCCTGACATCTAGATATGTTCCCGTCAAAATTACCCTAGCAGTATAATGAGGTTGTCATATGCATTGGATTTTCTATGTCCAGATTTTTTCAGTTCTCAACACCAATGTCCTTATGCCTTCGACATGTCCAATTCCTGATGGCGTCATTTAACCTTGACTCATATAAACAACTAATGCCATGCAGATATTTGTTCATATGGATATTAGCCTTGTCAAATATCCTCTTCTTTGCTAAACATCCCAATCCAAATGACATCACATCATTTTGAACCATAAAGAGTTTCACCTTTGCTGATGTCATATGGATATTTGCCTGCATCCTAATGTGCAGATCCTTTTCTTGATGCAGACAAGTCCTAATGTCCAGACATTCCTGAATGTCCAAATCCTTCAATATGCACATCCTAGTGATGTCATCCAGGTCCCTTTGCAGAGAAAAGCTAAGTGGTGGTGACATCATCAGGACATTCAGTGTATGGATATTTAGTTTTAATATCTAGGTATTATCTTAATGTCTAGATCCTGATGATGTCACATGGACATTTTTAAATATGGATATTTCACACTAATATCCCAACCTTTTCTAAATGGAGTAGAGGCTCGATAACATTCTTTTGGTCAATGATGGTTGACCTGATTATCATGCTGACATCATATGGACATATCCACATGGATATCCATATGGACATTTCATCTATCCTAATGTCTAGATATCCAGAACCTGATATTCGCAGCTGGATATTACTTAATATCCATATTCCTATTCATTTTGAACTAGATTGATGACCTCCTGTGGATCAATCAGACATCGTCCACATGGCAGCCTTCCTAGGGACTCCCTCCCTTTGTAGAAGGCATTTGGGGCCTTCAACAGGACCATGGTATGATGAAATGCAGAAGCAGTTAGCCAAATCCTGACCTCAATAGTTGCACGGACTTCCACGATTGCTCGAGCATGATGAAATCTTCTCAAAAGGGTCATTGCATCCGTGTGTTTACATTTTTTCCGCACTTGTGGGATTTCAAGAATGTTGTTAAGGTAATGATAACTGTATTTGTAAATATTTTTTGTATGCTAGTGGATTTGAGTTGGTGCATGCAACTGCCTTTGTCCTATTTGGGAATATTCTTCCCACAGGAAGTTGCACCTACATCATGTCATGATTGAAGTTATCAATTGACATTGGGACAGGTGGCCTAGAGCTTGTTGCTCCCTTGTTCCTATAAGAGGGAAATCAGGGCCATTCTATCTGGGTTCCAAATCTTTATTTTGGGTAGTAGTGTGTTTGTGTTGTTTTCCAAAGTGATAGAAGAAGGTTGCATGTTATCTTTTGTTTAAATCTGTAGAGCAATGCGTCATTTTCAGTCTTAAGCATATTTTAATGCTTGTTGCAAGATTGTCCCCATTTGTATTTTCAATGAAATTAATATGAATGTTGTCGAATATCAAGGGTATTTTGATTCATCTTTGCAGTCCCCTGTAATGTATGTATTGCCTATTGCTTTCTCTTAAGGAGAGAAATAATTGCTTGGGAGATACTCTGTTAATTTTGTTCTACATTATGGTTTAAAGGATAGTTTTGCGATTCCACGCACATGAAGCATTGATGTAAGGCATTAATGCTATTAGTCCATTTGTGATGAAGCAATATTTCTTGAAAGATACACTTGATTTATGCAGCTTGACTCTATAACCTTTGGATTAGGCACCGGTCTCTCATTGGGCTAATATGTTGATTCAGATCCATCCAAACAATCAAAGTCATTTCTATTTCTGTACTATTTTAGAGTAGAATTGAAGTTTTTACTGTTCTCAATCCAATTCTAAACTGTATTGCCAAAGGATTAAGCCATTCCAAGAGGAATCATTCATTTCTTTATATTGTCATTAAGAACCTTTGTTTAAATAACAACATCTAGAATTGGTCAGGATATACTCCTTGGATGTTGTATAGGTACACCCGCCTTGGTCTTGCAGAACCAAAAGTGCAGAAGATTTTTCAACTTATTGTTGTAATCTTGTTTATTGGCCACTAACCCATAGCCCTTAAGCATAAGAAATGGGCTAGGTCTTTAGAGGACTCTGACAATCAGTTGGAAGAACCAACAAATTGATGACTCTACTAGGGAGTTGAAGTGAAAGTATTGTCAAATCCTACCCTGGAGTTTCTAGTGAAGGTTTGTCCAGCTGAGCCACCAACAGATTGGTGACTCTATTGGGGAACTTGTTCATTATTAATCTTTTAGTCCAGTGGTCTATCATGGATGTGTAGAGTTTGCACATTTGTAGTGCAATATTATTCCCTTTAAGAGGGTAGCGACTCTGATCAAAGAAGAGAGAAATTATGTGTGAAAAAGGGAAGGATCCCTTTGTATTTTCACTTATATTTTTACAAGGCTTGTCTGAAGAAGTTGAACATATTGAATTACCATAATTTGGGTGGCAACTCTGACTCTCCTGTGCCGGTGAAAGGTTTATTTCAAAGAAGAAGTTAGGTGAAGGAAAGAGCTGGTAAATTGCAGAAAAGATGAGAAGAATGAGAGGATAGATGAAGAATCATCCTAACTAGAGGCTAGAAGGTGAATTGCTAGAAAATACTCGTCAATCTTGGAAAAAGAAGAAGGCCAATACTGGTAAGTTTGACATCTGCCTCCTCCATTAGGATCTAGGTGTCTTGTTGCTAGTACTAGTGAAATTTTGTAAAAATGTATGAATATGGTATGCTTGCAATAAATGAAGATAATTCCATTTTGAAGGATTTTGTTGAAGAAGAATAAGCCCGTTTAGGTCTCCTAGCTAACAAGCAGCGTACTCGCAGAGTGTCATGTCATTCTAACCCCACATAATATGATTTGTTAGGTAATCTTGTTAGTAGGTCACCTACCCCTGGTTTCCACATGAATGTTACAAATCTCCTGGATAGTGCCTTGGAGACTTCTGATTCAGACACTGCATTGCCTAATGAAGAGCAATTAATGAATGAGATCAATGAGCTGCATAAAGAAACTCAAAGAGTAAAGGAGTTGAATATGAGAAGGGCCAAGGAAAGAGAGGAGAAGATTAGGAATGCTATGGATATAAGGGATATGATGAAGATAAGGTTGGAATGGTTAAGGTCAGTGAGTCTGGATGAGCCCAAACTTGTATCTATCACACTCAATAGCCCAATAGTTTCCCAAGTACTTGATCTAAATACCATAAATGTTCCATTAAACAATATCCCTACAAATACCTAGACTAGTTCTGTTGTCACTACCACTGTTGCAACCCCATTTGTCCCTAAGCCTTCTATTCGATATGGTGACAAAGGGAATAAGTATTAATGAAGGTGGGTCATCTCAGAAAATTATTGCAATAGAGGAGTCTGACTCATTAGATCTTAAATTTAAGAAAGAGAATGAACAACTACAAAATGAGTTGGAAAGAGTAGAAATATTGGTTGCAAATGCTGAGATTCAAACGAAGATTGAATTTTTGAAGTCTTCTATTGGGAAGCCTGTAACATTTGTTTCTCACAATCCATTAGCTTCTTCACCCATTGATATAAATGTTTTAGCCTTTGTTAACCAGTCCAATCCCAACTCTCATACTCATACTCAGTCTGGAGGTCAAATCATGAAACAACAAGGAAGTCTAGGTGCAGGGGGAAGTGGTGTAAATAGATTGTTGATATGCGCCAGACAACTGAGAGGGGGGTGAATCAGTTGTCCCAAAAACTTAAACACTTTCTACAATTAAACATTCATTACTTATCCACAATTATTATGATTTAACAATGAGGGCATGAAATCAGAAACTAAACCATAGATACAACATCAAACACAAGAGACACCAGATTTTACATGGAAAACCCCAAGGTGGGGAAAAACCATTGAGAGGATTAGCTCTCAATATATATTGCAATCTTGAAATAATGATGTTCAGGCTTTGTCGCTGCACAAGCCTAAACATACTAGCTCACTGCCATGAAGAACAACTAGGTCTAGCAGGCTCACTGCCTCAACCCTAAACCTATCAAGATTACAATAAGGGATGTTAAACCCCGAGGGCTATTAAACCCTACTGGCGGATCACTACTAGGCTCTCTGTTATGATCAACACCTTCTTATGTCTATGATTGAAGTACAATAATTCCTCTACTCTACTCTACCTCTATTCTTCTCTTCCTCTTCTTTCCTCTGCCTCTTCTCTGCTCTGCCTTTTGGACCTTTCTTATTATCTTTCCATTTTCTCTCAAGGACAACTTTTCCATGACTCAACTATAAGTATTTATACACTACATCAACCTTGGAATGATCATCAAGATTGGAATCACAATCATCAACCATTGGAACAATCTCCAAGGTTGGTAGTACAAACATTTACAAAATAGGTCTTGACCTATTACAACATTGTGCAAAGGAAATGAAATACAGATCATGTCATGCCTTAGATGGGACTCAAACATGATATTCCACACCACAACACACTTCCACAATCTTCCAGAGATCTCCACAATCACCAGGATTAACCAGGTCAGCCAAAATTGGTTACACGCTACATTATCTAGGAAGAATCTTCAAACACAATCTCAATTTCTTAACGCGGACCAAAGTCCAGATAGGAACATGATTAGGAGACATCCACAAGCACATTATAATCATCAGGAGAAACCACATGAACCTTAACCACTTTATCCATAGGAATCTTCTCACCAGAACACATAAACTTCACTGTCTTCAACTGTCATAAAAGAAAGATAGCTTACAGACCACCAAACCATGGACCATTGCAATTGTAGGCACTTATCATCATCCCAGACTTCCTTCTAGAACTGCAGAGAAAAATAATTTATTGCAGAGGAATGTAGAGCAGAATACTTTCTTCCTATCCCAACTGAACTTATAGAAAAAGTAGGTTTCACTCTGGTGAACACAACTCACTCAAATCTTCATGTGAAGGGCTCAAACTCAGAATGTAGCATCCTTAGTCATACCTCTAACTTACTTCCAATCTGTAGACCATGATCTTTAAGAAGAAATAAATGCAAAGCAGTTTACCAGACTATTCTTCAGCATACAACTCACTGTCTGTACTGCACTTCTCTGTAACTCACTTGTTTCTTCTGGAGAGGCTAATTTTCTCAATATCCTCAACATACAATTCTTCTAAACAAGTAATAGAATAAGATACAGTTGACACCAATGACAACACTGATTAGGCACATACTTGCAACAATCTCCCCCTTTGTCATTGATGGCAACATATGATGTGAAAAACTGCAACAGCCATCAAGACAAGATTCTCCCCCTTTCTCTTTACACACCTACACTCTTTCTTTCTCTAGAATTCTCCCCCTTTCTCTTACACATTTGCACTCTATTTTTTTCACATGACTTCTCTCCCCCTTTGACATCAATGGAAAAGGGTACATACTTACACTCTTCTGCTCTGATCTAATCTCTCTTCTAAACTCTCTGACTAATCCCCCTGAGAAGTAGCCCTAAAAAGCATCAATCTGGACCTCTGAACTGATGCACTATTGTGCATCTTAGTTTAGAGCAGGAGGAGTGATAACCCCTAACTTTTCTATGAGATACTGAAAAGTATCCTTAGGCAAAGTATTGGTAAAAATGTCTGCAATCTGATCCTTGGTAGAAACATACTCCAACTTGACTTCATTCTCTGTCACCTTTTCTTTCAGAAAATGATACCTGATGGATATGTGCTTTGTCCTTGAATGCATCATTAGATTCTTTGATATGTTTATGGCACTTGTGCTATCATAAAAGATTGCAATAGGATATTCATACACAATTTTGATGTCCTTCAAAGTTTGCTTCATCCATAACACTTGAGTGCAACTACAAGCTACTGCAATAGACATGGATATTGAATCTTGTTTCTTGCTCAACTAAGATACTAATCTTTTTCCCAAGAAGAATAAACCTCCACTTGTACTTTTTCTGTCATCCACATCTCTGACCCAATCTGCATCAGTATATGCACTAAGAGTAAAGTCACGGTCCTTGGGGTACCACAAACCATAATCCATTGTACCTTTTAAATATCTCAGAATTCTCTTGACTGCCATCACATGTGATTCCTTAGGTTCTACCTGAAATCTTTCAACAAGATATACTACATGCATTATGTCAGGTCTGGTTTGAGTCAGATAAAGTAATCCTCCAATCATAGATCTATACGTTTTCTAGTTTTCCAAAGGTGAGTTTCATCTTTACTCAACTTACAATCAGTTATCATAGGTGTGCAAACTGGTTTAGCATCTTCCATCCCAAATTTCTTTAACTCTTTAACATATTTAGACTGAGAAATGAAGATACATTTATCTAATTGACTTATTTGCAGACCTAAAAAGAAGTTCATCTCTCCACACATAGACATTTCAAATTCACTTTGCATTTCTCCAGCAAAAACTGAGCACATGGCTTCATTACCTCCAAATATAATATCATCAATAAAAACTGCAACAATTAGGGTTTGTTCATCATTGATCTTGAAGTAGAGATTTCTATATGTAGTACCTTTACTAAACCCTATCTGTATCAGGTACCTGTCCAACTGTGCATACCATGCCCTGGGAGCTTGTTTTAATCCATACAAAGCTTTCTTCAAGCTGCATACCATGTCACCCTGATCTGATGACTGAAATCCTTCCGTTTGTTCTATATAGATTTCCTCTTCTAACTCTCCATTTAAGAAAGTAGACTTCATGTCCATTTGATAAACCTTGAAATATTTGTATGTTGTAAAAGCCAAAAACATCCTTATTGCTTCAATCCTTGCCACTAGAGAAAAAGTTTCTTCAAAGTCTATTCCTTCAACTTGAGCGTATCCTTTACATACCAACCTTCCTTTGTTTCTTACCACTTCACCATTCTCATTCATCTTGTTTCTGAAGACCCACTTTGTACCAATTACATTCTTGTCTGCTGGTCTAGGAACAAGATCCAAAATCTGATTCTTCTCTATCTGCATCAATTCCTCTTCCATAGCCTTTAATTCTCATCTTTGCAAGCCTTATCCATAGTTTTAGGTTCAGTCTTGGAAATCAGATAGAAATTTACTTGTTCATATGCATCTTTTCTTTTGGTTAAGATCCATTTTCTCTTATCTCCTATGATTTGATCTCCAGAATGACTAATTCATACATATCTTGGAGTTTTGGTAGCACTTACCGGAGCTTGTTCTTCTTCATCTAGGTTGTCTTCATGTTGTACCACTTCTGAAACATCAGGACCATCTAACTCATATTCACTTGATTCTGAAGACCTTTCCTTACATTCATCAACTTTAACATTTGCACTTTCAGTGATCTTATCCAGCCTCTTATTATAACACTGGTAGGCCTTGCTCTTGGTGGAGTAACCAAGGAAGATTCCTTCATCACATCTAGCATCAAACTTGTCTAAATCTTCTTCTCTTTTGATATAACATTTGCTACCAAAAACTTTGAAATATTTCACAATAGGAACTCTACCATGCCACAATTCATAAGGAGTCTTTGAATTGTTACCTTTTACTTGAACTCTGTTTAGGATATATACAATGGTGTGAATTGCCTCTCTCCAATATGCTTCTGGAAGATGAGCTTCCTTCATCATGGTTCTAGAAGCTTCTTGAACTGTTCTATTTTTCCTTTCAACAACTCCATTTTGTTGTGGAGTTTCAGGCACAGATAGCTATCTCTTTATTCCATGTTCTTCACAAAAGAAATTGAATTCATTTGATGTGAACTCTCATCCTCTATCAGATCTCAAGCATTTGATTTTCAATCCATCTCATTTTCAACCATTGCCTTAAATGCCTTGGATTTATCTAGAGCTTCAACTTTCTCTTTCAAAAAGGTGACCCAAGTCATTCTAGAATAATCATCAATAAGCAACATGAAATACCTGTCTCCTTGCAAACTTCTTACTTTGGTAGGTCCACACAAAGTTGTATGCACTAGCTCAAGTAGTACTCCAACTGATTGGTCCTTGCTTTTGAAACTTGTTCTTGTTTGTTTCCCAAATTGACACTCCTTGCAAATAGGATTAGTAGGCTTCACAAGCTTAGGCAAATCTCTGAAAACCTATGCAGTACTTATCTTCATACTATTGTCAAAATTTATGTGACACAACCTTCTATGCCATAACCAACTCTCATCAATCTGAGTCAACAAGCAATAGTTCTCAGTTCCTTTCAAGTGATAGATATTACCTCTGGTCGTCTTACTAGTTGCAATGACTATTCCAGAGCTTTCCCTAATCTTGCATCCATTGTCCTTGAAGCTTAAATCATAGCCTTTGTCACACATCTGACCCACACTCAAAAGATTGTGCTTTAATCCTCTCACATACAAGACATCTTTAGTATTATGCTTGCCATCAAAAGAGATAGATCATTTCCCACAAATCTTACCAGTTGTATCATCTCCAAACCAAACCAGTCCACCATCATATCTTTCCAAACTCACAAACTTACTTTTGTCACCAGTCATGTGGTGAGAGAGAAGCCACTATCAATAACCCATTCATCCTTGTCCTTAATAACCTAAGTAGCCAAGGCAATTTCCACTGGTTTTTCTTCCTTCATACAACTAGTAGAATTAGTAGACATGGGATCTTCCTTAATAGCAATAAACAAGCATTCATTTGCAGAGGAACTAGCATTATATGGTTCACCATTATCTAATACTTCTTCATCATCATCAAAATCTCCAACATAATAACACTTCTTTTGGGTCCTAGACCTGTTCTCATATCTTCTTCTATTTCTTTCAATTCTTTCAGGACATTTGGAAGCAAAATGACCTACTTTACCACAAGAAAAACATTTGAAAGTTAATTTGCCTTTATACTTACCAGATCCTCTTTGCAGTCTGTCCACAAAGTTGGCTTCAACTTCATCAAACTCATCATCAGATTCTACCTTGTACTTTTCTGATCTAGAAGTACCTCCAAGAGTAATAGCTTTGAAGGTCATCTCAACTTTTGGCAGAGCATCATCAAACTCTCTCATTTCAAAGGCAATAATCTTACCAAGTAGGTGATATCTGTCAACCATTTTTACTTGCATGAATTCTTCAATTGCGACTACCTTGTGATAGTAGAACTTGGGCAGAGATCTGAAAATTTTCATAACAACTTCCTTTTCATCGAGAGTTCTGCCTATGGCTTTTATCCCTGTAACAAGTTCATCAACTCTTTGCATAAAGGCTGATATGTTTTCATCATAATTCATCTTCAAACTTTCATATCTCACTTTCAGACTTTGTAACTTGGCTTCCTTCACAGAATCATCTCCTTCATACAGATTTTTCAACTTTTCCCATACCTTATTTGCAGTTTCAAGATTCACAACTTTCGTCAATATTGAGTTGGTTAATGAGCTTAGCAGAGCATCCTTTGCCTTGATATCTATCTCATATTATTTGATTTCATCTTCATTCATCAAACCATTTTGAGGTATGGTGTATTCTATTTCTGCAACTTTCCATACTTTGTAACTAAGAGAAAGAAGATGACTTTTCATCTGAGCCTTCCAGAGAACATAATTCGTTCCATCAAAATGTGGTGCTTCCTTCTTGTAAGACATTTTGGATCTTCCTCAAGCTGTTAAACTTTCTTCAGAGGAACTTGGCTCTGATACCAATTGTTGATATGTGCTGGACAACTAAGAGGGGGGGTGAATCAGTTGTCCCAAAAACTTAAACACTTTTTGCAATTAAACATTCATTACTTATCCATAATTATTATGATTTAATAATGAGTGCATGAAATCAGAAACTTAACCACAGATACAACATCAAACACAAGAGACACCAAATTTTACATGGAAAACCCTAAGGTGGGGAAAAATCACAAAGAGGATTATCTCTCAATATATATTGCAATCTTGAAATAATGATGTCCAGGCTTGGTCACTCCATGGGCGTAAACATACTGGCTCACTACCATGAAGAACAACTAGGTCTAGCAGGCTCACTGCCTCAACCCTAAACCTAGCAAGATTACAATAAGGGTTGTTAAACCCTGAAGGCTATTAAACACTATTGGTGGCTCACTGATAGGCTCTCTGCCATGATCAACACCTTCTTATGTTTGTGATTGAAGTACAATAATTCCTCTGCTCTGCTCTGCCTCTATTTTTCTCTTCCTCTTCTTTCCTCTACCTCTTCTTTGCTATGCCTTTTGGACCTTTCTTATTATCTTTCTATTTTCACTCAAGGACACTTTTTCCACAACTTAACTACAAGTATTTATACACTACATCAACCTTGGAATGATCATCAAGGTCGGCATCACAATCATCAACCATTGGAACAATCTCCAAGGTCGGTATTACAAACATTTACAAAATAGGTCTTGACCTATTACAACATTATGCAAAGGAAATGAGATGTGGATCATGCCATGCCTTATCTGGGACTCAAACATGATCTTCCACACCACAACACCCTTCCACAATCTTCCAGAGATCTCTACAATCACTAGGATTAACCAAGTCGGCCAAGACTGGTTACACACTACATTATATGGGAATAATCTTCAAACACAATCTCAATTTCTTAACATGGACCAAAGTCCAGATAGGAACATGATTAGGAGACATCCACAAGCATGTTATAATCATTAGGAGAAACCACACAAACCTTAACCACTTTATCCATAGGAATTTTCTCACTGGAACACATAAACTTCACTGTCTTCAATTGTCATAAAAGAAAGATAGCTTGCGGACCACCAAACCATGAACCCTTGCAACTGTAGGCACTTATCATCATCCTAGACTTTCTTCTAGAACTGGAGAGAAAAATACTTTATTGCGGAGGAATGCGGAGTAGAATACTTTCTTCCTGTCCTAACTAAACTTATAGAAAAAATAGGTTTCACTCTGGTGAACACAACTCACTCAAATCTTCATGTGGAGGGCTCAAACTCAGAATGTAGCATCCTTAGTCATACCTCTAACTTACTTCCAATCCATATACCACGATCTTCAAGTAGGAATAAGTACAGAGCAGTTTACTGGGTTGTTCTTCAGCATACAACTCACTGTCTGTACTGCACTTCTCTGTAACTCACTTGTTTCTTCCGGAGAGGCTAATTTTCTCAATATCCTCAACATACAAGTCTTCTAAACAAGTAATAGAATAAGATACAGTTGACACCAATGACAACAAAGATATGTTGACATCAATGACAACATCGATTAGGCACATACTTGCAACATAAACAACATGAAAATTAGAAAGATTAGTTCCATAGAAGACCCCTGCAAATGGAAAGATATCGGCAATTGTGTTTTGATGGGATACCTGGTTATCCTAATCCTATTCTAGAGGATGTCAGAAATGTGTTAGCTAAGTTTACTGGAAACATTGCATTGTCTGGAGAAGATCACTTAAGGGCTTTCCATAACTTATTGGATGATTATGAGATTGAGAATGTTGTCATGAAGCTATTTAAACAATCACTAGTTGAGGATGCTAGGGTTTGGTATAGGGGATTTCTTGAGGCCAGTATTGGGTCTTAGGAAGAGTTCAAAACAATATTCAGAGAATAGTATGGTGACAAGATAGATTCCTGGTTTATACTAAATGAGTTTAATAATATCTCCAAGGGACACAATGAAATGGTTTTTGACTTCAACACCAGATTTCAGAAGGCAATGTTCAGACTTCCTATTGGTTTGAGACCAAGGAAATAAGCCTGCCTTGTTCTATATTGCAATGCATTTGATTCAAAGTTGAGTTATTCTTTGAGAGATAAGGACCCCCATACTTTGAGGGAGGCCTTTAAAACTGCTTTGCATATTGAAAGTAACAGAAGAGCACCAGGTAGGGAAAAGAGATGATCTAAAACTATTGAAAAACCCTAGAGATCAGGAAAAGCTACCAGCACAAGAAGATAACTTGGATAAAGTTATGAGTGTCGTTAAGGACTTGAGTTACAAAGTAGATAAGAATGAGAAAGGGTTATTCAATGACAAGCCTAATTATTAGAAGCATGAGAGAATGCCTAGGTTGTCTGATCAACCATACAATACCACATGGTAGAATGGAAAGCTGGTCTACAATAATCAGAAAAATAAATCCAATAGAGATACCCCTGACCCCTTGAAGAGATCCAACACCAATAGGGTTGAAGATAGTCTATTGTGTGGAGCATGTAACTCTTCTCACTCTCTAGCTTAGTGTAAGGTAGCACCGGCACTTTAGGAGTCTGGCATACCTGAGGATGAATATGAGGAGGATAACTGTAATCAGGATCATACAATCAATATGTTCTCATCTAAACCATTTATGATTGCAGAAGAATGTGTTGAGATTGATGTTGATAACTAGTAGTATTATGGAGAGAATTATCATCATCAAGTCTTTTCTGATTAGGAAGATAATGGTATAGAACATGCAAGGGTGAATGTTGCAAATGCTAAAGTAGGACGGATTAGTTTGAGAAGACCCTCGGAAGAAGAAATAAAATTCTTGATTGTAGATATCATTGATAAGGCCAGGGGTAGTGACAATTTGAGAAATAGGATAGTTAATGCTGACCAAGGTAAGCCTGTAGTCTTTTTTATCAAAGAGACCCCTACTGCTGCCAAGAATCCTAAGAATATGAAAGTCCTAGATGAAAAGGGCAAGTCTCCAAGAGGCCAGCAGGCATAGTCCAGTGTGCCAAAGACATGTTAGAAAGAAGGAAAAATAGAAAAGGAGTTAACTTAGTCTGGTATTCCTAAGGATATTGCATCTACTGAAAAGGAGAGAGTCAGGTAAACAGAGGTAAGTAAAGTTATCTAGGATTCATGTACAATTCCCATATTTGATATGACCCAAGTTCTGTCTCAGATGAAAGTTTATGTTCCTTTGTTAGAGATGATGAAAAATGATGAACATAGGAATAATGATTTGAAAGTAATTGCAAGTGTATCTGAAGTAGCACCTAAGATTCCCAAGGAGTCACATGTCTCCCAGAATGTAAACTAGTAGGATGGTGAAGCCAAGAGTAGAAATATGGGAACCCCTGAGGTGTATGTAGGAGAAGAATTGACTAATTCCCCATCTTAGTTTGATCCCTTTTATGTCAGTCTGCTTATAAAAAACAAAAAGGTTAGAAACTACATGATAGACTCAGGAGCTGCTATAAACATTATTCCCCTAGAAGTTATGAAAGAATTGGGACTCTAGATTGATACATGCTATAGCCAGTGTTATGCCATGGATAATAGAGTTGTTCCATTTATTGGGATAATGAGGGGTGTTGACTTAAGGTTTGCAACATTTCCTGATAAAGTATACAAAATGGACATAACTGTTGTGGATATCCCACCTCAATATGGGATGCTCTTGCCAAGACAATGGACGACAGTAGTTGGGGGAAACATACAATTGGACCTGTCTTATGCCACTATACCAATGAATGGAAAGGAAGTTAGATTGGATAGTGAACCTAGGTCCCATGCAATAGTAGAGCATATTGACAATCCTAATAACTTCAAGCAACAAGTCAATTTTTGCAATAGTGATATGGACAACTTCAGAGTAGAACCAGATCAGGAAGCTCCAAGCCCCACTAATCCTCTAGAGGCTGAAGCTCAAACAAATCAAGCAGGATTATGGAAAATGTACTTTGATGGTGCATGCTCTAAAGCAGGAGCAAGAGTAGGTGTGATTTTCATTGTATCTAGTGGCAAAACTTTTAAACATTCATTTCTACTAAATTTATCTTGCACTAACAACACTGCAGAGTATGAAGCATTACTCCTTGGTTTAAACATGGCAGTCAAGCATGGTATAAACTTATTGAGAGTTTTTGGAAACTCTAAGTCAGTTGCCTCACAAGTGAGAGACAAATATTTGACTAAGCACAAGAGACTTAAACAATACAAGTATGTTGTGTGGGACACCATAGAACTTCTAGATGCATTCTCCATTGACTGGATAGAATGAAACAAGAATGTGATGGCTGACTTCTTGGCCAATATAGCCCTAAGGAGTGATGATATTACTTTATCTGGAATATCTAAATTTGAGGTTAAAACCATACCATATGTGCCAGACAATATATGTAACTGGCAGGTTTTCAATGATGATGCAGATTTGCTAAAGTTCCTTCAATGTGAAGATAAGTACCTTTCACAAGAGATAGATTTCAATGCATTTATGGAAGTTGTCAATGAGAAGGAAACTATTTTTGGGATTGAAGTAATTCAATTAAAGGCAAATAAAATGTCAAGGGGACTGGTAGCTTTGGAAAGAGTATTTGACAACAATGATAGCAATGAGTAGAAGCATGTACGATTCCATAGAGATGATTTAGAGGAGGTTGATTTAGGGATTGTTGCCTCACCTAATAATGTGTACATTAGGAAAAGGATCAGTCCCAAGGTAAGAACAATGCTTATCACTTTATTAAGAAAATGTAAGCATGTTTTTGCTTGGTCATATGATGACCTAAAGGCTTATAGAGAGGATCTATTCTAGCATGAGATCCCTCTGAAACAAGATGCCAAGCCTTTTAGGCAAAAGAAAAGACCCATTAATCCAATGTTGATTCCCAAACTGCAACATGAATTAGCAAAGATGAAGGATGGTGGAATCATCAAACCAATCAGGTATTCTACATGGGTCTCATATTTAGTACTAGTAAGGAAGAAAAATGGGGATCTAAGACTCTGTGTAGACTTTAGAAATCTGAATGTGTCCTCATTAAAGGATAATTATCCTTTGCCCAACATGGAAATAATGCTCCAAAGGGTCACAGGGAATGAGTTGTTGTCCATGATAGATGATTTTTTAGGATATAATCAGGTGAAAGTTAAAAATTCAGAACAATATATGACAACTTTCACTACTCCCTGGGGCACATATGTCTATATTAGGATGCCATTTGGGTTGACTAATGCTAGAGTGACATTCCAAAGAGCCATGGATGTTGCTTTCTCAAACTTGATTAATGTAATTATGGATGTGTATCAAGATGACTTAACTACTTTTTCAAAAAAGGAAGATGATCATTGTATGCATCTTGAACAAATCTTTAGGAGGGCTCTAGAGTATGGGATATCTCTCAATCCCAAGAAATGCACATTTGTAATATCAGAAGGGAAGTTGCTAGGACATATTGTATCCAAAGGTGGAGTAAGGATAGATCCAGAGAGAGTGGCAGCTATTTCAATAAGATATCAATCCCCAAGACCATCAAAGCAATACAGTCTTTTTTTGGCCAGATTAACTTTGTAAGAAGGTTTATTTCCAATTTTGTAGAATTTTTTAAACCTATTTCCAAGATGCTAAAGAAAGGAGACAAGATCATATGGGATGATGATGCTATTATTGTTTTTGTAGCAATAAAAAGAGCTATCAAAGAAGTACCAGTGTTGAAATCCCCTAATTTCAGTAAGCCTTTTCAGTTATTCTCATTTGCTTCATTTTGCACTATTACAACAGTTATGTTACAAACAAATGAAGAGGGCTTCTAGCATCCCATTGCATTTTCTAGCAAATTACTTCAAGCTATAGAACAAAAATATGACATGGCAAAGAAGCAGGCATATGCCCTGGTTAAATCTGTGAAGATTTTCAAACCTTACTTGGTTGGTGCAAGGGTAGAGGCATATGTGCCTAATGTAGGTGTGAAAGATGTGTTAGTCCAGCAGGAGGTCACTAGCCAAGGGTGTAGGTGGATCAACAAGATCCAAGAGTTCAATATTGACATCGAGATTACAAATTGGTTAGAGGACAAGGACTTGCCAAATTGATGGCTAAGGATAACCTAGAGGCTACTCAGATCAATGTTATTAAGGAAGAAATAGGGGTGATATGTAATTTACAGATGACATCATGGTATACTGATATCATCTATTATTTGACACATCTTAGGTGTCCAAATGGGCTCACTATGAATCAACAAAGAACTCTGAAACTATAGTCTATGAGGTATGTCTTTTTGAAAGGAGATTTATATTGGAAAGACAATAATGGTGTCCTTTTGTTTTGTTTAGATAAGAACCAGGCTGAGGGCATGCTAAAAGAAATGCATGCGAAAGTATGTGGGGGTCATTTCACAGCTAAGATGACAACTCACAAGATTATGAGGGTGGGCTATTATTGGCCTACCTTATTTTCAGATTCCCATGCCTACATAAGAAAATGTGAGGCATGTTAGAGGTTTTTTGGAAAGCTCAAATATTTAGGTGCATTACACCTCACTCCTATGCAAGTTGAGGCCCCTTTCCATCAAAGGGGCATATATTTTATTGGTGAGATCAGTGAGAAGTCTAGTGGAGGCCACAAGTGGATCCTAGTAGCTATAGATTACTTTACCAAGTGGGTAGAAGCTATCCCTACCAAAAAGACCACAAGTAGGGTGGTGGTGGACTTCATTCTAAATCACATCATAGTAAGATTTGGATCACCAATCAGATTAGTAATGGATAATGTTATGTGCTTTAGATCTGATGAGTTCATAAGTTTCTATAATACATATGGTATTGAGATGTCATATTCTTCCCCTTATCACCCCCAAGGAAATGGTCAAGCTAAGTCTAGTAACAAAAGCCTGATGAAAATCATCAAGAGAATGTTGGATAGGAATAAAAGGGCTTAGGATTCTAAGCTAAGTCTAGCTTTATGGGCTAATAGGGTGACTATCAAAAAGGTAGTTGGCAAATTACCATTTGAATTATTTTATGGCACTCAGGTCAGGTTGCCAACGAATAATCTCCTACCTATCTATAATTTCATCCAAGAAGAGGATTTGAACATCCCCAAACCAATGGAAGAGAGGATTGAACAATTAATTGAGTTGGATGAAGTTAGAAGAGATGCACAAAGAAACAACCTCAAAATGCAGCAGAAACCTAAATATTTGTTTGATAAGAGAGATTTTGACATAAAATTTAAGGTGAATGACATGGTTTTGGTATGGAATGCTAAGGCACAAGACAAGGGAAAACATGGAAAATTTGAAGCCTTGTGGTTGGGCCCCTATGGCATAATAGATTATCATGGAAGAGATTCACATTTCATCCAGGCCTTGAATGGTGAAATCCAAGAATTGCCAGTGCATGGACAATTCTTGAAGCAATTCTTTACTTAATCTTATCCATGCACATTTGTATTTTTAGTGTAAATAGGTGTGTTGCCTTGTGTACTTTTCTTTGCCTTCTATTTTGTAGTCTGCTACCTAACCAGAAATTCATGGATCCTCATGATGACCTTGCGGTTGTTTGTCCCCAACTAGAGTCGCTATTAGGACCTAGATTTTCATGCATTTCCTACTCGAGGTTGCATTTGTTTAGGCTTGTTAAACCCTGCTAAAGCCCTAAAAGCCTAAAATCCTTCAAAGTTTTCTTCTATTTACCTAAAATTTTGAAGTGTGGATTCTCCCTCATGAAGCCTACCAAATGATAGAGGATAAAATTCTATGCAGGTTTGCCTGTTGGAGCATGTGGAAATCCATCAAAACCAATGAGATATTCAAGGTCAAAGTCTTTGTTAATGGTCCTCTAGATATTCATATTTACACTTAAATGTCCTCATATTTGCTAATATCTGGACAAGTTATCTCAACTGAGATGCTTAGAAAATTTCTAAGTGTAAGTCTTGGTATCCTTACATCTAGATATGTTCCCATCAAAATTACCCTAGCAGTATAATGAGGTTGTCATATGCATGGGATTTTCTATGTCTAGATTTTTTCAATTCTCAACATCCATGTCCTTATGCCTTTGACATGTCTGGTTCTTGATGACATCATTTAACCTTCACTCATATAAATAGCTAACGTCATGCGGATATTTGTTCATATAGATATTAGCCTTGTCAAATATCCTCACCTTTGCCAAACATCCTAATCTGAATGATATCACATCATTTTGAACCATAAAGAGTTTTACCTTTGCTGATGTCATACAGATATTTGTCTATATCCTAATGTGTAGATCCTTTGTTTGATGCGGATAAGTCCTAATGTCCAGACATTCCTGAATGTCTAGATTCTTCAATATGCACATCCCGGTGACACCATCCAGATCCCTTTCCAAAGAAAAGCTAAGTGGCGGTGACATCATCAGGACATTCAGTGTATGGATATTTATTTTTAATATCTAGGCATTATCTTAATGTCTGGATCCTTCAGTGTGCATATCCTGATGATGTCACATGGACATTTTTGCATATGGATATTTCACACTGCTAATATCTCGACCTGTTCTAAATGGAGTTAAGGCCTGATAGCATTCTTTTGGTCAACGATGGTTGACCTGACTCTCATATTGACATCATATAGACATATCCACATGGATATCCATCTTGACATTTCACCTATCCTAATGTCAATATATCCAAGATCCAATATTCACAGCTGGATATTGCTTAATATCCATATCCTTGTTTGTTTTGAACTGGATTGATGACCTCCCATGGATCAATCAGACATCGTCCATGTGGCAGATTTCACAGGGACTCCCTCTATTCAAGAAGGCATTTGGGGCCTTCAGCAAAACCATGAAAAGATGAAATGTAGAGGCGATTAGCCGAATCCTGACCTCGACAGTTGCCTGGACTTCCATGATTGCTTGTGCATGATGACATCTTCTCAAAAGGGTCATTGCATCCGCGTGTTCACATGCTTCCCACACCCATGGGATTTCAAGAATGTTGTTAAGGTAATGATATCTGTATTTGCAAATATTTTTTGGATGCTAGTGGAGTTGAGCTGGTGCGTGCAACTTCCTTTATCCTATTTGGGGATGTTCTTCCCACAAGTAGTTGCACCCGCATCATGTCATGATTGCAGTTATCAATTGAGATTGGGACAGGTGGTCTAGAGCTTGTTGCTCCCTTGTTCCCATAAGAGGGAAATCAAGGCCATTCTGTCCAGGTTCTAAATCTTTGTTTTGGGCAGTAGTGTGTCTGTGTTGTTTTCCAGAGTGATAGAAGAAGGTTGCATGTTATCTTTGTGTTCAAATCTATAGAGCAATGCATCATTTTTAGTATTAAGCATATTTTAATGCTTGTTGCAAGATTTTCCCCATTTGTATTGTCAATGAAATTAATATGAATGCTGAATATCAAGGATATTTTGATTCATCTTTGCATTCCCCTGTTATGTGTGTATTTCCTATTGTTTTCTCTTAAGGAGAGAGATAATTTCTTGGGATATACTCTATTAATTTTGTTCTACATTGTGGTTTAAAGGATAGTTTTATGATTCCAAGCGCAAGCAACATTGATGTAAGGTATTAATGCTATTAGTCCATTTGTGATGAAGAAATGTTGCTTGAAAGATACACTTGATTTATGTGGATTGACTCTGTAACCCTTGGATTAGGCACCGATCTCTTACTGGGCTGATATGTTGATTCAGATCCATCCAAACAATCAAAGTCATTTCTATTTATGTATTGTTTTAAAGTAGAATTGATGTTTTTATTGTTCTCAATCCAAGTCTGAACTATATTGCCAAAGGATTAAGCCAGTCCAAGAGGAATCATTCATTTCTTTGGTATATTGCCATTGAAAACCTTTGTTTAAATAGCAACAACTAGCATTGGTAAGGATATACTCCTTAGATGTTGTATAGGTACAACCACCTTGGTCATGCAAAACAAAAAGTGTAGAGGATTTTTCAACTTATTGTTGTAATCATGTTTGTTGGCCACTGACCCAGAGCCCTTAAGCATAAGAAATTGGCTAGATATTTAGAGGACTCTGATAATTAGTTGGAAGAACCAACATCATGTCCTAATTGCAATTCTTAATTAAAGTCCTAATTTCATGTCTAAATTAACGTCCTAATTCCATGTCCTAATTGCAAGTATTAATTAAAGTCCTAATTTCATGTCCTAATTGCAAGTCTTAATTAAAGCACTAATTTCATCTCCTAATTGCACATCTTAATTAAAGTCGTATTTTCATCTCTTAATTAAAGTCCTATTTTCTTCTCTTAATTAAAGTACTATTTTCATCTCTTAATTAAAGTCCTATTTTCATCTCCTAATTGCAAGTCTTAAATAAAGTCCTAATTTCATCTCCTTGAACAAGTTAATTAAGAAAGAAATATGGACAAGCAAAAAATATATGTTGTCAAAGAACCAAAATTACAATTATAGGAGTCATAATTCTAAGTCAAAATATATAGTCAAAATTACAATTACATGAGACCTAATTCAAAGTTTTAGACTCCTTGATTATAGTAAATTGTAAAATATAAAATTTTCTTAATTTCAAGTGATGTCATCATGCATAGAATGTACAAGTAATTACAATCATGCCATCTAGTTGTAGGAGACCTAAAACAAAAATGATAAAAAGTATAATGAACAAACAAGTATGTATACAATTTGATGCAAGAGCATCCAATGGTGTAAGGGCAATCTTGCATCACCCAAAAATGATGATTTTGTTTTCTGTTCTTTTCAATTTTGGTATTTTCGGATACCCATTTGCTTGAATAATGATTCCAAATTTTAGAATTTCCAACCTACTAAAAATAGTAAACTGTTATTTTTAGAAAGTTCATATTTGAGCACGTATGGAAATGAAAATTTACTCAAAGCTTTGGAATTGAAAAATAAAACCTTTGGTGAAGGAATTGGCCAAATATCATTTGTGTTTTCAAAGATATTAATGTTTATGTTTCTTAGAAAAGCCCTTAAAAAGTTTCAAAGTCAAATATGAGGCACTTATAGGCCTCGTATGACCTTGAAATGGGCATAATCAGTAGAGTGGATTCTAAGAGTGTATATCTCCTCATGATATTTCCAATACATCAAACAGTTCATCAATCAGACACTTGGATCAAAAGTTATGGCTCCCAAAAGTTGGGCTATTTTTGGAGGGAGTTACAAATTTTGAAATTTTTATTAGAAAGCACCAAAAAGGGCTATTTATGAGCATTTTTTGGGAATATTTTAGTAGTAGAGAAGGGGGAAAAGTGATGAGTTATGAAAAAGGATGGAAAATAGAAACCCTAGTAGATTTAAAGCTACAAAAGGTAGAAGGTTCCAAAATCCAAAGAGAAGGAAGCTGTAATGTGTTGTAGCTTGTTGAGGATTTCATCCTCTATTTGGTTCCAATTTTTGTTATGTAATTTATTTCTAGTTCAATAAAAGAACATTCCTATTTTCTATGAGAAATATGTGTTGTTGTGTGCTTTGGGATCTACTCCCTCATCACAATTAGTGCTAGTTAATAAATTAACTATAAATACATGAGTCGCACTATGGCTTGCCAGCTTGCTGCAAGGGTTGAACCCCTTCCCCTAGTCCTTCTCCTATGAAGCTATCCCCTGACTTGGCTCCAACCTCTGACCCATCGATGCCCATCTCTTTAGTGATTGAGTAGGATGAAAAGACCATTCCTATGGTCCAAGTATTCCTAGCTCCTTCTATAGAGAGTCCTATCCTACCATCTATTCCTAATATTCCACCATTTGCTGAGCCCTTAGACCTACCCAATGTCAGAGTTATTTCTAGTAGTGCTCTATCACAAATGGTTTTGTCCTAGCATGTACCCAACACCAAGGTGTTCCCTAATGTCTTGCATCTCGCCACCATTGACATAAATATTCCACCTCCATTACCCAAGTGTAAGCATGAGCCATATCCATACTAGCCATTCCAAGTTCTTAAGCACCCATAGAGTCTACAAGATTCTTCTATTTTTTCTTCTCCTATGATTGATAGTGCTTGTGACCCTGTAGTTAGCACTATCATATCACCTATTGTGGTTTATTCTGCCATTGATTCGAAGGACACACCCAAACCATTGCAAAATCTTTCAGAGTTGTACTTAATTTTCACAAAATCGATGGACTTGGCCTCTGGGGGCTTGCATGAGGATCCTTCTCCAATGAGTGACCCTGCATGTGAGGAATCAGGCACCACTCATTATGCCGTACTTGTTGTAGTCTCTCTAGCATCTTGTCCTCCATCCCTTTTTAATGAGCAAGATTGGGAGATAGATGATTTTCTATAGTCTAACTAACAAGAGCAGTACCTTCATCTCATGTGTAATACTTATGTTATGCTTATATATACTGTTACTCCCTGTATGTGCTGCTTGCTGTGTATTATGTTTGTTAGTTCTCTTTGGATGACCCTTGATTCTTTTGTTGGTGCAAGGATACAAGGGGAACAAATATGTCACGACATTCCTCTTTATGTATCTTCATTCTTATATTTGACGTAAATGCAATTTTATGCCTTTTTGGGGACGATGCAAAGTGTTGGATGATTTAGCATCCTTCCATGTTAACCTAAAGTTTCTTTTAATTTCTTTCATGTGATATTTATTCCTCTATCTTCTTAGTTCTACTCACTAGAGGATGATGACAGTTCCAAAAACGAATGTCCCTTTATACAATTATTCATATACTGACTCTAGTCAAGTAGATCCCTTTGGTCTATTGTATGGTGTTACTTGATTTATATGGCACCCTCTTGTAATACTCGGCATCATGCTTGTGGGCAACCCTTTATCATGATGTAGCCTTTGGAGACATATCATTTGGGCATATGCTTCCATAAAGTTCTCGTGCCTATTTTGCATGTATCACTATCTCTACCTTAAAGGCAATTGCTCTCGGATGGCGTTAGCAATTACTTTAAGGTGGGGGCATACACTTTGTTATGCACTTCACTTTGTGCACATATCACATGGCTGGTCTTGTTATCACAACACCTTTTTTGTACACTTTACCAAAGTTACCTAGAAACAACGCATTTTCTTGGCCTGTAATTTCTGATATTGCTGACATGAAACTCACCTAGTGAATCTATAGATCTTACTAGCTTGTGATGCTTTCATTTGCTACTTGTTGACATGGAACTCACCTAATAAATCTATAGATCTTACTAACATGTGATGTTTTCATTTGCCACACATTCACAACCACCTAGTAAACAATGAACTTTACTAGCCTGTGGCTCATGATGTGTACTTTTGGTTTGATTCCTAGCATAACACAACTTGCTAGCCCAAGAATCATTTATTGTATGCTTTCATTTTCCATGTATGATCTATGTATGCTCTATGTATGCTTTATGTATGTTTATATTTGATCATATTACTTCGCTAACCATGGTTGTTTTGGCATATAATATTCAGTCTCATCTTGTTTTTGTTAGTTTTTAGATATATGTATATGTATGTGTATGTGTATGTGTGATTTTCTCCATGTGTCTTGTGTGCGTGTAACCTATTTTTCTAAACATTGTAGACTCGTAGAATCTTAAGCTTGGGGGCTATCACATCTCCTGACTTAGTGAAATCCTACATCTTCAGTGTTTGGTGAAGAGATTTGTCTTCTTCATGCTTTAGTGTGCATATGAACATAAGCTCATACCCTCACTAAAGTGGGGGCTAAATGTAGTGCTGTAAATTGTCACCACTTACAATTTCACACTAGGTTTAGCACTCTGTTTAGCGTATGTAGTTATCTCCACTTATGATGTGCCTATTTTAGCACCTTGATAATAAATAGAGATAATTCCTTTAATTACTGAGATTTTGAGAGTTAAATTAGCTAGGACTAGGGTGCCCAGTGCCTAGGTCTTGCTCTTTGGCCCTGAATGAATTTAAATCTCAAGGTGTTGTCCTTGTTACATTAACCAACACACCTTTGTCAACTTAACATGACTCTTCTGAAAAGTAATTGGGAATCATATATAAACAACTCTCTCTCTCATTTTGGGGAGACAAAAAGATGATGGAGCAACATTAGGATGAACATTTGATCTATCTATCAACAAGCTCTCTCTACAATTCGAAAGCTCTCTACTTGTGGAATATTATTATTGTTATTACACTAACCCTTGTAGGTATTTCAGGAAGCTTCTTCCTTATCCAACATCTCCTAGTGTGTGATTAGTGTTGTGACACCAATCTAACTAGGGTCTCATGCTCATGATCCAAATCGAGGGTTTCAGATATTGACGAATGATAGGAAGACGAAGGATACAAAGACAAAGATCATTGCACAAAAGTTTTTATGTACAAAAACCCTAGGACTAGGGACCCCAATGCTCGTATCGGGCTATAACAACCCCTGCTTCTAGAGATAGGTTCCTTTTGATTTGCTTATTTTAGTTCTGCTCCTATTTTCTACTTTTTGTAATGGTTGTTTGCACATTTACTCGGTTAGATAATTAGGTCTTCTTATTGTATAGCTTAATCAATACACTTGTCATCAATCCTTAATCATTACAACAAATTAATAGATCCCCTACCAACCACAACATGGCTCTTCTCTAGGGATAACAGCCAAGCCTAAATTCATTGGTGACTTGTGTTCCAATGTTAGATGAGGAAAGATTGATCTAGTTACTCTATAATTGATTAGGTTATCTTTTCCCATCTCATAGATAACAACCTACTGCCAGACTTATTTACCTAGGTAGAGGTTATCTCTTTCACTCTAAATAGAGTAGTTGGGAGTGAACCTGCAGAATGATACTGTCAAGAAGAGACAAAAACCTCCATAATCAGGATATAAAGAGGAGAAGCTAGAGTGCCATATTACCTCAATCCTCTTTTACTATAGCTTAAATCTTTCCCTTTGCAATTCTCTCAGCATGTCTTTTGACTCTTATTTTGGGTCTTTTTAGTAGTAGGATGGATGCTTGTGTGTCCATCTTATAATATCTGTGTGGTGGTCTTTCCTGTCCATTTGTTTCTCCTTCCTCTGGGCCCACTACATAGATGTTTTTAGTACTAGATTCTTCATTTGTTATTTGGAAGCAACAAGAGGAGACACTTTCCACTTCAATTGAACAATTTGGATTGCCTATCCCATGTCAACTAAGAAAATAGATGTGGGCATTAGCATCTGTTAGACAAATGGGTTGCATAATCCATGTAGGTAGACAGTTGGAGGGTTGTCATCTCCTTGCCATCCATTCAGATAGATCATGGGAGGATGGTTTTTTGCTTGAGTAAATCTAAATGTAAAAGGTTAAAATGACATGAAAAAGGTTTTTTGTAAAGTTGTTGTAAAGTGACAGATGTCACTCATCTAAGAATTCTTTGCTTTGTAACCTTTTCTATAAGAGGATGTGTCATTTTCTTTGAGAAGGAGATGGAAATTTAGGGAAATAGAGGAAATTGTATGAGAACTTTGTAAGGTGTCTTGTTGTTGGGAATACAAGTGACTGTTCTGTGTCAAATGTGTACTTTGTAATACTATTCTTAATCTGAAATATATGATAGAAATCATTTTGTTCACATTGTCTCCAATTGATTATTTCTTGTTTATTTAAATAGAATAGTCAAGGGTTGTTTTATTATTTGCATACATTTGCTATGAAAATCATCTACAATTGTTAGTTGTTGCTCAAGGATCAATGTAAAAATCTTAGTGATAATCATAGGAAACATGGATTAAGAAATGGAGAACTAAGTAGAGTGTTGAAATTGTAAGGTCACATACATAGGTTCTATTGTTGTAAGGCAACAATAGTTGAATTAACCATTACGAAATGTTGTCATTACAAGATCACTTATGCATATTAGAATGACTCTGTGACTCCCTAAGGCATTGATCTTCAGAGCATGAAGTTTCCCTCCTCCATTTTAGAGTAAACTTTAAAAATCCAAAACTTAAGGTAACTTAATTTAGTAAGTTATTGTTCTTTTTCATACCCAAGTGTAAAAGATATAAGGAATATAATGGTAAAAGGAACTTATCTTACAAATCCTTGACATGTATCATATGAATTCTTTATTTACTAGCATGTTGTTCACAAGTGTCTTGTTTGTTCTAATCCAGTACACATTATAGGGAAACCCACCTTGGTCATGCAAAGACTAAAGTGCAGGGGAGACTAAATTAATAGCTCTCATTCATTGGCTATTTGTTCTACAATTTTGAGCATAGAAATTTACAAATTCTTAGAGACTGTAGTCTACAGGTTGGGGAACCAATAGATTGGTGACTTTTCTAGGGAACTGGTAGTTGTCCTTGGGTTAGTGTCAAGTATCCAAGGTAAATAATTATTTCATAGTCCATATGTGCGTATTTGCATTGCTCCTTGTATCATGTTACAATTCTTGATCATTATTAGAGTCATCATGTTGTCTTGTATCTTCCTATCATTTACCTTAGTGGATGGTGATTCTATTGATTGAAGGACTTGTTTCTACTTAAATATCTTAAAATGGATGGGAGGATATCTCTTTACTAGAATGATCCAGACAAAAAGATAGTGGGAGATATGAAGAAGGAACATACATCTTGGAAAGAGAAAAATGCAAGTCTCTCGATCCTAATGTTGATCAATTAGAAAATAATGAACAACAAATTGTAAAGAATAAAGCATCGAGATATGAAAGTGATAAATCTACTTCAAAAGTCATTAGATATAGAAAAGAGAATAGATGGCATGGTTTAAAATACTAGGAAATTGCTAATGAAATTGAAAGTGAAAGAGAAAAGAAAGAAATATAAACCAAGTTAAATGAAGCCCTCATGTATAAGATTGTCATGTCAAATTTAAACATAAGAAAGAATGCCTTTTTTGATAAACATGTCCCCTCTCCCTCTAAAGAAATTGAACACCCCTACTAGTATAATGAAAATGTTTCATGTGAAAACAATTATGAGGAGAAGGGTGGTGAGTAAGTTCATAATGAAGAGATAAGGGTGAATTGTGGCCCCAAGGATTATGATCTATCGTTGGAATTGGATACCCTTAGAACATAATTAGCTAGGTTAGAAGTAGAGAAAACAATGGAAGATCTTAGAAAGAGGATTAAAACTGGAGAAATATATATCATCATGGTGACTTCGGCAAAGGGGAAAGACCTGCAAACATCAAAGGATACAATAATAGGTATAGTGGGAAGATTGGTAGGCAAGTAGTAATTAGGCCACCCCTCAATTTAGAGAGATACAAACAACTAGACTTCACTAGAATACCTGGATATTCTAACCTTGTGCCAATAGAAGTAAGGTCCATATTGATGAAATTCCAAGGAAATAATGCCATATCTGGAGAAGATCATTTAAGATCTATTAATAATCTGACTGATGACTTTGAAATTGAAGAGGAGGATGTCCTCATGAAGCTATTTGTCTAATCTTTAGATGATGTAGCGAGAGAATGGTACAAGAGTTTTCTAGAAACTGGTATTGATTCATGGGATGAATTCCAAATGATATTTAGGGAACATTATGATGATAAGACTAATTCTAGATTCATTATAAATGAATTTACAAGTATTGTCAAAGAATCAAATGAATCTGTATCTGACATCAATACGAGATTTCCCAGGGTCATGGTAAGAATTCCTCCTTATCTAAGGCCGAATGAACCTATGTGTCTTGTCCTCTATTACAATGCTTATGGTGCAAATATAGGATACTTGTTGAGGGATAAAGACCCCCAAACTCTTAGAGGTGCTTATAGAATAGCATCAAATATTGAGAGCAACTAGAGAGATTTTGGGAAAATCCATAAGAGAAGTGATGTTAGAATTTTACCCCATGACAAAGGAGATAGTACTAAAGCTCCCATGCATGTTGATAAAATGGACTAGATGATGCATGCCTTAAATGAATTGAGTTAGAAGGTGACTATAAATGATAAGGGGATATCCAATGAGAAGCCTAATTATGCTAAACAAGAGAGGATGCCACGATTGTCTTACCAACCTTATAACACTAATGCCATAATAGTAAACCTTTCTACATACATTACAAAGGAAATGCAAGCAAGGAGACAACTGACCCTTTGAAAAAATGGTTACATAACATAGAAGATACTCCTTGGTGTGTAGCTTTCTAATTACCTCATTCCCCTATGTAATGTGCAGTGGCATTGTTGGTAATTGATGCAGACAGGCCTTGTGATGAATGAAATGATATTGAGGACCATGAGAATCAAAATGTCAACATGACATCATCCCAATGGTTCCTGAGTAGTGACCATTACTCATGTGTAGAAGAAGGGGGTGAGGACATGGATGTTGATGACATAAGGCATATAGAAAGTTCTTATCATCAGTAGATTTTTTATCGTGAAGAAGAAGACCACTATGTTTACAACTTGGAATCTAGTACCTATAATTTTCAATTAAGGAAACAATTAGATGAATAAATTATATCTCTCACTAGTGCTATTATTTCTCAAGTCAAGAGTAATTATAATTTGAGGAACAAGAAGGTTCAAAATTAAGACTGTAATGTGGGGAATGCAGGTAGCCTTTTCATCAAGGAAAAGAAGAAAGGACATAAAGTTTCTAATCTTGCCAATGGGAATGCAAAATGTACAGTAGATATTCAAGCCTTACTCAACCAGGAAATACTTAAGACTAACTCCAAATGCAAGATACACAACTAGGAAGGGAAGAATTTTGATAGCAAGAAGGTTGGTTTCACCAAGGGTATTGATGTCAAAGAAAAGAAAGATACCATGCAAATTTGAGCTAACAATGTGAGTAGTGATGTAGTAAACCCATTGCTAAAATATGTCCCATTGGACATGGATCATGTTTTTAGTAAGTTAAAAGTTAATGTACCATTACTAGAGATGATGAGGATAACTAAACATAAAAATAGGAAACTAGCTCTTATTGATGAAACACAACCAATTTAGTAAGATACAAGCCCTGGTGCTAATGCGTAGATAATGAAAGAACAAACAATGGTAAAAAGGTATAATGAACCAAAGATTAAAATACTAGAGGTATTTTTGGAACCACATTACACAAATAGCCTTCTCTGGTAGATCCCTTCTATGTTACATTGGTTGTAAACAATAGTTTGATAAAGAATTGTATAATAGATTCTGGAGCATCCACAAATATCATGCCTTTACAAGTAATGAACCAATTGGGTCTACAAATAACTAAGTCATACGAGAAGTATTTTGCAATGGACTCTAGAGAATTCCTAGTCATTGGTGTCATGAAGGTGTAACGTCAGAAAATGTCCCCTTTGGGGCTTTTCCCTCATAAGGTTTAGCTCCTGAGTCTTTTAGTTGCATTTAGGACATCTTGCATCATATTTTGACATCCTGATGAAATGAACCTTGGGTTTCATGACAAATGGGACCTATGGGGATCCCTTGAACCTAACCCTACACAAAATAGGGGGAAGGACTTGGACGCCCGCACCCTAGTCCTATCCTATTTTGGGTCAGACCTAATTTTTAGGTGTCGGCTTGTGACCGTTATTTGGGTCATATGCCGACACGGTAAATTTGAATTATGAAATTCTTGGTGGGAGTGTTTGTAGTTGCATATAAAAGCATGTTTAGGTATTCATTTGTAAACTAGATGATTACAAGATTTCAACTAGATGATTACTAGCTAGCAATTTGGATTCTCAAGTTTATGTGAAGGTGATTCAAGGCATTCATTGTGTAGCAAGAGTAGATTTGTGTTGTCTATGTGTTTGTATTTGTAGATTTGAGCAATCATCTCCTCATGGTATGAAGAGCTTCTTCCTCCCATGAGATCTTCACTACAAGGTGACCTCTATTGTGTTTTAGAGTATTTATCATTTGGTTTTTTCCTTTGCCTCAGAAGGGCACACACTCTTTATCTGACAATGGTGTTCAGAAGACTTGAATGTCTCTCCGGGGCTTGATTGAGGCAAGCCTCTAAACACCACAACCCCTTCCAAAGTTTTCATGATTGTAGGTTATAGGTCGAGGATACAGGAAAAGTGAAGTTGTAGGAGGGTATCTCAGAGTGTCAGAATTGCAGATTAGAGAAGAAAATAACTCCCTGGACTAGGGCACCCACTCATTAGTCCTCAAAGTTCTGCAATGGGAAAATCTCTGATGCAGCATGAACAGGTTGCAGATCTTGTTTGCATATCCTAACAAAAATTAGGCCTTAGACTTGGGTACCCGCTCTTTAATCCCTAACTGTTCCACTTCTGAACCCTGAAAATAGGTGCACAGTTATTTGTCATTTTACATCTTTCTGTAGCAATATTTTCTGATATTCGTCAGTTTGTTGTCGTATTTGCATAATTAGGGTTTTGATGTATAATTGAGCATAAGAGAAGATAATTGGAAATCAAATCATAAAAATCCAAGCTTCCCTACATCTCATCGTGACCTAGGGTATGATAGTACATTACAACTCTCCTAGGTCCTTGAATGAAAGGGTGAAAGGAGGATACACACACAAAACTACCAAAAATTCAACTATCCAAATTCCACCCTTTACATTTTGGTGAACCCATGTTATTAGAATTGTTTGCACCTTGCTGAGTGTTTTTGCTTCAGATTTGCAGTGATTTCATTCATTCATATAGTCATTCATCTTATTGCATTAGAAAACTTACAAAAAAATTGAAAAATTGGAAAATTTGGAAAAAATTGCAAACCCTAGTTTGCATGTTGCATTAATTAATTTGAATTTCATAAAAAAATTTATTTTTGCATTATATCTGATTTAAATTACAGAAAATTTAAAAAAATCAATAGCTTGCATTGCATTTTTATTATAAAATTGCTAGGGTTTTGTTGAAAATTGTGAATTTTGCATATAACCTAGTAATTCCAAAATCTAGGGTTTGTAGGTAAAATCTTGTTTCAGATTTTTCTACTAATATAATACACTCATTCAAATTTTCATTTGGCTTTAGTGTTGCATTTTAGTACAAATTTGCATTTAGATTTCAAAAGTTTGCATTTTTTGCATAGAAAATTTCAACAAAAACTAGCATTTTCATTGATTTTTCACTAGATTTGCACTTGCATTTTGCATGTTAGGGCTTGGAAATCATTTTCAGATCTGAGAGAAATTAATTTTCATCATATGTCAGCTTTCAAAACATTCATATAGCATTTTACATCAAGATCTCAAACCTAGGGCTTGAAAAACATTGATTTTCACTAGATTTGGCCTTATCGACTCTCTAAATTTGCACTATATGTGTGTTGTAAAGAATATTTTTGCACTAATTGTCTGATATCAGGGGTATTATCTATGTCCCCTCCAAAAATTATTTACAACACCTTTCTATTGGCCTCTTGTATTAAAAATTTGGTGAAAAATTGCACTTTTTGTTTTGTTATTTTTGCCCTAGGGTTTGACCTAGATTGCACTCCAAGCGTGTTGTGGAAAATTTTATGGATTGAGGTGACTTATATCATTTCTATTATTTGCTTCACCTCCTAAAATTTGTTACAACACCCCTTTTTCTAGGTCTTGGAACTAAAAAATTGTGAAAAATTGCCTATTTTTTCTATATTTTCACTAGGGTTTGATCTTGAGTGGCACTATAAGAGCGTTGTGATGGATTTTTTGGCTTTAGGTGGCTGTTATTACTGATATAATTTTATTTCCATCATCATTTTCCTCACAACACCCTTTGTCATGCTCTTTTGCATTGAGATTTGGTGAAAAAATTACATATTTTAGTGTATTTTCACTATATTTTGACTTGTCATCATCTTAGATTTGCATCAAGAGTGTGTTGTGAAGGATATTATTGCTGTATTGGACTGATATTAGATATATTATTTTTCTGCTCCTGATCAAAATCCTTACAACACCTTTTCTTTCATATATTTGCATTGAAAAAGTACAAAAAATCAAGCATTTTAGGTCACTTTTTTTTGCATATAGTGTTGCACTTGTCTTTTGCATACTTTTGGAAAATTGTTAAAATATGATCTTACATATACACATGACACCTTCATGTCACTTTTCTATGACATCTCTGCATGTATTTATCAAAGATCTTGATTTTGACAAATTTTTAATCCTCATGAGTGAACATCTTATGATATTAGAAAGCTTAACCGAGTTTATCTCCATGAATAGCAATGAAAAAGATAATGGTAATAGCACTTCTCCTACATCCACTACAAGACAATGATACCTTGCCAACAACCAAAGAGACACAACTTTTGCAAGACATAATGCCTCCTATAATAAAAGAACAAATCTCTCATGATGCTGAGGTTCCTCTCCCATCATCATTGCAAGGATCGGGAGGTAATTGTCAACAACAAAACATTCCACCTAGACAAATGAGATTTGATCCTGGTGCTTCCTCTTCTAAAATGAAAAAATATATGAAACAAAAAAACCCTACCTTACAAAAGACAAGTCGTAGAACAAAAATAAATCGACATGCAAAAGAAAGGAAGAGATGGTAATGAGCTTATGCCCAACACCTTGCCTCTCAACAAAACATTGATCCAAACATTGAACCAAACAAAGATGATCCTAACAAAGACAAGAAATGGGCTATGGTACCTTATGTCCCACTTTCCTCTAACATTAGGGAATGGGAGGATGACAATGATTTACTTGATGATGAGACTTAGCACAAAGACACTACAAGTAAGTATCTCTAACCCTTTATCTCTCTTGTGATGTGTTATTTAGGCTTCCTGGGATGACCCTTGATTCTCCTATAAGGTTTAGGATACCAGGAGACTGCCTCTGTTGTGACCTTCTATTTGTATCATCATTCTTCTATATTGCATCTCTCTCTGATTTCATTGTTGTGTATTGTGTCTTACAGACATAGCGTTGCAGTTGGTGACTTGGGGGCACCCTCCTACATGGTTGTCCCTAAAACACTTGTTTCTCCTCTCTTATTTATTGTTTCCCTTCCTCCAGTGTTTCTATCTAGCGGACGGATGATGAAAAAATATTTATACTGATGCGGACCTAGCGTCCCTTTAGCGAGAAATCAAAAATTGGACTTAGTTCCTAATATGACAGTGGGATTGTATATCTTATCTGACGCTTGGCTAGTAGAAGCACTCGTGCTCTCTGCGTAGTGATTTCTGATGATGTTTTTATCTCATTTACAAATCATAACAATATTGTTTCTCCATACACTTTGTCTATCTTGAATCTTGCATGCCTCAGACTTCATATGCATTACCATGATTATGTAGACACTAACATGTTTCTTACAGGGATGTGTTTGTGGGAACATTTGGTGATCGTAAAGTACATGTCACCTCTATAGGGCATGGGCTTTGCAAAATTCTGTGTTCCCTTGTGTGTTTTCTTCCTACCTTAACGTGCTTGATATCGATACCTGATATCAACCACCTTAAGGTGGGGGCATATATAAGGTAAGTTGTCTGTTGTAGATGTTAGCAATGTGCTTGTCCTTAGGTGCAATTTAAAGACCAGTGCGATGAGTACTTCCTACACTCTGAGTTTGTTTGAAATCAATCAATCAATCAATCATCTTAAGCCCTTTGTGGAGGCAGGGGTGGTGTATCTCTTGCGGAGAGTGCCCATCCTGTCATTTTTAAAAAGTCCTCATCGAGAGGCGGGGAGCAGTTTTGTGACTAACTCAACCCTTAAGCGTGTCTTCGGTGATTGTTGTGGTGAAGCGCAATCATCGATGTGTGCATGTAATGTGCCTAAGATGGTGTTGAGCCTAGAAATAGGAACACTCCATCGCTTGTCTGTTGTGTTTTCTCTGTCTTTAAAGTGTGTGTTTGGCATGTCTGTTGCCCCATATGCAGTTAAAAGACCTGTGCGATGAATGCATCCTACATTATGGGAGGTTTGGTGTGTCTTGTGTGCGTGGCACCCCATATATGCAGTTTAAAGACCTGTGCGATGAGTGCATCCTGCATTATGGGAGGCATTTTGACTTTCCTTGTACTTGCATCTACATTTCATATATATGAGAAAAAGAAAAGAAAAGAAATCATTCCTATCTTCCATGCATTAACTGTCTTCTATGCATCTACTGTCTTCTTCATGTTTTGCGTGCCTGTCATTGTCTTCAATGTGTCTGGCATGTCTTCTCCATGCTTGGCGTGTTTGTTGTGTTTGTTGACAGTGCTTTAATGCATGTATTGGCCTCATGTTTATACATACATTAAAGTGGGGGTTAAATGTAACATCAGAAAATGTCCCCTTGGGGGCTTTTCCCTCATAAGGTTTAGCTCCTGGGTCTTTTAGTTGCATTTAGGACATCTTGCATCATATTTTGACATCCTGATGAAATGAACCTTGGGTTTCATGACAAATGGGACCTAGGGGAATCCCTTGAACCTAACCCTACCCAAAATAGGGGGGAGGACTTGGACACGCATGCCCTAGTCCTGCCCTATTTTGGGTCAGTCCCAATTTTTGGGTGTCGACTTGTGACCGTTATTTGGGTCCTATGCCAACACGGTAAGTTTAAATTACAAAATTCTTGGCAGGAGTGTTTGTAGTTGCATATAAAAGCATGTTTAGGCATTCATTTGTAAACTAGATGATTACAAGATTTCAACTAGATGATTACTAGCTAGCAATTTGGATTCTCAAGTTTATGTGAAGGGGATTCAAGGCATTCATTGTGTAGCAAGAGCAGATTCGTGTTGTCTATGTGTTTGTATTTGTAGATGTGATAGGTGAAAGTCAGGTGTGGAAGATCAAACATAGTCATGAAACCCTAACCCTACCATCATCAAGGAATCTAATCTAAATGAAGCCAAAAGAACAATGCAATGCAAGCATAACATCACCTAGACCGTGCGATTCCTTGTTTGAGAGGGAAATGTGGACTGCTTCTTCAATGATAAACAATCACAAAGCTGAAAGCTGCCATTGATGGATGATAAAAGCTCAAGTGCTCGAATGCTCAAGATGATAATGGAGTTGCTATATGAATGCTGGATTGCTGGATTTCTGGATTGCTAGATTTCTGGCTTGCTAGATTTCTGGATTGCTAGATTTCTGGATTTCTGGATGTCTCATATGGAATGAGAGGCTGTTTATATAGGACTCAACCAAGATCAATCAACGGTGGAGATTCAAAGGCTATGTGAATGGCTAAGATTGAAAGTTACTAAATTTAGGTCCAATTAGTTGTACATGTGAAGGATTTTAAATGAAAGTTGTCTTACAACACATGATGAATGGGAAATGGACAAGTGTTGAAATGTGATAAATGATAAAGGCTTAATTCAAATAAAGTATTTGAATTAGTTGGGATATGAGTTGGAAATTAATTAAATAAATAAAATTTATTTAATTAATAGGATAAATGCATAAAATGGGATAAGACATGATGTGGAATTAATTAAATAAATACAATTTATTTAATTAATTGGCTAAGTGAATGAGAATGGGATTTTAATTAAATAAATAAAATTTATTTAATTAATTGGATAATGGATTAGTGATTTAACAAGGTGTCGCTAGACATGGACAAATTTGGGTGTCTACATTTTGCCCCTCTTTGATACAATGTTCGATAGAACGTTGTGTCAAAGAAGATGTGAGATGCGTTCGATAAACAAGTTATGCCCCAGTGTAACTGGCAGGTGATGCCCCCTCGAGAGGTAAGCCAGGCAAACCAGGAAGGGCTGGGTTGGCTCTTGATAGAAGAAAAGGCGGAAAAGAGGGCAGACGCGAAGGAAAGGGGGGTTGCATGGAAGAAAATAGGCTGTGGTATAGAAGAATTAGGGTTTGGAGAAGGGCTATAAGTAGGGGCTTCAAGGGCAAATAGGCTCATTTGTGCTCATTTGTGCTTAGAAACTTAGAGAAATCCAGAGCTCCTGAGAGTGAGGGTGGCAGAGCTAGCAAGATGGTGATTCCACGCAGAGATCATCGTGCGGAGCAAGTGAGGACACATGGACGACCAGAGGGAGCAGGCGCACCGGTATGTTTCAAAACTTTTCCCAAAAGCATGCATTTAATAGGCTAAAAGCGTAATTAATTCACACACGTCACCAAAAGCGACTAGTTTAGGACATGGCACATATAGGTCGCTTATGTAGGAAAAGAGATCGCTTAGAGTAGTTCAGGTCGCTTATAGGCGCGGGTAGGTCGCTTAGGGAAAACGAGGTCGCATCCTGTCGGCAGGAAAATATCGGCGGAAATGTGCATATAGGTGAAAACTAGTCGCTTATGAGCAAATAGTAGTCGCATAGGGTAATTTAGCTTGCATAGGACTAGAAACAGCTCGCATAGGGTAGATAGCGCGCTTATAGTGAAATAGTGAGCGCATATGGTGAGGTAGCTCGCTAATAGTGAAAAGCTAGGCGCATATAAAATAGAGCTCGCGTTTAGGGTAAATAGAGTCGCATATAGGATATGGCTCGCATATGAAGGGATAATGAGCACACAAGGAAGTTTAGGTCGCTTATAGTGAAACAGTGAGCGCATGTGTAAAAGAGCTCGCGTATAGGCAAAACAGAGGCGCATGTGGTGAAGGGGGTCGCTAGTGAGCAGAAAAAGGTCGCATATGGTAAAGTGAACCGCATATGGTAGGTGTAGGATAAAATAGTAGATAGATAGGCAGATTTTGATATGAATGATTAACGGGATGGACTGACAAGAGTAAATGGATGATGCAGGATGTACTACCGCCATTGCTATCACGGGAGCCCCATCCGAGAGATTTGCAGCTGGTGAGACGGTTGGATGCAGAGGAGCTACTGGTGTTAGAGATCCTGGGTTTGGAGCATGTTTCATGATTAGAGCCAGTTCAGGCACATCGAGGGTTGATGACTGCGATGGTGGAGCGATGGATGAGCGAGCACAGTTCATTCTTGTTACCGACAGGTGAGGCGACCATCACCTTAGAGGATGTGTTCCGGATCTTGAGGATTCCGATAGATGGGGATCATGTAGATTATGATCCGGAGATGGGCCCAGCTGCATTCAGGAGATTGTTTGGGACACCAGACATCAGAGCAGAGGGTTCAGAGATACCGATGGGGAGGATGGAGGAGCTCTGCAACAGATTACAGCGAGTGGTAGTGGCTATCATTAGATGGCTAGTGGGTGATAGGAGAGCGAGAGGTTTTCCTGTAGGATGGGGGACAGTGATGGAGGGCATGTTCTCCTATGGAACGAGATATGCATGGGCAGAGTGCGTGTTGGGACAGCTCTATCATTACCTGCATGATTGTGCGTACATGTTCGGAGCCAGTATGTCAGCAGGAGTGACAGTGTTGCATGTATGGGCTTATGAGCACATTCCAGTGACGAGACCAGAGGGATGGGTGGCTAGAGCAGCAGGAGAGCCATTTGCACGGATGTATAGAGGAGCCTTGACATATCGACAGCGCCGAGGGGTGGTATACTGGCGACGGAGGTTGGATGAGATAGACAGGTTTGTATGGAGGCCATGGCTAGGATGTGAGCAGTGGGAGGAGGAGGATGCCGAGCTTGCTTATGCGAGACAGGCGAGGTACATTTTTGGACGCGGCTTGTACATTATAGAGCGCTATTTGCCAGAGAGAGCCCTGAGACAGTTTGGAGAGGCACAGGCAGTACCTGTAGGGGATGCCATTTTTGGGAGGACGAGGCAGGAGGTGTTCGATTGGGGTCCAGAGGTTGTGGTGGACACAGCCTTGGCAGAGAGAGATGGATTGCAGCCAGTAGCATGGCAGTGGAGACAGGGTCCGGCAGAGCCAGGTACATTGCCAGAGTATGATGCATACTGGGCGACAGCTAGGCCGACTCGGTTGACACGAGATGGAGAGATTGGGGAGATTGGGATGGAGAGACCAGTTCGGAGGCGACGACGACGGGCTCCACCAGCACAGGCAGTAGTGCCAGCTGCACCAGGGATACAGATGCCAGGGCAGGTGCCAGGTCAGCCAGCTATATTAGCACAGCCACAGGCACAGATCGGAGCAGGGGATGATGTGGGTATGCAGCAGCTGCGGAGACGGATTAGAGAGGAGAGGAGATGGAGGCAGCGAGCATAGATGAGGCTGAGGAGGGTGGAGATGGATAGGCATCAGGCCGTGATCAGTTTGAGGCATGCTAGAGCACAGGCACAGACTTATCAGGCTCAGCTACAGCTGGGAGCACAGAGAGGAGATGGACAGGATGATGGTGCGCTCGCGAGAGTTACAGGAGAGAGGGATACAGCTAGGCAGCATGAGCAGATGATGAGGCTTGAGCGAGATACTGCAGTACAGCAGGAGCAGGCTATGAGAGCAGAGAGAGATGGTCTGCGAGCTGAGAGAGATAGGGCAGTACAGCAGCTGCAGGTTATGACTAGTGAGCGGGATAGAGCAGTGACTGCCTTGGGGACGGATGGAGCTACTATGTACTTAGCCACACAGTTGACAGCAGTACAGGCCGAGCTTCGGAGAGTGCAGGGTGAGGCTGAGTATTATAGAGGCTTATATTATGGAGCTGTGCCGGCAGAGCAGAGACAGCCTAGCTTCAGGAGCAGGTCAGGGGCTTCGAGCTCACGGAGGTCAGGTGGATCTCGGTCAGTAGCTTCAGTGATGGGGCCACCGAGAGATGGAGGACCAGGTACAGGACCTGTTGGTGGTGGTGGTCAGGGTGAGGGAGCTGGCAGTAGTCGCTAGGGCACACCTTGTTGACATTGTATCATGATGAGGCCTAGAGCCATTGTTGTACATTCATTCTTTTGAGGGCTCAGCTTGTATTGTAGACACTTGTATTTTGACACACATGTATATATATATATATGGCAGTTTTGGCGATCTATATGATGTTATAATGGTTGTGATGTTGATATTATGATGGCTATGCATGTTATGTGTATGGATTATATATGGATTATGGATGGATATTTATGCAAATGGTAATGGATAGAAAATATTTGAAAATGTAAAGGGTAATGACATGAATAGATGTATGCATATAGGTAGATGGTAAAGAAAAAGATATGTAATGGACTTATGTATGGCTAACACTTGTTTTGCAGGAGCGGGAATATGGACAAGGGATGATGGAGATGATTGATCTTGGCTGAGGATGACGGAGCGAATGGATAGATAAAATGGATAAGATAAGATGATGATGGACAGCTTTCAAGTAATTGCTCAAAATGAAAAGAAATGCAGTCCTTATGTTTGATATAGCATATGGATGTTATGCACCAAGGTATAAGAGACCAAGGTGTCGAGGTATCCAATGCATAACTAACGTGTTACAATCTTGTCTGAACGCATGTGGTCAAGATGGTGAGCCAACATGCACAAGATATGAATAACAGCTAGTGTTGGACTTTGACGCTACAAACAATGGTTTGAGCTTATCTCCACTACACATAATGATAGCTTGCTGGTTATATGTATGGAGTTAGTCTTAACATAGAATAGTCTCTAATGCATAAGAGACTGTTTAGCTTCTCAGATGCTAGAGATATTGATATGTAAGATGCTAATCCCAACACGTACAAGATACCAAGACGCATAGGAAGAGAATAAGATCATCCCGCAAACACGGCATACGAAAGCTATATGACCATGCCCCAGTCCTTACTTCATCGCAACATACCAAGATATAAATAGATCAAGGCAGTCTTGACTAGGTGCAGAAAAGGGACAAAAGATAAATCAAAAGATAAAACAAAAGATACTGTCATCACGTTCTCTTGCCAAATTTGGGTGCTCGTGGATAGATTAAGCTGGCGCCTTGTTAAAAGGAAAGCTACATCCTGTTGAAGGCTAAAGTTGTTGGTAAATGGCTATAGCAAATGTTGGCTTAAGGCATGCGGACAAATAGCTTCTGGCTTACCTGTGATTGGTTAAAGTGCTTGAGCTTGTAATATACACATGGATTGCGTCCTGTTTGAGCTGATCAAAGAGGAGAAGATGGATGATGAATGAAGATGAAGAAGATGGGGGGATCATCGGTGCTTGAGTACTGGAAACTTCCTTCGTATTCCAGACTGCCTACATACCCTGTATCCACGGGATCAAAGCACATTTACGATGAAGATGAGACATGATGAATATGTAGTTCTGGGTTTTATTGATGATGTAAGTGATGAAAGATAGAAGAATATGAGCTGAAAGATTGAAGAATGTTTAGAAGGAAAGATGACAGATGACTGATGAAAGGGGCTATCGTCTTAGCCTGAATCAGAGTGCTTCCTTCGCATCTCAGATTGCCTACATACCCTGTATCCACGGGATCAAGGCGTCAACGATAGAGCTGGATGTAGTTCTTATTGATGTGGCTAATCGATTGGATGTTTGATCAAGCGAGATTTGTTGCGATTGTTGGATGAATGTGGAGGAAGTGTGAAGGTATGAGTCCTGGTTGCAAGTTCGTTAGGTCATAGTTGTTGGTGGACATGTGCCATGGCTGAAGTTGATAAGGTGTGTTGTGTTGAAAGCTGAGTTGTTTGATATGTTATGAGCTAGAGATAACAGGATCCACTTCCAAATAAGACTCAACAAATGCCCCCAGTGTGGGATGAGGTTTATTATGCAGAAGCGACAATGCAGAAAAGATGTGGCCAAGATGCTAAGGTGCCAAAAGATATAGATATCACGACAATGTCTCACATATGATAACTAGCATCGGCAAAGGATGAAGAGGAAAGGCTATGTGTGAGATTGCGATAGGGCTTATGAAAATAGCTTATACAAGATGCAGTGGGGAAAATGATCAAACGAACCAAACAAATGAGGGAAGCTGGTCACTACACATAGCGCCTGTTTTCCAGGTTTTCACTATGGTACTTATCCAAGGCGCCTGTTTACCAGGTTTTCACCAGAGGACGGATTATTTATCTTTTTTTTTTTTTTTTTTTTTTTTTTTTTCATATTTTGATTTTTTTGTTTTTTTTTGGTGTTTTTGTGGGATAGCTGAGGTTCATGGATAAACTTCTTGAGATGAACGCTGTTGACGGGTTCATCCAAGGGAATGCCTTCAGGTGTTGACAAAGTGTATGCACCAGATCCATAAACTGCTGTGATAATGAAAGGACCAAGCCAATTTGGTTCAAACTTGCCCTGTTTCTCTCGATGTTGTTGATTCCTTTGGTTTTCTTTAAGGACAAGGTCGCCAACCTGAAATCTACGTTCTCTGATCTTTTTGTTGTAGCTGCGACGTAGCCGGTTTTGATAGACTTGAAGATGGTTCAATGCTGTAAGGCGGCGTTCATCTAAGAGCTCAAGATCATGGAGTCGGGAGACTCGATATTCTTCATCTGAAATAGTATGTTGCAAGGATATGCGCAAAGAGGGGATCTCAACCTCGATAGGCAAAATAGCTTCAGTGCCATAGACTAGAGCATAGGGTGTGGCGCCAGTAGGAGTTCTGACACTTGTTCTATATGCCCATAAAGCAGGATGCAGTTGTAGATGCCAATCTCGACCAGTTTCGTTAACAGTCTTTTTAAGGATCTTGATGATTGTCTTATTAGAGGCTTCAGCTTGACCATTGCTCTGAGGATAATAAGGCGTAGAGAACCTATGTTGAATATGAAACTTATTGCAAAGATCTCTAACCTCTTGGTTCTTGAAAGGCCGGCCATTATCTGTGACAATAGCTTGAGGAACTCCATAACGGCAGATGATGTAATGTAGGATGAATTTAGCTATTTGTTTACCTGTGATGTAGGTCATTGGTATGGCTTCTACCCACTTTGTGAAATACTCAGTGGCAGTGATAATAAACTTATGACCATTTGATGAAGTAGGATGGATTTTACCCACAAGATCAAGTCCCCATTGCGAAAAAGGCCATGGAGTGACAATAGGCTGAAGCTCATGTGCTGGTGCATGTATTAGATCTCCATGTTTCTGACATTGTAGACATCGCTTTCCAAATTGTTGGGCATCTTTTTCCATAGTTGGCCAATAGTATCCTGCTCGCAGAAGTTTCTTAACAAGGCCAGGGCCAGCGGAATGCGAACCGCAGACACCTTCATGTACTTCACGTAAGGCCGTTTTTGCTTCCTCAGAATCAAGACATCTAAGAAGGATACCATCAAGACTTCGGCGATAAAGGGTGTCTCCTAAGATAGTGTAACGAGAGGCTCGACGGATAAAAGTTTTACGTTGGGTGTTGGATAGTTGAAGAGGCAAAGTGTGATTACGGAGATACTCGTATATATCTTTGTACCACAACGAGTTGGGACCAACAATCTCACATATAAGCTCAGACTGTGGAACTTCAAATGCGGGGATCAAAAGCTGTTCGACCAAGAATTCACATTTATGGGTGTTAGATGGCATGTCTAAAAGAGACCCAATCATAGCCATGGCATCAGCTGCTCTGTTTTGTAGTCTTGGAATTTGCTCAAAGGTAATGTCCTTGAAATATTGCTTGAAATCATCCACCATTAGTTTGTATGGAAGAAGCTTCTCGTCTTTTGTTTGATATTCATCTAAGACCTGTTTGATAACTAGCTGAGAATCACCAAAGACTCGTAACTGTTTGATAGCCCATTGTACTGCCATGCGCAAACCTGTGATTAAAGCTTCATACTCTGCTATGTTATTGGTACAGGGGAATGCTATTCTGTATGATTTAGGTATGCAGTCTCCTTGGGGAGTGACAAACAAGATACCTGCTCCAGATCCGTGTTGAGTGTATGATCCATCAAAGTATAGCTGCCATCGTGCTGGAGAGCTGAAAGTAAACAATCCTTCATCAGGGAATTCGGGATATATTGGCTGAATGTCTGTGATAGGTGCTGCAGCTAATTGATCAGCAATGACTTGTCCTTTGATAGCTTTACGGTTCACATATTGTATGTCAAATTCACTCAAGATCATAACCCATTTTGCTAATCTCCCTGTGAGAAGTGCTTTTGAAAGGAGATACTTGAGGGGATCCACATTAGAGATGAGCTTTGTTGTTTGGTTCAACATATAATGTCGCAACTTTTGGGAAGCAAACACTAATGCTAAACAAGCTTTTTCCATGAATGAGTAATTAAGTTCATATCCCACAAGAGTTCTGCTAATGTAATAGATGGCTTGTTCTTTTCCTGAATCATCATGTTGAGCTAGAAGTGCACCTAATGCTGCGGTTGTTGATGATATATAAAGCAGTAATGGACGATCAAGTACAGGGGGTATTAACACAGGAGGTGTTGCCAAGTATTCCTTTATCTTATCAAAAGCCTGTTGACACTTTTCATCCCACTTAAAAGGTTCACCCTTGCGAAGAAGATGCTGAAAAGGATGACATTTATCTGCGAGTTGTGAGATAAATCTGCGGATAGATTGTAGCCTACCCTGTAAACTGCGGAGCTGTTTGAGATTCGTTGGTGGAGGCATTTCTATGATAGCTTTTACCTTAGCTGGGTCCACTTCTATGCCTCGTCGAGACACAATATATCCTAATAGTTTTCCTGATGTTACACCAAATACACACTTCTTTGGATTTAGTCTGACTTGGTATTTCTCTAATCGGTCAAAAATTTGTGCCAATACTTGTAGATGTCCTTCCCTTGTCTTAGATTTTCCCAGGATGTCATCAACATAGTCTTCCATGATAGTATGAAAAAGGTCATGAAAAATAACTATCATGGCTCGTTGATAGGTAGCTCCAGCGTTTTTGAGACCAAAAGGCATTACAACCCAGCAATATGTGCCCCATGGACAAATAAAAGACGTTTTATCTTGATCTTCCTCTGCTATTCTGATTTGATTATAACCAGAAAATCCACCCATCAAAGATAGCATTTCATGTCCTGCTGTAAGATCAACAATGTTGTCTATGCTTGGTAATGGAAAATCGTCTTTAGGACATGCTTTGTTAAGATCTCTAAAGTCCGTGCAGCAGCGAACTCGTCCATCTGGTTTTGCTACAGGTACCAAGTTTGAAACCCATTCTGGATAATCAATAGGCTTTATGAACTTTGCTTCTAATAGTTTCTAAATTTCTGCTTTAACCAATAAGGCAACTTGTGGATGCATTTTGCGCAATTTTTGTTTGACAGGCTTTGCATCAGGGAATACTGCTAAATGATGTACCACAAGTGAAGGATCTAGTCCTGGCATGTCTGCATAAGTCCATGCAAAATTTATAGCTCGTCTCAGGAAGAATGCTGTGAAGTTCTTTCGTTCTTGCTCTGATAGTGATGCTGCCAAAAAGGTGATCTTCGGATTTTGTTCTGTTCCCAAGTTCATGTCTTGTGATTTTTCAACTAGCACAGTTGATTTCTCATGGTAATCAGCGGTGACAGGAAGATCAAATCCCTCATCCTCAGGTGCCTCAGGGAGGTTTTCACCTTCGGATACGTCCTTTATTTTTACTTTTTCACGGTCAAGAGGCGCCTTGCGGTTTTCACCTAGTGACCTATTTTGTTGAATTTTATTTATTTCACTTTTGCGACTGAAGGATTTGATACTTCCGCCAAAATATGCTAGTTTAGGTAATTCCATCATGAAACCTGCTTTGTGATCACCCAATGGGATACCTTGTCTCAAACCCATGAATTCTGCAATGGCTTCGTCATTTTCAAATGTATCTAATATCGGTGCCCCCTGTTGGTCCCAATCGATGAGGTCAGGATATACGAGTGAGAGACTAATGGAGGAATCGTGATGGCTCGAAGAGATTGCGGAAAACATGAAGATAGAATGTTCTTGAAAGAGGTCGGTGATATGAAGGGAGGAGTCGTCGATGGTATCCGAGTTAGAAGTCTCTCCTACCGAAGAAGATCCAACGTCAATATCGGAAATACACTTAATGTCTTTGGATCGCGGTACCTCCGGTTGGTAACCAAGGCCTTGCTTATTAAACTTCTTAGACACAATAAGGGGCTCAATAGGTCCTTGTTCCTGTGATCCCAAGCCGCCATGTCCTTTATAGCCCATGTTCTTGATGATACGAAACCCGTTGTTGTATCGCTCTACTTCAAGTTGGACTTGGTCATTTTCATCAAAGAATATCCAAGAGTCTATGTCCTCAATGTCTTCGTCATCCAAGAAACCACCTTTAATGAATACGGTGGGGGGAGCTTTGATAACAGCGGAGGATGAAGTGGGCTTAGATATAGAAAGCTTACCGTGGGATTTAGGAGATAACGGAAGGGTGCCAACGCAACAGGATTCCTGCAATTTGTACTCACCAGGGCCATGTTCGGTATATTTGATATGGAGGTTGGAAGCGGCTTTGCTAGATGAGGGCTTGAGGAGATCGGATGGGTCGACATAGGAGGATGATGGATATGCCTCGGCGTTGAGAGGGATACGGTTTGGACTCTGATATTTAGCTTGAAAAGCACGGCAAAACTCAAATGGATTAGGATCAGCTTGAATGGTAACTTCCACACCCTTATGCAGAAATTTAAGGCATTGGTGATATGTAGATGGAACTGCTTTAAGGGTATGGATCCAAGGGCGACCGAGGATGATGTTGTAAGGCAGATCAATATCAAGGACTTGACAGCGAGTTTCTGTAATGACCGGTCCAACTTGAATAGGCAATAAGATGATCCCTTCAGTATCTCTTTCAGCGTCATCATATGCTCTGATAGTTATAACCTTGGAGGTGTCAACATTTTTCTCAGAATATCCCAATTGTTTGATAAGTTTCAAAGAACATATATTTAGACCAGCTCCCCCATCTATCAAGACTCGTTTGATACGGCGTTGGTGAACAAATACTTCAATATGGAGGGCCTCATTGTGTGACGGATGCATGGAGGGTTGAAGATCTTTGTCAGAAAAGGTTAAATGACAAGGGGCTGCAATGCTAGCGACCATGGATTGAAATTGTGTGATATTAATATTATTAGGCACCGAAGATTCTTGTAAGGCCTTATCAAGGATAGCTTTATGTGCGGGGGATAGGCGGAGCAGCTCAAGGATAGATATGTGTGCGGGGGTTTTGCCAAGGTGATCCAAAAGGTTATAGTCAGAGAGAGGTCGAGGAGGATGAGGAGGTGCTCCTTGAACGGTAACTCGACCTCTTCGCGTGGTTACGGCACAATCAGGTGCTCTTTGGATGGTAATGGTAGAAATGCGAGCATGGTCAATGCGGCCAATGGTAGATGATGCATAGCTATAGGGAATAGCATTGCCAGCTTGAAGGTTATTTGTCTGATCATGAGATGGCAGTGGATTCTTGAAAGTCTCTAGATCATAGTTTGATGTGGATTGTTGAGCAGGTTGAGGTGTTGAAGGTGTGACGTTGATTAGACCTTGATCAATGCAGTCTTGGATAACATGTTTTAAGCGCATACAACCATTTGTTTTATGTCCTTTAACTCGATCGTAATCACAATACTCATTCTCTTTGTACCAAGGAGCTCGAAAGAGTGGTTCGCCATTTGGTGGTGCATCGGGTAGAATAACATCTCCGGCTTGAAGCAGCTTTCGAAGAATAACTTCCATGGGTTCCACTAATGGTGTAAATTGTCGGTGTGGATTAGAAGTTTGGCGTTGGTTTCTTCGTTGTGGAAAAGACTGTCTTGGTGGAGAGGCTGCTTGAATGTTGATAGGAGCTCTCATAGTTTGGATATTCTATGTATCAACAATACCGTCATTGACAACATTCTTGTTCTTGTTCCAAAAGCGAGACTTATCATTGGAATTTTGGGGAGAATCTTTGTTATCATGAAAGATTTTGATAGTTCCTTTGGCAATTAAGGCTCGTTCAATAATAACTCCTTTGGAAACTAGTTCGTCAAAGGTGCTAGCACTTTGTAATTGTAATTGGAATGACAGCTCAGGATGAAGATTTTGAACAAAGAGGTCAAGCTGTTGTTTCTCAGGGATTTCCCATGATAATTTGCTAGCCATATTACGCCATCGTTGGGTAAATGAGGAAAAGGTTTTGCCATTGCGTTGTTTGTTGTTGACAATGTCATTCATGTTTACCTCATGTTCAATATTGAAGGCAAAATGTGATCGAAACTTGGTTGCCAATTCGGAAAAAGTCTTAATTCCTGGAGGTAAATGGGAAAACCATTCGAGAGCTTGTCCTGCTAAGCTTCGAGGAAATAGTCTCAAAAGATATGTATCATCATAGGCAACATCGAGACATGCCACGAAAAAGGCTCGAAGATGGTCATCCGGATTTCCTTTCCCTTTGTACTTATCAAATTGTGGGATTTCAAAGTGTGGTGGAAAAGGTATCATATTAAGAGACTTGTCAAATGGATAAGCGCATATGTTTTCGAGAGAGAAGGGTTTCTTGCCTTGTCCTACCCTTTCATCGATCATCTGTTGGATATCGGCTGAGGATAACTGCTGTTGTTGCAAAGGGGGTGAAGTGTGATATGAAACATATTGTGGTTGCGGTTGTGGTATATGTGGAGTTGTGACAGTTTGTTGTGGTTGTGGGGTGTATGAAGCTGTAACGGTTTGTTGGGGTTGTGTGCCCACAATGTATGTCAAAGGAGTGGTATGTGACATGTATGTGTTAGAGGATTGCTGTCCTTGAGACACAAGTGGTAAGTGGGTGTGCATTACATGAGAAGTGGATGTGGGATTGATAGTAGCAGATGGTTGGGAAGTTGGAATTGAATTCATGACATGGTAAGTGACGGAGGGATTGGTAGATACAACAGAAGGGTGAACATTGGGATTGGTATTTTGGACAATATGAGGATTGGTATATGTCATGTGTTGGGTGATATTAGAGAAGCCTTGGGTAGCATAAGATGGATTGATAGTGTGTGAAGGATTAGAAGAAGAGGACAGCATGGATGTAAGTTGATCAACATAAGCGATCTGATTGTTTGGATTGGCTTGAGAAATGAGGGGATCACTCATGTCAATAAGGCTAACATTGGGATTATAGGATAACATGAAGGAATTAGCAGTTGGTGTATGAGATGTGGTAGATCGCAATGGTTGGGAAGCATGGAGGACATGTGTTGTTGGAATGGTTTGAGAGGTATGCACACCATAAGATATGGGAATTGCTTGTGATGCTCGAAGTGTTTGTGCTTGCGTTACATGGACAGCTTGTGTGACGTGAGGCATGGAAACAGTCATGGTAGAAGGAGAGATATGTTGAGGGACATGAAAAGGTGGGATGTTGAGATTTTGTGACATGAGAGGAAGCACATTGGTGGGCACTATCAATGGTTCTAAGGTATGCTCTGATCGTGGTAACTCAAATGAAGCAACAAGAGGCAATGAGGATGGTGTTTGCGAGGTAATAGGAGATGATGTGACTATAGTAGATGGTTTATTCGCAACAACAGCAGTAGTGTTGGGATCGTGCTCTCTAATAGTGGATATATCAAAGTCTTTAGGTAGTTTAGCACCCATGCGAGCAAGTTGGAGAAAACAGCGATCAGGCTCAGATATCATGAGTTTCTCAACTTGGTCCCATAGATAGGTATCTTGAAATTCTGATGAGTCGTCTTGAGATTGTTCTTCGAAAGTTTCTAAGGATGGTGGAGGATGCATTTGTTGTGAAGATGATTCGCCCCTAGTGTATCCTTGAGGTATAAACATATGAGAAGGCATACCAGTTGTGAATTGAGTTGCGTCCTTAAGAGGTGTTGTGAATTGTTTCATCTCAGCTTGCAATTTGGCATCCATTTCAGCTTTCAATTTGGCTTCTACTTCAGCTCGATATTGACTCCTAGTTTGAGGCATGATGTTGATGATGAAGTTGAGCTTGTCAAAGTTTTAAGACCCAAAAGATGATAGTTGGTTGATTGGTTGTTGTTTTGGTTTTGCTAGTTTGGCTAAGTTGCTTGGTTGATTTGGTTTGGCTGAGTTGTTGTTGGTTGTCCCTAGAGGTAGCTTAATCACTCAAGGGAAAGATTGTTGTTGTTTGTTGGAGCTAAAGCTAAAAAGAGGTTGTTTGCTGAAGCTAAAGCTGGAGGTTGTTTGTTGGCTGAAGCTAAAACTGAAGGTTGTTTGTTGATCGAAATGATTGGATTGATGTCTGATTTGCTGGTTGGGATCTCAAAAGATGGTAAAGCTCATGAGTTGTGATTGATTGATAAGCTCAAAATAGGAGACAAAGTCCAGGTGTTTGCTGTTGATCAAAGGTAAGTCTGAAAGCTGATGTTTGAGGTTCAAGCAAGCTGGTCCTGAGGCTAATTTAGCTGATGCACTGAGATTTGCAAGAATTTTAGCTACAGGCGACTGATGATAGCTCAAAGGTGACTCAGAGGATGCTAAAGGTGATTAATAATAGCTCAGATGCGACCTGGTTTAGTTTCGACAGAAAAATTGACAGTGCTAACCAGAAGCGAATGCTATGCTAAAGGCGATGACTGTTGGTTCAAAGGCGATTACTGTTGGTTCAGAGGCGACTCAGATATCCCTAAAGGCGACGATCTGTTGTTCATAGGCGAGCTTGTTCTTGAATCAGGCGAATAACTATGGATTAAAAGTGACTTGGCTCAAACAACATGCGACTGGTAATGAATCAGATGCGATTTGGTTCAGACAGTGGGCGATCAGCTGTGGTTCAGAAGCGATTCTGTTCAGGACAAAGGCGATCAATTATGGTTTAAAAGCGACTCTGTTTAAGCAGTATGCGGGCAGTTGTTATTTAAAAGCGATGCAGTTCAGGCAGAATGCGAATCACTACAGTTCAGAAGTGATGTTGATGGTCTGTGCGAGCAGTTTAGGTTCAAAAGCGACTATGTTTGTGTACCGGTGGTCTGATTTTTGCAGTTTTTTCAGCAAGAAAACAATGATAACAGTCACTCACACTCACAACAAGCACAAACTGATACAACCTAGGCTAGGATAGGACAGTATCTGTTGAATCCCCTAGCTGCGCCTATTCAAAGCGGGTAGCTCCAGGATCTTGATAGCACCGGCTCCTCCTTACATTTGCACACACTTCTCACGCATACCAAGATCCGGGATTCTTATAAGGCTTGACCCTCTCCAAACCTTTAGATTGTCCCTGCTACCTCGGCTAAGAACCGCATGAATCAGGGCCGCTTCAAGGGTTTTGCCCTCTGCGTCAACAGATAGAAGGTTTTTGGCTACTACACAAAGTTGCTAATAAGGGCATCCGTTCGGGTGGCTATACATGCGGCAGCGCTACTCTCCGTTATGGAGTCTCCCAGCCTCCAAGGGTTGCGCCTTGGAGGGTTTTGGGGGAGGTTGGCTGTCAGTATAACACAACTGCACCCGTTGTTTGTGGCTTTCGACACAAACACTTTTCTTATATAGCGGTTCGGAAGGACTTGGCTTTAGCCCGTTACCGCTTGGGTCGTATCCCTTCTCACACCGGGAAGGCAGGCCCTCTAAAGATAATGACAAGTTCTCATGCACCCAAGATCCATTTGATAGGCAAGGGGAGAGGATACTTTTGTCATTAAATTTGGGTTACAATCAGGCACATGCAAGCAATCAAAAAGATAAATCAAGCATGGAGCAAACAGTAATTCATTTTAAGCACCAAGCCCAAATATGCCTAATTTAGTAAAAAAAAACCACAAATCTTGGACCGATCGAACCTGCAACAGATATGTCAGTAGTTTGATAACCTCCTTTCTTGGACAGATCGATAAGATGCTGCGCAAATACCCAGTTAATAGCCAAAAATCAAACTGAAACTGAAACAGGCTTGAAAACAACAGAGCTTTACCAGATGCGACCCACTGTTGATCAAACGCGACCTCTATTATGTCATAGGCGAACGACTGCAGATCATATGCGACGCGCAAAAACGCAGTATGCGACGCCTGTTAGCTCATAAGCGATGCATATTTTCCATAAGCGATCGGTTGAGGGCTGGATGCGACCTGTTTCTGCAAAAACACAGCCGATAAACAAAAACCCTAGCCTAACAGGCGAATAATATTAGTCCATAAGCGACACAAATATATTCAAAAGCGGCGTCTGTCGTCTCATATGCGATCGCAATGTACCGGAAGCGACCTGTTGGAAGTCGAAAGCGACCTGTCTCTGCAAATCAAAACCCTAACCTGCAAAGGCGAATATTATTAGCTCATAAGCGTAACATATCAGGACAAAAGCGTGCACTGTTAGGTCAAAAGCGATGCGTATTTGTGCAAAGGTGACCCCTGTTAGATTAAAAGCGATCTGATTATGCGCAAAAGCGGCGGCTGTTAGATCAAAAGCGGCAAATACAGTCCCAGGCGATCATTTTAATGATAAAAGCGATGTGTTTTACCTAAGGCGATGACTGTTAGGTCAAAGGCGATCCAGAGAGGAATATGCGGCCTGATCCAGCTCAGAAGCGACGCAGAAATCTCGAAGCGGCGGATTTTCCTTTAAAAGCGACTGGAATTTTCTGCGAGCACCTGCAAAATCTGATCTTCAAGGAAACAACTCCAAAAAACGAAGTTAATCAGGGACGTGAGTCCCACCGGGCGTGCCAAAATGTGATAGGTGAAAGTCAGGTGTGGAAGATCAGACATAGTCATGAAACCCTAACCCTACCATCATCAAGGAATCTAATCTAAATGAAGCCAAAAGAACAATGCAATGCAAGCATAACATCACCTAGACCGTGCGATTCCTTGTTTGAGAGGGAAATGTGGACTGCTTCTTCAACGATAAACAATCACAAAGCTGAAAGCTGCCATTGATGGATGATAAAAGCTCAAGTGCTCGAATGCTCAAGATGATAATGGAGTTGCTATATGAATGCTGGATTGCTGGATTTCTGGATTGCTAGATTTCTGGCTTGCTAGATTTCTGGATTGCTAGATTTCTGGATTTCTGGATGTCTCATATGGAATGAGAGGCTGTTTATATAGGACTCAACCAAGATCAATCAACGGTGGAGATTCAAAGGCTATGTGAATGGCTAAGATTGAAAGTTACTAAATTTAGGTCCAATTAGTTGTACATGTGAAGGATTTTAAATGAAAGTTGTCTTACAACACATGATGAATGGGAAATGGACAAGTGTTGAAATGTGATAAATGATAAAGGCTTAATTCAAATAAAGTATTTGAATTAGTTGGGATATGAGTTGGAAATTAATTAAATAAATAAAATTTATTTAATTAATAGGATAAATGCATAAAATGGGATAAGACATGATGTGGAATTAATTAAATAAATACAATTTATTTAATTAATTGGCTAAGTGAATGAGAATGGGATTTTAATTAAATAAATAAAATTTATTTAATTAATTGGATAATGGATTAGTGATTTAACAAGGTGTCGCTAGACATGGACAAATTTGGGTGTCTACAGTAGATTTGAGCAATCATCTCCTCATGGCATGAATAGATTCTTCCTCCCATGAGATCTTCACTACAAGGTGACATCTATTGTGTTTTAGAGCATTTATCATTTGGTTTTTGCCTCTGCCTCACAAGGGCACGCACTCTCTATCTAACAACAGTGTTTGGAATACTTGAATGTCTCTTTGGGGCTTGACTGAGGCAAGCCTCTAAACACCACAACCCCCTCCCAAAGTTTTCATGATTGTAGGTTATAGGTCGAGGATATAGGAGAAGTGAAGTTGTAGGAGGGTATCTTAGAGTGTCGGAATTGTAGATCAGAAAAGAAAATATCTCCCTGGACTAGGGCACCCACTCATTAGTCCTCAAAGTTCCGCAACGGGAAAATCTCTGATGCAGCAAGAATAGGTTGTAGATCTTGTCTGCAAATCCTGAAAAAAAGTAGGGCCTTGGACTTGGGTGCCCTCTCTTTAGTCCTTGACTATTCTGCTTCTGAACCCTAAAAATAGGTGCCTAGTTATTTGTCATTTTACATCTTTCTGTAGCAGCATTTTCTGATATTCGTTCGTTTGCTGTCGTATTTGCATAATTAGGGTTTTGATGTATAATTGAGCATAAGAGAAGATAATTGGCAATCAAATCATAAAAATCCAAGCTTCCCTACATCTCACAGTGACCTAGGGTATGATAGTACATTGCAACTCGACCCTAGGTCCTTGAATGAAAGGGTGAAAGGAGGATACACACACAAAACTACCAAAAACTCAACTATGCAAATTCCACCCTTTATAGGACATAAGTTTTAAGTTGGTTGTTTTCTTGGAGACGGGTTATAAAATGAATGTAACTATGGTTGATATTCCTCAGTATGGAATGTTGCTATCAAGAATGTGGGCATCAATCATGGGATAAAGCGTTCAGATGGATTCTTCCTATGCCATGATCCCCATGGACGGTAAGGAAGTTAGATTAGATTGGAAGAAAATGTGTAACGAACACGTATCCACTAACTTAATCAAAACATAACTAAATGTAAAACATAACCATAAACATATAATTTTTTTGACAATAATGTACAATTAAAATCATTTCACAATAATGAATTTAATAAAGAACTATTCCAATTCCACAAATTATAAATAATGAATGAACAATCTTAAATTTATAAAGTACTTATTACATGATTAGATCATCATCTTGATGCTATGAAGTACAATTGCTTAAATAAGCAATTATTACAATATTCCCAATGGAATACAATAGATATAACTGTATAATCAAGGCTTTCTATGTATATAACCAAGTCTTCAACATAATTCAACTGCAAGAGGGAGAGAATCACTCTAGTGCTTTACCTCCAACCACAAGTCAGTGGTCCCCCGCACACTTTCAACATGGAAGTGGCCCTACCCTTAATGGGCGAAGTGGATTAGGAAATCAATAAAATGCAACATGCCTTCTAAGAACTAGTGTTGTGTCTATTACATACAATCAATTATACAACTCTAGAATCCTTATAGCTAAGTATAACTTGGTTTGACTATTAAGCAATACTAGAGAGACACTGTGAACCAATAATGCAAGTAGTGATTTTGCATTACTTTGGCCAAAGATTCAACAAATCAAACACATTCCTAAATGGATATGTGTCATATGTTCACACACCTCTATCTCAAATTGGTTAACACATAACATTATTTCATAAGACACATACTCAAGAGTGTAATTTCCAATCACAAGTATATCAACTTAAACAATTGTTGAACCTATTCTAGGCTTGGCTAGGTGAAATGATAAGTATATCTCAATACAACTTCAACTAGTCAATTATAGAATAGAGAACAAAGTAAATAATTTAATATTATTATCAATATTGTTGTGCAACCTTGGATTTTCAGCCACATGCCCAAAAGGCAGTCTTTTCATAGATAGAATCTCATGATCTTGGTAATTATATACAAAGGAAACTATCTCTCTAGACATTTATAAATTATATTTATTTTACAAGCTTAACTTCCATACTATCTCGTATAAAAATTACCAATAAAAAAGAAAGTTGAATTCTCTTTTCTGACCTCGTATCTAAGTAGAGTTAACTTTGGTATGCTTAACTCTCTAATTACCAACAGAGGTATGACTTATATAAAATAACCTATTATCAAACTTGAAAACACTTCAATAGAAATAATACAATATCTCTAATAAAATGGAACTCATATTATCACACTGCTCTATCCTGAGCGTATATATTATAGTTCAATGAAAATAATTTCTTTGCTTTAAAAAGATGTATATTTATAAATGTATATATGTACATTCATATATCCATTTATAACTATACACAAGAAAATAGCACACTATTTGCATATTACTAATAATAGTTTCAAATAAAAGTCCTATCAATAACTCATTTCTCAGATGGCTCTATTTTGGTATAAATTGGTTTAGTGAAAATAGTTTCCTTCTAGGAATCATTATACTCCACATAGCCATAAATACAATTATATAAAACTAAGCTATGGGAATGAATAAACAATAGTTCTTATCTTCATGAATATAATAGGCTTGTGATAACCTTTAATTAAGCTCTAAAAGATCAATTAAATAGAGTTGTGATGTTCATTGTATCATTCATAGAGACTCACTTTTAAGTCTAACATCACTAGATATAAATATAACTATGAAATTCACTATAGTAAGGTCAGTCATGACTCAGGGTTTACAACTGTCAAGTCACATAAGTTCAATAGTCAAACCAAAAACCTCTTCATAGACTTGTGATAATAATCAACACATATAAAAGCACAAAATCTTATACAGTCGAGGCCTAAACTTGTCTCAGTTGTCATACATAGATGTGAATAATCTCATACAATAATAGTATTAACATTATAATTCGAACAATTTATCACATTAGAAAACAATCTATGCTCTACAAATGCTTTCCCGCTCATTTTGTGTTTGAATTTGTTCATGGTTGCAAGGGACCTAGGGGGTCCCCATACCTCTCCCATCCCCTCCCCTTTGGTTTGGGATAGCCTTGGGATTTCTTTGGGTGGTGGTTTTGTCCTCGTGTTCCAAGACAAAATTCTATATTGCTCAGATCACGTGACTTTTGAGAAGGCATTGAGTTCCTCTGACCACATGCCCCAGGAAAAAGCATCGGGTCTAAAGGCTTGGAAAAATTCCCTTTTGGGGGAGGATGTTGATTGTTCGTAGGATTTTCCCCAACTTCGTGAGACCATGGATGGTTTAGCGATTAAGCTCTCAGACATAACCATGGATATAATAGTCTCTGCTATGGAGCATGCTTTGGTGGGAAAGTTCTTTTCCTTTAGACCAAATATTGATATGGTTAGGAAGTGGGTGGCTACCAAATGGAAAGTGAAGGGCAGGGTGACTATTAGTGCTATGGTTGGAGGGATGTTTCTCTTCATGTTCACAGCTAGAGAGGACCTTACAACTATCTTAGCTGGGGGTCCATGGATGTATGGAAAACACAGCCTTTCACTTTGCAAATGGAAGCCAGGATTTGATGCTTTTATTGATCTTAACAGAACTGCACCTGTCTGGGTCAGACTCCTAGGCCTCCCTTTGGAGTACTGGGATGAAAAGATTTTTATATGGATAGCCAACTCCTTTGGCCACTTCATCGCGCTCGATAGCACTACCAAGAACAAATCCAGGTTAGTGTTTGCTAGATTTTGTGTTAGTGTTGATATCAACAAAGTTCTTCCTAACAATATTACCCTTGAATATAAGTTTTGGCAATGGTTCAACCCATTATGTATGAGATATCCACCAACTTCTATCAAAATTGTAACAAGAAAGGACACACAATTTCCCAGTGCAAAGCAAAAAAAGTCCCTATAGACTCAGAGAATCAAGTCACTGGAGTTGAGGAGTACCCCTTTAAGGAAGATCTATTGAACATTATCATCTCCCCTAACAAAGGGAAAGGAGAGGCTAGAAACAAAGGGAATGTGAGTGCCCTCTCTCAGGTGGTGGAGAAAGACTAGGGTCTCTCTAGTCACAAGAAGCATGGGCCTGGCCACCCACCTGCTATTTATGATCTCCCTAAGGAGGGGGATATGACTCTTATGTATGATTGTGGATTGGAGGAGGGTGAGTTTCACCATGGGGATATCCCTAGCAATAAAGTCCAAGGAGTGAATGGGGTGATGTCTAATGAAGCTTTGGATGGTGATTCTATTTTCAAAAGAATCGGAAGCCCAAATAGAACTGAGGGCAACAATAGTGTGGTTTAGGGGTTTCCTTCCCCAAGAAACAAAATTCTTATCCTAACCCCTGGGGAAGGCTCCAGCATCACTGATTCTTAAGGGTGGACCACTGCTAAGAAAAAAGGTAAAGGTCATAACAAGAAGACTATAGACGTTGGGGTGGATATTAAAACTGGTGGGCCTTCCCAATGGGAAACTAGACAAAAAGTGATCAACAAGGATATCGCTATGGGAAGGCAGAGGACCTTGGAGATTGGCTCCAAGAAGGCCCCAAATAAATGATAATCCTCTCTTGGAATATCAGGGGGATCAACAACCCTCACAAGAAGTTCTTAGTCAAGAGTTGTATCTATGACAATAAAGTTGATATTCTATTGCTCCATGAAGTCAAAATGAAGAGTGAAGGTTTCCAATCCATTGCTATGAATATCTGGCCTAATGCTGATTATTATATTAGTGATGCCTTGGGAGCTTCTGGGGGTGTTGTCACTATGTGGAATAATAAGGCTATTAAAGGGAGTCTAATTGATAAGAGTAAAAATTGTCTTGATGTCAGAATTGAGTCTAACAACAATACTTGGAACCTTGTTAACATCTATGCTCCTAACCAATGGAACTCTAGAAGGGAATTATGGGATTACCTATCCTCACTTATGGATAAGGACTATAGAGGTTGTTGGATGTTGGCTGGAGACTTTAACACCCCCCTCTACCCCTCGGAGAAAAGTGGTGGCATACTTGATTATACTGACATCATGGCAAACCTGGAAGATTTCCTGAATAAAGGCCTCATGGATCTTGATGTTCAAGGACACCAATTTACTTGGTCCAATCAGAGAAAGGGAAGGAATTTGATACAAGTTAGGCTAGATAGGGTTCTGGTCTCATCGGGTTAATATTTCATCAGCACTTCCACTTTGGAAGCCTTGCTAAGGACTACTTCGGACCATAATCCCCTCCTGCTTTCTTGGAAAGATAAGGATACTAAAGGACCATTCCCATTTATATTTGAAATTATGTGGACTCAACATCCTAATTTCTAAGATAAATTGGCCAATTGGTGGAGTGTTGCTGTTCAGGGTACCCCCATGTACAGACTAGCCCAAAAGTTGTTCACGGTTAAGAACAAGGTTAAGGGGCGGAACAAGTTCACCTTTGGTAATATTTTTGACAATAAAAAGAGGATCTCTGTGAATCTGGTTGCTATCCAAAAGCAGATAGAGGATGGTGACACTTTAAAGGATACTTCTAAGGAGGAAGAAATATTAAGAAAGGAGGGAAATGCTCAAGATAGAGGAAATCTACTGGAAATAGAAATCTAGGGTATAGTGGCTTTGAGAAGGGGATAGAAACACTTCCTTCTTTCACTAATCTACTATGAGACACAGGAAAAGAAATAGCATTATTAAACTCATGGATAATAATAGTACCCTAGTTGAGTTAGACTTTCAAGTAGGGCAAGTGGTTGCTTCCTACTTCTAGAACTTCTTGGCTGCCTAGGATTGTAGGATCAAACAAGAGCTTATTGTCATCATCCCTACTTTTCTCAATGATAAGAATAATTCTCAGCTTGGTAAACTAGTTTTTGAGGAGGAGGTCCATTCTAGTCTTTTTTTCTATGGGTGCTTTCAAGGCTCTGGGGCCAGATGGATTCTCTCCAAACTTTTTTCAGGAGTACTAGGATATTGTGGGTAAGGATGTCATTGAGGCGACTAGGGACTTCTTCCAGAAAGGTAAGTTGTTGAAGCAACTCAATCATACCTTTATTGCTATGGTGCCAAAAAAGTCAGACCCTTTGTGCATGGGGGACTTTAGGCCTATTAGTCTCTGTAATATTGTGATATTTTCTAAGATCTTTGTTTTTAGACTTCAATCTATCCTTGATAGACTTATCAACAGCAGTCAAAAGGGGTTTGTGCTAGGGAGACAGATTATTGATGTGGCCATATCTACGCATGAATTTATACACTCTATGGAAATAAACAAATTTCTTGGAATGGTTTTCAAGCTTGACATCTCAAAGCCTATGATAGATTGGCCTAGGAGTTTTTATTCAGAATTTTGGAGAAGATGGGTTTCTAAGGAAAAATATTGCAACTTATAAAACTATGTCACCTATGTTAATTTTTTTGTCCTTGTTAATGGGATCCCTAGGGGTCTCTTTAATGTGGGTAGGGGCTTAAGGCAAGCTGACCCATTATTTGCTTACCTTTTTCATACTTATGGCTAAAGTCCTAAGCAGAAGTTTCCTCAAGTTACCGAATTCTAAGGAAATAAAGGGCACTAAACCTACTTCAATAGTTGACTCGATGGCTATTCAGTAGTTTGTGGATGACACCATCCTATTCAGGTCATCTTCAATGGTTGAGGCAAGGAAATGGAAACAAGTGTTACGAGATTGTTGTTTCAGCAAGCCAATGTATCAATTATGACAAAAGCTAGTGTATTTCTTCAATACACCCTTGGAGCTTCAACAAAAGATTATGGGGATCCTTGGCTGCTCTAGTGGTGTGCTTCTTAAAACTTACTTGGGCCTCCCCTTAACAGTTAAGGATGTTACTCTTGATTATTGGAACTCCATATTGGAAAGGATTAAGAAGAAACTAGTAGGGTGGAAAGGTAAGCTCTTAAGCCAAGCTGGCAAATATCAACTTCTAAAGGCCTCTCTTCAAGGTATCCCTATGTACTTTCTGTCCCTTTTTAAAATTCCCAAGTACATTGCCGAGAAGTTTGAAAGAATCCAAAGGAATTTCCTATGGTCAGGGATGAAAAATAAAAAGAGGTTGGCTATGGTCAACTAGGATAAAATGTGTAGGCTAAAGCTTTAGGGGGTCTATGAATAAGAAAGATCTACCTAATTAATAAGGCCCTTATTTCTAAGGCTGGATGGAATCTCTTAAATGGAAATAAGGAATGGGGTAGTATAACAAGAGCCAAGTACTTGGGAAATCTGAATCTTGAGGATTTTCTGCATTCTTTTGGTCTACCCAAGGGTTCAGTTGTCTGGAATAATGTGGTTAAGAGCAAATTTGTTCTTCTATAGGGAATTAAGTGGAAATTGGGGGATGGAAGAACTATAAGATTTTGAGAAGACAATTGGCTTAAAAGTGCTCCACTAAATAGGCTTCAGAATGTCCAAGGTTTGATCAATAAGGCTGTCTCTTTCTTTGGTAGATTGGCTAGAGACTACCTCCATCCTGGTAGAAGTGGGTGGAAACAGCTGTCTGACTGCTGTCAGGGCCAGGAGGACCTTCTACAGAAGGCAAATGAGGTTCAAATTTCCCTTAGAGATTGCAAAATTCCCATTTTCCCTCAGAAGGACAAAATAATGTGGGCCAAGGATAAGACTGGGGTTTTTACACTTAAATCTACCTATAACCTTTTTATGTGTCAGAATGGGGATAACCTATGGAGAAAAGTTTGGAATCACAATCTCATACCCAAGATCAACCATTTCTGGTGGTTGGTGATGTAAAAAAAAAATTTAACCATGGACAGCCTTCATCTAAGAGGATTTCAAATCCTCAACAGATGTGCCCTCTACTTAAAGGATGAAGAAACTATCTCTCATCTCCTCCTTCAATGTGATTTTTCTTGGGAAGTCTAGAGTCTAGCTATGCAAAATTTGGGAACCTCATGGTGCTTGGATGGTGACCTCCCTACTTTCTTAAGATCCTGGAATTCCCCATTCATCCACCCCATAAGCAAAGAAATTTGGGCCCAGGTCCCTCCCATCCTGGCATGGGGCCTTTGGAAAGAAAGGAATAACAAGCTTTTTAGAGAAAAATTTAAAGGTCCCAAGGAGGTTTTTTGTATGATTTCCAACTCCTGCAGGAAAACCTCTCTATCAACACTTTAAAAATTGTTGAACTCCCTCCCACATGCCTTGAAGTTAATATCATAAATCAGTAGAGTATTTTAGCCAGTATATGTAAAGTGGATGATACCAGGCACAAAGCTAGAGCTAATACTAAATGGTCCTCCCCCGACTGGTTGGTCCAAGCTCAACTTTTATGGTGCTGCCAAAGGTAATCCTGGGATGGCCAATGGGGGTGGAGTTCTCAGATCTAACAAGGGTGTCCTCATGGCAGCCTTTGTAGGGGGCTTGGAGAGAATCCCAACAATGTTGCTAAGGCCATGGCCCTCCTCTGGGGCCTTAGAGTTGCCCTTGCCATTGGGATCAAATACCTAGTGGTTGAAGGTGATTCTAAGTTAATCATTGATGTTGTTAAAGACAAAGCTAGGGTTGGTTGGCAAATTGAGGACATTATTTAGGATGTTAAAATCTTGCTTTTAAGCTTTGAAGGTATTGAAGTTATCCATATTTATAAGGAAGGTAATCAGATTGTGGACATCATGACTAACTTGGGATCAACCTCTACCCAAGAAGATGTTGGAGGAACATTTCTAATCTTCCTCTAAACATAAGAAATAGCATTCAAATGGAGACCTCTTCCTTATCCCTCATGGCCAAAATCCCCCATCTCATCTTTTTAGTTTGTGACTCTATGCCATATCCTCATTACATGGGGTGGCATGAGAAGGATGACGTCACCTTTAGGACTATGCATCACACCTGATTGGGCTGGATCAAACAGTACCACATGGACTATTGCCAACTATGTGACCCTCAGGAGCCACTTCGTAGCTAGCTTCCTGAGTCTTTTCATGCTCTACTAGCCACTCCAGATCATGCGAGATCACATGAGCTGAATTATGAAGGAAATAATGTCCCAGACATGATTAGTAATTTGAAGGACATTTTTGGGAGTTCGAGTAGCATCATTTTCAACAATTATTATGAGTATCAAGTCATTTCTAGATTGTTCAAAGGCTTTCTGCAACTCGCTAAGTATTGTAATTACATTCATCCCTGCTGGTTTGGTAAGGTTAGAAATATGGGAGGAAACAAAGTAAGAATGGAGCTGACATCGTGTGTGGAATTCAAAGCTGACTCCTAGGTTTGGAGTATATCTTATGAAGGGGGGATAACTCCTTTCCTAGAGTGTTTGAATGGATTTGATGAGAGTCTGTCTGTTTAATTTACCATGTCATGGGATGAAGGTCGAAAGGTGCGTGTTGGTGGGGTGTAGTTTGAGGTCTCCGAAGAGTCCATAGACAAAGCCACGGACTTGCATTGTGAGGGCAAAAGATTGAACAAGCAGACGAAGGTCCAGGATCTGGAGGGGCTGAAACAATTCTTCCATGAAGGTGAGAAGCAAGTCAAATTGCAAGGCAGCTTTGAGCATGAGAGATTGGTAAATCCTTGAGACTGTGTTTTTTTATCTTATTATGAATTTTATTACTCTTGAGGGCCACTATAGATGTTTCTAGACCATTATCATTTCTCCCTGTTGAACCATTTTAGACATAAAATCCTGGTTAACTTTCCCTTCTATCTGCTATCTCCCCTTGAATCTTCTGTCAAATTGACTAGGAAAACCTAGGAGGGTAATCTGGTGGTGGTCATTGTCCCCTTGCACCAGGGTTTGATTTTCCACCTATATCACTTTCTCTTGGCTCTTTGCCCTGCAAAACCCCTTAAGGCCAGTCTTATTGAAGAAAATGTGAATGAATATTCGAATGACAATATCCCATTAAGTGTTAAATATGGTAGCCCTACCAAAAATAAAACCCTACCTCATGTTGAGGTCGACCCTCCAAATCCTATTGGGCCCCTCAACTCTCCTGCCTTCTCTGATTCTAGACCTCACAAGAAGAAAGATTCCACTTCCCCTTGGGCCCATCAAACTGGTCAAACCCCTATTGTTTCTGATTATGAGGGTGTTGATGGGTCCCAGGGATAAGCTTGCAAATATGCTACTGAGGGTCTATGTGGGCTAAAGAATTGCCCTTCTCCCTCTAGAGGAAATAAATGCAAAGGTTAGCATGTCAAACCTAGTTCTAGTAAAGGGGGAAGAAGAAAAACAAAAAAGGTGAAGTAGGTATGAGGAATGTGGAATCAGAGATTGAGAAAGGCCAAGACAAACCCCCGAGGTAGAAAGAAGATGAGACAGCTATTGTCAAGGAGACATTTGTGGGAAAGGAGACTACAGTGAGAAAACCTAGCATTTGCAAGTCGACCAGGCTAGCAGGGGGAAGCCCCTAGTGTTAAAAAATGTTGATTACTAATCTGCTTCTAACCCAGATGACCCAGAGAATGAGATTGAGATTAAGGAAGTTAAGACTACTCCTATGTAGGATCAAGAGGGAGTGAGCCACTTTGACTCTATGAACAATTTGTATTATGATACTGAACAAGATGATGTTGAGATTCTAGAGACTCCTAAAAAAGAAGTGGAAAGTGTCAGGGAGGGTGAATCAAACAAGAAGCTCATGCAAGAGCTTGAGGAGGTTAAGACTTGTCTCTCAGCTATGGAATCCAAGGTCAAGGTGTTGGTGATCGTTTATCTGAAAGTCATCCACGGGGTGGCCACTACTTTCACCACTCTGTAGAAAGAACACAATGTTGATAAGGATACAAAAACTGAGAACAAGGAGGAGCTTCTAAAATTTCTAAACAATTACTGGAAAGATCTATTTAACAAGTTTTTACTTCTATTCTATTATCTGGACTTTGTTTTATTTTGATACTGTTATGAACTCTTGCTACTAGTCATTTGTTTTTGTGTTGTTCGTGGCCTTGGGCTTGTTTTGCTTCTCTTTGGGTTTTTGTTATCAGGATCTACACCCGTGTTTGCAACTTATTAATATCAAAAACATTATAATTGTGGATACAGTCAACAAAATTGATATACAGAGATCTGAATAATCTCAAACAATAATAGTAATATGACTATGGTAATGATCAACGCAGTCAATACACAGGGATGTGAATAATCTCCTACAATAATAGTAATATGACTATGGTTATAATCAACATAGTCAATACACAGAGATGTGAATAATCTCCTTCACAAATAGTAATATTAAAATGATTGTGGCTACAAATGACACAATCGATACATAGAGATGTGATTTAGAATAGTCAAACCTTAACGGTAATACAATGGTTTTGAATAAACTAACATAGTCATGCCACAGAGCCACAATGGTCATGAGGAAAGATACTACAATAAAAGCACATGAATTCTACAAAGAATATTACAACAAACCCATATTTGAAACACAACAAAAACACATTGACTATGAAAGAAGCATTCACAACCGAGGCTCAAAATGTTTGTAATGACTTTACTCTCGAATAACCCTTGGCTTGCACTATAAATAAATACACTAGTTTATCTTCAAAAACCTTGTTATTTTGTGACATAGAAAAATCAAACAATCATTTAAATCTCTTTTTCAAATAAACACATTCGTAGCCTCATCATTGTATAGGCATATCAACTATATCAAATATATATATTTCTAATAAAAATAATAAGTTAACATACTAATACACTAATGGATTCACTTCAAACTTGCAGAGCCTCTACCTTACAATGTCTCCTTCCTCTTTTTCACGAGTTGTTCTCCCTCTTTCCAAACTGTTCTCTCCTCCATAATGGGTTCGATTATCATAACTCACTAAAATCACTCTCAATCAACTAGATTCCTGCCACCATGCCTTCCACTCTACCATCTCCTTATTCCACAAAAATTGGAGTAATGTGGGCATTAAGGGAGATGTTATGGAATGTAATTCCCACTCCCCAGTCACAGTACTTTCATTAAATGCATTTAGTGCTTTTCAAATAGCTCACTAACTCCACTTCGTGGATCTTACTAGAGCTCAAAGATTTTAAAATTCAAATCTTTAAAAAGAACAATTATAAATATTATGATAATATATAAATATGTTGGTTGTATATTTTGTCTTCAACTAACTAAAGGAAAAATGGTTATATCAACCATAGTATGATGAGATTTTAATCTCTCCTCTCGGAAAGGGGAGGCTCCCTTCTTATTGCTCACTACAATCAACAAGTACTTAACTAGATTTATATACACTATAAACTAACTTGTGGATGGTGCCATATCATCTATTTCTCTTTTTTTAGAAATGATGTTTCAAATTAACTTTTACAATGTATGATAACCTTAAAAACCAATTATTGGAACAATAATAACCAATATCAAGATTGAATGAACATAAGAATATTCAAAATGATACCAGCTTGAAATAACTAAGAAATTCACAGAAGCACAAAGTCTTTTTTAATTTCTTTTGCTGACTTGAAGTTAGAAACTGATAGAATTAGGTGCATCCCAAAGTCTTCACCAAATGCTATGATAAAATCACAAGAACATAAAAGATAGTAGTAGCTCAATGTCTTTCCAATATATTTTACTCATGAACATAGAATATAAATTCCAAAGGCAATGTTGTAGCACAAACACTCCAAAATCAGCTTTAGATCACCTCCTAGATTATATGAATTCATACTACTTATTTGATTAATTGCATAAGATGGTGCAAGAGAAAAGACATAAGAACATCTCTCATACACTACAAGTTGATTCCCAAAACAAAGTTTGAATGCTCACTTGCTTTCTTATTATTGATAAAATCTTGATTTACAAACATGAACACAAAGTCTCAAAACTGCTTCTCAATTTTGGCAGAGTTTTTCTTCAATAACTAAAAGATAAAAAAGTACAAAGAGGCTCTCTTTATTTATAGTGAGAGTCCATGAGCAAAAATAGGGAAAATACAACTAACTTGACTTATTCAAAAAGAAAAGTCCTTATTGATTTGGGACTTTCCTTTTTTTTACATGTAATTGCATCTTTAAAAAGTACATGTGAAAATGTCCAAAACTAAAAAACAAAGTGCATATGAAAACTACAAAAATATACTAAGGCATGCATATCTAAATTAACTTTTCCCCCCATTCTTCTTGAGAAATCTTTCATACATGGTGAAAACCGTCTGCATCTTCAGGTTGTCAGGACCAACAGTGTTTTTTGAAATAACTCGGGCTCTGGTTATTGAATCCTTCACTGCAGTAGCAACTTTTTCATGACTTGTCAACTTAGCTTTCAAATTATCTAGAGTCAGTTGGTTGTATAGAAGATTATCCAAAGAAGAAACTGAAAAAGCTTTGTCTTCAAATTCTCTTTGAAACATACTCTTGAATTCCTGAACCATTTCCTCAGCTGAAAGAAAATGATGGTCATCACCTGTCAATTTACATGGAAGCTCTTCCAACTTGTGTAGAAGATCAACATCACTGTCCACACTGAGCTCTTGAGCACTTTGCAAATCTTTGAGCAAATCTTTCAACACATTGCTGTGGTGAATCAATGAATCCTTGGTTTCTATATACGATTCACAGTTTAACAGGATGCCAATTGATACCAAGGTTTTCACCTTCATTTTCTTCATGTCGGTCCATTTCTCCAGACTTGCATCCAAATATTCAACCTCTCGAGACAAAGCATCAACCAAGTCACATAGTTCATTTCTCACTTGCTCCATTTTATTTTTCTTCTCAACTGTGCTTGTTAGGAGAAGTTCCCCTTCTACATGCATTCTCTCCATATATTCTTTAACTACTTTTCCCTTAGCATGAGTCTTTCCTACTTTTTGGATAACATGATCCTCTATAGTAATTGCCTCAGGTTCCATGACTTCAAATGACAAGGTGATCTTCCGTATTACCGCAGCTAGCTGTTCAGCTCTTGCCTTGTATTGATCCTTCATTTTTCTCTCATAATCAAAGAATTAAGATATGATTGCACATCAGCATTAGCACTTTCATGAGTAATTTTCCCTAGTTCAATCCTAGAGATTGAATAAAAGAGTCTTAGTCTTATTCTGAGTCTTTTCCTTGACAGGTACTAGCTTCTCAAAATCAAATTCATCTGGAGAGATGGCTTTCTTTTTCCTCTTTGGAGTGTAGGGTGAGAGCCATGGATGGAGCACTACTGAACTAGTATCTAGATTAGAACCCATTGCTTGCCTAGAAGGAATTGCACCCATACTAGTTGTAGTGATTATCAGAGAAGTGTTTGTAAAAACAACACCTGACACATTAACATTAGCAGCCTGCTAAGTTCCTAAAACAAATTGGTCCAAAATTGCTTGATCACAAATGTCATATGAAGGAGAAGAAAAAATTGGTAGAGATCCCGAAGAACCAAAAACAACATCAAAAGCGGCTTTAGGACTATCAAAAAGTGTTCTATAAGAAGATGGTGTAGAAGAACCAGAAGATGTATGACAATAGGAGTAACTAGAGTACTAGAAACAATAGGCATTGAATCTGAAACAGGCATAGTGAGCAAAGGAGAAGAAGTTTGAGGTTCTTGTATCAAGTCTTGTTCAGATGACATGATTAGCTCCTCTAACTATTCCTATTTGTCTTCTTTCTCTGCTCCCTACTCATCCTCTTTTCCTTCTGAAGACCTCTCCTCAGTCCCCATCTCTTTAGCAACAAGCTCTTTAGTTTCCTGTTCATCTATTTCCATTTCTTCTGCACTTGGTTCTTCTTCCGTCACTTTAGCCTTTCCTCCTTTTGATACAAACTTTATCTTAGGCTTAGGAGCCTTAGAAGAGCTTGGTGGATCACTTTTATTTTTAGTTCTTATTTTAGTCTTTTTGCATGTTCACTCTAAATCCTCTTCCTCTGAACCAATGACAAATTCCTTCAACTGAATTCATTTTCTTTTCAACCACATAGTGGTATTTTCTAGGATAGGCTCAAACCTTTTCCTTATTGAAGTCAATGTTGGAAATAATGCAGATAACTAAGAGGGGGGGTGAATCAATTATCTTATAACTTTTCTATTTTTACTTTCTTTTCTTCTCTTATCATTTAGTGTTATATCAAAACAAGGCAATCATAAGAACTGAAAAAGAAATTAACACATAACACAAGGATTTTTACGTGGAAACCCTGTTAAGGGAAAAACCACGGGGTGACTAACCCAAGATTGTATTCTCTGTTAAAAGAATAAAGAGTACAAATTTGGCACTTGCCAATTAGGGCTCACTGTCTGAGAACACTGCTCACAAGAAGCCCACTACCTACAAGAGACTTACAGTCTACAAATGTTTACAAATGATACCAAGGTGTTTGAACTAGTGAACAACATCTATAAATGTAGGAATTTAGTTTTGGTTAGGCACAGTATACTGATCTAGCACATTTCATTCTTCCTCTTCTCAATATTACTTTCCTGTCACATTCTAGGCTTGAATTATTGCCTTCGTACTTGTCTCTACTTTTCTTCACACTTAATCATTCATACTATCACTTACACACTCTCACAAGCTTGAATCCATTAGGTATATATATCTGCATCAAGTATTTCCAACAACTTCTTAGTTGGCAACACGAACACCTGAGATATTTGCAAGTTATTGATCTGTCAGCTGAATCCATGCTTGATTAGTGATGTGCATAAAAAACATAGGCAAAGAAGTCATTAATCATGTCAGCCAATGATGTATAATGCCACAAATTGCTTGATCAACACCTTTTGCACATCCAGGTTAAGGTCTGATACTCTGCCGATTAGTTCTTCCTCTGTCTGCTTTGCCTGACTGGAACCCAACACTCAGATGCTCATATCTTTTTCATGCTTTATCACCAGAGGCTAAATCTTTGGAATACAATAGTCATGATACCCCTCTTGACTTTTCCAAGTCTGTACCTTACTGAGTTACACCATCTGAGAGATCCGGACCGGATTGTTAGACCTTGTTACATACTCTATTCTTATTCACCGGACCAAAACAATCCTTAATCTGACTTCTGGTATAGGCATATTATGTACTGCGAATGTGTGGGATAGACTTTGTTTCCATCAATAAAAACACTTATGAAGCCACATAGTGTCTCTTGCCAACAATCTCCCCCTTTGGCATTGATGGAAACACTCAGTGAAAAATAGCTAAGTGTCACAGTAACTCCCCCTTTACTTGTGCTCTATCTCTTGCACTGTTTTACCTGAGCTCCCCCTTTGTTGGATTCCTCATTTTTCACTACTGTTCACTCCCCCTTTGACATCAATGGCAAAGGGTGGAATCCACATACCAAAATTTTGCAAAAATTATTATATACATGGCCGCATAAGTATATACAAATCATATGTTATACTTATGTATACTTGAATATATCCACAAAGGTTGTCTTCAACTGTATGATTTCTGTGGCCCAACTCCTCTTCATTCTGTCCAAAATGGAGATGTGTCCACTTAACAAAAACACATATGCTTCTACCCTCTTTAAGTCTGTTGGATCACTAGTCCAGACTGTATTTTGTGCCTCTATCAAGGCATCATGCATTGCCTCTAACTTAGGGATGATTATCCCTCTGAGCTCACCCATTCTATCCATTATGTTCTTTTTCTCTTTAACCAATTATTTAATTTCATTTATTATAGCAATAGCTTGACATTCATGATTCACCAGAGAGGTAGTAAGGGGATCAAAATTCTAAGATAAACTTGGTAGTTTTCCTTATTGTTCTTTCACTTTCTTCTCAATGTCCTCTGTCACTTTGGGCCAAGTTAAACAAAATTTGTATATGTCCCCACCATCCTTAAGAGAATTTTCAAGGCTCTTTATGCCAATGCCTAAGGTTCTTCTATCATTAGTAAATAGCCCTTGTACTTCACTAAATCTCTTTCCTAAGAACTCCTTATGGACCTTAGTTTATGCCAATTTCTTTAAGGATTCAAAATGGGTGTTAACAGAATTGACTAAGTTTTTCAGGTTATCGGATGGAGAGGCAGAAGGATCCTTTCGATAGGTTGGCATAATCTTCTCTAGCATCCCAGATGCAATCTCCAACAGCTCACAATCCTCCATGTGTGATTTTAGAAGTTTCTCTTTTACTTTGGCCAGAGCAAAAGATGCTACTTTCATTATCTAAAATGGAGAGAGAGAGTCAAAGTTTAGTGGCCCTTGAATTAACTTAGGTTCATCTAGCTCCATTATTTCTTTGTCTAGGAAATTTTGTACTATCTCTGCAGTGTCTATTGCGGACTCTACTTCCTACCTTTTGGGGGCATCCTGATTGACTTGCTTATTGATATTTGTTTCTTCTACCTATCCTTCCTCTTCCGAAATAGAGGAGTCTAATGCCTCAGATGGCTCTTCATCATTTTTTCTTTAATCCTTCGACATCCTTGTCAGAAAATGTTTCTTCTTTCTGTCCTTCTTCTTTCAGAACAGAGGAATCTAATGCCTTAGATTACTCTTCATCATTTTTCTTTAATCCTTCAACATCCATGTTAGAAGGCTCTTCATCTGTTTCCTCTATAATGGGAAGATTAAATCACTTCAAGGCATTCTGGAGAATTTCTTTTGTTTCATTTGCTATTTGGTCAGTTTCTCCAACCATGAGTTTATTTATCCAGGACTTGCTTCGAAAATCATCTTTACAATCCTTAAAAACCATGTCCATTTATTTTGGAGTGATAGAGGGACATAGGTATATCACTATCTGCTCCTAGATCTCCAAGTCTTTTGCCTTTGCATTCTCTTTTCTTTGCTCCAATACATCTTCTAGGCTCTTTGGAATTAATGAAATTATTTCAATGAATGCTTTGTTATAGATATTCAAATACCTTACAGTAGCTTCCTCCAGAATTCTCTTATCAGCATCATTGTATTCATCATAGAACTCTGTCATCGGCTGCAGGTTCCCATCCACAGTAACTACCTTGATGATATCATCAATAGAAAGAGTGGGCTTCTCAACATACTCTGCTGACTTCTGCTCCACATCAACCTTGGGGGATTTTACTTTTGCTTTCTTCAATTCTCTAATCTCTACATCTGACTTAGTCTCATCATCCTTGAGATTCACATAGGTTCTTTTGGCCTTGGTTTTCTTTCTCTTTTCTTTTGCAGATGAATGGGCTTCTGGATTTGCAACTTTAGAGCTCCCAGAGGCAGAACTCCTAGTAGTTCTAGTTTGGGTGGAGGCTTCTACCAGAACCTGTTCTTTCTTTGCTTCCTCTTTTTCTTTCTTAATTTTCTCTATTCTTTCTCTATTTGCAATAATAGCTTCTCTGGTGATGCCAAATTTCTCAGCCAGTTCTTCAACTTCTTTTCTCACCTTTCTTTTTTATCTCAGGCCTTTTTAGTTCAATATGCAGTTTTATGTTTAATTCTTTAAAAGTGCCAAACCTCTCTGCTTTGGGGTCTTTGGGTTGACTCAGTAAATGTTGAATATGAGTCTCCAATATGTTTCCATCAACCTCATAGCCCATGGGCAATATCCATATTGTCCTTGGCTCAATTGCCTCTATTAGGCACTGATCAATATCTACCATAAAGTAGACTGAGTCTTTGTACTTCTCCACTATTATTTTGGGAATTCTTTCTCTTGCTTGCATCATGCTCTGGAAGTTTTTGAAGTAACCCCAGAGAGTTGTCTTCTGGGTTTGAGTGTCACCAAGTTCATACAAGTAATCCCTAATCTGTATAGCAACCAGTTTGTCATTTTCCCAGATTAGACCTTTTGAGCTTGGTAACTCATTCATGAAGTAGAAAAACAAGTATAACACCAAATCACCATATTTGAGAGAGTTATTTTTATCTTTCTTGATCTTTTGCAAGTTCTCCAGCAACTGATTCAAGAGGAGTTCACACAGGTCATAATCTACATTCTCTCTTAGCATCTAGTATGCAGTGTAGATGGTAGTACCGGATACAGAGTTTTCTCTACTTGAATGGTAAATCTTGTATCCAATCACAATTGAGGCAAACTTGACATCTGGATCAGTGATGTCATCAATGGTCATTTCCCTCTTATCATATTTTGAACCTATGGCTTCAGATACTATTTGATTCTTCACAGACTTAAGAGCAGGCAACCCACCAATGGAGTGCAAACCAGTTACAACTTTGATGGCATCTTTGGTTATTTTGAAAGGCCTCATTGACCAGATGAAGTTATCATAGATCCTGCTTAAGATATACCGAACCCCTTCATCCTCTCAGAAAGATGGAAAATGTATGCAATGTGTAAAGTGCTTATCTTTTAGGGTCTGGAACTCTGGTTTCATATCAAAGTTCTCACTACTTAACTGATTGTGGTATAGTTTCATCAATTTCAGGTCTCCAAAGTCCTCAATGTTTGCATGTATATAAATCCTAATGTCTTCTACATGGAGAACGTCATACGGGGTACAGGAAAACGCACCCAAAGAATCAACTTCAATAGATTTGTGAGGATGTTTCTTGAAAACTGGCCTTGGTCTCTCAGAAACATTTACAACCATAGCAGTAGCCATTCTAATCAATGAAGATTTGAGAGATTTATAAAAGAAATACCTCTTCACGCCTTAGGGTTTGGAGTGACTACCGGAATAGATTGCACTTGGATTCAATCTTCAACTGAGTTTGAATGTTCTGATGGATTTCTTCTTAGAGCTCTTCTCCCTTCTTCATGAGTGTAAAGTGTTGCAAATGATGGATGAGAAACCTTTTAACCTTGCCGAAAAACCTAATTTCTCTTTGTAATAATTGCACAACTTAAGTCATCTGGTTACCCTGTATTGAGATATATTTTCTTGAATCACTGCGTGGATCTTAAAATCATTGTCTATGAGGGTTGACAACATATCTTCACCTTTTTCAAACATGTCATAGGTCTATAGATTAAAATAATTTCAATTCTAGATCATCCCGGATCTGTTTATGAAGTTTTGCTTTACCGAATAGCTGTCGATATAGGATCTCCTCATAGCTTCCTCAAATCTGCATGCAGATTTGTCAAATTTTGACTAGACAAATTTCAAATGAATCTCCTCAAACCCTTTAAACTGCAACCTCTTATTCTGATTCAATGTGTCGAATTCAGGCACTCACTAGCTGGCTAGGGGAATAAGGATCTTCTCTGTAGCTCCCCTTGAGCCAAAGCTTACTTTTTAGTTTCTGGAAGGAATATCAGCACTAGATTCCGGTGCAGATCCATCCCCAATGTTCATTATACTCCTTTTTACCCAAATCTTGCTCATGTCCTTTTGAACTTCATTCGCATTTACTTTACCTTTGCCTTTATCTTGTTTCTGATCATCTTCCACTGGACCTTTTCTATCCTGATTTCTGCTTCTGTAGAATTTGGCGATATGACCAAATGTATTGCAATTGTAACACACAATATTTCTTTGCTTATTTGAATGATATCCTCTTGATCTACACTCATTAGCTATATGTCCAATTCTATTGCATACAAAGCATTTACCATTGAAAGAATTGTTCATTTGCATATTTCTGCATTCATGAGATTTGTGACCATACCTTTTGCAACTGAAACATTGACCAGAGAAGGATGGATTGATTTGATTCTTTCTATTTCTACACTAGATTGCTTTATGACCAAACTTTTGCAATTGAAGCAGTATCCATTGAAAGATGGATATCTTTGAGCTTTTGGTTGCCTTACCGGAGGTCTTCTAGGCCTGTTTCTTTGATTTCTTGATCCAAAGTTCTTCTGACCGGATCTAGAGCTTTCACCTTTCTCATATCCCAAGCCACACTTATCATCTATCCTCTTTTGACTTTCAAGAAGAACTTCAAGTTGGGTTGAGCTTATCTTGAATTTTTCTTTGTATTCATTTGCAGATTGAAGATCTTGTTTAAGAGTGTCGATCTGGTTCTCAAGTTGTTCTTCATTATCTCTAGCTTCTTCAAGATCAGATTCAAGATGCCTGATTATTCTATCCATTTTGTGGCAGTCCTTTATTTTCTCCCTAAGGGATTGTTTTAGATTATCTTCAATCTTTATTTTTTCTTCAATTTCTTGGTTGAATTTCATAACCCCTGACTCCATTTCATGCCTTATCATAATGACTTCTTTTGACAACTTCTCACATAGCTTATTTTTCTCATTTAGATCCTCATCAGTATTATTGACTTCATTATGATTTGCTAATTTCTAGAGTAGTTCCTTTCTCTTTTTCATAGAATTACTAAGTTTTTCTTTCAGCTCATTTATGAAATCATCAGCTTGCTTGAGTCTTTCTCTCAAATTGTTGAATTCAGAGTGAGATTGTTCAAGATCATCTAGGGTAGACTAAAGTTGTTCTTTCATACCATATGCGTCCATTGAGATTCCCAGACCTTCATCAAGCTATTAGGCTTGTTCACAAGAACTTAGCTCTGATACCAATTGTTGGAAACAATGCAGATAACTGAGAGGGGGTGTTACATCCCTCTTTTTTTGGAAACAATTATGCTATTCACTTTCTTGCAAATTTCAGTGATATAATATGTTGTGGACGACATGCAAACTGATGATTTATTTTACAAAGTTAGTTCTATGATATTATAGAAGTCTATTGATTATGATCAATGTGATATTGTAGACTAAATGTCTTTTTGATGAATGCAATGATGTTTTGGATATATTATGCTTTGATTTGAAACATAGGTGCTTTGACCATAAAATTGTATGTGAGACTGTCGTTGCAGGAACAGGTGGACCATGTTCGATGGGAAGAGAAAGTATCTTCGAGAGAGAGTATAGACTCTGGAAATTAACCATGGGTGTTTGTTACTGAGATCGCCAAACAGGTAGATAAACCTTGGAACCATCAATTTAGTCTTATTTGTTGGTTGGGTTAGTTAACTAAATGTCGACGTCAGAGGATAAAGTGTAACATCCTAGTTGAAAGTCGTCATATAGAATCTTGGAGTCGTCGATGTCGTTGTAAGTCCACCATAGCAAGTCGACTTATTTAGACGTTTATTATTTTCGTTTATAAGTATTTAATGAACCATCTTGTCGCGAAATTGTAAATCACGCCTCGTAGTTAAGGATGCGAGAAGTTGTTTTGTGCATTAAAATGATTTAGAAACCTTGTGATGCATTACAACCAATCCATCGTGATTGTCATCAAACCGCGTTAATCATGTGTTGTGAATTATTCCTTTAGGCAAATCAACGGAAGTCGAATGGGAAGTTGATTTATGCTTTATTTGTTCTTGTCGTCATTTGGAGGAATATTCCAAAATCATTTTAGTCAATTTGGATTCTTTACCTCTTGTCAACCTTGGAGTCATCTTTTGGTAACTATTGGACATCACCTTGTGTGAATTTCACTCCGCTAGCTATGTTAGGTTGCTATCGTCGAAGGTTAGAAGTCTCCATGTGGATGTTTGATGAAGTTGCCTTGCCACGTCATCCTTTTGAATCTCCATCATGTTAGTGGTCGTGGAGAGTAAGGAGGTTGAGTAATATTCAGTTAAAATGACCTCCTTGAGCTTAGGCTTGTATCGGTAGTTGTTGAATGCCTTAATTTCCTTCACCGTGGGTGAGAGAGAGAAAGTTCAGCGGTTGTGATAGAAGTATAACCATTGGATTTAATGTTGAAGCTGTCTCATCATTGAGGGAGCGAAATCATAGGTGTGCTATTGGTAAAAGGCTAACTGACCTTAGTTCGAGGAGCTTTTCCATCGTGGAAGAGAGTGGAGTGAGTTCTAAAGCCGTTGGAGAGGATTATGGAAACCATAAACCGCGGGAGAAGGCCGTCATGAGGGGACGAAATAGGAAACTGGAGATTCCATTGCGAGTTGGAGAAGAAAAACGTGGGTGATATGTGAGAGATCCCTTCGCGAGGTGGAGGAAAAGGAGGAATTTGTCGTTGCTGGGGTGGAGAAACGGCAGTTGATGATTGTTGGAGGCCATCATCGGAGAGAGAGGAGGTAGTTAGAAGGAGTAGTGGATGAGTAAGTAGATATACTCTGTCGTGTAGGAAAGATAAAAAAAAAGGTATGTCTGGGAATTCTTCATCGTGAGGTAGAGAGGGTTTTTATATCGGAAGTGAGAAACTGCGGAGCGGAGGGAATAGAAAACAGTAGAGAGAAACGTGGTTTATGGACTCCTGCATTGTAAAAAGAGAAAAATGGCAGTGAGGGAGTAGTCTGCAGAGTTTAGAAGTGGTAGAAGAGATAACTGTGGGAGTCTAACGTTGTCTTGAGGAGAAACGGCAAAAAGATACGGGTGGAAGCTTCTGTGAAGTCATCGGGCAGAGAGGAGGATGACTAGCTAGAGGAGAAGTAGAACTTGCCACAGCAATCGTTATCCCTGTCAACAGGTTCATTTTCCTTTCTCTCCTTTTTCACAGTAACGGTCAGTAAGTGTGTCTCATCTTTGCAAGGACAAATACGTTACAATGAATAGAATATGATGTCAACATAAATCTATTGTAATTTCTGAGTGAGGTTTATTCTTGAAATGGTATCGTTGCTGTGTTATGATATTCAAAAACTCAGAAATAGTTTTCATTGCTGTTGTTAGTATTCTTGAACTCAGAAACTATTTTATTTCTTGTCATGGATGACACTGTATGATGAAAGAACACAGTTCTCTAACGTACATACATTTAGGAATGAACTCTACATGATGCAAGATGTAAATTACCTTCTTTGAATGATTGGCAATGACGTAAGATCGAAGAGTTTCCTTTAAGACTGAGTTATCAACATAAAACTGCCCTTGGAGCCTTTGAACGATAGCTCCACAGCGAGAAAACACATTGCTCCATGTGCATGTTGTGTAGGAGTCAAAACCACAGTTTTTAAGCATGTTTTGACGTAAAATTTAGTGTGTTTGACAGCCAAAAAATGTAGTTGTAAATAGCTGATGTCTTATCCGTCTTATATCTTTAGTAGAGGTCGACCATGTGTTTAGTCAACTCTAAAGTTGTAAGAAAGACTCCAAATCTTTTATTATTATATTTTACAATTTTTACCTCATTAACTCATGCGAAATAAATGGACTTCGAAAGGAGAATAGGGAGTTAATGTATTTGGGTTGGTCAAAAACCATCATGGTTTTGAAATAAGCAAGTAGAGTGGAAAATCCGCTTTTTAGTCTAGATTACATTGCATGCGATGATTTTAGTATCGTTTTGTAGACCTTAAGAGTCTAGAACCCTTGAATTTCGCGATAACAGGAAATTGTTTTACATACTTGAGTGTGTTGTGCAAACATGGGAACCAAGTAAACAAGTGTGAAACCACTTAGGAGTGGGCGTTATTAAATAAAGTTTTTACATGAATATGAGTTTATGAAACTATGAACTCGGGTGTAGAGTAAATGTTGCGCCATGCGCTATTATAGGAGGAAATCCTAAAACCTTGAGGTCATCAAGGTCGTCAATTAGTTCAAACTATACAAATAGGAAACTATAGGATTTCGATCAGTTTAAGTCGAGTAGGGTGGGTGAACCAAGTTCATGCATTCTTAGAACGCTAATTAAAAACAAATCCTTTGGCCAAGGTGGTGTACTATCCTCAAGTGCATCGAATGTTCACTGTAACTGGATGGCATTTCTTGTGGAGAGTCGTGCATGACTAGAGGGTATCTAGGGATCTGCACGATAACAAGACACATAGGTTACAACACCAGAGCTCAAATGGCAAACACCGATGGTTATCCTAAGTCTATCCTCTTGAGTAGGGTAGGGCCACTTCCGGTTAGGAAGGAGTGTGGGAGACCGACGGTCTGTGGTTGGAGGTTAAGCTCCTTGAAGATACTTTCTCTTCCAAATACTGAGGATTGCCGAGTCTTGAATGTGATGGGTCAACAATTGAGATGCATGTTAATGGTATGTTTCCAATATTTGTTTGCTTCAAGAAAATTTCATGTTAGAAAACAAAATGTTTAATGTATATCATTTCTTTCAGTTTTATGAAAATGAGATCATGTTTATGATAAAATGAAAAATGTTGTAATGGGTTATAGATAAGTTTCTTTTGTATTTGATTTTCTAGTAAAAAAAATAATTACCATTGTGAAAACTTAGTTCTCTTGTCATTTCGGATTTGGATGTTACAGGGGGGTGAATCAATTATCTTATAACTTTTCTATTTTTACTTTCTTTTCTTCTCTTATCATTCAGTGTTATATCAAAACAAGGCAATCATAAGAACTGAAAAAGAAATTAACACATAACACAAGGATTTTTACATGGAAACCCTGTTAAGGGAAAAACCACGGGGTGACTAACCCAAGATTGTATTCTCTATTAAAAGAATCAAGAGTACAAATTTGGCACTTGCCAATTAGGGCTCACTGCCTGAGCACACTGCTCACAAGAGGCCCACTGCCTACAAGAGACTTACAGTCTACAAATGCTTACAAATGATACCAAGGTGTTTAAACTGGTGAACAACATCTATACATGCACGAATTCAGTTCTGGTTAGGCACAGTATACTGATCTGGCACATTTCATTCTTCCTCTACTCAATATTACCTTCCTGTCACATTCTGGGATTGAATTACTACCTTCACACCTGTCTCTGCTTTTCTTCATGCTTAATCATTCATACTATCACTTACACACTCTCACAAGCTTGAATCCATTGGGTATATATATCCACATCAAGGATTTCCAACAACTTCTTAGTCGGCAACAAGAACACCTGAGATATTTGCAAGTTATTGATCTGTCGGTTGAGTCCATGCTTGATTAGTTATGTGCATCAAAAAAATAGGCATAGAAGTCATTAATCATGTTGGCCAATGATGTATAATGCCACAAATTGTTTGATCAACACCTTTTGCACATCTAGATTGAGGTCTGATACTCTGCCAGTCAGTTCTTCCTCTGTCTACTCTACCTAACTGGAACCCAACACTCAGATGCTCATATCATTTTTATGCTTTATCACTAGAGGCTAAATCTCTGGAATACAATAGTCATGATACCCCTCTTTACTTTTCCAAGTCCCCAACTTATTGAGTTACACCATCTAAGAGATCCGTACCTGATTGTCAGACCTTGTTACATACTATGTTCTTGTTCACCGGACCAAAACAATCTTCAATCTGATTTTCAATATAGGCATATTATGTACTGCGGATGTGTGGGATAGACTTTGTTTCCATCAATGACAACACTTATGAAGCCACACAGTGTCTCTTGCCAATAGTCAGCTCCTTATTTGACCATAAGACTACAAGCAAAGGAGAACCAACAACATTTTCATTAGCATACCTAGGGTTAATGATGTCTGCATCATCTAGCATTCCTTTTGGAATATTAGATAGTTCTAAGTCCTTAATTTGACTTAAAATTAACCTACAGTAAGCTAGTTTCCTGATCTCTTCCTGAGTCCGTAGATCAACCCATATATCTTCTACCATTAGGACATGTGATAGAATCTTCCTCTTGATCTTGTCCTTCACCCTCCTACAATCAAAATTGTTTCTCCTCTTGAACTGCTTCATTGTTACCAATTGCATTTCAGTCTCAAGAGCCTTAGCTTTAGCACAAGAGGAAATAGAGTACCTGCCAATCTCTATAGGAAACTTGAAGCCAAGTTTCTTCAATTCCATCTGCTTGTTATGCACAACAATCATTTACCAGCATAACTCCATCAAAACAATTTTATCACTAGGAAATTTGGGTAGCATATATGGATATCCTTGGACATAGCCAACCCTTAGATAAGTAAAGGTTGGAAATTGAAGATATAGGCAACCAAAACTGTTCACCACCTCCCAAGCTTCATCTGACACTCTCTTCTATTCCAATGGGGATCAAAAAGACACAAAAATACTACAAAGAAAGCATCATTTACCCTACGGAAGTGATGAATGGATCCCTTTAAATTCAATTGGGGGTAATACTAATATACAAGAATGACTCTTCGGTCTCCTTCTGAGGTTAACCCTGGGAAACTTTGCATAGAGATAGTTGCATATACCAAGTAAGATGTCATATAGAATTTGGAAGTTGTTGACACCTTGGTTAATTGCTCATGGAGAATATTACTTATTTGCTCACCCCAGAAAATATTTTGTTTACCTCGGAGGATGTTTTTGATATAAGGATACATCCACTCATCGAAAGTGGAAGAAGAAGGTAGCCCTCTAACCCTGCTAAGAAGAGTTATCAGGTCACTAACCTCTTCAACAAAGTCACTCCTTGGGAAACTCTTGGGCCATCTGGAAAGATTAGATCTGGCAGTTTTCAACCATTTAGTGTTTATAATCCTTTTTTCTTAGTATCTTTGTCATATTCCTTCTGAGCAATATTGAAATCAATCTCTGTACTTTCCTCTGCACGAGGACACATGAATACTTTGTCTATGAACTTTGCATCTAACCTCATTATTAAATTACCATGAGAATCTGCCATTGTTCTATTATCTCTGTTATAGAAGTGAGCTACTTGAAGAACAAATTTAGTGTTGTGGGATGCTACAGGAAAGGAAGCAACCAAATGGATATTGCTTTCTATAATCCTTTTCATGTAGTGACTTGGATTCTGTTGCTTTATCCTTTCTACAAACTCGGCCATATCAACATGACCAATCTCTGTATCCCATATCTCATCCACATTTCATGTGACTGAAGTTACAGGAAACACACCCTAGTATTTGTACTTCATAGCTTTGGATTTCTTTGGTGAGGGATCGGTCATTTTAAATATGAACTCCCTTGGTTGAGAAAAAAAAATTGACAATCTTGCAGAAGCAATTGCAACAATAGAAGGCATGATTTTGCAGTGTTAGGAAAAATTTGGCACATGGGGAAACTGCAATGTTGAAGATCATGATCAACAACATGAACTTGAAAGGGCTAGAGAGCAATCGAAGTGAGAAGCGAGGCGAAAGTGGGCTAAAGTTAACAAATGCATAAATTCTTCAGAGTTAGAGAATTTTGGGACAGTGATGCATGGGTGGCAAAAATTACCGCCTCTGCATGCAGAGGGTATTGCATTTTGTAATGTCAGGGTGGCAATTTTTACCGCTCCTGCATATAGTGGTGAAACTTGCTAAGTGTTTAAAGCAAGGAAGAAAAGTTCTTTGCAAGGTGTACTGGCAGGGAAAAATGCTGCTTGTGCTTCTTTTGAGAAAAAGTAATACTTATGCATAGGTGGTAAAATTCACCACTTGTACATACTGGGGAGGAAGATAAGTTAAGTGTGCAAGCGGTGAAAATTACCACCTATGCACTTAATACATGAGGTAAAAACTTCGTGTATGGGCGGCGAAATTCTCCGCCCCTACACTTAGGGTAGACACAATGTTTTTGACGAGTGGTGAAAATTACTGCCTATGCATCATAGGTAAAATAATATTTATGCATCGGTGGTAAAAATTACCACTCATGCATAAGATAGGTATTTCTTTAAAATCATGTGCTAGCAATAATTATTACCGCCTATGCATGTTTGTGTTTTTATAAGGTTCTAAATCCTTGGTGCAAGGGCAGCCATTTCTGTCGACCCTTCACCAAGGCACAACATAAAATGCTAAGGCAAAACCACGGGCTTCAAAGGTAACAATGATGAAGACCCTAAGACATATCTAAGATGAAAACCACAAATAGGCAAATAATAAAATTGATGAAGAAAATACAAAGATAGGAGGACAAATGACATACTCTCAATAGAGCAGGAAACTAGGGTTCGAAAAGCCTTGACAATTTACACAAAAGAAAATGAAATAACAAAACTTGAATGCAAAGATTCAAGTAAACCAAAATAAAAACTTACCTGGATAAAAAAAATGAGCAAACCCTAGGTTGAATCCATGAAAAACTTGATTCAGTATGCACCTCGGGGAGATCCGAGGGTTTGCAGACACTCAGAGGAATCACAGAGATGAAAAGAAAAAGATTGAAATGAAGATTAAAACAATTAAAACCCTTAAAAAGGCTTTTTAAAAACTAAACTCAAAGTGCATTTATGATAGTTTGTGTGAACTAACAAATGTACTGGCGGTGAAAATCACCGCTCTCGCACAATCTAAAGAGAACAATATAGACGGGTGGCAAAAATTGCCGCCCTTGCATATTACAAAGAATTTGACATGTATTGGTATCAAAAACCACCACTATTGCATGTCAATAAAAATTTTCTAACTCCCAAAAATATCAAACTTACTTATTTGATCAGTTTTCTATTTGACTCGTCTTTGCAAACTTTGAGGAACCGAAATGAGGAGATATTTAGATCCATCCTCTGGGATTAGGGGACCATGCACAAGAACAAATGGACTTGCCTCATTTTGTGTGCTTAGAGTTGTAGGCTATGAAACGATCAAGTTTTGGAGGGGTCATCCTATAAAATGCGCATGGCTAATTTTGAGGATAATCGTTGGCTCTAATTGGGGAGCTTCCTTCGATCATTCTTTGAAACGATCAAAGGGAGAAGAACTCCAATCTCTAAGTACCTTCATCCATTCCATTGGGCTATAGAGTCAAGTGACAAAACAAAAGACACAAAAGACTTAAAATAAAAAGACATAAAACTGTACAAATATACATGAACTTATCTATCGCTTCATTGTGTGAAAACCTTCAGATGTTGCCCACTATGTGGCAGCAAGAAAGGTGTCCCATATTGATACTCCAAAATGAAACTATTTTCACCATATCATTGATGAATGACGAAAGGGCCTCTCCATAGGGAATCAAACTTTCAGTGCATTCCTTTCGGCTCTCATCTCTTGTCCCATAACAAGACTTGATCCCCAACTTGAAAATTCCTGAATTTGGCCTTCTTGTGAAACAACTTCTTCACTTGACATTGGTGTTCCACAATGCGATCCACCACTTTGACACGTTGCTCCTCAAGCTCAGAAAGGAACATCATGCACTTGTCAACTGAGCTCTTAAAATATTAATCTTCAATTGCTTTCACCAACTTCAAAGCTGGCAGCTCTAAAGTAATTGGCATAAATCAACATTCAATCCATACAACAATTGAAAACGCGACATACAAGTTGCTCTCTTAAGGGTAATGCGGTCTGCCCACAACACATCTGTTGGGAATTAAGGTGTCTCAACCTTGGTAATTCCTTGCATTTATTTATTGTAATATATTTATTTATTTCCTATTGTGTAATTAGGATGCAAATCCTATTTTGTCATCTTGTGGGAGTTGGCACGATGATGTGTCATCCTAGTGGAAGGTGACCACATGTAATTTTGTCCTCACATGAGGAGATAGGTGTGCCACTTAGTGGTAGAGGTATTTTTCCGTGTGTCAGCACTTTGAATAGTGTGTAAGTGAATCTTGACTGAAACAGTTATGGCAGATTCTTATGACATAATCTATGACACGTAAGAGTTGTAAATAGAATATACTATGACAGGTGAAGACGTGTGTCCCAAGGCACCTTGGAAGAAGGCATCTTTGGGTGCCCCAAGGAGGGTTATGACATGTAAGAAAATATTCTATTTTTAGTCAGTGTATGATAGATTCTCTTACAACTGTAAGATATGACAGTTATGACAGATTCTATGATAGTCGTAAGAGTCGTAAGAGCATCTGTCATTGCCCAACTTGGGAATAGGCAACCATATTGGGATGGGGTGATATGATAAATGTCATGACCATGCTGTAGTGTTGGACAAGTGTCCTTAAGCATGGGTTTTGGGCCATGAGGCCAAGTTGGACGCCCATCTCAAGAAAGGTCCATTTTGCCTTGTAAACTTCTATTTAAGTAGGTGCTTTGAGAGGAGATGTATTATGTGATTGACAGGTACTGTTATGCTGTCGGGTTGTCTCCATATACGAGTGTTGAAGACTCCTATAAAGACTGGCATTGGAAGTGTGTTGTAAACCTTGTTGTTTAGTTATTACATTGTGTAGGTTTTGGAGTGTGGGGGTTTTCACCTATAAGGGTTTTCCCCACGTTATATCATGTCTCTCTCTTCTTCTGTATTACATTCTTGTGTTATGTATTGCTGCAATATCTCTATTGTTGGGTTAATAACACTGTAATTGTAAAGGTTAAAAAGAATTTGCACTCATCTTTCCTCATTAGATTAGTGTAGGAAGTGATTTTTGCACACCTAGCTTCCTTTAAGTTGGTATTAGAGCTTGATCACCTTTGGTCCTAGTTGTTGGGTAGGGGTTTTTTGAGCTGATTTTAGATTGAGTGGGAGTTTGTGCAGAGTATTCTATAATCTTGTTGCAGGAAAGAGATGGCAGGCACATCTGGAAGATTAGAGGTGGAGAAATTCAATGGCACAAATTTTGAGTTATGGAAACTTAAGATGGAAGACATGCTTGTTGATCGAGACCTATGGCAAACTGTATCTGGTGTAAAACCAACCACAATGGCACAAGCTGATTGGGATCTCAAAGATCAGAAGGTTAAGGGTCTCATAAGACTCAGTCTAGCTGATTTTGTCCTGTTAAATGTCCATGAGGAGAAGACCATGAAAGACCTTTAGAAGAAGCTGGGAGATGTTTATCAAGCCAAATCCCTGGTGAACAAGCTTTTTATGAGAAAGAAGTTGTATTCTCTGAGGATGAAGGATCTGTTGTAGATCACCTAAATGCTTTCAACATGTTAGTTGCACAGTTGACATCCATTGGTGTGAAGATGGAGGAGGAGGATCGTTGTATGACCTTGCTTTGTTCTTTGCCAGACTTGTGCGATCATCTTATTATGGCTATTGGGAGCACCACATCCACTTTCAAAATGGATGAAGTGGTATCTTCGATGTTATCTAAAGAAATGCAGAGAAAGTCTTCTGAAACAGCCAAAGAGGCTCTTGCAGTTTGTGGAAGACCCAAAGAGAAAGGGAAAAAGAAAGACAAGAAAGCTGAGAAGAGTAGATCCAAATCTCCTGGAAAGTCCAAGGCTGTATGTTGGAACTATGGAAAAATTGGGCATTTTTGAAAGGAATACAAAGAGGAAAGGAAAATGAAGAAAAAGAATGTCCCAGATTTAGATTCTGACAAGTCACAAGATGATGGTGATGCCTTCATCGTAGCCCTAGCCACCCATGCATCTAATGATGTGTGATTGATTGATTCTGGTGCATCATTCCACAATGAAGTATGAAGAGTTCGATGGTGGAAGAGTGTACCTAGATGATGATTCTCATCTGAAGATTGTTGGTCATGGAAGAGTCTCAATCCAATTCCTTGATGGACGAGTGAAGGGGATCACTGGGGTAATACACATCCTAGGCTTGGCACGAAACCTACTTTTTGTAAGTATGTTGAATGATGTATGTGTGTAGGTTGTCTTTTCGAAGGATGGATGTAAGATGACTAGAGGATCTATGGTGCTTGCAAAGGGTACTTAGAGAGGTACTCTATTTCAACTAGAGGCATGCACTTCACAATGCAATAGTTCTTATGACTCAAAGAAAAGAGTTGCAGTCACTTCATCGCCACCATCTGAACCAGCAGTGAAGAAATATGTTGTAAAAAATTTTGATGGCAGTGCATCTTGGGTACCCAAGGGTGCTCATGCTTTGGAAGTTAAGATTCTTGCTAAAAAGATAATGTTATGGCATATGAGATTTGGCCACATTGGCGAAAAGGGTCTTAGAACCCTGAAAAATAAAAACCTCGTTGAGGGGTTAAATGATTGTAATCTTGAGTTTGACTTTTGCGAACATTGTATATATGGAAAGCAAAACTGTGTTCAGTTTTACTCTAGTTCTCACAAGTCTTCTAGTGTATTGGATCTTATTCATTCTGATGTGTTTGGTCCTATTAGTGTTCCTTCGATTTCCAAATCTGTATATTTTGTATCTTTCATAGATGATTACAGTAGGACATGGATTTATTTTCTTAGAAGAAAGACTGAAGTCTTTAGTCGATTCAAAGAGTTTAAAGGTTTTGTTGAGAATCAGACTAGTAAAAAGATTAAGTGTTTGAGAACTAACAATGGTGGTGAGTTTTGTTCAACAAAGTTTGATAAGTTCTCTAAAGAGCAAGGGATTGAGAGACATAAGACAACTCCATACACTCCGCAGCGAAATGGAGTTGCAGAGAGGATGAATAGGACACTAATGGAGAGGGCTAGGAGTATAATTAGTGGAGCAAGCCTCGAACAAAATTTTTGGATTGAAGCTATAGCCACTGCTTGCTACCTAGTAAACATGTCTCCTACATCAGCTCTTGTTGGTAAGACACCTATGGAGGTGTGGTCTAGTAAGAAGCCTTCAGTTAGACATCTTCAAGTTTTTGGTTGAGGCATATGCACATGTGCCTAGGGAGAAACGGTCTAAATTGGAGAACAAGATTGTTAAGTGTATTTTCATTGGCTATGGTGTTGGTGTGAAAGGATACAAGCTTTGGGATCCTGTGGCTGAAAAAGTGTTGTATAGTAGAAGTGTTATTTTCAGAGAGCTAACACCTTCTCCTGTTGTTCTACAACTAGAAGAAAGAGAAAAGAAAGAGTATGTGGTTCAGTTTCCTTCTACCTCTGAGAAGACTGAACTGACAAATCCTGTGAGACTTAATGATGAGGAGAGCTCTAGCAGCTATGAAAGTTCAGAAGAAAAAGCAAAACCTCAACCTTAGCCATTGAAGAGGTCTACACGAACAAGGAAACAACCTGATAGGTTTGGTTATTCATTGCTTGATTCTAGTTGTGCTTTTACCTTGCTTACTAACACTGATGAGCCTAGAACTATGACAGAGGCCATGGGCATGAAAGATGCAAGTTCCTGGAAGGAGGCCATGGAAGATGAGATGGCTTCTTTGGAGAAGAATAAAACATGGGACTTGGTGCCTTTGCCTGAAGGACGGAAACCTGTTGGATGCAAATGGGTGTTCAAGAAGAAATTCAGTGTAGATGGCAGTGTTGAAAAGTACAAGGCTAGACTGGTTGCAAAGGGATATTCACAAGTGGAGGGAATTGATTATGGTAAAATTTTCTCTCCTATTGCAAAGCTGACATCTATTTGGTTCCTGTTATCTCTTGTAGCAACTTATGACTTAGAGGTGGGGCAGATGGATGTAAAGACAACATTCCCTCATGGTGATTTGGAGGAAGAGATTTACATGTCACAGCTAGAGCATTACATAGAGAAGGGTAAAGAAAATTTGGTTTGCAAGTTGAAAAAGTCTTTGTATGGTTTGAAGCAGTCTCCTAGGATGTGGTACTTCAAGTTTGATGCCTTTGTGTTGTCAGTTGGATTTCTGAGATTGAAATCAGATCATTACATGTATTATAAATTTGACAATGATCACATTCTCATTATTGCATTGTATGTTGATGATATGCTGTTAGTTGGGAATGGTAAGAATATGATTTCTGATTTGAAGTCTCAGTTGTCAGCACAGTTTGAGATGAAAAATCTAGGGGCAGCCAGGTACATTCTGGGAATGGAAATCAGAAGAGAAAGAGCTAACATAAAACTTTGGTTAAGCCAGAGTAAGTATGTGAAGACCGTGTTGGATAGGTTCAGCATGGCAGATTGTAGACCATTGTGTGTTCCTGTTTCTTTGGGGACAAAGTTATCTGTTAATGATTGTCCAAAATATCCTAGTGAGGTGGAGGACATGAGCAGAGTACCTTATGCTAGTGTTGTTGGCAGTTTGATGTATGCTATGGTCTACACAAGACCAGACATTACCCAAGCAGTGGAAGTCCTTAGTCAATTTATGGCTAATCATTGATGGGTACATTGGGATGCAATAAAGAGAGTGTTCATATATTTAAGGGGTACTTACGATTTTTCCATATGCTATCATGGTAATCCTACATGACCTCCGCATTCAGTTTGTATTCATGGATTCTGATTGGGCGAGCGACATTGACAGCAAGAGATCCACCAGTGCTTATGTGTTTACTATGTTCAGGAGTGCAATTAGTTGGATGAGTAAGCGGCAACCTATGGTCGCTTTGTCCACAACAGAAGCTAAGCATATGGCAGAAACTCATGCTTGCAAGGAAGCCATTTGGCTTAAGAGATTGTGTTCAGATATTGGTGTTGATTATAATTTGTTATGACAGTTAGAGTGTGATTTGCCTAGCAAAGAATCCAACTTTCCATGCCAGAACAAAGCATATTGATGTACAGTTTCACTTCGTGTGAGACATGGTAGAGGATGGGAAGGTGAATTTGGAGAAGGTGGACAGTTTGAAGAATGTTGCAGATGCATTGACAAAACCAGTGGGCATAGAGAAGTTCAGATGGTGTTCGGAATCTATGGGCCTCTTGGCCTATAGCAGTTAAATCCTGTTATTTCTATTAGCTCTTACAAGGTGTTCAAAAAGTGGGAGAATGTTGGGAATTAAGGTGTCTCAGCCTTGGTAATTCTTTGCATTTATTTATTTTAATATATTTATTTATTGCCTATTGTGTAATTAGGATGCAAATCCTATTTTGTCATCTTGTGGGAGTTGGCATGGTGATGTGTCATCCTACGTGGAAGGTGAGCACATGTAATTTTGTCCTCACATGAGGAGATTGGTGTCCCACTTAGTGGTAGAGGTATTTTTCCATGTGTTGGCACTTTGAATAGTGTGTAAGTGAATCTTGACCGAAACGGTTATGATAGATTCCTATGACAGAATCTATGGCGCGTAAGAGTTGTAAATAGAAGATACTATGACAGGTGAAGACATGTGTCACAAGGCATCTTGGAAGAAGGCAGCTTTGGGCACCCCAAGGAGGGTTATGACATGTTGTAAGAGAATATGCTATTTTTAGTTAGTGTATGATAGATTCTCTTACAGCTGTAAGATATGACAGTTATGATGGATTCTATGACAGTCGTAAGAGTCGTAAGAGCATATGTCATTTCCCAGCTTGGGAATAGGTGACCATATTGGGATGGGGTGATATGACAAGTATCATGAGCATGCTGCAGTGTTGGACAAGTGTCCTTAGGCATGGGTTTTGGGCCATGAGGCCAAGTTGGATGCCCATCTCAAGAAAGGTCCATTTTTACCTTGTCAACTTCTATTTAAGTAGGTGCTTTGAGAGGAGATTTATTATGTGATTAACAGGTACTGTTATGCTACCGGATTGTCTCCAAATATAAGTGTCGAAGACTCCTGTAAAGACTTGCATTGCAAGTGTGTTGTAAACCTTGTTGTTTAGATAATACATTGTACAAGTTTTGGAGTGTGGGGTTTTCACTCGTAACGGTTTTCCCCACGTTATATCTTGTCTCTCTCTTCTTCTATCTTACATTCTTGTGTTGTGTATTGCTTTAATATCTCTATTGTTGGGTTAATAACATTGTAATTGTAAAGGTTAAAAATAATTTGCACTCATCTCTCCTCATTAGATTAGTGTAGGAAGCGATTTCTGCACACCTAGCTTCCTTTCAGCATCAAACAATGCCTTGTGTCAGGTTCTGTAATTTTCATCCACTAACTTCTTGATAATGGTAACCAAATTCTTGTTCCTAGACTCAGCTTGACCATTTCCTTGCGGATAATAGTCAAATGAGTGAGAAATAATGATTCCACATTCAAAATAGAAATTAGTTATCTCTTGGGAGGAAAAACAAGTAGCATTATCTGCTACTATCTTGTTTGGAACACCAAACCTTGATATTATGTTCTCTTTGAGAAACCTACAAACTACCTCAGAAGTAGCTTGCTTTATAGGAATAGCTTCCACCCACTTTGTGAAGTAGTCAGTTGTTGTAAGAACATAATTGTGTCCTGCACTTGATTGTGGATTTACTACACCAACGAAGTCAATACCCCGTTGCTGAAAAGGTTCCTCAATAATGACTGGTTTGAGTGGTAAGGTAGCCAACTTGGGTTTCCCCACAAATTGTTGACAAAGCTCACACTTGTGAACCCAATCATATGCATCTTTAAATAATGTAGGCCAATAGTATCTAGCTCGCAAAATCTTGTGAGTTGTTACAAGTGTTGAAAAATGCCCACCACATGCCAAACTATGGAAAGATTCCAATAGTTTGCTTTGTTGTGCCCTATCAACACAATGGAGGAAGATTCCATCAATGCTTCTCTTATACAAACCATTGTCCCATAGGACAAAATTTGCAGCTTTGAGCTTGATAGTATTTTTCTCTTTGTAAGACAAATGATCAAGACATTCACCATAAGTGAGAAAGTAAGCAATATTTGAATACCATTCATTTGTTGTGCTAACAAAAAGAACAGTGGGAACATCTTCAATCTCTACTTCTTTATCACCTGTTTCCTTAGGTACATTATTAGTAATGAGATGACATAATCCTTTCCCACGTACAAGCTTGGTAGGCTTAATGTCAAGATCATAATCTTGGATCTTAGCAATCCAGTTGCCTCTCTTTCTCCAACACTCTTGTTGGGTTAGGATAGATTTGACTGTTGAATCTGGAACCAATGCAATAGTATGAGAATTCAGAATGTAGAACTTGGAATGCTTGACAACTTTTACTACGGCATATGCATGCTTTTCCATAGCTAAATATTTGAGTTCATGAGTTTTCAAAGGGCAAATCATGAATGCAATAGGATATTCAATACCCTCCTTGTTCTGTTGAACCAAGATAGTCGATAGCGTATGCTCAGAAGCATAACTATACATAATGAAATCTTTGGTATAATCAGGACAAACCAAAACTGGAGCGTGGGCAATGGCTCTTTTAATGTCCTCAAAAGCTTCCTTACCTTCTGTACTCTAATGGAAAGTGGACTTACCTTTCATCATATTTACAATATGATGAGTTTTCTCTATAAATTCAAGAATGAACCTCCGCAGAAAATTCACCTTTCCAAAGAAAGAATGAACAACTATCTTACTTGAAGGCAAAGTAAGAGCTTGAATTGATTTGACTCTTTCAGGGTTAATTTTTATACCTTCCTTAGACACTATATGCCCAAGAAGCTTGCCTTATGTTACCCCAAAAATAAACTTTTTGGGATTGAGGGAAATTCCATGTTGATGGCGCCTTTCCAGAACTTGCCACAAATGATATGCATGATATTGAGACATTTTTGAAAAAACAATTAAGTCATCAAGATAGACAATAATAAACTTACCCATTTAATCTTTGAAATCCAAGTCCATTGCTCTCTGAAAAGTCACACCAGCATTGATCAAACTAAATGACATTCTACGATAAGCAAAAGTGCCCCAAGGAGTTGTGAAGGTAGTTTTATGTTGATTCACTTTGCTAACCTCAACTTGGTTGTAGCCTGAGAAACCATCCAATATATATAGCAGTTATGAACTAGTCACCATTTGAAGTACTTGATCCATTAATGGAAGTGGGTAATTATCTTTTAGGGAAGACTGATTCAAATTCTGGAAATCCACACAGATGCAGATTTCACCATTCTTTTTCATTACCGGCACTATATTTGCAATCCATGTAGAATGGTGAATTGGGAAAATTATTCTTGCATTCAACATCTTCTAAATTTTAGCTTGAATAGTACCCAAAATCTTTGGGTTGTATTGCCTTTGTTTTTGCTTATGAGGTGAGGATCCTATCTTAAATGGAATCTCGTGCTGAACTTCATTTGGCCAGAATGACTTCAAGTCATCATAGGAATATGCAAACACATCAATATAGTGACGCAAAAGCATCACAAACTTGAATCTTTCATCATATGTACAACACTTCCCAATGTTGACCATTTTGGGGTCAACTTCTGTACCTAGATTCACCTATTCAACTTCTGTCGATGACCCTGTTCCAATCTGCTGCTGTTGCTTGATGTATCGATCATGCTTGTCAAATAGTTTCTTGAGAGAAACCAAGCCTTTGGGAATTTTATTACATTTCAACTGTAGAAATTCCTCACCTATCTTAGAATCAACTTCAGAAACAGATTCACGAAGGGGGAGAATCACTTCCCTCAAAGTAGAGTTCATTGAAGTTATCTAGATTCTCCAAGAATGTGATAATTTGATCATCACCATTGAAAACTTTCCAATGATTGGAATTATCTAGGACACTTGGTCGATATACCAACTCAATTGTATATTTGTTACCCTTAAAATCCTTATGAGGAACCATAAGGGTAGCTGAGATGGACAATGAATCTGCCATGTCATTGAAATCTCTTCGTACTGCTGAAATATTAAAGGCATCAAAGTCCTAAATGCAATCCCACACATGATTGTGATAATGCCTCAACCTTTTGCTTTTGGTTTAGTACAAATTCCTCACCTGACAGATGACAAGTTTTGCATCTCTCTGTGCATGGAGATTCTTGACTCCTTTGGTGTGAGAAGCTTCCATACCCAGCAACAAAGATTCATATTCAGTAGTATTATTTATATTATCTAATTGTAGCTTATAAGAGAAAGGAAAAATATCTCCCTGAGGAGATATGAGGACTATTCCAGCCCCGTATCCTGTTAAGGTACAACTACCATCAAACTCCAAAGTCCAAACATCATTTTGAACCCTTTGATTTGACATTCTCATGACTAGGAGATTCTTCACTTGAAGAAGAATAATCTTCCATCATCATGCTTTCAGTGGAACTATCATCTGACATGTCAAAAAAATCCTCAGTAGTCAGAAAGTAGTTTCCCATACTTGAAGATTCAAAAAGAATTTGTGCCTTTGGATCCTCATATGTGGTTACAATATATTTTGCCTCCCTTTCAGTAAGCAACTTTTACATGACACCCTTAATGGGTATCCTTGCTTCAGACCAATCCATGTTGATTTCCCCACCAACATCTTTACAGAAGTTTTGTCCCAATAAAATTCCATATGAGGTTGGAACATCTACCACTAAGACGGTCATTTTAATCTTTTTCTCTAGAAAGGCAGCGAATGCAAACAGTGCATCCTTGATTTGCCCTATAAGGGGCACTTGTTAATCTGAAGGCATCTGCTACCTTGGCAGGCATGACATTATCAGAGGCGTCTGCTACCTTGGCAGGCATGACGTTATCAAAGGCTCCAGAGTCTATGACATAGTTACTAATTTTATGACCATTTACCAACAAATAAACATAGAATAGCTTAATTTTCCTCGTGGTAGTGGATGGGATAGCAACTAGATTGCTCTGAGAGGTTCTTGTCTTAGAAACAACAAGACTATTTTGGGAAGAATCTTGCCCTATAGAGGCAGCCTTATTTTTTACAAATTTAGCTAACCGTTCAAATTGATTTGGATTAGCTTGGAAATACTCGACCTCAGACATTTGAATTTTAGTATTTCTAGCATGATCTATTATATCAAATAATTGATATGAAGAAGGTACGGGAGAAGGAATACTTTCATTTTGATGTCTTGGATTGGAAGTACTAGTTTGAGGAAAAAAAGAAGAAGAATGAACATTAGATGTACTTACTTGCTTTTCACGGGTTGAATCCTTGGGTTGAAAAGGTAGAGGCGTGCCTCTCTTAGCAATGGTGATTTCATGAGTAGGATCTTCCTTAGACTTTCCTTTGTCAGCCGCTTGTTGATTCAGCTGATTCTGTGACCGCATGAAAATAGCATATGATTCACCATATGCATCTTCTGCTTGTTCGGCTCCATCCTAAAAATTTAGGAAACTAATGTTTGAGTCACCAACCAACTCTTCTTTTCCTTCCATGAAGAGGTTGGCAATATTATCTTGATCAAGATCAGGTTGAGGGGAATTTTCTTGTTCAGCTTCATAGTATCCAATTGCTGCATTAACCACCAGTGCTTCCAAAGCATTTCTCCCTTGGGCAAGGGAAGCCTATTTTGTCCTTAGTTCCTCACAGTGTTACCTTGATACAGAGCATTCGGGAAAGTTCTCCTTGGTATGTCCTTGTAGGAAGGAAAGGACATATTTTGAGATACTTGTTTCTTCAAGGCTAACAATTCATTAGCCAACTTTTGCACTATGGGATCTGTGGTGCTTGTGGAAGGTGTACATGCAGAAGGTTGTCCTTTAGCCCAGTTTTTATCCTTCCTTATTTTTCTGGCAAGGATCAAGTCATCCTCAATTTCAGTAGCCAAGGTTTGAACTGTTGCCAAATCAGCTAGATTAGCCAGCCGTAGAAGAAAACTTACCTCTGGCAGTTGAGTGTTTATGAAGAAACACTTTTTATTCTTAGCTGAAGGTTGAGCAGTTGCTGGAATTCTATTGGTCGGCTTGTTAAAATTTGCAATGAACTCACGCATGGGTTCTTGCAGTTCCTTCTTCATTTGAGTGAGCTGAGCCAAAAGAGCGTGTACATCCTTGGTAGGTTTGAACCTAGCCTCAAACTTGGTTCGTAGAACATTCCATCTAGTGATGGATTGAGTAGGAAGATGATAAAACTAGTCTGTAACAACACCTTGAAGTGTCTCAACAAAGAGTCTTACAGATACATCTTCATATTCTACCCCTAAAACACCACATGCAATGTAAAATGCTGCAATATGTTTGTCGAGGTAAACTTTTCCATCACCATAAAACTTTGGAAAATTCTTTCTTGAACTATGGGGTAGATCATGCAATGGTAGAGTAAGATTCAAAAGGCCAAAAGTATTTCCCCATGGACCTGCAGGAGGAGGAAGAGTCATTGTGCACTGATTGAAAGGTGGAATTACAAACTTAGAAACTTGTGGGATAGGGAAAGTTCTAGGAACACTTGATGCTTCACTTGGTATGGGAGATCTCATGTTGGTAGGCGAAAAGCTTAGTGTACACTGAAGAGATCTCTTAGGTGGAAGAGTGAAATTATTTTGTTGCATTAAATCAAAGATAGGATCTATAATTCCTTGTGCCCTTCTACTTCTTGTATACCTTGATTCAACCAGAGTGCAAAATAACTAACAAATATTTAAAACACAACAACTTATTACAAGCAATATGAGACTGGTATACTTCAACCAAAAGTGTGAGGCTCTTGGATGCATATTCGTTCCCCAGCGGAGTCACCAAAAATTGTTGAGTGAATATTTTGTCTTCAACTAACTGAAGGCAAAATGGTTATATCAACCACAATATGATGAGATTTTAATCTCTCCTCTTAGAAAGGGGAGGCTCCCTTCTTATTGCTCACTACAATCAACAAGTACTTAACTAGATTTATGTACACTATAAACTAACTTGTGGATGGTGCCATATCATCCATTTCTCTTTTTTCATAATGATGTTTCAACTTAACTTTACAATGTATGATAGCCTTAAAAACCACTTATTGGAACAATAATAACCAATATCAAGATTGAATGAACATAAGAATATTCAAAATGATACCAACTTGAAATAACTAAGAAATTCACAGAAGCACAAAATCTTTTGTAATTTCTTTTGCTAACTTGAAGTTAGAAACTGATAGAATTAGGTGTAGCCCAAAGTCTTCACCGAATGCTATGATAAAATCACAAGAACATAAAAGATAGCAGCAGCTCAAAGTCTTTCCAATATCTTTTACTCATTAACATAGAATATAAATTCCAAATGCAATGTTGCAGCACAAACTCTCCAAAATCAGCTTTAGATCACCTCCCAAATTATATGAATTCACACTACTTATTTGATCAATTGCATATGATGGTGCAAGAGGAAAGACATAAGAACATCTCTCATACACTACAAGTAGATTCCCAAAACAAAGTTTGAATGCTCACTTGCTTTCTTATTATTGATAAAATCTTGATTTACAAACTTGAACACAAAGTCTCAAAAATGCTTCTCAAATTTGGCAGAGTTTTGCTTCAATAACTAAAAGATAAAAAGTTACAAAGAGGCCCTCTTTATTTATAGTGAGAGGCCATGAGCAAAAATAGGGAAAATACAACTAACTTGACTTATTCAACAAGAAGAGTCCTTATTGATTTGGGACTTTCCTTGTTTTTACATGTAATTGCATCTTTAAAAAGTACATGTGAAAATGTCCAAAACTAAAAACAAATTACATATGAAAACTACAAAAATATACTTAGGCATGCACATCTGAATTAACTTTTCCCCCCATTCTTCTTGAGAAATCCTTCATACATGGTGAAAACCATTTGTATCTCCAGGTTGTCAGGACCAGTAGTGTTTTTTGAAATAACTCAGGCTCTGGTTATTGTATCCTTCACTGCAATAGCCACTTTTTCATGACTTGTCAACATAGCTTTCAAATTATCCAAAGTTAGTTGGTTGTCTAGAAGATTATCTAGAGAAGCGACTGAAAAAGCTTTGTCTTCAAATTCTCTCTGAAACATACTCTTGAATTTCTGAACCATTTCCTCAGCTGAAAGAAAATGATGGTCATCACTTGTCAATTTACATGGAAGCTCTTCCAACTTGTGTAGAAGATCAACATCAATGTCCACACTGATCTCCCGAGCACTTTTCAAATTTTTGAGCAAATCTTTCAACACATTGCTGCGGTGAACCAATGACTCCTTGGTTTCTACATACGATTCATGATTTGACAAGATGTCGATTGATACCAAGGTTTTCACCTTCATTTTCTTCATGTCAGTCCATTTCTCCAGACTTGCATCCAAATATTCAACCTCTTGAGACAAAGCATCAACCAAGTCATCTAGTTCATCTCTCACTTTCTCTATTTTATTTGTCTTATCAACAGTGCTTGTTAGGAGAAGTTCCCCTTGTGCATGCATTGTCTCCATATATTCTTCAACTACTTTTCCCTTAACATGAGTCTTTTCTGCTTTCTAGATAGTTCAAGATCCTCCATAGTAATTGCCTCAAGTTCCATGGCTTCAAATGACAAGGTGATCTTTTGTATTACTGCAGCTAGCTTCTCAGCTCTTGCCTTGTATTAATCCTTCATTTCTCTCTAATGATCAAATTTCATAATCAAAGAATTGAGAGTTGATTGCACATCGGTCTTAGCACTTTCATGAGTAATTTTCCCTAGTTCAATACTAGAGATTGAATAAATATTGATGTCAAAATTCTCAATGGTAGAATCTCGTGGGGGTTTGGCAATTTCTATGAACTTATGACCTTTGTCTTCCAGCAGCCAAGAAGAGTCTTAGGCTTCTTCTGAGTCTTTTCCTTGACAGATACTAGCTTCTCAAAATCAAAGTCATCTGGAGAGATGGCTTTCTTTTTCCTCTTTGGACTGTAGGCTGAGATCCATGGAGGGAGCACTGATGAACTAGTATCCAGATTAGAACCCATTGCTTTCCCTAAAGGAATTGCACCCACACTAGTTGTAGTGATTATGGGAGAAGCGTTTGTAAAAACAACACCTGACACATTAACATTAGCAGCCTGCTCAGTTCTTGAAACAAATTGGTCCAAAATTGCTTGGTCACCAATGTCATATGAAGGAGTAGAAAAACTTGGTAGAGATCCCAAAGAACCAAAAATAACATCAAAAGTGGATTTAGGACTCTCAAAAAGTGTTCTAGAAGAAAATGGTGTAGAAGAACCAGAAGATGGTATGACAATAGGAGTAACTACAATACTAGAAACAATAGGCATTGAATCTGAAATAGGCATAGTGAGCAAAGAAGAAGTTTGAGGTTCTTGTGTTAAGTCTTGTTCAGATGACATGATTGGATCATCTAACTATTCATGTTTGTCTTCTTTCTCTGCTCCCTGCTCATCCTCTTTTCCCTCTAAAGACCTCTCCTCAATGTCCGTCTCTTTAGTAGCAGGTTCTTTAGTTGCATGTTCAATTGTTTCCATTTCTTCTGCACTTGGTTCTTCTTCCATCACTTTAGCCTTTCCTCCTTTTGATACAAACTTTATCTTAGGGTTAGGACCCTTAGAAGAGCTTAGTGCATCACTTTTATTTTTAGTTCTTATTTCAACCTTTTTGTCTGTTCTCTCTAAAGCCTCTTCCTCTAAACTAGTGACAAAATCCTTCAACTAAATTCCTTTGCTTTTCAACCACACATTGGTATTTTCTAGGATAGGCTCAAACCTTTTCCTTATTGAAGTCAGCTCCTTCTTTGACCATAAGACTATAGGCAAAGGAGAACTAGCAACATTTGCATTAGCATACCTGGGGTTCACGATGTCTGCATCATCTACCATTCCTTCTAGAATATCAGCTAGTTCTAAGTCCTCAATTTGACTTAGAGTTAACCTAAGTAATCTAGTTTCCTGATCTCTTCCTGAGTCCTCAAATCAGCCCATATATCTTCTACCATTGGGACATGTGATAGAATCAACTTCCTCTTGATCTTGTCCTTCACCCTCCTAAAATTAAAATTGTTTCTCCTCTTGAACTACTTCATTGTTACCAATTGCATTTCAGTCTCAAGAGCCTTAGCTTTAGGAGAAGTGGCAATAGAGTACCTACCAATCTCTATAGGAAACTTGAAGCCAGGTTTATTTAATTCCATCTACTTGTTATGCACAACAATCATTTGTTGGCATAACTCCATCAAAACAATTTTGTCACTAGGAAATTTGGGTAGCGTATATGGATATCCTTGGAAATAGCCAACCCTCAAATAAGTAAAGGTTGGGAATTGAACATACGAGCAACTAAAACTGTTCACCACCTCCAAGGCTTGATTTGACACTCTCTTCTGTTCTAATTGGGGATCGAAAAGACACAAAAATACTACAAAGAAAGCATCATTTACCCTCTGGAAGTGATGGATGGATCCCTTTAAAGTCAATTGGGGGTAATACTGATACACAAGAATGACTCTTCAGTCTCCTTCTGAGGTTAATCCTAGAAAACTTCTCATAGAGGCATATGCATATACCAAGTATGATGTCATATAGAATTTGGAAGTTGTTGACACCTTGGTTAATTGCTCGTGAAGAGCATTACTTATCTGCTCACCCCAAAAAATATTTTGTTTACCTTGGAGGATGATTTTGATATAAGGATACATCCACTCATCGAAAGTGGAAGAAGAAGGTAGCCCTCTAACCTTGCTAAGAAGAGTTATCAGGTCACTAAGCTCTTCAACAAAGTCACTCCTTGGGAAAATCTTGGGCCATCTGGAAAGATTAGACCTGGCAGTTTTCAACCATTTAGTGTTTATAATCCTTTTTACTTTCTCAGTATCTTTGTCATATTCCTTCTGAGCAATATTGAAATCAATCTCTATACTTTCTTCTGCACCAGGGCACATGAATACTTTGTCTATAAACTCTGCATCTAACCTCATTATTACATTACCATGTGAATCTTCCACTATCCTATTATCTCTGTTATAGAAGTGAGCTACTTGAAGAACAAATTTAGTGTTGTGGGCTACTACAAGAAAGGAAGCAACCAAATGGATATTGCTTTCTACAATCCTTTTCATGTAGTGACTTGGATTTTGTTGCTTTGTCCTTTCTACAAACTCGGCCATATTAACATGACCAATCTCTGTATATTGTATCTCATCCACATTTGAAGTGACTGAAGTTACAGGGAACACACCTTGGTATTTGTACTTCATTGCTTTGGCTTTGTTTGGTGAGGGATCAGTCATTTGAAATATTAACTCCCTTGGTTGAGAAAAAGAACTCGACAATCTTGCAGAAGCAACTGCAACAATAGAAGGCATGATTTTGCAGTGTTAGGAAAAATTTGGCACATGGGAAATCTACAATGTTGAAGATCATGATCAATAGCATGAGCTTGAAATGGATAGAGATCAATCGAAGTGAGAAGTGAGGCGAAAGCAGGCTAAAGTTAACAAATGTAGAAATTCTCAAGAGTTAGAGAATTTTGGGACAGTGATGCACGGGCGGCAAAAATTGTTGCCTCTGCATGTAGAGGGTATTGCATTTTGTGATGTTAGGGCAACAATTTTTACTGCTCCTGCATATAGGGGTGAAACTTGCTAAGTGTTTAAAGCAGGGAAGAAAAGTGCTTTGCAAGGTGTACTGGTGGGGAAAAGCACCGCTTGTCCATCTTTTGAGAAAAAGTAATACCTTATGCATAGGTGGTAAAATTCACCACTTGTGCATACTGGGGAGGAAGATAAGTTAAGTGCGCAAGCGGTGGAAATTACTGCCTATGCACTTAATACATGAGGTAAAAACTTCATGTATGGGCAGCAAAAATCGCCGCCCCTACACTTAGGGCAGACACAATGTTTATGACTTGAGCAATGAAAATTACCGCCTATGCATCATAGGTAAAATAATACTTATGCATCAGCGATAAAAATTACCGCTCATGCATAAGATAGGTATTGCTTTAAAATCATGTGTTGGCGAGAAATATTACCGCCTACACATGTTTGTGTTTTTATAAGGTTCTAAATCCTTGGTGTAAGAGCGGCCATTTCTACTGACCCTTCACCAAGACACAAGATAAAATGCTAAGGCAAAACCATGGGATTTGAAGGTAACATCGATGAAAACTGTAAGACATATCTAAGACCAAAACCACAAAGAGGCAAATAAAAAAACTGATGAAGAAAATACAACTTGATAGAAGGACGAATGACATTCTCTCAATAGAATAGGAAACTTGGGTTGGAAAAGCCTTAACAATTTACACAAAAGAAAATGAAATAACAAAACTTGAAGGCAAAGATTCAAATAAAACAAAAGAAAAACTTACCTGGATTAAAAAAAGAGCAAACCCTAGGTTGAATCTGTGAAAATCTTGATTCAGTACGCACGCCGGGCAAATCTGAGGGTTTACAGATGCTCTGAGGAATCACATAGATGAAAAGATAAAGATTAAAATGAAGATTAAAACAATTAAAACCCTTAAAAAGGCTTTTTAAAAACTAAACTCAATGTGCATTTATGATAGTTCGTGTGAACTGACAAATGCACTGGCAGTGGAAATCACTACTCTCGCATAATCTAAAGATAACAAAATGCACAGGCGGCGAAAATTGCCACCCTTGCATATTACAAAGACTTTGACATATATTGGCGGCAAAAACCACCGCTATTGCATGTCAACAAAAAATTTCTAACTCCCAAAAATATCAAACTTACTTATTTGATCAGTTTGCTATTTTAACTCATCTTCGCAAACTTCTAGGAACCAAAACGAGGAGATATTCAGATGGATCCTCCAAGGTTAGGTGACCACGCACGAGGACAAATAGACTTGCCTTGTTTTGCATGCTTAGAGTTGTAGGCTACGAAACGGACAAGTTTAGGGGTCATCCTACAAAATGAGCACAGCTAATTTTGAGTGTAACAAAATACATATCTATACATATGTATAATTATATATCGTAATATAATTTAAATCTCAATATTTCTTTTAATAGAAAATAAATCAATTTCAAGATGGATTGTATCTGTTTCCTCGATAATTCACAAGTGATAGTATAATAGGTGAACTGTTATGAAAAGGAAACAATCAAAATCTCATTGATGCAATCGAAATGAGTTCAACCCCAATGGCATGAAGATGAATGAAAACATTAGATCAACTATGATACAAATCACATTAATTGAAAAAAAGAAACCAACTACATCGTCATACGATGAAAATGCTACTACACAAAGTATTAACATACAACGACATCAAAAGGTATCCAAATATGAAGGCAATGACATAATATTTATGTGTGTGAGTTCTCAAGGCATGTTGTCTCATCCATTTACCTGATCCAAATCTCTCTCTTCAAGTTCAGTGATATGTACCCTTCTCATTTAGGAGGGGGAAATACTAATTTTCTTGCATCCACCTCATTAGAAATCATAGTAGTAAGTCCATTAACCACATTACTTATGTTATGTCGTAAAAATTTTCCTTATGACTTTTTACCTCCTAGTTTAGCTCCTAGGTCCCCTTAATTTCATTATGCATGTCTAAAACTTATCCCGAAGCAATTTGCCCCGAAACCCATGTCAAATGGGACTTAGGGGTCCACTTTAATGCTTAATCATGACTTAAAATCATGCATTGGACTTGGGCTCCCGCACCCTAGTCCAGGCCTATTTTGCTGGGACCTAAATTTAAGTTGTCGGCATAGGACCTTTAAAAAGGTTTCCCTATGTTAGCCTTCGCAATTTGAATTACAAAAGTTAGTGGGAATGCATATATAAACATGTGACTTCATTTTAAGCCTAGGTGGATAATGTGAACTTATGATATTGAGCTAGGGGATTTCAAGGCATTCATTGTGTTGTAGGGCATAATTGTGTTGTTCTTGTGTTTGTTTGTTGCAGATTTGGCTTCATCAATCCATCTCTTCATGGTGTGAAAGATCTTCATCTCTATGAGGGCTTCACCTCCAAGGTGACATCTATTTATGTTTCAATCAATCTATTTCATCATTTGATTTGGCCTATGTCCACCAAGGACACACACACACTCTATCTAACAATGGTGTTGGAAGGCTTGAATGCCATTCCGAGGCTTGACCGAGGCAATCTCCTAAACACCACAACCCCCAAAACCCTCTCTTTGTGATATCAGGTTACAGGTGCAAGAGTTTGTGAAGTGGAGTCACAAAGAAGTAGAGTAGAGGATAGAGATTCAGGATCTGAGAAGAAAGTGCAGGAAATCAATCCTACTAGACTAGGGTGCCTATCCCATAGTCCTCCCGATTGGCATCTCTGGAAACTCTGAAGCAGGTTGTAGTCTTACACACCTCACTATTCTAGATCTATAGAAAAACTTCCTTGTTGGACTTGGGAGCCCACCCCATTTTCCCCAAATTTTCTGCCTCTAAAAATATGAATCTTGGTATGTTTCTAATCTATATTTAGTGCCTACCTGTGCGATCATCTGTCGTATTTTGTTTGTTCGTACCTGATTTCATTACAATTAGGTTTTGAGGCTTAATTAAACTAGGGTTTAAAAAATTGATCAATCTAATATATCTTTCTATATCATTCCTAAGTGACATCAATCTGTAGCTAATTCCTCTCCATCTATAGTGACTCAACTTGATTTTTGTCCTTGAATGTTATTTGTGAAAGGAGGGTTTGATTGAATCTATCTTAACTACTTTTCAACCTATCTTCACTTTCATAAATAACATTTTGGTGAACCCATGTTTTTATTGAGATTGCATCTTTCTAAGTGTCATAATCAATCTTTTCATTCATTTATATCATATTCATCATCATACATTCAAAAATCTTGCATACATTTGAAAAATTTGAAAAAAATAAGCATTCTAGGCTTGCATTAAGACATAGTTTGCATTATTTTACTAACATATAATTGAAAACATTTAATTTTCTGATATTTACATCAGATATGAGATAAATTACCGCATTTCATCATTTCATGATCTTTTACTTTGCATTTGTATAATTCATTTGCTAGGGTTTTGCTTAAAAAGTTGCATTTTTTTCATATGACCTAGTCTTAGCAAAAACTAGGGTTTGCAGACAAAATTTTATTTTCAGATTTTTCTAATCCTTTTCAACATTCATTCAAATCTGATTTTGAAGTGTAGTTTTGGATCATAGTGCATACTTTTGCATCCTAGCTTTGAAACTTTCACCTTTTGCAGTTACACATTGTGTATTTCAACAAGCATAATTACCTTGCTCCTTTGGTTTGTTCAATTGGTTTGTGCATTGAGTGTTGCATGCCTTTGCATGAGTTGTATAACCCACTACCCTAATAGAAACATCCCTCTAAGGAGAAGTCTTATACATATGGGTTCTAGTGCTCCTGATAGCAACGATGTACCAACATCAGAAAATCCATTGAACACTTACTTTACAAAAGGTGAAACACAAACTTTGCAAGATATCATACCTCCTACAACTGTAATGGAAGAGCAAGTGTTTCATGATTTTGAAGATCCAATTGATGTGATAACACATGTGCCTGATGATCAAATCAACAAACTTGATAAGGAACTAGTTGATTTTCAAGAATTTGTGGAAAAAGAAAGGATAGCTGAAGAGGCTGTACCTATCATTCATAGTCTAAGAGAGTTATTAAAACAAGGACTAGACAGTGTTAATACACTACGTGGGTTAGTCCATATAGTGGCTAAAAACATTATGTCAATGACTGACTGCGTGAATACTATTAACAATGTGTCATCACTAAATCATACAAGGTATCGGCACCTATACCAACTACCAGAATATCCACTTTCACATCATCAATCCTCACTAATAATGTACAATCCTGTAGTAATGCTACCACTAGCATGGGACTATCTAATGGCATTAATTCATAGAATTACAAGTCTATGGGATTCAGTTATCAAAATCTAGCACCTAGGGTAACTTTTTACATGAATAATCACTCTCACCCACCTCTCCATTCCACATATTCTCAACCACCTCTCACTTACAATTTTTCTCAACCACCTTTCACTTACAATTATTCTCAACCACCTTTCACTTACAATTATTCTCAACCACCTTTCATCACTAATCATAACCAATCACCTCAAATTTTCATGACCACAGCTTCTAATTTTTCTCAACAACAAACTGCATCACCAAATGATGTCCTCTTAAACCAACTCTTGCAAGGCATGACCTCTTTACAACAAAAGGTGACAAACTTGACTAATTCTTCCCAACCCACTTTACCAACTTATCATGCTCATAGACCTTTATCCTATGCAATCCTAAGAACTCCTATGCCTAAAAATTTTGAGACTCCTCGTTTTGAAAAGGATGGTGGTAAAGGTGATCCTAATACTCATGTGGCAGCATTCATAATAATGTGTAGTGATTTCTTCTTTGAAGAGGACTTGCTAGTGAAACTCTTCCCATGATCTCTCAAAGATACTACTTTGGAATGGTTTTTCTCATTACCTCTGAACTCAATAAACTCTTTCTCACAACTAGTTGATCAAATCTTACAACACTTCCAAGAAAACATTGGACCTACTGTCTCTTTGATTAACTTGGTTCATTGTAAATAAGGTTCGAAAGAGAAGTTGACAGAATTCATCAGTCGATATCAAGGTCTCATATCGCAAATACAATGTCCAATTAAAGACAAATATCTTTAGAAGGTATTCATTACAAATCTACAACCTAACATCCATGATAAAATCCTCTTGATGAAGTATATTTCATTTCAACATTTATGCACAACCCTTCATGATTACCAGCTTTCATCTAGTTAGTATGAGAATCAAAACTCATCGGATCAAGTTGATCAATCCACAGCTAGACCATCTCAAAACAACTTTAAGAGGAACAACAAGAGTTTCATCAAGATCAATGGACAACATTTAAATAATTTTCAATCACAAGTGTCCACTATTAGTAATCCTAAATGAGCACCATTTCAATCCAAACAACATCGAAAGTTTACTTCATTATCTAACTCTCTTCAATCAATTATGAATCAAGCAGTAAGCAACAATCTTTTGAAGCTTCCTCCTATGAAACCATTTGATAGTAACAAGATACAAGGCCCATCATTTGATGCTAATGCCTTTTGTCAATATCACCGCTCAACAAGACATGACACCAAACAATGTATGCATCTTAAACATGAAATTCAAGACCTCATTGATTCTAATATAATACAGGTAACTGGAGTGAATGACAATGGACATAAGTTAGTTGCCCCTCCAAATCAGAGCATAGTGAAAACAATATGGTATAATAAAATACATTAGAGCAGGAAGATGACTATCTTGACTATGATGAAATAGTCATCATGATAGAAGTGGATTCACCTCGCCCATGAGGAAAAGGTATCTATGTTGAAGTTCCTCTATCGTTATCCCTTTAAGAATTGGGAGGTAACCAAGATGCACCAAATACACACTTTGAGAAACCTCGACAGAATAATATTACACAAGAAAAAGTTGTTACGATGGAAAGCATCCCATTCCATCATGAGAGACTCCTTCATCAAGCAAATCAGAACAAGAAATCAAAAGACCAAAAAAGAATAAGGTGACTGTCATCAGCAGGAAATAGCAACGATTCCCCTCTTCATAAGAAATGAAAGACTTTCAACATACAGGACCTAGAGAAACAAGCACTACATGATCATTCTGGAAATAAGAAGCAATCAGGTATGAACTTCTCAAAAAAATTATCACACTTGATAGAACTACTTTCTAAGATGCTCACAAACTTCTGAATTCTACTTAGATAAAATGAAAAGTATATATGTGTGTGTTGTGTTGTGTTCCCCTGTGATGTGTTATGTGTTGTTTAGGTCTCCTAGGATGACCCTTGATACTCTTGTAAGGTCAAGGATATTGGGATACCGCCTCTGTTATGACCTTTCTTCTATTTGTTTCATCATTCTTCTATCCTTCTATTCTCTATTTTATTGTTTTGTGTCATGCCTTAGGAGCATAGTGTTGTGGTTGATGTCTTGGGGGCATCCTCCTACATGGTGCTCCTAAGGCACTTGTTTATCCTCTCTCATTTTATTGTTTACCTACCTCAGTGGTTCTACCTAGTCAGTGGATGACAAAAACAAATATTAATATGGATCGTGCATCCCTTCAGCGAGTAAGCAAAAAATGGACCTAGTCCATATATGAAGATGGGATTGATATATATATATATGATGCTTGACTAGTAGAATCACTCTATGTGATATATCATGTTGTCTTATCTCTTCTAACAAACCTTTGCAATAGAGTTTCTCCATGCACTTTGGATTGTTTTGTATCTCATCTTGTTGTTACACTCAGTCCTGAGATACTTCTAGTATAAGCCCAATGGCTAGACTCGAATCTGAACACGTCAGTGTAGCCTTGGTTTCTTGGATATGATCTAATACATGTATTGTTTTCATGATTTGATATGGTTGTTATCTTAGAATAATATTTTCTAACCATCTTGTTATCTTAGCATATCTTATCAATGTGTTCGTGGGAACATTCAGCGATCGTGGCATATGTCACCTTTGGGGGCATCGGCTTTGTGAGAGCTCTTGTTTCCTTGCATGTTTTCACTCTACCTAAATTTTCTTGATACCAGAAAGTGGTATCAACCACCTTAAGGTGGAGGCATATATAATGGTATCTACTTGATTATTTTGCACTAACAAAGCGTGTTTGGTATACATTGATCTATTGCGTATACCTCTTTTTCACTGTAAGGCATCTCCATGATGCGAGTGGTGTTGTATACATTGAGCACATGCTTCCTTTTCACTGTAAGGTGTCTCCGTGATGTGGGTGGGGTTGCATTTTGAAAGACCTTATGTGGAAGGTGGGATGGTGTATCTCTTGAGATAGTGCACATCCTTTTATACAAAGTACCCATCGCAAGGCGGGGTTGGATCTTGAGCTATTCACCCTTAAGTGTGTCTTTGGTGGTTATGGTAGTGCATCTCAACTGTCAGGTGTGTTTGGCATGTTTTAGATGATGGGACTTAGCAATAAGCTTCTTCCATCGCTTCTGTTTGTCGTGTATAAGACGTATAGTGTGTCTATGGCATACTATATGGTGCTTGTGTATTCCATGTGTTTTCCTTGCATGTTTGTTGTGTCTTCCCCCGAGTGTGGTCTAAAGGCACATGACAATGAGCCCTATCCACATTCGAGTCTTTGTTTTGCATGTTTTCAACAGTCTAAAGGTGTGTGGTGATGAGCCCCCTCCACCCCTTAGTTAGGATTTTATTTCATATATAAAATGTTATATCAATGTATTCATCGTGTATTGCATGATTGCTCTCATGTCTTCATCATGTTTTATGTGCTTCCACCAATGTATTCTTTGTGTCTTGCTTGCTTCTTACTTTCTTCATTGTGTCATGTGTGTCTTCCATGTGTTTTCTAGTGCTTACCTGAGATTGGGGGCTAGAAATAGTTCCTCAATCTTTATGTATGCCTTAGCTTCATGTGCTTGGCATGTTTGATGTGTTTTTCGACCGTACTTTAATGCATGTATGGAATCATAAGATCATACATACATTAAAGTGGGGGCTAAATGTTATGTCGTAAAAAGTTTCCTTATGAATTTTTACCTCCTAGGTTAGCTCCTAGGTCTCCTTAATTTCATTATGCATGTCTAAAACTTATCCCAGAGCAATTTCCCCTGAAACCAATGTCAAATGGGGCTTAGGGGTCCACTTTAATGCTTAATCATGACTTAAAATCATGCCTTGGACTTGGACACCCACACCCTAGTCCAAACCTATTTTGTCGAGACCTAAATTTAAGTTGTCAGCATAAGACCTTTAAAAAGGTTCCCCTATGTTGGCCTTTGCAATTTGAATTATGAAAGTTAGCAGGAATGCATATATAAACATGTTTAGGGCTTCATTTTAAACCTAGATGAATAGTGCAAACTTATGCTATTGAGTTAAGGGATTTCAAGGCATTCATTGTGTTGTAGAGCATAATTGTGTTGTTATTGTGTTTGTTTGTTGCAGATTTGGCTTCATCAATCCATCTCCTCATGGTGTGAAATATCTTAATCTCCATGAGGGATTCACCTCCAAGATGACATCTATCTATGTTTCAATCAATCTATTTCATCATTTGATTTGGCCTTTGTCCACCAAGGACACACACTCTATCTAACAATGGTGTTGGAAGGCTTGAATGCCATTCTAGGGCTTGACCGAGGTAAGCTCCTAAACACCACAACCCCCAAACCCTCTCTTTGTGATTGTAGGTTACAAGTGTAGGAGTTTGTGAAGTGGAGTTGTAGAGAAGTAGAGCAGAGGATAGAGATTTAGGATTTGAGAAGAAAGTGTAGGAAATCAATCCTACTAGACTAGGGCGTCCGCCCCGTAGTCCCCCTGACTGGCATCTCCAGAAACTCTGAAGCAAGTTGCAGTCTTACACACTTCACTATTCCAGATCTATAGAAAAACTGCCCTATTGGACTTGGGAGCCCGTCTTAGTGTCCCTGAAGTTTCTGCCTCTAAAATCTAAATCTTGGTATGTTTCTAATCTATATTTAGCACCTGGCTGTGCAATCATCTATCGTATTATGTTCATCTATACCTAATTTCATTACAATTAGGGTTTGAGGCTTAATTAAACTAGGGTTTAACAAATTCATCATTCTAATCTATCTTTCCATATAATTCCTAAGTGACATCAACCTATAGCTAAGTCCTCTCCATTTGTAGTGACTCAGCTCAATTATTGTCCTTGAATGTTATTTGTGAAAGGAGGGTTTTATTGAATCTATCTTAACTACTTTTCAACCTATCTTCATTTTCACATATAACAATTTATAACATGATATAAATATTTAATGACAATATTGATAAAGATATTTCATTATCCATGTTGGAAAACATGTCAAATTCAACATATCATGAATCAAAGTAAATTATCTCATCAAATTCATCCACTAAACACAACTTGTTTATCATAATTCAAAATGCATAATCAAGCATCTAACTAATAATTAGTTTTAAAATAATATAATTTATTTGTCCAAAAATGGGGTGTGGCATCTCCTCCCCCTTAAAATATCATCGTCCTCAATGACTTAGTTCAAAATAGTTTAAACAAAGATCAATAGTTTTCACAAATAACAACTAATTAAACAAATGAGGAAATTTTTTATGGAACTCTTCATATCTTCCCAAGTGACACTCTCCTTAGCATATTGGTCCCACTGGACCTTGCATTGAGTGACCTCTCTATTCCTCAAGTGGAGCTTGTGAATATAGAGCAATTTGAGAGGCTCGATCGTGACCACTCCTGAATCCAAAACCTGAAGAGCATTCCAATAAAAAATATGATTAAATCTAGACATATACTTTTTCAAATAAGACACATGAAAAAAATTATGCATCCAAGCAAGAGCAGGTGGTAGAGAAATTATGTAAGCAAATAGGTTGATTACTTCAAGGATCTCAAAAGTACCCACATATCTAGGTGCTAGTTTGGCTAATTTACCAAACTTAATTGAACTCTTATGTGGTTTAACTCTTAGTAGCACTTTATCACCAACAAAGAACTATCACATAATTCACTTGGAATAAGCATAACTCTTCTATCTATCATTTGCTTCTATTAATCTTTTCCTGATTAGTTTGACTTGTTCCTCCATTTCTCTAAGCATTTATGGTCCAATCTGATACTCTAATTTGTCCCAACTTATAGGAGTCCTGCATTTTCTTCCATACAATACTTCTAAAGGAGCCATTTTGATAGTAGAATGATAGGATCTGTTAGGTCTCAAAAATGCAGGTCGTTAACCCTAAGAGGGTGTCAGGCTCTCTTGACGTTTTTAGCTAACAGACATGGGGTAGATATGGCTAAACCCCCTTCGCTTCAGGCTCTGCCAGACCTAGGCGGGTAAACCTCTAATTAATAAAGCAGATAAAGAAATGATCACTACTTTAATCTAACTATTTATAATGGCACAAATTATAAAACAGATAAACAGACAACAAGTTAATTCTAAATAATCTAGATTGTAATGCTAAAACAATAATGCAACCTAACTAAGTAAATCTAAAATGAATTTGTATAAGTGATAATGAAAATACTAGACCAGTGCCTTATTTAATATAGAGTTAGTATGATCATGAAATAAATGATTGTTTGTTTGGTAAAAACTCGAACTATCTGGTATGAAAGAATAGGTATGTAACTTACAACCCTGCAAGGAAATAGTTAGTATTCCATACTTACATATATCCAATTGACAAAATATTACCTGCATTCATCTAAAAGGATTTAATCCTTGCTTGAAGGAACCTATTAGAATAATACTGCAATTGTAACAGATTTATCAAAAACTGGAGACAGATTACAAACCCTAACTATATGACTCTTCTTATAGATCCATGACAATGTCTTCACAGTTACTATGATAGATTTAAAGGATTTAATTCTGAAAGTAGAAACTAGTTAATCTTATCACACTATAACAGCAAATGTGTATAGACAACTTGAAGATATACTTGATAACTCAAATTGAATAACAGAGAAAACTTTGAAAGGAGACAGTCATATAATTGAACAAATTAAACAGATAGTTGATACCGAAATCTGCAGTCACTGCTTCATGCTTACAGACTTAACTTCATTAGAGAATGCTTGCACATGGTCTACTAGAAATAAAATATATTAAAAGTGAACTAGCATTGCCGTTCAAATCTAATCTATAGTATCCCCTATTCTACTCTGTAATCTCTCCCCTAGTCTATCCTATATTATGTATATCCTCTCCTGGTCTTGGTCATCTCTTATAAAGAGAGGCATACAAGCTTCAGACCAGTTACAATAGTTGTGACGGTTGATAACTGAAATTAGTATTTGTTCTAATAAAATAGATTCAGGAGATTTAATTCTTGCCACTAATCATCAAATGGATAACCATTTCAGGATCGAACAAAATCTTTAGTTGTAATTCTGCTTAATATCCTTCGAGGGTTTTATTATTCCTAAAAAGACCAGATAAAACACAAATTAGTCTCTGATCAAATGATCAAAACAAATTTATTTAAACATATATATTTATTCAAATAATTACTTCCCTTATTGACAATTTATGAGTTGCTTAAGATCCTTTTGCGGGTGTTTATACAACTTGATCACCGTTGTGTATATCCTGTAAAAAAACAAATATTTTGACTGTCAGAAAGATATCTTAACTATTCTAATTTTAATGTCATTTTAGGGATTCCTTCGTCAACGTAACCTCGCAGTCGGGTTGATCCAAAAACTTCCCACCTTTTCGCTTTCTATACATCCTTGTATCTTTCGCTTGTATATCGCTCTTGTATATCTTTTTGTATGAGCGCATATACAAACGACCCATACAAACCTTCCCTTTCGATGCTTTCAATTTATTTGTACATTGGATATGCTCATTGCAAACATACAATCACTAAAATATACAAGGAGTTTTTAATATTTAACTTTTCCTTCACATCCGGTTCTTGTATATCCTTTTGTATCTATCACTTGTATCTTTAAGAATGTATGTTCGAAACATACAAGGCACTGAATATACAAGCACTTAACTCTTTTAAATAACCTTTTGGTTCCTCCACTTGTATGTAATGCATTGTATATCAGCAATGTATGTCGGATAGATACAAAGCGTAAACATACAATGGATTTTCCCTATTTCACAAACTTTTCGGGTCCGGCTTGCATAAAATGCAATGTATATTCCAATATACATTGAGTAGTGATGCATCGTTTATATCATTTTTTAATCTTCCCTGAAATCTGCATTGTATGTCCAGCAATGTATGTACCGATACATACAATATGTGAAATATACAACGACTTATCATTATTTCACAATCATTTCGGTTCCGGCATTGCATATAACGCATTGTATATCGGCAATGTAAGTCAGACATATAAAACGAATGTTTCAAATTTAATAAACCTTTCGAGTCCGGCTTGTATATGCATCCTCCAATATACATAAAATCTAGATGCATTTCTTTAACCTGATTTAATTCTCGCCTAAGTTCCGTGTTGTATATTACTGTGTATCGGCATGAGTTTTATATTATTTCACCAAATGTACATTGCATATATATACCACAATAGCATATCGAGAACGTATCTTTTAGAGTGTATGTCGGGAATGTATCTTTTGCCAAGTGCAAAGGGTGATTGGTAGAAACGGTAAAGATAACCGGTGATACTGAGTCATGTCTTGTATATACTGCAATGTATGTATACCGTAACATACATACAAAACATGCAAAGACTTAACACTAATTCATAATTGTTTCGGTGCATATCGTGTTGTATGTTGCGTTTGGCCAAACATACAAACATAACATACAAGCAACGGACCCAACATAAAATATATTTCAACTTTTAACCTCATCAGGTCCACCTTGTATGTAACAATAAAATGTTAAACAAATGCATACAAATAAACAATGCATCAATCCGATGACTCCTTTATGCAACCATATCACGACCTGATATACAAGGGACTTTGCATGTGCATCATACAATGAAACAACATGCAAACTGCTTTGTATATGAGAGACTTTGTATATACAAACATTCAAACCCATACCACAATACATTTTACTAAAAACACACATACCTTGCAAAATACAAGAAATTTTAAGATGGTTCAAAAAGCAACCCCTATTCATTTTCGACAAGGAATTCACCCATATTCAGCTCTGGTATTTAATGTCATTTTTCCTTTATTTTCAACAAGGTTTGTAACTTTTCACTTCCGTGTTTTTGATTCATGAGCACTTCAACCATGTTATCTTAAATATTTATGAATCAGAATAGATGAAATCCGAAGATTTCTATCAACTCAATCGTTAATCTCTGCTTGAAAACAACTGTGGATCTTTCCATATATGCTCAAATACTGAAAGCTTTGGATGATTGAAAATTAATATTTGCCAAAAAGTAACTTGGGAATTTCAGTCCCAACAGTGGCTCTTTCTAGGGATGTATGCCCCTTGTGGGCATAGCAAGATCTCATATTTCTGGAGGAGCAGACCAATGCCTTCTTCATTTGACAATGGGTGAACTATGATGGGTGGTGGAGATCCTGGGTTATTTCTTTATGAAAATCTTTTATTTCTTGTTAAGAGATATCTTTAATCAAGTTATTTGACTCTCCTAAACTACTGTGCATGGAAAAGACCATTTAGAGAGTTTAATCAGAATTGTCCATGCACTGGCAATTCTTTTTCTCTCGGGTTCCTTTTAAGAGAAAAAATGTTTCAAAAACTACCCATGTACTGGCAATTCTTGCTCCTCACCAGATATGTTCTGTACATGATATGAATCCTCCCTTCCTTACCATTGATGACAAAAGGTCCAATCCATAGGGCATCAAATTTTCCATGCTTCCCTTTTTCTTGATTTCTGGCATTCCAAATAAGCACTATGTCACCTACCTCAAATTTTCTGACTTTAGCATTTTTATCATATAGGTATTTCATTTGCATCTGCATTTTTTTATTTTGTTGCATTGCCTGTTCCCTTATTTCGTCCAATTCCATTAACTATTCTAACCTCTCCTCCATCGGTTCTGGGACATCCCAATCCTCTTGGAGGATAAACTTACATACTGGCAACAGGTTGTGTATTGGGAGTCTGGCATGAGCTCCATATACTAGTTCAAATGGTGATTTGCCAATTGCTTTCTTTACTATGATCCTGTCAGCCCATAATGCCAATCTTAACTTAGAGTCCTAGGCTTTCTTGTTGTTATCCATCATTCTTTTTATAATCTTCAGGATACTCTTATTGCTAGACTCAGCCTGCGCATTACCTTGTGGGTGGTAGGGAGAAGAATATGAGATCGTAATGCCATAAGATTTACAAAAAAATTTAAACTCATCCGATCTAAAACACATTCCATTGTCAGTTATAAGCCTCAAAGGTACACCAAATCTAGTTAAAATGTTTTCCAATAGGAAATTGATCACAACCTTGTTGGTTGCTTGTTTGGTGGGCATTGCTTCTACCCATTTCGTGAAATAGTCAGTGGCAACTAATATCCATCTGTGGCCGCCACTTGATTTTTCCATAATTTCTCCTATAAAGTCAACCCCCCATTGGTGAAATGGGGCATCAACTTGCATAGGTCTCAGGGGTAATGAACCTTGATATTTTAACTTTCCTGAGAATCTTTGGCAGGCCTCACACTTCCTGGTAAAACTATAGGCATCATTGAAAACCTTGGGCCAATAGTATCCATCCCTTAATATCTTGTGTGTTGTGGTTTTAGCTGAGAAATGGCCACCACAGACTCCTTGATGCATCTCTTGTAAGGCAGATTTTGCTTGTTCTTCATCTAGACAAAATAGTAAGATACCATCATTATTTTTCCAAAAAAGATCTCCTTCTATAAGCACATATTTAGAAGCATGTAATTTTAGAGTCCTTTTCTTATTATCATCAAATCCGTTAGGGCATTTCATGTGCTTGAGGTAATACACTATGTCAGTATACCAAGGAGTTTTCTCACTACTTGTTATCATTTCCTCCTCATTTTCAATATTACATACTTGGGCAGCTTCAAGATTTGTTTGTCATTAATTTTTCTAGCCCTTGTCCCCTTACCAGTTTTGTGATTTGAATTTCTATATCAAATTCTTGGATTCGGTTTATCCACCTACATCTCTTCCCAGTTACCTCATTCTACATAAACACATCTTTGACTGCTGCATTCGAGACATAAGCTATCACCTTAGCCCCAACCAAGTAAGGTCTAAATGCCTTGGTAGCTTTCACCAATGCATAAGCTTGTTTTTCTATGATATCATAGTTAAGTTCTGCATGTTGGAGTGATTTACTGAAAAAAGAAACAGGCTGCTCATAACCCTCATTATTTTTTTTGTAACATAACTGCTGCTACTGTATGAAAAGATGCAAAGGAAAAGATCTGGAAAGGTTTACTAAAATTGGGAGACTTTAGCACTAGAGCTTCTTTAATTTCTCTTTTTATGGATGCAAAAGCTTCTATGCATTCATCTGTCCAATTGACCTTTGCATTTTTCTTCAACATTCTAGATATAGGGTTAATTATTTCTACAAAGTTTGGTATAAATCTTCTCACAAAGTTTATTTGTCCAAAGAATGATTGTATGGCCTTGACTGTCTTTGGGATAGGAACTTTGTCTATTGCCTCTACTCTCTTGGGATCAATCCTAACTCCATCTTTGGATACTATATGCCCAAGCAATTTCCCTTCTGTAACTGCAAATTTACATTTCTTGGGGTTCAAGGAAAAACCATACTCTAATGCTCTGATAAATATCTTCTTAAGGTGATTTACATGGTCATCCTAGTATACAGCCATGATTTCATTTATTAAACCTGCAAAAGCAATGTCCATTGCCCTTTGGAATGTGGCTCCAGCATTTGTAAGGCCAAACGACATTCTCACATATACATTAGTTCCCCATGGGGTGGTAAAGGTTGTTTTGTATTGCTCAGATTCTTTAACCTTTACTTGGTTGTATCCGAAGAACCCATCCATCATGGATAATAACTCACAATTGGGAACTCTCTGCAGTAAAGCTTCCATGTTAGGTAATGGATAATTATCTTTGAGGGAGGATACATTTAAGTTTCTAAAGTCAACACAAAGTCTAATATCCCCATTCTTCTTCTTAACATGCATTAAATTTGAGACCCAGGATGAATGCCTAATAGGTTTAATTATGCCAACTTCTCTGCGTTTTATAAGTTCCTTGTGCATTTTAGGTTCTAACACAGGGTTGATGGGTCTTTGCTTTTGTCTATAGGGCTTAGCATTAGATTTAAGTGGAATTTCGTGTTGGAACAAATCTTCCCTATATGCTTTAAGATCATCATGAGACCAGGCAAACACATGTTTATATTTTCTCAATAATGTGATTAACATGCTTCTGATTGCAGGGGTTATTTTCTTTCCAATGTAGACCTTTTTAGGTGATAATTCAGTTCCCAAATTTATTTCTTCCACATCATCCTCCTTTATTGTTACTTCTTTGGTAATGGATCGATCATTTGCATCAAAAACTCTTTCTAATGCTACTAAGCCCTTTGGAATTTTATTGGTTTTAAGTTGGACAATTTCTTTCCCAAATAAAGTCTCTTTGCCATCAATCTTCTCAACAAAAGCATTAAGATCATTCTCTTGATTCTCATACTGATCTATACAATGAAAAAATTTGAGTAAATCAGCATCACTATCAAAAACCTACCAGTTATATATGTTGTCTAGGATAGTTGGTCTTGTTTTGAGCTCAACTTCTAAAATACCTGTCAAGGTAATGTCATCCCTTTTCAAAGCTATGTTTGCAAGGAAGTCAGCCATTATATTTTTTGACCTATCTATCCAACTTATTGAAAAAGCATCAAACAATTCTATATCATCCAGAACTGCATTTCTGTATTGTTTGAGTCTTTTTTTTTTGAAGAATATTTACCTTTGACTTGTGAAATAATCAATTCAAAATCTCCATACACTGTTAACAATTTGATTTTGTGTTTTCTAGCAATGTTTAGCCCAATTAAGAGTGCTTCATATTCAGCTATGTTATTTGTGCACTCAAAATTTAGAGAAAAGGAATATTTGAATGTTTTTCCTGACGGTGATATAAACAACACCCCGGCTCCATTTCCTGCCTTACTACATGCGCCATCGAAATACATGGTCCATACTTCATTTTCATCAATTTTGGCTTCATAGTAAATTGGGTCTGTATTATGCAATTTAGACTGTTCTTCCACCCTGAATGTACTGAAGTCTGTGTCACAGAATGTCACAACTCAATTTTTGCATTCTAATTTGAAAATTAAAAAAATACAAATAATATGGACACCATTAAAAAATTGAGGATAAGATTATTTTAATTGAGGATAAGATTATCATTAAAATAACAAGAGTGGATGAAGCATTATCATTAAACAAAGAAGGTGGATGAAGCATTATCATTAAACAAAGAAGGTGGAGGATGCATTATCATTAAACAAAGAAGGTGGAGGATGCATTATCATTAAACAAAGAAAATGGAAGATGCATTATCATTAAACAATGAGAGTGGAGGATGCATTACCATTAAACAAAGAGAGTGGAGGATCATGGACTTTTCTATAAAATGCCTTGAATTATGAGGAAGAAACACACTCATCTCTGGTTTGAAGGGCTAGAGTAAACTGTAAGAGTTCTCCTCTCCTCTATTTTGCTTTCTTTCTATTGAAAATTTATTTGGGTTTTTGGATGAAGTTTTATTTTGCTAGTATGTTTCAAACTATGTATAAGCTTTGAGGAATGATAACTATTTTTTTTCTTTTAAAATTATCTTTACACCTGACTTTGTATTTGTTTGAATACACACACATGGAGGTATCTAAAACTTCCATATTGGCGTGGGTTAAAGGTCGTAGAATTTGGCTTTAAATCTGCCAATTGAATTTACTTGAATACACACACATATATGCTGTGATGGATGTTCATAACTTGTTCCACGTTTTGCATTTCTATCTACCAAAGCATTCCAACCATAATATTTGATAAAAATTCCCCTTACCTTATGCTTTGTTGGATGTCCATACTTTGTCTAAAAGGCCCATTGTGGAACACAGAGCAATCTACGCAACTATCAAGAATATTGTTTAAACTTGAAGAAGCTAGCGAAGGTTGAGAAGTATGGATTACATTCGCCTATGCATTTGCTTAAAAGTTTCTAAGGCCTCTTCAACAAAACCATTTAGAATGCCCTGCTGTCATGGAAATCCCTAAGATCACATTTCTTTGATTCATTTTGTCAAACATTTGGCATGCCTTGTCTACACTTCCATAATTTGGATACATGTTAATCAAAACTATGACATCTAACAAAATCGCCCTTTCCATTATGCGTTCCAAAGCTCTGACACTGGCACTAGAGGACGCTGGCAGAGGTTGTGGAATTATGTCAATATCCTGTTCTAAAGCTCCCACGCTGGCACTGGAGGATGCTGGCAGAGGTTGTGATATTTCGATCTACAGCTAATGATTGCATTTGCCTGAAAGTTTCTAAAGCCCTTTCAACGACTCCATTTTGTGCATATCCTGAAATCGTTGCATTCCACAAGATGACATTTTGTCAAACAGTTCACATACCTTGTCGATTCTTCCACGTTTTGTATATATTTCTTTGAGGGATTCTATCAAACAGTGGACGTGCCTTGTCTGTGTTTTCTTCATTTTGCACATATGTCTGCCAGAGTATTTTCAATTATAATATCTAACAAATTTTCCCCTTCTGCTATGCTATGATAAAAGCCCATACCCTGTTCCTAAGCTCCCATTTTTGCGCACAGGTAGGGAAGACATTGGCAAAGGTTTAGTATTTGGCTTTATGCCTACCATTGCATATGCTTGATGGTTTTGTCTAGTCAGGAAAAACCCATTATCTTGCTATCATGACATTCCATGAAATCACATTTCATCTTAACATTTTGACAAATTAATCTGTTTGATGTTCTTTATTTGGCGTATCAGCAACAAAACATGCCTATTATTTGGGGGTATCCACAAAAAGTCATGCCCAAAAACATTTTTAATGGCAGAGACTAGAACTACACAACTAATGACGACCTGAAAAAGTGAATAACAAAAGCCTTACATTAGAAGTTTTAAGCATGTATATATGAAGGCAAGTGGCATAATTTTTGTTAAATGATTTCATTTCTGGGCTAAACGTTTTTAAGTTGGTCCACGTAAACTGGTAAGTGATTAAGCCATTTACAGTGGCCCTTATCAGATGGTAATGCAAAGTCATAAAATAACCTATTTTGTGTAACCTTAATGCAAAGTCATAAAATAACCTATTTTGTGATTGATTCATAAGACCTTAATTATTATTTGATTTAGGACGAGTCAGGTCCTTACACAGAAACAAATCATTTGATTTGGATTAATTTTCTCTATAATGTCTTCATACCTTGGCTCCCTATAGAGTTTAATTGCTTGTGTTCCCAATGGGATAGTAGCATAAGATAAATCTAATTGCACACTTCCTTCTACCATGGCAGTCCATTGTCTAGATAACAACATTCCATAGTTAGGTGGGATATCTACCACAGTGATGTCAATTTTATAGGAGGCTTCAAGATGAGATGCTAATTTTATCTCAACATCTTTCATGATTCCAACAACAGGGACAGATCTGTTATCCATTGCATAACATTTGTCAAATGTAGTATCTACCCACATTCCTAACTTTTTCATAACAGCCATGGGCATTATGTTTACTACTGCTCCTAAATCAAGCATGCAATTCCTGACTAATTTGTTGTTTATCAGCAAGGTAATATAGAATGAATCTACTTGAGATGGATTTTTCATTAATGTTTCACCCAGGTATACCTTAGGTATTTTGATATATTCTTGTTGCGTATTTATTTTAGAACTATGTTGTTTGGGTCCTCTGTTTGATACATTTGATATCATCTTCACCACTATATTTTTCCACCTTCATCATTTCTAAAAGTGGCACAGATACTTTCATTTGAGAAATAGCTTGAGCAATATCAAATGAGGGATTTATGTTTAGTTCCGACCTGTCAACTTTTGTTTGCCCCTTTTCCTCAATTTTTGTGCCATCCTTCTTTTTGTTCAATGTGTCAATAGGAGGTGTATCATGAGGTGTTTTCTCAGCTTTACTTTTATCATTTTTACTGGAAGTCTGATTTCTTATAAATATACTTTTGGGAGTACCTTGTTCAGCATTGATTGTTCTATTTCTCAGGTTGTAACTACTCTTGGCTTGTGCTACCGCATCCATTGTTAAAACTTTTCTCTCTTCCTCAGAAGGTTTTCACCAATTGTGACTTTGTACTACGTTGAGGTCATATCCACAATTTCTTAAATCTTCTTCATGGTCAGAAAATACTTCTTGTTCTCCTATGTTCACATTATATTTTTGTGCTCCTACATCATATTCATACCCTGCTTCCTCGCCGAACAAATAATCTTCCTCAACAGTGAAAGGTGTGATACCCAACATATTTATAGTGTGATGATCCATCTTAGGGTTATAAGATGTCTCATCTTTTTGTATTGATTGCGCTACCACACAATAATTAGGAGAGTGTGGTAAATTACAGGGCATACACCATGGACTGTTTTCTATCATATGGACTCCATTTTTCTTCAAAGGGTCAGTAGTGTCTTTTCCATAGTTATGTCCCCTGTTAGTATCCATGGGCTTTCTATCTTTCCAGTTCGTATGGTATGGCATATCATGGAGTCTTGGCCTTTCATTCTTATGTGAGTATTCTTGCTTGTTTGCAGGAGGATTAGGATTTTGAGGAACTCTTATATTATCTCTTTTTTCGATCATCCCAGCAGCCTTTTTATTGTTTTCAATAGTGAGAGCCATTTTTTGTGCTTCTGCCAAAGTTCTAGGACTTTTTCGCCTGATTTTATAACCTGTCTTTGGGTCAAATGCTTTCAAGTATATGCTAAAAGCTGCTTGGTTGTTCAATTTGGATTCTTGTGGAACCTTGTTATACAGTTTAGTAAATCTCAAATTAAAATCATACACCTGTTCGTTTTGATACTTTTGAATAGTTATTAGTTCATGAAGAGCAAATTCTGGGGCACATTGATTTCTGAATTGTTTTGAAAATTGATCATGGAAGTCTCTCAAGGAATATATTGAAGCATCTGGTAAGCTGTTTACCCAATCTCTTGCTTCATTAGTAAGAGATATCATAAACAGTTTCATTTTTATATCCTCATATTCGTTACCAATGTCCTGTATAAAAGCATTGAATCATTTGATATGTTCTTCAACAATCAATTCACTGCTTCCTGTAAACTTAGGCACATTGTTCCTCCAACTATTATCCATGGGATAAGGATATAGCTAATATCCGGTCAAATCAAATTGTCTAGCCATACTCGTAGGATTAGGAAGTGGTATAGTTGGGTATGGCGGATAATATTGGTATCCAAATGGAGGCTGTGGATACATATTGGGTTGGGCATATTGCCGATGATACATATTCTGTTGTGGGGGAGGTTGTTGATATTGGTTGTTAAGTCTATGCCTTGGTGGTGGATGTTGTTGGTGAACATTCCCAGTATTTGCAGGTGGAGGTCCTTGCATTTGACTATTTTGCAGAGGAGGATTATTGTATGTATGGTGGGGTGCCATGTTTACATTTTGATGGTGAGGTGGAATATGGTGATGACCAAGTGGTGGATAAGGATTAGCTATATGCTGAGATGAGTTGTGTGCATTAGATGGTTTTGGATTTTGTGGTGGAATATTTTGTTGGGCATGGCTAACATGTGGCATTGCTGAAGTATGTGAACTACTTGCATTTTGATGTAATCCTATTTGACTGCTCATTTGGACATGTCCACCCTGCCTATGGGGAGGCACATACTTTGAACTAGTTATCTTAGTTCTAGACCTTATTTGTTGTAGTTTTTGTTTCATCCTTTCTTTTTCTTCTTCTAATTTAGCCCACTCAAGCTCTTCCTATAATTTAAGTAACTCTTACTGCATCTGATCCTTAGTTCTCATGTCTTCTGGCTAACTATTAAGGATTTGTGTGGATGTTACCTGATCTATGCATTCATCTTGCTCTTTTTCACCCTGTTGCAGTGACGCTCATGTTCTATTTGATTTTGGTCTATCTCTTTCTCAATCTGAGCCTGATGTTCAAGCTGTTCCTGAAGGGAAGGTCTGTACTGGGCAAGGACATCATCAGATCTGTTATGATCAGATTGAGTATATTAATTCTTGGATTGGAATTCATTTGATTCATGCAAGGGAGTGAAGCTATTATGAGTTGTTATTAGTTGTTCAGAGGTATTCTCTAGAGAAATTTGGTTATTAGTACTACGAGACTGACTTGATATCCCAATCTTCTTAGTAGGAGCCCTCAAAGGTGGGGATGATTGTAGTTTTTTACCATCAGCTTTAGATCTCCTACCAACAATTTGAGTTTTGAGTAGAGTCGCCACCTCTATTTAGAGGACTAGTCAATCTTCTGGTTTTTTCTTTCCACCAACAGAGTTATGCCTTTTAATTCTCTGACTCTAATAAGATGGTCTACCACAAGGTTTCTCTATGTATTCCCCAGTAGAGTCACCAATTCTGTTAGGTCTCAAAAACACAGGTTGTTAACCCTAAGAAGGTGCCAGGCTCTCTTGACGTTTTTGGCTAACTGACACGGGGTAGATATGGCTAAACCCCCTTTGCTTTAGGCTCTACCAGACCTAGGCGGGTAAACCTCTAATTAATAAAGTAGATAAATAAATGATCACTACTTTAATCTAACTATTTATAATGGCACAAATTATAAAATAGATAAACATACAGCAAGTTAATTCTAAATAATCTAGATTGTAATGCTAAAACAATAATGCAACCTAACTAAGTAAATCTAAAATGAATTTGTGTAAGTGATAATGAAAATACTAGACTAGTGCCTTATTTAATATAGATTCAATATGATCATGAAATAAATGACTGTTTATTTGGTAAAAACTCAAACTATCTGGCATGAAAGAATAGGTATGTAACTTGTACAACCCTGCAAGGAAATAGTTAGTATTCCATACTTACATATATCCAATTGACAAAATATTACCTACATTCATCTAAAAGGATTTAATCCTTGCTTGAAGGAACCTATTAGAATAATACTGCAATTGTAATAGATTTCTCAAAAACTAGAGACAGATTACAAACCCTAACTATATGACTCTTCTTATAGATCCATGACAATGTCTTCACATATACTATGATAGATTTAAAGGATTTAATTCTGAAAGAAGAAACTAGTTAATCTTATCACACTATAACAACAAATGTGTATAGACAACTTGAAGATATACTTGATAACTCAAATTGAATAACAGAGAAAACTTTGAAAGGAGACAGTCATATAATTGAATAAATTAAACAGATAGTTGATACCGAAATCTGCAGTCACTGCTTCATGCTTACAGACTTAACTTCATCAGAGAATGCTTGCACATGGTCTACCAAAAATAAAATATATTAAAAGTGAACTAGCATTGCTGTTCAAATCTAATCTATAGTATCCCCTGTTCTACTCTGTAATCTCTCCCCTATTCTATCCTATATTATGTATATCCTCTCCTGGTCTTGGTCATCTCTTATAAATAGAGGCATACAAGCTTTAGACCAGTTACAATAGTTGTGACGGTTGATAACTGAAATTAGTATTTGTTCTAATAAAACAAATTCAAGAGATTTAATTCTCGCCACTAATCATCAAATGGATAACCATTTCACGGTCAAACAAAATCTTTAGTTATAATTCTGCTTAATATCCTTCGAGGGTTTTATTATTCCTAAAAAGACCAGATAAAACACAAATTAGTCTCTGATCAAATGATCAAAAAAAATTTATTTAAACATATATATTTACTCAAATAATTACTTCCCTTATCGACAATTTATCAGTTGCTTAAGATCCTTTTGCAGGTGTTTATACAACTTGATCGCCGCTGTGTATATCCTGCAAAAAAACAAATATTTTGACTGTCAGAAAGATATCTTAACTATTCTGATTTTAATGTCATTTTAGGGTTTCCTTCATTAGCATAACCTCGCAGTCGGGTTGATCCAAAAACTTCCCACCTTTTCACTTTCCGTACATCCTTGTATCTTTCGCTTGTATATCGCTTTTGTATATCTTTTTGTATGAGTGCATATACAAACGACCCATACAAACCTTCCCTTTCGATGCTTTCAATTTCTTTGTACATTGGATATGCTCATTGCAAACATACAATCACTAAAATATAAAAGGAGTTTTTAATATTTAACTTTTCCTTCGCATCTGGTTCTTGTATATCCTTTTGTATCTATCGCTTGTATCTTTAAGAATGTATGTTTGAAACATACAAGGCACTGAATATACAAGCACTTAACTCTTTTAAATAACCTTTCGGTTCCACCACTTGTATGTAATGCATTGTATATCGGCAATGTATATCGGATAGATACAAAGTGTAAACATACAACGGATTTTCCCTATTTCACAAACTTTTCGGGTCTGGCTTGCATAAAATGCAATGTATATTCCAATATACATTGAGTAGTGATGCATCATTTATATCATTTTTTAATCTTCCCTAAAATCTGCATTATATGTCCGGCAATGTATGTACCGATACATACAATACGTGAAATATACAACGACTTATCGTTATTTCACAATCATTTCGGTTCTGGCATTGCATATAACGCATTGTATATCGGCAATGTAAGTCAAACATATACAACGAATGTTTCAAATTTAATAAACCTTTCGATTCTAGCTTGTATATGCATCCTCTGATATACATAAAATCTTGATGCATTTCTTTAACCTGATTTAATTCTCGCCTGAGTTTCGCGTTGTATATTACTGTGTATCGGCATGAGTTTTATATTATTTCACCAAATGTACATTGCATATATATACCACAATAGCATATCGAGAACGTATCTTTTAGAGTGTATGTCAGGAATGTATCTTTTGCCAAGTGCAAAGGGTGACTGGTAGAAATGGTAAAGATAGTCGGTGATACCGAGTCATGTCTTGTATATATCGCAATGTATGTATACTGTAACATACATACAAAACATGCAAAGACTTAATGCTAATTCATAATTGTTTCGGTGCATATCATGTTGTATGTTGCGTTCGGCCAAACATACAAACATAACATACAAGCAACGGACCGGACAGAAAATACATTTCAACTTTTAACCTCATCAGGTCCACCTTGTATGTAACAATAAAATGTTAAACAAATGCATACAAATAAATAATGCATCAATCCGATGACTCCTTTATGCGACCATATCACGACCTGATATACAAGGGACTTTGCATATGCATCATACAATGAAACAACATGCAAACCGCTTTGTATATGAGAGACTTTATATATACAAACATTTAAACCCATACCACAATGTATTTTACTAAAAACACACATAACTTGCAAAATAAAGGAAATTTTAAGATGGTTCAAAAAGCAACTCCTATTCATTTTTGACAAGGAATTCACCCATATTCAGCTCTGGTATTTAATGTCATTTTTCCTTTATTTTCAACAAGGTTTGTAGCTTTTCACTTCCTTGTTTTTGGTTCATGAGCACTTCAACCATGTTATATTAAATCTTTATGAATCAGAATAGATCAAATCTGAATATTTCTATCAACTCAATCGTTAATCTATGCTTGAAAACAACTGTGGATCTTTCCATATATGCTCACATACTAAAATATCTGGATGATTGAAACTTAATATTTGCCAAAAAGTAACTTGGGAATTTCAGTCCCAACAGGATCTATTATAAGTAAATTCAACTAATGGAAGCTACTCCTCCCATTTATATTTTTGATCCATCTAATACATCCTCAATAGATCTTCCAAGACTTGGTTAACTCTTTCAGTTTAACCATCTATCTCTAGATGGGAGGGTATACTAATGTTCAAATTAGTTCCTACCATTGAAAATAAGGTTTTCCAAATCTTCAAAGTCATCTGTGCATCTCTATCTAAGATTATTTTATCACGAACTCCATGTAATCTAATCTTCTTTCTAGAATTGGTGCACCATCAATAAGGTTTCCTAGGATGAAATGAGCTACTTTGGTTAGCTTATGCACTACTAAAATTATTGCATCATGGTGATCTCTTGACATTGGTAAGCCTTGGACAAATTCCATGCTAATAACCTACCACTTCCATTTTGGTACCTCATGAGGGTACAATAATCCTTCTGGATGTTGGTACTCAACCTTAATTCACAGGCACTCTAAACATCTTGCTACAAAACTTGTAGCATCTTGCTTCATACTTCTCCAGAAGTATAGTGGTTTCAAATTTGCCAATAACTTTTTTACTCCAGGATGTCCTGAGTAAGGTGCATAATGTGCTTTCTTCAATACAAGTTCTCCTAACCCGCCTTGCTTTGGAATAAACATTCTACCTTTAAACCTCATTAATCCATATGATTCAAATTCATACCCTTCGTACCTAGTATCTTGAGGGTTTTTAGACAAGGAATTTCTAACTTGCTCATAGAATTCATCCCCTAAAGAATTCTTCTTTACTTGCTCTTGAAAGGTTGAATGAATGGTGGCCATTGCCACAATATACCTTCTTCAACTGAGAGTGTTGGCTACTCAATTCTCTTTTCCTTTATGAACCTTATATCAAAATCATAATCTGATAATACCTCCAACCACTGTCTTTGTCATGCATTGAGGTTTGGTTAAGTAAAGATGTACTTAATTCCTTGATTATTCAACTTGAGTTCAAAGTGTTTACCCATTAAATAATGTCTCCACACTTGTAAGGCATGCATAATTGCAACTAATTCTAAATCATGTGGAGCATAATTTAACCTGTATGGCCACAATTTTCTAGACTCTATGCTACAACTTGTGCTTGCATGAGAAAACCACCTAGTCCTTCACCTGATGCATCTGTTATGACTACAAAATAACCTTATGGATCTGGAACTCTAAGAATTGGGGTGGAAGTCAGTTTTTCCTAGAGAATACAATAATCTTCCTACCACTTTTCCATCCAATCAAACCTTATTCCTTTCCTCTTGAGTGTTATAATAGGATTTGCAATCTTAGGAAAGTTAAGAACAAACTTTCTATAATATCCAACTAATCCCATAAAATAGCACACCTTGGGCACATTTTGGGTGCTAGTCAGTCCATGCCTGATTTGATCTTTGAAGGATCTACAATAGTCCCCTTAGCTGAAATAATATGTCCCAAATATTGTACCTCTTTTTGGAAGAAAGTACACTTTGACAATTTGCCATATAATTTATTCTCTCTCAAACATTGCAGAACAATTCTTAAATGGCAAGTGTAGCAACCTACAAATCAAAAAATATATGAATCCAAAAAAATAGTACTTGATGTAGAAAGGAAGAACAAAATTTATTTTGTGTTTGTTTCTTTACCGAAGTAACTTAGGTGATAAGATTTTACAATTAACAATTTTTTATTTTTTTAATATAATCATGATAGTTTTAAGCCTCACATAATCTTGTACCTAAGTACTGGAAACATCCTTCATTTCCCAGATTGCCTACATACCCTGTATCCATGGGATCAAGGTGTACAAGGATTTTTTATTGAGCAATATGTAGTTCTAGTTGTTCTATGTTTATGTAAGTATTTTGAGTGGGTAGGCAACCCTTTCTAGGGTGTAGTTTTCATAGACAGTTCTTCGTTGGCTGCCACCCACTCAGGTGAAATAGGGACGAAACTAAATAAAAGTAAAGAAAACACCTAAAATGGGTGTTTGATGTTTAATTTTTGTTTATATGATAAGGTTTACCTCATATTTGCATGTCCAAGAAGGAGTTCTTGTTTGCTTGGACTTAATGGTTTGGTTTGAAAGAACTATTGCCAAGATCCTTGAAGGTGAGGCAAAAGTATACGTCAGGAAATCTTCTTGATCTTATTGTTCTAAAATATTTTTTTTAATCCCAAAAATGTAGTTACCAAGGTTAATATATGTCTCTTCAATTACCAAGGATATAAATACTACCCATAATAATGATCTCCTAGAAATTTCCCTATTTACTAAAATTTAACTATGATAGAATAGAACTAGAATTTCAGACATCATTTCCATAGGTGCTAATACAATTATATCCCATCAATAATCCCAAGATTTAATCTTTTTGCATATGCAAACCCAAATTTGACCAACTATCAAGAAGCATTGGAAGACATGATTTAGCATTATGTGATTGATGGAATCTACTAATAACTTGTTAGAGATATATTGGTGTGTTTCATCTAGTTATGACAATACCACTACAATGTATTATTCATCCAACAGTATAAACCACAACACTATCTATCAAATTCTAAAAAAGCTATTAGTGACAATGCCTTAATTAAACTAACATTAATGTACTAGAAGATGTATAATCATAATTATAACACGCAATGCTACCTAATCAACTTCACTATCCCCCATTTTTCCTTTACAAGAAAGATGTTTCTAAATGTGATAAAACTACAAGGTGGTTCTACATTCTTTTAATCAAGTGATGGGAGATATTTTCTCAATCAGATTAATTTGATTAATCTTGTTATCTCAGTATCCAAGGGAGATTACCTGCCCCTCAGACTTAATATCACAATGTCCCTTATTACTCCCTAGCGATTTATAGGGATGATGCCACAAACGCCATTATTGTAGCTATGTTAGGCAAAAGGTGTAGTAGTTCAAACACGATGACATTACCTATAAACATGAACTAGAGGTGCCATGAAAATTGAACATTGCGATTTGGGTTTTTGTTTTTCTCTTGATTTAGTTGTTCAATTATCTAAACAAGAAAGAAAATCTAAAAGATTAAAATCACTATTGAGAAACTTAAGTAAATCATTGAGATCAAAATAATTATCAAGTTAAACCATTCCATCGATTGTTTGTATACCATTTACACAATTGAAGAAGGAATAGCTTTATTGTTCACATCTAGTTACTACTAAGTATTTGAAACCCATTTGCAAGGAAATTAACAAAGTTATTTACATTTAATTAATTTACATAAGAAAGGATTCCCATAAATAATTTTTATAATTGAATTAAATAATTATATTCTAAAGATAAAAGTTAAATTACTAATTGAACTTAATAGTTGTAGATTGAATTTACTATATTCATTAGAATGAGTTCCTTCTATAGGTGGCTTTGTTGTATCTACATGTTTATATCTATCTATCTTAACTTTGTTTGTAATCAATTCGATTCTAACGTGTCAAATTCATCCCTAATGACTTTCCAAAACCCCATCATCAAATTTATGATAGATTGATGGATTGCATGAACCCTAACAGTTTTAGCCAATTAATACAATTCAAACGATTATTTGATAACCCTAATTAATAAAAAAGGTACATTAATTACTATAATTCAACTAACTTATTTTAAAATTTCTCATTAATCGAACCATTCAAATTTTACTAAACTATTTGATTAGCCATTTTGTATATTACTCACTTAATTAAAGTAACTATCTAATTGTTTAAACAACTCACTAAGTAAGCAATTAAGATTTTTTTAAAATTATTTGAACAATTTAGAATCTGACTATCATTTTAGAAGTAACTATTTAAATATATATCCTACAATTTAGGAATAGCCAACTAATTATGATTAGAATTGTGAATTAATCCATTAATGAGTTATATATTTTTTTTAAATTGACTATTGTAATATGATTTACTTACCAATTGAAGTACTTCATCTATTGTTAGCAATTCATAAACTAATTAATACAATTCAATTTAAACAAGTGCCACATAGTGGCCAGTACCTACCTTGTAGTGTTGTAATTATAGTATTTTTTTAGTTGTAATTTTTTTGTTGATTAGATATTGGTTGTATAGACAAATTGCATTCCAATAATTGAAAAATTAATTTGTGAAGAGTGTTTATAGCCGCAACAATCCCTCACAAATTCCCATTTTTGCTTCAAATATTGTAGGATTTGAATTTACACTTAGATTTTTACTATTCAAAAGAGTGCAGTTACATGTCCATCACTTCTAAATTCGCTACAGAATCTCAAGAATAATGTGTACGTATAAACAACAATATTAAAAAAAACTCATGTTACCTCCCGTAATGACTATAGAAATAATGAGATAACATATATCGAAGAGGGAAGAGCATTCCGAAGAGAGTAATATTATGATCCCTTGGATAGACCGATGAAAAAAGTCATGATTAATATTATCAAAGTAAATACGAGATAAAGAAATAGTTTAATATTGCCGATAGCCATATAAAGCCACATCAAAGAGAGGTTAACAAATCGAAGGGAGACAATTATAAGCCCCTTCGAAGTCCTGAGAATGGGAGTACAACATTAATATAGCATCAAGGGGGAGTGTGGATATCGGTAGGACAATAATGGAACTCTCCTCAATAGCTTCGATGACAATTAAAAGGGGACTTCATCAATATTAACTCTTATCGAAGTAAGAATGAAATATGGGGAGTATAATTTATGAAACACGGCAAACGATAATTTTGAAGGAACTCTTAGATATCGAAGTGAGACAGTTTGGAGTGTCTTCGATGACTCTGAAAAGAAATTAAAAGCATAGTATTGAAATGGAAATGGAAGGATGATGAAGATATCGATGAGAGCCAAGTTAAAATATGTTCAATATAATGAAAAGTAGTGTCCGTCTCGTTGATATGACAGCTACATTTTCGAAGAGATAGTTGACATTAATACTAGTTATGGTGACAAGAAAGGTGGCAGGAATGACATTTATGAATCAAGGGCCGAATGTTGTAAACCTAATTGCATCGATATTTGAAAAGTAAAATTATGAAGTCTATATAGAGGGCGAAATAAGAGGGCGAAATAGGAGGACATGAAATTGCTTTATAGTGGAGGATTCTGGAAATAGGGCTCTTGATTCAAGTAAGTATTCAAAAACCAGCTGAAATTTATCTGAAATATTTGCATTGTCAAAAGGTTAGGGTTTTAAATGAATGGAGAATATTACATCAGAAACAACAAAACCTAAGAGACAAAAAATAGAGTCCAGACCATTGAACCAAGATCTGATTGACCAATGTCCTGGCTCTGGACCAAGATCCCGAAGAAGTGTGTAATTAAACCCCTCAGTTGAAAAATTAGAAGATAAACAGAGTAAAGTGGATGATATATGGACACTGAAAAGGTGATATGACATGTTTATGTACCACTATAAGAAAATGTATAGGCATAAACTAGTATGTAATCCTTGGAGATTGAATCTAGGAAAACTAGTGGTGTCGAATGTATTTGTGAATGTGGAGCTGATGAGGGTACTATCTAAGATGTATGACCCAAAAACATTTACAATTTCCCTTCCAGATGGGTCATCTTTCATCTATATTACCAAGAATTATGTCTCTATGGTTCTCTAGTTGGACATGAGCATGTCAACGACACTCAGAATTAAAGACCTTTTGGATGAATATCATAGTATGGAGACTAGTTATAAAAGGTGGAAATTGCCTTTACATAGACCTCAGGATGAACAAAATCAGCTTAAAATATTTTCTATAGATGAACCCCTCCATTTTCTGTAGAATCATTCGAAGAATATTTCCAGTACACGTATTAATCAGTTGGGCAAGTATTAGGAGTGGATGTTCCTGCCCTCATGTTGATAGCCCCAATGGTCTTAGCAGTAGACATATAGAACATGAATGCTAGGCCATTTAATTATGTAGAATATTTGGCAAAGGTATTGAATAGAGAACTTGCTTCCCTAAAAAATAATAATCAAATTGCAAATTTCAAGCATTATTTGTTGTTAATGCACCTCGTTTTATATGAAGGACAGTCTATGGGATTGTGGAGTAACAATTTAAGGATTAAAGATATAGATGATGATGGCAACATAAGGCCAATACAAATGTGGAAGTCAATTTGGGATAGCAAATGTATAAAATCACATTACTTGTATTTCAAAGAATACTTGGTGAAACCTATGTACCTATTGCTTGGTCATTGTTGTAAATATAATTTGTCACCTGAAATACAATGGTTTCTTCGTCCCAAGGACAAAGATCATAAAAGAAAGGTAGATCACAATTGGGAAGATTGGTATGCATATGAGGACTGCACCATGATTAGGATGTGTTGGTTTTTCCCAGACTGGATGCTTATTCCTAGATTTCCCTACAAGGTAGACATCAATGATCAACAGGATCTCTTGGCCAGAGGCCAACAGTATAGGAGATAGACTCTATTTTTATCTCCTCTTCTTCTTCAGGCTCTGCAAAACCTAGGGGGGTATTCCCTACTCAACATCCATGAGAATATGCATACAAAGGCTGGGATGCTGACATGAAGCAGATAAGTCCTCCTGTAAGTAGACCAAAACTGCAAGATAAGAGCAAAGGGGCTAGCTTTGGGCCTATTTTCAGTTGTAGACAGAGGACTTGGGGTCCTAAAACTAATTCTACTGTCCTAATGGTTGTTTTGGAGTTTGATTTTGATTTTGTGTTTGGATGTAGAGTTGGACCTGGTGTATAACCTCAACACAGATCTAGATTGGTGCCTATCCAGGGCTTGGAGTCATAGACATACACATATAAATGTTTAGCATAAACATATTAAAACTAGATTTCAAGGGGATTTGTGTGATATCTGCCTTACAGATACATCCCAGAACAGAGTATCAAGTTATCTCTACTTATGATATCCTTACTGCAATATACTTTCCTCAATACTTAACCTGGAAACAGTTTAATCTATCCCTTGAACAGAAGTTAAGAGATCAAGCATTCAATATAGTAAACCTATATCCTAGAACCCAAGACACCCCTTAGATATCCAGATTCAAAAGGAAAGCATATTCAATACAGGAGACAGATAACAAGACACATGCAGTATAGCATTATTCATCTAAAACAACAATGAAACCAGTAAGTCTATGCACAAAACATAAGACATGAGACTCATAAACTCACAAAATCTACTACACAGAGCAACCAAAACCAGATGTATTTCATTACAGAGCCAAAATGTCTAGTTTTCAACAACCTTTTATTGAGTAGCATCATCTGCTCTTTATAGCAAAACTATGTACCGAAAGAATTAATTACAAGGGAGGCCCAAAAATCCCGCCAGATACACAGTATCAGAAAAATGGCACTCAAAATCATAAATGCAACAGGGGACAAATCATGGAGAAGCTAGAGAAGGACGAGGAGCAGGTGAGAATCAGGATCTGCACCGCCGCCCAGGGACATGCATCCTCAATTCAGGTGGTTGAGCCTGTCAACTCGACCCATGCCTTCCTACATAATGTGCCATTAAAGTTTCAGCTACCCACAGCCTCTGGAAATGCAGCCGCAGCAAGTTTCTGAAGATTTCCTGCCCAAACACGGCCGCAGATGCGAAGAAACCCATCATTGCATCAAAATTGAAAGATAGCCATTGATCAAAAACCCTTCGCTAACATCAATGGCCCCAAAAACTGCTGAAAAGTTGCCCACTAGCCAGATCATGCCACGTAGACACTTAAAGTTTCCAACACTACGTCATTTCACTTACCTTCCCCGCCAAGAGTTAATAGCTGGAACCCCACGCGGAAGCCACCACGTGGCAAGCTCTGCGGCACCCCTGGAATGCTAGAGACCCTTCCGAGACACACCCGCGGAAGCCGCCACATGGCGCCTTCCGCGGCCACTTCTTGAAACTCAAAGAAACTTCCTTGAAACACTCAAAAACTTTAAGGCCCCTCCTGAGACTTATGCGAAAGGTGACATTTGTCATCACCCGCAACACTTGAGACACTCACTGGGACCCACCTTTGTCAATATTTGGGACCAAAGGAAAAAGAGAGGCATGCGGAAGCAGACACATGGTAGGTTCTGCGGCCATTATAAGATACACATGGCGCCTTCTGTGCTCACAATGAAACAAGCTGACCTTGCCTCCGCAAGTGACACGTGGCACTATCCGCGGCAACTTAGAAACTTTCAGAAACATCAACGGAGAGTGACACGTGGCGCCCTCTGCGAAAATCTTGAGAAACGTAAAGGGTCCTTCGGAAGCTTGGCGGCGAATGACACTTGGCACCGTCTGCAGGGCCACTGAGCTGCTTTACTGGGACCTACCACCACTTCGTTACACTCAGAAACAAAATAGAAACAATCTCAGAAGCTGACACTTGTCAGCTTCCGTAGCAACAACAAGGGACATGTGGCACCACTTGCCCCTGCTTAGAAACTTCTTGGGAGTGTCTTGGCTAATGACACTTGGAGTCTTCCGCAGGGAGGAACTTCAAACATAATAGAAACATTTAAAGAGTCTTTGAAACTTGGCAGAAACTATGAAACTTTTAGGGTCACTCGGGTGCCTCCACGTGGTGCCTCCTGCGCACACATAGAAACTTAAAAGAAACTTCATTGAAACTTTGGCGGAACTCTGTCGAAAGCTGACATGTGGTGCCATCCGCAGCAAGTAACTTAGAAACAAAAGAGAAATAGCCTCTGCAACGTGGCATACTCCGCGTTAGAGCTACATTCAAAATAAAAGCGTGGCAATAAACTGGGTCTCGACACTTGGCAGACCCATGGCACTGGCAATATGAGACCCTCTCGGCTACTGATAGAAACATTTAGAAACTGGAAACAGTGACCCGATATGCATTCAAAAATGCATCTGACCCATTTTTTATCAATTTCAAGGGACCGAGGGGAGATTTCACAAGTTTGCCAACACACATTTCACCTTTGCATACACAGAATTTAACAATTTTCTCAAATGCGACAGGAAAAACAATTAAACACTGCATGCGGGCCGGGGAACAATTTAAACCAAGGCACTAAGGATCAGAAGGAAAACACACAGGAACCTGCAAATTGGAAGTTAAAACCCTAACCCTAGGTGAACACCACCAGTGGCTCCGATTGGGGACGTGCAGACGTAAGATTGTAGCAAGAACCAGACCTCTGGGCAGACCAAACAAAACACAAAAAAGCACCAACTGTATAAGATATTTACAATATATACATATTTTTACAAATGTGCATAGAGGAAAACCACTTATGCAAAATAAAATTTGAGGAATTGACCATGCACAAGCAATTCTAGCATCTCACCATCTAGGGCCTGGAGGATATAAGAATCCTCCCCACGAGTATGGTCAACCTGGTATGGGCCCATCCATAAGGGCTCAAATTTACCGTGCTTGCCCTTATCTTGGTTTCTTGCATTCCATACAAGGACCAAATCATCTTTCTGAAACTTTCTTTCTGTAGCTCTCTTATCAAACAGATATTTCACCTTTTGCTGTCTCTTGATGTTTGTCTTCTGTGCTTCCCTTCTCATCTCATCTAGTGCAACTAGCTGATTGATTCTCTCAGTTATTGGATCTCCGATCTCCTCCATGTTTTCTTGTATGAATTTGTAAACTGGCAAAAATTTGTTTACAGGTAACTTTGCCACTACACCATATACTAGCTCAAAAGGAGATCTTCCAGTTGCTTTCTTGACTATCACTCTATCAGCCCACAATGCCATTTTCAGCTTTGAATCCCAAGCCTTTTTGTTTTTACCTACCATTCTCTTTACAATTTTCATGAGGCTTTTGTTGCTTGACTTAGCTTGACCATTTCCATGTGGGTGATACGGTGATGCATGTAACAAATTAATTCCATAATTACTGCAAAAATCAGTAAATTCACCAGACCTGAAGCACATAGCATTATCTGTGACTAATTTTAACGGTACTCCAAACCTGATAATAATATTCTCTAGAATGAAATCCATCACCACCTTGCTAGTAGCTCTTTTGGTTGGGATGGCCTCGATCCATTTGGTGAAATAATCAGTAGCAACAAGAATCTAGCTGTGTCCTCCACTTGATTTCTCTGAGATTTCCCCTATGAAATCAATCCCCCACTGCTGAAATGGAGCTTCTACAGTCACAGTCTTAAGGGGCAATGCACCTCCATATTTTAGCTTTCCTAAAAACCTTTGGCAAGGATCACACTTCCTTATCATTCTATGTGCATCTGAGAAAAGAGTTGGCCACCAGTAGCCAGCTCTGAGAATTTTGTGGGCTGTTGTATGGGCAACATAGTGTCCACCACATACTCCATTGTGCATGTCATTTAGAATGTTCCTGGCCTGATTTTCATCCACACATCTAAGTAATACACCATCATGATTTCTCTAATATAGCTCTCCTTGAACAATGATGTATTTAATAGCTTGCAGCTTCAAAGTTCTCTTCTGGATATCACTGAGATGGGAAGGACAGTTCAAATTTTGCAAATAATATACTATGTCCTTATACCACTCAGATTCTGACACATTTACAACTTCATTATGCACTTGATTCACTTGGCATGCCTCTAGGTTTGACTGTGTCATTAGCTTTGCTAATCTTTGTCCTTTTACCAATTTTGTGATCTATATCTCTATGTTGAACTCCTGCAACTTATTTATCCATCCGCATCTCCTTCCAGTTACCTCCTGCTAAGTGAAGATATCTTTTATCGCTGCATGAGGTACATATGCAATTATTCGTGAGCCTACCAAATATGGCCTAAAGCTCTTGACTGCTCTAACTAGTGCATATGCCTGTTTCTCCATAATGTCATACTTTAATTCAGCAGCCTGCAATGACCTACTAAAGAAAGCAATGGGCTGCTCAAACCCTTCCTCATTTTTTTGCAATAAGCATGCAACAATAGTATGGAAAGAGGCAAATGAGAATAACTGAAATGGCTTAGAAAAATCAAGAGACTTTAGCACAGGAGCCATCTTTATAGCCTCTTTTATGTTTTGGAATGATTCAGTCGCTTCATCCTCCCATTTGACAGTTGCACCTTTCTTCAACATCTTGGAAATTTCTTTTGTGGTCTCTACAAAGTTAGGAACAAATCTCCTAACAAAGTTAATTTGTCCAAAGAAGGATTGCACACCTTTTATTGTTTTAGGGATCTAAATTTTGTCAATTGCAACCACCCTTTCAGGATCAATCCTAACTCCATCCTTGGAAACAATGTGTCCAAGCAATTTTCCTTCCACAACCCCGAAAGCACATTTCTTTGGGTTAAGTGAGATACCATATTCTAATGCTCTAATAAAAATCTATTCCAAATGCATACAATGTTGTTCTTCTTTCTTTGAAAAGGCAGTCAATTCATCTTGATAAACAACCAAGATTGAGTCAATAAATCCTGCAAAAGCAACATCCATTGCCCTTTGAAATGTAGCACCTACATTTGTTAGTCCAAATGGCATCCTTACATATACATAGGTTCCCCATGGAGTAGTGAAAGCAGTTTTAAATTGTTCTGATTCTTTTACTTTCACTTGATTGTACCCTAAAAAACCATCCATCATAGATAAAAGTTCACAACCAGTCACTCTTTGCAACATGGCCTCCATATTTGGCAATGGATAGTTATCCTTCAAAGAAAATACATTTAGGTTTCTAAAGTCCACACACAACCTTATATCACCATTCTTTTTTTTGACTGGGACAAGGTTAGACACCCAGGTTGAATGTCTGATGGGCATGATTATTCTAGCCTCGCTAAGCTTCTTGAGTTCTTCTTGCATTTTTGGAGCCAAAGTAGGATTAATAGGCCTTTGCTTCTGTCTAAATGGCTTAGCTCCAGGCTTCAATGGGATCTCATGCTGGAATAAATCCTCTTTATAGGCCTTTAGGTCCTCATATGACCAAGCAAAAATATGCTTATACTTTTTCAGTAATGCAATCAACATACTTCTGATATGTGGTTTGAGTTGTTTGCCAATGTATACCCTTTTGGGAGCATGAGATGTTCCTAAGTTTATCTCCTCCAAATCATTCTTGTTTGTTGGAGATGCTTTTGTAACAAATTGGTCCCTATTGTCAAAAGCTCTCTCTAAAGCTACCAGCCCTCTAGGGATTTTGTTAGTCTTCAGCTGAATTACTTCCTTCCCTAAAAGGGTTTCTTTTCCATCTACAACTTCCACAAAGTTCTAAAAATCCATTTCTTGGTTCTCATATTCATCAATACAATGCAGAAATCTCAGTAAATCCTTATCATCATCAAACACTTGCCAGCTGCATACATTATCTGGCACTGCAGGCCTAAGCTTGACTTCAACATTTGTAACATCTGACAAAGTTATATCATCTGGCCTTATGGCTACATTGGCTAGAAAATCTGCTCTAACATTTTTTGATCTTTCTATCCAATTTATTGAAAAGGCATCAAACAATTCAATTGTATCCCAAACAGCATGCTTATATTGTTTCAACCTTTTATTTTTTGATGCATATTTATCTCTAATTTGGGACACAATAAGCTCTGAATCACCAAACACTTTGAGCATCTTAATTCCATGCTTCAAAGCAACATTTAACCCTAATAACAGAGCCTCATACTCTGCAATATTATTTGTACAGGCAAACCTCAACAAGAAAGAAAATTGGAGAAGCTTACCAGTTGGAGACAAAAAAACAATTCCAGCACCAGAGCCTTCTTTTGAACAAGCTCCATCAAAATACATGGTCCAAAGACCTTGCTGGCCCAACTCTTGAATGCAATTTTTTTCTCTTTTATCTTGTCTATCATCTGAGACAACTCTAAAATTTTCACAGTCAGTGTCCACAAAACATATATGCTCCTCTGATTCTTGATCCTCCACTGTCTCTGATGATCTCTCTTCTCTGATCAGTTTGACATCCTTGCCACTCATTGGGATCATGGCATATGACAAATCCAGTTGCATACTTCCACCAATCAGTGCTTCCCATCTTCTTGACAGCAACATGCCATACTGTGGCTTGATATCAACAACCGTTATGTTTATTTTGTAGATCTTTTCAGGATATGCTGCCAATCTAAAATCAACATCCTTCATGATTCCAATGACAGGTACCTCTCTAGCATCCATTGCATAGCATTTTCCACATGCCTTGTCTATTTTTAATCCTACCTGTTGCATAATGGCTAGAGGCATGATGTTTGTTGATGCTCCTGAGTCAAGCATACAATTTCTAATTACTTTTCCATTTATAACCAAGGATACATAAAATGGCTCCACTTGTGAAGGGCATTTTGTCATGGTCATCCCTAGATATACCTCAGGAATCTCATCCTCTTCAATACACATAGCTTGTTTCTTATCCTGAGTCTCAATATTCTGCTTGGCTTGACATGGTACACCTGAAATCAAGGATACAGTCTTATTTCTGAATTCTTCAACTTTCATCAGCTCCATTAATGGAACAGAGACTTTTATTTGAGACAAGACCTGAGTGATGTCAAATGGAGCATAATTTTAAATAACAGTTGTAGCCTGATCCACAGTTTTACCTCTATCCTGATATGATCCAGCTTTAGTTTTTATGGCTCTCGAACTGTCATCCTTGTTCTAAAAATTGTTGTTTTGATCCTCAACCTGGGGAACTCTATTTTCTGGTCCTTGAGGATCATAACCTATTTTCTGCTTAAAATTTTTCCTATTATTGTTCCATTGCTTCTTTTGTGTCTCAATTCCTTTATGACTGTGTACAGGCTAATTTGCAGAAATGCCTTCTGGCTGATGTGGGCTGCTTACTTGAGCTTTACCTCTTAGGTTGTAGTTGCTTTTGACTTGAGCAATTGCTGCAGCTGTGAAGGCCCTAATTTCTTCATCAGAAGGCCTCCTCAAGTTATTCAGAAAACTGTGTGAATCCTGAGCATAGGCATAGTTGTCTTCATCATCTTCATCATATGGGAACTGTTGGCAACCCTGAGTTTCATCATTTGCATTTGCATCAGCATCATGAAAAGAGTATTCTCTATTTGTAGACAACATGTTGACATTATCATCTTCCATACAATGAGGCTCATTGCACTCATCACAGGCCATGGCATTGTTATATAGAGACTGAGCAATCATACATTGTGACTGTGAATGAGGCATTTGGCATATTATACACCATGGAGTATCATTAACAATATTAACAGCCTTCTTCAAAGGATCAGGAGTTTCCTTGGTATGTTGAGCTCTTTGATTTGTGTTGTTATGTGGCAATACAGGCCTACCATTATGCCAATTGGTATTGTATGGCATATCATGCAATGATGGTCTATTTTCCTATCTTTGGTAAGCTTGCCTATCAGGACCTATTCCTTTTTCACTCCTAGTTAGCCTATAGCTTAGATCCTTTACAACATTTGCTAATTTGTCTATTTTATCTTCAGGGGCAGATGTACTACCTTGAGTGTTTTGAGGTTTGTTTGGATTCTGCAGAATTTTCACATCATCCCTTCTGTTTGTTTTACTAGATGCCTTCCTGTTATTCTCAATATTTATTGCTATCTTGAAAGCATCCCTAAGAGTAGTAGGACCCTTATCTCTTAAACCATATGCTGTTTTGGCATCAAAAGCATTAATATATAATATTATGCACATTGGTTCATTTGGCCTCATGTGATGTGGCAATTTGTTCAACACTTTAGTAAATCTTGCATTAAAATCTGTAACCTGCTCATTTGACCCTTTAGTGATACTAGTGAACTCATTTACAAAAAAGCTAGGGTTAGTTTTGTCACCATATTGTTCCTTAAACATCCTTTTGAAATCATCCCATGATGAAATGCTTCTGTCAGGTAGACCTTTATAACATTCCTTCGCTTCATCAACTAAGGATTGCATAAATGATTTCATGAAAACATCCTCATGCTCAACCTCAAAGTTGTCCATGGTATTCTGAAAAGCTTTTAAATGGTCTTCTCCTGAGACAGTATTGTTTCCTGAAAATTTAGGCACTTGTAGCCTCACATGTTTGTCAACAGGGTTTGGATAACCAGGAATGCCATCAAAAACAAGTTGTCTGAATCTATCCAACTGCATTGGGTGCCTTTCAAACTGATTAGCATTTGCATTTCTATTTACATTTTGATATCTCACATTATTTAATGGAGCTCTGATGTTATTTGCATTGTGTCTTTGATCATTTTGCTGATGATACTGTACCTCATTTCTTTGTTGATTTCTCTGTGTATTTGCATTTTGGAGGGTAGGAATTGAATCATTTTGAGAAACTCTCAAAGCTTGCACTTTCTGTCTCATATCATCTCTGATTTTTACTGCTTACAAATATTCTAACTCAGCCCTTAAGCTCTTAATTTCATCAGCTAGTTCTTCCTCTCTAGGCATAGAAGAGGATGGTTTTATCATATTCTGATCATCATTATCATCATCCCTTAAGGATTCAGCCTCTTCAAATTTGTCAGGAGAATCATGAAAAGGACGTTCTTGAAACACCTCTGACCTTATTCTCAAACCATTACCTTGCTGTCTTTCATACACACTTTGGATTTCAGCCTCAGTGTTTGAAAAATAAGGTATTGTCTTCTCTGAGGATCGTGGATTATCTTGAATAAAATCATTTTTCTTGGGGCTAGGAGAACCATCTTGACTGGCTCAAACAGTCCCCTTTTTTCTATACATCATTTTTATGCGTAACTCTTCAAATAGAGTATTATGCTGGGATCTTCTCCCTTGCATACAAATTTTTACTTTACCGGTTGGGAGATTGGTTTAGAGTCACCACCTATTGCTAGGAACTGTTTTCTTTTAAAAAATCAGGGTTCTTTCACAAGTTCCCCAGTAGAGTCACCAATTTCTGTTGGTTTTTTCCCAGACTGGATGCTTATTCCCAGATTTCCCTACAAGGTAGCCATCAATGATCAACAGGATCTCTCAGCCAGGGGCCAACAGTATAGGAGATAGACTCTATTTTTATCTCCTCTTCTTCTTCAGGGTCTGCAAAACCTAGGGGGGTATTCCCTACTCAACATCCATGAGAATATGCATACAAAGGCTGGGATGCTAACATGAAACAGATAAGTCCTCCTGTAAGTAGACCAAAACTGCAAGATAAGAGCAAAGGGGCTAGCTTTGGGCCTATTTTCAGTTGTAGACAGAGGACTTGGGGTCCTAAAACTAATTCTACTATCCTAATGGTTGTTTTGGAGTTTGATTTTGATTTTGTGTTTGGATGCAGAGCTGGACCTGGTGTATAACCTCAACACAGAGCTAGATTGGTGCCTATCCAGGGCTTGGAGTCATAGACATACACATGTGAATGTTCAGCATAAACATATTAAAACTAGATTTCAAGGGGATTTGTGTGATATCGCCTTACAGATACATCCCAGAACAGAGTATCAAGTTATCTATACTTATGATATCCTTACTACAATATACTTTCCTCAATACTTAACCTAAAAATAGTTTAATCTATCCCTTGAACAGAAGTTAAGAGATCAAGCATTCAATATAGTAAACCTATATCCTAGAACCCAAGACACCCCTTAGATATCCAGATTCAAAAGGAAAGCATATTCAATACAGGAGACAGATAACAAGACACATGCAGTATAGCATTATTCATCTAAAACAACAATGAAACCAGTAAGTCTATGCACAAAACATAAGACATGAGACTCATAAACTCACAAAATCCACTGCACAGAGCAACCAAAACCAGATGTATTTCATTACAGAGCCAAAATGTCCAGTTTTCAACAACCTTTTAGTGAGTAGCATCATCTGCTCTTTATAGCAAAACTATGTACCGAAAGAATTAATTACAAGGGAGGCCCAAAAATCCCACTAGATACACAATATTAGAAAAATGGCGCTCAAAATCATAAATGCAACAGGGGACAAATCATGGAGAAGCCAGAGAAGGATGAGGAGCAGGTGAGAATCAGGATCTGCACCGCCGCCCAGCGACATGCATCATCAATTCAGGTGGTTGAGCCTGTCAACTTGACCCATGCCTTCCTGCATAATGTGCCATTAAAGTTTCAGCTACCCACAGCCTCTAGAAATGCAGTAGCAGCAAGTTTCTGAAGATTTCCCGCCCAAACGACTGAAGATGTGAAGAAACCCATCGTTGCATCAAAATTGAAATATAGTCGTTGATAAAAAACCCTTCGCTAACATCAACGGCCCCAAAAACTGCTGAAAAGTTGCCCACCAGCCAAATCGTGCCACGTAGACACTTAAAGTTTCCAACGCTGGGTCGTTTCACTTACCTTCCCCGCTGAGAGTTAACAGCCGAAACCCTACGTGGAAGCCACCATGTGGCAAGCTCCGCGGCACCCCTGGAATGCTAGAGACCCTTCCGAGACACACCCGCAGAAGCCGCCACGTGGCGCCTTCCGCAGCCACTTCTTGAAACTCAAAGAAACTTCCTCGAAACACTCAGAAACTTTAAGGCCCCTCCTGAGACTTATGCGGAAGGTGACATTTGTCATCACCCACAACACTTGAGACACTCACTGGGACCCACCTCTGTTAATATTTGGTGCCAAAGGAAAAAGAGAGAGACACGCGGAAGCAGACACATGGTAGGTTCCACGGCCATTATAAGATACACATGGCGCCTTCCGCGCTCACAATGAAACAAGCTGACCCTGCCTCCACAAGTGACACGTGGCGCTATCCGCAACTTAGAAACTTTTAGAAACATCAACGGAGAGTGACACATGGCACCCTCCACGAAAATCTTGAGAAATGTAAAGGGTCCTTCGGAAGCTTGGTGGCGAATGACACTTTGCATTGTCCGCGGGGCCACTGAGCTGCTTTATTGGGACCCACCACCACTTCGCTACACTCAGAAACAAAATAGAAATAATCTCAGAAGCTGACACTTGTCGGCTTCTGCAGCAACAACAAGGGACATGTGGCACCACTTGCCCCTGCTTAGAAACTTCTTGGGAGTGTCTCAGCTGACGACACGTGGAGTCTTCCACGGGGAGGAACTTGAAACATAATAGAAACATTTAAAGAGTCTTTGAAACTTGGCAGAAACTGTGAAACCTTTAGGGTCGCTCAGGTGCCTCCACGTGGTGCCTCCCGCGCACACATAGAAACTTAAAAGAAACTTCATTGAAACTTTGGCAGAACTTTGTCGAAAGCTGACATGTGGCGCCATCCGCAGCAAGTAACTTAGAAACAAAAGAGAAACAGCCTCTGCAACGTGGCATACTCCGCGTTAGAGCTACATTCAAAAATAAAAGCGCGGCAATAAACTGGGGCTCGACACTTGGCAGACCCGCGGCACTGGCAATATGAGACCCTCTCGGCTACTGATAGAAACATTTAGAAACTGGAAATAGTGACCTGATATGCATTCAAAAATGCATCTGACCCATTTTTTGTCAATTTTGAGGGACCGAGGGGAGATTTCACAAGTTTGCCAACACACATTTCACCTTTGCATACACAGAATTTAACAATTTTCTCAAATGCAACAGGAAAAACAATTAAATAGTGCATGCGGGCCGGGGAACAATTTAAACCAAGGCACTAAGGGTCAGAAGGATAACACATAGGAACCTACAAATTGGAAGTCAAAACCCTAACCCTAGGTGAACACCACCAGGATGTATGGTTTTGAAGTAGCCCAATTCCTTCTCCCAAAGATAGTCCCTGACAGAGTTGCTTATCTAGAAATAGTGAGGCAATTGGCATATTTAGATTTCATGCATCTTAAGCGTCATAACAAGCAATCCCTCATGCCTGGGACTCTATGTTTTATTGATTTTATTGTTATTTCTAATAAGGGGTATGATGCTATTGAGAGAAAGTTGGAGTACTACAACTTGCCAAAAGGAAGTGAAAGAAAAGCATTCAATCTTGAGCATTATATCAATGATGTTAAAATAATACAAAAGCTAAAAGGCTATCAACATGAATTCTTTATCAATGATGAGTTAATCAGAAATGTTGATGAACCCAATGCAGCAAAAAGGATAAGTGTATATAACAGAATAATTATGGCAAAGGCATGGAGGAGGAATAAAAACCCATTGTATAGAGAAGCTTTTAATGAAATAAAGGATCCTCTTGAAAGAATTGATCAGTTGATCTCACATGAGGATGAGTTGACTAGAGTGGTGCCTACCTCAGCCTTTGAGGTAAGAAGAGATGTTCATTTAAAAAGGGGTGTGACCAGAATGTAAGCTGAAAGCATAATTCCACTCTGTCATTTATCTCCACAACCTAGTCCAGATATCAGTTTTTCTACTGACACTCATATGATAGGTGAAGTAAATGTTGAGGAGGAAATTGAAAGTGTACAGATTAGTAAGCCTATTATTAGACAATATGAGCCATTGAAAGAGAGAAATGTTGTTGTATTTGAAGCATCAGATCAAGTATGTGATGATGTCAGGCATTGTGCAAGTGAGGAGTTTATTTCAGATGATAGTTTCATTCAAACTCCATAATTCAAATTATTTGTTTATGAATATTAGGGAAAATTGGTAAGAGAAAAAATAAAAGAAATTACACCAGAAATGGAAGTTGATTCCTTGAAAGAGTTGCAGAAAGAGGTTGATAAATAAATAGAGAACATGACTCCTGAAAAGGGGTGAGAATTGTTAAAAGAGGCCAAGGTTATGCTTCTCCCAGGATGGGATATCAGTTCTGCTATAGTTTTTGATAGTTTCTTAAAAAGACAAGACAAAGCTTTGCAATTGAGTACTGAAGCAAGTGATAAAATGTATAGTGGCTCAGCATATAACTCTAACAACGCCACTCTTTTAATTTGGGAACTATACCCACCAGGGAAAAAGCCCACCATTATTCATGATCTGAGCCAAGTTTTTGGTCACCTTTTAGTACAGAGATTGGGGGATATTGATCCCCTTCTGATACCTAATCTAAAAGTCAATGTTGCTAAATTCACCAAAGCACAGATTGAAAAGCTGGTAAGAGATAATAAAAAGCTTATTTCTGAAAATGAAAAACTAAGGCAAGAAGTGGCTAGTTATAAGGATAAGATGCTTCCTTCACCAACTACTTTCTATCCAGTAATAGAAAGTAATGAAAGGTTTTTAGAGGCTGTATCTGAAGGTATATATTGGAAGCATAAAGATGAAGAATCCCAAAAGAAATATGATAATTAGAAAAGGAGACAAAGATAGTGAAATTTGAAATTGTTTCAGAACTAATAAAGAAAGCCTTTGCGAAGACGGTTGAACAAGGTGATAAATTATGGGGTGCAAACACAGGAACATACAATGCTCTTAAGGAAAATGATAGATTACAAAAGAGATTGATGGAAAAGAGAGAAGAACTGGTGAATAATGAAAATGTTGAAGGTGAAATTCTCAAAACTTGGGAAAGTTTAAATAAAAAACATCAGCAGTTCAACAAAGTGATCATAGAAGAACTTAATGACTATAATATCTCATTGGACATTTCTTTCCCTAGTTTCTTGAATGATGAAGGTGAGCTCAAAGAATGCATTGTTTGGAAAGAAGAACTAAGCCAGATATTACCGGAGGCACTCATGAAAGTAAATGATGAATTATCAGTTATGGAGAACACACATGTATAACTTAATGGGATTTCTACTCTGGGGTTTTCTATGAAGGAATTAAGTGCTATGACAGATACACATAGCAGCAAGAAGTACATTGAGCATGTCTCCCAAGTCAATCTGTTTATTGCACGAGCAATGTGAACACTGTTTCAGAGTCGTCAGAGGGAAGGACCAGAAAATTCAAATGACACACTATGGAGAGGATAACTTTGCCAGGCCAATGGTCACGGGTTGTCTACAATGATTAACAGATTCTAGTATCATGAAAGTTTCTAGTCTTCAAACTATTTTTCTTGTTATTTGTTTATGTCTTAGAATCAAAATTAATCATTAATTAGATCAAGAGACATGAACTTTGAAAATACATGTTTATTTTTAATGACTTTGTTTGGAAAAGAGATGGGTTAGCCTAATGATTAGACACTGTGTATGCATTTAGTAACATTCCTAGTTTCATTGTTTGTCTTCATGTGCAGTTATTAACAAAATGTAGTGTTACTCTTTATATTTATGAATGTTACAGTTGTTTGTCAAGTGTGTAAATGGTTGTATGGTCTTTGTGCAACCAAACTAAAATACCAAACATATTAATATAAAAAATGCCCAACCTAAAAGAAACTGAAGTCACTGTCCATGGGTAGAGAAAATTTAACCTAGGTACAATAGTGGGATTTCCAGGAGATGGGTAGAGAAAATTAAACTGAAGTTCAACAATGGGATTTCCTGTAACATATGATAAAGACTTCCCTTGCATTTTGAAATCATAGATAACAACTTTTCTTCTCGAATTTGGAGAATAAAGTGCACTCAATAGAGCAAGCAATATGTTGTCATGTCTTTCCTTATTTCTAATAATATGACATTTATGTTCATACAAACAGGCTTCAGGATGTCATATATCTATGCCTTTGAGACAAACTGGTTTGTAGTATAACATTTTCCATAGTAGTTGGTTAAGATTAGCAGTAGCCTACTACTAAGGACATTATCAATAGATTGAAGTGGTTTGTTAAAATTAAATTCACATTAATGTCACCCAAAAGTTATCAAGACATATACTTGTCATAAAGGAGCTATTTTTGAAACCTAAGGTTCTCAATTCTGAGCTAGCTTTAGTAGTAATGTGTAAATAAGAAACACAAACAATAGAATACCAATGAGGTCGTGGGACTGAGATTCATTTGCATCACATCTTCTATGTGAAGACTATCTAAAAGGCATCCTAAGAAATTAAGTATTAGCTAATATCAGTCAGAAATGGCTCTCAAGGTAGGGGATTGGGTCTGTTAATTGAGAGAGACTTGGAAAGCCTTTAAGGTGATTTCATTTATAGAATTCTATGTTTGCTACTATTTCACATGTTAATAGATTTCAAAACAACTGGAATACTTTTTATTGGAATAGTAATGGCTTCTACTAGTCCTTGCTTCAATCTACTCTCTTGTCGACTCTTAACACTTTGGTGGCTCCGCCTTCATATATTATAAAGCATGCTTCTTAAATACACAACATGATTTAAACATTTCTTATTTTTCTACATATTGGATGCCTGAATTAATTTATGATAGACTAAGAGAAATGATTGCATTATAAACAGAATAGATATCACATGTGATGGAGAAATATATGGAACAAAGTTTTAGTCCTAAGTTGTTTTCATTTCTATTAAAGTTTAGAAACACATTTAATTTTAGAGCACGAAGAAACGATTTTATCTGTAAGCACAAGTTAAATAACACAAAGAAGCAATGAGAACAGAGCATAACTGAAAAATCAAACTCTTACCAATAGAAAGGTTGGGCATATACAAACTGTATTACTTTACTTTATAAATATTGTCCAGATCACAAAACTTGTATCTATAAACTATACAAGTATAGTATATAAAAGTGGTGAAACCAGAAAACTATTTAGAGTTATGAGTTGCATCTCAAGAGTGGTGGATAAGAGTTAAAGATTCTAGTACAAGTCTTTTGTTCACAAAGATATTATAAAAAACAAAAGATCTAAATCATGAAATCCCAAGTATTTTATGTAATTTGAGATAACAGAAGCTTCAAGTTGCAGGAATGGATGGGTACGAAACTGAGACATAGAAATTTGTAAAGAGATTGTGGATGTTGATTAGATTTTATAACTTTTTGTGGAAATAAATAATATGTCTACAAATTGTAACATGTAAAGAGATTGTATAGTAGGAATGTCCATACCTTTTTATGATTGATTTTCTATTATTTCAAGAATATAATTATTGTGATCCAGTGTAAACTATCCCTAAAGTTGAAAAGCACAGAGAATAAAGATGACTGTTGACTTATCATGAATGTAATTTTCATAACTGATCTGTTGGAGGTCTGGAAGGAATCGATTGAACATGTCATTTTTAAGATTGCATTGCAAACTTATATTCTTATCTGTTATGATTATGCATTTTAGATTATGTGTATATGTGTAGACAATGTTCTTTTTACACTTGTTACAGTGAGCAATATCATGCTTTAGTTCCCCTAAGTTGAAAAAGTGTAATTGCACAGTGGACAAGTCGGCTGGAATGAAATGGAAAAAAGCATTTACAGGTTTCAATTTTCCATACACCTGGCAACAAGATTAAAAAGGATAAAGGCAATATACCTTTGTAGTTCCACAGAAAATAGTTTATGATATAGTTAAATTGGAAAAATTTTAAATTTACTAATGTCTGTAATGTGTAAAAAACAAAGCTAAATATTTGAACTTAGAACTTGCAAAATAATGGATATAATTATAAAGCAATGGTTAAAAGAAGGTAAGAGAAGAGAAATTACCTGGTATGTTGTTTGTAGCAGATGTGGAAGATGATTAACTATTAGCTAATTTGTTAGAGGAGCAATATAAGTTGACTGGCGGTTGTGAAGAATGCGGTCTTTTGCATCAAAGTGCTTAATAATATTTTTGAAGAGTATGAAAGGAAATTCTTTTTGTAAGACACGTTCTTCAATAAAGGAATATTTTTCTTGCAAGGCCGGGTGCAATTGAACTTGATACAATACAAATTACATTATATGTTAGAGAATATTGAAGATAAGATTTTTTTGAAAAAACTAAATTTGACTTGGTAGAAGACACGAGAAAATTGGTTTAATACATGTGCCTTGTCATACCCTATTTCTCCATCTTTAATGTCCAATACAAAATTAAATGGTGTTTGTTTGCATGACAGTACAATTGTGCCAATAGTGCCAACTATATAATTATCAGTACTTTCCAACATCATTTTGATAGTTGTGCTTGGTATAAATGAGTAGTCATTACAAATATGAGGGATCATTTCTATAACACTTGATTGGGTCATTAAAAGAATAGACTCACAATCACCATGATCGTATTCTATTTTAGGTGCAATTATAAAACTAGTTATATGGACACTTGCACGTGAAGAAATCTTATTTTCAAATAGTTGGACGAGGTTTCCAGTCAAATTCATAGTGATTGTCATTTCTATTTTTTTGTCAGTCAAATCAGCATGAAAAACTTCTAGTGTGTTTTTTAATTTATCTAGATGAGTTCGATAGGTGACAATCACTTCAGCTTCAAAAATGTCTCCAAATTTATGTGCATTTATGTCTTCTATGGAAAGTACTTTTGCAGGCTCTTTTTTGGACCAGTAAAACAATGAAGTTTAATATATTTCAAATAATAAATATAAATGTTGTCAAAATTTTGTTATAAATAAGTACTCACATATTGAGTTGTTCTAGGTGCACAATGGCTCTGTCCTTTTCTCCTCTTTTGTTATTTGTCATTAGCACTGCAAAACAATTAAGATACTGTGTTGATAGGAGGGGAGATTTAAAATTAAAATTATATAAGAAAAGAAGTTAACTGAAAAAACTTGTGGAGGAATTTTGTAATTTTACCAAATAAATAAGAATTGAATGTTGTTGATAATTTGAAGAACTGATTTCATGACTTCCAAATATATAACAATTTTGTAAATATAATTTTAAAAACAGATGTAAATTTATTTGTCATTGTAAATTGTTTATGTAAATATTTTTTAATACTTTAGACAGTAATGTTGTTATGATAAAAATTTATAATGGCTATTTTTTTCCTTTTCTAAAGTATCAAGAAGAAGACAAATAGTATCATGATCACTCCAATATGTGTCGATTTTGAAAATCTTGTAAGTTTCGTTGTTAATATTTGACCACACATGGTCAATGAGAGATGTTTGTAAAGAGTTGTTTTTGTCAAGAAGGAAATGTATATTCTTGTTGTTCATACATGTTTCTAATCTATTTGTTTCAGCATGTTTTTGTTCCATGTCGATATTGAAATCACCAAGAATAATGATCTATTATCTGCAAGATGTATTTCAAGAATTGCTTGGTCGATTATATCGATAATTGTAGATGCCTTTGTAGTAGGTCGTGCATATAAATTTATTATTGTTATTTTGAAGTTGTTAATAAGAATGGTTGCTAAAATAGCTTCTATGCTATTAGTTTTGTAAAGGTTCAAATATAAAATGGATATTTTGTTATTTACCCACATTGCAACACCATAGTTATTGTATATGGAAAGACATTGGAAATTTTGTAGTTGACTGTACTGAGGTAAATGTGATACATGTGTTTCTTGTAAACATATTATATTCGATTCGATAGAGTCATAGTCATTGACAATATCATCAATATGATTTTTTAGACTTCTTGTGTTCAAGGATAAAATAGATATGGTTCCGCTTCCCATAGTTTGCTTTTCAGAATCTTGTATGTTCCATTTTGCTTTTGTTAGCAATCTTTGCATTCCATTTGTAACTTTTTCTTTGACCTTGAAGTTTTTAGGACTGAGTGGATTTAACAAGTAGAGTGATTCTATATCTCATACATGTGATAGTGATGTATACACCAATCCATGTGATTTTATTCGTAACGAATCAAATGCAAGTCCTTCCAATGTAAGTCCTTGTGATCTATGTATTGTTCGTGCACATGCAAGTTGCACTGGAAATTGTTTACGAATTTGTATTGCGATGGATGTTTTCTTCTTGATATGGACTTTGTTAATCGTAGTATAGGTACCTATTCTTTTGGAATTGTATCTGTATATAGTTGTGCTAGTTTTGCAGATTGTTGTCTCCCAATTTTTGAGTCACTAAATTGAATCCATACGATATCTATGTTGTTATTAGTTGTATATGCTTTGAATATTCCATCGGCCCCATTTACCAATCCATCTTCTATGCTATAGTTCCCAGCATATAATTCAACCAACATGTTTATTTTTAGTACAATTTGTTTTGGCAATGTTGTATTTGAATAATTTGTTATACTGCCATAGTTTTCTTCTATATTGTCAATTGCATCGATGATAATTGGCTATCTTGGAATAGATACAAGCATTTTTGTGTTGTGTGAAGCCACTCCCTTGTTTGAATGGAAAAGATATGGAAAAGTAGGATCAATTGGAGCAGGTTGAAGGCATTTGTTATTCAGATATTCTATATCACTAGTAGATTGTGAATTTGTTTAGATTTTGTTCAATATAGTGATAAATGTTTTATTTTTCTGACACATAGTAGTTTGTAATTCATAGCATCGTATGTTATCAATCCAAAAAGTGTATGGAACTTGATATTAGTTAATAATAGGATGTTCAAAGATAAGACTATCTTGTATTGGTTGTGTTTGGTAAAAGTCACCGCAAAAGACCATGTCAATATTGCCAAAGAATTTTGTTGGGATACGTTTTATGTCTCTAATTCGTTTGTCACTAGAATATAAAAATTGACTTCCTATCAAATAGACTTCATCTATTAGCAAGACTTATAATTGTTCATAATATTTTTGCAACAAATCTAGTGTTTCATTGCTAAGTGGAATTAAAGTAGATTTGTTGAATGGCATTAACAGTGCAGAATGAATTGTTGTTCCACCTGCATTGTATGTTGCTTTTCCTATGTATGCCATTATTAGGCCTTTTTGTTTAAGTGGATCTGAGTACTCATTTGAATTGTAAATACGTAACAGCATTTGGAAAATTGTTTTTGTTGTAAATGTTTTTCTAGTTCTTGCACCTCTAGTTAAGAAAAGGTACAATGGTTTGCATATGTTTAATTTTTTTTCATTGCAATGTCTTTTAAAATTGCTTGTTGTTCTTTGTTTAACATTCTTCTTAGCTTATAGTATTCTATGTTTTCTAGTAGAGTTGGATTAGGTACAATTTGAAAACCAATATCTGTTTGTGTTTTCTTTTGTATTTCTTGCAACCATTGCAAATCGATACATTGGTCATATGTCTCAATATTATTGTTCTCTTCAATTTATTTACTATGCATATTCATAGTTGATGTTTCATTTGCTTCAACTTCTTTATATGCATTGTCAAGATCCCCCATATCGTATTGAAGTCAAGTATGTATATCTACATTCATTTTATTGGACAATGTTCTCATAAAAAACATATGCATCTGCAAATGTTTTAAATTTGTCTTTTAATATGTCTTCATTATCTTGAAAAGGAACATATAGTAATACTTTTTCCCTACAATAGTTTTCGTAGTCAATGTGTTTATTGTATTTTATGTATTTATTTTTCAAAATTGTAAAATCTACAGTGAATTCAGCTAACCAAATGTGTTTCAATTCTTTTGGATGATCTAGATAGTGATCGATAACTGACTGACACATTATATTTTGCAATTCGTTAGCTTCCTTCTGAAGTTGTGATGTAGATTTGAGAATGAATGTTCATTCTTTAGGTGTAGATGTGTTTATGAAAATGCATTTTCTAGAGCTTGAATTTAATGGTAGTGATAGGATGTATGTGTGCTACAAGCTGAGAAGACATTTGTTGAAGATTTAGTAATGTGTTTCCAAGTGTCCTTATCATTTGTATGGCATCAATATTTGTCATTTCGTGTTCTTTGTGTATTCATTTGAAAGATGAAGTCATAGATTTGTCAACTTTTGTCATGTATGATGAGTAATACGTGGCAAGAGCATATGCATTGAGAAAAAATTATGCATCAGTATTTGCTTCCCATAACTGTGGTATTTTTCTACAAAAACTATTATTCCAAATATGGGATGGCTTTCTTTCTAGAAAAATAGTCATTTTATTGAGTGTTGATTGTATTGCTTTTGTGTATTCAGTTTCACTCATTTTTATTTCGTTTAAAAAATTGTCAAAAGGCATTGAATCATTATATTCATTTTGTTTAATAATTGTTTGGATTTTAACAAAATTATTCATAATAGTTTGTTTTGTACATGAGATCGGTTCAAGTATTGTTGTTTTTCTGAATGGTGGAATTGGAAAATTATATCTGCAATGTTTTTTTTAATTTTTTCTACAACTTCTTGTGTGATAGTGTTGATGTAGCTTTGCAAGTTTGTTGTCAAGAAAATTTGTGTTGCATGTAATATATTTGTCTACAAACATTTTGATTTCACAAATTTTGGCTTTTCCATATATAGGAGCATTGTGTACCCAAACCAGAGCATGATCATGTTCATTTCCCCTATTCTAGAATTCAGTCACAAAGAAGTAGTTAGTAACCTTTCCAAGAATTGTATGATCTTTGCATAATAGTTTCTTAAGGTAATTTATTCGATGTCGATAATAATGACTACAAGTAACTGGGTCTTTTCTAATACGTGAATCAATTTTGTTTTCTTATTTTTCATTTTCCTTGTTTTTTGAAGACATATTCATTAATGCATCTACTAAAGGTGTCCATTCATGCTCTGCACTTGAAAATTTTAAAATGAATGTTGGAGGTCCCAGTTGTTGTATCATTGCAAATAATTTTTTTTATTGGATGCAAATAGTCTAGAGAGATACGAATTTGTTTGAAATCCATGTATCCAATTTCTGATTTTAAAATTTTGACTAAATTTGGTTTATGTTTAGTTCATATTTTGCAAGAAGGGTTCTTCCTTTTAGTTGACCTTTTCTAATTCTTATTGATATACTTGAAATGGTTTTATTTATGATGACATGCATTGTTTTCAAAAATAAATTAGTTGTATGTTTTTCAAAGTCACGACTTGAATGTAATAGCTCCCATTTTGTAATTTTTGATAGGTGAATCTTTTGGTTATGTCTTCATCTCTTGGATAGCCAAAGAATAGCGTTGGAAAATTCATCTCTTCTGCATATTTGTCCTTGAATATTCCAATTGGTTGATTTTGTTCAGCAAGTGCTATTTCAATTATCTTGTCATGTAGATCATACATAGATCTAGATTCTTTAAATCCATGAACAAGTTTATCAGTCTATGTTTCACATTCATCAGTATTTTTGCTATCATTGCAATCTATATCACTATCAGAAGACATTTCTAGTGTTTCAGAGTCCGTATCATGCCTTACTTTGAAGAAATTTTCCCATTAGTAATCAATAGAAATGTTTTCCATCTTGTATAAATGTGTTTGACTTAATACTTTTAATGCTTTCATGATAATATTGGGATGAACATTACCAACTTGATACAGATTCTTGTATTGCAATTTCTTTTCAGTGCAATATCAATTGTAATTGTTTCATCAATCGATCATGGAAGTACTTTTTGGACAATGTTCATATTTGCAAGCACATTAATTATTGATCAAGTCAATCCTATTTGAGAGCGTTTGTGTCCCAACTGTCTAATTTGTGTAAATACAATTCAAAGGGATATGAGTCTCTCCTCAAGTTCTGACAAAGATGATAAGATTTGCAGTGGTTTGTTTCGTCTTATTAATTGTGGAGTTGCAAACAATGGTAGTTTACCATTCTGTAGTGATCTTTTACATGACAAACAAACTTATTGAAATGAATGTACTATATTCTGTTTTGTTAAAATTTCATAGGTTTGTCGTTCATTTTTTGTAAATTTTTTCATTGTATGTGAAAAATGTAATTGTTGGCAGATAAAACATTCATGTTGAGGGGTATCATCAATGGCTTTCAAATATCTTTGTTTTGCAGTGATATGTTTTTATCTACTATCTTGAGAGAAAGTTGTTCTTTTTCTTTTCTAGTATCGCGCAAGATATTCTTTAATCGATACAGCGACAATTTATTTTTATATCAATTTTCTGTGCCACACACTTGTGATTTTATTTCAAACGGTAATTGTTCAGTAGGAGTATGATTCATTTGCAATGCACTTGAACAATTTACTTGAGATGCCCCACAAACATGTGTTTCTATAACTGGTTCATTCTTTTTAATATTCCTACGCAATGTCTTCTTCAACCGATTCAGCGATAGTTTCTTGTTATCTCGAATGTTTTTGCCATTCACTTCTGATTGCGCTTGCATTTGTAATTGTTTAGTATAAATAAAATCCATTTCTAATCTATCAGGACAATTCATTTTAGCTGCTCTATCAACATGTGCTGGTACTAGTGGCTCATAGTGTATGTGTGTTGTGTTTGTTTTAAATGCTATTATGTTGTATGACTTTAAAGTTTTTTTTTCACTACAATAATTTTTTTCAATTTTTTTACTATCTAAAGACCATACTTGAATTGTAGTTTTGAATATGGTTGCTATCCATTGAAAACAAATGGTCCTCCTTTGATCTTTCCTTTTGAAAATGGCATTGCCATGTTTATAATATAGCCTTGTCAGTTAGCAATGCATGGATTTGTTTGCAAGATGTCATCTTCTAAGTAGTCTTTCAAATAATTAATTGTACTATAATGGTTTCCTTTATGGCCATTGCAAAAGATTATGGAATGTAAAGTCTTAAAGATTGAACATCAAATTCTTCTTACATTAAATAACATATAGCATTGAAAAGGCTATCCCCATAGTCAGAGATGCTACCAGTAGGTATTTTCAAACCATAGACTTGCATTTGAGCTGACAGAGACTAGAAATGCCTTTCTAGTATTGGACAATAAACTAAAACATGGTTTGATGACATTGGCATGTTTGTTGCCAAGGTTTTCGTACAAAACAATGGCTCATAATGACCGCAAAGGGGATTCTCGTCATGAAATAATATTGAATAAGCATTTTTTTGCACATTTGTGTTGAAATGTAAGTATTTCTTTTTCATTGTTTTCAACCACATTGCAATTGATATATTTAACCATTTTGAAATCCGTCATATACAAAAAGTATCACCCCAAAGACCTCTTTCTATTTCAAGAAGAGAAGCTGAAGCTGACAATCACATTCTAGATAAATACATATTGACATCATAAATACCATGCATCTCGTACAACATTTATGGATGTAATTCATATGCATTCGCGTGCACTACATCATAATCATGTCATGCTTGACATAACAAAAAGTGATCAACTAATCCATTACGTAATTCAATAGAAGTATAACAAAAATGTAGGAGAACTTCAAGTGTGTCAAATACACAATCTCCTACAGTGTAGACAAATGAATCTATCCTAAATAAATATTGCTTTTTCAAGGCATCATCAATGTCAACAATAAAGTCTTGTTTATGCACCATATAACTTTCAACATCCACAAGGTTGACCATTGTCTTTACTATAGGTAAAAGAAAATGTTTTTAAACTATAAAAGTCTGTGTTATTTTAAATAATACAAGCATAACAACAAAACAAAGAAATTATTGTTACCTAATTTGCAAGAATGCCCTATATTTTGTAGAAGATATAAAAGAGCATTCCAGGCAATAACAAAGTATTAGTCTTCTTCAATAACTAAATGGTATACATAACTTTGCATTGTTATTTGTATACTGTTATTCAAAACTTTCTTAAAGAAAATGCAAAATAAAATAATAACAAAGACAACTGAATCATGGCAAACTGAAGTTTCTAAACTATTAATTTGAGATGTATACATTTCAACTACTAATTTTGTTTCATCTACAAAAGGTGTCCTCTATAATTTATACTTTTACTTCTAACAATTTGATTACCAGCTTTGTCGAATACAATAAGAAATTGAGTAATGGAAAATTTCATTTATGAGAATCATTCAATTGTAGTTAGCCTACACATCTATAGGAAAACAAAGACATATTTCAATGTTTCCAATAGCCAGAAAATCCCACATTGAAGACACCTTCACACATTGAAGGGAGACAATTATAAGTCCCTTCGAAATCCCAAAAAGGGCAGTACACCATTAATAGAGCATCCACAGGAAGTATACATATCGATAAGACAACAATGGAACTCTCATCAATGGCTTTGATGAGAACAAAAAGGGGAGTTCGTCAGTATTTATTAACTCATATTGAAGTCACCATTAAATATCAGGACGACAATGTATGAAACATGCCCAAGGATAATTTCAAAGGAACACAGAGATATCGAAGTGACACAATTTTGAGTCTCTTCGATTACACTAGGATTCAGGAATAGATGCTCTTGATTGATGTACATATTGAAAATCCAGCTGAAATTTTTCTCAAATACTTAAATTCTCAAGAGGTAAGGGTTTTAAAACAATGGAGAATACATCAAAAACACCAAAACCTAAGAGACAGAGAACAAAGTTCAGAGCATTGAATCAGGAATTGAACCAATATCCCAGCTCTGCACCAAGGTCCCAGAGAATTGCCTAATTAAACCCCTCACTTAAAAAATTAGAAGATAAACACCATGTAAAGACATATTTTAATGTTCCCAATAGCTAGAGAAGGTGACATCGAAGACACCTTGACACATTGAAGATAGACAATCATAAATCCATTTGAAGTCCTAAAAAGGAGAGTACACTATTAATAGAACATCGATGGGAAGTATAGCTATCAAAAGGACAAGAATGGAACTCTCATCGATGGCTTCAATGACAACAAAAATGCGACTTCGTTAGTTTTAATTAATTCATATCGAAGTAACAATGAAATATCGAGAGGACAATTTATGAAACACGGCCAAGGATAATTTTGAAGGAACTTCGAGATATCAAAGTGAGATAATTTTGAGTATCTTCGATGACTGTGATAAAGAAATAAAAGAAAACTATTTAAATGGATATTGAAGGAAGATAAAGATATCAATGAGGGCAAAGTCACATTCTCTTCAATAGAAAAAAAAACACTTTTCACCTCATCGATATAACACATATGTTTTGGAACAGATAGTTGACATTTATAATGCATGAAACCCTAATTTTTGTACTTTTTTAGGGCAGTTCGGGGGAGCCATATGACCCAATTAAACCCTTGACTTGAAAAATTAGAAGATAAACACCATTTAAAGACATAGTTTAATGTTACCGATAGCCACAGAAGGTGACATTGAAGACACATTGACACATCGAAGGCAGACAATCATAAGTCCCTTCAAAGTCTTGAAAAGGAGAGTACACCATTATTAGAGCATCAACGGGAAGTATAGATATCGAAAGCACAAGAATGGAACTCATATCGATGGCTTCGATGACAACAAAAAGGGGACTTTGTCAATATTAATTAATTCATATCGAAGTAACAATAAAATATCAGGAGGAAAATTTACGAAACATGACCAAGAATAATTTCGAAGGAACTCTGAGATATCGAAGTGAGACTATCTTGAGATTCTTCGATGACAGCGATAAAGAAATAAAAGCAAACTATTTAAATGGATATCGAAGGAAGATAAAGATATCAATGATAGCAAAGTCACATTCTCTTCGATAGAACAAAAAGCACTCTCCACCTCGTCAATATAACACCTACATTTTCAAATAGATAGTTGACATTTATAAGTCCCTTTGAAGTTCCCAAAAGGGTAGTACACTGTTAATACAATGTTGAGAGGAAGTATAGATATTCAAAGGACAAGAATGGAACTCTCCTCGATGGCTTCGATGACAACAAAAAGCAAACTTCGTTAGTATTAAATAACTCATATCGAAGTAACAATAAAAAATCAGAAGGACATTTTTTAAATCACAACCAACGATAATTTCAAAGAGATAGTTGACATTAATATTGGTTATGCTCACAAGAAAGCTAGCAGGAATGGCATTTATGAATCAATGACCGAATGCTATAAACCTAATCCTGACGACATTTCAATTATAAAATTCTCAAGAGTATACAGAGACTTAAAGTTAAAAAAAATAATTCAAAATTATGAAACCCATAATAGCCGACTAATACATAGTAGAATAATTATTTAGCTATCAAACTCAGAAATCCAATATGAATTTTAAAAAAAAAATAATTCAAAATTATGAAACCCATAATATCCAACCAATACATAGTAGAATAATTATTTAGCTATCAAACTCAGAAATCTAATATGAATTTGAAAATGACGGAATGCTCCATACTTTTATGCATTCGACTATAATAAGTTGAACATAGCAGAGTTTTGCTTCAGTTCAGTGCATGCATACTTATTATCATACACACATTTTTTCTTTTTAATTAAATTCTAAATCTTTAACAATATTGAAAATTTAGCATAAAATCTTTAAATCTTCATTGTAAAGTTTTTTCTTGTTGTAAACCATAACTCACCTCTAAATAGAACTGCGTGTTTAATTTCCAAACAGATTTCTTCTTCTATTGTCCTCTCAGAAATACCCTATGGCAAAAGGAAGTGACAAATAAATATTTCTTACTTTAGTCACCCAATAAAAGAACTAAACATTTTTAAATTTGTAATAACATAATAAACAAAAGGTTTAATAGAACCAGGAAACATAAAAGGTAATAGAACCACTAAACAGAGAAGTTCAGTAGTGATCAAACGGTTTACTAATAATATCAATAGTTGAATAATTTTATGTTAAAAATTTATCATCTTGAACATTATTTACTAATTAATGGGTGCAAAGGTAATAGTTAAATTATTACATAATTCTAGAATAATAACAATATTTTTAATAGTATTATTAATATTATAACTTTGTCCCTTTCACAAAAAGTAATTTTTACATTTAATGAAGCAAAAAATTAAATTCAAAAAAACTAGTGGGAGACAAAATTTGTGTTCATAATTTGTTTACTTGCCACATCCTCCCCTCAAACCAAAATTCTCTCCACATGCACTCTCAATCCAGAGAGGTTATTTTTTTTTAGCCAATGACAATACAGATAAATCATTTTTCAATAATTTTTTGTTAAAAAATTATCATGTTGACATAGGAAAAGTACAAATTTAAATCAAATTTGCCCAAAAAAAAAAATCTTGTCTTTTGATTGGTTTACAATCAATAGACTAATAACTAGATAAATGCCGACTCATTGCAATAGTACTTGGTACTAATAAATTCAAAAGAAATAACTAATTAATTAATCATATTATAATCCAAGAATTAACTAATCAATAGATAAATCATAAATCTAATTGAATCTTTTCAAATTTACTAAATGAATAAATTAGCATTTATAAATTATTTTGTTTCCATCTATTAAACCCTATTATAAATTTTAAACAACTAACTAATTAAATTACTTAATTACAAAACTAACTATATGTAATTCTAATTGCCTCTTTTTAAAAAAATAACTAACTAAATTAATTATTCAATTAAGGGTTAATAAAAAAGTAAACTATTTTAAAATCAATTTAACAAATTAACTAACTAATTAAACATTGTAAATAAACTAATTATTAGTTAGTTTATATATATATATAACAATAAAAATTTATAGATTAGAATTTAACATTTAATAAAAAAACATTAAACAAAATTAAAAGATTTTTTTTTTTTTTTGAGATATAATATAAAAAAGATGACCCTAGTTGCTTGTGTATGCATGCACCAAGGGCGCTTGCATGCACAAGTCGTCAGGGCATGAGGCAACTGCGCCCCCCTTTCAAGGGGGCAAAACATTTTCGCAAAATTATTTTTATTTTTATTTTATTTTAAACTCTAAATACTTTAGTATATATAACTATATATACATATATTACATCCATTTAATATATATATATCCTTTCTTTTATCTCAGACTCTACAAGTGTGTGTATATATATGCACCTACATGCAAATCATTTATATAATTTATTGTGAATCCAAACCCTATGGGAATGGAGATTCACTTTTTCTTTGTGATCTGGCACCCATCAAAAAATTTGGTCAGAACAAATTGGAGAGAAAATGAAGCAAAATAAAAAAAATACAATTGATAGCATAAAAATCAAATGGTGCCTTTCAAAAACCCTCTGCGTCCCCAAAACTTTCCTTACCAATTATTTATAACCTACTTCCATCAATTTCTCCATTGATTTTGGAGCCAAAAAACTTCCTCCATCAAAGTATTTAATGGAGACTAAATAAAATGAATACCCTCCATTAAAACAAAACTTAACTACTACCTTTTTTCCCTTAATTTACTCATCCCTAAAATTTAGCTTTTTAAATTAATTTAACTAACTCATTAATATGAGGGTCTGTGCAGGGTCATGGTCCAAAAAGTGGCCATGTGAAACAAAACATTTCTTACTTGCTCAAAAATGCAAAATTTCGCTTTGACTTTTTGTAGGCTCAGATAGAAAGTACATGTTGCCATAACAAGCACATATCCCTTCTAAAATGGATATCCATTTAGGAATGTATATATATTTCTTGTTGCCTTATTCTCTGTTGTACCCTTTGGAGAGTCATTTTATATATTATATTATATCATTTTGTAATATTATTATATTGATATTTGTAATATTATTATATTATATATATTAATGTATTAATATTATATTATATCATTATATATAATTAATATATAGTATTATAATATTATATATATATAGATATATATATATTATAAAAGAAAAGGCGAGAGTCATTTTCACTTGCCTTATTTTATATATTATATTATCATTTTATAACATTATTATATTATATATATTAATATATTAATATTATATTATATCATTATATATATAATTAATATATAATATAATATTATACTATAATATAATATAATATTTATTTATATAATATTATATTATTATATAATATTAAATTATAATATAATATATATTATATTATAATATATATTATTATTATATTATATTATAATACAATATATTATATTATATTGTAATATAATATATATAATAATATATATTTCGTTTTATATATTAAAAAAAAGGTTTCAAATCTTATACAATAAATAACATATATCCATTTATAATAGATATAGGTTTGTTTTAGATTTTTATAAACCAAATAATACATAAAACCAATATAGTATATAAATAATATATTATATATCTTATACTCTCTCTCAACTCTCTCTTTCTTTATCCCTCCCCCCTCCCTCTCTCTAGTCTCTCCCTCCCACCCTAACTAGATAACTCTCTCTCTATCCCTCCCACACTCTCTTTGGCCTCTCCCTCCCTCTATCTCTCACTCCCCCTCTCTTTATCTCACTATATATATAATATATAATATAATATAATAATATATTATATTATATATTATATCTAATATAATACATAATAGATATAATATCTAATATAATACATAATATATATACTATCTAATATATTAGTATATTAGTATATATTAATATATTAATATATTATATGTTATTATAAATAATACAGGTCAGTTTGCAAACGGATATTCGGATATCAGTTTGCAAAAGATATCTGGATATCAGACAAAATCAGTAGGCTCGGTATTTGGCTCGGGATTTGGTTCGGGATTGCCATACTTGGAAAGTCAACTGAAAAAAATGTGTTTACAAAATTTCCTTAGTTTTCCAAAGTTCGTCCTTGTGGCTGACGACTTTTTTTATCCGAATTTGATAAAACGATAAGGGTTTATTGAAAAAATTGTCGACTTTCCACCAATATAAGATATACCTTATTTCAAATTTAATAGATAATTATTATTGATTTTCTACATACATTACGACGAAAGTCCTAATTGATATGGTGATTGAAAAACTTCTATAATTTTCAAACTATTTCACATTTTTCGAATCTAAAAGATGCTTCGCATACTATAGGATTAAAAAAATTAAATTTCAGAAAATTTTGACCAAGTTATGACCTGGTCAAATAAACAAGTTTTAATAATTTTGAAATGTTCTAACAAAAACATCATAACTAATTATTTACTTGCAAAAAAATTACAAAAAAAAATGTGTCATATCTGGGCATGTGTCCTCTACTTATATTGAAAGTTTAAGAAAAAATATTTTTTTTTCTTGTACTTAAGTTGGTCAGACATACCCCTGCTTCTTTTTATCTTTTTCTTAAAAATTTAGTACTACTACATTGAAATTTTAAATTTTCGCAAAATAGATTTACTTTTTTCCCAAAAAAGGACTAGTAGCCTAGAAACTACATTGAATTTGCTACAAATTTTGTTCTTACATATTTTTCCAATTATGTTAATAACCTATTCAAATTTTTATGTCAAGTTGCCTAACTCTATTTTTCTGAATTTTCATTGCCACTTAGGGGCCTAGTTTGGACCCCCATGATCCTGCACTGACCCATGAATCTAACATTTTGATTATTTATTTGTTGGTTATTATTTAATACTTATTACCTATTTAATGTACTTTCAAGAGTGTTTAATCTACATTAAGACACAAAACTCTATTTATACAATTTAAATCAATTTAATAAATAAATCATTGCAACTATATAAAAATTATTTTAATGTTGACTAGTTATCTAATTAGGGTTGTGACATACTTCCCCCCTAAAACTTTCCACCGTCCCGATGCAAAATTACACACACAATATTGCGTCAAAGTGAGATTCTCATACTTGTTCAAATCCATCCCTACAACTTGCTCATGAAACCCAAATGTTGAGTACTTAAATGCATTGTTTGACTTTTCCAATCACGTCAAAAGTTTTACTCCAACCTGTTAAGAATCAAAGAGAAATGATACACTATTCTAGGTTAGAAGAATATATTTTAGTCAATCTGAATACTTAGGAATTAGTCAATACGGGCTATTCGTCTAATTCGAGACAACCAATTCGGGCTCTTCAGTCTTAGGGCTTTCTTGTCCATATGAGACATCTTTTACCTATAGCCAAACAGACTCTTCTATCTTAACAGGATAGGGATCACACTTATCCATACATGATTAAGGACAAGAAATATAAAGGGTGCTCTAGCCAGAGAGTTTTGACCCTTTCGAGACCAATACGGGTCTAAGAGTCACTTCCTATAGACCACAATTTGCCCCAAATAAAATATTGTGCTGAGGATGTCAAATAGGGAATAGTTATCCAAGACTTGTACACCTCAGTTTTTGACCAATGGTTGGTACAAGTAATCCACCCTAGGGATTCTTCTGAGTATTAGTGACTTACAGGAAGTTTAGAACTACAAAAATTAGATTAGAATCATAGGTGTGTAAATTAGAACTACACATGCAAGTTCGACCCTGTACGCTCAAAATCGTGACTCTGATTGCCTGGGGTTGTTGGGTTAGATTTCGGCATGCACATGGACCCTTCCCTCCTTGCCATGGGGTGATCTGCCATGTCACTCTCACTCCCGTGGAAGTAGCCAGTCGAGAGGAGGCAAGACATGGCGAGGGTCTGGCTTGTTGGAGAGCTGGACTTTGCGGAGAGGGGTCGGCAAGTCCTATGGCCTTTGTTGTTGTGTGCTGAGTTGAATGTTTCATTCAATGGTAGTTGTTGTTGAGATAACCCTATGACCCAAACAGTCACTAGTTTCTCTTCTCTTGTTGGGGTTTCTTCTATTCCACCTTTGTGTGGGTAAGCAGTTTCTTTTGTTTATGTCCTCTTGTCTCTCAATGAGTTGAATGAGTTCTCGTTGTATTTGGAGTTGTTTAGTTTCTTCTAACAATAAGAGGGCAAATGGGTCTTGTTGTGGTAGAGTAAATGTATCTTGTTGTGGCTGTGGATTGATTTCCTTGATCTCGTCACGGATAGCCCTCACCCACTCTCCTCTCACTCCTAGGCACATTCGTGAGCCAAGATAGAGGTAAATGTGTGATGACCGACCTTAACTAGACTTAGGGTTTTGACCTAGGGTTTAGTTGACCTAGGGTTTGGCTATGTTTTGACTTGTTTTTACCTTGTGATGTGATCAAGGGTTTGATTGAATCGTTTAACCGTGGTTACCTCATGTTGGTATCGAGGGTTTGCAAGTTTATCTTTTCTAGGGTTTCTATATGCATGCAAAGCTAAATGATATGCAAACATTTTTTTGTGCTTTTTTTAGTATAAAAAGTGCTCTTTAATCTATGAAAGGGAAATATGAAATGCAAGCTAATACGACTTTTCCTAATGCAAGTTTAATCTATGTTTTTAGGTTTTTGATTGTTTTGAAGTAATATAATCTAAAAAGGGAAATTGCTACTTCAAATAATCAAAATCTAGGAATATGAAAACAATTATTCTAACATGCAAGATCTAACTATCAAGGAAAAAGCAAAGATTTACTGTTCCCGAGAGCAAATTTGGTTTTCTAATTACTATGAATTGAATAAAGAAATGAAGGAACCTAAAAGAAATGAAGATTTGTGTGACTCCACTACCCTCAGAAATCCTTGATATTGGCAACCTTGAGTCCTTTTGAAGTAGCGGGAAGACCTCTTGACGACAAAATGACACAAAGAAGCAAAAAGAAGCTTGTTGAAGCTTGAAAGAGCTCAATGAGAGCTTTGGTTGAGCACAATGGCGTTGAATGAAGCAACATAACGATGCTTGGTTGAACAATGAATAAATAAAAAGGCACCTTCATTCTGTGAGAGCATTTGAATGCTAATTTGGAGAGCAAAAACTGGCAAGAGCTATGTGCACAATGAATTTGCCTCCCTTTGTGCTTGAGGGAGGGGGTATTTATAGGTTTGAGGAATGAAATTGATTGAGAAGTTAACTCATTTTATTGATGAGTTAACAAGGATTGATTGGGGAGTTAACAAGGTTGATTACCCAGTGAACTCAGCTAACTATGGAGTGATAAATCAATAATAGCTTATCACTGAAGAGGAAATGGAGTTGAAAGGATGCATGAGATTGATTGAGTTTGTTAATTTTAGATCAAATGGAGTTAATTATGCATGTTTGGGTGCATGAAATAGTCAACTCCATATTAGGCATCAAAAATCATGTGAACTGGAAGAAAAATGGGTGAAAACGGAGCTAAAACGAGTGAGAAACTCAAGTTTTTCTACGGCTAAAAACATGATAGGGTCACCCCTTTTGCCAGTAGGGTCGCCCAGGGGAGATTCGAGCTGGACAGGGTTTCCTAGAAAAATGTAAGGTTGGAAATGATAGAAGAGAAGAAAAGGAGGGGTTTTTCCTCTAGAAACAGGTTAGTCATGTGCAAGAATCCAAATCTCCACTTGCACCTGCAGGATCTCCCGAGGGAGATCTAAAAATAATAGAGGGAGATTTGGATTGGTTGAGCGGAACTGAAAACTGAAAGTGGGAGATGGATAGGGGGACCTCTAGAATGCTTTTAGGGGGTGAAGAGGATGAAAAACATAGGGTAAAGGTGAAAACTCACCTACAAGATGCTTACAAGGCTTAGGAGCGAGGTCGAAAGATCAAAAAATGCAAATTGACAAGTGTCACAAAAAGTGTCAAAAGTGTCGCACACGAGGAGAGAGAGAAATCGACAAAGAGGAAACAACACAAGACAAGAAAGAAGACATGTCATCGAGAGGTTTGTTTCTTAAAGGACATTATTTCACTCTTACATGTACGTGACAAGGATTAAAATCATCATAGGGGTCCTCGTGGAGGCTATGCATGATTTTTGTGCTTAGATATTTGCCCCCTCGAGGATGGTAGTCTACATGAAAGGTAGGTACCATTCCTGAACTAGGCCTTACCTATTGTCAATTTTCCCGCAATCATACCTACAATAACTAGTATTAGTGTAGGATTTAAATATATTAAAACAAATAATGAAAACTGAAATGACGAACTTACTATGGATCGTTCAAGTTCGACTAGTTGTTTTCCTTTGTCAGTTTAGACCTGTAGGAATGAAAGCACACAAAATGATGCACAAAAAAGATGCATAAAATCAAAGAACTAATCTAAAATGCACAAATGAAACTAAGCTAAGGGCAAACAAAGTAAGTCAAATTGTGAGATCGGAGCGAAACGGTGATGAAATTGATCGTGTGAATAGTTGTTGGAAAGGTATCATTGAGGAGATCATAAAGATGGTCGCCTCTTCTTCAGCCGTAGAGAATCGGGTATGTAATCAGTGAAAAACTCTTCTATAAACCCTAGTTTGAATTTTGTGATAAATCTCTTGAAATCGTTTGTTTTTGTCAATTTTTCTTGTTGCATTGTATCTGTCTCGTCATTTAGAGAGGGATAGGTTTTTCATTTTCTGAAATCAACTGAAAATGAAGTTTTTAGAGCAGTTTTTGATCGAGGGATCTCCCTCTAGGGTCACCCCTTTTGTCAGGCAGGTCACCCAAGGGAGATCCTATTTGACAATAGGGTCGCCTAGGGGAGATCTTGCAAAACACTAGGGTCTCCTGGGGGAGATCCTGCGAAACACCTGGGTCACCCGGGGGTGACCCTGTTGGGTTGATTTTGACTAAAATTTCAAGTTGTTTGATGCTTGTTTCACTCTGATCTAACATGTTTTGGCTACTATATTCACCTGTTTAATGCAATTTTGAGGGGTTATACGCTTTTTTTGTGTAAGGTTTTCTACAGTTTTATGATTTTTAGGGATTTTTACTAGTTTATGAGATATAATCTAAAGTTATTTTCTAATTTTGCAGGACATGCATATATGATGGAATGCCTTCCAAGAGAAAGGATGGCTCTCAAGGATGTGTGCTTCGTTGAGTAGTGAGGATCGTGCTATTTTGAGGAGGGTAGGTCTAGCTAGAGTTTGTCACGTGCCTGTTATTCATCATGTGTCCCATATATGTTGTGACATTTTAACCTACTGGGATGTATACAGAAACACATTCAGGTTTCCGCACATCTCTGGAGAGTGGACCATCACTTTGTATGATGTGTATCGTATACTTGGGGTTCCTGTGAGAGGGCAGCCTTTAGTCCTTCCAGTTAGTGAGTCCTTCGAGGACAAGGCTTCTTGGGTAGAGTTCATGGGGGTTAGTCACACTGGGGATCAGATAGGAGTGATAGGATGTTGTGAAGGCCTAACACTTTAGTTGAAAAAAATCAATTTATCGACCGGGGTAGTGCTCGAGGCTGTATGCAATAGGGAGTATTGTTTGGATATCTCATCTAGAAACAATTTCCTAATTCTTTAAAAAGACTTTAATAGCATATCAAACTAGAAAGCATTTGAACTCTTCAATCTAAGAAAATGAATAAACTCTATACTAAGTTCCTTGAGGTTGTGCTCTGAAGGTACAACAAGAGTCTCTGGTTCTATGTTAAGTTCCTTGTTTAGGTCTTTTGTGATTTCAACAATGGTGGGTTGATTAAGTATTTTTCCTAACCTCAATTGAAGGTTTCCACAATAGATAACATTAACTCCTGCCATGTTATCCTGATCAGCAGCATATACTAGGGCATTTTGACGTGTGTTCTTAGGATTAGGGACAGGTTATGCCAGTAGTGGTGATTGATTAACTTGTTCATTCTGTTGAGGATTCTAGGGAGCCGGAAGAAGGTTCTATTGTGGATTTGGAATTTTTGTTGGACCATTATAAAATTGATTTGGTGGTTGGGTCCATTGTGGAGGTTGATTGTGAGGGTGCCATTGTTGTTGAGGCTAATTTGGCCATGGATGATTTCCCCAAGCTTGGTTTGTCCATTCAGGTGGTCCCCAAGGTGGGTAAGATCCCCAACTAGGTGGTACTAAAGGCCAAGGAGTTGTCCACTATGTATTGTTCCAATTATTTGGAGATCACCATGTAGGGTTGGAGTTTTGACCATAAAAGAAATTCCCTCCAGGCCTTTGACCCACAAAATTGATCTCCTCCTCAGTGTGAGATGACCTCTTTTTAGAATTCTTGATTGCATCCAAGATCTCACATTGATCAGTGGCATGACTCTTTTCACAAATTTGGCAATTATCAACTTTGTCCAAAGGGCATTCTCTTAACAGATGTTTGTTCCGACACCTAAGGCAATAGATGGATAAAGTCTCAGGATTACGTGTTTTGTCTTGTATTCCATCCAAAGTGGTGTTTATCTGAACAAGAATGTCAATCTTCAGATTTGCTATTTCCTCTTGCGGTTTACCTATTTCATTTGAACCTCTTAGAAGACTAGATTTACGAATACCTCCTCGAGTACGGGAGAAATTTTGGCATAACCTTGGACACATCCCCCTTTCCCAGTTATTTCATTTGAACCTCTTAGAAGACTAGATATCACCGAGTTCAATTTGGGACACATCCCCCTTTCCCGTTAAATGTAGGCTTCTCCTAGCATCCTCATCAAGTCCTTTAAGGAATATAGTCTTCATAATTTTTGGACTTATGGCTTCTTCACCACAATGTTTGGTTAGAAAGATAAACCTATCAAGGTAATCTTCTAGGCTTTCATCTTCTTTTTGTCTTAGTTTGAACAATTCCTCTTTCCTATCACTAACTCTGCAATAACTCTGATATTTGTCTAAAAAGATAGTTTCCATTTCATACCACGTAGTTATTGACCTAGAAACTAATCCCATGAACCAACACATTGCAGTGTCTCTTAGATTGGAGGGAAAGAGTTTAGGTTTCTTGTTATCATTCTTGTAGTCGTACGTTTGACACAAGACTTTGAACTCAAAGAGGAACTAGTTAGGATCTTCAGAGCAGAGTCCCCTGAAAGTCGGTAAAATGGATGGTGAAATGTTTTTCATTGGTGCATCGTCATCTTCATTGAGAGCAATAGGGTAGGTAAAGGTTCGTGCTAGCACTCTTCTTAGAATATCACCATCTCTGTGATTTTCTCTTACATTAAGAGATCATTATTGTGATTATTAGCCATGATGTCAAAAGGAATGTTCTCCTCCTCGAAAACTAGGTTTGTTGGCTAAATGATCACCTCCTCAAAGGTCTGGTCTAAAAGTAGAACTTCTGGGGTATTTTGGGAGGTCTCAGGTTGATCCTGCTCAATCAATTCATAACTTAGTTCTTTGGCTGAGACTTCTACCTCCCTATTTATGGTTGGAACTACTATTGGGGGGTTTTGGTATAAATCTTTCATGTGGACCTCGTTTCCTGACCATGCAGAAAGAGAGGTTTGGTAACTATTTTTTTTGGGTGTTTACTACAAAAGGTCTCCAAACGTTTCCCTAATAACACTTAGAAAAGAATCATGTTCCCCGGCAATGGCACCAAAAAGTGATAGCCTGTCGTGAGGGCCTAACACTTTAGTTGAAAAATATTAGTTTATCGACCGGGGTAATGTCTGAGTCTATATGCAATAGGGAGTATTGTTTGGATATCTCATCTAGAAACAATTTCCTAATTCTTTAAAAAGACTTAATCATCATATCAAACTAGAACGCATTTGAACTCTACACTAGAAAGCATTTGAACACTACACTAGAAAGCGTTTGAACTCTTCAATCTAAGAAAACGAATAAACTCTATACTAGAAATTCACACATGCAATCCTTACTAGGAACTTGAACAATGACTAATCCTATAACTACACACAACTAACAGTAAACAGTAATTTGAACTAAAGCAGAAGCTCCAAAAATATTTAAACAAACAGAGCTCTAAGAATTAATCATCTTAAACATCACACTCTGCAGGCTCACTCCACAAAAACTTAAACATAAAATAGTACTATATGAAACAGAACATTCACAAAAACAAAAATACTTATCTAGTCTACAATCCTGCAAGTGGTCAGCTCATGGGAGAAATTCATCTTTTAACTCAGATCACATTTAATTGTTTCCACAACAACTTAGCAATTCCATTCATATCTTCATAACTCAAAAGGAGATAGTCAAAATAATATTATTTGCATTCATGAAAATATTGCAGAACATAACTCTATATCATTTGCCAAGATTGATATTCATTCTTCCCACAGTATGATATATATCCATGTTTTGAGCAACTAACTAAAATTGAACCACTATGAACTCCTATATTTCAGATGGCGATAAAATGCCATTTGAAAAAGTCTTATAACAGAAAAATAGAATTTAACTACTAATGTATTTAAAACATATAAAAGGCTTTGAGTGGAGCCATACTGTCTCAGATTACCAACATGAATAAATAGAACTAAAAAGAGTGTTCAATCAATGCATGCCTAAAATTTCTAGTGCCCTCAACTTCCGGCGTACTTGACCTCAGCTACATGAATTCCACTCCTCTTGTAAGCCATGCATTAATCCTACACAATTACTCAACTCTACATACCATTATATCAACATTTAAGAGATAATTTCAATCAATTTAGGAAATAAATATTTGTACAACATTTCATTAAAAATAGATAAAATATTGCTTATAAAAACAAGAAAATTGGCAAGACTAGGGTGATTGGGCAATGCAAAAAGGGTTATTTATATCACCAAAGGAATGAGGTTGTTTATACCTCATCAAGGAGTTTAGCTCACTTCTGTGCCACGACTTCGTATCCCACTTCTGAGGAGATTCTTGATTGGGTTGATTTCATCGAGGCTATCAGGAGACAAAGCCTCAGCTTGTTTGAGATGGTGTTAGGTACCCATCATTCGTGGTATTGAGGAGGGCACAATTTATGCTTGGGGACCAGACATCTTGGCCATGGTTTACAGAGACTTCTATCGTATTTTGCGGCGAGGGGCTCTAGCTTTTAGCCACTCTTCTTTGGTAATGACATGGATATTTGAGCATATTAGGCCCTATCAAAAGCTCATTTCGATTCCAGATAGACATTTATCGAGAGCTGCCAAGTGGATGCATGTGGGTCACTTTGATGCTTCTTTACCCACTATTGCTACTCTTACAGATGAGGCCATGATCTTTGATCCTTATCGTGACATGGAGGGATCCTGGGCCCATGATGGTGAGGTTAGGGAGCACTGTAGTGGGATATCTGAGATTTAAAACTGTAATGGTCTAGTTGAGGCCCATCGGGTTGATTGTATTTCATAGCAGTTTGGCGAGGACCTTCCCGAGGAGTTGCCCCTAGTGTCCACTTTCTATAGGACTGTCCAGGAGATGGGTGAGATTGGACAGAGGTCAATTGTTTGGACTCCTTTGACTCCTAGAGTCTTCATTACTAGAGTTTCAAGAGGAAGACAAAGGGGAGGGAGAGGGACTCCTTCCCAATCTCTCTTTGTGGTTGTGGATTCAGAGTCTACTGATGACGACTATGTTCCAAATGATGATGATTTGTCAGACAAGGGCTTTTCTGAGGATGTGCAAGATGAGTGCTTTGATGATACTAATGATGCAGATGATGCTCTTGATATCCCCGAGGGTCCTCCTATTGTTCCCTGACCTCCTCATTTAGATGAGGTGATGCACCAATTTGACCCTAATTGGCAGACTAGTGATCCATGCAAGTTTAGTTTATTTTCTTTTTGTACTTTTGTCCTTTCTCTTGTCCTGGGGAACTAACTTGTTTTTCTCTTTTGATTTGATCTTTCAGGTAATGTCAGAGAGTGGAGGGACTTTGTTCATGAAATTAATGTTGGATTGGCTTCCCCCTTCACTAGGATGACTCATGACCATGTTTTTAATGATCCTAGTGTGTCCCCTACTTTTGGGTGACACACTGATATTTTTGCTTCTGTCTATCATGGATGTCAGGTGAATGCAGACTTGAAGACCCAGGTTGGCACCCTTAAGGGTGAGAATCAGGTACTCTGAGAGATGGCTCATCTTAGTTTTGGATGACATGATGCCAGCATGGTGGGACCTTCATAGTCACATGCTCGCAGTAGAGCACCTCACTCCCATAGGTCTCATGGAGCAATGAGTGGTATTTGTAGACAGGGGAGTTAAAGTCCCAAGGGTTCCGTTGGAGGGAACTGGCCTTGAATTCCTTTCTTGAAATTATGCCCCCTTACATAGGGAGCCTCTACTTCTTTTGAGAGTGTTTTGTCCTAGCTCTTTGATACCCTTTTATATATAAACTTTGGATGTACCTATGAAAGTTTATCTTTTATGGTTTTCACCTATCGAATTTGTACTCATCTCTTGTGCATGTTTGGAGGATTGGGAACTTTTTGATTTATGTGTTTGACCTTTTCAACTCTTTTAACAATGTAAGCATGACAATAATGACATATTTTTGTAATTTTTTGTCGTATATATATGAGATGCAGTTTACGATATGATAATGCAATAACACAAGAAATGCTGAAATGAAACATTGCTCTTACTAAATGACATTTGACTTTATTGCTTTGAGACTCTTTTTTTGATTTTCGCATGAATGCAATGTGGAACAAACAATGTGATTGCCCTTAAATACAATTTTTGATTCAGGGGATTGCGAGTTGTCCTAATATAAGAGACCTAATCAAGGCTATGAGATAGGGTTTTAAAAACTCAAGTAGGGAGCGGGAATGAAGATGGAGCATTTTTTATTTTAAACTTCGCTAAAGGCTAAACACTGATCCTTATCTAGATGAGACAAGCTAATAAGATTTCAACTTTAGACAAGCAACAAATTTTATAGGTGTTTGCTAGACTTAGATCATAGATGGCAAGCAAGGTAGACCCGGGTTGAAGGATAAATAGGAAAGAACAAGGGTCCCTAGCTAGAAGATGATCCTAGAGACTACTAGACTCTTGGTTTTGCTCAGCTAGCATGTGTGTGTGCTTTGTACTATTCTTTCTTTGTTAGAATGTCACCCTTGAGGCTTTGAGCTTAGACTGATCTCCACCCAAGAGTACAGACATTTAGCAATCTTCTCTTTTTCACTCTTTTTTTTTGTACCTCTCTTTTTTTTCTTTTTTCACTTTTTTTTGTATTTTCCTCACTTGATTTTTCTCATTTTTTTTGGATTTTGACTTTTCAAGAAATGAATGCTTTCGGAACTTTTGATATGCAATACTTTGATCTCTCAATTCTCACTTTTTGACACTCTTATTTTGATCACTCATTTTTTATTCACTCAAATTTTAGATTGCTTCCTTTAGAGTTTTGATCTTCCTGACATTTTTGGCCAAGAAAGATAAGGGGCTAAGCGCCACCTAAAGTTTTTGTAATCTAGTTGTACTTCTCTAATACTAGGGAAGAATTGGGAAGGTCTACTTGAAAGCTTCCTTTGAACACTATAGGTTTGAATATTGATTTTGTTTAGACCTAACACCTTGACTTATTAAGACTGGGATCAGTGTAAAGCTAAGAGCTAGGCTTTGATTAGAATCACTGGGAATAAAGAGGGATAATGGTGATTGTGAAAATGGGGAATCTCTAGGTCCTGAAAGGATGACGTATATCTAGGCAATGTTAGACTCCTTATTGAAAAGAAAATAGTACAAGAGAAAGTCATTGACTGTAATGCAAGATGAATAGAATGATACAAAAATGCAAGAAACAAATTTTTTTTGATATTTTTGATATTTAAAAAAAAAATTGTTTTTTTTATGTTTTGTGATTTTTTTGTTTTTTAGACATAGTATTTCTTGAGGTGAAAGGCATTGATTGTTTCGCCAAATTCCTCTCCCTCTTGTGCACAAGAGATAGGCACCGTTTCCAACATCTTCTTTAACCATATAAGACCTTTCCAGTCTTCTGAATGTAACGTCAGAAAATGTCCCCTTGGGAGCTTTTCCTTCATAAGGTTTAGCTCTCGAGTCTCTTAGCTGCATTTAGGACATGTTACATCATATTTCAACATCCCGATGAGAAAAACCCCTAAGTGTCTTAACAAATGGGGCCTAAGGGGACCACTTGAGATAATCCCTACCCAAAATAGGGGGGAAGACTTGGGTGCCCGCGCCACAGTCTTGCCCTATTTTGGGGCAGTCCCAATTTTTGGGTGTCGGCTTGTGACCGTTATTTGGGTCCTATACCGACATGGTAAGTTTAAATTATGAAATTCTTGGCGGGAGTGTTTGTAGTTGCATATAAAAGCATGTTTAGGCATTCATTTGACAACTAGATGATTACTATCAAGCTATTGAGCTCTAAAGGTGATTCAAGGCTTTCATTATGTTGCAAGAGCAGATTTGTGTTGTCTATGTGTTTGTGTTTGTAGATTTGAGGAATCATCTCCTCATGGCATGAAGAACTTCTTCCTTCCATGAGCTCTTCACTACAAGGTGACATTCATTTATGTTTGTAAGCATTTATCATTTGGTTTTCACCTCTGCCTCCCAAGGGCATGCACTCTCTATTTGACAACGGTGTTCGGAAGGCTTGAATGTCTCTCTAGGGCTTGATTGAGGCAAGCCTCTAAACACCACAACCCCCTCCCAAAGTTTTCATGATTGCAAGTTACAGGTGTCAGATCTAGACAAAGTGAAGTTGCAGGAGGGTACAACAGAGTGTTGGAATTGTAGATTAGAGAAAGAAACAACTCCTTGGACTAGGGTGCCTGCTCATTAGTCCTCAAAGTTCTACAATGGGAAAATCTTCAATACAGCAGGAACAGGTTGCGGACCTTATTTGAAGATCCCGACAAAAAGCAAGGCACTAAACTTAGGCACCTACTCTTTAGTCCCTAACTTTTCCACTTCATAACCCCAAAAATAGGTGCACAGTTATTTGTCATTTTACATCTTTCTGTAGCAGCATTTTCTATTATTCATCTGTTTGCTGTCGTATTTGCATAATTAGGGTTTTAACGTATAATTGAGCATAAGAGAAGACAATTGGCAATCAAATCATAAAAATCCAAGTTTCCCTACATCTCACAGTGACCTAGGGTAGGATAGTACATTGCAACTCGACCCTAGGTCCTTGAATGTGAAGGGTGAAAGGACGATACACACCAAAACTGCCAAAAACCAATCATCCAAATTTTACCCTTTATATTTTGGTGAACCCATGTTATTGGACTTATTTGCACCTTGTTGAGTGTTTTGCTTCATTTTTGCATTGATTTTCATTCATTCATATAGTCATTCATCTTAATTGCATTGAAAACTTACAAAAAAATTGAAAAATTAGAAAATTAGAAAAATTAGAAAAAAATTGCATGCTAGGGTTTTGCATGTTGCATCAATTAATTTGAATTTCATTAAATTTCTGATGTTTGCATTAGAACTGATTTAAATTACAGAAAATTACAAAAATTTATTAGTCTACATTGCATTTTCATCATCAAATTGCTAGGGTTTTTGTTGAAAATTGTGAATTTTGCATATAACCTAGTAATTGCAAAATCTAGGGTTTGTAGGTAAAATCTTGTTTCAGATTTTTCTACTAATTTTAGAGACTCATTCAAATTTGCATTTGGCTATAGTCTTGCATTTTAGAACAAATTTGCATTTAGATTTCAAAAAAATTACATTTTTGCATAGAAATTGTCAACAACAAAAAAATAGCATTTTCATTGATTTTTCATTAGATTTGCACCTGCATTTTGCATGTTAGAACTTGAAAATCATTTTCAGATCTGAGAACATTTAATTTTAATCATACATCAGCTTGCAAAACATTCATATCACTTTTTACATCAAAATCTGAAATCTAGGGCGTGAAAAACATTGATTTTCACTAGATTTGGCCTTATCAACTCTCTAAATTTGCACTATAGGCATGTTGTAAAGAATATTGTTGCACTAATTGACTAATATCAGGGGTATTATCTTTTTCCTCTCCTAAAATTCTTTACAAAACCTTGTTATTGGCCTCTTGTATTAAAAATTTGGTGAAAAACTGCATATTTTTACTATTTTTGCCCTAGGGTTTGGCCTAGTTTGCACCATAAGTGTGTTGTAAAAATATTTATGCTTGTAGGTGACTGATATCATTGCTATTATCTTCTTCACCTCCTTAAATTCTTTACAACACCCCTTTGGCTAGGTCTTGCAATTGAAAAATCGTGAAAAATTGCCTATTTTTGCTATATTTTCACTACGGTTTGACCTTGAGTGGCACTATAAATGTGTTGTGATGGATTTTTTGGCATTAGGTGGCTATTAGAACTATCATAATTTTTCTTCCACCATAATTTTCCTCACAACACTCTTTTTTCATGGTCTTTTACATTGAGATTTGGGGAAAAATCGCATATTTTAGTGCATTTTCACTATATTTTGACTTGGCATCATCTTAGATTTGCATCAAGAGTGTGTTGTGAAGGATATTATTGCTGTATTGGACTGATATTAGACATATAATTTTCTTCCCCTGATCAAAACCCTTACAACACCTTTTCTTTCACTTATTTGCATTGAAAAAGTATAAAAAATCAAGCATTTACAACATATCTTGCGCCTAAAATTTGTGCATATTGCTACATGAGTCTAATAACTCATTGCCCTAAGAGAAATATTCCTTTAAGAATAAGCATAAGACACATGGGATCTAGTGCTCTTGAAGAATTTGGTACATTGAACACCTTCTTTACAAAAGGAGAGACTCAAATATTACAAGATATTACACCTAGTACAAGTACAATGGAAGAATAAACTTTTCATTGTATTGATGATACTATTGAGGTGACATGATATGTATCTGATGAGAAAATAGAAAAATTGGATAAAGAGCTAGCCCGATTTAAATCATTTATGGAAAATGAGAGAATAGCTGAAGAAGTTGTTCCTACAATTCATAACATAAGAGAATTGATAAAAGAGGGACAAGATGGTGTTAATGCAATTCGGGGCCTAGCACGTATTGTACAAACTAACATTATGCCAGTGACCAAATGTGCACAAGTGATAAATAACACTTTATCACCATCTCATACTCAAGTATCAGTACCTATACCAACTACGGGAATATCTACCTTTACATCAACAATCTTGACAACTAATGTGAATGCTTGTAGCAATGCTACCACTAGTATTGGAGTATCTAATGGCACTAATTACAAAGATGTGGGATTTAATTATCAAATTTTGGTTCCTAAGGGGACCTCTTCTATGAATAATTTCTCTCAACCACCTCTTCATCACACTTATTCTCAACCTCCGATCACATGTAGTTATTCTCAACCACCTACCATTATTGCCAACCACCATTGACCTATCCATGGCCACTTCCTATCATATCTCAAGCTCAATCACCTCCTCACTTTGGTTCCAATTCTTCGCAGAAAACTGCATCTCCCAATGATGCCATCCTCAACCAACTTTTATAGGGCATGACTACTTTACAACAAAAGGTAACAAATTCTTCACATTCTAATATACCAACATATCATGCCCATAATCCCCTTTCCTATGCAATTTTGAGAACTCCTATGCCTGACAGGTTTGAGACTCCTCACTTTGAAAAAAATGGTGGAAAAGGTGATCCTAATACTCATGTGGTAGCATTCACAGCTATGTGTAGTGATTTCTATTTTGAAGAGGATTTATTGGCAAAACTTTTCTCACGATATCTCAAAGATACTGCTTTAAAATGGTTTTGCTCTTTGCCTCCGAATTCAATACACTCCTTTTCCCAGTTGATTGATCAATTTTTACAACATTTTCAAGCGAACATTAGACCTCAAGTCTCTTTGATTGATTTAGTTCATTGCAAGCAAGGTCTGAAAGAGAAGCTAACTGAATTCATTAGTCAATATCAAGCTTTATATTCACAAATTCAATATCAGATGATAGATGAGGATGTTCAGAAGGTGTTTATTACAAATCTACAACCTAACATCTGTGATAAGATCCTCTTAATAAAGTATAACTCCTTTCAACATTTATGCACCACCCTTCATGATTACCAACTTTTGTCTAGTCAGTATGAAAACTAAAACTCATCGGCTCAAGTTAGTCAATCCATGGGTGGATCATCACAAAACAACTTTAAGAGAAACAATAACAATAGGAGTTTCATCAATATTAATAGACTGAATATGAACAACTTTTCTAATGTGTTTGCTATCACTAATCCGAAGAAGACATCATATCAACCAAGAAAGTTGACTCCGATATTTGAGTCTTATCATTCTATCATGAATCAAGCTGTGAGTAATAACATTCTAAAGCTTCCCCCAATTAAGCCTATCGATCCTAGTAGAGCACAAGGACCTTACTTCGATGCTAATGCCTTTTGTCTTTTTCATCAGACACAAGGACATGACACTAAACGATGTATGCGTCTTAAACATGAAATACAAGACCTCATTGATTTGAATATCATCTAGGTATCGGAAGTGAATTATAATGGAAATAAATCAGTTTCTCTACCGAATCAGAATTTACAAATCTTTACTAATCCATTCCCTAAACATATTGATGCCAATATGTTGGAACAAGATTTAGTGGAAGTAGATGATGATGATTATTTAGACTATGATAATATTGTGGGTATGATTGAAGTGGATAAGAAGCAAGTGGATAATCCACCTCGTCCACAAAGACAGGGAATTCATGCTAAGGTTCCTCCTCTATTATCCTTATATGGATCAGGAGATAACTAAAATGCATCAGAAAAACAAGTAGAACAACTGATACAGACAAGTGAGAAGGTATAGGATCATTCCTTTTACTGTGTTAGAAAGATTCAACAATGAAAACTCACTAAAAATTAGAAAAGAATAAGACGATTGTCAGCAGCTGGAAATAATAGTGGTTCTCCCCCTCGTAAGCAACAAAAAGTCTCATTTAAACAAGGATTTGAGAAACAAGCACCATATAATAATAACCAAGACTTTCATAAGAACCACTCAAACTTTGCACTAAACATGATTGAGTACCTCTCCAAGAGGTTTGCAAGTGCAAAAATCTGATACAAAGATCCTACAAGTAAGTATCTCTATCCCTTTATCTCTCTCATGATGTGCTTCCCCCGTGATGTGTTATGTGTTGTTTAGGCCTCCTAGAATGACCCCTAATTCTCTTGGGATACCAGGAGACCACCTCTATTGTGACCTTCTTCTATTTATATCATCATTCTTCTATATTGCCTCTCTCTCTGATTTCATTGTTGTGTGTTGTGTCTTATGGACATAGTGTTGCGGTTGGTGACTTGGGGGCACCCTCCTATGTGACTATCCCTAAGACACTTGTTTCTCCTCTCTTATTTATTTTTTCCCTTCCTCTAGTGTTTCTATCTAGTGGGTAGATGATGAAAAACATTTATACTGATGCGTACCTAGCGTCCCTTTTACGAGAAATAAAAAATTGGACTTAGTTCCTAATATGATGATGGGGTTGTATATCTTATCCGACGCTTGGCTAGTGGAAGCACTCGTGCTTTCTGCGTAGTGATTTTGATTATGTTTTTATCTCATTTGCAAATCATAACAATATTGATGCTCTGTGCACTTTGTTTGTCTTTGAATCTAGCCTTGGTGGTACTCGATTCAGAGATCTTTGTGATATAGCCCCACAGTTATCCTCGAACTCTGAATTTGTAGTAGAACCTTGGCTCTTTGTGTGGTTAATCATATGCATTGATGCTGTTGTTTATCATGATTATTTGGACACTAACATGTTTCTTGCAGGGATGTGTTTGTGGGAACATTTGGCGATCGTATAGTACATGTCACCTCTAGGGGGCATGGGCTTTATGAAAGTCTGTGTTCCCTTGTGTGTTTTCTTCCTACCTTAACGTGCTTGATATCGATGCATGATATCAACCACCTTAAGGTGGGGGCATATATAAGGTAAGCTGTCTATTGTAGATGTTAGTAATGTGCTTGTCCTCAGGTGTAGTTTAAAGACTTGTGCGATGAGTACATCCTGCACTCTGAGTTTTTTTACAATCAATCATTTAAGCCCTCTGCGGAGGTGAGATATCACGTATATCCTTTTTATCTTAAGCCCTTTACGGAGGTGGGGATGGTGTACTTCTCAAAGCAAATTGCATCATCCTGTCATTTTCAAAAGTCCTCTACAGAGGCAGTGAGCGATTATTTGACTAACTCAACCCTTAGGCATGTCTTCGGTGATTTTTGTGGTGAATCCCAATCATTGGTGTGTGCCTATAATGTGTCTGAGATGGTGTTGGACCTAGAAATAGGAACACTCCATCGCTTGTCTGTCGTGTTTTCTCGGTGTCTTCAAAGTGTGTGTTTTGGCGTGCTTGCTTTGTTTGGCGTGTCTGTTGCCCCATATGTAGTTTAAAGACCTGTGCGATGAGTACATCCTGCACTTTAGGAGGTTTTGTGTGTCTTACGTGTGTGTTGCCCCATATATGCAGTTTAAAGATCTGTGCAATGAGTACATCCTGCATTATGGGAGGTTTGTTTACTTTCCTGTACTTGCATCTGCATTTCATATATATGAGAAAAAGAAAAGAAAAGAAATCATTCATGTCTTCTATGAATTAATGTGTCTTCTATGCATTTAATGTATTCTTCATGTTTTGTGTGACTGTAACTGTCTTTTTCGTGTTTTGCATGCCTATCATTGTCTTCAATGTGTCTGGCGTGTCTTCTCTATGCTTGGCAGGTTTGCTATGTTTGTTGACCATACTTTAATGCATGTATTGGCCTTATACATACATTAAAGTGGGGGCTAAATGTAACGTCAAAAAATGTCCCATTGGGGGCTTTTCCCTCATAAGGTTTAGCTCCTGGGTCTCTTAGCTACATTTAGGACATGTTACATCATATTTCAACATTCCGATGAGAAAACCCCCAAGTGTCTTGACAAATGGGACCTAGGGGGACCACTTGAGATAACCCTTGCCCAAAATAGGGTGGAGGACTTGGGCGCCCACACCCTAGTCCTTCCCTATTTTGGGGCAGTCCCAATTTTTGGGTGTCAGCTTGTGACCGTTATTTGGGTCCTATACTAACACGGTAAGTTTGAATTACAAAATTCTTGGCGGGATTGTTTGTAGTTGCATATAAAAGTATGTTTAGGCATTCATTTGACAACTAGATGATTACTAGCAAGCTATTGTGTTCTAAAGGTGATTCAAGGCTTTCATTGTGTTGCAAGAGTAGATTTGTGTTGTCTATGTGTTTGTGTTTGTATATTTGAGCAATCATCTCATCATGGTATGAAGAGCTTCTTCCTCCCATGAGATCTTCACTACAAGGTGACATTCATTTGTGTTTGTAAGAATTTATCATTTGGTTTTTACCTCTGCCTCCCAAGGGCACACACTCTCTATCTGACAACAGTGTTTGGAAGGCTTGAATGTCTCTCTGGGGCTTGACTGAGGCAAGCCTCTAAACACCACAACCCCCTCCCAAAGTTTTCATGATTGTAGGTTACATGTGTTGGATCTAGACAAAGTGAAGTTGTAGGAGGGTACAACAGAGTGTTGGAATTGTAGATTAGAGAAAGAAACAACTCCCTAGACTAGGGGACTTGCTCATTAGTCCTCAAAGTTCCGCAACAGGAAAAATCTTCAGTACAATAAGAACAGGTTGCGGACCTTATTTGCAGATCCCAAAAAAAAGAAGGGCACTGGACTTGGGTGCCCGCTCTTTAGTCCCTAACTTTTTTGCTTCGGAACCCTAAAAATAGGTGCATAGTTATTTGTCATTTTACATCTTTCTATAGCAGCATTTTCTGTTATTCATCTATTTGTTGTCATATTTGCATAATTAGGGCGTTAAGTTATAATTGAGCATAAGAGAAGACAATTGGCAATCAAAACATAAAAATCTAAGTTTCCCTACATCTCATAGCGACCTAGGGTAGGATAGTACATTGCAACTCGACCCTAGGTCCTTGAATGTGAAGGGTGAAAGGAGGATACACACCAAAACTACCAAAAACCAATCATCCAAATTTTACCCTTTACACTGAAAAAACTCTTTTTCATCTTCTTTTCTTATTCTTCATGCTACCTCTTCTTAAGACAAGTTCTCCTATTTTGTAGGGTTGGTTATTTGAATCTATTGCTATCAACTCGGTGGTTTCTCTGTGCATTGTGAGATGAAGTAAGTCTCGAAAGGCCTGTTGATGAGAAGGAGTGCAATACAAGACTCCATCACAATTTAATAGCTCTGCTAATAGGTCAAATTGTTCTTGCATGTAGATCTTCACATCTAGTCTCTCTTGGATTCTTTGCAAAAATTGGAACAACTCTAGGGGAGTTTGTGGCTCCCTTTGCTCATCAAGAGGGACAAAGCTTATACTTGTCCTCCCATTTGGTTCTGGTCTTAATTCCATAGCATATCTAATGTAACTTTTGGCAATTCAAAAATGACAGGGTCATCGATGCTGACTATCACTCTCATCTTCCATTCTCTATGAAAAATACCTTCACTTTCTTCATCTTCATCGGGAAGTCTTTCAACCATTTCAATTTGTATTGGTGGTGCTTCCCACTCGCTGAATTCATTTGATTGAACCGAGGCAGAAGTGGTTGGCTTCTCTTGCGGTTTGGACACCATGAACATCCTAGGTAGCATTCCTATAGCATTAGTTGAATCATTATCAATATAACGTACCTCCTCCATGGGTGTCACTGGTTGATGTGAATCCTTTGTTGGTGTGAGAGGCTCATAAGATTTTGTTTCTTCTAGTGTCTCGGGGACACGTGATTCACTTAGCGGTGATAGTGGAGTGTAACTTTCTGTTATGTCTTCCTCAGCGTCTGAGAAAGCATGTGGGTCTGCATTTCTTAGATCTAACATGGTTGTCTCACACATCGAACCTTCAGTTCTGTGTAGTTTTTCTCCTATGCAAGGGAAAATTTTGTAAGTTTCTTGGATGTCTATCATGAGTACCTCTAGGGGAATTTGGAGTGGTCCATCTTGCTCAATGAATTCCATGATCTCAATTGTCTTATCTTTGGGAACTATTTCCTTTTATTTTGGTAATGTCTCATTCTCTAAAGTTTTGATCTCTGCGGTGTTTATGGTCTTTTCTGGGATTTCCATTTGTTTGATGCATATTGACTGAGGTGTAGGATTAGGGACTATTAATTTGTTGGTAGGGAGTTCATAGTCTATGGAGATACCTATACGCTTGTTTGGCATGTTTGATTTTAACATGTTGAAAGGTTTTGGATCTCCCCTTGCGAAATATACTTTCCCTAACTACAAGAATAGAGCTTCCTGAAATAATTCAGATGGCATAACTTTCATCCTGCGTATCCACGGTCTTCCAAGGATCAAGTTATATCTCGTGTCTTTGTTTATGACATAGAATGTGGTAGGAATGGTTTTAGGTGCCAAGGTCACTGGAAGGGTAATCTTACCTATGGTGGCAGCCTTTAGATTATCATACCCACTTATAGTATCTCGTGAAGCAGTGATATTAGTGTATCCATAGCCCATCCTCTCTAATAGGGAGAAAGGAAGTATGTTAACTATCTCCCATCATCGATTAAGGTCCGCTTGATGCACGTATTGTAGATCCATACTTGAAGGTATAGTGCAGGGTCTCATTTTTTGTTAACTCTGCCTCGGAAGGCATCTATTGTAAGTCGAAGAAGAACCCTGGATCTTTGGGTTCTGAGTTTGGTGGATTGATGTTGTAGTCCACATGATTGATTTGCTCACTAGGTGGTGGCATAATTTGGTTGAGGTATTTTAAACCTATCGCTTTTAGTAACACTAAGCAATGTGAAGGGGAGTTCCTGAGTAAGTCAATGAACAAAATGTGAGCATATGTTTTCTTTAAATCTTCTATGAGCTCATAAGGTTCGATTAGAGCTAGTATTGGTTCTACTACCGAGATGACACCTTCATATGCTTCTATTTTCTCATTTTCATCCTTATGGTCTTCCTCTTCTTCTTCGTTATGCATAATCTCGACTAATCCCATTTCCTAGCTTCTCCTTTTTGTCCCAATTGCAGTGGGATTTTGGGGTTACTACTTTGAGCCATCTTGTTTTGGTTTGTTATTTCTATGTCTTTATGTGTGGGGAATGGGTCCTGATAAATTCTCATGTTTGCATTTTGTGGAGCTATTGGAGCTTGATTTTGTCTTGTATCTTTGTTATCCGGTGTGACCTCTTGTGGGTTCAAGAACATCTCTATGAACAAACGTTGTTGTTCTTCTGGTAGCCTTTCTATGAATTTGTTATACTCTCTACAAGATTATGTGATGTACCCCCTTGTTCTATGAAAAGAACAAAATTGGTTGAACTCGTATGGGGGTCTTTCATATTATCTTACATCGTTTCTGTTCCCGTTTGCATTGCGGTTCCAGCTTTGGTAATTGTCTTGAGGGTAGTACCCGTTGTTTCTAGGACAGTCTATGGCATTTACATTAGGAGGGTAGTAATCTCTCCCATTGTAATCATCTCTTATCTTCTTGATTGGGGGTTGATATGTCACCCCGTCTGTGGTTGTACTCCTATTGTTTTTAAGGATTTTAATGATAGAGGCATTGTTTCTTGTCTCTTCTTTTATCATCTTTCCATTTGATCCATAGACTTTTCTATCATTGTTAATGGCATCTTGGTCAATCCTCAAAACACTTTCCAATGCTTCTTCATAGGATTTGTATGGCAATTTTTGAACATCTTCTCTCATGTCTTTGTTAAGGGCATGCAAGAAGAGGTCACATAGCTTCTCGGTGATCCATGTTCAGAGCACTAGTCAAAGAGTAGAGGACTTGCCTCCATCAAGTGAGAAAGTGGGCTACGGATTCATTTGGCTCTTGTTTCATTGTGAGGAATTCCCTGATCCTTGTTTTAAGGAGTTTGTTCGTGTCAAATGCCATGACAAACTCTTCTATTAGTTGTTTGAACGAGTGGATTGAAGCTTCTGGTAAGCGATAATACCAATCCAAAGCTATGCCTTCAAGAGTTTTTGGAAATATTTTTGCTACAACCCCATCCCAAGGGAGGACCTCTCTTATGGTCGTGGCATAGGCTTTAATGTGGGAGTTTGGATCTCCTTCTCCTTTGAACTTTGGAAGATCTAGCAATGACTGAGGTAGTTGCATGCTTCTTATGTTTTGATCCAAAGGTTCCTTCAAATACTCAAGATATGTTCTGAGAAAGGCACTTTGAGATTGCGGGGTTGATAGCAATAACCCTATAGGTGGGTTTTGATAACCTGTTGTCGGATTTGTTTGATTGTTTTGAACATGAGGATTCCCATTTAGACATGTGTCGTTGTTGGCGATTCGTGAATAGTAATTGAGGTAGGGGGATTTTGAGATGCCCCCTGGTCCTATTCATGAGATTTCTACCTTCTTTCAGGAGCAGCTTGCTCTACTTCCAAGATTCTAATTCTTTGAACTAGAGTTACGATTAAATCCATAGGAGTTGCAGCTCTAGGTGTTTCTTCATTTCTAGGATTTTCTCTTCAAGTATTTTCATGGTGATATGCTTCTTCACGTGTAGGGTTTTCTTTTTGCTCTTCTCGCAAGGCAATCCTTTCTAATCATTTGACTTCCTCATCAAGATGAGTACTTGATGTGCTTGTGGAAGGTTGATCGGGTCAATGTATTTCTGACCTTATCCTTCTAGCTTTATGTGGCACATTTGGTATGGCCAGATTATTTTCCCAAGCTGGGTTGTTGAAAGACAGAGAATGCTTGGATTCTCTTTGATCTTGTTCATAATCAGAATCTTCGTAGTCATAATAGTTGGTGACTGGTGCATTAGGATGCGGCGGCACATACCTATCAAAGGAAGGAGTTTCTAGTTCTCTTGAGGGAATATTCCCTTGATTTAAGTCAGGTTCTGTCATGTTTGGGAGTGCGATAGACACCACAGAACAAATGGAATGGATGACGGTGTAAGCGATAAAAGCTGAAGCGGCTATGAAGAGCAATGAAAAAATGTTTCGAAGCTTTTGTTAAATGTTTTGAAGCATTTTGAAATGGGAACGCAAATTTACTCATCCTAGAAGGATTTACAATTTCACGTCTGGTTCACCAAAATATGGGTGAAGCTGACTACTTATGTAATGATGGTAATGAGATCCAAATAATGGGAACACAAAAAACATAACCATATGGCTTTTCTTTTCACATCGGGTTCACAAAAATATGTGGTGAAGCTGACATCATATGTGACAATGATGATGGAAATGAGATCCACGCAATGGAACACAAAAGCATAACCAAGAGGCTTTGCTCTTCACGTCAGGTTCACCAAAATATGTACACTCAAAATCATGACTCCAGTTGTCTGGGGCTGTCGGGTCAGATTTTGGCATGCACACAGACCCTTCCCTCCTTGCCACAGGGTGATCCGCCATGTCACTCTTGCTCTCATGGAAGTAGCTAGTCGAGAGGAGGTGACACACAGTGGGGGTCTAGCTCATTGGAGAGTAAGACTTCGCAGAGAGGGGTCAGCAAGTCCTGCGGCCTTTATTGTTGTGTGCTAAGTTGAATGTTTTGTTCGATGGTAGTTGTTGTTGAGATAACCCTATGACCCAAATGGTCACTAGTTTCTCTTCTCTTGTTGGGATTTCTTCTATTCCACCTATGTGTGGGTAAGCGGTTTCTTTAGTTTATGTCCTCTTGTATCCCAATGCATTGAATGAGTTCTCATTGTATTTGGAGTTGTCTAGTTTCTTCTAACAATAAGAGGACAAATGGGTCTTGTTGTGGTCATGGATTGATTTCCTTGATCTCATCATGGATAGCCCTCACCCACTCTCCTCTCACTCCTAGGCACATTCGTGAGCCAAGATAGAGGTAAATGTGTGATGACCGACCTTAACTAGACTTAGGGTTTTGACCTAGGGTTTAGTTGACCAAGGTTTTAGCTATGTTTTGACTTGTTTTTACCTTGTGATGTGATCAAGGGTTTGATTGAATCATTTAGCCATGGTTACCTTGTGATGGTATCGAGGGTTTTCAAGTTTGTCTTTTTTAGGGTTTCTATATGCATGCAAAGCTAAATGATATGCAAACATTTTTGTGTTTTTTTTAGTATAAAAAGTGCTCTTTAATCTATGAAAGGGAAATATGAAATGCAAGCTAATATGACTTTTCCTAATGCAAGTTTTATCTATGTTTTTGGATTTTTGATTGTTTTGAAGTAATCTAATCTAAAAATGGAAATTGCTTCTTCAAATAACCTAGATCTAGGAATATGAAAATAATTATTCTAACATGCAAGATCTAACTATCAAGGAAAAAGCAAAGATTTATTATTCCCAAGAGCAAATTTGGTTTTCTAATTACTATAAATTGAATAAAGCAATGAAGGAACTTGAAAGAAATGATGATTTGTGACTCCACTACCCTTAGAAATCTTTGATATTGGCAACCTCGAGTCCTTTTGAAGCAGTGGGAAAACCTCTTGATGACAAAATGACACAAAGAAGCAAAAAGAAGCTTGTTGAAGCTTGAAAGAGCTCAATGAGAGCTTTGGTTGAGCACAATGGCATTGAATGAAGCACGTAACGATGCTTGGTTGAACAATGAATAAAGCAAAAGGCACCTTCATCTTGTGAGAGCATTTGAATGCTAATTTGGAGAGTAAAAACTGGCAAGAGTTGTGTTCACAATGAATTTGCCTCCCTTTGTGCTTGAGGGAGGGGGTATTTATAGGTTTGAGGAATGGGATTGATTGAGAAGTTAACTCATTTGATTGATGAGTTAACAAGGATTGATTGGGGAGTTAACAAGGTTGATTACTCAGTGAACTCAGCTAACTATGGAGTGATAAATCAATAATATTAGCTTATCACTGAAGAGGAAATGGAGTTGAAAGGATGCATGAGAATGATTAAGTTTGATAATTTTAGATCAAATTGAGTTAATTATGCATGTGTGGGTGCATGAAATAGTCAAATCCATATTAGGCATCAAAAATCAAGTGAAGTGGAAGAAAAACAGGTGAAAATGGAACTAAAACGAGTGAGAAACTCAAGTTTTTCTACGGCTGCCTTTTGCCAGTAGGGTCGTTCGGTGGAGATCCGGGTTGGACAGGGTTTTCTAGAAAAATGCAAGGTTGGAAATGACAGAAGAGAAGAAAAGGAGGGGTTCTACCTCTGGAAACAAGTCAGTCATGTGCAAGAATCCAAATCTCCACTTGCACCTACAAAATCCCCCGGGGGAGATCTAGAAATAATAGGGGGAGATTTGGATTGGTTGAGAGGAACTGAAAACTAAAAGTGGGAGATGGATAGGGGGACCTCTAGAAGGCTTCTAGGGGGTTCAGAGGATGAAAAACATAGGGGAAAGGTGAAAACTCACCTACAAGATGCTTACAAGGCTTAGGAGCAAGGTCGAAAGCTCAGAAAACACAAATCGACAAGTGTCGCAAAAAGTGTCAAAAAGCATCGCACACAGGGAGAGAGAGAAATCGACAAAGAGGAAACAACACAAGACAAGAAAGAAGACACGTCATCAAGAGGTTTTTTTCTTAAAGGACATTATTTCATGCTTACATGTATGTGACAAGGATTAAAATCATCATAGGGGTCCTCGTGGAGGCTATGCGTGATTTTTGTGCTTATAGACCCAGGTTCACACATAGTCATAATTTTTATAGGACATAGTCATCTCAATTTTGTCATATCAAATATAGTTTTAGATATTACCTGTACCAATCATCTATCATAGTTTTTTTAGTTTCCTCTTTACTAGCTTCAAGTTACACATTTACTTTTATAATTTCAAGTCTATTTTAGATTTGATTAGGTATGCATTTCTAATCCTAACTCTTATATCTAGAGTAATTATTATATTGATTGTTTATTTTCATTAGCTTAGATTTATGTAGGGGGTTTTATTTCACTACAAATATTCTATAATTAATGAAATACAATACATATTTATATAAATTTTGAATATATATTTAATATAATAAATTTAGTATTATTATTATATAATAATTATTGATTATATATTATTAGTGGTAACTATATATTATATATTATATTTATGTCGAGGATGTTCCTTATGTGAGAATGTTTGTTGCAAGTACTATTGTAGTATGAGATCAAATGATTGAAAAGAGGAGGATGACCATTGCATTGGTCCCATTGTGACATGTGGATGTGAGCAACTTAATACATGGACTATCATGCATTTAATTCACCCATCAACCTCATGAATTTGGATTTTAGTGATGAAATAGGTGCTAGAGTAGATTGAGATTAGATGATGATGTGTACATGTAGGAGGATGGGGTCATTATATCATACTACTCATTGTACCAAACCTTGAGATGCATGAGATGGGGAAGGAAGAGGTTATCCTATATTTTATTATAGTAATTTAGATGCCCTTGAGAAGGTGATGCACAAAACACTTGTACAAGATATCTATAGTAATGAGGTGGTCATTCTTTTAGAGTTTATACGCAACATGACCAGGTATAAATATGAACATGCCACTAGGCAAGAGCTTCTAATGCCATAGGTGGAGGAATCCCTTAATCCCTCCATGTATTAAGACATTACCACACTCAACATTCTGGTGGAATGCCTTCGTGATCATTGTAAACATATTGTTAAATTTTATATGGCATTACCTTTACGTGTGTTGATTCCAAGCATGCTATTAAAAGTGAATAAAAGCTATCATTTTAAATTTTCTCTTCAAGAAGGATCTTTGCCTTCTTGAAACTCTAAGATTCTTTTTAGATTGTGGCTCTATGTCCTTTCATTTGGTTTGAGCTATTCTCTTATTGCTTGTGATGGCTATACATTAATTCTTCACTTTGGGTTTTATAGGGTTGCACATTTGAAACTTGATAACAAAGAAATGACATAGATCTGGTAGAAGTGGAGCGGATCTGGTAGTTGTATGTTCAAAATCATGACTTAATGGCCTGGGATGGTTGAGTCGGCTTTGGCGTGCACACAAACCCTCTTTTCTTGCCACGGGGCAAACCTCCACGTCACTCTCACTCTCGTGGAAGTAGCCAGTCAAGAGGAGGTGAGACACGGGGGTGGTTTGGCTCATTGGAGAGCTGGACTTCATGGAGAGGGGTCGGCCAGTCTTGAGGCCTATGTTGTGCATTGTTTGAATGCAGTGTTCTGTGACTATAGTTGTAAAGATAACTATATGACCCAAAGTTCACTAGTCACCGTTCTCTTGTTTGGGTTTCTAATGTTCCAACATTGTGTGAGTTGACTATTATTCTTGTTGATGCCTTGTTCAAGTTGGCATTGTCGTTCATGTTGTTGAATGATTGCTTATATTTGAAGTTCTCAGAATCTTTCCTGTTGTTGTTGAATGACTAGTTGTTCTTGGTGTTTTCTAGGGTAGATCTCCTCTATCTCGTTGAGGACTGCCTTCACCCACTCACCTCTAAGTCCAGGGCACATTCGTGAGCCTAAACAAGAGAGAGATGGTTTAATCTAACCTTGATTTGACCTAGGGTTTTGACTTAGGGTTTGTGTGACCTAAGGTTTTGACTTTGTTTGACCTTGTGATGAAACCAAGGGTTTGACTAACTTTGAATTAACTTGACCTTGTGTTGGGGCCAAGGGTTTGTAAACCTTCTACATTGCTAATGTTTTTGTTCTTTTCTATTTTTATATACATGCAAGCCTATATGAGTGCAAAACATTTTTTGTGCTTTTTATGTTTATGGAAATAAAAGTGCTTTTTCTTAATCTAGGAATTAGAAAATAAATGCAAACTAGTATGAGATTACCTAATGCAATGTAATCTATGTTTTGGTGTTTTTGAATAAGTGGATCAACTTAATCTAAGAAACAAAAATTTATTTTAATCTATGAACTTTGGAAAGGGAAACTAATTTACCAATGCAAATCTACTTAGCCTATCAAAGAAAAACCAACATGTATTTACTTATCCCAAGAGAAAAGTTTTGATTATCTAATTACTATGAAATAAAAAAAAATATGAAGGAACTTATAGATGCGTGAGCCTCCACTACCCTTAGAAATCCTTGTATTGGCAACCTCTAATCCTCTTGTAGCAGCGAGGTGATCCTCTTGGTGACAATAAGAAAAGAGAAGAAAAAGAAGCTTTGAAGCTTGGAAATGAGCTCAATGAGAGCTTGATGAGAAATGTGGCTTGTGATGTGAGTAGCGTATGGACGTAAAATGAGATTTTAGAAAAGCTAAATGAGATAACAAACGAAAGCAAAAGGCTCGAATGTCCTGTATGAGCATGAGAATGCTTGATTTGGAGAGCAATAACCTGCAAGAACGATGTGCACAAATGAAATTGCCTCCCTTTGTGCTTGAGGGAGGGGGGTATTTATAGGTTAGAAGAAGGGAAGAGAGGTGAAGAAGAAGAAGAGTTAACTCAATTTGATTGGATAGTTAACTTAGAAGACACAAGGGTGATCTGGGCTAAAATTGGAGTGATCTACCCAATTATAACTTATCACTCAAGAAGAAATGAAGAAAGAGGAATGCATGAGAATGCATGAATTGATAATTAAAAATGAAAAAGAGCTAAATATGCATGTGTGGGTGCAAGAAATAGTTAGCTCTATCTTTGACATGAAATTCCATGCAAACAAGAAGAAAAACGGGGGAAAACAGAGCTATTTTAAGCTAGAAACTCAAGTGAACTCATGGATGGAAACATGACAGGGTCATCCATGGGTCACCCCTTTCACCAATCAGGGTTGCCCGGGGGTGACCCATGGGCGACCCTTAGAGGGGGGCACCTGGGTGAAAGTCCATGGTGGGAGATGGAAGAGGAGGTGAAAAGAAGGGGATTTGCCTCCGGAAACAGGTCAATCATGTGTCAAAATCCAAATCTCCACTTGCAAAAGTAGGATCTCCTAGGGGAGATCTGAAAATAATAGGGGAGATTTGGATTGGTTGAGTGAAACTGAAAATCAAAAGTTTGAGATGGCTTGGGAGGACCTCTAGAAGGCCTCTATGGGTGGGAATGGATGAAAAGCACTGGGAAAAGGTGGAAACACACCTATAAGATGCATACAAGGCTTAGAAACAAGGTCCCAAGCACATGAAACACAAATTGACAAGTGTCAAAAAAGTGTTGAAAGGTGTCGAAAGAGATAGAGAATGACAAAGGGGAAACAACACAAGGAGGAAGAAAACACACATCACCAAGAGAATTATTGTTGAGAGGATGTTATTTCATGCTTACATGTACGTGACAAAGATTGGACTTGTCATAGGGGTCCTCGTGGAGGCTGTGCATGATTTTGATGCTTACAACATCTATCTAGCATTCATGGTGCACTTATGGATACATGAAAAATGCATGTACCATCACTCAAATTTGTTGTTGTTAGAGTATTAGCTATTCTAGAGAAGTAAGATATCAAGTTTGAGATTACACATCATCTCAACCACTTATTCTATACTCATATGTTCAATCATATAAATTGTTTAGAGTCAAAATATTCACTCAATACTAATCCAAATTTAACATCCATTAAAACTTAGAAAACACAAAAAAAATATAATTTTGAAAAAACTCATCTAAGTTCTTAAGAATATTTATGTAAAGATGTATTAATTATTATAACTTAAAAAACTTAAAAATCCTTCTAAGTGGCGATGATATTCATTTCTTCTTATCAATTTAACATTTAAATATTATAAGACATTATTCTAGCATAAGAGTAACAATCACATCTTTAATCAGTATATTCTAGAAGGATAAAATGCGAAAAAGAGCAAGCAGTCAGCGACAAAGCAATATTATTAAGAATGCAAGAAATGAATCAAGGGCAGAGCACCCTTGCAGCATTATACAGGGGAAGAAGAAGGTTTTCTACAGGGGTGGGGCTCCCCCTCTGCATCCTCAGGACGAACAGGGCTGGCAAACTATGAAGAGTAGGAGGCAGCAGAGGGGAGCTAGGGCAGAGGCAACAACAAGAGTTACAGCTCAAGCCAAGGTGGCAAGAATGTGGGCTATCCCAATAACCTCAGCAACCCCAGCATTTGTAACTGGAGCTAACCACACCACTCTAGGCCAGGAAAGAAGCCGAAGTGCTCGACAACCCCCTGCTATCTCCTTTCCTTCCTATCCAAGACAAGGATAAGTGGAGGGTTTTTAAAAACCGGCCCCCAGGCTCATTCATGCAAAGGAAAATTCCCATACAGGCAGCCTATCAAATTTTAGGGCACCCCACCATTGGCAAATCTCTAAAAACCTTAAATTCGGCAACTCGGCTCCTAACACTCTTTGGAAGGGCTTAGACCAAGCAACACTCCATGAACAGGCAAACCCTAGAACCCCTGGGTCGAGACCAAAAATAAGTTCAATATATCGTCAAAATTCTGAGGCCATGGAAAAGAAAGTATCAATCGATATCAAAAATATCTACACAGATGGTCTGGGGATGCATTGTAGAACCCACGGTTTTTATATTCGATGGTGTGGGATAGGGCAGCCTGTGAAGGAAATTGTAGAATGGGTCCAAACCCTCTACAAAGACTAGGTAAGTATCACTATCACTTTTGAAGAATTCATATTCATTGTCTGCAAGAGTGCAAACATAAAAAAAAGAAATTTTAAATAGCAGAAGCTTGTTTTACAAAGGGCATAATTTCAAGTACTTAGACTGGATACCTAATTTTGACCCTAGTAAACTAAAACTTAAAGTAGCTAGGTGGGTCAACCTACCGAGTCTCCCGGTCGAGCTCATCCATAGTAAAATCTTGAGGGAGATAGGGAATCACCTGGGAGAGTTCATGAATGGAGAAGGATTTCTTATCTTACTCAGATGTTTTCCTATTAGTAAAATTGGATATTAGCACCAAAGACCTTGAACCTCTTGAAATTAATACTAACCTGGCCAATTACTGCATCAAGCCAGCTTTCCATCGTGGACCTATGCTCATAAACACTAACACCAGAATTCCAAAAAATGCCCGCTAAGGTGCGCCCCATTTCCCAGCCTAGGGGTGTTAACATCAGATTTAATGATAATAAAGGTGGATTTATTGTGGACTATCAGAGGATTAGCTCTTCTTCCCTTAAGGAGCACCTCAGTGGTAACAAGGAATTGTCTGGGCAAAATCAGAACTTGAGTATGGTAATTGCCTAGCCTAAGAGAAGCCCTAAACATTCCCAAAATAACAAAGAAAACACCCTGAATCACAGTAATAAGGTTACTACACAGAACATGAATCCAAGTTAGGTCATCTCAGGGAAAAAAAACAATCACAGTGGTTAAGCCCTCGAATCAAAATTATGAACCACAAATAGGCAAAGAGAGGATGGAACTGGAGGAGGGGGAAGTTCCTTCAGAAGCTACTAGAGACAATAACCCCACAACAACAGAAGGAAATATAAACCCAGAGGTTTTAGAAACCCTAGAATGGGTTCCAAACACTTTCAAAATAGAAGAAAAATATAAAGACTCTGAGAATCAAAAGAAATCCACAGACAAGCTCAGCTATTCGGTTATAGAAGAAATCTGCAATGAGATCTTCAATAAGGCATTAGAGGAAGTGGTAATCGAGGAAGTTAACAAAGAGAAGGAAAAACTCATCACCAAGATTATAGAACTTGAAGAACAAGAGGAAAGGCAAGATAGAAAGAAAGAGGACCCAAAAGATCAGGGAGATAGAGAAGTGGATGAAGCAGATCTGTGGTTGGGAATTGCCATAACCGATTTCAACAGGGATACCCCAGACTGTGCCAAAAGTAATAAGAAAAGGGGTAGGAAATCACTATTGGAGTTAAGAGAAAAGGCAGGCGAGGCTACTGATCAAACTAAGATCACCACACTGTTCTATGTAGGGAAGGGGAAGTGCCTTCCCCCGGCGCCGTGAAAGTCCACACCTGGAATGTTAGGGGTCTCAATGCCCCTAACAAACAACGAATCATAAAACGTTGTATAACCAACACAAAACTAGATATACTAATGATCCAAGAAACTAAACTAAATAAAGAAGAGATTGACACTCTAAACAAGAAGTTAGTAATATGGGAGCTAGATGGAGTCCCGGCAAAGGGTGCTTCGGGAGGCATAGGGGTAATTTGGGACCCTAGAGTGGTTTCATTTATAGTATTAAGCTGCAAGAAGAACTGGATGGCGGGATTTGTCAAAAGCATCAAAAGCAACCTACACTTTTTTCTCCTCAACATTTATGGTCCTCCTCAGAACTAGGATAAGAGAGCAGTTTGGACAGAAATAGAACAATTCTTGGGAACTTTACAAGATCAAGTATGTATTCTGGGGGGAGACTTCAATGCAATATTGGATCCTAAAGAAAAATTGGGAGGTCTTGTTAGGTTATCTATAGTAGCGAAAGACATTAAAGATTGGGTTTAGAAGAACAATTTATTGGAAATTAAAAATGTATAGGAAGGTTTTACATGGAACAACAGAAGAGAAGGCTTTAGCAATATTGCAAAAAAACTTAATAGATTCTTGTTAAGAGGTAATTGAGCCCAATTCCCTTATATTCTGACGGTAGAGATCTTACCATACTAGAGCTCTGATCACTACCCAGTGCAGCTAAGTATCTCAGAAGATTGCCAACCCAAACGTTGCCCCTTTAAATTTGAACAAATGTGGATCAAAGATAACAACCTTATTACCCTAATTGAGCAGTGGTGGAAAGAAACTAGAATATCTGGATCTAAGCTTTTTTGTTTAGTATCCAAACTAAAAAATATTAAATGTAAGCTTCTAAGCTGGAATAAAACTAACTTTGGTAATATCTTTGAGTCCAAAACTAAGCTAGAAGAAGAACTAGAGAACCTAAACAAAATCGTGATTACCAGAGGAATGGACGCTAAAACATTTTCAAAGGAAAACATCTGAAAATTGAATATGAAGATATCCTAGCCAAAGAGGAAATCTTTTGGCGTCAAAAGTCAAGAGAAACTTGGCTAGAAGAGGGAGACAAGAACACTAAGTTCTTTCATAACAACACCAAAGCACGTAGAAATGTAAACACAATCCTCAAAATTAAAAATGTGAATAATGACTAGATCGAAGATCCTCAACAAATTGCACGTGAAACAGTTAGGTACTTTGAAAATATTCTTAATAATTAGGAGGGATCAAATTGCATGCACCAACAAGCCATTCTGGAAGATATCCCAAGGATTATTTCAGAGGATCAAAACAAAGCTCTTAATGGTAAATTCACCAAAACTGAGGTAGAGCTGGCAATCTCTCAATGCAACCAGATAAAGCTCCTAGTCCCAGTGGCTTCCCAACCTTCTTCTTCTAGAAATGCTGGCACTTCATAGGAGATGAAGTAGTCGAAGCACTAGAAGGGGTAAGAAATTTAGGAAGTATTCTCAAAGAGGTAAATAATACTTTCCAAACACTTATTCCAAAAAAAGAGAAGCCAGAAAGTCTAGGGGATCTACGGCCTATATCTCTGTGTAATACTATTTATAAAATCCTCACTAAAACCCTGGCTAATAGGATTCAGGCAGTGCTTCCAGACATCATTAGTGATGAACAAACAGGGTTTGTTCTGGGTAGATCTATATTTGATGGAGTTATTACAGCCCAAGAAGCCATTCATACCATATAGCAAAACAAAAAACCTAGCATGTTAATCAAACTAGATTAAGTAAATCTTATGATAAAGTAGACTGGCGTTTCCTCTGCAAAACCCTAGAGGCTTTTGGTTTTAATAAACAATGGATAAACCTTGTTTATGCATGTATTTCTAATCCCAAGTTCTCAGTCTTAATCAATGGAACCCCGGAAGGTTTTTTTAGCATTTCAAGAGGATTGAGACAAGGGGACCCTATTTCCCCTTTTCTCTTTATTATAATGGCAGATGTATTAGGGAGAATGATCACCAAGGCTAGGGAAGAAGGAAAGATCCAAGGAATCAAAATCACTTCCAGTGTCAATCCTACAACACACCAACAGTTTGTAGATGACACTATGCTCTTCGGTAAGGGGTGCTTAGAAGAAGCTAGGGAGTTTAAAGATATCTTGGACTCTTATTGTAGGGCCTCTGGATAGGAGGTAAATGCTGATAAATCAGCAATTTATTTTTTCAACACGGATCCTGAAACTGAAAAAGAAATATGTAGAATCCTGTCTTTTAAAAAAGGGGAAATGCCTTGTAAATATCTAGGTATTCCGTTGGGTAAAAGCAATAAGATCAATGATCTTTGGGACCATATTACTTCTAGGATCAGGAACAGAGCAAAATATTGGAAATACAAATGGCTCTCCTCAGCAGGCAAAGTGACAATGTTGAAATCGGTTCTCTTAACTATCCCAATTTACCAATTATCTCGTATGAATCTTTCAGTAGGAAAATGGGAAGAAATCAACAAAATTCTAAGAACTTTCCTATGGCAAGGTTCGGAGGATAAAAAGAAAATGGCACTTGTGGCTTGGGACAAGATTTGTAGACCAAAAGAGGAAGGAGGCCTAGGCTTAAAAAACTTCAAACAATAGAATAAGGCTTTAGGCGCTAAACTTGTATGGAAAATGTATCAGCAACCTGATTCAAAGTGGGTTAAAATTCTTAGAAACAAATATCTTAGAGGGGAGGAACTGGCATTCCTTTTTAGAATGGCTAACCCACCTAAAGGATCTCACCTCTGGAATTTTATGATGGACTGTAGGAAGCTCATAATGGACAAACTGACTTGGAGTTTAGGAGATGGGAACCAAGCACTTTTTTGGGACGACTCTTGGGGTAGGTATGAGGCAATAAGCAGCTTGAATAATTTAGAGAATACCAAAAGGATACTAGAATCCCATTGGGGGAAATATGTAAAAGATTATATAAATTTTCCCAACCATGAGGAGAATAGGGGGTGAAAATGGAAACCCCTGGATAATATGAACATTCTGAATAATGAGAAAGGGAAACTTCTTGATATCCTTAACAAAAGGAGGGTTTCTCTCAAAGGAGACTTAGACAGATTAGTTTGGGATGGGGCTAAATCAGGTAATTATAAAACCAAGGATGGTTACAAAACTTTAATTAGACAGCAACTAAGACCAAAATCAGAGTTACCACTGAGACTATGTTGGGATAAGAACTGTCTCCCAAAGGATGGGTTGTTTGCCTGGATGGCCTTGCAGAAAAAAAATCTTAATGGTGGATAGGTTCACCAAGATGGGATATGAGGGGCCTAGCAGATGTCCCCTTTGTGAAGAGGATCAAGAAACAGCAGACCATATTCTCCTCAATTGTCAATTTTCTAATAAATGTTGGAATTGGCTAAGTAATAATATGGGTTGGATTACTGACATGCCTAATAACATTCTGAACCTTTTCCAATGCTGGCCTGAGACTCACAAACAAAGCATCTACCATATGCTATGGACAATTTCCCCTTCGATCATGGTTTGGGAGCTGTGGAAAGAAAGAAATAGAAGAATCTTTAAAGATAGGAAAATGACTTTTGGTCAGCTAATCATTAAAATTGAGGCCGTTATAATAGAAATAGTCAAAAGTAGGATTCTAAATAACTCTAAAAAAGAATCCACAATGACGCATTGGGATGAAAAGATGCGGGGGAGATGGGTAGGACTAAAACTTCCCTCCTTTGTGGGACCAGGCAACCACAAATCCACCAACAAGAGAAAGGAATGTAAGTGGCAACCTCCTAAAGAAGGGTGGTTCAAGCTAAATTTTGACGGGGCTTCTAGGGGCAACCCGGGAGTCGCAAGAATAGGTTGTGTAATCCACGATTTTGAATCTAGAGAAATGGCAACCTTAGCCAAACCTCTAGGAGAAACAACAAATAATATAGCAGAATTAACTGCCCTGATTGAAGGTCTAAGAATCTGCAAATACATGAAAATTGAAAAATTAGAGGTCGAAGGAGACTCCGCGATCGTCATTAATGGCTTACAGAAAGGGAACATGCCTAATTGGAGACTGAATTCCCTACTGGCTAATGCCCTTGACATCATTGCTTCTTTAAGGAGGTGCACATTCAATCACACTTATAGAGAGGGTAATAGCAAAGCAAACTCTCTTGCCAACAAAGGGGCAGATGGTCTCTTCCTATCTACTAGAGCTAATACCGCTGAAGTATTATCAGAATCAATCTGAAACTTTGGAGGAAAGTTATTTTGAGGCCATTCAGTTCATCACTTGGTCTAATAAATACCACGAAGGGTGAGCAAACTCTGAGCATCTTCAGATTTTCTAACCTTCAGATAGCAAGGGAGTAAAATAGAGCAATTAAGATTTTCTTGCATCCTCCTTTTGTATATCACATACATATCTTTTGTATATCGAATACATTTTCTTCTGTATACAAGAGTGGGCCTGAATAGTTTTATGAAATGAATTGAAATCACCTTCGAATCCACATCTATACCTCCTTCTTGTATATCGAATGCACATGTTTTACATACAATAGCAGACCCCAGCTAAAATTCACATTATTTGATCCATCATTCAAATCCGGGTTTGTATAAACTTGTATAACCATTGGAGATGGGGCCCACATAGGTATCTTTGTTCTCATATACATTTGTCTTTGTATCTTGTAAAGATACATCGCATTATACAAGCGCGGACTTCAAATAAAGCTATCTGGGTCTGGACTTGTATGTATCTATTTGTATCTCCTTTTATATCACATGCATACACTTTTATACAATCACGGACTTCTTTGGATTGGTGAATCGAATTGGAATTTTCTTGGGATCCTCCATTGTATGTATCTTGTTGTATTACCTTTTCGCATATCATTTACAACCGTCTCTAATATACATACGTGGCCCCCACCCGTTATTTATATCTCCAATGATGTTGGGTTTTGTATAATATTCTCTTGTATATTTTCTTTGTATATTGCCGCTTGTATGTTATCTTGTATAAGCACACATACAAAGCATCTTATACAAACCCTCTCTTGTATATTTTCTTTGTATATTGGCGTTTGTATGTTATCTTGTATAAGCGCACATACAAAGCATCTTATACAAACCCTCTCTTGTATATTTTCTTTGTATATTGCCATTTGTATGTGATCTTGTACAAGTGCACATACAAAGCTTGTCTTCCCTAGCGATGCTTTTATTCCTTTGTATATTGGGTATGTATATTATAAATATACAAGCACCCCAAACATACAAAGACTTTTTAGGATTTAACTTTCTTTTCGCATCCGGTGTGTCTCTCTTATTTGCATCATTCTTACTTGTATATCGGCTTTTATATCGTTATTTAAACAAGCTCGATATGCATTCGGTGGAGCCCACATCACTTTTCGGATTGTATCTTCCGAAATGCTTACTTGTTTCCAATTTTTAGATACAAAGCTAAATACATACAAACTCCTTTATAAACCACAGTTTACTTATTTTTCGGCTCTGCGTTGGATATAAAGTGCAATGCATCTAGTCATGATGCATCATTTTAACCAAATCTCAACCTTTCTTGAGTTTTGCATTGTATGTATGTAATGTATAACCACACATACAATGCTCGAAACATACAACAATAAAACCTTATTTCATAATCTTTCGGTTCCGCGACATGCATATAGCTATGTATATCTTCTTGTATGTTTCCTTTGCCAAACTCAAAATTCATCCGTCGGACTTGACCTGCTATTTCTTTAAACTCTTATCTCTGTCGGGTCCGGTTCTATGAAAAGTCGTCAGGTCCGGATCTTCATGCATATCAATGTAAGCCTCGCTGAAGCTCTTTTCTTCAATCGATGAGACTTTAGAGTATCAAAAACTCCTTGACTTTTCTTTTTGATGATATTCTCCTGCTGATGACTGTTAGTTCCCTTCGCTCCACTGGTTGCTTTGGTGAGAGTCTTACCGAACTCCACCATCGGCATGACTTATACTGTCGAGAGGGCTAGTAGAGTATTCGCCGATAGTGCTTCCCTATGCTGATTGGCGAGACCATGCTTTTTCTTCCTGATGAAAGGTCATCGGTGCCACTTTCTCTATTGGCATCTTCCAAAACACTCTCTTCGATCCTTATTATCATGTCGATAGCCACTTCACCTAGTTTCTCATAGAGCATGGATCGGGTTAACTAAAAGAAGGTCGTGCCGATGTTAAGAATTTGAGGCCCTCTAAGCCTCGCCGAAGCTCTTTTCTTCAATCGGTGAGACTTTAGAGTATCAGAAACTCCTTGACTTTTCTTTCCAATGATATTCTCCTGCCGATGATTGTTAGTTCCCTTCGCTCTACTAGCTGCTTCGGTGAGAGTCTTACTAAACTCCACCATCGGCATGACTTATACTGTTGGGAGGGCTATTAGAGTTTTCACTGATAGTGCTTCCCTATGCCGATCGGCGAGACCATGCTTTTTCTTCCCGATGAAAGGTCATTGGTGCCACTTTCTCCATCGGCATCTTCCAAAACACTCTCTCTGATCCTTATTTTCATGCCGATAGCCACTTCACCTAGTTTCTCATAGAGCATGGATCGGGTTAACTAAAAGAAGGTCGTGCCAATGTTAAGAATTTGAGGCCCTCTAAGCCTCGCCAAAGCTCTTTTCTTCAATCGGTGAGACTTTAGAGTATCGGAAACTCCTTGGCTTTTCTTTCCGATGATATTCTCCTGCCGATGACTGTTAGTTCCCTTCGCTCCACTGGCTTCTTCGGTGAGAGTCTTACCGAACTCCACCATCGGCATGACTTATACTGTCCGGTGGGCTAGTAGAGTATTCGCCAATAGTGCTTCCCTATGCCGATTGGCGAGACCATGCTTTTTCTTCCTGATGAAAGGTCATCGGTGCCACTTTCTCCATCGGCATCTTCCAAAACACTCTGTCCGATCCTTATTATCTTGCCGATAGCCGCTTCACCTAGTTTCTCATAGAGCATGGATCGGGTTAACTAAAAGTAGGTCGTGCCGATGTTAAGAATTTGAGGCCCTCTAAGCCTCGCCGAAGCTCTTTTCTTCAATCAGTGAGACTTTAGAGTATCGGAAACTCCTTGATTTTTCTTTCCGATGATAATCTCCTGCCGATGACAGCTAGCTCCCTTCGCTCCATTGGATGCTTCGGTGAGAGTCCTACTGATCTCCTCCAACGGCATGACTTTCACTATCGGGAGGGCTTGTAGAGTTCTCACTGATAGTGCTTTCCTATGCCAATCTAATTGATATGTTTTGACAGGTACCAGTGTTTTCTATGATGGGACAAAATTTGGTTCATCATCATTATTAAGTGAAATGGTTGATCACTTACTTATGCCCACATGTAGATATATATATATATATATTAGTATTTACATAGTTTATATACATAGATGTTGGCATACAGTGGATCAATCAACCAAAATGGGATGCCCCACATAACCAGATTTAAGTTAACAGTGAAGCAAGTGTGCTTGATTAATTTTTAAAAGCTTGGAAATAGCAAGTTTTTTTTTTTCTTTCTTCTCAGGCAAAGATTTTAAAGAACTAACAGATGTTTGTAGGAGAATGAATTTCAGGTTTTTTGTATAGCTAACATGCAAAAAGAAGTGGTAGTTTTCCTGTGGTTTCAGGTTAGACAGGTTCACTGGTAGGAGCAAGATAGAAGAAGCCCTTTTAATCGAATAATGGACAGTTGATCAAAGGTTATAAGCCTTGGAGGTCTTCCGAGGAGTCGAAGAACCAAAAGACATATAGCAAGAGGATATCAAAAGAAAGGCCATGGATAAGGGTGATGTCTGTATTTGTATCTCAGTAATTGTAGAAGAAAATATGTTTCCTTGTGGGGCTTGACCCCGTATAAGTTCTATAAATAAACAATATGTACTGGACTACAAAAGTCCCGGGCTAGACCGGAGGTTTTTTTCGTTTTGTTCTTTCCTACCAGTGCCCGCACTGAACAGAGCTGTATTTTATAACTGATTTTATATATTAATGGCCTCGGCCTTTTACCAATAAAAAAAAACATTTAAATATTATAATAACAAAATATCTTATTACACAACACTAAAAATATATACTGGCAAAAGATCAATATACTTTATAATGCAATTGTTTTATGTATATGATAAATATATATATTTTACTTAAAACAAAACTTTATTAATATAGAAAGAATAAAATACAATTAAACATCACAACACACCACACAAGAAACACCTAGACTTACAAACACTAAAGATCTTTGCCTTAAGATTATCTATAGGTCAATGGTCAGTGCCTCCCATAATCTTGGGGGAAAGTAATCTACCTATTTTAAAGATTATCTATGGGTCAATGGTCAGTGCCTCCCATAATCTTGGGGGAAAGTAATCTACCTATCTTAAAGATTATCTATGGTCAATGGTTAGTGCCTCCGATAATCTTGAGGATAAGATCTATCTATCTTAAAGATTATCTATGGGTCAATGGTCAGTGCCCATAAATGTATTTAAAATATTTGAGGTTAAATTTTGTAGTTTTCTCCTTTCTCTGTCCTTGTACAAGGATTTACAGAGTTAAAGGACCACAAACTCTTCGTTACATGTGGCCAGCGATAGACAATCTCATCTCATTCATTAATTGCCACTCATTCATGGGGGAGGAACCCAATTCCTTATCTGCCTATTAGCAGACAAATAATATCCAAAGAAACATTATCTGTCTTAGGATTGAATCCCTATGAGTGCCAACTAATTTGTATATCTCGCATCCTGGTCTATAAATCGCCACGTCTTCTAAACAATTGTACCTTATAGAAATGAATTGTGAACGGGAGGGAAAAGAATCATGAGACGGGTAAAATATCCGTCCTTTCACCGAAAAATATAGGCTTGTCTTCTATTCACATTCCTTCACTGCAATTCCATTTACCAATATTTATTTCTGCGTTAGGTATCTGAATAATTTTACAGGTCATGGCATTTTCTTTTGAAAGTTTATCACCTTCATCTCCAGTATGTGAAAAAGCCCAAAATTGTGGCATCATTTTCAGACCCACTTGCAGAAGAGCTATCAATGGCGTAAAGCAATGCAAATTTCAGTTTAGAATTTATTGCAGTGGGAAAGGCAGACATAGAAGCCCACACAAGAAATATACACGCGAGTCTTTCAGGAGCTCCTCTATTGAAGATGCTGTGATCACTTCATGGGTACTCTATAATTATGATGATGAAAAGCACAGACCAATTTCATCAAAACCCACTTCCCCTGGTTATGAAAATTCTGAGGCACTTGCAGATAATAACCAGACCACCAATTCTGTGGCAAATGCTCAAGGTTTGTGTTTTTTCTTTTGTGGGCATGGCTCTGAATGGTTCCAAGTCAAGGATTTCAATATGTATGATAATCTTATCATATTGTTAACATTGGTTTTTTAGTGTGCTCATCAGGTAAGAAAAGGAGGCGAAATTCTAGAGTGGGGAACCCTTCCCTTAGTCTATCACAGAGCTTTGATGGACATACTAACAGTGGATACATAATTGGAGCTACAGGCCCTCCTGCAGCCTTGTCAAAACCATTTGCAGGTAAAAAATTTAAATGTTTTTACAAGATTTTTCTATTACTCTGTTTCTTTATGTTTTTATATCAGGGTAGCTGTGTGGACCCAATCTTAAGCTTTGTGACCTTGTTTGGGAATGTAGGAGGGGCTGGATTGTATATGGCGCTGGTGTTGGCACTTTTGGGTATCACCACTGCTGGAGCCTCTTTGTTGGGGATGAATTCATCTCAGGTATATGACTAATTCATGCACCCTGAAATTCGGACAAATTGCTTTAACAATTTTGATTAACACATGTTATTAAGATATCTGGGGGGCTTCCATGTATCTTGACCAAGGGGGATGAGATAAGTTGTGGTCATTCTTCACCATAAGTTCAGGTTCCATTGGCAGGGATAGAATTTACGACACAACATGTTTAGAGATCTAATGCAGCCCATGTTGTCTACTCGATTTGTCTTTATCTGTTGCAAAATTGAAACAAGTTTATAACACAAACAATCTACAGTAACACAACTGAAAGTCTTACCCTGCTCCGAGACCACTTTGCTTAAACATCAAATAGTTCCAGTTCAAAACCAGGAACTGTTGCTCTCGAAAAGGAGAGTTTGTGATTCCATTAATCACTTCATTCACATAAAAAGTGTTAAATAATTGATTTATTTTTTTTATCTTTAAAATAAATTACCTTTAACTATTGAACCTAATTGTTAAGAAATGCCCTCGGAAACTTAAAATTGAAGACTTCAACACCACAGAAGTAATATTCTTTAGATAAACCTGTGTCCTAGAGTAGAGTAGTTTGTCTTGAATAAGCTCAGAAATCGGATAAAACCATCAATGAGGAAAAGTTAAAAGAAAATTCTTATGCCAATTCAAAGACATTATGGGAAAACCCACTTTTTGGTCTTTTATGTAAATTCTAAGCACTGATTTCAAAGATATACCAGAGTTAGTCTGTGTACTTCTGGTGTAGTGGATTGACAGAGCCTGCTTGACTTCCACGCTAATGAGATAGAACCTACGGTGTCCCCTTTCTAATGGGATTCTACAAAAATACATTTCCCTCATCTTGGATATGTTTTTTTTTATATTGCTAATCGTTTACAAATATTCTGCTCAACTAAGCATCAACATTTGGATATGTTTTTTTTATATTGCTAATCATTTCCAAATATTCTGCTCAACTGAGCATCAACATGAGACTAATACAAGCTCTTACAAACACAACCATGTGACCAATGCAAGCTCCTTTGGAGCAACCACACTACCTCAACACTAGAAGCCAACAATGGAAGTCCAAGAGTCACAACTTAGAAATCCACTTATTAGATGTCCCTTTGGGATTTGAACTTGGGTCTCTACAATGAGAACTCAATGCCTCATATTCCTAGAGAATGGAACAGAGTAGCGGATTGTTTGGCCAAATGGGCCTCTGATCACATGCAAAATTGAAACATTGTGGATTGGGGTCAATTACCCCTGGATTTGTCTCAAAAGTTGGATCACTTAGTGGAGCTTGACAGGGCTGTGTAAAGCCCTTGCTTTGTACTTTTTCTTGTTTGAATAAATTTTTACCCCTCTTTTAATTAAAAAAAAATTAAGCTCAACCCCTTGGACATCTTGGGTGTTTAAAAAAGGTGCCTCTTAGAGTTGTTTCTACAACTAAAAAAATCATCATATCCTCATAACCCAAATTCATGTGCTGGCTATGCTGTGGCCTTTAAAAAGACCTTTGCTTCCATATGTAAGCTTATTCCGAAATGGTATGTGTATATGTAATTAGGTTTCCTGTAGACTGGGAAGCTATCAAGAGAAGTTGGGGTTTGTTTAATTGTTACATGTTTTGTGTGAAATTGTACTACAAAACAAGAAACTGAATGAGAATATGTTGCAGGAGGAATGCACCAAATGTTCTGGTTATGGAGTAGAGAGATGTCACCTGTGTCATTCTACTGGAACCATAAAATGTGAACTGGATTCTGTGCATTTTATTGCTTGTCCTTTGTGTTATGGTTCCCTTATGATAAAGGTATCCTTCATTTGTCTTGGTTGCATTCTTCTGATTCATAAGTCTACTCTCTTTGATTTTGAATAATCTGCAAATTTGTCAATGAGTAAATAAGTTCTAATGAGTTTTGGCAATTGATTGGATTTGTCATTTCTAGTGTTCAAGCTGTGATGGTGTACGCATTAGGAAAGGCGTGCCCCCATTCATGCAACCGGAGCAGGCCAGATCTTCACAGAGAAGTAGGAAGTGACAGCAGAAGAAGGGGAATCCATTTTTTGTTTTCGGTAAAGGCATTTTCTTACAATATACTATGCTGAAATATGTAACGAATGGTGTATTTTGATTGCCAAATATCATTTGGCTGAGCCTTTAGTGTATCTTCCCTGAAATGCTCAATGAAAGATTCTTAGAATTAAATCCCTAAGTATAGGATTCATCCAATAGATTTTGTTTATATATATATATATATATATATATATACATGAAATGTAGGTTTGTCCAAAGTTAGTGATAAAAGTCCATCAAGAGATCTTATAATTTTGAAATGGTATGTGGCAAAAGTTATTGTTGGAGTTCATTTTGTTCCAAGTTATATTGTACAGTTTGTCAGAAACCTAAAATACCTAACATGGTCTTTACATGCCAGTAAGACCGATGTACTCACCTAAGGCATACGTTTACCAAGCTTTCTACCCTCTTAAGTCTATATCCAGTAAGACTATCTACAGGAAAATGTAATCGAGTCTTGGGAGATAAAAATTATTGTATCTTTGTAAATGTGCAGTAGCATACAAACATGATTTATATTTTGAAGTGAAATTAAGTTAAGTTGTACACACAGAAGATGGCTTTCAGAGGACCAGCAAATTGATATGATTCATTTGTAATTTATGTTATCAGAAATGAGAAGAACCAATGGTTCTATAAGAATAACTAAAATAATTGATAACCCTGCTCTTTCTTTTGGAGATTACAGAAATAATTAGATAAAGATATAGTGAAATCCTTTAAGATTAAAGCTTTATGAATTATCGAGGTTAAAAATAGATCATAGGCTGTCAAATGGGATGAGATCATATTGGTAAATCGTATTACACGCTCAAACATATGACAAAGAAAGACCTATACAAGTTTGTCTAACAAGGTGTTACAGCTCCTACTATTAGGTGTTAGTGTCTCCACTTTGGCATGTTTTCATGTTATCCTGCAAATATACCATGGCGGCACTCCTTAACTAGACAACAAAGGTACAATGGTTTTGTAGGAAATAATATTTATGTAAACAAAAGAATGCTCGCATAATAAAACATAATCTAAACATTTCAGTAGAAAAATAAACACTTACCACAATTTATTTTGGGATGTGTGTAGATTTACTACCTAAAAAAAATTGATACATACCACTACTATGTGAAGCATTAGTATTTGTACCAAGAATGCTTGCATAATAAAACACAATCTAAACATTTCAGTAGAAAAATAAACACTTACTACAATTTATTTTGGGATGTGTGTAGATTTACCCAAAAAAAAAAAGTTGATACATATCACTACTATGTGAAGCATTAGTATTTGTACCAAAGAGCAGGTGGTGAATCATATCACTTGTATGAGGATTATTGCTTAGAGGGTTAGCCTAAGGGAGGATCAGGAGTCACCCACCCATCTTGAGACTTCTACATAGCAAGAGGCATAATCACCCTTAACTAGACAACAAAGGCACAATGGTACTGAAAGAAATAATACTAATCTTAATTGAAGAATAGTTACAATATAATAAAATATAACTGAAACATTTTAACAAAAAAATAAACACTTACCACAAGATTTATCTCGACATTTTTTTTCAAGAAAAAACCTTGTGAACCACTCTTTATGTATTCATAGTAAGAAAATTATAATATAATGGGAGAATTTTCTCATGTAATTAAGGAGATCTTCAACTCACTTCGTGGAGATATTTTGGCAACATGCGTCTATCTCCCAACAATCATAGTCATCCCATCCCAAAAACTCTCTATATAGACAAGAGAGCAACAAGAAAAATTACTTAGTTTTCTAATCAATGCACCTAAGTGGCATTCTTAAGGTGGGCACCCAAGTTTTGATTCTATGTGCTTAAGATTTGTTATAACCTCCAACACAAACCCAAAATACTTTCTCCAATCTTAGCACTCAAAATGACTTGTCTTCATATGACCCCATGTTAAATTCATTTTACATGACCTCTAAATTAAATGCATTTCCAACTTATAACAACTACCTACGAAAATATTGCACTATCTAGAGTGTGTCATTCTACTTCAAGCTAGACTTATATAAGGTGTATAACACCTTTCCCAATATTCTCCCACTTGTTGTATACACTGCATAAGGAGCCAATCTATAGATAAAACAAGCTAGTTGCTAAGGGGAGACATCCCCATAGTAGTCCTACACCAAAATAACTTCTTTGAGCTCTCTAGCTTCTTAAAAAAATCTACAACATTCCCCAAAGTGTTCACCTTCTCAATCATTACTCTCTTATCCTCCTCCATGTCATAAACAAAATTGATGTGACTAGCATTCTAACTATCACAATAAATGTCTTAGGCCAACATTTAAAAACAATCTCTAAAGCCACATTGCCTCCTTACAAGCATGCGTAGTGTTGTAACCCTTCACAACATGCCCCTAAATTTTAAAATTTGGGGACCTTGATGCTAGAGTTTATGACCTCCATTTTTTTTGCAATGCCTAGATGGTGTTTCATTTTGCTTTTATTTTATCTTATTCTGACATGTGTTTCCTTGTCAAAATTGCATTGTTGAAAGTCACAAATGTCCTAGTGAGTATGCCTTATGGTCTAAAGAGGACATTTTAATTAAAGGAGGCTATGTTGCTTTTAATTTTGCAAAGTTTTAGAGTTTATTATTTCCTAAAGTGCAAATGTGCCTCAAAGCCTTAGCCTACTCAACCTTGTAATTGCAAACCATCTTTGATTCCCTAGGTCTCAACAGTGGTTTATTGCTAAACCATCCCAAAACCTTGAAATGTTGGTTGGTGTGCCATTAATGGTGTGCATGCGAGGGGTAGAGAATGCTGAGCCAATCCATCTTCTATCATTTCATCTTCTTCTTACACCTGTTGATGATCTCACTTCCTCCAAATGCTCCAATGCTTTGAATCCTGATGGTCTCAAGTTATTTGAGGGCATTTTTAATAATCTCTAGGTTTCCTTTTGCCTTTTCTCTAGTTTTGTTTCAGTTTTTTGCCATTTGTAATTTAGGGGGTTCATTTTAAAATTTAGCTCTGGTTTGATCAATGAGGTTTCATTCAATTCTTTCCTTTGCATTGTTATTATTGGTGTTTGCATTAGCTTTAGATAGCTTAAATTTCTGAATTTTGAAATTTTTAGTTGAAACCATGGTTAGGGCATGTTCAACCCTCAACTCTATAAAGCTTGTGTTGTAGTTTTGGGCCTTAACAATGTTTTGACCTTGAAATTTGGAACGCTAAACCTAGGTTAACTCTGTGTTAAAAATGTTGGATTTCAAATTTCAAAAACTTAGTGAAAAATCCAAGTGTTTAGCTCATCTCAGAAAATGTTTTCAATTCGCATCTTTTTCATATTCCCAAAAAAGTTTGCAGTTTGCAAGTTTTAGCACTCACACAAACAAGGGTCTCAACAAGACACCAAGGTAATCCACAAAAGGTTGAACATGGGTTCCACACACACCCAACACAACACCAAAGGGATCAAATAACTAGTAGAATTCAATGCACACTCGCACATGAATACACACATATCATGGTCCAATGCATAACTCACCACAGGGTTACTCATGACCCAACCAAGCAAAGAAGGGAAAGAGTTTAACACAAGAGCATCAATACTTTTAAATTCATACACATCCTTCTTTAATTCATCATCACTAACCATACCATGTTTCAATGCAATGGAGGAGGTAAGGGAAAACACTCCAAATCCATAATACAAATATCCATTAATGCATGCTAAAACATCATTTTCTCAAAATGGAATATAGCACATGAAACAAGATACGACATCATCATGTCAATAAACATACATAGAATCATCAAGATAAAATAATGATGCAAGGGGATTATGGCCCTCTACAGGCAACCGACAGGAAGATTAAGTATCCATGCCTAAGTCCAAAAGTCAACCGTAACCAAAAAGGTCAAAACATGGAGAGATGAGGTCAAAACACATAACACTCATATCCACATGGGAAAAAGTATATAATTCTAACATAAGGTCTATAACAAGGTCAACTTTGACCAAAAAGTTAAAGAACAAAAAATGAGGTAAAAACATCGACACTCATGTCCATAAGGTAGGGAATCATATTTCACACGTGAGACTTTTTGTCTCACAAAATAATAATGAAAAATAAGGTTTAAAACACAATTTTCATTTTTCCAAAAAGAGGGAAAAACCATTAAGATACCCAATTCCACCATTGGAGACCTCCCTCAAGAACACCAAAATTTCAATTTTCCAAAATACACAAAATTTAAAAAAACTAAAAATACCCTTTGGTTCTAACGTGCACAAGAACACACCTTTAAACTCAAATAAAATCTTTCCTACTCACAACCCATTCTAGGAAAATTTTGTATAACTTGGCCTCTTTTCTTGCATTTTCAAAATTAAATTCAAATGAAATCTAAACACAATTAAATCTAATTCTTATTTGCATCATTCAACTCTATTCATTTCTACAATGAAGAGACCATATATATCCACCTATTGTGGGCATGGTAAAGCAAAATTTGAATTCTTAAAACATTAAACCACAAGTATGTCATGGTCTATACAAGACTAGACATAGCCCAAGTAGTAGGAGTCCTTAATCATTTTATGTCTAATCTTAGATTAGCACATTGGGATATAGTGAAGAGGGTCTTCAAATATTTGTGAGGTACTTCTGAGTATTCCATTATTTATCATGGTTATCGTAGAGGCATTTAGTGTATATCTGTGGATATGTGGATTCTGATTTGGCTAGTGATATTGACAGGAGGAGATCCACCAGTGAATATGTTTTCACTATGTTTGGTGGTGCAATCAATTAGATGAGTAAGTGACAGGCTGTGGTCACTTTGTCCACTATAGAAGTAGAGTACATGGAAGCTACTCATGCTTGTAAGGAAGCCATCTGGCTTAAGAGATTGTGTTCAGATGTTGGGTTAGATGGAGGATACATTACGGTTCATTGTGATAGTTAGAGTGCCATATGTCTAGAAAATAAATTGAACTTTAATGCGAGGATGAAGCACATTGGTGTCCACTACCATTTTTTCATGATATGGTAGAAGATGGAAGGGTGATGCTAGAGAAGGTTGATACTTTGATGAATGTTGCAGATTCGTTGACAAAGCCCATCAACATAGATAAGTTCAGGTGGTTCGGTGAATCTATGGGCTTCTTGGCCCCTAGAAATTAGTTTTCAACATTGGTAAGTTTCCTCTTTTCTCTTTCAATGTGTTTGACAAGTGGGAGAATGTTCGGAAAGGTGTCTCAACCTTGCACCTAATTTCAAGATTACAAATAGTGTGATTTTTAAGTTGAAAATAGAAAAACTCAAGTTTTGTTCTATAGAGCCAATTTTTTGCCAAAATAAAAATTATGAGTTGTTTGGCACCAATTTGAGCTTTACAATTAAAAAAATGGGCCCAATCAGCCTCTTGGATCAAAAGTTATGGCCTCCAAAAGTTGGGCCTCTTGCATTAGAAATGTAAAAACATCTAGGACACATAAAAGAGTTGTAAGGGGGAGTTACACTTGTTGATCAACACATCATAAGGCATCTTTGGATGGGGATAATGGAGCCAAAATGGAACACCCAATTGGTGAGTGGATTATAATAAGATTATGATAGGTGGAAAGAATATGCAATTTTTTAGCCTGTGGACTCATCTTGGAATTTGGGTGTTGGATTTCTAACTAAGGATTTGGGTGCCACTACTTTGGGTGGTTTTATCTCATGGTTTTCTAATTGCCATTTTTATGGCTTCATGTATTGTATCTCCTATTTATTGTGTTCTTGAGATGGAGATTTGATAGTGAGTGTTGTAGGAATTGTTATGTTGTTAGAATTCCTCCAGACCTCTGGTTGGTAATACTCCTATGAAGTCTTGCTTTGTAAGTGTATTGTAGCTATGTTGTTTACTAAGTAATACATCGAGTTGCTTTAGAGTGTGGGTTTTTTCTCCCAAAAGGGTTTCCCCACATACACCTGTGTTATGGTATATTATTTATTTTATGTGTGTTATGGTATATTATTTATTTTATGTTCATATGTGTTTCTACTTTTTGTAATTGTTAAAAGATCAAAATTTTGCACAACAATCTCCTCGTTAGATTAGTACAAGAATCATTTCCACATACCTTATTTCCTTTCAATTATTTCTCCTCTAACTATCACAATACCTAAGCAAATAAAAATAATAAAACAATATTCTAAATATGCAAAGTCTAAATAAATCTAACTTAAACAGAGAGCAATGGTGGTAATTCTTCAATTTTAGGAAGTAATGTGATAGGATATTAGCGAAGTGACATGTAGAACAAGTCTTCATAGCAATTCTTCAATTTTAGGAAGTAATGTGATAGGATATCAGCAAAGTGACATGTTGTAATGCCCTGCCAAGGAACCCAGAGGATAACACAACTAAGCTTACAAAAAGGTCAATTTTTTTTTAAACGAAAGAAATAACAAAAATCATATATTTATTCATAACATTTAAATTAAGCTTTATCCTCTAGGGTTCCATGACTGCATTACTAACGAACTAAAACAAGATCTAACCAACATTATGAATTAACTAACAAACACAGTTCATTCTAAGTCTAATTGCATCAGATAAATAAACACATACAATTCCATATTATATCATCAGATAAGTAACATCAGGATCCTGCACATAGGATCACAAGTACATAGACAAGTTCCTTTACAAGAGAGGACAACATTACATTGTTTACAATAACGCTATCCAGATTACATTGGAGTACATATATCAAGATAACAATACATGATTCAACTAATATACAAGACTGAAACATGATCATAAGTATCTGTCTCCTCAAGCTAGAGCAAGATCTAAAATCTATCATACAAGGTACATCCTTCTCGTGCACAAACAACAGCAAGGGAAACCAATGGATTAAGCTCTTCCACCTGACCTTGTGGAACCCTGAGGTCCACCCCCTGAGCCAGGAGATAACAATGAGGTTCCTCAACACAAGCAAGGATAGGAGGACTAATAGAAGAAAAAAATACCATAGGTTTCACATGTGAACAACACTGAAGACAACAATCAATATCTAGAGGCAATAGAGTAGGGTAAGCTAGAGTGCAATAGGAAGAAGTGTCATCGCATGGCTCTACATGGGTTACCCTGACTGTCTCTCTCTAGACGTCGGCCCCCATCTATGGTTACCCTAACAGCCTCTCTCCAGGCACCGGCCCCATAGGTCACACATGCAGTCTCCCTTATTTTGATTAATGTGAAGTCTACCCTTTCCCCCTAGTCAATTATTAGATTTTCACTTGTTAAACACTTCCAATGGGTTACCCAGATAGCCACTTTGGGCGTCGGCCCCTGATGCAGAGACAGGCAACACAGGAGGAAAAGGATGCAAAAGGATGATAGGAAATCATAACACTAGGTCTCTATGGGCCTAACTACCTCCATTTACCTTCTTATGCTACTTCCTACACAACTGTCCTAGTCTCCCTGTAGTCTTTCATAAAGGACTGTCAGACAACCATTTGAGTTTCAGGCCTCTTAGGTGGACTGTTATAGGGTTTTAGGACACTCAATACCCTTTACTTTAACATACTCAACATGCATCACAAGTTGCTTTGGGACACACCACCCAAATCTTGACTGTCCCCTGCTGCAGCAAGCCTAGTTAGGCCTCTTTCACATACCACAAAACCTCCAATCTTGTCCTCAACCCCTATACTCAGTTCCAAGGCATTGATCATGCTAAAAATGGTTGGACAACATAGGTTTTAGGCTTCTTGGGCTAATCCAAGCCACTGTTCCAACTGAACTCCTACTCTCCAAGCGTCCAAAAGCCCAAGCATGAAGAAAATTGGACCTAGAATGCCCAAGTGAACTCACTCTAGCCATGCCCTGCTTCTGCAACACAAAAATTTGTTAACCACATCCTCATTACCATTATTCCATTTGGTCTAGTGAGCCTATGCAGAAGAAAAAGGTCCAAAGCCCATCGTTTTACCAAACCCTCCCAATACTAGGGTTTTAGAGCAGTTTTATTGGAAAATACCTATCAAATCCTTAAACTCAAATAAAATTCCTTCTACCCACACTCAAATGAAAGCTAACACACTTCCCTACAACATTTTACAAGTTTGTGCCCTTGATTGTACTGTACGGCAAAGTATAAGGGGCAGAAAATTAAGGAAAATAGCAAAACTACAGAAAGTGACTGATAAAACATTCCCCCTCTTCTCAAACTTTCCAAAGATCATTTACAATGCATCCAAAGGCTAGACAAGGCAGAGATTCAATCCATTATTCAAATATGGATCCATGATAGTACGGCAGAACATAGTTTTGGATAGAAAATCAGAAAAGGCAATGGAAAATACAGAGATAAAAACTTGAAAAAACTCTATTATTTCTCCTCAAATCCTCTCTAAAATCATTTAACAATGCATGCACAAGATGGACAAGGCAGAGAGCTGTTTCATTTGCTTGTATGGTTTTATGACAGTACGGCCAAGTATGGCTTTGGGACAGAAAAACAGTAAAAACAGTGAAAAGGCAGCAAAAAAAGACTTTTTCTATAGTTTTCCTTTATAAAACTATTTCCCATTACATTTTTCCATCTCCTCGCCTCCATGAGGAATACGATCCAGTGTTTCCAATTTAAAATCAACTTTTTTTCTCCCACTCCATCGTGGGGAAAGCTATAATTAAGGAAAAACTAACTGCTTTTACTAAAAAGAATATTTTTTGTCTAAAAATAGACTGTCTTAGTTGAGAAAACTGCAAACCACTACACAAAATGACTAAACTAAACTCCACTAACTGACTATGCCTTAAAAGGCTACAAACATAGAAACTTAATGCCTATCCTATACAAACATTGAAAATTAAATGACTCCCTATGACTGCCTTTTTGCCACAAGATTGTCCTCTTGAGGACTTACAACAAGAAAAAAGATTCTTTTAGACATTTGGACAAAGTCCTATTACTAACACGGCATTGAGCCTTATTACAACATTGAAGATGGTCTCAAGGACCTTATTAACAAACAAAACAACTTGAAAATCTAACCAAAACCCTGATGTCTTGGTGCTCCTGCACCATACTCCCCGACATGATGAAAACTCTTGTCCCAAGAGTCAGGGGATCTACTCCAACCATTCTTCCATCTTGTTGGGATGTTCCTCTGACTAGGAAACATGAACTCTCCAAGAGTTATCTTCCTCCTTCTCCAACCTGCATGGCTCCTATAAACAGTGTTAGTACCATAAACTTGTTTTGGTGTCTTTATCTAGGACCTTGCTGCTGCAATGCTGCTGCTCTTCCCATCTGGAGGTTCTGATTCATTCCTCCCTGGACTATCTGTTGTTTGCCTTCCTTCTTCTGCCTCTTTATAGGGCAATCAATGTCTCCAACCTTGACATAACTCAAGTCCCAAGCCTGCTGCTCTCTAGGACTATCATCCACCTTCTTCTGTTGCATCTGTTCCTGCTACTTCCCATCATCCTTAACCTGCACATTCAATTGTAGTTTCTCTCCAAAACAAATAGTAACATGTTCCTTCTTCTCTTCACAAGGTAAAGGTATCAGTTTGAACTTCTTACCATCTTTGTGCACCACATAGTTATTAGTATAACCATCATGAATTGTTCTCCTCAAGTGTTGCCATGGCCTACCCAAGATTATATGCCCACATGTCATTGGAATAACATCACACAAAACATAGTCCTGATATGGACCAATTGTAAAATCAACATATGCCTTCTTAGTAACCATTACCTGCTGCTCTTGACTCACCCAAGTGACATTGTAAGGACGAGGATGATCAAAAGTTTTCAATCCCAACTTGTGCACCATTTCCCAAGAAACTAGATTATCATGAGAACCTGAATCTACAATCAACTTGCATATCTTTCCATGGCTTAAACAATTAGTTCTGAAAATAGATACCTGTGGTGGTTGCTGCATTTTACCTTTCTCCACCATAAGCATTTCTCCAACCATCATTGGAGAGGCTGACGACATTTCTAGTTCTTCTGGCTACTCCTCCTCTTGTGCTAAGTCAACTCTTTTGTCCTTGCTCCTATCAACATCATCCTTCTTAGGACATTTAAAAGATGTGTGTCCCACCTCATTGCAGTGATAACATCTGCCTGTAAACACTCCTCTTCCAGATCCAAATCCACCTCTACCTTTGAAATCTGCACTCTGTCCTTGTTTGAAATTAGTACCTTGTCCTTGTGCCTTGCTCATGTCTTCTTGACTTTCACTAACTTGCTTTGTATTGAAAGATCCTCTGCCTCTAGAGGTATTGCCTCTGCCTCTGGCTGACTTATCTTGTCTTCTTTTCAATTTCTCTTCCACTCTAACTACCATCTGATAACAGTCTTCAACACTCCTTGGATTTGCCAACACTAACTCATCCTACATGTTAAATCTCAAACCACCAATATACCTAGCAACTTTTTGCACTTCAGTTTCATTTTGACCAGACCTTATACTCAACTTGTAAAACTCTTCAGTGTATGTCTTAACATCCATTTCCTTTTGCCTTAAACCTTGAAGCTTCTTAAACATTTGAACTTCATAATCTTTAGGCAAGAATTTACCTTTGATTTTTGCTACCATCTTGTCCCATGAGACAATCTTTGCCTTTCCTTGCTTTCTTCTCTCTATATGCTGATAATCATAACAAAGCATGACCTGTCAGCTTGGTCTTTGCAATCTTCACTTTCTGATCCTCAGGAACTTCTTCACACTCAAAGTGATTGTCCAATGCTGCAATCCAGTCTAACAACTCTTCATCATTCAGGCTTCCTCCATACTTTGGCACATCTATCTTCATCTTGTGCTTGTCTTCTTTTACTGCCCTCAGCAACTTTACCATCCTCTGATCCTCAGGGTCTAACTCTTCTTCACATCTTCATACTCAACTTCTTCTTCTTCCTCAGACTAAATCTCATCCCCTAGAGCCACTCCTCTTCTCTGATTTTGTTCTAGGGTAGCCATTCTTTCTTTCAACTCCCTCAACTCTCTAGCATGTTTCTCTTTTAGCTCATTCATCTCTTGAGCCATGTTTCTTGCTCTTGGAGGCATCTTGATAAATTGCCTCTTCAACTCAACACTTCACAGACCTACTAACTGTGCTCTGATACCAATATGATGCAGAGACAGGCAACACAGGAGGAAAAGGATGCAAAAGGATGATAGGAAATCATAACACTAGGTCTCTATGGGCCTAACTACCTCCATTTACCTTCTCATGCTACTTCCTACATAACTATCCTAGTCTCCCTGTAGTCTTTCATAAAGGACTGTCAGACAACCATTTGAGTTTCAGGCCTCTTAGGTGGACTGTTATAGGGTTTTAGGACACTCAATACCCTTTACTTTAACATACTCAACATGCATCACAAGTTGCTTTGGGACACACCACCCAAATCTTGACTGTCCCCTGCTGCAGCAAGCCTAGTTAGGCCTCTTTCACATACCACAAAACCTCCAATCTTGTCCTCAACCCCTATACTTAGTTCCAAGGCATTGATCATGCTAAAAATGGTTGGACAACATAGGTTTTAGGCTTCTTGGGCTAATCCAAGCCACTGTTCCAACTGAACTCCTACTCTCCAAGCATCCAAAAGCCCAAGCATGAAGAAAATTGGACCTAGAGTGCCCAAGTGAACTCACTCCAGCCATGCCCTACTTCTACAACACAAAAATTTGTTAACCACATCCTCATTACCATTATTCCATCTGGTCTAGTGATCCTATGTAGAAGAAAAAGGTCCAAAGCCCATCATTTTACCAAACCCTCCCAATACTAGGGTTTTAGAGCAGTTTTATTGGAAAATACCTATCAAATCCTTAAACTCAAATAAAATTCCTTCTACCCACACTCAAATGAAAGCTAACACACTTCCCTACAACATTTTACAAGTTTGTGCCCTTGACTGTACTGTACAGCAAAGTACAAGGGGTAGAAAATTAAGGAAAATAGCAAAACTGCAGAAAGTGACTGATAAAACGTTCCCCCTCTTCTCAAACTTTCCAAAGATCATTTACAATGCATCCAAAGGCTAGACAAGGCAAAGATTCAATCCATTATTCAAATATGGATCCATGACAGTACGGCAGAACATAGTTTTGGACAGAAAATCAGAAAAGGCAGTGGAAAATACAGAGATAAAAACTTGAAAAAACTCTATTATTTCTCCTCAAATCCTCTCTAAAATCATTCAACAATGCATGCACAAGATGGACAAGGCAGAGAGTTGTTTCATTTTCTTGTATGGTTTTATGACAGTAAGGCCAAGTATGGCTTTGGGACAGAAAAATAGTAAAAATAGTGAAAAGGCAGCAAAAAAAGACTTTTTCTATAGTTTTCCTTTATAAAACTGTTTCCCATTACATTTTTCCATCTCCTCGCCTCCATGAGGAATACAATCCAATGTTTCCAATTTAAAATCAACCTTTTTTCTCCCACTCCATTGTGGGGAAAGCTATAATTAAGGCAAAACTGACTACTTTTACTAAAAAGACTATTTTTTGTCTAAAAATAGATTGTCCTAGTTGAGAAAACTGCAGACCACTACACAAAATGACTAAACTAAACTCCACTAACTGACTATTCCTTAAAAGGCTACAAACATAGAAACTTAATGCCTATCCTATACAAACATTAAAACTTAAATGACTCCCTATGACTGCCTTTTTGCCACAAGACTGTCCTCTTGAGGACTTACAACAAGAAAAAAAGATTCTTTTAGACATTTGGACAAAGTCCTATTACTAACATGGCATTGAGCCTTATTACAACATTGAAGATGGTCTTAAGGACCTTATTAACAAACAAAACAACTTGAAAATCTAACCAAAACCCTAATGTCTTGGTGCTCCTACACCAGCCCCACATCAGAAGCCACTCCCCTTCCTACACTCAGTTGACCCAACCCAAACAAGTACTATACAAGGACACACATGACATACCTCCAACACTTATAACAAGCCAAAATAACCTGAGGCATGCAAAAGTCCAAATTTAATGAAATAAAAACCAGCTTTCTCTCTCTAGAATGCAAGTACTCAAAGCCATCGAAAGTTCAAGGTAGACAAGCCTCTGGAGTTGGGTAAATTGAAACACAATACCACTATTACTACATCCATTTCCCGATATGGAAAAAAAAATGAGGATTAAAATGACTATTACATTCCATTAGAACAATATGACTCAGAACCAAATAATAATATAATAAACCAATTACATCATTACTACTTGACGCTAATAACTAACAATAGAATTTCAAGCAAGACCATATTTAAAATTAACTCAACATATTACCATTGAACAATTTTAAACCAAAAAGAACTAAAATAAACCACTAAGAAAGAAACATATTAATATGATCGATTAAGATATGCAAGAACAGATACTATATCAGAAAGAATATAGATAGAGAATGTTTTGATGATGATAAGAGACTTCAAAAAGGAAATGCTCTAGTAGACATGTATGCAAAAGTGAGAGCTTAGACAAAGTGCATTAACTGTTCAGCAAATTGCCTCAAAGAGATGTCAAATTATGGAATGCAATGATTAAAGGATATGCATAGAATGGATTTGTAGATTTAATAACAACAATCAAGATGGCATAGGAATGTCTGTCACTAATTGATACATCTCTAAATTGACAAACTGGGTAATGCTAACTCTTTTGGATATAGTTTTCATAGGTAAGAGTTGAATCTTATATAAAAATTTTAGAGAAACCCAATTTGAAAATATAGAGTTATTGGTGACACAACTAACTGTTTTAACAGAGATGAAATAGGTGAAAGGTAGACAGTCACAAAATATTCATATCTCCAAAACGACAAACTGGGTATGGACAATTTTTAGATATGATTTAGGCAACTAGGTCGTGCACCATATATCAAGAACTTAGAGGAACCAAGTTCATAAAACTAAAGTTATGGCTAATGCAACAGACTGCTAAAACAAAGACGAAATGGCTAAGAGGTAGATAGCCACAAAACATTCATATCTCCAAAACGACAAACTAGGTATCGACGATTTTTGGATATAATTTAGGTAACTAGGTCGTGTACTATATATCAAAAATTTAGAGAACCTAGTTTGTAAACTGAAAGTTATGGCTAATGCAATAGACTGTAAAAATAGAGATGAAATGGGCGAGAGATAGACAGTCACATCAATCGGTGGTTCCCAGAAATGCAATGATATAGACATGCACAATTGGATCTAATAACAAGGCTTCTAACCTCTCAAGAAAATTACCATCAATAGGAAAAAGTATAAATCAAACTTTGCTTCAACACAAAAATGAGACAGAAATTAGAACCAAAGGAACTTGATTTCGCTTGCTTGACTGGGCTAAAGATTCGATGCCGGGTTCAACTGCTGCAGCCACAAACCAGTCTCCCTCCAAAAGTTCCATCTGCTGAAGATTCTTATGAAAGAGAAATCTCCCCCCTAAATACAACCCAAAAACTCCCTATTTTTAGCGAAATAAATCCCCTAAAATTTTCCAGAAGATTCCCCCCACAAGAGGCAATAACTCTTGCATGAACAATATCTTACAGTTTACTATTTTAAACATTTTACAACTAGACCATGATAAATATATTTTATGGTAACACATAAATATTATTTATTTATTTATCTCTAGTTGCAATTACATTTATTACTATTATTATTATTTATTAACTTAACTTCTAGAATAATATATTTTTCATAAACTAAATTTACATAAGGACATTTATATATTTATTTATTTAACAAAAAAAACTTCATAACTAATTATTTTATTTTAAGGCAACAGTAACCAAAACAATACCAACAAAATAACCCAACTGCTAAACCATACCTGACTACTATGCAAGATCAGAAAGCAAGACCACCACAACAATGACTGACTATCATGACCAAACCAACAACACTGACAGGGTGCACAACCAGATACTCATCCTCTTCAAGGATGATGGCTAAGCTAGGTGACCATATGTTATCTCCATTCAACAGTTCCATTGGTTAAGGTACGCTCAGACCTGTTAATTCAAGTGGAGTCGATGCCTGGTACCTGCAGCCTACAACAAACAACACGGTCGAACATGTATATATAGGGTAAGTGCAAGAAGATGGGGGCCAAAAAGGGGTCTTAAGTGGCCACTTTTTTTCTGAAATTAGGAAATACTGGCCTTGGATGAGAAATTGAGCATAGTTACACTCAAAATTTAGAGATGCAACCAAAACAATGTTCGTAGTGCTCCGAGTCTACTTTCTAAACTACTTTTTTTTTAAATGGCATAGATTAAGGGGTTCAAAAGAGGGAGCCATAGAAATTGGTGTTGTTTCTATCAAAAAAACATAACATAGCATGTTTTGTGGCTCCCTCAAAAGGTCAACTTTTTTTTGGTATTTTGAAAATCGCTTCAGTGAGAAATTAGCTAATAGCATGTAGTTTATGCCCAATTTTTCTGATAATTTTTTGATGAATATTTGATTTTTTACTAATTTTCAAAGTGGACACATCCTAAAAAATAGAATTTTGGCTGTGCTACCCCTATAAATTTTGAAAACTAATTGAAAATCATTTTTTTCTTTTTTTAATATTTGTAGAATGGAGTCTAGTTTCTAAATATGTAATTTTTTTGAAATTTCAATGAATAGTTAATTTACAATGAAAAAAAGACCAAACAATGGTTTTTGCCCAAAAACGGACACACAAACAAAAGAAATTAAAGATGAAAGGCTTAACATTGTTAAAATGTGAAAAAAATCACATCGTCAAATAGCTAAGAGAAAGCCTAACATTACCCAGGTGTTTGATTTGTTCGACGTTGAAACACGTGCAAATCTGAGGGTTAGCACGAACGAAATAATGTGAAATTTTGAAGAATCTGGAAAAACACGTCTGTGACTGTTTAAAAGGCACTCCAAGCCTTTGGGTTGGAAATCCAAAGCAAATCCCAAGCCCAAGGCTTGGGATTCCCAAAGCAAGACATAACGCGAATGCGCTCGCATTATGTTTTGCTTTGCATTTTTCCTTTTCTGCAAGTCTGTTTTTTGTCATGTTTGACATAACGCGAGTGTGTTATAACGTGCTCGCGTTATGTTCCCCTTAAATTTTTTTATGTTCAAGGCTATTAATCATGTATGTATGTATGTATGCCTATATGTATCTATGTATGTATGTATCTATGTATGCATATATGTATGTATGTATGTATCTATGTATGTATCTATGTATGCCAATATGTATGTATGTATGTATCTATGTATGCCTATATGTATGTATGTATAGTGTCGAGGGCAGAGGAGGGTAGAGATGGGCGTGAGCCAGATAGGGGAGGAGAGGGGTGGATAAGGATTGAGTGATTAAGGTTTAAGGTTGAGGGTTGAGTGTTTAGGGATAGGATTTAGAGTTTAGGGATAAGGGATTAGAGTTTAGGACCTTGAGAGATTAGGGTTTAGGGATGAGGCTTTAGGGATAGCGTTTAGGTTTAAGGGTCAAGGGATTAGGTTTAAGGTAGAGTGTTGAGGGTAGAGGGATTAGGGATTAGGGTTTAGGGTTGAGGCTTTAGGGATAGCGTTTAGGGTTAAGGGTCGAGGGATTAGGTTTAAGGTAGAGTGTCGAGGGTAGAGGGATTAGGGATAGGGTTTAGGTTTGAAGGTTTAATGATTTAGGGTTGAGGCTTTAGGGATGAGGGTTAAGGGATTAGGGTTTAAGATATAGTGTCGAGTGTCGAGCATGTAGGGATAGGTTTTAGGGTTCAAGTTTTAAGGGTCAAGGGTCGAGGGATTAGAGTTAAGGGTTGAGGGATTAGGGTTTGACGTTGAGGGTTGAGAACATTGAGGTTCGAGGGTTAAGGGTTTTGGGATAGGGTTGAGGGTCGAGGGATTAGGCTTAAGGGATAGGGTTGGAGGGTTTAGGGATAAGGGATTAGGGTTTAAGGTATAGTATCGAACCCGTTGAGGGTCTAGGAATAGGGATAGCATTTAGGGTTTAGGGATGAGGGATTAGAGTTGAGGGATGACGGATGACGGATTAGGGTTGAGGGATTAAGGTTTAGGGATAAGGTTTAGGGTTAGGGTTGAGGGATTAGGGTTTAAGGTATAGTGTTGAGGGTTTAGGGATAGGGTTTAGGGTTGAGGGATTAGGATTTGACGTTGAGGGTTGAGGGTTTAGGGTTTAGGGATAGGGTTGAGGGTCGAGGGATCAGAGTTAAGGGTTGAGGGATTAGGGTTTGACATTGAGGGTTAAGGTTTGAGGGTCAGAGGTTTAGGGATAGGGTTGAGGGTTGAGGGATTAGGGTTGAATTAGAGTGTGGAGGGTGTAAGGAGTAGGGATAGGGTTGGAGGGTTTAGGGATAAGGGATTAGGGTTTAAGGTATAGTATCGAGTCTGTTGAGGGTTTAGGAATAGGGATACCATTTAGGGTTTAGGGATGAGGAATTAGAGTTGAGAGATGATGGATTAGGGTTGAGGGTTGAGGGATTAGGGTTTAGGGATAAGGTTTAGGGTTGAGGGATTAGGGTTTAAGGTATAGTGTTGAGGGTTGAGTGTTTAGGGATAGGGTTTAGGGTTGACAGATTAGGGTTTAGGGTTGATGGATTAGGGTTTAGGGTTGATGGATTAGCATTTAATTTCGAGGTTAGGGTTAGAGTGTCGAGGGTAGAGGGATTAGGGATAGGGTTTAGGGTTGAGGCTTTAGGGATGAGGGTTTAAGGCTTAAGATATAGTGTCAAGTGTTGAGGGTGTAGGGATAGGGTTTAAGTTTTAAAGGTTAAGGGTTGAGGGATAGGGATTGGGGTTTAAGGTATAGTGTTGAGGGTTGATGGTTTAGTAGGGTTTAGGTTTGAGGGATTAGGGTTTAGGGTTGATGAATTAGGGTTTAATGTTGAGAGTTGAGGGTTGAGGGTTGAGGGTTGAGGGTTGAGGTTGAGGGATAGGGTTAATGGTCAAGGGATTAGGGTTAAATAAGAGTGTCGAGGGTATAGGGATTAGGGTTTAAGGTATAGTATCGAGCCCGTTGAGGGTCTAGGAATAGGGATAGCATTTAGGGTTTAGGGATGAGGGATTAGAGTTGAGGGATGATAGATTAGGGTTGAGGGTTGAGGGATTAGGGTTTAGGGATAAGGTTTAGGGTTGACGGCTGAGGGATTAGGGTTTAAGGTATAGTGTTGAGGGTTTAGGGATAGGGTTTAGGGTTGAGGGATTCAGATTTGACATTGAGGGTTGAGGGTTTAGGGTTGAGGGTTTAGGGATAGGGTTGAGGGTCGAGGGATTAGAGTTAAGGGTTGAGGGATTAGGGTTTGACGTTGAGAGTTGAGGGTTGAGGTTCAAGGGTCAAGGGTTTAGGGATAGGGTTGAGGGTCAAGGGATTAGGGTTAAAGTAGACTGTGGAGGGTATAAGGATTAGGGAAAGGGTTGGATGGTTTAGGGATAAGGAATTAGGGTTTAAGGTATAGAATCAAGTCTGTTGAGGGTTTAGGAATAGGGATAGCATTTAGGGTTTAGGGATGAGGGATTAGAGTTGAGGGATGACGGATTAGGGTTGAGGGTTGACGGATTAGGGTTTAGGGTTGAGGGCTGAGGGATTAGGGTTTAAGGTATAGTGTTGAGGGTTTAGGGATAGGGTTTAGGGTTGAGGGATTAGAGTGAAGGGTTGAGGGATTACGATTTGATGTTGAGGGTTTAGGGTTTAGGGTTTAGGGATAGGGTCAAGGGTCGAGGGATCAGAGTTAAGGGTCGAGGGATCAGGGTTTGACGTTGAGGGTTGAGGGTTGAGGTTCGAGGGTCAAGGGTTTAGGGATAGGGTTGAGGGTCGAGGGATTAGGGTTAAAGTAGAGTGCGGAGGGTATAAGGATTAGGGATAGGGTTGGAGGGTTTAGGGATAAGGGATTAGGGTTTAAGGTATAGTATCGAATTTGTTGAGGGTTTAGGAATAGGGATAGCATTTAGGGTTTAGGGATGAGGGATTAGAGTTGAGGGATGATGGATTAGGGTTGAGGGTTGAGGTTCGAGGGTCAAGGGTTTAGGGATAGGGTTGAGGGTCGAGGGATTAGGGTTAAAGTAGAGTGTGGAGGGTATAAGGATTAGGGATAGGGTTGGAGGGTTTAGGGATAAGGGATTAGGGTTTAAGGTATAGTATCGAGTCTATTGAGGGTTTAGGAATAGGGATAGCATTTAGGGTTTAGGGATGAGGGATTAGAGTTGAGGGATGACAGATTAGGGTTGAGGGTTGAGGGATTAGGGTTTAGGGATAAGGTTTAGGGTTGAGGGATTAGGGATTAGCGTTTAAGGTATAGTGTTGAGGGTTTAGGGTTGAGGGATTAGAGTGAAGGGTTGAGGGATTAGGGTTTGATGTTGAGGGTTGAGGGTTGAGGTTCGAGGGTCAAGGGTTTAGGGATAGGGTTGAGGGTCGAGGGATTAGGGTTAAAGTAGAGTGTGGAGGGTATAAGGATTAGGGATAGGGTTGGAGGGTTTAGGGATAAGGGATTAGGGTTTGAGGTATAGTATCGAGTCTATTGAGGGTTTAGGAATAGGGATAGCATTTAGGGTTTAGGGATGAGGAATTAGAGTTGAGGGATGATGGATTAGGGTTCAGGGCTGAGGGATTAGGGTTTGACGTTGAGGGTTGAGGGTTGAGGTTCGAGGGTCAAGGGTTTAGGGATAGGGTTGAGGGTCGAGAGATTAGGGTTAAAGTAAAGTGTGGAGGGTATAAGGATTAGGGATAGGGTTGGAGGGTTTAGGGATAAGGGATTAGGGTTTAAGATATAGTATCAAGTCTGTTGAGGGTTTAGGAATAGGGATAGCATTTAGGGTTTACGGATGAGGGATTAGACTTGAGGGATGACGGATTAGGGTTGAGGGTTGAGGGAGTAGGGTTTAGGGATAAGGTTTAGGGTTGAGGGTTGAGGGATTAGGGTTTAAGGTATAGTGTTGAGGGTTTAGGGATAGGGTTTAGGGTTGAGGGATTAGAGTGAAGGGTTGAGGGATTAAGATTTGACTTTGAGGGTTGAGGGTTTAGGGTTTAGGGATAGGGTTGAGGGTTAAGGGATCAAAGTTAAGGGTTGAGGGATTAGGGTTTGACGTTGAGGGTTGAGGGTTGAGGTTCGAGGGTCAAGGGTTTAGGGCTAGGATTGATGGTCAAGGGATTAGGGTTAAAGTAGAGTGTGGAGGGTATAAGGATTAGGGATAGGGTTGGAGGGTTTAGGGATAAGGGATTAGGGTTTAAGGTATAGTATCGAGTCTGTTGAGGGTTTAGGAATAGGGATAGCATTTAGGGTTTAGGGATGAGGGATTAGAGTTGAGGGATGATGGATTAGGGTTGAGGGTTGAGGGATTAGGGTTTGACGTTGAGGGTTGAGGCTTGAGGTTCGAGGGTCAAGGGTTTAGGGATAGGGTTGGGGGTCGAGGGATTAGGGTTAAAGTAGAGTGTGGAGGGTATAAGGATTAGGGATAGGGTTGGAGGGTTTAGGGATAAGGGATTAGGGTTTAAGGTATAGTATCTAGTCTATTGAGGGTTTAGGAATAGGGATAGCATTTAGGGTTTAGGGACAAGGAATTAGAGTTGAGGGATGACAGATTAGGGTTGAGGGTTGAGGGATTAGGGTTTAGGGATAAGGTTTAGGGTTGAGGGATTAGGGTTTAAGGTATAGTGTTGAGGGTTTCTTTCTTCAAATGTAGATTTATGGGTTTGATTATATTGATTGCCTCTCTAGTTTTGGGGTGTGGATGTTTTGGAATCAATCAGGAAGTCTTCAGGAGACTTCGTGGAAGTGGATTGGAAATCGCTTGATAGAACCCCTGCTATTTATGCTTGGATAAGGATTTGTCACAAACTAGAACTTCTGCTTTCAAAGAAGATCTGTCTTTCTTCCTCGATGGGCATTTTCTATCAAGAACTTGATTATGAGGGCTTGCCACGCCTATCATATGGTGGAGCATTTGGCAAGCTCTTGCAAGAAACAAGAAAAGTTCTCCCTCAAAAACCTTGTGGTCATTCAAGTTTGAAAGGGAAGGTTTGGAAAGAGATGTGATCAATGTAAAGGATGTGATCAATCTATTGAGAATTAATAGGAAAACTTTATCAAGAGCCGTTGGAAGACGCCAAAGAATTAAGGACACTAATGCCAATGAATTATGGGCATTCTCAGGGAGACTACCACGAAAAGATAAACCAATTGTTGAAGCATTGAGATCACTAATTGAAGACTTTTAGAAGAATTACACAAGGGTATCTCCAAATCAAAGGGATGTGGTAAGAAGGAGAATCGGTAGTCAAAACCGCGAGCCACATCTAAAGCATTTTTTGGATGAGACTCAAACACAGTTTTATGGTAAATTTCTAGAGAAGTATCCTCAAATTAAAATTTGTCAAAGATATTTTGAAATGCTAAAACCTTTCTATGTTAAGATAAATCACACATGCACTACTTGTTGTTGTAGATTACATATTGAATTTTCTAACCATTTTGATGCTTATAGGTCTATATGTTTAGATATGCATACTAATAATGATTGCAGGGTTGTGCCATATGTGCCCCACCAACATCTTCAAGAGACTTCATATTGTTCAGTCAGCATATCATATGGTCGGATAACTGTGCGTCACAATTCAAGAACTCGCGAAATTTCTATTGGCTGAGTAGGAGCCACAATTTTACATGTATTCAACATATGTGGAACTTTTGTGAGGCCAGGCATGGAAAGGGGGAGCATGATGGTGCAGGAGCATGTATCAAAAGAGCCATAGCATGAGAAGAGTTAAAGTATAAAGACAATGCAAAGTTGACAGATGCAAAATCAATTGTCGAGTGGTGTAATGCTTCTATGGGTCCAAGTAATGAAGGTAAGTCTTTAGTTCGTATATTTTTTTGGTTGATAGATGATACTAATATTGCACCATATGAGGACTGTTGTACACTGACAGGATCAAATGAGATGCACTCTTTCAGAAGCTCAATTGCAGGTTCATGGAGTATCCATACACGAAAGATGTCATGCTTTTGTTCTTCCTATACAATTCAAGTCTGGGATGAGTGCGAGTCAAAGGAGTGGGTTGACGAATGGCAGTTAAGTTATCTTAGCCCACTTGACACGTATTGACCCTCGATGGCACTGGAACTAACACAGATGGAATCATGAGTTGACTTTGACCACATATCAGATTTAGTTCAACCAGGTAATATAGGGCACGTATATGCATCTAATTTCATCTAGTTCAACCAGGTAATGTCATCTTACTTTGTAGTGTTTTTGTAATGTTGACTAATTTCATCTAATTTGCTACACATATCAATGTAGGGCATGTATATGTAGTTATTGCAGATGAAGATAATGAAGAGGGAACAGATTATTATTTATGTCATTGTGTTGAGGCCAAAAAGAAATTGGAGGCCCCTGTTACAGATGGAGAAAACATCGAATACCCTACAGGCTCAGTGGTTATTACTGGAACATGGCTTAGAAGGTACCCACATAAGAGTGTTAATATTTGGCTATTTCAGGACTTTGACACGCATCGGAAGATTCTTCATTACTCAAACCTTGTCGTGGCATCCAATGTTCATTTGATAAAGTATCGGGGTAGACCTTTGAACAAAATCTTATGGAAGGTGCGTGAGTCTGACCATGAAGCAATACTTGACACAATAAAGAGTAGAGCAGACCCAGATGGTTCATTGGATTAATTTGTAAGTATTCACATTGATTTTGTAAAGTCATGTTACATTGAGTTGTAAGTATGCACATTAATTTGTAAGGTTTGTCTTTTTTTTATTTCCTCCTGCATTTTTACACATATACACATTTTTACATCATCATGTTATGCTTTTTTGGTGTCCTGCTCCTGATGCGACCAAACTCATAACTCACCCTACTTCCTCTAGACACCATTTGATGATCTCTCCAACACTCTGGATCTAGGGCGCCCAATCATAATGATGACCTATATACCATTCTCCCAAGGCACTCATAATGAATGAAAAAAAGACAAAGGGCACCCAAGCTTAATAGACGTATTTCTTTCAATTTTGATGATCCAAACTCTTACAAAATGACATCCACTTTCATGCCTTTAGATCTTCCTTCACATACAGGGTGCTAAATCAAGTTGAAAAATCTACATAAGGGCACCAAAATGGATGAAAGGAGACATGAAATGTGCCTTAGGACTCCATGCTAAGGTTTGAGCCATTAAAGTCTCTTGATATTAGGCGCTCATGATGATGAAACTTAGAGATTTTTCCTTTCCTATGCACTCATCTAAGATGTTTGAATGATAAGGAGTGCCTCGACCTCTATAATGTACATTGGGTGCCAAAATCAAGGTGATTTTAAGTCACTTTGAGTCATTTGGGGTCAATTTGAGTCTTTGAGTCATGTTGCAAAAAAGTGTTAATGTTGTCAAGTTGCACAAAGCAACTTTTGCATTTTTTGTGTCCTGGTCGTGATGCAACCAAATTGACTATTCCAACGCGTCTGAATGGGTACATTTACGCTAGGCATGGTCCTTCTTTTCACCCAAACATGTCGAAACAATCCAAGCTACATTGTACCGACGATATCCCTGAAGAGTCCAAAGTGCAAAAAGGTAGCAATCTTTGACGAGATGTTACTCAAAAACTGTGTCACTTAGAAACATTCCGTCTAAGGTAACGCGATCACATAGAGTGCCTCTATAATAACCTCTCTCAATTTTTAATATCTCTGAGGCATTTGCCTTTGGTGAAAGGTTTTCTGCTGCCCCAAAAATCGTCAAAAGGAGGCAGTGTAAAGTTGCAAAGGGGTGTAACTTTCGTCCTGCTCGTGATACAACCAAACTGACTATTCCAACACGTCTGGATGGGTACATTTATGCTAGGCATGGTCCTGGTTTTCACCCAAACATGTCGAAACAGTCCGAGCTACATTGTACCGACGATATCCCTGAAGAGTCCAAAGTGCAAAAGGGCAGCAATCTTTGACGAGATGTTACTCAAAAACTATGTCACTTAGAAACATTCTGTCTAAGGTAACGTGATCACATAGAGTGTCTCTACAATAACCTCTCTCAATTTTTTATATCTCTGAGGCATTTGCTTGTGGTGAAAGGTTTTCTGCTGCCCCAAAAATCGTCAGGAGGCAATGTAAAGTTGCAAAGGGGTGTAACTTTTGTCCTACTCATGATGCGACCAAAATGACTATTCCAACGCGTCTGGATGGGTACATTTACATTAGGCATGGTCCTGTTTTTCACCCAAACATGTCAAAACAGTTCGAGCTACATTGTACCGACGATATCCCTGAAGAGTCCAAAGTGCAAAAAGGCAGCAATCTTTGATGAGATGTTACTCAAAAACTGTGTCACTTAGAAACATTCCGTCTGAGGTAACGCGATCACGTAGAGTGCCTCTACAATAACCTCTCTCAGTTTTTTATATCTCTGAGGCATTTGCCTGTGGTGAAAGGTTTTCTGCTGCCCCAAAAATTGTCAGAAGGAGGCAGTGTAAAGTTGCAAAGGGGTGTAACTTTCGTTCTGCTCCTGATGCGACCAAAATAACTATTCCAACGCATCTAGATGAGTACATTTACGCTAGGCATGGTCATGGTTTTCACCCAAACATGTCAAAACAGTCTGAGCTACATTGTACCGACGATATCCCTAAAGAGTCCAAAGTGCAAAAATGTAGCAATTTTTGATGAGATGTTACTTGAAAATCGTGTCACTTAGAAACATTCTGTCTAAGGCAACATGATCATATAGAGTGCCTCTACAATAACCTCTCTCAATTTTTTATATCTCTGAGGCATTTGCCCGTGGTGAAAATTTTTCTGTTGCCCCAAAAATCGTCAGAAGGAGGCAGTGTAAAGTTGCAAAGGGGTGTAACTTTCATCCTGCTCCTGATGTGACCAAACTGACTATTCCAACGTGTCCGGATGGGTACATTTACGCTAGGCATGGTCTTAGTTTTCACCCAAACATGTCGAAACAGTCTGAGCTACATTGTACCGACGATATCCCTGAAGAGTCTAAAGTGCAAAAAGGCAGAAATCTTTGATGAGATGTTATTCAAAAACCATGTCACTTAGAAACATTCTGTTTGAGGCAACGCGATCATGTAGAGTGCCTCTATAATAACCTCTCTCAGTTTTTTATATCTCTAAGGCATTTGCCTGTGGTGAAAGGTTTTCTGCTGCCTAAAAAATTGTCAGAAGGAGGTAGTGTATTAAGTCAGGATGAAAGCCTATTCACTCTAGGCACCAATCTCAAGTTGCACAATCATGAATGGGCGCCTAGAGCAATAAGGCGCTACATCATGGTTCCAGGACCTTGAAATGGCGCCCAAGCATGTAGGAGGAATTTTCAAGGAGCCAGAATGTTTTTGAAACTTTAAGGAACTAGTCCAAAGACTCTATGGTGCCATCTTGATACCATTGAGTCAACTTTAGAACTCAAACATATTGAAACAAGGTCTAGGAAGCTAGGCACCATCTCTTGCCAGTTCAACCTCTCAGATGCGCCAACATTGGAAAGACTCTTAATGAGCGCCTAAGTTTGAATTGATCTTGTGATTGAAAGTTTGGTGATGTATTGGTGCAAGATGATCTTTAGTTGAAGTAATCTAAGTTCCAGGAAGGGTTAGGTGCACTTTACAAGCTTTCTTACCCAAGAGTTGCACCTCATTAAGACAAGGCGCATCTTAACCTCTGAGACTTTTCCAAAGAAGCGCTTCAGTTTATTAGCACCTTTGGACCTTGTTTTGCATTCTGAAAGAGAAGGTGCACTTTGGAGGCATTTCTAACCCAGATTGATGCCTAGGTATAGTCATCTCTCTGGAGCACTACAATGTGTTTTAAAATGAAGGAGGACATTTCATAAGTTGGGGAATTGATCACTGAAGACCTTGGAGTGTTTGAATTACTCTAAGCAAGAAGGTGCATTTCCATGGAGTAGCATACTCTAGATAGCGCCTAATGCCATCAAGGTGCAATTCCACCCTCACTTTGGTGCCTATCATCAAGAAGGGGCATTGGGCATTCCTTCAACAGTTCTGAGCGTTTGAAGTTCGTGAAATCACCAAGGAATGTTGGGCGCCATGTGTATCCTCAACAAGCTTGAGTTTGCACCTAGACAAGTTGGCGCTTATTCATGTTTTAACTTCCCTCTTGAAGTGCCTAACTTGGGAAAAAGTTATCTTGTTGTTAGTCAAGTGTTTGATGTGTTTTGGAGACTCCAAAAGACTTCCTCTTGCTAGGCGCTCTTCTTGGCAACTACAACCTTCAACTAGCACCTAGATCCTGAAGAAAAACACTTGCAAGTGTGGGCGCACTTTCCTTGTGATGGAGCATCAAACTGGCGCCTAAAAATCATAATGCATGAAGTGAGTGCCTAAGATCCTATTGGTCCAATAGGTGGTTTTGGGATCCGTGTCAAGTCATTGGATTAGGTTGCCAACTCATAATGATTTTCATGCACTTAGACTTCAAGGTGCCAAAACTAGTAGGAAAATATTTGGGGGGAAACCACGCTGATAAAAGTTGGGTAAATTTAACCTCCGAGTCTGATTAGGCTCCATATAACAACAATATTTATATCATGTCCCTTTGCTTTATGAAACAAGCAGTATGTGTCAAGTCATACGGATAACACTATGGTCCTTAGAAATTTCTCTATGACTTTTGACAAGATTATCTACTATTATGTGGATGTTTGATAGTATTATCTTGATCCATTGGACTAGTGTGGCTATGAGGTTGGAAAGTGTTGCAACCTCCATCCTTTAAACTTCTCCATCTTGTTATGGGTTCTTTTGAGTATTTTCACTTGCTTTCTCTTCGAGAATATTTTCTAATGATACATGATGTGTCATAGATCATTCAACTTGATAAACAACATGGAGGGATTCTCATGCCTCCTATACTTCTTACAAGTTTTTTATAGATAGCTCACATCATTGTCCATCTAGGTGGTCATTTCCCTAAATATTATGATAAGATAATCCTATTAATGAACTTTGGATTGAATGAGAATCAACATGCTTTGTCTTGACTAGAATAGTTGGGATGGACAAAAATCTATTGATTCTAGGTTGGGTTGTTAAAGGTCAAGAAGTTTTGGTGTCTAATGCCCTCTAAATCTAACTATTCAAAATCATAGTGGTTTAATAAGTTACAACAAACAGTCAGGTAGACAATAGACTATAAGGAACAAGGACTACACATGAATCCAAAACAACACCAGTCAATAAGGACATCACAAGTAACTCAACATTACCTCCAGAGGCATTCACATAAACAAAGGGGAGAACACAACTAGAGAATGCTAGACTGTAATAGGGATGAGTGTCTGATGCAGAGCACACAGTGGAAGCATAGAATTATCAACTTTTGAACCTTCAAACTCACTATTGGTGAGACAACATACCATCGGCGAGCTTAAAATTTCATCGGCCGATAGGCCGATGCCACCATGACTCCGTTTGATTTCACTTCTGACAAACATCCCATCATTGACTCTTATCGGTCAGACAAACCACTATCGGTGACTTCATATCCTTTCACACCGATGTCTTTGTCACTCCGATATGAGACTCTAAGTCCCTTGCCTATCGGTAGGACTTAATACCATCAGTACACTCAAAAACTCTTTTACCGACACACCGATCTCACCAATGGCAACCTTCAAACCACACCCATTGGTGAGACTCCAAACATCGGTGAACTCTAATCTCGTTGGGCCGATACACCGATGGATTTCGACTATCAGTGTGACCCCCTTCATCGACGAATCTCTCAACTGCTCTTCCGATGCGCCGATGGGATTATCTTTCGATACACCGATGTCTTCGACTTCGAACCACACTCGTCGGCAAGACAGACCACTATCGGCAAAGCCTAACCAAGGTCTGCCGATACGCCGATACGACCAACTCTTGATGTCGATACAAGGTTCTTTTGAAGGCAAAGCGTGCCTAGGCTTATGGGGCTCAATTTGATGTATTTATTGAAAGCTCAAGGTGAATTGAAGCTTATTGAAAATGCCACTTAGTCCATTTGCATTCTAGGCGCCATTTCCTATTGACTTATATACTCCTCCTCATGCTACGGTGCCATAATGAAGTGGTTTAGACAATAGGTGCGCTTCACTTACTAGAGGCTTGTTCTCCTTCCACCTTAGGCATACTTTTATGGTGGAACAGGTGTCAATGGGTGCCTTGTCTTAAATGAATGCTCTCTCTAAGTTGGGCACCCTTTTGAGGCTTTATGAGTTGCAAATTGCGCTAACCCTTCATGCTTGTTGCTCAATGTTTGAATGTTTAAGAAAGTCTCCTTTAGGCGCTCATCTTAATGACTTTTTCTCAAGGCACAATCATCCTAATGACTTGGATATTCATCCTAGTGTTTCAGGATATCAGGCTACTAGACTTAGTCATTTTTAGGATCTCAAACATAAAGAATAACATGATGATTCATTTTTTGGTATTGCATATAGTTGACATTGTATGCTACTCATAAAGAATATTAATATTTTCTATTCAACATGATGATTCATTTTTTTTTAAATACAACTTTTATCTTTTAGTTCCAAAATGAGGTTTAGGTGATACTTGAATAACAATAGCTAGCTTATTGGATCAACAAACATCCTATGTAATACAATTGGACTTTAAATATTTAAAGTAGCCATCTACAAATATCCATTCAAACGTGGATTTATAATGCAAGTATGGACGCCATCAATAAAAAAGATTTGTATTAACCAAATATCCATATAGGGATACATCAATATCTGTCGATATAAGTATAACATATATACAAAATAGCCATATAGGCTTACAAGAATGCCATATAGGCATACAATGTCAACTATATACAATACAAAATATATGTCCACAAATGCCATATAGGCATACAACAAATGAACACAATAAAAAGGCATTCCCCTCTGGCTGGTGAAGAGAATAGATCACGGGCAGCCTTTGATCTTCTAGGGGATGGAGACACGCATGTGGGTGGTCTACTATGAACCCGAGGGCTACTCCTCCTATTTAGTTATTCCTGCATCTTTAGCTGTTATAATAAAAAGTATAGACATTAATATATAGAAATTACATGTTATAAAAAATGAAACATTTAACAAAATAATCACTTACTGCTAACATATAATTTGTCTCCTCATTTGCCTCAGTAGAAAGAATAGGCCTTGGTGATGTCATGTCCTATAGAAACCATCCAGATAGAAATTAAACTTCAAATCAATAATCTTTTAATTTTTCAAAAATAGACAACTATAACAATGAATGTAAATTGAAATTTACTAATCTACCTCATACCCCTGTCAATGCCATGGAGCTATGAATCACAAAGGCCACACCCTGCTCCATTGCCCTATGAACATGGGGAGGTGTCTCTGCAGCCTGCATCATCTGGAAATAAAACAACATTATTCAATTACAAAAACTATAATAGTGATGCAGATCATGGCTCCTAACATACACACACGTTCATCTAAACATGGAAGTACACACAAAAAAGCACACAAGTCACATACAAAAATCTAGTAAGTACAATTCATTCATTAAACTATTTATTTTATTACCTCCGTAAAGCTTTGAAGTCCACCACCACTGGCAGGTGTTGCCGTGAAATCTACAGTATTAACCTATTCAACATCCAAAATCAGATATTAGAATACCATTCATATAATGATGCTATTCACATGTAATATTTATAATTGTTTACTAGTTACATACCCCGACAGTAGATGATCTAGTGTAAAATGCAGGTGGAGAACCACTAAAAACTACATCGACACTATGACCCTGATATTTCATTAAAATTATCAATTTAAATTAGTTAATCTTGCATTTCAAAAATGAAATTTAATAAATCAAATTCAATAAACTTGCTAATATTTACCTGAGTATCAAGGCTGAAAGTCTCACTCGGGAGGGTATCTGTCATCACCATCTGCTCAACTGTAGATGTAGCCTATGCACCTGCGTCCTGACCATCCATGGGGTCATAACCACAGGCTGACCCGCAAGCCTGACAAGCATGGGGTGGGACCATATTCCTCGCACTATCTCCCAACCCACTCTGTGCTGCGAGATCGGCATGCTCTATGATGATCTGGGTCAAGGCACTAATGGACTGAAGTGTATCAACCTCAACACTCTCCTTCACAATGGAAGGGATAGAAACATGCTCATGGGCTAGTCTGCTGATTACTCGTCTCACTACCTGCTGTGGGTCAAGACGTGCCCCTGGTCTATCTTGTGCTGACCCCCCACCTCTACCCTGGAAGTCCTGCATATCAAAATAGTTTGGCACTTTATTGAGGACAAACTCGCAGTAGAGTTTCCTCAAAAAGTATTGTGGGACCTCATTATTATTGCATGGAGGATGGTCAAAAACCATCCACCACCTCTGCCCAAAATTGTCCCTTATTGCTTGGTTGTTGCACCAATGGATAGGGAACCTCTTGCATGTAATGGGTGGAGGTTGATTTGTTTGTGGGTTTGTGAAAATGGAACACAAGTCTAATTTTGTGATTTGTAATTTTTTCACATCTTGGTATGACAACTTGTCTGCATAATAATCTCTAAGCTCTCTCCTCTTATCCGTCCAACTAGTTATTTGCTTGCTAATTGAATCTACATTTGATAACATAGATTCAAGAGATTCAGCAAGCGTGGACCTATGCAAGGTTGAAGTGGAAGGATCTTTCAACCTTGCAATTATATCTTCAATTTCTTTTTTGTTGTTTTCAATTTGCCCCATTATATTTTCTTGTGTTCCAGGGGCATGTGGAGGAATGGATGGAGGAGGTTGTTGTTCTACAGGTATTTCCTCCTCAAGATTTTGTGGATTTTAAGGAGGAGGAGGAGGAGGTGCATTAACATTTCCTGACAATTAACGAAATATACATCAAAAATCAACTCAAACCTACCTATTTAGAAACAAATAAAACTCACTCCTTTGGTGTGCTCGATGTCGTGGCGGCATTTTGGCGACGAATCGATAAGGTTTTTGTGTTGAATGGAGTTTTACAAAATGCGAGCGCACTTTCTAGGGTTTGCAAGCCACGGGCATAGAGGAGAAGAAAGAAATGAAATGAGATAGAAACCTTTTTTTTATTTATAGCAAGTCAAAATGCGAGTGCGTTATAACGCGCTCGCGTTTTGTATTAATTTTTTTTAAAAATAATTTGGCCACTTTTTGGCCCCCCATCTTTTTGCACTTACCCTATATGCAATCATGTAATCATACACACAGTGAAAGCAAGTTGCAGTGTAGCATGGTACTCATGCATGAGTAATGCAACACTGTTCTTTTCACCCACACATCAAACATGTAATCACAACACACATATCAATCAATTACTGAACGACTAAGTAAGAACCATCATCAGATAGTCGCATGATACTCATAATACAATTGATCCACACAAAACATCATAACCTCCTATGATACAGAATCAGTCGCATAAAACTCAATTCTAACATATGACAATCATAGTAAAATCAACATCATAATCACCTGAATGCAAGGCAATGTCAGAGCATGTGAATTATCAGTATTGTAATAAGGTTCATTGATAAAATATACTAACCTAAGTATTCTGATTATTTACATTCATCTTCACGCTCCTTAGTCCAACCATCTGTACATCCAAGGTGAAACTGGAGGGGCACTACATTCTCCCCCCCTAAAACTTGACTTACTCCTGGAAGTCACAGACTAGGGTGAAAACATAACATATTAGTATTGCAATTTTCTATTATCAACATACGCCTTCATATTAAGCAGTTGTTCATTTAAGACAAGTACAATTGTTCAATAAAGATAAGAAGAACATAAATTCCTTACCTTTAAGGTGTATCGTGTGATCTACTTATAACCAATCACACATATTTTGAGAATCCCATACGATTTAAAAATTGCATTAACATATTAACAAGGAAAAATACATCTCATCTCTTATTTCCACTAATTACCAACCATGCAAGTACAATTCTCCGCGGAGTCCTCCCTTGAACATACTATCAGAGGTTCGAAATAAACATGATAGAAAAAACACTTAACACGAAATGGAGCCAACAGAAACAAACATTCAGAATAGCCATCGTAGAAATTTTAAAAATGCAAACCCAAGTGGGGAAATAATCAAATTCAATCTTAAGTCACAAAATGCCGGCAATTTTCAACAATAAATTAAGTATAAAGAAAAGAGTTTTGGTGACCACTCCTATCGTAAGAGAGTTCAAAGAAAACAAATTCACTGTTAACCCACCAACAACACATGAAGCAACTATCAAAATTTTCAAAATAACCAATATTACAAACAAATCCACATCACCGTGTGACTAATTTTAGCCACAAAAGGGAATATCCACTACACAACACCCCAGGACTCAAAGTCCAGAATGCGTTAGAGAATGTACACCAAACACATGGACAACTAAGTTTTCTACATCTTCATATATAAACAACTTTTATACAAAAATTTAAGATAACATAGTCGCTACTTATATACAAAAATTTTCTATCATTAATGCAATACAATTTCTATTTTACCAAGCTATGAACATATGCAATTACTTCCTTATGCAAGAAGATACTTACAGAGGAAATGTATGATGTCACACACAAGAATAATTCAAAATTCTAATTGACTTACAATATCACATTCATGATCTCCTGGGTCCAACACAGGCTCCAATTTGATCTCCTGCACCTATTTCTTACACAGGCATATACAATGATAACTTTCATAAATCACAATAGAACTTCCACATGAGGTCATAGCCAACTAAGAAATAGATATCCGATTATCAAGCAACCACGCAAAGATATCCCACACATGACAACACCACATAATCCACATGATGCCATCGAGTGATTAAATCATTCCAATACTTACACATATAATGCAACTAACATAAAGATGATATGGGGCTTCTACACCCATAGCTAAACATAACCCCCAAGTACATGATTACTTCACCAAACAAGGGAACACAAAACACCACTAGCCTTTCACAACACCCCACACAGAATGGGTACAAGAAATTCACATCACTAGAGAGAGCATATACCACACTCCTAATCACATGCACTAATAGTAATCATGCTTCTCTCTTCTAAAGCACTAAAGACCACAAGAGGGACTCAATGCCTCAACAAATCAGCAAGCACTAACATTCAAGAAACATATATTGTCAAATATAACATCACATTTTCAGAAAAGGAGAGAGAACACATAGCAGACACATAAATAAAACAAGGCATAAAGAATTTATTTCTTCCTGAATCAAAGAACAGGTCTATAAATTTATCAACCATCTAACATCATACTAAGGCACATAGGTGAGAGGTACTATTACCAACTTGCCACAAGTAGAAATATGCTTAACCTAGAGCAACAACAACAATCCAGAGATCCCAGTGTTGCAAACCTAGGCTCTGATACCAAATGTAATGCCCCACCAAGGAACCCAGAGGATAACACAACTAAGCTTACAAAAAGGTCAAATTTTTTGAAGCGAAAGAAATAACAACAATCATATATTTATTCATAACATTTAAATTAAGCTTTATCCTCTAGAGTTCCATGGCTACATTACTAACAAACTAAAACAAAATCTAACCAACATTATGAATTAACTAACAAACACAGTTCATTCTAAGTCTAATTGCATCAGATAAATAAATACATACAATTCCATATTATATCATCAGATAAGTAACATCAGGATCTTGCACATAGGATCACAAGTACATAGACAAGTTCCTTTACAAGAGAGTACAACATTACATTGTTTACAATATCACTATCTAGATTACATTGGAGTACATATATCAAGATAACAGCACATGATTCAACTAATATACAAGACTGAAACATGATCATAAGTATCTATCTCCTCAAGCTAGAGCAAGATCTAAAATCTGCCATACAAGGTACATCCTTCTCGTGCACGAACAACAACAAGGGAAACTAATGGATTAAGCTCTTCCACCCGACCTTGTGGAACCCTGAGGTCCACCCCTCGAGCTAGGAGATAACAATGAAGTTCCCTGACACAAGTAAGGACAGAAGGACTAACCGAAGACAAAAATACAATAGGTTTCACATGCGAACAACACTGAACACAACAATCAACATCCAGAGGCAATAGAATAGGGTAAGCTAGAGTGCAATAGGAAGAAGTGTCATCACATGGCTCTACATGGGTTAACCTGACTGTCTCTCTCTAGACGCCGACCCCCATTTATGGTTACCCTGACAGCCTCTCTCCAGGCGCCAGCCCCATAGGTCACACATGCGGTCTCCCTTATTTTGATTAATGTGAAGTCTACCCTTTCCCCCTAATCAATTATTAGATTTTCACTTGTTAAACACTTCCAATGGGTTACCCAGGTAGCCACTTTGGGTGCCAGCCCCACATCAGAAGCCACTCCTCTTCCTGCACTCAGTTGACCCAACCCAAACAAGTACTATATAAGGACACACATGACATACCTCCAACACTTATAACAAGCCAAAATAACCTGAGGCATGCAAAAGTCCAAATTTAATGAAACAAAAACCAGCTTTCTCTCTCTAGAATGCAAGTACTCAAAGCCATCGAAAGTTCAAGGTAGACAAGCCTCTGGAGTCGGGTAAATTGAAAAACAATACCACTATTACTACATCCATTTCCCGATATGGAAAAAAATGAGGATTAAAACAACTATTACATTCCATTAGAACAATATGACTCAGAACTAAAGAATAATATAATAAACCAATTACATCATTACTACTTGACGCTAATAACTAACAATGGAATTTCAAGCAAGACCATATTTAAAATTAACTCAACATATCACCATTGAACAATTTTAAACCGGAAAGCACTAAAATAAACCACTAAGAAAGAAACATACTAATATGATCGATTAAAATATGCAATAACAGATACTATATCAGAAAGAATATAGATATAGAATGTTTTGATAATGATAAGAGACTTTGAAAATGAAATGCTCTAGTAGACATGTATGCAAAAGTGAGAGCTCAGACAAAGTGCATTAACTGTTCAACAAATTGCCCCAAAGAGATGTCAAATTATGGAATGCAATGATTAAAGGATATGCATAGAATGGATTTGTAGATTTAATAACAACAATCAAGATGGCATAGGAATGTCTGTCACTAATTGATACATCTCTAAATTGACAAACTGGGTAATGCTAACTCTTTTGGATATAGTTTTCATAGGTAAGAGCTGAATCTTATATAAAATTTTTAGAGAAATCCAATTTGAAAATATAGAGTTATTGGTGACGCAACTAACTGCTTTAATAGAGATGAAACAGGTGAAAGGTAGACAGTCACAAAATATTTATATCTCCAAAATGACAAACTAGGTATGGACAATTTTTGGGTATGATTTAGACATCTAAGTAGTGCATCATATATCAAAAACTTAGAGGAACCGAGGTCATAAAACTAAATTTATGGCTAACAAAACAGACTGCTAAAACAGAGATGAAATGGCTAAGAGGTAGACAGTCACAAAACATTCATATCTACAAAATAACAAACTGGGTATGGACAATTTTTAGATATGATTTAGGTGATGAGGTCATACACCATATATCAAAAATTTAGAGGAACCCAGTTTGTAAAACAAAAGTTATGGCTAACACAATAGACTGTAAAAATAGAGATGAAATGGGCGAGAGATAGACAGCCACATCAATTGGTGATTCCTAGAAATGCAATGATACAGACATGCACAATTGGATCTAATAACAAGGCTTCTAACCTCTCAAGCAAATTACCATCAATAGGAAAAATTATAAATCAAACATTTGCTTCAACAGAAAAATGAGACAGAAATTAGAACCAAAGGAACCTGATTTCACTTGCTTGATTGGGCTGAAGATTCGATGCTGGGTTCAATTATTGCAGCCACAAACCAGTCTCCCTCCAAAAGTTCCATCTGCTGAAGATTCTTATGAGAGAGAAATTTCCCCCCTAAATACAGCCCAAAAACTCCCTATTTTTAGCAAAAGAAATCCCCTAAAATCTTCCAGAAGATTCCCCCCACAAGAGGCAATAACTCTTGCATGAACAATATCTTACAGTTTGCTATTTTAAATATTTTACAACCAAACCATGATAAATATATTTTATGGTAACACATAAATATTATTTATTTATTTATCTCTAGTTGCAATTACATTTATTACTATTATTATTATTTATTAACTTAACTTCTAGAATAATATATTTTTCATAAACTAAATTTACATAAGGACATTTATATATTTATTTATTTACCAAAAAAAATTCATAACTAATAATTTTATTTTAAGGCAACAATAACCAAAACAATACAAACAAAATAACCCAACTACCAAACCATACCTGACTACTATGCAAGATCAGAAAGCAAGACCACCACAACAATGACTGACTATCATGACCAAACCAACAACACTGACAGGGTGCACAACCGGATACTCATCCTCTTCAAGTATGATGGCTAAGCTAGGGGACCATATGTTATCTTCATTCAATAATTCCATTGGTTAAGGCATGCTTAGACTTGTTAATTCAAGTGGAATTGATGCCTGGTACCTACAACCTACAACAAACAACACGGTCGAACATGTATATATATCCAATCATGTAGTCATACACATAGTGAAAGGAAGTCGTAGTGTAGCAGGGTACTCATGCATGAGTAATGCGACACTATTCCTTTCACCTACACATCAAACATGTAATCACAACACACATATCAATCAGTTACTGAACGACGAAGTAAGAACCATCATCAGATAGTCGCATGATACTCATAATATAATTGATCCACACAAAACATCATAACCTCCTATGATACAGAATCAGTAGCATAAAACTCAATTCTAACATATGACAATCATAGTAAAATCAACATCATAATCACCTGAATGCAAGGCAATGTCAGAGCATGTGAATTATCAGTATTGCAACAAGATTCATTGATAAAATATACTAACCTAAGTATTTTGATTATTTACATTCATCTTCACGCTCCTTAGTCTGACCACCTGTACATCCAAGGTGAAACTGGAGGGGCACTACACATGTAGAACAAGTCTTCATAGAAAAGTGGGAAAATCCTTTTAAGACTTTTAATAAATTCCAAACCCTTCAGCAATTGCTACATTTATGCAATCACATCTTAGATTAAAAGGAGATGAATTAAACTCATTAGAAATTATGGCATTAAAATAAAAGGAATGTAGCAAATATCTACAATTACCGACCTACTTTTAAATCCACCCCAATCTAAACCCAACAAAAAGGAAGTTTGAAGAATATTAAGAGTTCTCCTAGAGATAATCAAGCAAATATGCTTCACCTTAGACCTTTAAAATAACTATAAATATCATTCATTTCATATTTGATTGTTTTTTACAACTAATTGTTATCTCACATGATGGTATTTGTGGGGGTGTTGCCTTGTTCCTATTTATTGTATTGTGGGATATATGTAATGCATACTAGAGAAGAGCATTGTGGCTTCCCACCAATGCTCTATTAGTATGTAGTTTGATTTTGTAGTTGGTTGGAGATTTGAAGTGCAGAACATGAGCATTTTAGGTGCACACTAGCAAGAGCAATTGAAAAATTAATTTTACAAGACTAATGCTATGTGTGTTTGTGGGACACTTGATTCCTAACATGGCTGCTACAACATAGAGGTTATAGGAATACCATTGCATAATTAGTTTTATAACAAAAAAACAAAAAATAAAAACAAAAACCCTAACACAAAGTAGATTTATGCCCTAACCTTGTAACTAGAAATCCATAGAATAAATTGTCCATCTTCTACATAGATGACAGTCTTTTAACTTGAAGGCTACTCGTGTAAAAAAAATTCAAGAAAAACCAATTTAAATAGAAAAGAGAATGTTAGATGTGCATTTCTATAACTCAACTTTGAAAAAGAAAACTACCTTGGTTAGCTTTTGAGTGTCTTTAATAATTGTCTTTTTATTTTAGAGAGAACATGTGAACTTGTTAACAGATTACTAATGAAATATATATTCTTTTAGCTTAATTAAAATTTTAATTTACTTTTTTCAAATAGGAGAAGTTTGGGTGGTGGAAAAACTTTATATCTTAGTTTCATGGAGGCCACGCTAGTTTCAACTCCATGATCCTTCCCTCACTAATTTCACAAAATAAAATGGAACAAGTTAAAAATGTTTGAAATAGGTTTTTAAGAGATTCTTATTGTATGTTCTAATTTCTCTTCCTATGTGTGTTTTGTAGACCTAGAGATAATACTCGAGTAGAGATAGAAAAATGACACTAAGAAAATCTCTTTAGTACCTTTTGCTAGTTTCATTTTTATTAGGTATAATGAATTTAATATATATTTACTTTATCATACTTGATTCATTGTATCTCACATGCCAACAAAATGGGGGTAAACTGTAGAGTCAAAAAGTGTATACTTATCACTTCCCCCTCATTTCACTTACTTTAGCACCCACATTTATAAACATGACATATGATAGTTTTTGACCTTTTGGAGCACCAATTTCTGCTTGAGTCCATCCCTTCACCCAAACCAAACCCATGACAATTTCAAACACCTTCCCACACACATTCTTTGCCGTTTGTCCATCTTGGATGCTATTTCATCATCCTTCTATCCTCAAGACATAACCATGCATAATGAGATCTCTTAAATTCAAATATACTTTTCCCACACAAGCACTTGTCTTTTTACCCCTCACAAACTCGAACTCACCTCCAATGATAGAGGGGGGCAAATATGTCTATAAAAGATTTTAATGGAAATGAACATTATTATGCACATTAAGCACAACCAAGCATCTGGGAGAAATACGTACACACAAATTAGGACATTGTGAATATTTAGGTGTTGTTAGATCTCCATTATCACACCCCATTGAAGGACACAAATTTTATCAAGGACCTAGGGTTTCACAACCCCAAACATGTCCAACTTTTACTGTTAACTCAACCTAGGGATCTAAGGTAGATCCCCTAATCAAATAATAGGCACCTATTTTACCACATGTTGTAGGTTGGAAGTTTGACCCTAGAGTTATAGAGGACATGGTCACATAGAACATGATGTCAATACATGGATTGGGGTAGGGTTGTGACTACGCAGATGTTAGGATGAATCTAATAGAACTATGCTAAATGAGACATAGCCATGCATGCTACTATTTCCAAGTACACTATTACAAAACATAGAATCCAAAATCTAAACCTAACAAACTAGAACCTCTTTCTACTTTATATTCTGCTATTTGTGTCTTCTTCAACCATTGAACAAAACATAATTTCTATCTTCTTATTCTCATTTCATATTTTTATCTAAAATGAACAATCTCATCCTCTAGTTCATAGTTTTCTAATTGTTTAAAATCTAAAAGACTTTATTAGATTATTTTATTATTGTTTAAATTTTAAATAGAAAAAAAAAACTACATAGAAAACATTACGCTTAGTAAAGCTCTATTTTAGAATATAAGTTTATTAGAGATATCAAAACTGAAGATAAATGATTATTATCTATCCCATCAAATGTTATTTTGAATGAAATCCTTTCCCTAATTTATCTATAATTTTATAATCCTAAGATTATGTTGTGATGATAGAATGTAAATCTTAAAGATTAAAGTGATAAAGAATTTAGGTTGTAAAAGGTAAGTCACTTTTTAGATTTAGTCCTTGAAATTTTGATTTCTATGTGGATTTGTCTTTTGTATATTTGACCTTTAGTTCATGTTTATCTTTAATTTTATTTGTATCTGAAAATAGGGTGGTAATAAAAAGTACCTAGGTGTCTATTTTGTTGAAAAGGAAGGTTTAGAATATCTTTGTTGACAAACCAAATCTCTTTCTTGGTAAACAAATATTTAAGATATACTATGCAAAAGATGCAAGTGTCAATAATGTTGATATAATGATGTGTTTTGTTTATGTAGTGTAGATGCAACTGCTCTATGATGATGTACAATTTTTTGATATGAGATTCTAACAATGCTTTTTAATGAACTTTCTATTAGAAACTAATAATCTAGAACTATTTTTAATATAAGATCATAAGACGTTCAACTTGAGATGTTTTGGTGTGCAAGCCAATTGGTAAGTGATTAAATTTTTGAAGTGTGTATCTCAAGAACAAGAAATTTGGAATTTGAATTAGGGAGATATGACTACTATGTGGATCAGTGCATGGGATAGATTTGCACCTACAATCGAGTCTAAGATTGTACAATCTAAGGGATTTGAATAGATCATGTTCTTTAAAAAAAGATAAACATATTTAGAATAATAGATGTAGGATTAAAATTCACTTATAAAAAACAAGACAAGTTAAATATTATGATATTAAATTTACAAAAATACCAAAAATAGATACAAATTGAAGGAATAAAAAAACTGGTTATGCTTTTATCCCTTACAATATACAAAAATTATTAATAAAGTTACAACACTATTCTCCTCATTAAAATAAATAAATACTCTTAACCTTTCAATATAAATAACAATTTTAATTTACAATTATAAACAATGAAAATATAATTAATAATTTTAAATTAAAAAATATCTATTTTTATTTATGAATAATAGTTTTGATGTTAAAAATAAACACTTTCAAACTCGATCATACAATGTGGGAATATGACGTCTCTTATTGTGCTTTCAATGCAAAAGGGGCATTTCATACATACCATTAAATGGAAGGGTTTGATGTGACCGGGAATCTATTTTGGACGCATGTCCATTTCATACACAACGCAACAAAGGAAACACGAGAGAAACGCCACCACTATCGCTATAAAGCTCTAAAGAATTTTAAAACGATCTCGATCCCTCTTGTGGGATTTTTCTTCCATTCCCAACCTTACATTTCAAAGTGGTCCATAAAAGCATCTGAATGAGGGGGCCCAAATATAGGGTTTGGTGGTATTGGTAGTGGTAGACAACAAGAGAATTTATTTCATTTGGAAGTTTAAGACATTGATGTATAAAATCTATACCATTTTTATAAATAGGTGTTTTGTTTTTTGGGGTAAAAATTGTAATTCTTTTGATTTGTTTTGAAGTGGTATATCTTTCATTAAAAAGGTAACTGATTTGAATTTAATTTGATTATACCTCTATATATTTGAAGAGTTAAGATTGAATTTGTAGTTTTTTTATTCATTGCCTTGGGTCAAATCTATAATGTAGAAATGATCCCACATCAAATCTAGGGCACAAAAATGTCCTCCTAATTCCTAGTTTTATTTTTAAATCTTAGCCCAATTTGAGTCCCTTCCTACTATCATTACTTGTTGACTTGAGCATGAAATCTATGATTTGCATGCTAGGGTGAAAGCTATGATTTGCATGCTAGGGTGTTGTATAAAAATACAAACCCTAATTCTATTTTGACCTAAAATCTATCTTTTCTACTCTAACCGTTACATCATTATCTAGAGAGCATCATAGCACATCATTACATCATTAGCTAGCATCAACACCATAGCAACATACTAGACATACTGCACGATTACTTGGCATGTATTCAATCATTGTTCAAACTAGTAATTCGAATCCAAGGGTTTGACTAAGGTGAATATCCTCCCATAACAAGCTCCTATATGTGCTTATCAACACTCCTAGTTTTCAAGCACATGTCCAAACATTGACATAAACATATTTTAGACATCAAAAGGTGTGCATGTTATTTCCACAATCAAGGATTGAATTTGTTAATCAAGATCCAATCCGCATTTGTGGAGATCATTTTTTAATATGGAAGTGACCAAACATAGAGAACAAAATAGTCAATTGTGTATCAAAGTATACTAGTCTCAAATCTAATCATAGAGCATTGATTCAGATCACTAAGCATAGTCTTTAGCAAGATACTCCATTGCGGCAATTGGTTTAACTTCTTGCTCCCTCTTTCATCATTTCAAAAAGCATGTTTAGTGTTGTTATCATATCAACTCATTAATCTAGGGTAAATTATTTAATTGTTTATTTGCATTTATTTAGCCTAGGTTGTTTGTATAGGAAGCATTTATTTTCCATACATAAAATGGTGAACCAAACATTTAAACCCCTCTATGGTTTTAATCTTCTATATATCTTTAATTTTTAGATCTAATATTTTGAATTGCTTACATTTATTATTTGATTAGGGTTTGGAACCAACCTGACTTGTGCTTTGTATCTTTATATGGATTAGGGTTTTGGGATTTCATCAAGTTTGTTATCTCTTTGATCCTTACCCACCCACCTTGCTTACGATTGTGCTTCATTTTTAGACCTTTCAGTGCGGATATCTTTTCCACCCTCTTGTTAGGTTTGGTGTAGTAAGGATTTGGGGCTTGAGATGTATAAGTGCTTTTGAATCAGAGCTTTCTCTAGGATGACATATTTGTTATAGCTCATCTAGGTTTTTTGTGTTGAGGTTTTAATGTATGGGATGACAATCAAAACTAATTTTGAGTTAGATGAAGGTGTGAGCAGTGCCCTTGGTTGATGGGGTAGAAATAATAATGAGATATAAAAATGTAACCAAAAAATAGGTACATATGTTACCTAGTGAAAATAGAGAGGTATCTTAATTATACTAGTGTATGTAGAGGGGGTATCAAAATCATAAATTTGAGGGGAAGAAATGAAATTAGGGGTGTTTATTAGTACCCTACGAATGCATGTGCTATGCCATTGGTTTATTACGTAAATCCCCTTGAGTGTTGCTTTGGTGGTTTCAGTGACTTGTATACAAATTCAAGATCATATCATTCAATTAGAACATCTTCCATTCCTATGAGTACTCCTCCTTTGGTTTAGGGAATTTATAAATGGAATGCAAGCACTAACCTAAAAGTTTTAATATCAAATGACCATAAGGTAAGAGAATCTTCTATCTTGGGTTTGAGTTTCTTCCAAGATATAACTATAGAAGGAACACATTCACATTTGGCAATTGGAGCTTATTGTTGAACTAGTGGTTTCCCCATTTATGTGTTCTTCTTTTTGCCTATAGTTTTTATTAGGAAAGGTGTCTAAACCTTACACCTAATGTTAAGATTACAAACAATACAATTTTCAAGTTGAAAAATGGAAAAACTCAATTTCTGGGCTATACACTTAGTTTTTTGCCAAAATAAAAATTCTGGGTTATTCAACACTAGTTCCATAGTGCCTTGCATGTGGACCTCTTTGAGCTCTACAATTTTTAAAAAATGGGCTCAATCAACCTCCCAAATCAAAAGTTATGGCCTTTGGAAGTTGGGCCTCCTGCATTGGAAATGTAAAAACATCTAGGACTCCTAAAAGAGTTGTAAAGAGGAGTTACACTTGTTGACCAACACGTCATAAGGCATCTTTGGATGGGGATAATGGAGCCAAAATGGAACGCCCAATTTGGTGAGTGGACTATAACAAAGTTATGACATGTGGAAGGAATATGCTATTTTTAGCATGTGGACTCATCTTGGAATTTGGGTGTTTGATTTCTAACTAAGGATTTATGTGCCACTATTTTGAGTGTTTTTAAAGCTCATGGTTTTCTAATTATCTTTTGATGGTTTCATGTATTGTATCTCCTATTTATTGGGTGCTTGAGATGGAGGTTTGATAGCGAGTTTTGTAGGTATTGTTATGTTGTTAGAATTCCTCTAGACCTTTGGTTGGTGATACTCCTATGAAGGCTTGCTTTGCAAGTGTATTGTAGCTATGCTATTTACTAAATAATACATTGAATTGCTTTGGAGTGTGGGTTTTTTCCTCCAAAAGGGTTTTCCCTGTTAGTGTAGGTTTTTTATTCCTTATTATAAGGTTTTTCCTACACATATATTTAAGCTTGCTTAGGTTAATAAAGCATGTCTTATTATGTGAGTGGTTGCGAGGTGTCACCTTCCTACATGTGAGCATCCATTAGCTATCTTGGGAAGATACTTTGCTATCTTTAGTCCGATAGATGGTTGCTCCTCATTGGTCAGTGTTGCCACCTCCTCCCTCTCTCTGGTCTATATAAGCATGCTACCTAGCTTATATTTTCATTCGATATTGGAGATAGTTATCTGATGCTATTTTGCCATTCAATCATTTCACATCAATCTCATGGTATCGTTGTTATTATTTTTTGCATTTACAGTTTATATTTCTAACTCTTTTAATTAATTCTGGGTTATAATCTATTTTACGGATTTTAACATGGTATCAGAGCAAGTTTTGTAAGGTTAGATTCTTTGTAGAGATCTTGTAAAATCCTGTATGCTCTTCTCTTGCATTTTTTGAATGATCTGGAGAATAAGAAAGGATTTATGAAGATCCGGTAAATCTTGATTTGCTCAAATCTATCAATCGGCTCGCATATTTGGTGTTTTAATTAGTATTGTAGGTTGCAGCATGCCTTTGCTTGACTTAAGTAGCTGATTCTACCTTTGAATGCCATTTTTTGGTTGATGGGGTCATTTTTTACGGCTAAAGGCGTCTGTTTTACACTAGATCTACATCTTATATACATTAGTAAGAAAAATGCCTTCTGGGTTTTGTTCGCAGTGCAGAAAAACTATCTGGATATCTTTTAGTTTTTGCATGCAGACTGTATATTTTGTAGAAACGAACTCAAAAAGCTACAGGAGACCCCCTCTCTATTGGCAATTGCAGATTTGAATGCAGTTTTCAAATGCTTCATTCTTGCTCATACGGACTCCGTTTCTCACGAATTATTTTTTGATCTTGGCTATGTTTTTGTGCTCTATGCACTAATATAGTTATTTTTTTATTTTAGTGCAAAGATTTTTTAGAAATTGTAGATTCTCAGTCGGGACACTACGTAGTCCTCGTTTTGGGAACTCTGAAGAGGCATAACTTTTGTATAAAACCTCGGATCGAGGTGATTCTTTTTTTGAAAGTGGATGTTTTTTCATGTAGTTTGTAGTGGTGCTATTTATTTTACTAGGCATTGGCCCTAAGTATTAGTTTCAGCATATGCTCTTTTTGAGGATCTATAATAGCATTGAGATCAAGTCCACTCAGTATTTCTTGCTGGCGGAAATTGTAAACGCACTAAATATAAAGTGCCAAATCAAATTTTCTTGGGGGGGTTCTTTGATTGAGTGGAAAAGGGGGGTGTCTTGTGTATTCTTGCATCTATTCTTTCCTCACAACAACAACAACAACAATCTAATTCTGCATTAAGATGAATCAATTAATAGTGCCTGTTCTAACACCCTACAACTACTATGAGTGGAAGTCCAAGATGACTACCCAACTTAAGAAGTTAGGACTATATAGAGTAACAATGGGTCTAGAAACTAAACCAACCTTAATTGCAAAAAGGCCTAAATTTCATAACAGGCTAGATGAAGCTTTTGGAACTCTATGCATGTTTGTATCTCCTGATCTTCTTTTTCATGTTGAATCTGCTACAACACCAAATGATGTATGGACTACTTTAGAAAATCTCTTTGGTAAACAAGATGAATTAAGGGGACATCAATTGGAGAATGAGCTAATAGGGTTAAATCCATGTAATTTTGATACAATACAAGACTTCTTCACAAAGCTAAAGGCCATTATTACAGTTGAAGCAATGTGGGATTGAAAAGAAAGATCCACAATTGATCTTAAGTATTCTTTCTAAGCTTGGTCCTAACTACTCAGTGTTTGTTTCTACATTTTATGCCACCAAAAGTGCTCTTGGGACTACCTACAAAATGCCTTCTTTAGATGAATTTGCTGCTGAACTCACTAAAGAACAGGATAAATTAGTTCACATGGGCACTATTAAGCCTTCTAAGTCTCATGCCTTGGCTGCAAAATAGGGCACTAAAGATCAGAAAGACAATGGAAAGCAAAATAAGAAACAAAAGGATCAAGGAGAGAAGAAACAAGGTCCAAAACAAGCTGCAAACAATGCAGCTCCTGAGTCTTCCTCTAAAGACAACATGTCTAAAAAGGAGAAGATAAAGTGTGCCTTTTGTAAGAAACATGGTCACGATGAGCATAAGTGTTTGAAAAAGAAAATAGCTCATCTCACTTATCTTCTTGAGAAGAATAATATCAAAGTCCCAGATTCAGCTAAAGAAGTTTCTTCACAATCTTCAAAGGACACGAAAAATAGTAAGGGGAAGGGCAAGGCCCTTGTTGCAGTTGCTACACTACCAGATAGTTGGGTAATTGACTCAGGTGCTTCTCACCACATGGCCAATACAAAGGAAAGTTTCTCATCCTTGGAGTCATGTTCTATGCTTGATATTCTTATGGGTAATGATACACCAGAGGAAGTTCTTGGGAGAGGGTCTGTTGACGTTGGTGATGGAACATTCCATGATGTTCTTTGTGTGCCTTCTTTGTCAACTAATCTCCTATCTGTCTACCAGATCACCCATACAGGTTCCGGTAAGAGAGTTGAATTTACACCTGACTTAGTGGTTATCAGTGATCTGCACAGTGGGTCTATAGTTGCTGTAGGAAAAGTTGATAACCATTCTCGGCTCTATCACTTTTCTCATTTTGTTCCTGATTCTCCTTCACTTGCATTGCTCACTCACTCAGATGAGGTGAGTCATTTGTGGCATCAGCGGTTTGGCCACTTGAACTATCGCTACTTGCAGCAGCTCAGTCAGCATGACATGGTTACAGGGTTGCCTTCTATTCGATTCTCTGATGGAGTTTGTCAAGGTTGCATTCTTGGCAAGCATCCTGAAGAAAAATTTGACAAAGGCAAAGCACGGAGAGCCACACAGCTCTTGGAGTTAGTACATAGTGATTTGGCTGGTCCATTTCAACATCCTTCATTCAGCAGAGCTAGATATGTATTGACCTTCATTGATGATCTTTCCATATACACCTTTGTTTACTTTCTCAAACAAAAGTCTAAAGTCTTTGAGTCTTTTCAGGACTTTAAAGCTTTTGTAGAGAAACAATCTGGGAAGGTTGTCAAGATTCTGCGCACCGATAATGGCGGGGAATATGTCAACCAAAGGTTTGAGCAGTTTTGTGCCTCAAAGGGCACTGATCTTTAGCACACAGTCCCCTACAGTCCACAGCAAAACAGAGTTGCAGAACGAAAGAATCGATCATTGAAGGAAATGGCCAATTGCATGATTCACTCCAAATCATTGGCACCTCAGTATTGGGTAGAGGCCATCAACTGTGCATGTTATATCCAGAACTAGATTCCTCACCGAGCTGTGAAGGGGGTAACTCCTTTTCAAGCTTGGACCGGTCGGAAACCCACATTCCAACAAAGAAATGCAAGGCTATGGATCCGTAGAGTAGGCCTTGCATATTTGTTGGCTATCCAGATGGTGTCAAAGGATATAGGCTACTCCACCCTACCACACATGAGCTCATTATTAAGAGGAGTGTTCGGTTTGAGGAGGATACTTCTTCTACCACTTCTCCATCTTTCATTTCCATGGAGACACTGCGACTTCATGATGATAGTTCTTCTGAGGACCTTAATCCTCCTAAGGAGTCTTCTTCCTCCACTTCAGATGGCGATGATGAGGGGTCATCTTCCTCCTCTCTTAGTCATCATTCAGAGGATGTTGATTCTCCTCCAGATTCTCCTGCCACTGGGCCTCTTTGGGCTCGTCAAACTTTGGAGTCAGTAGGTGATTGGGTTGGTGATCCTTTAGATGCGAGAAGAACTAGGCCACAGTCCGAGCAGGGTCCTCATCTCTTCTTTGCTTTTGCTTCTGATCCACAGTCCTTCAGGGAAGCTTCTGGTGTCTCCGAGTGGGATGCTGCTATGCAGGAAGAGTTCAGTTCCTTGGAAAGGAACCATACATGGGATTTAGTCCCACTTCCTAAGGGAAGAAAACTTGTTCGATGCAAGTGGGTCTATCGAACAAAATTTGCTGCAGATGGGTTGGTTGATAAACATAAGGCTCACTTGGTCGCAAAAGGATTCTCCCAAGTTCCTGGGATTGATACTCAGACTTTTACGCCGGTTGCCAAGATGAATTCAATCTGACTTGTCCTTGCCATTGATGCAGCCCATCGCTGGGAAGTTCATCAGATGGATGTGAAGAGTGCTTTTCTTCACGGTGACCTTCAGGAGGAGATATACATGGAGCAGCCACAGGGGTTCATCTAGGATCCTTCACTTGTCTGTCGACTTCAGAAGTCTCTCTATGGCCTTAAACAGGCCCCTCGAGCCTGGTATGCCAAGATGGACTCCTTTCTTCTATCAATTGGGTTCACTCAGTGCCATTCTGATCCGAACATCTACATTTTGCAGCAGGATGATACTCTCACTTTCCTTGTTCTCTATGTTGATGATTTGCTGATTACAGGGAGTTCCTCATCCACCATCAAGGCAGTGAAAACTACCCTTCATGATCATTTTCTGATGTCTGACTTGGGTCTTCTTCACTATTTCTTGGGCATTGAGATTACACAATCTTCAGCTAGAATCTTTCTTTCTCAGCCCAAGTATGCTCTTGATATGCTCTCCAGATTTCGCATGGCTGACTGTAAGCCTGGGCCGACTCCCTTTCTGTCAGGAGTCAAACTTGAGGCTTCTTGTTCTTCACCTTTGGTAGATGCTACCTTGTATCACCAATTGGTTGGGAGTCTCATATACTTGACTCACATGAGGCCTGATATTTCATATGCCGTGGGCCTGGTCTCCAGGTTCATGCAGGAGCCCCATGAGCTGCATTGGAAAGCAACTAAGAGGATTCTTCACTATGTATAGGGCACTCATAGTTATGGGATTCATTATGTAGCAGGCATGGATATTGACTTGGTGGGATACATAGATTCAGATTGGGCAGGTGATTCTCAGGATTGCAAGTCTACTTCAAGGTATTGCTTCTCTCTTGGTTCTGGTCTGATTTCTTGGTTGAGCAAGAAGCAGTTTGCTATTGCTCTTTCATCTATAGAGGCTGAGTATCGAGGAGCAGTTAATGCTGCTACTGAAGCCATTTGGCTTCAACACATTCTCACTGAGTTTGGTATTTCCTTCAAGAAGCCTACGGTCATCTTTTGTGACAACCAGAGTGCTATTCAAATCTCTCGCAATCTGGTCCATCATCAGCGGACCAAACACATTGAGATTCACATGCACTACATTCAGGAGCTGATTCATGAGCAGGTTCTTGATCTTCAGTATTGTCTGACATCAGATCAGATAGCTGACATCTTCACCAAACCCTTCACTGAGAGCAAGTTCATTCATTTGTGAGCTTTGCTTGGGGTGTGGCAGGTGTCCTCCTTTTAGGGGGCTTCTTAGCTCCTTCTTTCTCTCTTTATTTAGGGCGGTGTACTCTCTTTTGTGGGGGGGGTACTTCTCTTTTGGGGGGGAATTCATTGTACATGGGTACCTCATCAGGCTTGATTTGCCAGGACCCATCTCTTTACCCACCTAAGCTACGCTTAAGGGGGGGTGTTAGTGTAGGTTTTTTATTCCTTATTATAAGGTTTTTCCTACACATTTATTTAAGCTTGCTTAGGTTAATAAAGCATGTCTTATTATGTGAGTGGTTGCGAGGTGTCACCTTCCTACATGTGAGCATCCATTAGCTATCTTGGGAAGATACTTTGCTATCTTTAGTCCGATAGATGGTTGCTCCTCATTGGTCAGTGTTGCCACCTCCTCCCTCTCTCTAGTCTATATAAGCATGCTACCTAGCTTATATTTTCATTCGATATTGGAGATAGTTATCTGATGCTATTTTGCCATTCGAGCAGTTCACATCAATCTCATGGTATCGCTGTTATTGTTTTTTGCATTTATAGTTTATGTTTCTAACTCTTTCAATTGATTCTGGGTTATAATGTGTTTTACAGATTTTAACATTCCCCACATACACATGTTATGGTATATTATTTATTTTATGTTCATATGTGTTTCTACTTTTTGTAATTGTTAAAAGATTGAAAACTTACAACAAAAATCTCCTCATTAGATAGTGTAGGAATCATTTTTGTGTACCTTTCTTCCTTTCATTTGGTATCAAAGCTTGATCACGTCAAATTTTAGGTGTTGGGTAGAGGGTTTTTTATACTAATCTTCATTTGAGTGGGAGCTTACACAAAGAGGGTTTTGATATTATTGTAGAAAGAAATGGCAAGCACATCAAGGATAGAGATGGAGTTCTCAAGCACAAACTTTGAGTTATGGAAGCTTAAGATGGAGGAAGTGCTCATAGATTGAGATCTATGAGTTGTATTACCTAGATCCAAACCTGTAGCTATATCACAAGAAGATTGGGACAAGATAGATAGAAAAGTAAAGGGTCTCATTAGACTTAGTTTCGTCGATTCAGTGTTGTTGAATGTGCATGAAGAGACAACCACAATGAATCTTTGGAAGAAGCCTAGAGAAATTTATCAAGCTAAATCCTTGGTGAATAAACTTTTCTTGAGAATGAACGTCTAAATGTCTTTAATATGTTGATTACCTAGTTGTGCACTGTGGGAGTGAAGATGGAGGAGGAGAATCATTGTATGACTTTGTTGTGTACTTTTGTAGATTCATGGAACCACGTATGTTGTTAGAATTCCTCCAGACCTTTGGTTGGTTATACTCCTATGAAGGCTTGCTTTGCAAGTGTATTGTAGCTATGTTGTTTACTAAATAATACATTGAGTTGCTTTGGAGTGTGGGTTTTTTCTCCCAAAAGGGTTTTCCCCACATACACCTGTGTTATGGTATATTATTTATTTTATGTTCATATGTGTTTCTACTATTTATAACTGTTAAAAGATTGAAAATTTATAACAAAAATCTCCTCATTAGATTAGTGTAGGAATCATTTTTGTGTACCTTGCTTCCTTTCATTTGGTATCAAAGCCTAGTCACCTCAAATTTTAGGTGTTAGGTAGAGGGTTTTTTATACTAATCTTCATTTGATTGGGAGATTACGCAAAGAGGGTTTTAATCTTATTGTAGGAAGATATGTCAAGCACATCAAGGATAGAGATGGAGTTCTCAAGAACAAACTTTGAGTTGTGGAAGCTCAAGATGGAGGAAGTGCTCATAGACTGAGATCTATGAGTTGTATTATCTGGATCAAAACCTATAGCTATATCATAAGAAGATTGGGACAAGATGGATAGAAAAGTAAAGGGTCTCATTAGACTTAGTTTGGTCGATTCGGTGTTACTAAATGTACATGAAGAGACAACCACAATGAATCTTTGGAAGAAGCTTGGAGAAATTTATCACGCTAAATCCTTGGTGAATAAACTTTTCTTGAGAATGAACATCTAAATGTCTTTAATATGTTGATTACCCAGTTGCACATTATGGGAGTGAGGATGGAGGAGGAGAATCATTATATGACTTTGTTGTGTTCTTTTCTAGATTCATGGAACCACCTAGGTATGGCCATCAAGATCACTACCACCAAGTTCAAGATGGACGAATTGCTTGCATCTTTGCTTTATGAAGAAATGATAAGGAAGACTTCTATGCTAACCAAGGAGGCCCTATCAGTTTAGGTAAATATCTAAGAAAAAGGTAAGAAGGACAAGAGGCAAGATAAGTCTAAATCTAAATCCTATGGGAGATCCAAATATCTTGGTAAGTTCAAGGTGAAATGTTGGAATTATGGAAAAGTTGGACACCTTAGAAGAGATTGCAAGGAGGAGAAGAAGAAGACGAAAAAGGTTGACTCTGATGATGAGTCTAAGAGATCCTCCTAGGATGATGGTGATGATTTCATCATTGCCTTGGCTACTCATGCATCAGAAGGTGAGTGGTTGATAGACTTTGGTGCCTCTTTCTAGATGACCTCATATCAAGGTTGGTTTACAAAATATGAAGAATATGATGGTTTTTCTTTTTGGGTACCTAAGGGTGATCATTATTTGGAGATAAATCTTCTAGTAGAGAGAATAATGTTATAGAACCAACAAATGGATCATATAGGTGAGAAGGGTCTACATACCTTGAAAAATAAAAATCTTGTTGAGGGATTGGACTTGATACATTCTAATGTTTTTGGTTATGTAAGTGTTCCTTTAATTTAAAAATATGTATATTATATATATTTCATTGATGATTATAGTAGAAGGACATGGGTATATTTCCTTAGGAGTAAATCTAAAGTATTTAGTCAGTTTAACAAGTTTAAATCCCTTGTAGAAAACTAGACTGGTAAAAAGATTAACAATGGTGGTGAGTTTTGTTCAACAAATTTTGATAGGTTCTGTAAAGATCATGGAATAGAAAGACATAAGACAACTCCCTATACCCTCAACTAAATGGAGTTGTAGAAAGAATGAACATTATGTTGATGGAGAGGGCTAGGAGTATGCTTAGTGGGCTGGTCTAGAATAAAATTTTTGGGTAGAAGTAGTAGCCACAACTTGTTACCTAGTTAACAGGTCTCCTACATCAACTCTTGTTGATAAGACACCTATATAGGTGTGGTCAGGCAAAAATCCCTCATTGAGACATCTTCGAGTCTTTGGTTGCAACACATATGTACAAGCTGTAATGCCACATCTTTTACACTAGGACATTAACAAACAAAAATAGGATGAACAAATATTTCATGATGCAATTGTAATAGTCACATATCACAATTTCACACTCAAGCACAAAAACCACCACACGACGACACTAAGGCACAAGGAGAAGGTGGAAACAAGGACAACACACTTCTCTACTTGAAAATAACAACAAACACTAACAAATGGCCAACAAGCCAAGCAATGCTGGCAAATGATCATCAAGACAAAGGAGGATCGATCATGAAGCCTCATAAGGATAAAACGTCCAACATGAATTAAACACAAAGCATCCAATTACCAACCATGAATCAACATGCTAACTAACCAAAAGCATGAAAACAATTCAAATAAAGGTGAAATGCATTTTCCCATGCATACTAACATTCATGCAAATATGAGAAATACCATACAAAAATCCATGCTCGTTCGACACCAACATCGAGACAGGCCAAAAACAATAATGGGAAACTCATCCATCATGTGGGCACAATACAACCCACTCATAAGCATAGCATAATATAATATTAAAACAATAAACAGAGGAATCCAATGTCATAATTTAACCATTTATGTCAAAACAAACCATGCTAGAACATGATAAATTCCTTTCCAAACAACGTTCATTTTACAACCAAATGAAATCATAATATAATTACATGATGGAGGCTTCTTCCCAAACATGAAAGGATCACACTCCAATAATTAAATTCTACAAAGAATAATATTACTATTATAATAAGACATCTCCAAGGTGCTACAATAATCACAAAGTACCACATGATCATAGCAATAAATAATACACAAGGAACTCTTCTAGCTCCCAACAGATCTTCCTATAGGACCAATGGGGAAATGTTACCCACCACCCTACCATATTTCCATTGTCAAGCGCAATCTATGTCTATTCCACTCTACACAACCCTTGAGCTATAGAGAAGAAGATCATGGCAACATCGCTATCAAGCCAACTCACACAAACAAGGGTCTCAACAAGACACTGGTAATCAACACAAGGTTGAACATGGGTTCCACACACAGCCAATACAACACCAAGGAGATCAAATAACTAGTAGAATTCAATGCACACCCACACATGAATACACACATATCACGGTCCAATGCGTAAATCACCATAGGGTTACTCATGACCCAACCAAGCAAAGAAGGGAAAGGGTTTAACACAAGAGCTTCAATAATTTTAAATTCATACACATCCTTCGTTAATTCATCATCACTAACCATACCATTTCAATGCAGTGGAGAAGAGAAGGGAAAACACTCCAAATCCTTAATACAATTCATCCATTAATGCATACTGAAACATCATTTTCTCAAAATGGAATATAGTACGGAAAACAAGCTATGACATCATCATGTCAATAAACATACATATAATCATTAAGATAAAACAATGATGCAAGGGGATTATGGCTCTCTACAAGAAACCCAAAGGAAGACTAAGTATCCATTCCTAAGTCCAAAATTCAACTATGACCAAAAAGGTCAAAACATGGAGAAATGAGATCAAAACACGTAACACTCATATCCACGTGGGTAAAATTATACAATTCTAACATAAGGCCAATAAAAAGGTCAACTTTGACCAAAAAGTTAAAGCACAGAAAATAAGGTCAAAACATGTGACACTCATGTCCATAAGGTAGGGAATCATATTTCACACATAAGACTTTTCATCCAACAAAATAATAATGAAAACAAACATTTAAAACAATTTTTCATTTTTTTTAAAAGAGGGAAAAACCATAAAATCCCCAATTCCACCATTGGAGACCTCCCTCAAAAACACAAAAAATTCAATTTTCCGAAATACACAAAATTTTTAAAAACTAAAAATACCCTTATGGTTCTAACATGCACAACAACACACTTTTCAACTCAAATAAAATCTTTCCTACTCACAACCCATTCAAGGAAAATTTTGCCATAACCTGGCCTCTTTTTTTGCATTTTCAAAATTAAATTCAACTGAAATCTAAACAAAATTAAATCTAATTCTTATTTGCATCATTCAACTCTATTCATTGCTACAATGAAGAGACCATATACATCCACCTATTGTGGGCATGGTAAAGCAAAATTTAAATTCTTAAAACATGAAACCATGGTGACAAGGAAATTACCTCTTTCCAAGCAAGATATCAAATGGAGAAATCTCTTCTTGAGAGGCACAAATGCAAGAAGAATTCCTTCCTACACCAAACCAATCCCAAGCCCATTCCAATGCACTCCCACCCACAAGTAGAATCCAAGTGTAGACACCTCTATGAATTTTCTTTCAAAGGAGAAGCAGAGGGAGAGAGGGAGAAAATACAATAAAATACTTGATGAAAATAGAACTCTATTTTCCTTATATGCTCCCACAACCCTTTATTCTCATTTCTTTTATTTTCTTTATTTCCCATTCCCAATTGGTATAAATAATTGTTTTAAAAGGAACTTTTACAAAAATAATTATTTTCCAAACAAAAATTAAATAAACCTTAGGAAAATACTAATATTGCTAATATATTAAGTAATAGCAATTAAATTAGCTCTTTCCCAAATTACCTTTCCAGAAATGACTTAAGCGAATAGGCAATTTACCAAATTAAATTAATGCAATTAATTCCATAAGCCAATTGCAAAATAATTTGATCTCATTCCAAAAATTCGGAACACTTATTAATTAAATCAAATTTCTATTAAAACGTAATTCCACCTTTATAATGCAAAATATTTCATTTTGAAGAAAGAATTAAATTTGCTTTAAATTTCTTCTACTAACATAATATAATGCAATAAACTTTTCTGTAAAGGAATATTTAATCCTTTTCGACTCAACCATTAAAATATTTTGAAAACATGGAAAACACATTTTTTGAGATAAATTAAAAATATAATGCAAAAAGTTAGAAGAAACAAACGCAAAGGGCTCATTCACACTTTATGAGTTTAATCACAACACAAGGGTCCAAAATCACAACAGATTTGGATTAGAGGCAAACTGCATAGACATTAGAAACTTCCTTCAATTCACAACTGAATAGGATGGGTTAAGTAGCCAACCTACCACAAGAAACACTGAGTCAATAACTCGACCATTGGGACTAGATAAGGAGAGATGGCTAAGCGTCCTATGTCAACTTCTCCACATCCCATTGTTCAAACACCTCTAAAAATATATCCTCCACACTCAAGGCAAAGCATCAAATCCAATAGTGGAGATCATAGTCAAAGCAACATATAATGACCAATGAGAATGTGTTTAATCTAGAAGGGCACATATCCACATTACAATTACATCATATAATAATCGACTCAATATATCCTTTAATCTAACCATAAGAAATAATAGGACACAATAAGAGATACACATGGGTGGGCACTACATCCTTCCCCCTAGGGATTGACTTACTCTTGAAAGTCATCAAGATAAGGATAGAAGTACCACACCAACACACCAAACAATGGAAGCATCATGAAAAACACCTATATGATGGAAAATAGCACATTCAATATAGAGCTACTCACTAGAATATAATGCATGATAAACTAAATATCATAAAAGCATAATTCTTTTCAAAAAACACATTCTATTGATTGAAATTTAACACAATAGAATTGCATGATCATTAATCATTTTCACACATGCATAGAGGAATTCACACATCATACATCATGTTTGTATAAAAACATTAACTCATATGCAGATACACCGAATGCAGAGTTTACATCCTAACACATATTTTTATTCATCCACATCACAGGGATAACAACACAATGTTCACATATAGATCCACAGGGACGCCACGACCATATCATAGTACCAAGTAACCAAAGATCCAAGAGTCAGGTGGAATGATGGTCTCCAGGCTACGTGCCTAGAGAACCCTCCATACATTTCCACAAGTGACCGACCTCTTGTTTGTATAAGGGGATTAGCCTCCAAGAGATAGTCAACATAAGAAAATATCACTAGGTAGGTAAGCGGTCCCATACCAGCCACACTTACCCCCATCCTCAAAAGTTTCTCACATCTGCTTCCTTATATACACTCAACCAAAGTTTGCTCCATCGACATGGCAAGAAGAACATCAAAACACAATACCAAAACTTGCAAACAGAAATAATCTAGCTTAGCCACCACAAATATCAAAAATACCAAAAGAAAGGAGTTTTCAAATCCAACAATAATGTAAATAAATGTGCACAATTTCAACAATAAATCAAATGTAACCACAAGAGTTATGTGAAAATGGAAAACTCAAAGATTTGTGGCTAAGCTACTTCCTGACAAGATAAAATAACATTACTAGCCCACACAAGTAAGATAAAAAGTCATTAATAACTGAAAGAAATGGATCATAGTTCACAAAGTGCACATTACATCACTATGTGACTAACATCAAGTCACCAATAAGGAAGGAGGGAAATCATGTCCACTACATATGCTATGTAAACATAGTAGCATCATGCAGACTACTTATGTTATGCAAACCTAACCAATGCAATAGCATCATGTAGGAGGGTAGTCCACTACATATGCTATGCTACCACCATTGTAATAGCATCATGCAGGAAGGTAGTCCACTACATATGTTATGCAAGCATCATGCAGTAAGTGGTATCAAATGTACCTTCATGTACAACTATGTGGAGTCGTGTCCTCATAATAGCAACACGTCATCATCACCTACACTATGTTAGAACATTAGTGTGGTGTGGCAACACATCTATTCACATCATTTCAGAACATGTGTAGATGTGGTAAATACCACAACATAGAATAAGTCAAATGTAACACAATTAATATTCTAATATCCTAGAGAAGGAATAACTCTTTTTAAAAAAATGCTAACTCTATCATAATACTAATGTCTCCAAAGTACAACACATCCAAACTCATAATATAAGCTATCAGAAGTAAGATCAAACCTTCTCCAGGAATCATGGCCTCTGACGAATCACATACCCATACAAAACTATAACCAAGATCACAATTTGGATCCGTATAGTACCATTAGGGAAATAAAGAATGATATGCTAGAACTTATGAACCACTCATGGATTCATTCAACAAGAAGTGGGAGGTATTCTACATAGAAAGGTATTGTTAGTTGGGTTACCCAAAACTAATGCCACAACATGTCCCCATAGCTTCCTAAGTTTTCCTACTCACTACTTTAACTCCACACAAGTTAAAGTCATCAACTCCAAGGTTGGCTCTCAACAAGGTGTACAAACAAGAAACCACACAAGCATGACTCCACCATACTTGTGGTTGTGCACACAAACCATGGATGGATACCCAATATCACAAAATAATGGATATACAAATCATGTACAAGATGTTCACAACACACAACATGTACACTCATAATGAGGTAATCACGTTCACAAGGAAACACAAAACATAAATTCATTTCCCATTCATTACTTAGTGTAGAAGAACAACTTTCATACACAAAATTACACAATAATTTCCATAAGGGTTTTCTAAGAAGTTTACCCAAACATAAATTAGAATTAACCTTTCTAAGATATAAATAGAATCTAACCATAATTTCACATATAAAGGCCTCACAATGCATCCCAACAAGTACACCAATGTACTAGTATTTGCATACTAGGCCATAATTGAATCAAAACAACAATATTTCAACTCACAAGGTGGTGCATCATATCACAACACACATCATGGAGTTCTCTATAGACCAACATCATACTAAAAATGCACCAAGTATGATAAACATACTTAACAACAAAATTCATTAAATAATGACACATACTAAGAAGAATCCAATTGTGGACTTATGTCGTTACTCAAACATTCTACCATAATGGTGCCAACATCTCTTCCACATGACGGAATACATAATTTTCTATAAGATCCACACACAATCAAGAGTGCAAAATTATGGAAGTACATAATTGAATGGTCAACACCATACACACATAAACATGCACTCATAGAAGGCAACTACATGATGCACTTCATGCAAGCATTCCTAGTCACCATACAAAAGAGGAAATTACTAATTCTAAATACCAGACATAAGAAAAAACATCATCTCTTTCAACAAACAGAATGCATCATACACAAGGAGAGTGCAAAAAACTCATCCTTAGCATTAATATCTCTACACACTCACAACTCAACAATAGCCTTATATGATGGTTACACCAAAGCATTTAGGACCACACAAAGGTCAATCACACAACACATACATCCAAGGATCCTTCTCAAGCACTGCAAGAAGCAAGAAGATCCACCACACAAATATAACATAACAAAAGACACACACAGATGTTGAACACACCAGGATACTGAGAGGGGGGGTGAATTAGTATCAAACAAACTTTAAATCCTCCAGAGTAGTTTAAAACTCAAACATTACATTATTAACATAAACATGAAAGATCAACACAATGCACATCAACACATAACACTAGGTATACATGGAAAATCCCAAGAGGGTAAAAACCACGGTGAGGATTAACTCACAATATATGAAGCTCAAAATTACAACTTTGTTTTAGGGCTACGACCCAAGAAAGCTATTACTCCATGTTGACTTTGTTTTAGGGCTACAACCCAAGGAAGCTACTACTCCCTGAAGACTTTGTTTTAGGGTCACTCCCAAGGAAGCTACAACTCCTTGTAGACTTTGTTTTAGGGTTACAACCCAAGGAAGCAACTACTCCCTGAACTGAGAATGAACTCATAAAACATTATAGCATGACAATCCTTCTACTGTTTGAAAACTGACATTGAAGCTCACACCTTTGATGATTGTAATTTTGCCTCTTCACTCTGCTTCTGATGATTGGATCAATTAGGCACACTCTTCACTTCCCTCCAATCACAAAAATGTCTTTAGGATGTATCCAAACAAACCTTATTGCTTCTGCTCTTTCGCCTTTAGTCGCACATCATAATGCATATCATATTCATATTCTACTCTTCACACATTCATATTTACAATCATACTTCACCTAGATCAACTAGGTTTACAATATATGCATGACATTACATTGATTACATTACAAGTTGACCAATACAACAAGAATATTACATTTTACAAGTCAGCCAGAGATCACACAACATGAAACATGCATAGGGCAAGCCCTATCATGAACTACACGCTACTCTAGGAAGTGAAACACACCTTGTGGATCCCAACACATGCTTAGCTCAGTCCTAAACATCCTTCACAGCAATATCCTTCAAGGAATGACATCCGCACACTTCACAAATTTGAAATAGGTTGTCCTTAAGCAAGAACACATGAAGCTTGTAGCACATTAGTCTTCACACTCTTTGTGGTACTCATGAATGATTAAACATTGCTTTTTCTTCTTCCGGATGAGTTGACAGGACCTATACACCATCTCTAAATGCTCCTTGAACTCCGCACAACAAGAACATTGTGGCACACATCACCAATATACCTCAGTCAGCCTCAACAACAACTCTTCATAAATTGACGAAAAGTTTGTGTGGTACTAGAAACATGAAATATCTTCATGAAATTATTCTAGATGAGCCAAATTGACCCATACAACATCTTCAAACACTCCTTGAACTCTGCACAACAAAGATTTTGTGCCGCACACCTTCAATCATGTGACCTAGGAACAGTCAGGCATCCAAAACCATCTATATTTGAAAACTAAACTTGCAGACCTCCAAAACATCTAAAAATGCAATGTAGTGTGCATTGAACATCCTTGATCATGTCCATGGAACTGCATGAGTAAACTTTCACTTGCAGAGGAATGTAGAGCATTCCAATCAGCCTTCATCATCACCTCACTCTGCCAAAGCATAGACCGAAACCCTATCACTTTTAACTTTCACTGCGGAGGATCAAATTATCTAAAACTTTGGATTTAGCACCTTTACAACATACTGAACTTTACTTCTAAACTGCATGACCATATCTTCAAATGTGGAGGAATGCGAAGCATTTTACTAGGTAGTCTACCAGGCAACTTCTTGCAACAGAAACCTTCACCAACTTCCAGAGGTCAGAATCTTCTTATACCAACACATACTTCCTTAGGAACAACAGGAAGGATCATACAACATGCTACAAGTCATCAACAACATCTTCTCATCCTCAACATAGCTTCTAATTCCCATCTTAATATATCATCATTCATTTTAATGCTTTTAATTCCCTTCTTAATATTTCATCATGAAATCATCTTTGCTGACCACAAGCATGCTCAATACAACTTTACTTGACACTGAATGAGGCATGACATTCAACCCTGAACATCAGCAACCAACCATGAACATCAGTAACATATTATATCATCATCAGACATTCACATCAATCACATCAAACAACCACAAACTGAGTGCTAACATCACTCTAAGTGTTGACATCAATGACAACACAAATTGCCAACATCAGACCCTACTATTCCCATGATGCTAACCTCCACTCCCAACCACAAGGAGGGCATACCAAAGAACAACTTCACACTTCACAAAAATCACAAGACCAAGAAAAAGGCCCAACACAACCTCCAAACTCTTAGACCATCCTTCTCAAGAGGAGGATCAATGAGGAGGGACACAACCACAACTAGAACACACAACCACAAGCCAACTATGAGCTAAGCATACTTCCCAATGCAAAACATGTCATAATTTTGAAAATATACCACATCCAAACAAGGTGAATATATGGGAGGATTCATAAGATCAAGGGGAATAACTTTCATATAGAAAGTTTATCCAAAAAAGGTTGGGAAATGCTCATTGTCCATAGGCTCAAGGATGACATCATAAAATTGGGACTCTAGTGATTTTCTAGGACTGTAGCACTTTTCTCTAGTGTCCCCCTTAGGTGCTAATGTCCTTACTAGGTGTTGTAGTCCTCCTGGGTTGCCAACATCCTTCTAGGGTGATGTAGTCCTCATAGGGCATTGTAGTCCCTGAATAGTGCTAGAATGGAAATTTCTCAAAGACATGGAGTCAAGAGAAACACCTACGCCACCTAAAGGCCACTAAAACCCCTAGAAACACTCAAGAACACCTAGAAAATAGTCATAAGAAAAAATCAAGGCCACAAGGCCACACAAGATTAACAATGTGCACGCGTGTCGAAAATGCTCTCTAACAAGGATGGAGATCGATAAGAAAGCCAAGGGAAATCACCAAACAAGGTTAACTCACACCATGGAATTAACACAGTGGAAGACTTCACAAATCATGTGACAAAGCCACCACAATAACTAGATGAGAGGATGGATTTTCCTCCACAATGAAGGTTGGACGTCAGTCCACAACCTTGCTCTCTCTCACAACCACATGGAGTTGGATGAGGAAAACAACCACCTCAAATCCATTCCATTATGACCCAAAAAACACATGCAAACACCCCAGAGCTCCCAATGCTGCAACTTGGCACTGATACCAAATGTAATGCCCCAAGTTTTACACTAGGACATTAATGAACAAAAATAGGACAAACAATTTTTTTGCAATACAATTGTAACAGTCACATGTCATAATTGCACACTCAAGTGTGAAAACAACCACACAATGACACTAAGGCACCAGGAGAAGGTGGAAACAAGGACACACACACACACACACTTCTCTACTTGATGAGAACAATAGACACTAACAAATGGACAACATGCCAAGAAATGCCGACAAATGACCATCAAGTCAAGGGAGGACTGATCACAGAGCCTCGCGAGGACAAAACGTTCAACATGGATTGGACACAAAGCATCCAATTACCAACCATGAATCAACATGCTAACTAACCAAAATCATGAAAACAATTAAAATAAAGGTGAAATACATCTTCCCATGCATACTAACATTCATGCAAAATATGAGAAATACCATATAGAAATCCATGCTCGTTCGACACCAACGTTGAGACGGGCCAAAAAAATAATGGTAAGCTCATTCATTATGTGGGTACAATACAATCCACTCATAATCATAGCATAAGATAATACTAAAACAATAAATGGAGGACCCTAACATCTCGATTTAACCATTTCTGTCAAAAGAAACTATGCTAGAACATGATAATTTCCTTTCACAACAAGGTTCATTTTCCAACCAAACAAAATCATAATATAATTACATGATAGAAGCTTCTTCCAAAACATGGAAGGATCACACTCCAATAATTAAATTCTACAAAGAATAATATTACAATTATAATAAGCCACCTCTAAGGTGCTACAATAATCATGAAGGACCACATGATCATAGCAAAAAATAATACACAATGAACTCTTTCAACTCCCAAGAGATCTTCCTATAGGATTAATGGGGAAATCTTACTCACCACCTACCATATTGCCATCATTGAGCTCAATAGATGTTTATGCCACTCTAGGAAACCCCTGAGCTATGGAGAAGAAGATCATGGCAACACTGATATCAAGCCAACTCACACAAACAAGGGTCTCAACAAGACACCAAGTTAATCCACACAAGGTTGAACATGGGTTCCATACACACCCAACACAACACCAAGGGGATCAAATAAATAGTAGAATTCAATGCACACCCGCACATGAATACACACATATCGTGATCCAATGCATAATTCACCATAGGGTTAATCATGATCCAACCAAGCAAAGAAGATAAAGAGTTTAACATAAGAGCATCAATACTTTTAAATTCATACACATCCTTCTTTAATTCATCATCACTAACCATACCATTTCAATGCAATGGAGAAGAGAAGGAAAAACACTCCAAATCCATAATATAATTTATCCATTAATGCATGCTAAAACATCATTTTATCAAAATGGAATATAGCACAGAAAACAAAATATGACATGAGCATGTCAATAACCACACATAGAATCATTAAGATAAAATAATGATGAAGGGGATTATGGCCCTCTACATGCAATCCACTAGAAGACTAAGTATTCATTCCTAAGTCCAAAAGTCAACTGTGACCAAAAAGGTCAAAACATGGAGAGATGATGTCAAAACACATAACACTCATATCCACATGGGCAAAAGTATATAATTCTAACATAAGGTCTATAAAAAGGTCAACTTTGACCAAAAAGTTGAAAAACATAGAAAATGAGGTCAAAACATGTGACACTTATGTCCATAACATAGGGAATCATATTTCACACATGAGACTTTTCATCTCACAAAATAATAATGAAAACTAAGGTTTAAAACACAATTTTCATTTTTTCAAAAAGAGGGGAAAACCATAAAATGCCCAATTCCACCATTGGAGACCTCCCTCAAGGACACCAAAATTACAATTTTCCAAAATATACAAAATTTAAAAAAACTAAAAATACCCTTATGGTTCTAACATGCACAACAATACACTTTTCAACTCAAATAAAATCTTTCCTACTCACAACCCATTCAAGGAAAATTTTACCATAACTTGGCCTTTTTTCTTGCATTTTCAAAATCAAATTCAAATGAAATATAAACACAATTAAATCTAATTCTTATTTACATCATTCAACTCTATTCATTGCTATAATGAAGAGACCATATACATCCACCTATTATGGGCAAGGTAAAGCAAAATTTAAATTCTTAAAACATTACACCATAATTATGTCATGGTTTGTAAAAGACCAGACATAGCCCAAGTAGTAGAGTCCTTAGTCATTTTATGGCTAATCTTAGATGGGTACATTGGGATGTAGTGACGAGGGTCTTTAGATATTTGTGAGGTACTTCTGAGTATTCCATTTGTTATCATGGTTATCGTAGAGGTATTCAGTGTGTATCCATGGATATGTGGATTCTGATTTGGCTAGTGATATTGATAGTAGGAGATCTACCAATGGATATGTTTTTCACTATGTTTGGTGGTGCAATCAATTAGACGAGTAAGTGACAGGGTGTGGTCACTTTGTCCACTATAGAATTAGAGTATATGGTAGCTACTCATGCTTGTAAGGAAGCCATCTAGCTTAAGAGATTGTGTTCAGATGTTGGGTTAGATGCATGATCCATTACGGTTTATTGTGATAGTTAGAGTGCCATATGTCTAGAAAAGAAATTGAACTTTTAAGCAAGGATGAATCACATTGGTGTCCAGTACCATTTTTTTCATGATATGGTAGAAGATGGAAGAGTGATGCTAGAGAAGGTTGATACTTTGATGAATGTTGTAGATTCATTAACAAATCATGTCAACATAGACAAGTTTAGGTGGTTTAGTGAGTCTATGGACTTCTTGGCCCCTAGAAATTAGTTTTCAACATTGGTAAGTTTCCCCTTTGCTCTTTCAATGGTTTTGACAAGTGGGAGAATGTTTGGAAAGGTGTCTCAACCTTGCACCTAATGTTAAGATAACAAACAGTGTGATTTTTAGGTTGAAAATTTTAAAAAATCAATTTTTGGGCTATAGAGCCAATTTTTGGCCAAAATAAATTTTTTGAGTTGTTTGGAACCAATTTGAGCTCTACAATTAAAAAAATGGGCCCAATCAACCTCCTAGATCAAAAGTTATGGCCTCCAAAAGTTGGGCCTCATGTATTGGAAATGTAAAAACATCTCTACTTAGACACATAAAAGAGTTGTAAGGGGGAGTTACACTTGTTGACCAACACGTCATAAGGCATCTTTGGATGGGGATAATGGAGCCAAAATGGAACAACCAAGTTGGTGAGTGGATTATAATGAGATTATGATAGGTGGAAGGAATATGTTATTTTAGCTTGTGGACTCATCTTAGAATTTGGGTGTTGGATTCTAACTAAGGATTTGGGTGCCACTACTTTGGGTGGTTTTAGCTCATGGTTTTATAATTAACATTTGATGGCTTCATGTATTGTATTTCCTATTTATTGTGTTCTTGAGATGGAGGTTTGATAGTGAGTTTTGTAGGTATTGTTATGATCTTACTCCTGTGAAGGTTTGCTTTACAAGTGTATTTTAATTGTGTTGTTTATTGAATAATACATGGATCTACTTTGGAGTGTGGGGTTTTTCTCCCGAAGGGTTTTCACCATGTACACTTATGTTATGGTATATTGTTTAATTTATGTTCATATGTGTTTCTACTTTATGTAATTGTTAAAAGATTGAAAATTTGCACAACACTCTCCTCATTAGATGAGTACAAGAAGCATTTTCACATACCTTGTTTCCTTTCAATTTTTTCTCCTCTATAGCTATCACAATACTTAAGCAAAGAAAACTAATAAAACAATATTCTAAATATGCAAAGTCTAAATAAATCTAGCTTAAATAGAGGGCAATGGTGGTAATTCTTCAATTTTGGGAAGTAATGTGATAGGATAGCAACATAGTGACATGTAAAACAAGTTTTCATAGAAAAGTGGGCAAAATCATTTTAATACTTTTAATAAATTCTAAACCCTTCAACAATTGCTACATGTATGCAATCACGTCTTAGATTAAAAGAAGATGAAATTAAACTCATTCGAAATTATGGCATTATAATAAAAGGAATGTAGCAAATATCTACAATTACCAACCTACTTTTAAATTCACCCCAACCTAATCCCAACAAAAAGGAAGTTGGAAGAACATTAAGAGTTCTCCTAGAGATAATCGAGCAAATATGTTTCACCTTAGACCTTTAAAATAACTAGAAATATCATTCATTTCATATTTGATAGTTTTTTACAACTAGTTTTTATCTCACATGATGGTATTTGTGGGGGTGTTGCCTTGTTCCTATTTATTGTATTGTGGGATATATGTAATGCATACTAGAGAAGAGTATTATGGCTTCCCACCAATGCTCTGGTAGTATGTAGTTTGATTTTGTAGTTAGTTGGATATTTGAAGTGCAAAACATGAGCATTTTAGGTGCACACTAGCAAGAGCAATTAAAAATTTAATTTTACAAGACTAATGCTATGTGTGTTTGTGGGGCACTTGCTTCTTAACATCGCTGCTACAATAAATAGAGGCTGTAGGAATACCATTGCATAATAAGTTTTATAAGAAAAAAACAAAAACCCTTAACACAAAATAGATTTATACCCTAACCTTGTAACTAGAAATCCATAGAAGAAATTGTCCATCTTCTACATAGATGACACTCTTTTAGCTTGAAGGCTGCTTGTGTAAAAAGTTAAAAAAAAACAATTTAAATAGAAAGAGAATATTAGACGTGCATTTCTATAACTCAACTTTGAAAAAGAAAACTAACTTGGTTATCTTTGAGTGTCTTTAATAATTGTATTTTTTATTTTAGAAAGAACAAGTGCACTTGTTAAAAAAAAATATTCTTTTAGCTTAATTAAAATTTTAATTTAATTTTTTCAAATAGGAGAAGTTTGGGTGGTGGAAAAACCTAATATCTTAGTTTCATGGAGGCCACACTAGTTTCAACTCGATGATCCTTCCCTCACTAATTTCACAAAATAAAATGGAACAGGTTGAAAATGTTTGAAATAGGTTTTTAAGAGATTCTGATGCAAGAAATTCGGGAGTCTTATCAAACAATCGACACAAGCAACCTCCTCTATGCTATGCCCAATGAAGACAACATCCTCTGTTCTATGTAGCTACATGATTCTAGTTTGTTTACATTAATAGAATCACAGGACAACAAAGATGATTGAAGATTTACAACTTCAATGTAATTCAAATGCCAATATACATTGTTCAATTGGACCAAAGCTTGATCACATAAACATAGTTTCTACAAATTCTTCCTTTGCAACACAATATCAATCAAATATACCATACCAATGCTCCTTCAGTTCCTCTCTATTGTATTATTGCGCAAAAGTCCTTGTCTATAGGCTTGATCAACCTAATTTTATGCTAATTGCTCCATCAATTCTCCTTCCTTCCCTGCCACACCTTTCTAGAAGACAAGACTCTCAGTTTTAAACTATTTAATTCACTTGTATCATTTAATTGTTATTATTCCACTTTTTTTGCGCTGAGGTTTCTACTTTAACCACCCCAAAATCTCCTATCGACCTCCTTGTTTCCTCATTCCTTCTCTCCCTTTAGCTATTCTATTCTCCTTCCTCTAACTGGCCACCCCAACTCATCTCATCAACTTCTCTGTGGCTTCAAATCACTATCTAGAATTGTTCCATCCACTTTTCTTTAGTCTTCTCTAAGCAAACCGACCCAAACTTTAATTTTCTCTCCTTTGTAGCTGGCTGAACCCCATAAAATGTTGACCTTCTCCTTTTATTTTCTATTGTCCCTTATGTTTAGGTGGTGTTTCATTTCTTGAAGATGACGGAATCAATGAGGTGCCTCCCCCTATTATGAAGAGTTGAAAATAGTTTAAAATAGACTTCAAACTCCTTAGTTGCTGTGCGGGGATCCCAATCTAGCGCCTCTCATTTCTTTATTCATCCTTTTCTTTTATCTCTCCACAGACCAAAACTGTAACTCTCTATATTTTATCTTTTATAAGGCAAAAGACTAGAAAAACAACAATCAGTCACTCTCGGCAAGTGAATCAATGCCTAAAAGGTAGTGTATGCATTGAAATTTTAACAAACTTTATAATTTCCAAATCACCACCACAAAAGGATGCTTTCTACACAAATAAAGGTCTGTTGATTGTAATAAAATCAGATATAATGATGCCAAATAAGGCATCGACCCTCCCCTTCATATTCCTTCCTTTGTTTTTATTCATTGGACTTAGACCAAGTCACAAGTTATGGTCCCTCTGGTGATGTAGTTGCAATATGAAGCAATTGTGGTTGAACTTCCAAAAGGATCGATCCACTACATGAAATGTGACCTCATGATAGATGGGTTTGACTTCACCCATAATCTCGGCAAGCGACAAACCCCAATCGATCCAACAAAGCTAACAAACACATCAAACAACCAAACTAAAACAACAAACATAATGAAAGCAAACAATACTGAAAAATTATATTTTTTTATGTGATGCAAGATTGCTCGTGCGCTCGGGCCTACATCAGATACACCAGGTAGAAATTTTGTGAGCATAGGCTTACAAAAGTGGAGTTGAGTAGTCAAACTACCCTTTCAGGTTGCAACCTGTAGTGAACTCCATCTCTGTGAAATGTTCACACAGTCAATTTTTCTTCGTCTTTTTACAACATCTTGCTGGCACAATTGTCATCCTCCTCCCACAACTCCATTCACCATCCCTCTCTCCTCTCATGGATTCACATCCACCATATGTCGTCCTCCTCCGCCGAATGCTCTCTACTCCTCTCCTCCTTCATGGGATCCAACCCACCAGAAACTGACCACCTCCAACAAAATCTTCCTGTCCACTCATCTACACACAAGTCGATATGAATGACTATGGAAATTAAAGATTTCCATATCCTCCCCTATTTCCCCCTCATCATACTCTTCAAAATTTCTTCTCAATAATGAAGCTATACAAAAATTATGACTGAATTCACAAATTTTAGAAAATACCTCATCCTTCTTTGCTACTCCAACTTCTTTTTCATCATCCTTCGCTGCTGCAACATATTTCTCTCCTTCATTCGCTACAATCTTCTCAAACCATTCGTCCTCTAAAGCTGAAATTTGTGCCAACAAATCTTCTTCACTTTTGTCATTCATTGTAACCTTTTCACATTCCATCGCTGCAACTTTAGTTTCCACAGTTACATCTTCAACCTCTTCATTCTCAACCACTACCACCTCTTCATCTTCCTCATCCTTTCCTTTCATGCCTTTCTCATGATATACCTTCGATGTAAACTTATCACTCTTTCCTTTGTCATGCTTGATAATTTCTTCACGTTGCCATGCTTCCAATTTGTTCAATCTCTTATCTAATCTCTCACATATACCTGCCATCATCTCATGAGTCTTTCTCTCTTGATACTGCCTCCAACCTTCCCATGTCATGAGCTTCCTCCTTATGACTATACCCATCTTGTTCACTGCTGCAATCTACAATTCCTTGCGGCTCTCTAGCTCTTGATTGCTTAGGGCTTCTCTACCTACAACAATCCTCACACGAGCTCTCCACAACCGCTTCACTCTCTTCCTCTACCTACGGGTCCTGGCATAGGTTGCCTCACGTTCGGTGCTCTGTCTATGCACTCAGGAACTCCTGCTTTGATACCATTTGATGCAAAAAATTTGGGAGTCTTATCAGACAACTGACATGAGCAACCTCCTCTGTTCTATGCAGCTACAAGATACTAGTTTGTTTAAATTAATAGAATCACATGAAAACAAATATGATTAAAGATTTACAGCTCCAATGTAATTCAAATGCCAATATACGTTGTTCAATTGGACCAAAGCTTGATCACATAGACATAGTTTCTACAAATTCTTCCTTTGCAACACAATATCAATCATATATACCATACCAATGCTCCTTCAGTTCCTCTCTGTTGTATTATTGCATAAAAATCCTTGTCTACAGGCTTGATCGACCTAATTTTCTGCTAATTGCTCCATCAATTCTCTTTCCTTCCCTGTCGTACCTTTCTAGAAGATGACACTTTTAGTTTTAAACTACTCAATTCACTTGTATCATTTTAATTGTTATTGTTCCACTTTTCTGCGCTGAGTTTTCTTTTTTAACCACCCCAAAATCTCCTATCGGCCTCCTTTGTTTCCTCATTCCTTCACTCCCTTTAGCTATTCTATTCTCCTTCCTCTAATTAGCCACCCCAACTCATCTCATCAACTTCTATGTGACTTCAAATCATTGGCCTGAATCATTCCAACCACTTTTCTTTCGTCTTCTCTGAGTAGACTGACCCAAACTTTAATTTTCTCTCCTCTGTAGTTGGCTGAACCCCACAAAATGTTGACCTTCTCCTTTTATTTTTTGTTGTCCCTTGTGTTTAGGTGGCTTTTTATTTCTTGAAGAGGAGGGAATCAATGAGGCGTCGCCCCCTATTATGAAGAATTGAAAATAGTTTAAAATAAATTTCAAACTCCTTACTTGTTGTGTGGGGATCTCAATCTAGTGCCTCTCATTTCTTTATTCATCCTTTTGTTTTATCTCTCCACAGAACAAAATTGTAACTCTCTATATTTTATCTTTTATAAGGCAAAAGACAAGAAAACCAACAATCGGTCACTCTTGGCAAGTGAATCGATGCCCAAAGGTAGTGTATGTGCTGAAATTTTAACAAACTTTATAATTTCCAAATCACCACCACAAAAGGATGCTTTCTGTGCAAATAAAGGTCTGTTGATTGTAATAAAATTAGATATAATAATGCCAAATAAGGCATCGACCCTCCCCTTCATATTCCTTCCTTTCTTTTTTTATTCATTGGACTTAGACCAAGTCACAAGTTATGGTCCCTCTGGTGATGCAGATTCAATATGAAGCAATTATGGTTGAACTTCCAAAAGGATCGATCCATTACATGGAACGTGACCTCATGACAAATGGGTTTGACTTCACCCATAATCCTAGCAAGTGACAAACTCCAATCGATCCGACAAAGCTGAGAAACACATTAAACAACCAAATTGAAACAACAAACATAATGAAAGCAAAGAATATTGAAAATTATATTTTTTTTGTGTGATGCAAGATTGCTCGTGCACCCGGGTGCTCCTGCATCCGATTCTTATTGTATGTTCTAATTTCTCTTCATATGTGTGTTTTGTAGACCTAGAGATAATACTCAAGTAGAGATAGAAAAATGACATTAAGAAAATCTCATTAGTACCTTTTCTCAGTTTCATTTTTATTAGGTGTAATGAATTTAATATATATTTACTTTAGCATACTTGATTCTTTGTATCTCACATGTCAACTAAATGGGGGTAAACCATAGAGTCAAAAAGTGTATACTTAGCACTTCCCCCTCATTTCACACTTACTTTAGCACCCACATTTATAAACATGACATATGATAGTTTTTGACCTTTTGGAGCACCAATTTGTGCTCGAGTCCATCCCTGCACTCAAACCAAACCCATGACAATTTCAAACACCTTCCCACACACATTCTTGGTTGTTTGTCCATCTTTGATGCTTTTGCATCATGCTTCTATCCTCAAGACATAATCATGCATAATGAGATCTCTTATATCCAAATATACTTTTCCCACCCAAACACTTGTCTTTTTACCCCTCACAAACCCTAACTCACCTCCAATGATAGAGGGGGGAAAATATGTTTATAAAAGAGATTTTAATGGAAATGAACATTATTAGGCACATTAAGCACAACCAAGCATCTGGGAGAAATACATACACACAAATTAAGACATTGTGAATATTTAGGTGTTGCTAGATCTCTATTATCACATCCCATTGAAGGACACACATTTTCTCAAGGACCTAAGGTTTTACAACCCCAAGCACGTCCAAATTTTACTATTAACTCAACCTAGGGATCTAAGGTAGATCCCCTAAACAACCAATAGACACCTATTTTACCACAAGTTGTAGGTTGGAAGTTTGACCCTAGAGTTACAGAGGACATGGTCACATAGAACATGATTCTAATACATGGATTGGGGTAGGGTTGTGACTATATAGATGTTAGGACGAGTCTAATAGAACTATGCTAAATGAGACATAGTCATGCATGCTACTATCTCCATGTACACTATTACAAAACATAGAATCCAAAATCTAAAACTAACAAACTACAACCTCTTTCTACTTTCTATTCTACTATTTGTGTCTTCTTCAACCATTGAACCAAACATAATTTCTATCTTCTTATTCTCATTTTATATTTTTATGTAAAATGAACAATCTCATCCTCTATTTCATAGTTTTCTAATTATTTAAAATCTAAAGGACTTTATTAGATGTATTTTATTATTGTTTAAATTTTAAATAGAAAAAAAAACTACATAGAAAACATTACGCTTAGTAAAGCTCTATTTTCGATTATAAGTTTACTAGAGATATCAAAATTGAAGATACATGATTATTGTATCCCATCAAATGTTATTTTGAATGAAATCCTTTCCCTAATTTATCTATAATTTTATAATCCTAAGATTATGTTGTGATGATAGAATGTAAATCTTGAAAGATTAAAGTGATAAAGAATTTAGGTTCTAAAAGGTAGGTCACTTTTAGATTTAGTCCTTGAAATTTCAATTTCTATGTGGATTTGTCTTTTGTAGATTTGACCTTTAGTTCATGTTTGTCTTTAATTTTATTTGTATTTGAAAATGGGGTGGTATTAAAAGTACCTAGGTGTCTATTTTGTTGACAAGGAGGGTTTAGAATATCTTTGTTGACAAACCAAATCTCTTTTTTGATAAACAAATATTTAAGATATACTATGCAAAAGATGCAAGTGTCAATAATGTTGATATAATGATGTAATTTATTTATGTAGTGTAGATGCAAGTGTTCTAGGATGATGTACAATTTTTTGATATGAGATTCTAACAATGCTTTTTAATGAAACTTTCTATTAGAAACTAATAATCCAAAACTTTTTTTAATATAAGATCATAAGACGTTCAACTTGAAATGTTTTGGTGTGCAAGCCAACTGGGAAGTGATTAAATTTTTTAAGTGTCTATCTTAAGAACAAGAAATTTGGAATTTGAATTAGGGAGATATGTGGATCATGCATGGGATAGATTTGCACCTATAATTGAGTCTAAGATGGTACAATCTAGGGGATTTGAACAAATCATGTTCTCTAAAAAAAGATAAAAATATTTAGGATAATAGATGTAGGATTAAAATCCACTTATACAAAACAAGACAAATTAAATACTATGATATTAAATTGACAAAAATATCAAAAATAGATGCAAATTGAAAGAGTAAAAAGGTAGGATATGTTTTTATCCCTTACAATATACAAAGATTATTAATAAAGATAAAACACAATTCTCCTCATTAAAATAAATAAATACTCTTAACTTTTAAATATACATAACAAGTTTAATTTACAATTATAAACCATAAAAATATAATTAATAATTTTAAATTAAAAATATCTATTTTTATTTATGAATAATATTTTTGTTGTTAAAAATAAACACTCAGATTCAATCATACAATGTGGGAATATGACGTCTCTTTTGTGCTTTCAATGCAAAAGGGTCATTTCATACATACCATTAAAACCAAGGGTTTGATGTGACCGGGAATCTATTCTGGACGCTAGTCCATTTCATACACAACAAAACAAGGAAACAAAAGAGAAACGCTACCACTACTTATCACCATAAAGCTCTAAAGAATTTTAAAACAATCTCGATCCCTCTTCTGGAATTTTCCTTCCATTCCCAACCTTACATTTCAAAGTGGTCCGTAAAAGCCATGAATGAGGGGCCCCCAATATAGGTTTTGGTGGTATTGGAAGTTGTGGACAACAACATAATTTATTTCATTTGGAAGTTTTAAGATATTGATTTATTAAATCTATACATTTTTATAAATAGGTTGCAGTTTGTTGTTTTGAATATAATGATTAGTATATAAGTGGTATATTTTTCATAAAAAGGATAACTAATTTGAGCTTAATTTGATTATACTTCTATATATTTGAAGAGTTAAGATTGAATTTGTAGTTTTTTATTCATTGTCTTGGGTCATATCTACGACGTAGAAATGATCCTGCATCAAATCTAGGGCACAAAAATGACCTCCTAATTCCTAGTTTTATATTTAAATCTTAGCCCAATTTGAGTCCCTTCCTACTGTCATTACTTGTTGACTTGAGCATGAAATCTGTGATTTGCATGCTAGGGTCTTGTATAAAAATACAAACCTTAATTCTATTCTGGTCTAAAATCCATCTTTTCTACTCTAACCATTACATCATCATCTAAAGAGCATCATAGCATATCATTACATCATTAGCTAGCATCAACATCATAGAAACATACTAGACATACTGCATGATTACTTGGCATGTATTCAATCATTGTTCACACCAGTGATTCAAATCCAAGGGTTTAACTAAGGAGAAAATCCTCCCATAACAAGCTCCTATATGTGTTTATCAACACCCTATTTTTCAAGCATATGTCCAAACACCAACATAAACATATTTTAGACATCAAAATACGTGCAAGTTATTTTCACAATTAAGGGTTGAATTTGTTAATCAAGATCAAATCCGCATTTGTGGAGATAATGTTGTAATGTGGAAGTGACCAAGCATAGAGAACAAAATAGTCAATAGTGTGTCAAAGCATACCAGTCTCAAATCTAATTATAGAGCACTAATTCAAATCACTAAGCATGGTCTAAATAACAAGATACTCCATTGCAACAATTGATTTAACTCCTTGTTCCCTCTTTCATCATTTTGAAAAGCATGTTTAGTGTTTTTATTGTCTCAGCTCATTAATTTAGGGTAAATTATTTAATTGTTTATTTACATTTAACTTTCCTAGGTTGTCTATATAGGAAGCATTTATTTTCCATACATAAAATGATGAACCCAACATTCAAACCTCTTTATGGTTTTAATCTTCTTTATATCTTTGATTTTTTGATCTAATATTTTAAATATATTACATCTATTATTTGATTAGGGTTTTGATCCAACCTCACTTGTGCTTTGTTACTTTATATTGATTAGGGTTTTGGGCTTTCATCAAGTTTGTTATCTCTTTGATCCTTACCCACCCACCTTGCCTATAATTATGCTTCATTTTTAGACCTTTCAGTACATATATCTTTTCCACCCTCTTGGCCACATTTTCTTCCCATCTCATTATGCGTATGATATCACCCTATATTCATTTGATACATCTAGGGATATTAGTTCATGTGATGTTGTTCCACCAAGCGAGCATATTTTTCTACACCTCACGCTAGCTCTCTTCTATGTGCCTCTTTTTCTACATCTTTCCTTAAGGAGCTTAGTGATGTATTTCTTGATGGTTGTCTTCTTGATGTGCCTTCTTGTGACATCTTTTCTTTAGGACCACCTATCTATGATGACTATTATAGTGATGTGTTTTATGATGATCATATTCCTTCTACCAATAGTGATAATTGATTTTATCTATCCCTTAGGTTATGGTCTATTGATGATATATTTAGTGAGGAACTTAATGAAAGTACATTACCTTCTCATAATATGGTTAATGACTATTTCATGATGATTATGTTTATGATACACATATTTTACAACACTATTAATAGAGGACCATTTAGTGGAAATGGAGATACAAAGCTACATGTTAGATCATTTTTATCTTCATAGTATGAGCTTTAACACAATGATGGTATAGTAATGCATGCATTTGTTGATACATTAATTGATAAATCAAAACAATGGTTTGATTCATTTTTCTATATGTCATTCTATGCTATGTCACATGCTTTCATGAATTTCTCTTTGCACCATGATTATCCATTACCTTTTGTTGATGATGTTTCTTTAAGTGATGATGATTATAGTTCTTTAACAACCCCCAAATTGTAAACACAAAATTTTTATTACTTATATTAAATAATCATCCAAGTACAATAATAAGAAAGTATAAGTATAAATAAATAAATGTAAATTCATTCTCATTAATAAGTCCAATCTCATAAATATATCTAAGATCAAATACAAAAAAGTGCATCATCAATAGGCACATTAAACTCAAGTGGTAAATCTAAGTCAATAATACAACCCATGAAAAATACAATAATATAGATAAAATGTCCAAATACACAACAAATGCAATAGCGGTCAAGTCAATAACTCAAGTGTTCAAACTCAAAGTAGGACCCATCCAAGTAACATCCATCTCCCTCCAAGCATCTAATTGTGTATGTGGGAAGGTGATATGAACCCACACATCAAAAGAACTCTATCCTCCCCAACAATCATCTGGCTTGAAGTGGATAACTAAACAACCCATATTCCCATAGTCCATGAAGCAATAGGTAACAAGTGTATTTATCTTAGATTAATTACATGGTCCTAATCATACATATCCACAATCACAAAGCATTAACCAAACCAATCAATATTCACAACACTCTCAAGCACAAAATAATATGCACAATAAACATGCATCCAATACTTTACAATAGAACACACAAGTAGAATCAACAACAATCATATAGAATGCATACAAGACTATACAAGACCCAACCAATCATGATATTGGATTCTACACGTCACAAAACATCAAATACATCACAAGAATCCTAAGGGCATCTTAAGCAACACTAAGATCTATTTCCAATTAAGTAGTCTAGATAACTTACTTGTTTAAAGAATGGCAATAAACTATAACCATTCATAGAGCACCTTACCTCTTAGGTAGAAGCAAAATACATTTTGATAAATAGGCCACATGTCTTCACATAAAGAATCTCCTAGCACATTACAATAAATGGATGTCTTAATGCATAAATAGTGTTTGGACCCTCTATCCTCTATTCCACTATGGGTCATGTGATATAATGTATATATTCCTCAAAGAGTATTTTCATTCTCTAGCCATGAATATCTTAGGATGCAATCACCTCCTAGGTTCTTAAGATGCAAGATATAGTAAACGATATCTAGACTCATCATCCATGAATAGGATATCTTGTCTACCTATACCCTAAACCATTCATGACTCTCAAATGAGAAACAATTTCACCAAACTATATTTGTAGGAGTTAGAGAACAACTAGGACTTTCACCCCATGCATTCACATACTCATTCCCACTAAGAAAAACATATATTGATTTATGATAGACTTTAGGTACAATTTCAAAAATTAGGCATCAACATAAATAGAGGTCACTAATGTTGAGCTTGGGTGCTAGTGTAGGAACTAGGCCAAAGTTAGGATCTCCTACAGACACTAGTGTCATACTATCCAACACATTTGCAAAAACCAAAGCTAGTACAAGGTTGTAGTGTAAACCCTAGATGTAGGACAGAGCTAATTGTTTAGATCTAACACACAAAGATCCTACGAGCCTCTATACAACCTATAATTCAAATACAAAAAGTACAAAAATAGGAATACTTGTAATACAAGTTTTCATAAGAATGTAGAATACAAATAAAAATTAGTTTTTAAAAAGTAAATCTATAATAAATTTCTATTTTCCATAAGGAACATTCTTCCATAATAAAACAATCACTATCCTAGATCCTAACCCTTCAATTTCATCAAAACATGACTCCATACTATGTTTTGCCCCAATTCCCTCTTTCATTGATATTCATCAAATTGATCATACAAAACTATGAAAAACAATAATTCAAACATTTACGATCATACTATAATCATTTAGATTCATGTTCAAATATTGTTTAAGTCATTTTCCTTCTTGTAGGGTTTCAAATCAAATCTAGGGTTTGAACAACTCTCTTTCCTTCATTATTCAATCTAGGGTTTGATTATAGTTTCTAATTTTTAGTTTAATCAATACAAATTAGATTGCTACATGTTATGCATACATCATAGTCAAATCTTATATAGATTCCAATTAACTTCTCTATATTGAATTCACTAGATTCCCTAGTTTTATTCACTAGTTTCTCTCTATAAAAGATCACTTTCCTAGCTCCAAGGAATACAATTCAAATACAAATTTAGGTATATTTTAATATAAATTAAAAATAAAACTCCTATGAGTATTCCATGAATAAGATCCAACCTTTCAATGCTAAATTAAATTCCTTGTTGAATTGATGCTAAAACCCTTTCTCTCTAGAAAAACTCTTCACAATTTGCAAACAAAACTCCTTAATTCTCCTTAGAGCTCTATTGATCAAAACCTATGTGTAATGTTCTCTAAAGTTCTCTATATTTTTATACTAATTCAATCCTAAAGCTTGTGCACTTTCTTCTTTACTAAAAAACCCTAATTATAGAAAATATGATAGCTCTATTCAATTATCCAAGGATATCTAATTAAATATAATATAATTCAATTTACAAATAATTTATAAATAAAAGAAATACAATATTTAATTAATATCTATTTCTATTTCTAATAACTATGCTATATCTAATTCTAATTTTGATTTTGATTTTATTTCACTAATATTAAATAATATGTATTCTTTATTTAAATTATTCTATTTATCCATAAATAAAGTTGCACACAATGATTAAAGAAAATTCTAACAATTTTCAAGTCAATTCTATTTTGACTATTCTAATTTATTAAAAATAAAATAAATCTAATTAAAACTTATTCTATTTTATTCTAATTATCTTATTTAATCTATTAGAAAAATATATTGTTTCACAACCCATAGTTAGGTGTTTACACACTTCGCAAACGAAACCTAGTTCTGCCTTTCTCCAATACCTATTCTTGACGACATCATAAAATTGGCATACCTTAGTAGCATTTGTTAAACAATAATAATCCATATATCAAACAATTAACTCAAACATTAATAGCTATCAAAACACATCACACAATGAACAAGTACACTCAATCATCAAAGCAATAGTGCCAATCATATATAAAATAATATCCAACCAAGTAGGATAAACCCTTGTCCAAATTACAACAAGGCAAGAGAAACAATAATAAGACAAATCATAATAAGAGGTCTCAAAATGAGATATTACAAGTTTTTGATGTGCATTTAGTGCTTTAACCCTCACTTCTAAGGATATATCTTGTGTTTATGATTAATGTGATCCTAATGTTACAACTAATGATGAGGATATTTATTCTTTTCCCCTTGATGATTTCTTTAATGAGGATCCTCCTAACAATGACAATGATTTACTTTCTTTATCACATGATGGTTCTAATAATGACCATGATTCTTAACTAACAAATGCTAATGATACACATTTTGAAAATGCTTATATATCTCTAGGTGTTTTAGATCATACGATTTATAGTGTCTGTTATATTAGAGGTCCCTTAATTGATTTATTTAGTGGTGATAGAAATAGGTATCATAAAGGTGCATACTTACATGTTAAAAGTTTTCTTAGTATATACACATGTTGAGGATGAGATGATTGATGCATTGAGTGGTGATAGAAATGAGTATCATAAAGGTGCATAGTATATGATAATTTTTTTCTTAATACATACACATGTTGAGGATGAGATGTTTCTAATCGTAATTCATCTCATGCTTCTTCTTTTTCAGTCATTGATGTTTTATATGATTTCATAGAATATTTCACTTTTAGTCCTCAAGACTATATGCAGGATCATACTAATCTTTCAACATCAAGTGGTTATAATGTGGCTCCATATACTTCTCCTACTATTCCACCTGAGAAACAACATGAGCCTATGATTACTATATAAATAATTCAAAGGTCGAGTATGATTACATGAAGGTCCATCCCCTTGAATATGTAGATGATTCCAATATAATTGGGTGAGATCTCATTTTGTTTTGTTTCACACTTTTTTTATTTTAATGTATGTGTTGTTTTCATGTTCTTAGGTAGCATGTGAATGATGCAAAGATGCCTTTATGGTACATGTAAAACACAAGTGACTATGGACATACATTATGTGTTTCATGCCACTTTTTTCTTGTGTTGGGTATGCGTTTCCTTTTTCATTGTTCCCTATGGACCTAGGATGATGTAGAATATGGATTGATTAGAAACCACTCTCATCATGTTGACCAAAAGCATAGCTTCTTTTGCATTGTGTGTTTACTTTGTCATTTTTTATTAATCCTTGTTTGTTGTGCTCTTGACTTTATCATGTATTTTATTGTCATGTGTGAACGTGTTATTTGTTATGTGATCTTTTCATTCTCATTTCACCTTCTATATTATATCTTGTTTCTTTTTTATATTTTTCATGGTAACTTTATCTATTTTTCATGTTATAATCCCCCACTTGGGGGAATATATTCCATGATTACCTATCATGGATGTTGCATGACTTTATCTTATGAAAATTACATACTTACATGATCTTTATTATTACATGCATATATTGTGGTTCATAATTCTTATCATGCTTACATGCTTATTTTATGATTTCATTTCCATATGCTTCTCATATTACTTCTTATGATACTATTTTTACATACTTATCATATTATTATCATGTTTGCATCTTATATCAAACATGGTTGTGTTTCTCATGCTTATATGTTATGACATTTATATATGTTTACATCTAGCACTTTGGTGTTTATCACTTGATTGTTTTCTTGCACATTTGGGGAAACATTGGGGAATCTTGTTTCCCCTCCTTACACATGCTTTCATGATCACATCTTATTATCTTATCGCATGTTTGTCACACAATGTTATCTATGACACTTATTACATGCTTATTGGGTTTTGAATGATTGTATCTTTTTCTCCTTTCCTCCAATTCTTTGCATCTTTTGTATGCAACCAAATGGAGGTAGCATATATTATCACTAATATTTCTTTGATGACAATGATTACAATAGAAACTTCATGCTCTTCACGGCTTCATGTCTATTACAACTTTATGTTCTTAATGGCTTTGTTGGTTTTTTCCCAGACTGGATGCTTACTCCCAGATTTCCTTACAAGGTAGCCATCAATGACCAACAGGATCTTTGGGCTAGGGGCCAATAGTATAGGAGATAGACTCTATTTTTATCTCCTCTTCTTCTTCAGGCTCTGCAAAACCTAGGGGGGTATTCCCTACTCAACATCCATGAGAATATGCATACAAAGGCTAGGATGCTGACATGAAGCAGATAAGTCCTCTTGTAAGTAGACCAAAACTGCAAGATAAGAGCAAAGGGGCTAGCTTTGGGCCTATTTTCAGTTGTAGACAGAGGACTTGGGATCCTAAAACTAATTCTACTATCCTAATGGTTGTTTTGGAGTTTGATTTTGATTTTGTGTTTGAATGCAGAGCTGGACTTGGTGTATAACCTCAACACAGAGCTAGATTGGTGCCTATCCAAGGCTTGGAGTCATAGACATACACATGTAAATGTTCAGCATAAACATACTAAAACTAGATTTCAAGGGGATTTGTGTGATATTTGCCTTACAGATATATCCCAAAACAGAGTATCAAGTTATCTCTACTTATGATATCCTTACTGCAATATATTCTTCTCAACACTTCAATCTAAAAACACTTTAATCTACCCCTTGAGCAGAAGTTAAGAGATCAAGCATTCAATACAATAAACCTATATCCTAGAATCCAAGACACCCCTTAGATATCCAGATTCAAAAGAAGAGTATATTCAATACAGGAGACAGATAACAAAACACATGCAGTATAGCATTATTCATTTAAAACAACAATGAAACTAGTAAGTCTATACACAATACATAAAACATGAGACTCATAAACTCACAAGATCCTCTGCACAGGGCAACCAAAACTAGATGTATTTCATTACAGAGCCAAAATGTCCAGTTTTTCAACAACCTTAAATGAGTGACACAGTCTTCCTTAAATAGCAAAATTGTGTACTCAGCAAATTAATTACATGGCACATCAAAAATTTGCCAGATACAAAGCATTGAAAAAGTGGCACTCAAAACAGTAAATGCTGCAGCAAGAAACAAAGGACAGAGCAGGTGAGATCGGGATCCGAGCTGCCGCCTGAAGATTTTCTCTTAAAAATGGTGGTTGAGCCATCAACTCGACCCATGCTTCTCTGCATGATATGCCTTTACTGTTTCATCTACCCGCAGGCCCCAGAGTGCAGCCACAGCAAGTTTCCTTAGAGTTTCCCGCCAAAAATAGTTGCAAACACAGGAAAAAACCCACTGCTGCAAGCTCAAAATATGTCCGTCGATCCAAAACTCTGTCGCTGTGATCAAACGGCCCCAAAAGTGCTGAAAAGTTGCCACCAACCAAATCGTGCCACGCAAACACTTTAAGTTTCTAACGTTGGGTCCCTTTTCCTTTATCTTCCCTATTGAGAGTTAACAGCTGGAACCCCCACGCGGAAGCCACCACGTGGCAAGCTCCGCGGCACCCCTAGAATGATAGAGACCCTTTCGAGACACACCCGCGGAAGCCGCCACGTGGTGGCCCCCGCGCTCCTCTTGAGAAACCCTTTGAAACAATATTGGGACCCTTCGGAAGCTTGGCGGAGATAGACACATGGCGGGCTCCGCGCTCTCTTGAAACATTAAAGAGTCTGCTTTGAAACACCCGCGGAAGCAGCCACGTGGCGCCTTCCGCGGCCACTTCTTGAAACTCAAAGAAACTTCCTCGAAACACTCAGAAACTTTAAGGCCCCTCCTGAGACTTATGCGGAAGGTGACATTTGTCATCACCCGCAACACTTGAGACACTCACTGGGACCCACCTCTGTCAATATTTGGTGCCGAAGGAAAAAGAGAGAGACACGTGAAAGCAGACACATGGCAGGTTCCGCGGCCATTATAAGATACACATGGCACCTTCCGCGCTCACAATGAAACAAGCTGACCCTACCTCTGCAAGTGACATGTGGCGCTATCCGCGACAGCTTAGAAACTTTCAGAAACATCAATAGAGAGTGACATGTGGCGCCTTTCGCAAAAATCTTGAGAAACGTAAAGGGTCCTTCAGAAGCTTGGCGGTGAATGACACTTGGCACCGTCCGCGGGGCCACTGAGCTGCTTTACTGGGACCCACCACCACTTCGCTACACTCAGAAACAAAATAGAAACAATCTCAGAAGCTGACACTTGTTGGCTTCCGCAGCAACAACAAGGGACATGTGGCACCTCTTGCCCCTGCTTAGAAACTCTTTAGAAACTAGAAATTGTGGCTCGAAGTAGTGACTCGATATGCATTCTTATGCATTTGACCCATTTTTAACATTTTTTAGGGGCCGACAGTGATTTTTGACCCGCCACTGCATATTTTGACCCACACCAATCTAATTTCTTGCATTTTCACATCTGCAGAGGCCAAAATATTAAAACTTTTTTGGATTTTTAGGGAAGAGACCTAACTTGAAACCCCAAACATAAATTATTACTAACAGTGGCTTTGATTGGGGATGCATGCCTCTCGCAGGCATGGCGAGAACCTCAGATCTCTGGGATGCAGACCAGTCCCCTATCCATTGGGCACAAAGTCAAACTTGCACCAATCTGCATCACCAAACACATTATTTCAAAATAAACATGGTGGCCCAGGGCCACCAAAAAGGAAAAACCATAATTTTCCTTTGTCAAACACCTGATTTTCTTTTGATTTCTTCAAATGAAGCCTAAAAGCATTTAACCACTTGCAGCAACCCTCTTTGCAATTATTTGTGCTGTTGCCCATTTTTCTTTCTTTAACAATTCTACAACTAGCTTCATCAGCATACATTATCATCAGTTGTAGAATGTCATCATCATATGAGTCACTGATGTTACTTGGAAAAATAATAGACTCATACGAAACAAATGAATCCATATCAGAATTTTGCCCTTCCTCAAAAAATAAGAGCTCCTCTGTATCAAACATGCAATATTCAGGCACAAGCAACATCTCATAATCAAATTTATCTTGATAAGTATACATATATTCATCATCACTGTGTTCAGCAATTTTATCATTTATGTCCACCTGGAATGTCTCAAAAGAAGGCATGAATAACTCAGAATGCAGCCCTATGTCAAAAACTTCATAGTCACCCCTGCAACCAACACTATCCCCAACTGTATGAGCACACACATCTGCAATTTGTCCATTCACCTCTAAATAGTGACCCTGTTCCTCTTCACCAATGCCCTGATGATCAAAAGCAAATTTTTCAACCTTTGCATTGTGAAAATGGTCAGAATCTTCAAGGAAACATTCATACTCAGCATCCAAATATATTTCATCATCTGAAAGGCTCACACATGCATCTGAATGCTGACAATCACTAGCATATTCACTATCCCTTGGAGCAGTATCTTCTATATTCAGAGTGAAGCTCTGCATATCCATCTCATATAAATAATCAGGAATAACTGGGATATGCCTATCACTGCAGGATGCAACTTCATGTATATCTTTCATTTCATCATTTGAAGAGCATCTTGCACCTGCAGGCCTTTCCTCTAGAGGCATACAAAAATCTTTTTTCACATCATTATAGAAGGTGCCTACATTTTCTGTAACATTTCCTTCATGTATAACATCATGGCTGCACACATTATTCTGAAATATATTTCCCTCTACACAATCATCTTTCAATACACATACTGGGAGAGCTGAAATATATTCACTTTGATAGCTGTTTTTACAACTTACAGCAATGAAACCTACAGGCATTCCATATTTCTCATTGTTTTCTATATCCATAGCAAATTGGAAAGCTTGGTGAAGTGTGACTGGTTCTTTATCTCTCAATAGATAACTCGTTTCCTCATCAAATGCAGCCAAATAAATTGTCAAGCATAATGCATTATTGGGTCTCATATATTCAGGGATCTGCCTGAGCAACTTAATAAATCTAAGATTAAAGGTTGGAACCAATTCCTCATCCTCCCTTTGATATTCATAAAATGTATGATCAAAGAGGCCACATCAAACCTTTCACCAAACTGTTCTAGGAATGCAACTTCTAAATCTATCCATGAAGAAACTGAACAAACAGGCAAGTCTGAAAACCATATTCTAGCATCATCTTCTAATGACTGAACAAAGAGCCTCATTACTACATCTTCATCCTCTACCTCATAATCTTCTATTAAATTACAAAATCTTTGCAGATGTTTGTTTGCCAATTCAGAATCTGATCCACTATATTTTGGCAAACATCTTCTAATTTTATTGGGAATAACATTTGGGTAACCATATATCCCTGTGAAATTTAGGGCTTTATATCTTTGAATAAAGAATGGTTTTCTTTGAGAGCACAACTAGGTTTGTTGTTTTAAACTTAACATTTTGAATCAAAGATGAATACCTGAAAAATGTTGCAGCACTAATAGGTTCTTTCAACAGAGTCGCCACCTCTCACAGAGAGGACAGAAATTCAACAAGGCACACTTATAATTCTGGATTCACTACGCCAGTAGAGCACCATATGGTTACCCTTTTTTTATTTTGCTGCAATAACTTTACTGGAAACTAGGTTTTCCAGCCTTCAAATCACTTGACTCTTTCTCTCCCCAGCAGAGTCGCCAATTTTTGTTGGTTTTTTCCCAGAGTGGATGCTTACTCCCAGATTTCCCTACAAGGTAGCCATTAATGATCAACAGGATCTCTGGGACAAAGGCCAACAGTATAGGAGATAGACTCTATTTTTATCTCCTCTTCTTCTTCAGGCTTTGCAAAACCTAGGGGGGTATTCCCTACTCAACATCCATGAGAATATGCATACAAAGGCTGGGATGCTGACATGAAGCAAATAAGTCCTCCTGTAAGTAGACCAAAACTGCAAGATAAGAGCAAAGGGGCTAACTTTGGGCCTATTTTCAGTTGTAGACAGAGGACTTGGGATCCTAAAACTAATTCTACTGTCCTAATGGTTGTTTTGGAGTTTGATTTTGATTTTGTGTTTGGATGCAGAGCTAGACCTGGTGTATAACCTCAACACAGAGCTAGATTGGTGCCTATCCAGGGCTTGGAGTCATAAACATACACATGTAAATGTTCAGCATAAACATACTAAAACTAGATTTCAAGGGGATTTGTGTGATATTTGCCTTACAGATATATCCCAGAACAGAGTATCAAGTTATCTCTACTTATGATATCCTTACTGTAATATATTCTTCTCAACACTTCAATCTAAAAACACTTTAATCTACCCCTTGAGCAGAAGTTAAGAGATCAAGCATTCAATACAGTAAACCTATATCCTAGAATCCAAGACACCCCTTAGATATCCAGATTCAAAAGAAGAGTATATTCAATACAGGAGACAGATAACAAAACACATGCAGTATAGCATTATTCATCTAAAACAACAATGAAACCAGTAAGTCTATACACAATACATAAAACATGAGACTCATAAACTCACAAGATCCTCTACACAGGGCAACCAAAACCAAATGTATTTCATTACAGAGCCAAAATGTCCAGTTTTTCAACAAACTTAAATGAGTGACACAGTCTTCCTTAAATAGCAAAATTGTGTACTTAGCAAATTAATTACATGGCACATCAAAAATTTTCCAGATACAAAGCATTGATAAAGTGGCACTCAAAACAGTAAATGCTGTAGCAAGAAACAGAGGACAGAGCAGGTGAGATCGGGATCTGAGCCGCCACCTGAAGATTTTCTCTTAAAAATGGTGGTTGAGCCATCAACTCGACCCATGCTTCTCTGCACGATATGCCTTTACTGTTTCATCTACTCGCAGGCCCCAGAGTGCAGCCACAGCAAGTTTCCTCAGAGTTTCCCACCAAAAATAGTTGCAAATGCGGGAAAAAAAACCATTACTGTAGGCTCAAAATATGGCCGTTGATCCAAAACCCTGTTGCTGCGATCAAACGGCCCCAAAAGTGTTGAAAAGTCGCCACCAACCAAATCATGCCACGTAGACACTTTAAGTTTCTAACGCTGGGTCCCTTTTCCTTTATCTTCCCCGCTGAGAGTTAACAGCCAGAACCCCCACATAGAAGCCACCATGTGGCAAGCTCCGCGGCACCCCTGGAACGCTAGAGACCCTTCCAAGACACACCCGCGGAAGCTGCCACGTGGTGCCCCCCGCGCTCCTCTTGAGAAACCCTTTGAAATAATATTGGGACCCTTCAGAAGCTTGGTGGAGACAGACACATGGCAGGCTCCACACTCTCTTGAAACATTAAAGAGTCTGCTTTGAAACACTTGCAGAAGCAGCCACGTGGTGCCTTCCGTGGCCACTTCTTTAAACTCAAAGAAACTTCCTTGAAACACTCAGAAACTTTAAGGCCCCTCCTGAGACTTATGCGGAAGGTGACATTTGTCATCACCCGCAACACTTGAGACACTCACTGGGACCCACATCTATCAATATTTGGCACCGAAGGAAAAAGAGAGAGACATGTGGAAGCAGACAAATGGAAGGTTCCGCGGCCATTATAAGATAAACATGGCACCTTCCGCACTCACAATGAAACAAGCTAACCCTGCCTCCGCAAGTGACACGTGGCGCTATCTGTGGTAGCTTAGAAACTTTCAGAAACATCAATGGAGAGTGACACGTGGCACCTTTCGCGAAAATCTTGAGAAACATAAAGGGTCCTTCGGAAGCTTGGCGGCGAATGACACTTGGCACCATCCGCGGGGCAACTAAGCTGCTTTACTGGGACCCACCACCACTTCGCTACACTCAGAAACAAAATAGAAACAATCTCAGAAGCCGACACTTGTCGGCTTCCGCAGCAACAATAAGGGACATGTGGCACTTCTTGCCCCTGCTTAGAAACTCTTTAGAAACTGGAAACTGTAGCCCGAAGCCCGATATGCATTCTTATGCATTTGACCCATTTTTAACATTTTTCAAGGGCTGACAGCGATTTCTGACCCGCCACTACATATTTTGACCTGCACCAATCTGATTTCTTGCATTTTCACATCTGCAGAGGCCAAAATATTAGAACTTTTTTAGATTTTTAGGGAAGAGACCTGACTTGAAAGCCCAAACATAAATTATTACTAACAAGCTTCATGTCCATTACAACTTCATGCTCTCTATGACTTCATTCCCATTACATATTGATAGTCATAATGATGGCTCCTACATGCCCAATAGATATTCAATTTCTTTTTATGGTCCTACTCTACCCAACGGATATCACTTTCCTTTTATGGATCTTGCCATGCCCAACAAATATCACTTTATTTTTATGGATCTTATTATGCCCAATAGATATTAGTTTTATTTTTGTATTTACTTTTTGATTGTTGAAATTATTGCAAGTATGTGCTAATCAGTGTTGTCATTGATGTCAAATAGCTTGTGTTGTCATTGGTGTCAACTGTGTCAAGAGTATGAGTAGTTTGTATTGTGTAGAAATAAGGATATGAGCTATTGCTAAAGGTGATTTGGTTGCTTTGTAGAAGTGATGAAATTGTTGAGAATATGGTCCTGATGGTTGGTTTCCAAGTGCTTTTGAGAAAATTTGATTAATAAAGAAAATAGTGTGTTGAAGAGACTGACTGGCTTAACAGAGTTGTGATCGAGTTTTGCTCCACATTTCTTCCTAGTTGAACATCTGATTGTGTGGTTTGGATATGTTGTTCACAGGTGGTTACAAATGTTATATTCTAGATTTTGTGCTCCAATTCATTGTGCAGAGAAAGTTGTGTTCACCATTTTGAGAACAATGTTTGATAGTGTTTGCAATGTGTCTGGGAGAAAGTGTTTTGCTCCACATTTCTCTACAGAGTGGTTTCAGGTGTTGCAGTTCTGGATGTGTACTTATAAGATCCTTATCTATCTTCAATCTAGAAGGTTTGTGATTTGATGCTCTGGAAAGTGATTTCTTGTGTAGCGGAGTTCGACAGTGTTGTTTGTAAGCAGATTATGAACTTTCTTCAGGTGAAAGTTGTTGTGGTTGAATTTGTTGGTTTTCAGGTGACTTCAAGATGTTTGTGGATGTTTCTAGATTGTGTTAAATCTTTGTGTAAGATCCATGAGCTATGTTTACTTTTGATGAAGCATGTGGTTAATAGTTCATAGTGTTTACACAAGTTTGGCCGACTTGGTTGTTTACACTAATTGCAGTTGTGCTTAGTTGATTGTGAAAGCATGGAATGATGTGTAAGAGTGGATTTAGGTCTATGCTAAGATGTGGCATGGTCTGCATTCATTCCCTTCCTCTGTGGGAATGTTTAGGTCCATACCTAATATGAATTTTATGGATTGAGATGTGTTGCCAACCTTGGAGAATGTTTTCAAGATTGATGAAGGTATAAATAAGTGTCAAGGATTTGTGAATGTATGCATGCACGTGGGATATGATATATGAGATGCAAATTTGATCAGTGCAGTGAGAGTTTTCATGTGTTAGGCTACTGGATGTAGTGAGCAGTAGGTGTCTACTATTTTCAATGTTTCTACGAAGGTGTTGTTTGTGTTGTGGTGAATATTGAGCTTCATTGGAACTGAACTCCATGCATAGGTTAGATGCAATTATATCAGTTCATCCCTAGTAATGAGCCTTCTCTTCTTTCTCTCTATTTTCTCAGTAGGTAGTGAGTCCACTTAGACAGTGAGTCCACCTGCAGTGAGCATTCTCTCTTTTGGGCAGTGAGCCTTTTGTAATTCGGTATTGCTACTACTTTATATTGTGAGCTAATCCTCACCGTGGTTTTTCCCTTCTTGGGTTTTCCACGTAAAATTAGTGTTGTCTTGTGTTTGGTGTTGTTATGTTTCAGTTTCTGTTATTTGTGGTTCATACTTAATCATCATAAAAGTTTAAAGGTTAATGTGGATCTGAATGTTTGTGAGGGTTTGAAATTTTTGATACAACTGATTCACCCCCCCTCTCAGTTGTCTTGTGCATTCAATAGAAATTATCAAGAAATTGTGTTAGTGCATATTTCATAATTTTATGAGATGCTACTCATTGAAAATGTTTGTGCTTGTAAGTTTCTAGATGGAGTACTCATTAGGAAGAGTATGTGTGGAATTTTAATCCTTATCCATATTCGGGTGCTACCACAATAATGGGTTACACTTTCTAGGACATCCTAATTTTTGTTGAAATCACATATTTTTAGAAAATATAATGATTTAAGCCTTGAAAGGTTCCATTTAAAGGATTTTAATTGAAGAGGGTTTGATCAAACCCCCTTATATTCAAACCCCCTTGGATAGAACCCGGCTAGTTTTAAATCATACCTATAATGGAGTCTCATCTACACCTATCAAAATGCTGATAAAAAACACTTTTGATTTACCTTTTGGGGGATCAAATGAATTCATTTGAAATTTAGGTTTTGTAAGTATGTACTTTCTTATTATAAGCTTCCCAAAAAGTATAATTTTAAATTGTAAGTAATACTTAGGTCATCTCGGTTTAATTATACCTAGATGCTTGTATTTTCTTACAACATAATAAAGCCCAATGATGAAATAAGCAGTTCAAAATACTTGCTATATCAAGATGACAAATATCTATATCCATATCCATACCGTATCCAATTGCAGTTCATATCCATATCCATATCCATATCGTATCCAATTGCATTTCTCCATATCCCATCCAATAAAGATCTAAAATGCAGTGAATCAATGTTTACAAAAGCTTGTAATTTCTTCTATCAAGTCATTCTTCTATCGATCAAATTTCTATTTGTCTTTGTCTCTCATCAACAAGTCTGGCTGTCAATCTAAGCAGTGATCAAAATGCAAATTTATCCTTAATCCATGCCAGTCGAGTCAAGCCAATCTTGTCAAATTATCCAATCACAATCAGCGGTCTTGATCTAATCTTGTCGTAAACCATATCAATCAGTCATAACTATCTTTGTGTTGCTCTAGGGATATATCGTTCCTCGCCATGACAACACTGTCGTATATTGTTATCATATCAAATGTCTTAGATAGGATGTTGCATTGTCGAAACCAGACCTAGAGTCTTATACGACATGTTTCATTCCTGAAACCAGACATCGTCGATCTATATCCTTGGTTTACAGCTTGACAGGGGCAATACCTTGTTTGTTCTTGTATCATTTGTGCATACTTGCTAACTTGCTTGTGTGTGTTATCATTTTATCTTGCGCAGTGTGTCATTCGGCTCTTTCTTCACCCATTTTCTTCAAACCTAACCTATTTTTCACCTTCTTCATCGTGAGATTGTCCGTCTCATGCCTTCTGCCTTCTTCCCATCTAATCTCCCGAGGGGGCATCCTGTCGTCAAACTTGTACTAGAGGCAAATTGGGGCATGTATCATTGTCAGAAATTTATTCTTTGAAACAACGTGATAAAACACATTGCTTCAAAGAGGGGCAAAATGTATACACCTAAAATTGGCTCATGTCGAATTAAGTAAATATTTTAATATTTATCTTAATTCTTGTTTTCTTCTATCAATTAAATAAATATTCTAAGTTTATTTGATTGATTCATTATCCCATAATTAAATAAAATAAATTTATTTAATTAAATTCCCTAAATTCTTCTAATGTCTCACATAATTAAATAATCCTACATTATTTAATTAATTCTAAATCCCTCTATCCTAAGTCCTAATTTCATAATTCCACCTCATCAATCCACCTCATCTTTCCACCTCACCTTTTCCACCTCACCATGTTGCACATGTAATTAAATATTTTAAATATTTAATTAGCTAATATTCCCTCACCCACATGTCCTATTTATCCTCTAGTCAAAATTAGTTAACTCATCAATCAAGTCTATTAACTAATTAATCATTCGAGTTCACTGATCAATCAATTCAGTCAAACTCCCCAATCAATTCACTTAACTGATTGGTTTATTCTATTAACTATTCAATCAATTTTGCTAACTCCCTTGTTACATGATGGAGCTTGGACACTTGTCCTCTTTCTATTCGCGCACATTCCTCAACCATTCTCAACCTTTGATCTTCTTATTTCTTCTCAACTATTGGTCTGCTCTCACATATTTCTATAAATGCAACCCTCTTCTTCTTCATTTGATATCCATCGTTTGAGTAAACTTATGCTGCAGAAACACCAAGCGCGCCTTTGGCACCCCCATCTCCATATCATCTATCATCCATCAATAGTGTGTTGAAGCTCATCTTCAGTCACACAAAGTATCATAGCCAACTCCATCTTGTCATCTTGAGGACTTCAAAGCAAGGAAGCAAGCTTCCTAAGGGCCATATTCATCTCCATCAAGATCAAGACAGAAAAGGCAAGCAATGGAAGACGAAAGGTGAAGGGTTGTAAGTATCATTTATTTTGTTATTTAAATATTCTTTCTCCTTCATATTCTTTTGATGTTTGGGTTTATTATTGTTATTGATTAATCCACATTTTACCCTCACATAAATATACTTAATTTGATTATTATATTTATTTTTTATTTCTTGTGAATGTAGGTTTTTCAATGAACATCAAAGTCTTTGTTTCACACATACGAAAAAATAGGAAAATGGAGAAAAAATTTCGTAAAAATACGTGTCCTCTAGGTATTGATGTCCTTATTCCAACAAGAAAAAATTGAATTCTGATACATACAAAAAAAGTTATGTTGGACATAATACACCTATGTCTAAATTATAATTAGTTTGACTTCAAAACTTAATTAAAAAAAAATTTCAACAAAACATTATGAAACCAAATGCATCCTCTAGATATCGGTGTTACCAATCTAAATTTAAAAGAATCAGAATTTTATCCTTTGTAGAAAAAGAGTTATGTGCGAAAGAATACACATCATTTTAAAAAAATGTTGTTTACTATTAAAAACTAGTTATCAAAGGAGACGTAAATTTTTTTACAATTTAACTCCATTTTGTTTTTTAAATATATTTAGAATCTACAGACAAAATATCACAAATCACTAGTTCGCATCATCTTCAAATTCCTAAAGGTTTAGCGGCTATAGGTGTTAGAAAGTGAAGATTTAGTTCAAAATGTTGATTTCAATGTCAAGTTTGGCCAAAAAGTGTAACCCATTATTGTGGGATGACCCATCCTTTTTAAGAGTGTCTAAATATTTTACTTTCATGTTGACTGATTGTTTACTTTGACATGCATCTTCATAGTATTTTATATGCAAGTCAAAGTAGGGGGAAATATAAGGGTGAAAACTGAACACCTTGCACTTTTTCCCTTTATTTTGGACTCACTTTGACTCCTTTGTCTCAAATGCAATGACTAGTTGATGCAGAGCATCCACCACCAATAAGACCCTAACATACAATTATCAATGTATGTCTATGCATTTCCAAATATGCACACAAACTTTAATTTATAAAGTCCCCTTTTTGTTTGCCATCGGCAAAACATCCTCCATCAGCTTCACAAAATACCTAAACCCGGTCACTGTAGCACTTGCACATACAAATGCTTACCTGTTGCGCCTACGAATCCACATGCATTAGTTCATACTGAACACTCATACATACAATGCCTGACCTCCGATCACCGGTTACCGCCACCCGTTCTATCGGTCGCCGCTTGCATCTTAAAACTTGTATCTGCGCATTGTATATTTTCCATATACAACCGATACATACAAACCCTTACCTACTCTGCCAGTGCCCTTACCTCCTACTGCTGGTCGCACCTTGTATCCGCAGACCAACAATCCATCCAACATACATTCGGGCTACCACCCTGACCAGTCACCTTTTGCATCAACCCGATGCATCTATTTCATTGTCTCTTTACCGCATACAAACCAAAATATACATTCGCCAAATATTCCTTCGGATATGCCTTCGATGTATGTTTGACCCGCTGACTGCCTTTGTATATTTTCAATGTACATGTCTGATGTACATTTAACACATACAATCTGTCCGATACAATTGACGGATGCATAGGAACTGTATCCAACATACAAAAGATGGATACTCACAAGTTGCATAAACTGATTCACTTTTGCAACATACAAAACCCGACGTACATCTGCGGGATACTCAAAGACTGTCTCACGTGGAATTGCAGGATACACACAAATAGTATCCGACATACATTTGCAGTATATATAGGAATTGTATCTTCAAACTTGTACCTCCATGACATGCATTTTTCAATGTACCTTTGACCAACCTTTGACTTCTTTGTATGTTGATAGGAAATCTTGAACTTTCTCTCTCCTATGTACATGCAATAGACTTGTATATCTCACTGTATGTTTCAACATACAACAACGATGAAACAAAAGCAATATACTTGCAACATGCGAAAGCGATATACTCACAGATTGTATATCTCACATACAAAAGCAATATATACATAATTTGTATATTTTTGAGAACTTCACAGATTTTCACCATTTGATCCACGCAATCTCCAGCGATGGCCCGATCCGTTTCCTGGGCTGCTTCTCAGACCCTTTTTGATCTACACGACCTAGCACATACCCATGCTAGGGTTTTCAACACCTCTCAACCACAAACTTGTAAACATGCATGCAAACAAACAGAAAATGCAAACTAAACCCTAAACTACTGTACATAGCCATTCCTCTGATTCACAGAATCAACCGGGGGAATGGATAATCAAATCCATCCGGCCTTAGTACAGATAAACAATTTCACAGTGAATTCAAATGCAAAAGGATCTTATTAACTTTCAAAATATGCGATTACAGTACTCTGTTTTCCAACAACACAATTCAACTGATTGATTTCAGCTACCACAAAACCTAGATGCCTTCATCCATCAAATCCCAGGGTATTTATCTAGTTACCACTGGTAGTACAGACTTGCCTCCAAGCGGCTGGGAACTACAGCTGTTCAGCAGACTCTAACTAACTCTAACCAACTGATCTAAAAATAGCATATCTTGGTCAAATAGACCTTATTACATTGAATGTCCAATTAGGACCTTATTAAGAACATAAACAACCTTAAAACTAACTAACTGCCTCATGTAGGCCACTGTAGGATAGGTGCTCCTGCACCACTAGTGTATGTCTTGAATGCAATGACTAGTGTACATGTGGCAAGTTTTTGCATAAAAGTTCTCAATTAATATAAACCTAACTTGATCATACCTCTACACATCCTAAGAGTTTATACTCAATTTGCAACTTAGCCATTCATCATCCTACACCAAATCCATGGTGTAGAAATGATCCTAGGTGAAACCTGTAGTATGGAAATGATCCTCTAATTCCAAATTTCAAATTTAAATCTAGGCCCAAGTTGACTCCCTTCCTTTTAGCCATTACTTTCTAAATTAAGAAATAAACATGGGAAATTAAGAACTAAATATTCATTTTTCATGTGAGGGTGTAGTATACAAGGACAAACCTGATGAGACCATAAAGTGTCTCATCTTTAGTCAAATAAAAGCATATATTTTCTCATCATTAAATCAGTTTTTGAAGTGGACTTAAGTATGGGTTTGAAGATTTTTAGCTAAATATCAAATAAACTTGTCTAAATGCAACAATCAATGCCATGCATGAGTTTATCTTGATATTACATGTTCACCTCGAGATTAACAATTATTTTATCAATAAAGTGAAGAGAAAGTCTATTTTATGTCAATTTGCAGAGTTTGAGAGTTGCAGAGCGTCAGAAATGCACAAAGCGCCAGAGATGCAGAAGTCAAAAATACAGTTTCAATAAAACTGCAATATCTCTCTCATTTCTTAATGAAATTCAGAAATTCAAAATGATCCAAAAATCTTAAAGAGAGAGGAACAAATCCTTGAAGGAATTTTGAAGAGATTCATTAAAATGAATAAATAGTTAATGTCAGAAGTTGATTATTACAAAGTGTCAGAGATGCAGAATAGAAAAAGTCAAGAAAAATAGTTTTAGTAAAACTACAATATCTGTCTCATTTCTCAATGAAATTTAGAAATTCAAAATGATCTAGAAAGTTGAAAGCTAGGGGAACAAAACTGAGAAACAATGTGAGGAGATCTAGTAAAACCAATGAGTAGTTTATGACAGAAGTTGACTATTCCACAAGCTCCATAGATGTTCCAGAAATACTTTATGAAGTTGCTGCGGATTCTTCCAATCTACCAACACACACTCCAAGTTTTTTTTTAAGGATAGATTACTATAATTACTCCTAAATTAATGGATCTAACTAAAGAGTAATTATTTCATGCAAAGAATACACATTTAGTGTTGCATGTCTTTCTAAAATATATTGCATGTCTTCCTTGTAATCAACAATTGTATAATCAGTTAATTAAATGAATAAGTTTAGTTAACTAGATAAATAAGTTTAGTTGGATGCATGAATAAGTTCTCTACTCTAGAGAAACTCTCAATTAGAATTTAATAACCATAGTTATATATAGAGAACTATGGTGTAGAATAGAAAGGAAGTTGTATTAGAATTAATTGAAAGAAGAACTCTATTATTTTACAACATGTACTCTTTGATCTTGAAGGTTTGTTGAATAAAGAAATTTGTTCTACCTATTTGTTGATTGCTAGAGTTGATTAGTCTCTCTAAAGGAAGGAGCAAGGGCCCACTCCAACCAAAGGGTAGAGACTATATTTCTTAGTTTCATTAGTTGCTTTGTTGTTATACAGAATTCCTTTAGCTGTTCTAGTTTTGCTTTCCATAGAATAATTTATTTTTCTATTGTGAAATTCTTTTATTCCAAAATTAGATCAGCTACTCAAGTTATTGCTTTCCTTAGATTAAGTTGTCTTTTTTAGCAGAGTTTAAACCCTAGATTGTTTCATGCAATTATTGTCAATTCCCTTTTGTAGAAAAGACTACCATGCAAGTTATTTCTCTTCCCTTTTGCATACAGCCATGGACACTGCCTTGGATTAATATTTATTAAAATTAAATGATGAGGACTGCAATGACCCTCATCATTTTTGGCGTCGTTGCCGGGGATAGGTGTCATTAGGGAGTTGTTGATCTGGTGACAACAAGTTAAAAATAGGGGAAAATTAGTTTGGTAGTCTTTTAAGGTTTATTGTTTTGAAGTCTAGGTAGATAAAAGAAGTTCCTCAAGAGAGATATGTATGCCAAAACCTCCCCCCAAACAACAGATCCAAATCATAAGGTTCATGCATGCAAAGAAGGTGAAAAATCTCGTTGTTTTGTAATTTCAGCTCTTGTGTAGCCTCTTCAACTGGATGACCATGACTCCAATGTCCAGCAAGGAAAAATGCATTTTAGAAAGAGACATTGATGCCCTATTGCTTGTAATAGGTAACGAGTATAATGAAGAAATCTTGTCTCTACTGGAGGAGCTTGTATGGCAGAGTATTATTTGTATGCCTTCAAAGTCCAAGGAGGGCTGCCTAATTAGATATTTGAAGAACAATAAGGAGCTGCCTCTAATCATGCATGTGCAAGAATATGAGGAAGGGTTTCAAGATCTCTCCAATGAGCCTATGAACAACAAAGAGTTGCCTCTAATCATGCATGCACCAAAATGTAAGGAAGGACTGCAAGATCTCTCCAATCAGCCCATGCATATACTAGAATCAGAAATTATGGAGAAGGCTATTATTTCTAAGGAAGGTGAAGCATCAAAGTTCAAATTTTTAGTCATGTTCTTCTCATGGTTTTCCTTTTCTTTCAAAAAGTTAAATGCATGGATCCATATTTTAAGGAAAGGAAGTTAATTTCCACAACCAGTCAATGGTTTTGTGTAACCTATCTCTACATCACTAAGTAGAGTAGGTTAGGGTAGGTTTATTTTTTGCAAATAAGTGCTTTGCACATGCTTTTTCTATACAATTTTTTGATTCCAAAAACTCTTGTAGATATTTTGGCATTTGAAGGCATCTTGGATGATTGGTTGTTGCAAATTTGGGCTCTAGTTCCAGCAATAGAACTTCAATAACATGGAGGCAATGACAACAAAGAAGCAACCTGAGGTATTTATCCCATTCTTTTATTTTTAATTTAGTTATAAATGTTAAGTTACAAAAATCCACTTTTGACCCAAATCCCTAAAGTAGCCACATATTTGCATCTTCCAATCATTCATACCAAGAAGTGGCCAAACTAGCTCTAGAGGAAGCTACAAAACTTCAAATGAAAATATGAGAGAGGTTTTTGTTCCTCTTAGCCATATGATGAAAAACCTCTCTCCATTTTTACACAGTAGCAACCATTAAAAATATATCTCCATTTGAAATTTTCAGCAGCATAAAGCCTAAAAAATTGACCAAAATTTCAAAATGATCCAAATCAAATTGTAAAAGAGGTTTTTGTTCTTATTGACCATATGATGAAAAACCTCCCTCTGTTTTTACATAGCAGAAATGGTTAAGGAGATATAAGTGTTTAAATTCTTGGCCCTATGTAAAAATCTTAGATGGAAAAAAAAAGTAGCTTGTAAAAGGTCATGCAAGAACTTAAGTGTGGGGCAGATTATGGAGCAATTATTTTTCTCATGAAAACCTAAAAGTAACACCCTTTCCCCCCTCTTCATTCATTAGCCTTAAAGTGGATTTTATGTAATTTAAGGATTTGTAACTTAATTGAAAGCAGGATGTAGGATGATGCTTGGATTATTCTTTGGGAGTTGTTTTTCTAAAATGTTATTATGTTCTAATGTTCTTGAGAAGCACTAATTTTCAAGGAAGGTTTTCAAAATTTTAGCAATACAAGGTTGATACAGTTATTATTTAGCATAAAGGATCCTGTTACAGCTCTCAGAAGTTGAAGACCTCTTTGCATGCATCATGCAAAACATGGGCTAAAAAGATGGAGAAACAACTGGTGGATGATGGTCACATGGAAGACTAAGATGGATAAGGTATCAGCTCTGGAGATCAACAGAACAATAGCCCCGGAGATCAACAGAGTATTAGCTCTAGAGATCAACAAAGTATTAGCTCCTGAGATGAACAACAAGTATCAGCTCTAGAGATCAGCAAAGTGTTAGCTCCAAAGATTAGCAGAACACCAACTCCAGGGATCAACAGGGTATCAGCTTTGTAGATGTAAAATAGGGTATGAGCTCTAGAGATTATTAGAATGGCAAATCCAAAGATCATTAGAACAACTACTCCAAAGAACACCAGAACAACAACTATAAGGCATCTCCAGAGCAACTGCAATAAAAGCAAAGAGGTTAGCTCAAAAAAATGATTATGAAGTGCAGAAGGACCTACAACCTCTTAAGTGTGGGGGAGATGATGAGACCATAAAGTGTCTCATCTTTAGTCAAATAAAAGCATATATTTTCTCTTCATTAAATTAGTTTTTGAAGTGGACTTAAGTATGGGTTTGAAGATTTTTAGCTAAATATCAAATAAACTTGTCTAAATGCAACAATCAATGCCGTGCATGAGTTTATCTTGATATTACATGTTCACCTCGAGATCAGCAATTATTTTATCAATAAAGTGAAGAGAAAGTCTATTTTATGTCAATTTGTAGAGTTTTAGAGTTGCAGAGCGCCAGAGATGCACAGAGCGTCAGAGATGCAGAAGTCAAAAATATAGTTTCAATAAAACTGCAATATCTCTCTCATTTCTTAATAAAATTTAGAAATTCAAAATGATCCAAAAAGCTTAAAGAGAGAGGAGAAAATCCTTGAAGTCTTTTTGAAGAGATTCATTAAAATGAATAAACAATTAATGACAGAAGTTGACTATTACAAAGCGCCGAAGATGCAGAACAAAAAAAGTCAAGAAAAATAGTTTCAGTAAAACTATAATATCTCTCTCATTTCTTAATGAAATTTAGAAATTCAAAATGATCTGGAAAGTTGAAAGTTAGGGGAAAAAAACTTAGAAAGTATTTGAGGAGATCTAGTTAAACAAATGAGCAGTTTATGACAAAAGTTGACTATTCCACAAACTCCGCAGATGTTCCAGAAATACTTTATGAAGTTGCTGCGGATTCTTCCAATCTACCCACACACTCTGATTTTTTTTTGAAGGATATATTGACTATAATTACTCCTAAATTAATGGATCTAACTAAAGAATAATTATTCCATGCAAAGAATACACATTTAGTGTTGCATGTCTTTCTAAAAGATATTGCATGTCTTCCTTGTAATCAACAATTGTATAATCAGTTAACTAAATGAATAAGTTTAGTTAACTAGATAAATAAGTTTAGTTAGCTGCATGAATAAATTCTCTACTCTAGAGAGACTCTCAATTAGAATTTAATAACCATAGTTATATATAGAGAACTATAGCGTAGAATAGAAAGGAAGTTGTATTAGAATTAATTAAAAGAAAAAGAACTCTGTTATTTTATAGTAGCATGTACTCTTGGATCTTGAAGGTTTGTTGAATAAAGAAAGTTGTTCTACCTATTTGTTGATTGCTGGAATTGATTAGTCTCTCTGGAGGAAGGAGCAAGGGCCACTCCAACCGAAGGGCAGAGACTATATTTCTTAGTTTCATTAGTTGCTTTGTTGTTATGCAGAATTCCTTTAGCTGTTCCAGTTTTGCTTTCCATAGAATAATTTATTTTTCTGTGGTGAAATTCCTTTATTCTAGAATTAGATCAACTGCTCAAGTTATTGCTTTCTTTAGATTAAGTTGTCTTTTTCAGCATAGTTTAAACCCTAGTTTGTTTCATGCAATTGTTGTCAATTCCCATTTGTAGAAAAGACTACCATGCAAGTTATTTCTCTTCCCTTTTGCATAGAACCATGGACACCGCCTTGGATTGATATTTATTAAAATTAAATGATGAGGACTGCAACGACCCTCATCAAAACCTTAATTATGTTTTGATTCAAGATCTGTCTCTCCTACTCTAAGCCTTGTATCATCATCTAGAGAGCATCACAGTGCATCATCAATTAACATTAACATTATAGAGATAGTCTAGGAAGAATGCATGGTTTCTTAGTGTGTCTTCAATCATTATTAAAACTATTAATTCAAATCTATGGGTTTGATTAAGGAGATAATCACATAAAAAGATCCTAAAGTCTTTACAAACACCACTAATTTTCAAACATGAGAAAATAAGGTGAATAGATATTAGACATCAAATGCATGTAAGTCATTTCCCCAATTACAGGTTGAATTTGTGGAACAAGTTCAAATCTATACGTGCAAAGTTCATTTTCATAATATGAAAGTAACTTGGATTAGAGATTATGGTAGCTAGTAGTATGTCTAATGTAGGAGCATCTCAGGGGTTAAGCAATCTCACATGATCCAAAAACATTTTATTTTGAAAATTTGTTTTGTTTTATAGTTTTTTGGTGGTTTTATGATTATCAGGTTCTCACTCTAGAAGATATTTCTTGCTATAGAAGATAATTCTTACTACAAAGGAATTTCATGCTCAATCATTATTGTAGTACATCTTAAGTCTCATACCAAGATCTCACAATGCGATAATCATTCAAGTTTTGTTGTAGTATTTAAGGACATTTCCAAGATTATTGGTCCTAAGGAGGTCTATGGCTAGAACTGTATAAATTTTAAATGCATAGATCTAACCACAAATAATATTCACTAAATGGGTCATTTTGATCAACAAGTTGTAATGTACAAAGGGCTCTTTTGGGTTTCACACAGAATTTTAAATATTTCATTGGCTAGAATACTTCAAGTTGGTCTTAGGAAAGGTTATGAAAGAAGGTTTATGACCCTTTGGTTGGTGATCCCTTATCATTAGAAGGGATCCCCATAAATAAGATAGCAAGATCTTTGGAATAGGGTAGAACATAAAAGAGATAAGTCTGACTATAGGATTAGGTTCTTAATAGTTATAATGGGTACATAGTGTTAGAGTAATAGGTTAATTACATAATTAATTTAATCATATTGATTAATTAATTAAGTCACCTTTACTTTATTTCACTTAAACTAAACTTAGGCACTTTAATAATTTATTATTAATCCTAGGGTTCTCACTTTTAGGGTTTCAATCTCCTTTCATAAGGATTAATCTTATTGTAATTATTCATATTCTTTATGCATTTTGCTTTAGGTTTTGCAGAGTACCATTATTGTGCCTCTTGGTCTCCTTTGTGTGATAGGTTATTTGCTTGCAGGTGTTCATTGGGATCTGTGAGGTTGGTTTATCAACTTCAACATGGACATGTAGGATTGCACAATAATTATTATTCACAAAAAATTTAGTGAACTATTGTGTTAGAGCATTTGAATGCAACATGTATGTTGATTATTAAAATTGATAATATTGTTATTGATTTGTGGTATCTCCTTTGTCTTCTATATATGTTTTTTTTTGTCTACTATTCTAGTATTTTGCTTATCTATGTTTGGGATACATAAGTAGATCAATTTTATTAGTATCTCTATTTGTGCCTGATTCAAGTGGTATTAGAGCCTAGTTGTGGCTAGGTTGACAGAAAGGTTGGAGGTAATCCCATAGTAGAAAATTGTGTTTCTAGCGCACTATAGGTTAGCCATAGGAGAAGATGATTAATAGAAGAAGAGGAGGTCAATATTAGAGAGGACAACATGATGAGGAATATTATTGAAGGGAGTGATAGGATGGTGAATTGGTTGGCATTCTAAGATATAATGAAGCAAGGTTGGGAGCCCTTAAGACCATGCAAGGGTGAAGAACAGTCAAAGATAAAGATGTCAGTGTGATGAAAGACTAGTCTAGGAACTATGTGATAAGGAAGCTTCTAGTTCAAGATAATAATTACGTACAAAAGATAAATTTTCTAGAGCATTGATGAGAGTAGGAATTAAAACAAGGTATGACCTTGTTATTTAAGAGGTCTAGATCTTGAGGAGTTCTTGGATTGGATCCATGATTTGGAGAAGTATTTTGAGTTTTAATCCATTGAAGACCCTAAGGGAGCCAAGTATGCAACCACTAGGTTGAAGGGGCATATAGCCTTGTAGTGCGATTATGTTCACAAAGATAAGGTACGAAATAATAGGCCAAAGATCACCAAATGGGATTTGATGATGATGTAGCTAACGGGTGAATTTTGACTAGCAAATTACAATTTAAAGTTGTTCAAGAAATCATAAAATTTCAATAGAAATTAATAACTATGAAGGAGTACACCGAGGAATTTTATAGACTCGACATCTAGGTAGGTCATATGGAGTATGATGTAGAGGAGTCTTAGTATTTGATTGGGTTATGGAATGAAACTTGAGATGAGACCTATTTGTTACCAATTGAATCCATTGAGGGTGCCTACCAACTTGTGTTGAGAGTAGAGGAGAAGCTATCTATATAGTAGAAAGCATAGGATAAAGGCAATGGTGGAAAGAATAGGAAAATCACCAAACAAGGGAATTCATAGGAGACCACTACATCCAATAGTGGCACATATTACTCTAGAGATAGGAAGACCCCCAAGAAATGGAAAGGTAAAGGTAGAGGAGATCTCAAAAAGACCTTTAGTGACACCTATTTTAGATGTGGTGAAGCAAGCCATGGGGCATTGGAATGTCCAGAAGCAGAGAAAGAACATGGATGAACTAAGAAGAGGAGTGCATAAATTAATTAAGGGAGTGATGAATTTGAGATAGAAAGCATGACTCTAGAAGGTGGAGAGAACTTTATGTTGCGCAAGGTCTTGGCATGCTAAAGAAGATCAAGAATCATTTTTTAGTAAGAGTATCCTTCACACTAGGTATATGTCAAGTGGAAAATGTTTTAAAATAATCATAGATGGAAGAGGAAATATTATAGGAGAGAAATTGGGCCTAAAAGTTGTATTGCATCCTAATCCTTACCATATTGTATGGCTACAAAAAGCCCAACAGTTGACTATAAGAGAGGAACGCTTAGTGGCATTTCACATTGTAAGTTATGTAGATGAGATATGGTGTCATGTGATTCCTATGGATGCCTATCATGTTTTGATGGGTAGACCATGGCAATATGATGTTTGCACCATCCATAATGGAAGAAAGAACACATTTGCCATTAGTAAGGGTGGAAATAAATTTGAGTTGAAGCCATTAAAGGTCAAAGAGGGAGTTGTAGATGGACGCAGAATGTTCTTATTAACCAAGTATTTCTTGAAGGAGGTTGAAGAGTCATAGGAGTGTTATGTTTTGGATATGAAACTTGTGCCAATGGAGGAGAGTGAGTTGCACAGCTCAAAGGAGCCAAAGGTAGAAGAATTGGTAAAGGAGTTTGAGGATATCGTGAATAGAAAAATACCTAAGTGTTTTCTCTTGGTACAAAGAATTTTGCACTACATGAATTTAATTCTAGGGTATAGTCTGCCTAATAAGGGACTATATGATGAGTCCAAATATGAGTGTAGAATTGAATAAATAGGTGGAAGAGTTGATGAATAAAATTCTAACTTAGGAGAGTATGAGAACTTGCATTATACTTGTAATACTTTCACCAAATAATTAAGGAGAATGGACTATGAGCATAGACTTTTATGCTATTAACAAGATCATCATTAAGTATAAGTTTCTAGGGTCATGCATGGATGACCTAATGGATTGTTTCAATAGAGAATGCTACTTTTCCAAGATTGACCTCAAGAATGGATATCATAAAATTAAAATCCATGAAAGAGATGGGTGGAAGACAACTTTCAAAATAAAAGATGGATTATATGAGTGGTTGGTCATGCCCTTTGGATTGACCAATGTGCCATGTACCTTTATGAGGTTGATGAATGAAGCTATAAGACCTTTCTTAGGTAAGTTTTTTGTTTTCTATTTGGATAATGTTTTGATTTTTAGCAACTAGGGAAGAACATCTTGAACACTTGTATTAGGTTTTAGCACATTTGACAAAGAAGTTGTGTATAAACCTAAACAAGTATAGTTTTATTCAAATGGAACTATTATGCTTGGGATTTGTGATATATCAAGATGATTTGAGAATGGATACAATGAAAATGAGGGAAATTATTGAGTGACTAGTGTTGAAGAATGTTATAGCGGTTAGAAGCTTCCATGGGTTGGCAAGTTTCAACTAGAAGTTCATCAATAACTTTAGTAGGATTTGTGTACTACTAACATATTGCATGTCGAAGGGTGGATTTGAGTGGACAATTATAACAAGGAATAACTTTGAAATACTATATAGGCCCTAGTATTGGTGTTCCCAGACTTTGAGAAGGTCTTTCAACTAGACTGTGATGCCAATAGTAAGGCTATTGGTGTTATCTTGAGTTAAGAAGGTAAACCCATTGCATATTTTAGTGAGAAGTTTAATGAAGCCAAGCATAAATATTTAGTTTATGATTAAGAGTTTTATGCAATTGGTCAAGACTTGTAGAAATAGAGGCACTATTTGTTTTTATTAAAGGTAGTAAAAATAGGTTTTGAAGGGACCTTGGAAACCTTTACAAATAGTAGAATTTCAGCATAACCACAACTGAGCCACGACTAAAGCCCAAAAAAAAATACAATAGAACAACAAAATATAATAGAGACTAAGACCCATATTAAAGTTGCTTGGGAATGTTCGCTCCCTCCAATTCCTCCATATAGAGGTCATCTTTAATCCCTTGAGACTATTGGGGCTTCTTCTTGTTCCAAAAGGACAAGTAGTAAGGAGAGGAGACAAGATTCTTCCTCCTAAAGTGATTTAGAAGGATAAAATAGTAAGAATACACTGATTTAAAACATCCTTGAAGAGTGACATACCTCATAAGAAACATTGTTATGTCACTCTAGGGTGGCTTCAAGGCACTTCTTGCATATCGAGAGTGCAACTTTTCTAATTCTTTGTCTTTGTTAAGGAATGTTTCCATGGCCTCCTCGCCCATTATTCTATCCTTGAAGACTTTAGCACCTACCAAAAACAGACTCGTAGCCTATACCACAAAATCCTCAGAAACCACAAATTCCAAGCCCTTCACCACAACTTTTCTATCATCCCATCTCTTGAAAAACTTAGTCATCATCGTTGTGTCATGCCCTTTCAAACATTCCATGAAAGTAGTAAACCCACCTCTCTCTAAAATTTTCCAAACCCTGGAATCATTTTTCCACTAGCCACAGCTAATAGGTTCAACTCTATTCATATCACCCGTCATTATAGGTAAATTTCTCTCCCTTTACAAATTATCCCACTAGGTTAGGACAATAGCCCTTTTCCACCCAATGCAACTCCACACCAACAGTGATGAATAATCAAGCAAACTCATCCCACACATTATCATAATTGCCTTTGAGATGACTTTTCATCATGGCACCGACATTCATTTGAGATTGCACTATCCATTATGAATCCACGATATGACTATTTGTTACCAAAGGAGATTGTTTTATATATTGATCATTAGGATTTGAGGTTTATTAATAGCCAAGAGAAGTTGAATTAGAGACACATGAAGTGGGTGGAGTACTTGCAAGGGTTTTCTTTTGTTCTTAACCATAGAGATAGTGTAACCAATAAGACGGTAGATGTCTTAAGCAAGAAGCAAGAATTGCTGACTAGTATGAAAATAGAATTGGTTGGAATGGAGATGATGAAGGATCTGTATGTTGTAGATCCAAGTTTTGTAGAGGCATGGAAGAGTTGTGTGGAGACCTAGATTGGAGATATAGGTTCTTTTGAGGATCATTTTGTGTGGGAAGGATATTTGTTTAGGAGGAAGCCATTGTGTATATCACAAAGTTCCATGAGAGAATCTCATTAGGAAACTACATAATGGAGTATTGACATGGCATTTTGGTACAGACAAGACATTGGGCATTTTGGAGGAGTAGTATTTTGGCAAGGTTTGTACCATGATATTAAAAAAATTATTAAGAGATGCATAATTTGTCAAATTGTGAAGGGTGTCGCCTAAAATACAAGGTTATATAAGCCATTGCCAATTCTAGAGAAGCCTTTGGATGAACTTTCCATAATTTTTTTCTAGGACTATGATAGACACAAATGGACAATGATTCCATTTTCATAGTTGTTGATAGTTTTCTAATAATGGTACATTTCATTCCTTACCAAAATATGAATGATTCTTCCAAGATTGTAGACCTATTCTTTAAGGTGTTGGAGTAGCCAAGATCAACTTGCAAGATCAAACAACACTTCTACAAATGAACATGCAAGATAAGATCCAAATAAACTATCATACAAAGTGAATCAAAATGTGAATCTTAAAAAGTACAATAAGCTCCTTATTTGTGTAGGACAAGGAGGAGGAGAGAAGTTAGGACCGAATGACTGGCTACCTATCCAAAGGTGTGATACATGTGGACACACTTGGGAAAAGTATGAGGACACATGTAGAGTCCACATGAGGTGAGACCAAAAGAAAAAATTCTCTAAGCAAGCTTAAGATGTAGTGTGAATAAGACTAACTAGCTAGGAGATTAACTAGTTAGGAAATAACACTTTTCACACCAATACCCCCTGAAGTGATACTTAGGGAGAAAGCTAAATACTAAAAAATGCAAATATGCAAGGATGAGTCTTGACAACAAGGCCTAATGAGGTATCCATGTACAAAAGATCTCTTGCAAATGGAGAAAAGGAGAAAACCCTATTTAATGAGTGAAATTAGATTTAGCTAAGAATGTTCTTATTTTCTAACTAAAATAATCTCAATAGCATTACATTAGGACTTATCTAGTTTCAAGGGATTTTTATTCTATTTCTATTCAAACAGGAAGAGCAAAATAACTCTAGAAACTCTTAGAAACACTTTAAACTTAGAAAAGAGTAATTTTTCGCTAAGCTAAAGCATAAGGAAAATGATAAAGTAACTATTTTCTAGAAAATAAGATACAGATTTATAGAAATAGATATAGAATAGGGGAGAGGATAAAAATGAAACCTAGCACTAGAGACTAGAGGACACTGTCCAATATGGCAACATGTCACATGAATAGCTACACATCATGCTATCATATATATGGCCAGAATGCAAATACACTTCTAGAAATGAGTCATTTTACAATGACATCTCACCTAGTTTGCATAGCAAACCATGAGAAAAACCCAGTAGCATTCCAGGCGATTCAAACTATTAAAAAATGCATTGAAATTACTTGATTCAAATGACTAAAATAAGAAATAGAGAATAACAACAAAAGGGGAAACACCCACAAACTGTAATGCCCCGCCACGAAACCCTAGAGATAAGCTTAACTATTCATTACAAAATGCCATTTTTTTTAAAACAGAAGAAGTAATAACGAAATGTAATCATATATATACATAACATCTAAGTTAAATTTAAACCTCTAGGGATAACATGGCTGCATTACTAAATATTAACTTGATCTAACTAACAACCATGATACATTCTAAATCCAAATACCTCAAATGAATCAACAAATACATTTATGACATCAGAAAAGTTAACATCAGGATCTTGCATAAATGATTTCAAATATATTTACAATTTCCTTACAATAGAATACATCAATACAATGTTTACAATGTTGCTTCCTGATTACATCGGAGGATATACATCAATATAATAATACATGGTTCAACTGATATACAAGGCTAAAATATAAACATAAATATCTGTCTCCTCAAGCAAACAAGATAAGTGATTTTCTACATGATATATCCTCCTAGCACACGAACAACAAAAAAGGGAACAATGGAGATAAAGCACAACCACCCAACCATGTGGAACCCTGAGGTCCACCCCTCGTGCTAGGAGATAACAATAAGGTCACACAACATGAACAGTCAGGCAGACAATAACTATGAAGAACAAGAACTACACATGAATAAAACACAGGGCAATACTCAAACATCACCTCTAGAGGAAACCACACAACGAATAGAAAGAGTACAACTAGGGAATGTTAGACTGCAGTAGAGAGAAGTGTCATCACATAGCTTGTCATGAGTTCTCCTGGTAAACCTTCCTAGGTCCCGGCCCCCATCGTGGGTTGTCCTGGCAGCCTCTCCCGATTCCCAACCCCCATACAAACTCATGCGGAATCAACATACCTTTCATGATGACAAGGTCATTGATCTTTCCATTCCAGGCCTTCTCATCTCATCTTAAGCCTAAACAAGCACTTGATCCATGAGTGAGGCATTCACTTATCTTGTTTAGTGTGATTAACTACCCAACCCCTTAATTCATTAAATAGGTTATCACTAAGTTAAGAAACTCCCACATGGGTTGTCCTGGATGCCACTTTGGGCTTTGGCCCCATTGAGAGCCACTCCCCTACCTACATCTAGAAGACCTTACTCATCCAGCATAGCAATTAACAAGTATACATGAACCATGCAAGACATTAACCCTCTTGTATACCAACTTAATCACAAGGACAATTTTCCAAAACATTGCCCATAGGTTCCATGTGAAGCAAACCATAACCAACATATTCCTTTTACATTATCCAACACCTCCCCATTTACAAAATCTGACACACTACTTATTGCATATTCAACCCCATAATGAACCATATCATCCATGCAATACTTTATTCCACATCATGACACTTTTACAGTCATAGCATATACATGAAACAAAACATTAAAACCTAAGCCTCTAGAACTAACCTTGACAACATGACTCTTATATGACCACTAATACGACTTACACAACTTTCACTCATAATTAACCAATTATCAAAATTAAAATCCAAAACGTAAACTTACAAAACAACTTCATCCAAGGATTTCACTTATCTAAGAATAATTTCCCTATAACTAAATCAATAATAGTTTGATAGTCTTATTCTATTTTAACGAATAGTAACAACTTATACCAAATTCATCTTATAGCACAAAGTAGCAAAACTCAACTATATAATTTTAATACTAAGTATATTATTTTTATTCTAACAAAATATTTCCCAATTTACGTATTCATAAATTTACATATGAATTATAATTTCATAAATTTATAAATAAAACATATTTTCCTTTCCTTAGGAAATAAAACTAAAAACTAAACCAAAATTTAATTATTTAACTATCCATTTCTTTTACTAAAAAATAAAACTAAAATCTAAAATTCATTTATTTAACTATATATATATATATATATACTAAGAAAAAGTAAAATTAAAAACTAAAATTCATTTATATAACTATTTTTTTTCCTTAAAAAAAAAAAAAAATCAAAAAAGCTAAAACTAATTTCATTTATTTTAAACTACTTGCTTTTTTTCTTTTTAAAAAAAAAAAATCTAAACTAAGGGAATCGTATATTTTTTTAACTCTCTATTTTTTCCTAACTCTAACTTAATGAGTTTTTTAAGAACTTAAGAAACTTTCTAAAATGAAAGGAGGGATAAGGAGGGAGTGCCGTACATATCGTACTGCCTCCTTAAGGAGCCTATAAAAATATGCAACTCACACATTTTAAGAAGATTTAGCCATTTCATCATTCAGGGCAATTTGGGTGAGGTTGCAGAAGGTAAAATTACCTATATTTTTTTTATTGGTTTCATATTTGAATTTGGTTTATGGAATAAATCAAGCCATATGGCCTCCATAGGAAGAGCTCTATAAATTTTAAATCTGATTTTTTTTAAATGATTTTTTTTTGTTTTTATTTCAAAGCAATTGGGATAGGTACAGGTGAAAGGAAAGATTCTATAGAGAAGAGTATGCAAATAAAATTTCTTCAAAGAGCAGGGATGCATGCAACAAGAAAAACATCCAGAGGAATGATTCATGATGATTTGACACCCAAAAATACTTATAAACTACAGAGGATCTAATTCCATATTTGTTTGTAAATGGCTTCCTATTGGTGGTTGAAGATAAAAGGATACAAATTTCATTGATTCAATGGAGATTCCTAGACTGAACTTATTACTACATTGACATTGGATAGGTTCGGCTTCTCAGGAAGGAGCTCGATTTAGCAATTGATCAAGATGAAATAAACTCTAGTAACCTTCATGCAAAATGACGAAGCATAACGACACAGATTTATTTGCTATCTCAATGATGAAGTTTCATCATGCAATAAGGGGTTCAATGACGATTCTAATTTCTTGGAGTCTGGAGGTCACATATGAATATGGACATAGGAGGATTGACAACATTACTGGTATAATTGAATATTGTAAATGTAGCACAAATAAGATCCGTTCCTTAGCTCTAGCTCTCTTATGCAGATGCGAACAGAACAAGAGGAGGTAGGGTTTGAAACCTAATGAGGATAGAGAAACTAAGAAGACTTCTAGCAAAAAATGAATTTATACCAGTTTATTTACATGGATTAACAAAACATGAAAAATAATTATAGAAAGCCTCAAGTAATATTCATCACACAGATTGCAAGAAAATTTTTAGATAAATATATGAACAACCCTTTTTACAAAGAATCAAATGCAGCCAGAACACACACACACAATGACTCTTTAGCAAAATAATGGAAAGATAACAAAAATAAGATTCAGAATAAAAGAACCTGTATTCAGTGCTCAGCAGATTGAATATTCCACATGATTGTTGCTTCTTCCCCAAAACCCAATTCACCAATCTTTTTCGAAAATCTCCAAAAACCAAGCTCCCTCAATCCCAAAAAACTCCTAAAATATGCATATCCCCCAAAGAATAAAATAGAAAAAATAATAAATTCCTTCCCATTACTGGCCATCCACTACTATCACCATTAATTCCCCATTACCCTCAATCAAGAAAATTTCAAATTTTATTTATTTTGGGTTGCACCACCCAGATTTTCTAACAACACAATATATTCTAATTTATTAATCTCAATTAGAAATAGACTATTTTATATTCATACTCAATAATGACTTTTATTAATATTATTTTTTTTATAATCACTTCCCCATAATATAAAATTTGCTTAAATATTATTATTTTTGCATATAAATATTATCAATTAAATTCTCGATTTAAAACACTTATTTACCTCTTAATGTTATTATTTATTTACCAAGGTGGACTTATGATTTCTATTTTAATAATGCAAATTAATCAAAACAATAACACATAATTATAACTTGAAACCCACATACTGAACAATACCAGACGATCTCAACCAGGGTGACTAACTATCATGCCCAAATGACCAGATTGACATACCACATGACATGAACTCACCCTCTTCGAGGATGATGACAAGGTGAGGGACCTAATGTCATCTCCTATCAACAATTCTCCATTGGATTTGACCCATGCTCAAACTTGCCAATTCAGGTGGAGTCGATGCCTGGTATCTGCAACTTGCAACAAACGAAATATCGAGCATATATATATGTACATATGACCATCCAATCAGACACACTGTGGAAGAGAATCGTAGCGTAGCAGGGTACTCATGCATGAGTAATACGACACTGTCCCTTCCACCAATCACATCAACAAGTAACCACATCATGCATGTTCATCAGTAACTAAGCAGCTAGATAAAAACATCATCATATAATCACATAACGCACATGATAAGTTTGATCCACATAATCAACTGAGTCCATAACTAATCATAATATAAGCATAACCAATAGTCCTAACAGTATCATCATAGCAATAGACAAGTATCATCATCAAAACAGTAAATCCAAGATGTCATAATGTCTAAACAGAACAACTATCAAAAAGCCAAAATGAGGGGCACTACATCCTCCCCCTAGGATCAGGCTTACTCCTGGAAGCCTGCAACAAAATAAGGGTAGAGAGCTCGCATCCCGACACAACCTCCCAAGAAGCTGAAGACTCATCATTAGGATCCCACTAGACCCTTACCTGCTCTATACCCCTACCCTTGAGGGTCAACCCCTGATGCTGTAGAACGCACACGAGCTCCAAAGAGAGCTCCCTGACCTCTACCTGCGGTCTCCAAGACTGTCCCCTGATGCTCTTCCTGGTAGTGATCAACCACTGCAAACACTCTATAAGAACTCCCTGCATCACCCACTGTCTACTCTGAAGTTGTCGGTCTCTGACTAAATCCTACAGCATTCTGATGTGGACACTGCCTAGCTATATGGCCCTATTGGCTGCAAGAGAAACATCATGTACCTCTACCACTTGAGAATGCATTGGACTACTGACAACTATCTCTACTAACTGCAGATTGTGTGCTCTGAACTGGCTGATTAGGATGATAATTCTTGGCCCGCTACCAATTATGGTTCTTCCCCGACTGAGAACCACCACCTTGCTGAGGTTGAGAATTCTTTGGTTTTTTTTGGGAATACTACTGTTGCTATTGTTCACCCTTAGCAGGTGCATGATGGCTTCTAGAAGAGCCTGCTACCTGAGACTAACCACCATGAGACCCAACACCTGTCGGAGACGTACTACCAATCTACACACCTATATGACCTCCAAGAGCCATGGCCAAATTTTCCTCTACCAGACAGGCCTTCTCAACTACCACCTCCATGGTCTTAGGCTCGAAGACACGGACTCCTCCACTGATATGGGCATTCAAGCCCCTAATGAAGTGCTAAACCAACATAGCCTCATCATCTCTAATGCCTGCATACTACTTAAGCTCATAGAATCTACGCTCATATTGCTCTACTGACATCGTCATCTGTCTCAACTCATGGAACTTGTCTGCACAATGCTGCTTCCAGTGATCTGACAGGAAACAAGATTTGAACCTCTCCAAGAACAATTCCCAAGAAATTGTACCAATATCCAAATGTAACTTCTGCTCCTCTAAACGCCACCATATAGAAGCAAATCCTCAAAGGTGCAGGATGACACATCTTGCCTTGGTGTTACTACCATATGGGTGCATGGCAAAACACCTACCCAAATCTATCAACTAGGTCTCTACCTCCAAACCACTACTAGAACCATCAAAAGTGGGAGGGCGTGCCCTCAAAAGATCTCTCATGTGACCTGCCAAGATAGCCTCGTGTTCTGCTGTCATCTCTCTCCTTCTAGGAGACCTTTCTCTTTCCCTCACCTCCGGCTGATCAACCTCCTGCTTAGGACCTAGACGAGCAAGGACCTCCTCAAGCAATTGATGCAACTAAGCTCCCTCAGGCTGACCCTGATTCTCTACATTCTACCCCTACCTTCCTGAACACTCTTACGAGGGGAACAAGGAGGAGGGCTTCCACCACCACCTCTTCCATGTCCCCTACCTCGACCCTGACCTTGACCTCTAGGCATCTTCCTACACTATACCACCAAAGGGTAAATCTAAGGTTGCTAGGAGAGGATGACAAAAGAGAAAACATACTCTACATAATCTAAGCAACTAGGACAACATAATGAGCTTATATACACCTAGAGTACCCAGTGTTTAAACCTGGCTCTGATACCAAATGTAATGCCCCGCCACGAAACCCTAGAGATAAGCTTAACTATGCATTACAAAAGGCCAATTTTTTTTTTAAACAGAAGAAGTAATAACGAAATGTAATCATATATATAAATAACATCTAAGTTAAACTTAAACCTCTAGGGATAACATGGTTGCATTACTAAATATTAACTTGATCTAACTAACAACCATGATACATTCTAAATCCAAATACCTCAAATGAATCAACACATACATTTATGACATCAGAAAAGTTAACATCAGGATCTTGCATAAATGATTTCAAATATATTTACAATTTCTTTACAATAGAATACATCAAAACAATGTTTACAATGTCGCTTCCTGGTTACATTGGAGGATATACGTCAATATAATAATACAAGGCTAAAATTTAAACATAAATATCTGTCTCCTCAAGCAAATAAGATCAGTGATCTTCTACATGATATATCCTCCTCGCACATGAACAACAACAAAGGGACCAATGGAGATAAAGCACAACCACCCAACCATGTGGAACCCTAAGGTCCACCCCCATGCTAGGAGATAACAATAAGGTCCCACAACATGAATAGTCAGGCAGTTAATAACTATGAAGAACAAGAACTACACATGACCACAACAACACAGGGCAATACTCAAACATCACCTCCAAAGGCAACCACACAACGAATAGAAAGAGTACAACTAGGGAATGCTAGATTGTAGTAGGGAGAAGTGTCATCACATAGCTTATCATAGGTTGTCCTGGTAAGCCTTCCTAGGCCCCGACCCCCATCTTGGGTTGCCCTGGCAGCCTCTCCTAACTCCCGGCCCCCATACAAACTCATGCGGAATCAACATACCTTTCATGAGGACAAGGTCATTGATCATTCCATTCCAGGCCTTCTCATCTCATCTCAAGCCTAAACGAGCACTTGAGCCATGAGTGAGGCATTCACTTATCTTGTTTAGTGTGATTAACTAACCAACCCCTTAATTCATTAATTAGGTTATCACTAAGTTAAGAAAGTCCCACATGGGTTGTCCTGGACGCCACTTTGGGATCTAGCCCCCATTGAGATCCACTCCCCTATCTGCATCTAGAAGACCCTACTCATCAAGCATAGCAATTAATAAGTATACATGAACCATGCAAGGCATTAATCCTCTTGCATACTAACTTAATCACAAGGACAATTTTCCAAAACATTGCCCATAGCTTCCATGTGAAGCAAACCATAACCAACATATTCCTTTTACATTATCCAACACCTCCCCATTTACAAAATCTGACACACTACTTATTGCATAATCAACACCATAATGAACCATATCATCCATGCAAGACTTTATTCCACATCATGACACTTTTACAATCATAGCATATACATGAAACAAAACATTAGAACCTATGCCTCTGGAACTAACCTTGACAACATGACTCTTATACAACCACTAATACGACTTACACAAGTTTCACTCATAATTAACCAATTATCAAAATCAAAATCCAAAACGTAAACTTACAAAACAACTTCATCCAAGGATTTCACTTATCTAAGAATAATTTCCCTATAACTAAATCAATAATAGTTTGATAGTCTTATTCTATTTTAACGAATAGTAACAACTTATACCAAATTCATCTTATAACACAAAGTAGCAAAACTCAACTATATAATTTTAATACTAAGTATATTATTTTTATTCTAACAAAATATTTCCCAATTTACATATTCATAAATTTACATATGAATCATAATTTCATAAATTTATAAATAAAACATATTTTCCTTTCCTTAGGAAATAAAACTAAAAACTAAACCAAAATTTAATTATTTAACTGTCCTTTTATTTTACTAAAAAAATAAAACTAAAATCTAAAATTCATTTATTTAACTATATATATACACACTAAGAAAAAGTAAAATTAAAAACTAAAATTCATTTATATAACTATTTTTTTTTTCCTTTTAAAAAAAAATAAATCAAAAAAGCTAAAATGAATTTCATTTATTTTAAACTACTTGCTTTTTTTCTTTAAAAAAAAAAAAATCTAAACTAAGGGAATCGTATATTTTTTTAACTCTCTATTTTCTCCTAACTCTAACTTAATGATTTTTTTAAGAACTTAAGAAACTTTCTAAAATGAAAGGAGCGGATAAGGAGGGAGTGCCGTACATATCATATGGCCTCCTTAAGGAGCCTATAAAAATATGCAACTCACACATTTTAAGAAGATTTAGCCATTTCAATTCAGACAATTTAAGAAGATTTAGCCATTTCATCATTGAGGGCAATTTGGGGGAGGTTGCAGAAGGTAAAATTACCTATATTTTTTTAATTGGTTTTAGATTTGAATTTGGTTTATGGAATAAATCAGGCCATACGGCCTCCATAGGAAGAGCTCTGTAAATTTTAAATCTGATTTTTTTTATGATTTATTTTGTTTTTATTTCAAAGCAATTGGGATAGGTACAGGTGAAAGGAAAGATTCTACAAAAAAGAGTATGCAAATAAAATTTCTTTAAAGAGCAAGGATGCATGCAACAAGAAAAACATCCAAAGGAATGATTCATGATGATTTGGCACCAAAAAATACTTATAAACTACAGAGGATCTAATTCCATATTTGTTTGTAAATGGGTTCCTATTGGTGGTTGAAGATAAAAGGATACATATTTCATTGATTCAAGGGAGCTTCGTAGACTGAACTTATTGATACATTGACATTGGATAGGTTCAGGTTCTCAGCAAGGAGCTCGATTTAGCAATTGATCAAGATGAAATAAACTCTGGTAACCTTCATGCAAAATGATGAAGCATAACGACATAGATTTATTTGCTATCTCAATGATGAAGTTTCATCATGCAATAAGGGGTTCAATGGTGATTCTAAATTCTTGGAGTTTGGAGGTCACATATGAATATGGACATAGGAGGATTGACAGCATTACTGGTATAACTGAATATTGCAAATGTAGCACAGATAAGATCCGTTCCTTAGCTCTCTTATGCAAATGGGAACAGGACAAGAGGAGGTAGGGTTTGAAACCTAATGAGGATAGAGAAATTAAGAAGACTTCTGACAAAAATTTATACCAGTTTATTTACATGGATTAACAAAACATGAAAAATGATTACTAAAAGCCTCAAGTAATATTCATCACACAAATTGCAAGAAAAATTTTAGATGATAAATATATGAACAACCATTTTTACAGAGAATCGAATATAGCCAGAACACACACACATAATGACTCTTTATCAAAATAATGGAAAGATAACAGAAATAAGATTTAGAATAAAAGAACTTGTATTTAGTGCTCAGCAGATTGAAGATTCCACATGATTGTTGCTTCTTCCCCAAAACCCAATTCACCAATCTTTTTTGAAAATCTCCAAAAACCATGCTCCCTCAATCCCCAGAAAACTCCTAAAATATGCATTTCCCCCAAAGAATAAAATAGCAAAAATAATAAATTCCTTCCCATTACTAGCCATCCACTACTACCACCATTAATTCCCCATTACCCTCAATCAAGAAAATTTCAAATTTTATTTATTTTGGGTTGCACCACCCAGATTTTCTAACAACACAATATATTCTAATTTATTAATCTCAATTAGAAATAGAATATTTTATATTCATACTCAATAATGACTTTTATTAATATTATATATTTTTTTATAATCACTTCCCCATAATATAAAATTTGCTTAAATATTATTATTTTTTGCATATAAATATTATCAATTAAATTCTCGATTTAAAACACTCATTTACCTCTTAATGTTATTATTTATTTACCATGGTGGACTTATGATTTCTATTTTAATAATGCAAATTAATCAAAACAATAACACATAATTACAACTTGAAACCCACATACCGAACAATACCAGATGACCTCAACCAGGGTGACTGACTATCATGCCCAACCGACCAGACTAACATACTACATGACATGCACTCACCCTCTTTGAGGATGATGACAAGCTGAGGGACCTTATGTCATCTCCAATCAACAATTCTCCATTGGATTTGAGGCACGCTCAAACCTGCCAATTCAGGGGGAGTCGATGCCTCGTACCTGCAACCTCTAACAAATGAAATGTCAAGCATATATATATATATACATATAACCATCCAATCAGACACACCATGGAAGAGAATCACAGCATAGCAGGGTACTCACGCATGAGTAATGCAACACTGTCTCTTCCACTAATCACATCAACAAGTAACCACATCATGCATGTTCATCAGTAACTAAACAACTAGATAAAAACATCATTAGATAATCACATAATGCACATGATAAGTTTGATCCGCATAATCAACTGAGTCCATAACTAATCATAATATAAGCATAACCAACAGTCCTAATAGTATCATCATAGCAATAGACAAGTATCATCATCAAAACAATAAATCCAAGATGCCATAATGTCTAAACAGAACAACTATCAGAAAGCCAAAATGAGGGGCACTACACAAACCTTCGTGTGGTTGAATGCCTCTAAAATACTTACAACAACAAAACAAAAGATAAATAGTTGGGGCTTTTTGGGAGCTTGCCTTCAAGTCAAGCCCTTGTGTTGGTCTTTCAACCTCCATGGACAACCTATATTGTAAAAATAATAAATAAAAAGTGTGTGCTCTTACTTCCTAAGTGCATCTAGGAAAATAATAGTAGTGACAAGTGGATAAAATCTATGAATATCAACCCTAGTCTATGGGAAAGAATACCTTAGTGTGCATAAAAAGGATAAAAAAATTGGTACTCTACACCAAATATTTTCCAATAGATAATGGAAGATGCAATATAGAAACTAAATTAATATTATTCAAATGAAAACAATATTACCAAGTTCATAATATGGAAGAGAGGTTGCAAACTCTTTGGAGGATCCAATCAATGTGCAATCAACACGATGTTTTGTGAGAGCCTTAATGAATGTAAAGATGCAATGGTGTGTCTAATAGAAGCTAAGAAAGAGAGATGCTTCAACCAAGAGACAGCACCCAAATATTAGCAATGGAGAGTCCAAAGCCAAGAGAACCAAAAGGAAAGAAGAATCGGCCAAATTATCTTTTATAAATGAAGAGAGTGAAGATGAAAGGTCAGGTACACTTGTAGGAGGCATTTTTCTACCAGATGAGCGTTACCACTAACAAAAGTAGGTAGTTGGGTAGGAAAGCAACGGTTCAAATTTTAAAAACTTTTGGGATGCTAGGACATCATGCAGATGTCTACATGTCACACTTGCATCTAAGGGAAATTCTCCATAATTTGGCATGTGTTTCTAGAACAATGGGAAGAATAAAAATTTGAAAGAAAATCTTGGAAAACCTTGGTGAGGAGAAAATAGGACAAGGTTAGGATTGAGTGGCCCTAGGGACATGCTATGGGAGCAAAGACCAAAGTGGGTCCAAAATAAAACATAAAATTTGAGGGTGCACAATTTTTGATATTACATTTTGCCCCCACTTTAGCAGGCTGATGACACTAAATAATAAGCTACACTAAAGTACATAAATGATATACTAAAAAAATAACGTCATGCAAAGGACATCCAAAATGATATTGTAGAGGACACAAAATTCTCCAAGAGGAAGGATGATGCCCCTAGACCAAGAACCTACAAAACCACAATATTAGGTACTGCAATCCTACAAAATCACAATGTTAGAAAACATATAATCCTACAAAACCAAGATGTGTCAATCTAAAATTAAAGTAGTAAATGGAGGAATTCTAAAATGGTGAGAATAATTATATGAGGAGAAAATAAATTAGAAAGAAATAAGGGTGAATGTATTCCCCCTTGTGTTTTTCTTGACATTTAAGAGGTGAAACTAGGAAAGAGAACTCGCCACTTTTGAGTTTTATGAGAAATTTGGTTGAAAATGCCTTTTGAAGGGTTATTTTGTAAAATAATAGCTTGAAGATCAAAGTATATCACAAGAAAGAGAGCATAGCCAAGAATTGTACAAAAGAAATGACACAAAAATCTAAGCTCGCAATCAAAATTTATGAAGGTTTCCATGCAAGAGGTGTTATAGAAAAGTTTGAAAATTTACTATAAATAGTAAAAAAGTCAAGTTTACTATTTATTTGACTTTTCCAAATTTGGTAATTTTTTAGCACTCAAAGCACTCTGAGATAAAAATGCCACACAGATGAGATTTTTGGCACCCCAAGTTGGACTAGTTGATGTGAGTGCATATAGGAGGGAACATGCTTGCATTTCTATGAGGCTGCCTTGGTGCACTATCCCAGATGAGCTTTTGTTGTTATGCTAGGTGGGTGTATACTAGGTATACATAATTCTGAATATATGATCGCATGCTCATAACACTTATGGAGAACTGGGATGTGGATGTCTTTGTCTTCAACCTATCGACAAGAGAGATGGCCATCACATTAAAGGATGTCTACTATAACCTTAGGTTGGCTATCTAACACCACCATGTGTCAATCATTGAGAAGCAATTGGTTCCCTACATATAGGTGGGATGGTTATACATGATCAACTAGATCATGCCTAGTGACACCTTGGGACACATATATGAGGTGGTTCAAACAAGGAGTAGTACCTATCTCCATGGTTATATAGATTTTGATAACCATCATCACCATGTGCATCACACAAGATAGGTGAGGCACACACCTACATGGTGGTTTCATTCATACCATCATGGAAATGAGGAGATAGAGATAGTGTTTGCATGGGCATGGAGCATGCTTGTCAACTTGTACCATAATCTTGGCTACTACATCTACTATGTGGGCCATAGTTTGATGACATGTGCACTTATTTAGGTGCGGGTGTTTGAGTACATCATGCACACATGGTTCATATGTTACCATATTGTGGTACTATGGTATGTGCCCCATGCACACATGTATCCCTTGAGGAGGCTATGGTAGTTCAAGGATTTACTCTTCTAGTGGCAAACCTTTGGTAGGTTTCCCTACACAGACATAATTTAGAGGCCATATCGGTAGTTGAGGACCCAGGAAAGCATGGACCACCAAATGGCCAGGATGTAGAGGGATTGATGGTTTTTTAATCACCTTGATCACATCATTATGACCTTTTACTATGGGCAGGTGATGAGGCTATTCGATCAAGTGCAGGGTATTCCTATAGCTATGTCGACCTATGTACGCTCACACTGCAACATTGTTAGGCCCAAGGACCAACCTTGACCCATAGTCACATATGTAGAAATAAGTTACTAGGGTGATGAGGTGGAGGATGCCACTCTAGCCTCAAATCTAGATGATGTTAGAGTGACCTGAAGGTTTAAGGCATGGTGAGTAGCATTGCGAATTTCACCGATATATCTAGTAGATGCCCCAATTAGAGACCTTGGGCCACTTGGAGATTGACAAGAGAGTATAGAAGAGGAGTCTATAGACGAGGAGTAGGAGGCTACATAGGTACTAGCAGTAGAACACTGCTGGTGGAGGGATGAGAGTATAGCTACAACAACAGAGAGGCCTAAAGGCTAACCTCAAACAAGATAGCCACAACCATTCACTAGTGGTGTCTCTAGTGAGACAATGCATGGGGAGTTGATCATCAAAGTTGTTGCAAGTCTCTCCATAGTACCATCTATAGGGGCAATGATTACATCATCTACAACACCATTTGTAGTGCCTACCTCACAAGTAGCTCCTACGAATCTTGATTGGTAGGTTGACAACATAGGTGAGAATTGTGTGATATTTTCATTGTGATTTGAGTAGAACATTAGATGTTGATTTGATTATGATTTTATGGAATGTGACTAATGTGACTACATTTTTTTGCAATGCACATATGAGAGTGGCTCGAATTTATTGGTCGAGTCATTGTAGAGATGGTGTTGATGGTGTAGCTTGAGTAGGGCATGCGTTCTAGTTATAGGTCACAACAGACTACTAGGAGGCACCTTGACATTTTTGAGCCTATTGTGCAGCCAAGGGCTACATATGAGGAGGTTCAAGTGTATGGGGATTAGGTTGTTGTTGAGGTTGTATCCATGATAGTAGAGAAAAACCAGGTTGTTGCACTAGTGATATCACTCACTGTTGAGCATGATCTAGTCGTGATGAGAGTAGAGAATGCAAAGGCACACATGATTCTCTACAAACCTAGTTAGATTTTAGTAGGGCTAACCTACAAAGGTCTTAGGAAACACCAGCCACAAACCTAGACCATCCTAGGGTGCAAGCATTGATGGTTGAGGGAGATAGGTTACATGCAGAGATCACCAAATTACAATAGAGCAAGCTATGGCTCACAGATGAGGTAGCAACGTTGAGAGCCCTAGTTAGGGGTTTACACACAAAGAGTAGATCTAGGTCCCATTCTCAAGATCATTAGCCTTTGTATGAGAGACACTAGCACATGTAAAGTAGGAACTTATACTTGAGGACTCCAACAACCTTGCACCTCCTTCATGTAGATTTTTGTATCATATATTTTGTATATACACCATGTTTTGATATAGTGTTGGTTTTTGTATATGATGGATCAGAAACATGATGACATAATAATTTATATGATATTTTTCATTTTAATCAATATATTTGTGATATGAGATGTATTTGTTTCTAAAAATGATTATGATATTTCACATGATGATGATATATGTGTTTGAAATTGTTTAATTAAATGCTATAATGACCTAATCAAACAATGCAAAATGAAAATTTCTAATTAAATACTATAAATATCTAATTAAACATTTGAGATGAATGTGATTAATTAATTAATGATTTACACAATTAACTAATAAACATGGTAAAGAAAATATAGTAATTTCCATTTATAAATGAAAAATACAACTAATCATTTAAGACAACAGAAATCGTGTCAAGAATAGAACAAACATGTACAAGAATGTAGAGTGTATAAAATACTAAACAAACTAATGTATTGTATTTTAAGAAAATGAATTTTATACTCATTTATAATACAAAATACAAATGAAATTATCATAGCACAGAGTAAATTTGCCAATGATAGGATGATATAAGATAAACAACGATAAATTTCGAAGAATAATGGCCTTATAAAAATGTCATGTAAAATAAAAAGAAATTATGCATGAAAATGATGAAGATGCATAACATTTATAGGTTCTTTAAGAGGTCTAGAATCCATTGTAGAAAGTTCATATGCTCTAGAACCATGAATGGAGGTGACAATGTAAGGACCGAACCAATTCGGATTGAACTTTCCTTTGGCACTAGTTGGGGCATTCACATTGTGTTGATTCTTGTAAAGAACCAAGTCACCTACTTGGAATGAATAATGTAGAAATCATTGATTGTAGCTACGACTAAGTTTTTTGGTAATGTTGGAGATGTTTGAGAGTATTGATATGATTCTTGTCAAGAATTTCAAGTCGTTCCAATCATATTTAATGATAAGTATTTTCATTGATGAGGCCTTTAAGAAATATCTATAAGGACTAAATCTCTAGCTCCCAAGGCATGATAGCATTGGCATCATACATGAGATTGTATGGGGTAGTTTCAATAGCTGTATGAATTCTTGTACGATAGGACCATAATGCATAGGAGAGTTGAGTATGCCAATATTTACCATGCTTATTCACAATTGTATGAACAATTTCTTCGATTGTTTTATTGGAAGCCTCAGCCTAACCATTAGATTGAGGGTAATATGGTGTAGAGAATCTTTGTTCAATGTGAATTTTTTTTAAGAATTGCTTCACATCCTTGTTATTAAATGAGGAACCGTTGTTAGGAATAAAGGTGGAAGGGAGTCTAAAATGAGAAATGATATTATCAAGTAGAAATTAATAGATCACTTGTGAGGCCCAATTTCTTTATTGCTATAGTTACTTTAGTACCAAACAATTTGACTATGATGTGATATTTTGCATGCTTTATGTGTGAGTTTATGCTACTATTACTATGGACTTTATGTTTATGGACATTATATTTGAACTCATGATTATATTAGTAATGGGTTGTGTTTAACAAAATGGATGATGACATGAATGGTTATGAGCTAGGATTTTTATTCATGGTTTTTAGAAGAATTCAATTGATAATCAAGGATGCATAAATTATTTTTAAGTCATTAAGTGAATTATTAGATTATGTAATTGTGAATGAATTAGAATATCTAAAGTTTAATTTTGTTTATGCGTTAGTATTCTTAATGTTGTTTTGGCTATATGTTCCATGATATATTCATATTCAAAAATGGAGTTGTGTAGGTGGGTGGCCAAGATCGAAATATCCCAGAGACTTCCCAAGAACCCCACTTATGCTAACCTATTAATCTAGCCTAACCATTAAAGGGGTGAAGGCTAATGTGTTGTGTGTGATATTTAATTGTCTATTTTATATTTAGTCTATGTTTGGCTTCACTTGTATTTTATTAAAAGTTAGTTAAAACTTGTTTGAATTCTTTAATTTTATTCTTTTTTTTTTTTTCAAAAAGGATAAGGGAAAGTTCATCTTTTAGAAATTTTGGTTGGAGGGAAAGGAAAATGGGGAAGCTTCCTCTCTTTTTGGATTTTTGGGAGTTATTTATGGGGGGGAATTTTTCTTCTTTGAGGAGCTTTTCCTTTTTGAGAATTCTGGTTGGGATCACAGTGAAATTCTGGGAATTGTGTGTTGAAGAAAGGAGATTTGGAAGGATTGGGAAGGATTGCAAGTTGGCTCAAGGAATTGAGAGAATTTTGGTTTGTGAATTACAAGGGTTTCATATCTTCTTCTGGGTTCTTCCTAACTTGGGGAGCTAAGGTAGGGTTTTAAGTCATTTAATTTCTGTGTTATGTCAGAAAATGTCCCCTTGGGGGCTTTTCCCTCTTAAGGTTTAGCTCCTAGGTCCTATAATTGCATTTAGAGCATCTTGCATGTTATTTCTGACTCCCGATGAGAAAACCCTTGGGTCTTATGACAAATAAGACCTAGGGGGCTGCATTTAATGAATCCTGAGCAAAAATGACAAGGTGGACTTGGGCGCTAGTGCCCTAGTCCAGCCCTATTTTGGGCCTGCCCTAATTTCAAATGTCAGTTTTGTGACCGTTAATTAGGTCCTATGCTGACATCTAAAGTTTGAATTACGAAATTCTTAGTGGGAATCTTTGTAGTTGCATATATAAGAATTATTAGGTTTCATTTGCAAACTAGATGGAAATAAGGTGGATTTGATGTATACTTGTGATCATATAGTATTCAAAATATGCATTGTGTTGCAGAGTAGAGTATTACATTATTGTGTTTGTATTTGCAGATTTGACATCCATCTCCTCATGGCATGAAGAGCATCTTCCTTCCATGAGATCTTCACTACAAGGTGATATTAATTGTGTTTTCAATCATTTATCATTTGGTTTTTTGCCTCTATCCCGTTGGGATACACTCTCATCTGACAATGGTGTACAGAAGACTTGAATGTCTCTCTAGGTCTTGATCGAGGCAAGCCTCTAAACACCACAACCGCCTCCCACACTCCTTGTGATTGCAGGTTACAGGTGTCAAGTCCAATGAAGTGGAGTTGTAGGAAAGAGTGGCAGACATTGAGGATTCAGGATCTGAAAAGAAGTAGGACACTAGAGATTTTCCTGGGCTAGGGCACTAGTCCTCGTGTCGTCTGCAGTTGAATTCCCAGAAACGGAAGTTGCAGTACAGATCAGTGTCAGAAGAGATCAAGATCCTGCAAAGAAATAGGTACCTTGGACTTGGGCGCTAGTCCCTGTGTCCCTGACTTTTCTGCCTTCCGAACTTCAAAAAATAGTGAGTTAGATATCTGTCATTTATCTCAGTCTAAAAGGATTTACCGTAATTTGATAATTTGCTTACTGTTTTGCATATTTAGGATTTTTAAGTACACTTGAGCATTAGATAGAGACATTGTTTGACACATCCAAGAATCCATAGCTTCCCAAGTGGCAGCCCAACCTAATAGGTGATTTCTCTCACTTAGTGGAGATTCAACTCGGTTGATAGGCCCTTGGAATGTTTGTAGTGAAAGGAGGATTTTGCATAAACCATTAAAACCCTATTTTCCCTCTTTTAACAAAAAAAACACTACAAAACATTTTGGTGAACCCATGTTTTTGTACTTTTTGGCACCTTACTAAGTTTTGTTTGATAGATTTGCATTCATTCATCCTATTGCATTTGAAAAATTGAAAAAAATGGCATTTTAGGCTTGCATTTTAGCATTATTTGAATTAATTGGCATTCAATTTCATTAAATTTCTGTCATTTTCATTAGATCTGATTTAAAATTACAGAAATGCATCATTTATAATACATTTGCATAATACATTTTTGTGATTAATTTGACATAAATTGCTTGAAATTGTGCTTTTTTTCATAAAAACCTAGTTTTGCATTAGCTAGGGTTTGTAGTCAAAATCTTGTTTCATATTTTACTACAATTTTTAAACACTCATTAGGACTGATTTCTAATAGTAGTGTTGCATCATAGTGGTCTTCTTGCAAAATTTCATGTCTAGGGTTTGAAAACCTTGCATTTTCACTAGATTTTGGCCTTATCGTCTCTCTACATTCGCATCACAAGTGTGCTGTAAGGGATTTTGCTGCATTAATTAGCTGTCATCAGGGTTATTATTTGTTGACCCTCCTCAAATTCCTTACAACAACCCTTTTACTAGGCCTTTTGCATGGAAAATTATTGAAAAATTGCATATTTTAGCACATTTTCACTAGGTTTTGACTTGTCATCACTCTAGGTTTGCATAAAAAGCATGTTGTGAAAGACATTTCTGCATCATTGGAATGTTATTAGGCATATTATTTTCTGTCCCTCTTGAAAATTTTTACAACACCTTTTCTCCTAGTGATTTGTATTGAAAAAAGTTGAAAAATCAAGCATTTTAGGTCATTCTCATACATACTTTCACATTTGCTCTTGCATAAGTTTTGAAAACCTTTTGCAATCTGATTTAGAATTCATTTGAAAACATACACATGGCTTCTCAATACAACAATAATTCTTGGCTTCCTCCTAGGCCTCATTTGAAAAGGCGAGCCCCTAAACTTGAAATAACATTCATGACACCTCATTGCAAAGAAATGGTAGATACTGAAGGGCCTATTTACATTATAGTGAAAATAATGGAAATACCTATGTATGGAACACTCATAGACCCTAATTGCATGACTAATGTGGTTATATAAGAGTTCCTTCTTAAACATAATTTGGCACAAAATTATTATGACCCGTCGGATTTGAGAATTTAAACGCATAATGAATCTTTGATGAAAACATTTGGATTAGTAAAACTGTTAGTCTTGGTTTATGACAAAGTTGTGGATTAGTTATTTGATGTTATTCCTTTATCCGACCTCTTTCATGTAAAACTAGGACACCCATGGCTTAAGACTATGAATTTTGTCCCTTCAACTATTCACAAATGTCTAAAATTCCCTTTGCATAGAGAGATCTGTATTGTCCGTCGTAACACATACCAACCTCCAGCTAAGAGCAAGAATTTCACCCTTGATTACTTTTGGCTGCAACCTGAAACATAACTTGAGCCACGAAGAGACCAATCCTTCCTAAATTATAGATGATACAAAGCAAAACAACTAGCTAGAGTGGCTAGGCCTCCCTTACAAACAATGAGGGATGAACAAGTGTTTGAGGATCCCCTTAGAGAAAAAGGAAAACAAACATAAGACTACTATGGATATGATAAGATAATGGGAGTGATAGATGTGGATAAGGAGAAATTTCATAACTCACCTCGTCCACGAAGAGATGGTATCTACGCTGAGGTTCCTCCTCTGACATCCTTACAAGGATCGAGAAGCTTTCATAGACAATAAAAAATTCCACTGAGACCAATGAAATTTGAACATGGTGCTTCCTCCTCTAATGTGCAAAACCCTATGGAAAAGCATGATGATGCCTTTGAAGAAATAAGTAGAAAGAAAAGAAGGAATAGACAAGAAAAATAAAGGAGGAGAAGACAAGCTTTTGCCCAATGATTTTCTGTTCATCAAGAAAACATTCAACCTAACATTGAAATAAACATAGAAAACCTCAACACTGAAGAATTAGAAGATAAGAACAAAAGTTGGGATATGGTACCTTACACACCTCTTTCCTTCAGCATCCGAGAATGGGAAGAGGATGATTTGCCCGATGATAACCCTTAGTTTGGGTATCCCTATAGGTAAGTATTTCTAACCCTTTACCTCCATGATGTGTTTCCCCTATGATGTGTTATGTGTTGTTTAGGCCTCCTAGGATGACCCTTGATACTCTCGTAAGGTCAAGGATACTAGGAGACCACCTCTGTTGTGATCCTTCTTCTATTTGTATCATCATTCTTCTATATTGCTTCTCCTCTATTTTTCATTGTTGTGTTGTGTCTTATGGACATAGCGTTGCGGTTGGTGACTTGGGGGCACCCTCCTACATGACTGTCCCTAAGGCACTTATTTCTCCTCTCTTGATTTGTTGTTTCCCTTCCTCTAGTGCTTCTATCTAGCGGATAGATGACGAAAAACATATTATACTGATGCAGACCTAGTGTCCTGTTACCTAATTTCACTACTAGCTCAATCAAGTAGAGCTTTTCAAGTTTTAAAGAAGAGAAAGGTACATTTATTTCTGCTGCTATATTATATGCATGTGCATAAATAGAATCAGAAGGTTACATTACACTAGATTGCATTTATGCAAATGCAGATAACATAGAAAGGATAAGGTCTCACACAAGCCGTATAAGGTCTCACACAAGCCGTGAGACTAATTGATTCATTGCAAATGAAAATAAAGACTATACATTTACAGAAAATTAAAGAAATAAATGTTCAAATGTTATAGGGTGACTCGTCATTGCATGAATGACAAGTCTTGGTCTTTCTTGTGTTGTCTTGCATCATCCCATGTTGTCTGCATGTCCTGCATCTAACTGTTATCTCCTTGATGCCTCTAGTTATCTGCATTAGAGGTTGAAAACTAATGTTAGAGCAATGATGAGGCATCATATAACATATGACATATATCTACGAACATACAGTCTGATTTTCAGATGCAATAAACCCGTCAGTATCACATGGACCTTCAATAAAGCAACATGGTTACCAAACACATTAATCACATGCACATATTTTCCTAACATGTTTGTTTCTTGTGCAGGTATAGAGAAAGTTATGTTACTGATTTGTTCATCTAATCACAGCATGTGGAGTGAAATGGGCTCCCACAAGGGTTGAGCCCATCATGTTGTCTTATTGTGTTGTAGTGAGGCATAGAAAAGCAGTTCATTTCCTTATGGTTCACTCAAGCAAGTACACATCAGTTATGATAGTGGGATATTTGTCATTGTCATAAGTAAGATATACTTGCTCAAGGTAATCATAAAGGTTGAATTAAATGACTTGTATCAAAATTGATTGAAGAAGTGTTTATAGGAGCTACTAATCTTTTGATTTTCATGTCGAAATGAATTGTTGATTTACATTGCATGAATACTCATGAGCATTAGATATAGTAGCCTTCATGATCAGGAGGGAAGCATCAGTAGAATAGTCATGAAGAGGGGTTAGTAGCAGTCAACATTAAAGAGGTTAGGATAGTCATATGAACCTTCAAGAAAAAAGATGGAGATAAAGGATGATACCTATATCAAATACAGTGACAATGATAGTGAAACACTGGTAGTGAGCTCTAAAAAAAATCAGGGGCAGACAGATAGAGAGGTCTACAAAGAGTTGTAGATTTATGCAAGACAATGGTTACTAGAGAACAAACCTGCAAAGTATGGGACATAAAGTAGAAGACTATCACAAAACAAGGGACAGTGCATACATAAGTCTATGACAGTCTTCAAGAGCATTTATAGCCAGGTAAAGCTTGGATGAAGACTATTTTTAACAGTCATGCTAGTTTAAAAGGAAGACAACCATATGTCAAGAAAGATAGAGGTTTACATGCACTCAACAATCTCTACACTTACACCATGAGGTTTTTAGGCCTTGTGACAGTGGGCATCAATCAGTTTTAAATCACTAGCAAGAAAGAAAATATCATGAAAAGAGCAGTCAATAACTATCACAGCCTATTGATTGTCGTGGACAGAGAACACCAAAGAAACAATGATGCCTAGAAGACATATGAGTATGAAGAGATAGTCCATGATAGAGCAGTGTAGTGTAATCAAACAAATGAGTCATGTGATGATGGCATGGACTGTGATATGACAGTCACATCAAAGCACTTGAGAGATAGCTACAAGGAGAAATGAAGAGGATTGTGCTCACTACATGATAACAAGAACTTATAATGTTGGAGTTGAATCCAAATATGATCATCCCAAATACAAGCAAAAATCTGTGAATGTTTCAAGTCAGGAAGAAAAACTTGGCTCCTATGACCTAGAATGGCAGTTTTCAGGTATGGATATGACAGTTTTTATGGAATACACAGTTAAAGGTTAGTCATGTTGTGCTCAATATGAATAGGGGTACTTCCTGTAAGTATGAAAAGCTAATACAAGTATCAAGATGACTGTCAAAAGGCAATAAAAATAATCTATAAAGACAATACATGACTGCAGTAATCAAGGACAAAAAGCAAGCATGAGGAGACAGTCATAACTGATGATGGTGTAGCAGTCATCTCAGACAAAAGCATGCCATAGGGGTGTCATAGAACAAACCCTAGATAGGGTACATAAAGGGTCAAAGAAATAGTCAATCATAGTGTTTAAAGCAGGCATGATAGTCATGTAAACTGTAGAAGACAGTCAGTCTAAGTCTGTGTCCTAGGTATGCATATGTATGTTTAGAAGGTGCATATGGTATATTTGATAAATGATTCAAGGAACACAATCTCTGTCAAATCTTTCTTAGTCCAAGGTTATGACTAAGTATCTGTAGAATCAAGTAGAGTAGTTGCAAGCCTGAGAAGCTCATAATTTTGTCAGTTTATTGTCTCATGGAGTATGCAAGCACCTGCTGGCAATAAAAGCTAAAGACTGCATGCATGTTTGTTAATGGGAAGTGGGGGATCTAATAGAAAAGAGCAATCTAATACATCACATAGTAGTGATTCATTTACGTTTGGAGAGTGCAACATGTTTTGTTGAGAAAAGCCTTTAAGGTAGCCTCTTGAGTGAATCGATGAAGAGTATGTCACCAACAAGAGTTGCATCAGCATTGCTAAACCTGCTAGGTTTAATTAAAATTTTGTGAGATCTTGATAAATTTTGTGTTTTCCTGGTCTAACAGTCTTCTATCCCTATTGGAAAAAGTATAACAATTTCAAAGGTATGTCAGTGGTTTTGGTAGGGTCTTGAAGTCAGTAAAGAAGTTGTTTCTTAAAAACACCTTTGATAATGCATAGCTATATGGAGAGCTTTCAAGTACTAAGGCACAATGGAAGACATTGAGGACAGGGCTATTAGGACTGACAATCTTGAGGGTCATAGTCCTACTAGCTGTGAAGGAACAGTCTTAGAAACAGTCAAGAAAGTAACAGTGGATAGCTTGAAGTGGGAAAAATGGAGCAGCTGTCCATCAACAAAAAAGGAAACTAGGGTTTGTTCTTCAAACTCTAATGAAGACAAATTATAGAATGTTGCAGTCTTCTCAGCATTTAAATAAAAGCAAAAGCTGACAGTGTGATAAAAGCATGGAAATATCATATACACAGAAGCATTTTATACAGAAACATTTTTTTTCTTACTTTTGTAATTGTTTCAAGTGAAATGAAGCTTATTGAGCATGAAATATAGTTGCATGGTCGTGGCCATGAAGATAATGAAACATATATCTTGTGTTTGCTCAGAGTATGAAAAGAAGACCATAGAAAGAGCATCAAAATAGGCACGTTGGACTTACCAGTGAGGAAGCTCGCACGACTGTGTGTGAAACGCAGTTAAAAAAACCTTCAAAACCCAGCAAGAAGCCTCTACAGAAAGCTCTGGCAGAAACCCTCATGGTGGCACACAGGAAGATGCAAAATTGCAAAGAATGCAAAGTGAGGTGATGTAAAAGTTGCCTTTTGTCATTAGGGTTTCAACCCTAAAAGTGACCGATGGAGTAAGATGGCATTTTTGCCTTTTTATTTCAAAACTTTGTAAATAACTAATACCCCGATCATGTAATTCACCTAATGCTAGGATGTGTCCCTTTTGGGATTTTTTGTCATTCTCCTTTGCATTTTTTGCATTTGACTCCCAAGTGTTGAGTCATAAGGCTTTATTTTTGCATTAAACAAGGAATGTAGAACATTAGTTTAAGTGATGTGTTTATAAATCACTTTGATTAATGGTATTTTATTATGCAAAATTAGAGGTAGGGGCGTTGGTTTTCAAGCCAAGTCAATAAGGAGTATTGATTGAGTCTTTATGCTTTTCCAAGCATATAGGAGGAAGTTGTGAGAGTTGTCCAACATGTGTAAGAAATTTAGAAGAAGGTTGACTAGATTTTATTGACTTTGGAGGGCAAATAGGAGCTTTTGGTGGATTGATTTATGTGTCATCATGTTAGACCAAGTCATGTTTGACCTTTTCACTCATTGTGAGCTCTTTTGGATGAGATTTAGGTTCTATATTTTAGGCTTTTTGAGGGCATCCGACCCAAAACATTTAGAGAACCTATTTTGATGCAACTAACTTGGAGATGGATATAGTCACTTATGTGACTCATTTGTAACTAGTTCTGATTATGCAATTTTTGGAGACTTGTGATTTTACAATCCTTGCTCAAATTTTGACATATTTTTTGTAACTCATTTTACTTGATATGGAATACAGTGGAGACCTTGAATGCTACTGATTGAAGATTGTGCCTGCTTGTCCTTTGTATCATTGTGCTTAGCAGCTGATTTGATAGAGTTGTTTGTGAAGTAAGTTTTATTTCCTCTTAGCTTTTGTCTCAGAAATTAGAGCCTTTTATGCAGAAAATACTAATGCAGGTTGCAAGTTGTGTTAAAAGTGTGTATTGCCCTTAAGTGTGAAATCATTTTTTCCTCTTAAGAACTCTGCATACATAAACCTACTTTTGAAATATTTATGCAGAAGTATAAGTGATAGGTTGTGAAAAAAAAATTTAGTCATTATAACAAGTGTTTGAATCTGGTATTTTCATGTTCCTTATTCAGTTAGGTGTATCACCCATTAGAGTTTAGTTTCAGTTTTAATGCATATGTTTCTTACCCTTTTCCTTGTCAAAGTCATAGAATAGTCAGTCTTAGGTGATATAAAGTTAGGAAGCCGGCCTTCTCCAGAGGTTGACCTCTGTCTACAAGTTACCCATAGCTTTAGAGGTCTTCCCATGTTTCAATAGATTGTTGAACCTCACATTCAACAAGGTACAAAACTCATTAACATGTCCCTTTAGCGAGTAATTAAAAAAATGGACCTAGTCCATACATGATGATGGGGTTGTTATATATTATCCGACGATTGGCTAGTAGAATCACTCCATGTGATCTTGATGTTGTCTTATTGCACTTACAAAACATAACAATACTGTTGCTCCATGCACTTTGTCTATCTTGGATCTTGCTTTCCTTGGCTCTTTTACATGCATTGTTGTTTATCATAATTATATGGACACTAACACTTTTCTTTCAGGAATGTGTTTGTGGGAACATTTGGCGATCGTAAAGTACATGTCACCTCTAGGGGGCATGGGCTTTGCGAGAGCTTATGTTCCCTTGTGTGTTTTCTTCTTACCTTAACGTGCTTGATATTGGTACACGATATCAACCACCTTAAGGTGGGGGCATATATAAGGTAAGCTGTCTGTTGTAGATGCTAGCAACGTGTGTTTGTGAACCTTGAATCTATTACAAACACTTAAGCCCTCTGTGGAGGTAGGATATCGAGCATATCCTTTTTCTCTTAAGCCCTCTGCGGAGGTGGGATATCATGCATATCCTTTTTATCTTAAGCCCTTCGTGCAAGGCAGGGATGGTGTATTTCTTGAGGAGAGTGCACAATCTTGTCATTTTCAAAAAGTCCTCGAAGCAGGTGGGGAGCAGATCTGAGACTATCCTAACCCTTAAGCGTGTCTTCGGTGATTGTTGTGGGGAATTGTTGGTGTGTGCCTATAATGTGCCTAAGATGGTGATGAACCTAGAAATAGGTACACTCCATCGCTTATTTTCATGTTTTCTCCGTGTCTTCTATGTGTGTGTGTATGACGTGTTTGTTCCCAAGCATAGTCTAAAGACTGGTGGCGATAAGTCCCTCCTATGCTTTGGGATTTGTATGGTGTGCTTGATTTGTATGGTATTTTTGTTCTCAAGTGCAATAGAAAGATTGGTGGTGACGAGTCCCTCCTGCACTCTAAGATTTGTATTGCGTGTTTGTTACCCCATGTGCAGTCTAAAGACTGGTGGCAATGAGTCCCTCCTGCATTTTGGGTTGTGTGTTTACTTTCCTTGTACTTGCATTCTGCATTTCATATATATGAGAAAAAGAAAAAGAAAATAATCACTACATTCACTATGTTTTGCATGTCTTCAATGTTGTCTTCTCTGTGTTTTGTGTGACTGTAATTGTCTTCTCTGTGTTTTGCATGCCTATTACTAGCTTCAATGTGTTTGGCACGTCTTCTCCATGATTAGCGTGTTTGCTGTGTTTATTGACCGTACTTTAATGCATGTATTGGCGTTGTGTTTATACATACATTAAAGTGGGAGCTAAATGTTATGTCAGAAAATGTCCCCTTGGGGGCTTTTCCCTCTTAAGGTTTAGCTCCTGGGTCCTGTAATTGCATTTAGAGCATCTTGCATGTTATTTCTGACTCCCAATGAGAAAACCCTTGGGTCTTGTGACAAATAGTGTTACAAGTATGGGCCTAACTGGTGTTGTCATTGATGTCAACATACTCATGTTGCATTAATGAGAAGGATTAGATGAGCTGTGTGCTAAGGATATTGAGAAAATAAGTCTCAATCAGGAACAGTGAAGAACAATGATGACAAGAAGGTAAAAGTCCTCAATAGGTTGAGGATCAGAGGATGTGGTTTAAAGGGTTTGTAGATATAAGTCTTGAGATGCTCTAGTCAAGATTTCAGAGGTTCGTATGAAGATCTGAAGAAGTTAGGGTCGCTCAAGTAGAACTGGTTCCGGCAGGTGTTTAGAGGTGACAGAGTGCCACAGATAGGTCCAGTGAGATCCAGTATTTCATTATCCCATTATGCAGATCTGAGGGAGTGTTGAGGACGTCCCTGTGAAGTATCAACTAGACTAGTTCATGGGTTGAAGGTCCGGAAGAGCCTATTCATTTGTGACAGTGATGACAAACTATGTTCTTGTAGCTCCGAATGAAGGAAAGAAGAATTCTAGTAGGATGATGAAGTGCGGATGTTTTTGGTGATTCAGGGAAGGTTATGATGATCGTTGGAGCATGTCCAGTTAATGTTGGTGGTCTGCATTTGGTGCAGGGCACCTAAGAGCATTTTGATGCATTTTGAGAAGTTATGTTTTTTTTGTAATAAGGCTTTTAGCCATTGTTGTTTGGTCCATTTTGTATGGTCAAGAGGTTTGGGGTGACTATATAAACCTCAAATCCTTCTTAGTCCATTTGGACCCTAGTTATGCCACTTAGGCCTAGTAGGTCTAATGTTGGTTTTTTGTTTGTTTTTGAGTCTAATTGGAAATTTTTGTGTTTTGGCATGTTTTAGAGGGAATGGTGGTTGGTTAGGTTCCATTGGACAACTTGAACCAATTGACCTCTTTGTGTTATTACAAAATGTCATAGTGACCAATGTTGTCAATGTTGTCAAATGACACATTTGGTCGGTTGCAACCCATTTTTGGAAGTTGCATAGGTTTTGACAGTTGAAAACCACCTTGGGTCGAGTCATATTGCTGTCCTCTCACCCCAGTACGGGAGAAGAGATTTTGTATGCAATTTTGGGCACAAAAATCAAGAATTTGACTATTTTTCTGAAGAAAACGTGTTGCTGTATGGACTGTATGGATTTTTTAGGGGTGAAAATGTACTTTTTCTGAAAGTGCTTGGAGTCAGGGTTCATATGCAACTAGTTTGAGGTCCTGAAGTGGTTGGGATCAAAAGTTATTGATTTTTATTTCAAAACAGGTCTAGAAACCTTATTTTCTAGGGCAGCCATAGAAATCTGGCCCTAGAATGCATTCCCATCAGTGAAAATTCACAAAAACTAGTGAAATGTAGGCTAGGTATATGTACTATAAGACTCCAAAAGCTTTTTGTTAGGAAATGCAGTCTTCTATTTTTAATTTGATGCCCTAGGTCAAGTATTACCATGTATTTGGCTTGTTTTATGCTATTTGCTGTTGTAGGTGACAGAATCCAGACAAGGTGAATGAAATAATGGTGGTTTTGTGTTGTAGGGACCTGGTAGAGACATTTCAAATTCCTTCCCCTGACCTATGAACCCAATTTGAACCCTTTGCTTTGTAACCCAGGCTTAAAATGATCAATTAGGCCTAGAGACCTAGTGGGTGTTTTGAGCTGCTGGAGTAGAGTTGGGATTGGAGATTTGGAGGTTTGTTAGGGTCCCCTGAAGGGTTTTCAATTCCATCATTTGTTTGCCTAGTCCTTTGGGATTTTGTCATTTGGTGTGAAGGAAACTAGTAGAAGAGGGCTAGTAGCCTCACTAGGCCTAGTCAAGGTTAGAGGGTTGTGTGAAGTTGGGAACCAAACCAACTATCAAAAAGGTGTGTGTAGACCTGCCTTGAGGTGTGAAAGAATCTTTGGAGGTTGGACAATAGCCTAGACCACCAAATCCTTCATATGCCCTTGTATGTGGCTTTGATTGAAGACTAGGTGAAGTGGGTAAGTGGGCAAAGAAGAAAGTAAACCTTTGTTACTTCCCTTGTGCCACTCTGCATCAGGTGGTATCAGAGCCATCAAAGAGATGGGAGATAGAGAAGAAGAGGAGGAAGTCCCTTCAAGAGTGACTAATGCCGAGTTGGCAAAGATAGTGAGAGAGCAAGCAACCAAGAACAAAAGGATGGAAGCTGAGATAGAAAAGTTGAAGAAAGACAAAGACAAGAAGAAGAAGCCAGAGGTCATCTTGGATTCAGATGAAGAGGATCAAGATGAGGAAGAAGAAGTGCCAATGGAAGAGCCACAAGGAGGCATGTCAGAGAGACAATTCCTAGATACACTTGGAAAGTTGAGTAGGAAGGACACTAAGGCAGACTTACCTATGTTTCCTGGTAAGATGAATCCAGAGGAGTGCCTAGATTGGATTGAGGCAATGGAGAACTATTTTGAATGTGAAGAAGTGGCAAAAAATTAGAAAGTGAAGATTGCCAAATCAAGAATGAAAGGACCAGCCTTGAGTTGGTGGAATTTTATTCAAAATGAGAGGATAGAAGATGATAGGAATCCTATCTCTACATGGAGGAAGATGGTACTTGAAATCAAGAAGCAATTTGTCCCCGAGGATTATGAAGTCAACTTGAACAAGAAGTTGCACAACTTGAGATAGAAGGACATGGACGTGAGCACCTACATAGATGAGTTTCACAAGATGACATTGAAAGCCAAGATGCCTGAGAATGAAAAATAGAAGCTTGCAAGGTATCTCAGTGGCCTTAAGTTCTCCATTCAAGATGAATTAACTCTCTTTAACTCGGAGACAGTCCATAAGTGCTTCCAAATGGCACTGAGGATTGAGGATAAGCAAAGAAGAAAAGGGGATTTTGGTAGTAGCAGTAGAGGCAAAGGAAATCAAAACTTTAGGGGCAGGGGCAGATTCCAAAATAGAGATAATTTCTCTAGACTCCAAGGTGGCGGATCACAAGAAGGCAGCCAAGGGTAGGCTGATAAAAACAATGCTGATAAGGGTCAGTTTAGAGAGAGAGAAAATGGCAGAGGAAGAAGTGGGGGCAGAGGTCCCAATGTGTTTACTGGAAGGTGTTTCTCTTGCAATCAGATTGGACATCAGTCCTTTAGGTGCCTGGAGAAGATGGGAAACACTGCTGCAAATCAGAAAGAAAGAAGAGTACAACTCCTTCAAGAAGAGGACTGTCAAAGCACCACAAGTTACCAAATAGCCTCTTCCAAGTCTGTAGCACCTGAGAGTGGAGAATGCATCATGTTTAATAGATCACTCATCATGCCAGCCACCAAAGAGCAGCCCCAAAGGAACAACTTGTTCAGAACCACTTGCAAGGTGAAAGGAAAAGTGTGCAAGGTAATAGTTGATTCAGGTTCTTCTGAAAATTTGGCTTCTAATGAAATGGTGACTAAGTTAGGATTGGAAAGAATGCCTCATCCTAACCCCTATAGAGTCTTTTGGCTAACCAAGGAACAACAAATTGTAGTAAAAGAGCAATGTTGGGTTGAATTCAAGATAGGTGAATATCATGATAAGGTTCTTTGTGAGATAGTGGATATGGATGCATGCCACCTTCTTCTTGGAAGGCCTTGGCAACATGACACAAGTGCCCAACATGATGGTAAGAACAATGTAATTCATTTGTCCAACAATGGTGAAAAGTTTACAAAGACTCCTTTGATTGATGATTGCAAAAAGAAAGTCATTTCTAGTTCAGTTATGTTGGTAGGTGAAAAAGAGTTTTTGGCTAACCTCAAGGAAGAGAAAGTGCCATGTTTTGCAGTAGTCATCAAGCCCAAGGATGTGAATCCCAAGAAGGTCAAAGTGCAGCAACCTCTTAGGAGGATTGGACCAAAGGAAGTGGAAGAACTATTGGAGAGGTTTCAGGATGTGATAGCCGATGAAGGCAAGGATGCCCTTCCACCAAAGAGGGAGATTAGTCATTGCATTGATCTCATCCCTGGATCCACCCTACCAAACCAAGCAGCATACAAGTTGACCCCAGAGCAAAATGCTGAAGTGGCAAGACAAATCCAAGACTTATTGGATAGAGGACTTATCAGGAGCAGTATTAGTCCATGTGCAGTACCTATAGTGCTTGCACCCAAGAAGGAAGGAACATGGAGACTATGCACTGATTCCAGGGCCATCAACAAGATCACTATCAGGTATAGATTTCCAATGCCTAGAATAGAAGATTTAATGGATTGCTTGAGTAGGGCTAAGTATTTTACCAAGATAGATCTAAAAAGTGGTTATCACCAAATTAGGATAAGGGAGGGGGATGAGTGGAAAACTGCCTTCAAAACCAATGAAGGACTATTTGAATGGGTTGTCATGCCTTTTGGCTTGTCAAATGCACCAAGCACCTTCATGAGATTGATGAATGAAGTGCTAAAACCTTTCCTTAACAAGTTTATTGTTGTATATTTGGATGATATTCTGATTTTTAGTGACAGCAAGGAAGACCACATAAGGGATATCCATCAAGTGCTCAGGAGGCTTCAAGAGGAGAAGTTGAGAATCGATCTTGACAAATGTGTCTTCCTACAAGAAGAGTTGATATTTTTGGGGTTTGTCATCTCCAAGGGCAGCCTAAAAATGGATCCAAGTAAGGTTGAAGCCATTCGTAATTGGCCAACACCTACAACAGCCTCGGAGGTAAGGAGTTTCCATGGTTTATGCAGCTTTTTAGAAAATTCATTAGAGGGTTTAGTGGCATTTGTGCTCCACTTGTTGACACCATAAAAGGGGGCAAGAAATGTGTGTTTGTATGGACAAATGAGGCCACTCAAGCCTTTGAACTGTTAAAGAAAAAAATTTCAAAAAAACTAGTCCTAGTGCTACCTAATTTTTGACAAGGTCTTTGTGGTAGAGTGTGATGCAAGTAAGAGGGCTGTTGGGGGAGTCCTAAGTCAAGATGGGATGCCTGTAGCATTCTTTAGTGAGAAGTTAAATGAGGCAAAACAAAACTACTCCACCTATGATCTAGAGTTATATGCCATGGTTCAGTCATTGAGGAAATGGAGACACTAGTTATTGCCAAAGGAATTTATAGTTTTTACTAACAACCATGCATTAAGCTTCTTGAACAGGCAGCAAAAGTTGAATCATAGACATGTCAAGTGGATGGAGTACATCCAAGCATACACCTTCTCCATAAAACATAAGAAAGGAGTGGCCAATAAGGTAGCCGATGCCTTAAGTAGGAGGAATCTTGTTGTGCAAACCATACAGTTGGAAAGTACAGGTATTCAAGCCATCAACGATTAGTATGCAGCAGATGAGGACTTCAAAGAACCATACCTCTCTTGCAAGGCCATGACAGGAAGGTATAATACTAATTTTTTTGATTTTTTGTTGCAAGATGGATATTTTTTCAAGGGTAGCATGTTGTGTATCCCAAGAGGGTCTGTTAGAGAGAATATAATGAAGGAAAAGCATTGTGGCAGCATGTCAGGCCACTTTGGTATTGATAAGACCCTAGAATTGGTTAGGAGGTACTATTTTTGGCCAAAATTGCCAACTGATGTAAGGAAGTTTGTTGAAACTTGTCAAATTTGCCAAAGAGCAAAGGGGAATACATCAAATGCAGGTTTATACACTCCTCTACCTATTCCTTCAAAGCCTTGGGATTCCATAAGCATGGACTTTGTACTTGGTTTGCCCAGGACCAAGAATGGCCATGATAGCATCTTTGTGGTAGTTGATAGGTTCTCAAAAATGGCTCACTTCATCCCATGTAAAACCACACATGATGCCTCACACATAGCAGGTCTTTTCTTCAAGGAAATAGTCAGATTACATGGTTTACCTTTGTCAATCATCTCAGACAGAGACCCCAAGTTCATAGGACACTTCTGGAGGACACTGTGGAAGAGACTAGGTACAAACTTGTCATTATCATCTGCCTATCACCCTCAGTCTGATGGACAAACAGAGGTGATTAATAGGTCACTTGGAAACCTCCTAAGATGCCTAACAAAGGAGCAGGGTGCTAGTTGGGATTCAATTTTGGCTCAAGTAGAGTTCTCATATAATGACACTGTCAATAGAAGCACCACCCTGTCTCCTTTCCAAATTGTTTATGGCACTCACCCAAGGGGTATTTTGGAACATTTTGAGAAGTTATATTTTTTTTGTAGTAAGGATTTTAGCCATTGTTGTTTGGTCCATTTTGTATGGTCAAGAGGTTTGGGGTGACTATATAAACCTCAAATCCTTCTTAGTCCATTTGGACCCTAGTTATGCCACTTAGGCCTAGTAGGTCTAATGTTGGTTTTTTGTTTGTTTTTGAGTCTAATTGGAAATTTTTGTGTTTTGGCATGTTTTAGAGGGAATGGTGGTTGGTTAGGTTCCATTGGACAAGTTGAACCAATCGACCTCTTTGTGTTATTGCAAAATGTCATAGTGACCAATGTTGTCAATGTTGTCAAATGACACATTTGGTCGGTTGCAACCCATTTTTGGAAGTTGCATCTGTTTTGATAGTTGAAAACCACCTTGGGTTGAGTCATATTGTTGTCCTCTCATCCTAGTACAGGAGAAGAGATTTTGTATGCAATTTTGGGCACAAAAATTAAGAATTTGACTATTTTTCTAAAGAAAACGTGTTGCTGTACGGACTGTACAGATTTTTCAGGGGTGAAAATGTACTTTTTCTGAAAGTGCTTGGAGTCAGGGTATGCAACTAGTTAGAGGTCCTGAAGTGGTCGGGATCAAAAGCTATTGATTTTTCTTTCAAAACAGGTCCAGAAACCCTGTTTTCTAAGGTAGCCATAGAAATCCGGCCCTAGAATGCATTCCGCCTGGTGAAAATTCACAAAAACTGGTGAAATGTAGGCTAGGGATATGTACTATAAGATTCCAAAATCTTTTTGTCAGGAAATGCAGTCTTCTATTTTTAATTTGATGCCCTAGGTCAAGTATTACCATGTATTTGGCCTGTTTTATGCTATTTGCTATTGTAAGTGACAGAATCCAGACAAGGTGAATTAAATAATGGTGGTTTTGTGTTGTAGGGACCTAGTAGAGACATTCCAAATTCTTGCCCCTGACCTATGAACCCAATTTGAACCCTTTGCTTTGTAACCCAGGCCTAAAATGATCAATTAGGCCTAGAGACCTAGTGGGGGTTTTGAACTGCTGGAGTAGAGTTGGGATTGGAGATTTGGAGGTTTGTTAGGGTCCCCTAAAGGGTGTTCAATTCCATCATTTGTTTGCCTAGTCCTTTGGGATTTTGTCATTTGGTGTGAAGGAAACTAGTAGAAGAGGGCTAGTAGCCTCACTAGGCCTAGTCAAGGTTAGAGGGTTGTGTGAAGTTGGGAACCAAACCAACTGTCAAAAAGGTGTTTGCAGACCTGCCTTGAGGTGTGAAAGAAGCCTTGGAGGTTGGACAATAGCCTAGACCACCAAATCCTTCATATGCCCTTGTATGTGGCTTTGATTGAAGACTAGGTGAAGTGGGTAAGTGGGCAAAGAAGAAAGTAAACCTTTGTTACTTCCCTTGTGCCACTCTGCATCAGCATTGAAGTTAGAGTTTGCATTTGAAGAATAACCACAGATATTGGTGTTCTTCTTGAGACTAGCCAACTGGATGTATTACACGTCTTGCGGATGTTCTTATAGGTGTTTGCCGACTTAGATGATTGTTCCTAAGTCGATGCCTTGTATAAATAAGGGATTGTGAATTCATTTTGAAGTGTGTCTTGTGGTGATAAGTGTGTGGTAGCGAAGAGAAGTGCGAAAGTCAGAGCAGAAGTATTGGGCTTAAATGGAACTGATTCAAGCATGCTGAAGATGCTATTCTCCAGTTCATAAAGGTGATACTTATTCCTTTGTAGACAGTGTGTCTCTTGTAGGCAGTGAGCCTCTTGTCAGCAGTGTGCTTGGGCAGTGAGCCCTAATTGGCATGTGCCATTTTGTTCTTTCTATTCTTCTAACAGAGAATACATTCTTGGGTTAATCACCTCGTGGTTGTTTCCCTTAACTGGGTTTTCCACGTCAAAATCTTGGTGTCATATGTGTTGATATGTTTTTGCTTTTGATTTGAATGCATTATGGTTCATGATTAATATTATGCTAATCACTAGAGAAGATTCAAGTGTTTAAAAAGAGAAAGTTTCACACAAATGATTCACCCCCCTCTCAGTTGTATGCCCTAAGTCTAACAATTGGTATCAGAGGTAAGTTCCTCTAAAAGGAGCTTAATCGCTTGAGGAGATCCAGGATGTCATCATACAAGAAGAATAGTCTGAAGTTTGATTGAACCAACTTTTCTCTTTGGAAAGGTTGCATGAAATGTCACTTGCAATGTATGGGAAAGGCGTATGTACCTCCACAGGGTGGTCCGACAACCCTAAATGAAATCACAGATGCTGAAAATAATCTGCGGACCAAAGAGGCTCTTCTAAGCGCATTAACTGACTCAGAGCCCTCAAATGTTATTGACCTACCAACTACCTATGAGATCTGGATTAAACTGGAACTTCTGCATGAAGGAGATGAGTATGTTAAATGTGCAAGGTTACAGAGTCTAAAAGGGAAATTTGAAAAACTGAAGATGAGAGATGATGAAAATATTACCACTTTCATGCCAAGAGTGAATGAGCTGGTTTGTGGAATTAGAAATTCTGGTGGAGTCTTGGATGAAAATGAGATTGTTGGTAAGATTCTCAGATCCCTTCCTAACTCTTACAAAATCAAGGTTGCTGCCATTGATGAATTCAGAGCCCATACAACTATCACAAGAGACCAATTGGCTGGCAAACTGGCTGCTTTTGAAATGACTGAATTTGGAGATGATCCCTCCAGAACTGAATCTGCATTCAAAGTCAGTGCCTCTATGAAAGGTAAACAAGGATTTGATCCAGGAGAGAACTCATCAAGGAAATTGTCATGGTATGAAAAAGCAAGAAAAGACCTAGAAGAAGAAGAAGTAGAAACTGCTCAACTTGAAGCCCTCATTGTAAAGAGACTGCCAAGAGGATCCAGTAAGTATGAAGGAAAATTGCCTTTTAAGAGTTTTAACTGCAATAAGATTGGTCATTTTGCCTCAAAATGTCTGGAAAGATTTTCAAAGCCAAATCCTAATAGATTAAGGTTCCAAAAGAATTGTTACTATGTTCATGAAGAAGATGATAATGAAGGAGTAATAGATGATGAATCAAAGACAAGAAACAAATCCGGAAGTGAATGGGTGTTTATTGCCATCAAGGAAGAAGAACCAATATCCTCTGTATCTATCAATCATAAAGTTGTCGAAAGAGCTCTGGCTGCCCAAGTTGAAGAAAAGAATGATTGGATCATTGACAGTGGTTGCTCTCACCACATGACAGGTGACAAGAATAAGTTCATAGATTTGGAAAGGTATGAAGGAGGAGTGGTGAAGTTTGGTGATAATTCTGCTGGTAGAATCAGAGGAAGAGGAACTATTTCTTTTAATGGAAGAAACAAAACTGGTAATGTACTGTATGTTGAAGGTTTGAAGCACAATCCTCTCAGTGTTGGACAGTTGGTGGACAAAGGCTATGATCTCCGATTCAAGGATGGAAAATGCAAAATCTTTGAAAGATCCAGAACAGAGATTGCATCCGGTACTCAAACTAATGGTAATATCTTCCACTTGGTTGGTACTGGTAAAAGCTGATTATTTGTTCAAGTTGATCAGAGTTGGTTATGGCATAGAAGGATGTGTCATGTGAATTTTGATAATATCATCAAGATAAGCAATACTCAGGTTGTAAGAGATCTTCCAAAATTGGTGAAACCTACTAACAACTTGTGCAAGGAGTGTCAGTTGGGTAAGATGAGCAGAGTCACATTCAAAAGAAAGGAACTATCTTCTACCAGACTATTGGACTTAGTTCACACTGATCTTTGTGGTCTGGCAAGAACCAGAAGTATTCAAGGTGATAGATACTTCATGCTGCTAATAAATGACTATTCCTGGATGATGTGGGTAACCTTTCTAAAGGAGAAATCAAAAGCTCTTGAGAAATTCAAAATATTCAAGGCTATGGTAGAGAATGAAACAGGAACAAAGTTGAAATGTCTGAGGTCTGATAGAGGTGGAGAGTTCACATCCGGTGAGTTCATAGAATTCTGTGAGAAACATGGAATTAAGAGACAATTGTCTGCTCTGAGGACTCCACAGCAGAATGGAGTAGTGGAGAGAAAGAACCGGACCATCCAGGAAGCATCTAGGACTATGATGATGGAAGCAAATGTTCCTCAGATCTATTGGAGAGAAGCTATCAGCACTACAGTCTATACTCTTAATCAAGTTCAAATCAGAAGCAATACCGGTAAGACCCCTTATGAACTCTGGTTTGGCATTACTCCTACTATAGGATATTTTAGAATCTTTGGTAGCAAGTGTTACATCAAAAGAGATGAAGATTTAGGCAAGTTTGATGCTAGAAGTGATGAAGGAATATTCTTGGGTTACTCTACTCAAAGCAAAACATACTGGTGTTATAACAAGAGACTAAGAAAGATGATAGAAAGTACAAATGTGAAGGTTGATGAGGGAATAGAGAAACTCTCAAGGTTCTATGAGTATGATGAAGATCAGAATGGTGTTCTGGTTCAAGGAGCTCAATCCTCTCCTGAAAGTCAGATTTAGATAGATCCAATAAATCAAGAAGAAGAGATAGGTCTGAATCAGCCTGATCAAGAAGCAGAAGTGCAAGAAACTCCCAAAGTTCCAAGGTATGTAAGACTAAACCACTCTGAAGATCAGATCATAGGTGACAAAAGCAAAGGTGTGCAAGCTAGAAGGAAAATTGCTCAAAATTCAAATGAATATTGTTTGATTTCAAAGATTGAACCTAAGACAATAAATGAAGCTTGCAATGATGAAAATTGGACCAAAGCAATGGAGGAAGAGTTGATGCAAATTGAGAAAAATCACACTTGGGATCTTGTTTCCAGACATAGAAACAAGAATGTGATTGGAACCAAATGGGTCTTCTAGAACAAACTAAATGAAGTTGGTGAAGTAATCAAAAATAAAGCCAGATTGGTCTGCAAAGGCTACTCTCAAATAGAAGGAATTGATTTTGAAGAAACCTTTGCTCCGGTGGCAAGAATTGAAGCAGTCAGATTATTTCTTGCATTTGCTGCTTTCAAGGATTTCAAGGTGTATCAGATGGATGTCAAATCTGCTTTCCTGAATGGTGACTTAGAAGAATAAGTGTACATTGAACAACCGGATGGATTTCAGTTATTTGAGCATGGTGATATGGTCTGCAAATTAAAGAAGGCATTGTATGGTCTAAAGCAAGCCCCAAGAGCATGGTATGAAAGACTGGACAAACATCTTTTGAAGATTGGTTTCAACAAAGGTACTGCTGATAGTAACCTATATTTCAAAATTGATCATGAAAACATCTTGACTATTGAAGTATTTGTTGATGATATCATCTTTGGAGGAAGAGACAGTATGTGTAAAACCTTTTCAAATCAAATGAAAAGTGAGTTTGAAATGTCAATGCTCGGTGAAATGAATTTCTTCTTGGGTCTGCAAATTACTCAGATAAAGAAAGGAATCTTTATCTCTCAAACCAAATATATAAAAGAATTGTTGAGGAAATTTGGAATGGAAGATTCAAAGCCAATGAACACTCCCATGGCAACTGGATGTAAGTTGAGCAAAGATGATGACTCTCCTAAGACAGATCAGACAACGTACAGATCAATGATTGGAGGATTATTGTATCTCACTCAAACTAGACTAGATATAATGCAGGCTGTTGGTCTTGTGGCAAGATTCCAGGCTGATCCTAGAGAATCTCATGTCATGGCAATCAAAAGAATTTTTAGGTACTTAAAAGGAACAGTTGAGTATGGTCTGTGGTATCCTAGAGATCATAATCTTTCTCTTCATGCATATACAAATGCAGATTGGGCAGGAGATGTGGATGATAGGAAGAGTACAAGTGGAGGAGCATTCTTTTTGGGAAAAAGGTTGGTTTCTTGGCTAAGAAAGAAACAAGAGGCAATATCCCTGTCTACAACTGAAGCAGAATACATTGTAGTAGCAGGTAGTTGCACTCAAGTTTTGTGGATGAAGCAGATGCTAAGAGATATTCAAGTAGAATATGAGGAGCCTATCAAAATTTTCTATGACAATCCAAGTGCAATAAATATCTCTAAGAATCCAGTGTTGCATTCTAAGACTAAGCATATATCTATCAAGTTTCACTTTCTGATAGAGCAAGTGAATAAGGGTGAAGTCAGATTGGAGTATGTGCCCTCCAAGGATCAGCTTGCAGATATTTTTACTAAACCTCTTCCCAAGGACTCTTTTGAGTATCTTAGGGAGAAGTTAGAGGTTATTGCCCCTTCGGTGATGAACTAGGATTCACTGATGTGCATCAATCCAGTGGATATCACAGTCATATCTTGTGATCTGGATTGATGATAAGAGAGTTGCTACTCAGGGGGAGCAGCTGGTATGTTATGAAGTAGTGAAGTTACAAGTATGAGCCCTTTGCCATTGATGTCAAAGGGGGAGAGAAGACATGTGAAAAACAAGTGGTTGCTGATCAAAGGGGGAGCAATAAAGGAAGAGAAGACATGTGAATAGTGGTTGCTGTTAGAGGGAGTTGTAACAGCAAGGAGAAGTTCTTGTCTTGATGGTTTTTCACATCATATGTTGCCATCAATGACAAAGGGGGAGATTGTTACAAGTATGGGCCTAACCAGTGTTGTGATTGATGTCAACATACTCATGTTGCATTAATGAGAAGGATTAGATGAGCTGTGTACTGAGGATATTGAGAAAATAAGTCTCAATCAGGAACAGTGAAGAACAGTGATGACAAGAAGGTAAAAGTCCTCAATAGGTTGAGGGTCAGAGGATGCGGTTTGAAGGGTTTGTAGATATAAGTCTTGAGATGCTCTAGTCAAGATTTCAAAGGTCTGTATGAAGATCTGAAGAAGTTAGGGTCACTCAAGTAGAACTGGTTCTGACAGGTGTTCAGAGGTGACAGAGTGCCACAGATAGGTCCGGTGAGATCTGGTATTTCATTATCCTATTCTGCAGATCTGAGGGAGTGTTGAGGACATCCCTGTGAAGTATCAAGTAGATTAGTTCATGGTTTGAAGGTCTGGAAGAGCCTGTTCATTTGTGACAGTGATGACAGACTACATTCTTGTAGCTCCAGATGAAGGAAAGAAGAATTCCAGTAGGATGATGAAGTGCGAATGTTTTTGGTGATTCAGGGAAGGTTATGATGATCGTTGGAGCATGTCCAGTTAATGTTGGTGGTCTGCATTGAAGTTAGAGTTTGCATTTGAAGAATAACCACAGATATTGGTGTTCTTCTTGAGATTGGCCGACCGGATGTATTACACGTCTTGCGGATGTTCTTATAGGTGTTTGCCGACTTAGATGATTGTTCCTAAGTCGATGCCTTGTATAAATAAGGGATTGTGAATTCATTTTGAAGTGTGTCTTGTGGTGATAAGTGTGTGGTAGCGAAGAGAAGTGCGAAAGGCAGAGCAGAAGTATTGGGCTTAAATGGAACTGATTCAAGCATGCTGAAAATGCTATTCTCCAGTTCATAAAGGTGATGCTTATTCCTTTGTAGACAGTGTGTCTCTTGTAGGCAATGAGCCTCTTGTGAGCAGTGTGCTTAGGCAGTGAGCCCTAATTGGCATGTGCCATTTTGTTCTTTCTATTCTTCTAATAGAGAATACATTCTTGGGTTAATCACCCTGTGGTTGTTTCCCTTAACCGGGTTTTCCACGTAAAAATCTTGGTGTCATATGTGTTGATATGTTTCTGCTTTTGATTTGAATGCATTATGGTTCATGATTAATATTATGCTAATCACTAGAGAAGATTCAAGTGTTTAAAAAGAGAAAGTTTCACACAACTGATTCACCCCCCCTTCTCAGTTGTATGCCCTAAGTCTAACAAATAGGACCTAGGGGGCTACACTTTGATGAATCTTGAGCAAAAATAATAGGGTGGACTTGGGTGCTAGCACCCTAGTCCAGCACTATTTTGTGTCTGCCCTAATTTCAAATGTCAGTTTTATGACTGTTAATTAGATCCTATGCCGACATCTAAAGTTTGAATTATGAAATTCTTAGCGGGAATCTTTGTAGTTGCATATATAAGCATGACTAGGTTTCATAATTTACAAACTAGATGGAAATAAGGTGGATTTGATGTATACTTGTGATCATATAGCATTCAAAATATTCATTGTGTTGTAGAGCAGAGCATTGTTATTGTGTTTGTATTTGCATATTTGACATCCATCTCCTCATGGCATGAAGAGCGTCTTCCTTCCATGAGATCTTCACTACAAAGTGATATCAATTGTGTTTTCAATCATTTATCATTTCAATTTTTGCCTCTATCTCACCGGGATACACACTCTCATCTAACAACAGTGTTTGGAAGACTTGAATATGTCTCTGGGACTTGACCGAGGCAAGCCTGTAAACACCACAACCCCCTCCCACACTCCTTGTGATTGCAGGTTACATGTGTCAAGTCCAGTGGAGTGGAGTTGCAAGAAGGAGTGGCAGATATTGAGGATTCAGGATCTAAAAAGAAGTAGGACACTGGAGCTTTTCCTGGACTAGGGTGCTAGTCCCCATGTCCTCCGTAGTTGAATTCCTGAAAATGGAAGTTGCAGTGCAAATTAGTTTCGGAAGGAGATCAGGATCCTGCAAAGAAACAGGTACCTTGGACTTGGGTGCTAGTCCCTGTGTCCTTGATGTTTTCACCTTCCAAACTTCAAAAAATAGTGAGTTAGATATCTCTGTCCTTTATCTTAGCCTGAAAGAATTTATTGTAATTTGATATTTTGCTTACTGATTTGCATATTTAGGGTTTTAAGTACACTTGAGCATTAGATAGAGACATTGTTTGACACATCCAAGAATCCACAGCTTCCCAAGTGGTAGCCCAACCTGATAGGTGATTGATCTCGCTTAGTGGAGATTCAACTTGGTTGATAAGCCCTTAGAATTTTTGTAGTGAAAGGATGATTTTGTATAAACCATTAAAACCCCATTTCCCCCCTTCTAACAAAAAAACACTACAAAACATTCTGTATTTTGGAATATGTGCTTGTAGATGCATGAAATTGGTTTGCATGTTGGATTTATGGTTTTTATTTTAATTTTTTTTGTGGGAATTGGGTTGTATAGGAAGCAAATCTCCCTTGAGGGGTGAGAGAATCCCATGTATGGGGTTGAGAGAGGCATGGAGCCTCTCTTGGGAAATTTTTGAAGAAATATGTTGCTGATTTTTAGAGGTTGGTGATGGAGGTTTCTTTGTTATTGTGGTGATGTTTGGTTTTGGGAGATATGAGAGTTTTCTTATGAGTATGGAAGTTTTGATGGGACTTGAAATTATGAGTTGCATGGAGAAGGTTTTTTTATTATGATATGTTCTTGTGTTATTATTCCCCAAGATGGAGGATTATCCCCTCTTTCCCCCTTTGTGGAATCCAAAATGGATTCATAGTTTGTGAGTCAACCTAAGGGGGTTTGCTTGTGTGTATAGGATAGAAATTGTGTTTGGATGTGTTATGTGTTGTTGCATGTGTAAACCTGGTTCTTGAGAACTCTCTTGCTTGGGGGAGGGTTTGTTTTTAAACCCTATGGTAGGGTTGAGAGCAGGTCTTGGCCATCTAGTTGGTAGTTGTGTTGCAAATTTGAGGAAGTCTACACTGAAGATGGAAAGAATTTTATTGATTTTTCTAGTTCAATGTAAGGATCTATTTCACTTTCTTCCCATTTAGGTTGAAAAAATGGGTGTAATGAAATCCGAGATTCATGGCAAGTTTGCCATTGTGAAAATTATTTTTGTATGGGCTTCTTAGAATTCAGCATGTATTCATGAAGTATGGGGTTGCATTCAAACATATGGTTAATCTAATCTTGTTGTGGATGCATGTACATCAATTTATTTCCCTTTGTAAAAATTTGGATTGCTAAATGGATGCATATATATACATATTTATTAAAAATCTGAGTATGCATATGTTTATGTAAATCTATGTTTACCTATGAAATATGTACTTCTGCGTATGAAATTTAATCTATTGTTTATGTTTCAATATATATATATATGCTAAACTGCCGTTGATGTACATAAACACATACCAATGCAAGTTTAAAAATTGTTGTAATTAAATTATAGAAATTGAAAAAAATAGAGAAATGTAAATTTTTTTTATAGTTTTATATTTTCTTGTTTTGGTTGTGTTGTTTTGGGCCTAATGAGGTTGTGGGAGCCACGACTTCCCACAGGTTGTGGCCTATGGGAGCTGTGGAAGCCCACGACTCCCTTAAGGGATGTTGCAGACCTCCATAGACCATCAGCCCCCCCTCCTTATGGCTACGGCCGTATACATTGGTCTAATATCTTCAAACCTGTGTTTTTACAAAAAAAAATTGCAACTCAATGTTTTAAATATACTATATATCCTACCACCATTATCATATCTCGCTGCTCTGTATTATATTTATATATATAATAATTCTTCATTTTCATTTCCTTGTTGGACTTGCAAACAAGAAATGTTCCAAAAATCTCTGTTGTTCTTATTCCTACACACGCACAGCGAATAGATTCATTAAATAATAAACTTTCAATGTAATTGATCTTTCCATTTTGGATGGCTAGTTGTGAAAGGAAAAGGAATTGTTTTTTATTTTATAGAATTTCAAATTAGACAGCCTTGTGGAAAAAAACCAGGAATGTATATCTTTTATGCAATAGAAATAAATAGAAGTTAAAGGAAAAGAAATAGCCATTAGAATTAGAAAAAAATCAAAGAGTAGCAAAGATTTGACTTTTAGATCCTTCAGTTCAAAATGAAATCTTTTGTTTTTGGGTTTCCATTCAAAAATTAGTATATTTAGCTGATAATTATTTTTTTAATGGGATAATTATTTTAATAATAGTGACATGCATTGTCTAAATTACAAAGTTTAATTATTATTTTATATACTCTTTATCTAAGAAAAATATTAATATTAAGTAAATTTGTGGTTACTGGTTTTAATTATTTTATTTAAAATTATCTATAGATGATATCATGTTTTGATAACGGATAAGGTTTCCAAGGAAAATGAAATGTTAGAGTTAAGTTATTAATTAGGTTAGCTTAGCGAAACATTATATAGAAGATTAAATTTGTTTGAAGTACCATTTTAACTATTATCCCGAGTTTAAGTATGGACCTTTTAAACATTAGGTTAATTGCAAGAGAGAACATCAATCAAACAACTAGTTGATCGTGAGATTCAAGTGTCAAATAGGTAAACTTGTCTATTAGTTTTAATTTATTTCAGTTCTTAAAAAAAAAGTTTTTGCACATGTATGCCCACTTGTATGGTTAGCATATAGGTGTGCATTACATCACTTCAGTAGTCATCGATCAAAGTGGAACAACTTCAACCCATTTCAAGAAATAATCTATTGTAATAATGATGAATGTGTGACCTTCAGAAGCGAGAGGAGAATTTTTTATTAAATCCAAGCCCCAGATAGAAAATGGCCAAGGAGATGTCTAGGCATGAAGTTCTTGTGTGTGAGATTAGATTAGATTACTATGCTATTAGCATTTAGGGCATTTCTTAACAAAATAAAATGAATCTCGTTCCATGCTTTACCAATAGTACCCCATTCGAGGAAGTTTTTGAACTAAGGATTTACCACCAAAATTCCCCCACAAGAACCTAAATGGGCCTCTTTGAGGGAAATGGGTATTTCAAACTTAGTTAGATAATGCAAGAGGTCATTGTAACCTCAATGATACAAGACGTTAGACATAATGATATATCATGTTTTGAGATTTCAAATTTGAGAGCGAGCACTTTTAGAGGATTTATTTGGGAATGTACCATCATTTAAATAGTTGAATAAATGGGAGTGTCATTCCTTAGAATCAATATTATTGTAGGAAACGAGTGTCAGAGGGAAAACCATCCAAAATAGCCAACAAAGATAATGTGCGAATAAGAAAGTGATTATCATCAGTTGAAATATCAACGGGAACAAGGGAGGTTGTTCTCACCATTGCATCCACATGATGATTCTCCTTACATGGGATAGTCTTGATGGAGAAAGAAGAGAAATGATGAAGCAGTGATAAAGCTAGGTCATGGTAATTGAGAAAGTTGGTCATGTTTTTCATGATAGGAACCAATGACTTGCTTTATGATCAACTGTGAATCACCATAAATATGAATGATTTTTATGTTGAGAGACAACATGGCATGCAAACTGATAATGAGGACTTTGTACTCAGTGATGTTATTTGTGCATTTAAAGTTGAGATGGAAGGAAAGTGGAATTGGTTTGCGATATGGAGGAACTAGTATTGCACTATCTCTAAAGCCAATTCAACACCTTAATCCATCAAAGAATAAATTCCACAGATGATCATCATCCAAAGAAAGGATATGGTCATTAAGGAAGCATTTTGGATTAGGAAATGAAAATAGAGAGGGAGAGTTAGCTATATGATCTACTAATGCCTAGCCCTTTATTATCTTTTGAGAGACATATTAAAGTGAAATCCAGTTAATAGAATCACCTGGACTTAGCTAAGTAACCTGACAAATCTGTTTTAGAGAAGAGATGATTGAGAGGATAAAATTTGATGATTATGTGCATTTCTAAATGGAGAAGATAATGTCTCAGATTATGTGTGTGAATATTAATGTGAGATATTATTTCTCTAGTGTGGAATAATGAATTGCATAGTCGAGGAGGGTTCAACTGATGTAATATATAGTGCATTCCCTACCTTCATCATCATGTTGGGCTAAGAGAGTGGCCAATGCATGGGATGACACATATGTATAAAGGAGAAGAGGACATCTAATAACAACTAGCATCAAAACTAGGAGAATTATCCAAGTAGCACTCGAGATCTTTGAAGACCTTTTGACAATCTTCATTCTAATTGAAACAAACATCATTGTTTAAGATGATGAGTAAAGGGAAGGGTACGATCCGCCAGTTGTGAAATAAATTGATGAATATCTTAAATCTTTCCCTACATGCTATAAATTTAAGAAATGTTTCTTGGCGGTAACATGTTTACAATAGTGTCAATTTTCTTTGTATCAACCTCAATACCATGATGCTAAACAATAAACCCCAAAATTTTACCACTATCGACATCAAAGTTTCGCTTATGGGGATTGAGGTGCATGTTGTATATGTAGAGGCACTCAAAGGTGAGGCAAAGATTATGCACTTGATCTATGTGCATAATGGATTTGGCCAAGATATCATCGTCATAGTCCTCTAGGATGTTGTCAATGAAATCATGAAAAATGAGGGTTCTCACACATTGATAAGTTGCACCCGTATTCTTTAATCCAAATGTTATGAACACATTACAGAAGGTACCCCAAGTGGTTGTGATTGTAGTTTTTTACTGATCTTATGGGTTGAGAAGAATTTGATTGTAGCGTAAGAAGACATCCATGAAATAAAGTAAGGTATGGTTGGTTGTGGATTTGACTATCATGTCAATATTTGGAGGGAAGTCATTCTTTAGGGATGCTTTACTTAGATCTCATAAATCAATGCATATTTGAATATGATTTTACGTTTAGTGACAACCATGATATTTAAGATCTAAGGTGTATAGTCTATCAAGCGGACAAAGTCAACTTGTAAGAGCTTCTCTGTCTCAACCTTGACCATTAGGGCGAACTTAGGATGCATTTTATGAATTTATTCCTTAACAGGTTGAGCGTTGGGATAAAGCACTATAATATGGACAATAATATTTGGGTCTATACTATCCTAATATCCTCATATGACCAAGCAAACAGATTAGGAAAGTCATGCAAGAGATCAAAATGTGAAGATCATTCAACAAAGGTAGGAATTGGCCTATTTGGATGAATTTTTCAATATCTTTAGGGTCCATTGGGACATCGATAGTATCTCCAACCAGGAGTGTACTATAGTCATGAGGATTGAATGAATGAGGAGATTCATGAGAATTATTAGAAAATGAAGAAGTATCATCAGATGACAAGGCAGATTATTCAAAATATGATTGCACATTTAGACAATAGGGAAACCCATGATTATGGTTATACTTAGGTATGAGATTATATACACCTAGAAATTTAGTTAGAGCTTCATCTGTGGAAAAAGTATCTAGAGGGGGTATATGCAGTTTAGGATTATCCACGATGAGCTTAGGATGCAAAAGAAAAAGATAAGAAGAATTAAGGGATGTAGAGATCATACTCACATCCATAAATTTTTGGTATGAAGACTTAGAGGGGTTAAGAGGATGGTATCCAAGACCCACTGAAGAGCAATGTGGATTAGGCTCTAAGGGGATCTTAATACTTTGTTCCTTTTGTTCACATCCATTACCTTTGTAATTGATTTTAGATAGAATATGAAAATCATATCCATAATGGGATTGCATCTCTACAAAAAGGTAGAGGATCTATGCTAGTGTCATAGTCGATATGAGAAGTATAATCACATGAATCCTTAGAAGAAAAAGGATTAGAAGTATTTACCATTTTTAATGAAGGAGAATATTGAATTTTAGGAATGTCAACGTGAGATGGATCAATTTTATATTTTCCTACAAAGGAAGGCATGAAATCTAGAGGACCCTAATCATCATCGAGACATGCATTAGAAGAATTTAAGTCATTAGTAGAATCCTCAACAAGGTTTGCCAATAATGAAGCTTGTTTTCATGAAGAAGATGGAATGATGTTTTGAAGTTCTAGAAAAGAATCATTTTGATGCTTAGAATCTACCTACTAGCAATATTGTAGGGGATCCAATTCAACTTTGATTATGTATATTTTTTTATCATGAAAATTTTTTATTGATCCATGCAGGGTAGAGGGAATCACACCCATGGTGTGGATCTACAGTCTACCAAGAAGGAGATTATATGAAAGAGCTCTGGGCATGACATGTACCTCAATAGGTAAAGTAACAAGCCCCAACTCAATAAGCAACATTATTGTGTCAAGATTTTTCCTACCTATGTTGTCAAAGCCACAGATAGAAAGGTTTGTTAAAGAAATACAAGACATGTCAATATTGATATAAATTAAAAGGTCTACACCATATATGTTGAGACCTAAACTATTCTCAATAAGGATACATTTGATACCGATAGAATTTATTCCAACAATGATTAGAAGAGGACCATTTTATTTTTAAACCTCAAGAGAGGGTAACTCATATTGCTAGAAAATGATATCAACAGTATTGGTATATATGCAGTCAAGTAAGGTAGCTACATCATTCAAACTAGAAAAATATGAGATAGGGATCTTCTATAAGGCTTCCTAGAGCATGCCATGGTATGTAGGAGAAGTTTGAACAAGCTCCTAGAGAGAGATCTTAGTAAGAGTAGCATGGAGTTTCTCTAAAAGATCGTAATCTCTGACAATCTTTTGAGGAATATGAGGAGCTAAAGGAAGAATAGGAGAGGTAGGAAGAGAAACAAGGATAGAAGTAGCATGTTTATTTCTACAAGTATTATATGTGTGGGCTACTGTGTGGTAGTGACTAGTTGTAGGAACATTTAATGTTATAGATCTTGTAATTTGGGTAAAATAATCAGAAGGTCAAGGTGCATTAGGAGCACATTGAACTATAATGATTAGTCTCAAAGGTTGTACATAGAGATGATGATGAACAACAATTTTTAGTTTTGTAGGTTCTTGTGTAGAACCAGAAAGGAAGATTATGTTAATCAAATGCTTTGAAGGAGAATTTATTGATATAGATGGAGATGAAGTGACATAGATGAAATCGTGAAGGGTTTCATCTAAAATGTCAAAATATTCACTAGAGAAAGGATCATTCAAAGCTATGAAAGTTTGGAGAAAGAGATCCGACATGGTCAAATGCTCATTTTTACCAAATTGAAAGTTAGTAAAATTAGAAGTGGAAAGGCGGGTTCACTAAGATGGAATAAGTGAACCACAACAAAATAAGGTGTGAGACGATGGGGTTCACCAAAATGTAATGAGTGAAATTATATTTAGCTAAGAATGTTCTTATTTTCTAACTAAAATAATCTTGACAACATTCCACTAGGGCTTATCTAGTTTCAAGGGAAATGTATTTTGTTGTTATTTGAATAGGAAGAGAACAATAACTCCAAAAATTCTTAGAAATGCTTTAAAATTAGAAAATAATGATTTTTCTCTAAGCTAAAGCACAAGGAAAATGATAAAGTAACTATTTTTTAGAAAATAATATATAGACTCACAGAAAGAGATACAAAATAGGGGAGAGGCTGAAAAATGGAACATAGCACTAGAAACTAGAGGACACCATCCATGATGCCAGCACATCACGCAGATATCTATGTGTTGTGCTATCATTTGTATGGCCAAAATGCAAATAAACTTCTAGAAATGAGTCCTTTTACTATGACAACTTAGCCAATCTGCATAGCAAACCATAGGAAAAACCCAATAGTATTTTAGGCGATAAAAACTATAGAAAAATGCATTGAAATAACTAGATTCAAATGATTAAAATGAGAAATAGAGAAGAACAACAAAAAGGGAACGCCCACAAACCTCTGTGCGGTTGAATGCCTCCAAAATACCCATAGCTACAAAATAAATTCAAAATGGTTGGATTTGTTTGGCAGCTTGCCTTCAAGTCAAGTCTTTACTTTGGTCTTTCAACTTCCATGGATAACTAATATTGTAAATAAATAAAAACTGTGTACTCTTACTTCCTAAGTGCATCTAGGAAAATAATAGTAGTCGAAAATGAATAAAATCTATGAATATCAACCTTGGTCTACAAGGAAGAATACCCTAGTGTGTTTAAAAAGGATAAACAAGGTGGTGGTCTACACCAAATATTTGCCAATAGATAGTGGAAGATGCAATATAGAAACTACAACAATATTATTTAAATGAAAAATATTACCAAGTTCACAATGTGGAAGAGAGGTTGCAAACTCTTTGGAAGATTAAATTAATGTGCCGTTAACATAATCCTTTTGTGAGAGCCTCAATGAAATAAAAGATACAATAGTGTGCCTAATAGAAGATAAGAAAGTAAGATGCTTCAACTAAGAGAGAGCACCCAAAATCAGAAATGGAGAATCTAAATCCAAGAGAACCAAAAAGCAAGAAGAAGACGTCAAACTTTCAAAATTATCTTTTATAAATGAAGAGAGGGAAGATGAAAGGTCAAGTATGCTTGCAGGAGGAATTTGTTTCAAATAAATGTTACCACTAACAAAAGAAAGTAGATGGGTGGAAAAGCAGTGGTTTGAATTTTAAATATTTCTTGAATGCTAGTGCATCACATGGATATTTATGTATCATGTTCATGTATTGGAGAAATCTCTAGAATTTGACATGTTTCTAGAACAATAGGAAGAATAATATTCTTAAATAGAATCTTAGAAAATCTTGGTGAAGGGAAAGTAGGCCAAGGTTAGGCTCGCATGGCCCTAGGAACATGCTATGGGAGAAAATACCAAAGTGTGTCCAAAACACAACATGAAATTATGAGGGTACATAATTTTTGATGTTACACTCTATGGTAAAAACTCCTCTCCAAAAGAGAGGAAGAGAAAAACAAATAAACCTCCTCAAAAGATATCCTTGAAAGATGAGGAACATGAAGAACTACATTGTACAACATCTAATGGATGCCCTAAAAAAACCTTTGTACTACATTGTCTCCAAATCCTATCAAGTTTTACTATCAATCCATATGTTTTTGGGCCTTCTAGATGCAATGGTGAGGTCATTTTTGCTCCAAGACACACCATATGAAATTAGTTACCTAAAACCCCCTATACAAGAGAAGGATCTTACAAATTCAAGACATTTTGGGAATCAATTTAGAAGATGGTTTTGATACCATGTTGGAGCAACCAAGATCAAACAACATTTCCACAAATGAACATGCAAGATAAGAGCCAAACAAAACGTGAATGTTATAAAGTATAATAGACTCCTTGTTTATGTAGGAAAATAAGGAGGAGAGAAGATAGGACCAAATGACTTACAACCTCTCTAAAGGTGTAACACATGTGGGCACACTTGGGACAAGTGTTAGGACATGTGTAGAGTCCACATGAGGTGATACCAAAAGCAAAAAGTCTCTAAGTGAGCTTAAGATGTAGTATGAATAGGACTAACTAGCTAGGAGATTAACTAGTTAGGAAATAACACTTTTCACACTAACATAAGTAAGTTGTGAGGATATATGGTTTGCATAAGAGTATCACCTCATATATGAATACCAAGTTCTTAGATGACTTCAAGTGCACATTATTAAAAGTTTTGGGTACACAGTTGAAGTGTAGTTCTACATACCATCCATAGACAAATGAGACATAGATTATTAATAGGAGTCTAGGGAATCTCCTAAGAAGTTTGGTGGGATACAAACTAGCATAGTGAGATACATTATTGGCACAAGTGGAATTCAAGTTTAATAAACTAGTGAATTTATATAAAAGCAAGACCCATTTTTAGATTGTGTATGGGACATCTCCTAAAGGTGTCATAAATTTGTTGAGAGTACCTAATGAAAAACCTGTTGAAATGCACCGGACAACTGAGAGGGGGGGGGTGAATCAATTGTCTTTAAAACTTTAAACAATTATGAACATCAACTCTTCAAACACTTATTTATTGTTGTTCAGATTTAACAATGAAAGCATGAAACAAGAAGCTCAACACAATAACATAATCAACACATGAGACACCAGATTTTTACGTGGAAAACCCTATAAGGGAAAACCACGATGGGTGTTAGCCCACATAAATATATGAGTTATAACAATACCAAAAAATAGAGGATCACTACCCAAATTGCTCACTACAAAGAACGACTCATTGCCAAAAATGACCCACTGCCAAGGGGTGGCTCACTGCTAAAGATTTTGAACTGATTTGATAATACTAATATATGCCTGAGTTCAATTCCATTGAAGCGCAATAATCTTCCTCTGCTCTGCTCTTCTTACCCTTTGCACTTATCTCCTCATTTTCACACACACACACACACACCATTTTCACAATTCCATTACAAGTCTTTATACAAGTCATCAACCTTGGAATGTACATCAAGGTCAGAAATACATTCATCAACCATTGGAACAATCTCCAAGGTCAGCATTACAAAAACATACATAGAAATAGGCCTGGACCTAATACAAAAATTAGCTAAGGGAAAGATGTAAAGATGTATGCTGATCACACCACGCCTTAGATGGGACTCAAACACAATCCTTCACGCCATGACATGCTTCTACAATATTCAAGGCATCTCCACAAATAGTGAAATCAACCAAGTCAGCCAAGATTGGTGAGAACACTAGGTCTACTAAGAACATTCTTTCATCCACGATCTAATTTTCTCTTTGCAGACCAATCCAAGGGTAGGAACATGATCAGGAGACATCCACAAGCACATTGAGATCATCATGAACAACTGCACAACTTCCAACCAATCTGTCAAGAACATTCTTCAAACCGGAGCACATAAACACCACTGCCAGCTACTGTCATAAAGAAAAGATCGCTTGCGGACCACCAAATCATGAACCATTAGAATTGAAGACACATAACATCATCTTAGACTTAACTCTAGAACCGCGGACAAAAATACTTCAATGCGAAGGAATGTGGAGGAATGTAGAGCATAACACTTTCTCCCTGTCACCATCAAATATACAAAAAAGTAGTTTTCACTCTGGTGAACATAGCTCACTCAAATCTTCATACCGGATGCTCAAACTTGGAATATAGCATCTTTAGACATGCCTCTAAATGACTTCCAATCCGTAGTCAAAGATATTCATTCTACTGGAAATGCAGAGCAATCTACCAGACTATTCTTCAGTAAACACTACCATACACTGTTTCCACTGGAGGAGCAAATTTTCTCAATATCCTCAATATCAGGCTTTCCAACACTTACATAGGCATCTAACTCATTACAAGAAAGCAACACAACAAGAGCACAATTGACATCAATGACAACACCAGTTAGGCACATACTTGCAACAATCTCCCCCTTTGTCATTGATGGCAACATATGATGTGAAAATTTGAAAAGACCATCAAGACAAGATTCCCCCCTTTCTCTTTACACATATGCACTCTTTCTCCCCTTGAGTTTTTCACATGATTTCTCTTGCCCTTTGACATCAATGGCAAAGGGCACATACTTGCATTTTGTTGTTCTGAACCAACTGAACTTTTTCTGTTATCAATACTTTCTACATCAGGAGCTCATACCGGTAACATCTAGCTACTCCCCCTGAGAGGTAGCTCTCAAAACATCAATCCAGATCAAATAATGAGACATTTGGCACCACTGGACTGATGCATTCCCATGCATCTTAGTTTATGGAAGGAGGGGTAATGACCCCTAACTTTTCTCTGAGATACTCAAAAGTATCCTTAGGCAGAGGCTTGGTGAAGATATCTGCAATCTGATCCTTTGTGGACACATATTCCAACTATACTTCATTCTCTGTCACCATTTCTCTCAAAAAGCGATACCTTATAGATATATGCTTTGTTCTTGAGTGCATCACTGAATTCTTTGAAATATTTATAGCACTTGTATTATCACAGAAGATTGCAACTAGATCTTCATACACAACTCTTATCTCCCTCAAAGTCTGCTTCATCCATAACACTTCAGTACAACAACGTGCTTTTAATATACTTTGCTTCTGTAGTTGACAAGGAGATTGAATCTTGTTTCTTGCTCAACCATGAAACCAATTTATTACCCAAAAAAAAAGCACCTCCACTTGTACTCTTCCTGTCATCAACATCTCTGGCCCAATTAGCATCTGTATAAGCACTAAGAGAGAAATCGTTATCCTTTGGATACGATAAGCCATGATTCATTGTGCCTTTTAAATACCTCAAGATTCTCTTTACTTCCATCACATGTAATTCTCTTGGATCTACTTGAAATCTTGCAACAAGACAAACTACATGCATAATATCAGGTCTGGTTTGAGTTAGATAAAGCAATCCTCCAATCATGGATCTATACTTTTTCTAATCAATCTTGGGTGATTCATTAGTTTTACTCAACTTGTAGCCAGTCACCATGGGAGTACATACCAGTTTAGAGTCTTCCATCCCAAACTTCTTCAACAACTTTTTCACATACTTAGACTGAGATATGAAGATTCCTTTATCTAATTGATTAATTTGTAGACCCAGAAAGAAATTTAGCTCACCAAACATAGACATCTCAAAACCATTTTTACATTTCACCAACAAATTTCATACACATACCTTCATTGCCTCCAAAGATGATATCATCAACAAAGACTTCAACAATCAAAATCTAATCACCATTAATCTTGAAATAAAGATTACTATTAGTAGTACCCTTTTTGAACTCTAACTACAATAAGTACTTATCCAACCTTGTATACCAAGCTCTAGGAGCTTGCTTGAGTCCATACAATGCTTTCTTCAACTTGCATACCATATCACCTTGATTTGATAGTTGGAATCCTTCCGATTGTTCAATGTAGACTTTCTCTTCCAACTCACCATTCAAAAATGCAGACTTCACATCCATTTGATACACTTTGAAATCTTTGTGAGCTGTAAATGCTAGAAACATTCTGATTGCTTCAATCCTATCTATTGGAGCAAAAGTTTCTTCAAAATCTATACCTTCAATTTGACAATATCCTTTGCACACAAGCCTTGCTTTATTCCTTACAACTTCTCCATTTTCATTTAGCTTATTCATGAAAGCCCATTTGGTTCCAATAACATTTTTGTCAACGAGTCTAGGAACTAATTCCCAAGTTTCATTCTTCTCTATCTGCATTAGTTCTTCCTTCATTTCCTTTACCCAATTTTCATCATTGCAAGCTTCATTCACAGTTTTTGGTTCAACTGTAGAGAGCAAATAGTAATTCACTTGTTCTTCTACAGCTCTTCTCCTTGTCAGTACTCCTTTGTTTTTGTCTCCAATAATTTGATCTTCAGAGTGATTGATTCTTACATACTTGGTGGTCTTAGCAACACTTTCCAGAGCCTTTTCTTCTTCATCTTGAGTGTCTTCTTGTTCAACCTTTTCTTCATATGTTATAGTAGCAAGTTCATCTGATTCATAGCCACTCTGATCTGAGGTTCTTCTTTTGTCTTCATCCACCTTCACATTTGCACTCTTAATAATCTTTTTCAGCCTTTTGTTGTAGCACCAATAAGACTTACTCTTGGTAGAGTATCCAAGGAAGATTCCTTCATCACATCTTGCATCAAATTTCCCTAGATCTTCATCTCTTCTAATATAGCATTTGCTTCAAAAGACTTTGAAATATTTTACTGTAGGAATTCTTCCATACCACAATTCATAGGGAGTTTTAGTACAATTACCTTTCACTTGAACTCTATTTTGAATGTTGACAACAATATGTATATCTTCTTTCCAAAAAATAAGACCTCCTTCCTTCATCATTGTTCTAGTAGTCTCTTGAACTGTCCTGTTCTTTCTTTACACAACTTCATTCTACTAAGGAGTGCTAGGTGTAGACAACTATCTCTTTATTCCTTGCTCTTCACAGAAAATGTTGAATTCATTTGATGTGAACTCACCTCCTCTATCAGACCTCAAACATTTGATTTTTAGCTCTATTTCATTTCCAACCATTGCCTTGAAGGATTTGAATTTCTCTGGGGCTTCAGATTTGTCTCTTAGAATAGTAACCCAAGTCATTCTAGAATAATCATCAATAAGCAACATGAAGTGCATGTCACCTTGTAGACTTCTTACCCTTGTAGGACCACATAGATCTATATGTACTAGATCTAGCAAACAGGCAAAAAATTACTCTTTGCTCTTGAAACTTGTTCTTGTTTGCTTTCCCAACTGACATTACTTACAAATGGTATTGATAGGTTTCACAAGTTTTGGTAGATCTCTCATAGTCTGACTAGAACTTATCTTTACTAGATTATCAAAGTTTATATGCCACAACCAACTCTCATCTCCTTGGGCTAATAGACGATAATCATTAGTTCATCTTAATTGATAGATGTTTCCTCTAGTCTTCTTACCAGTAGCAATCACAGTTATGGAGATTTCCATGATCTTGCACCCATTGTCCTTGAATCTCAGATCATAACCTTTGTCACACATCTAACCAACACTCAAAAGATTATGCTTCAAACCCTTCACATATAGGACATTATCAGTATTATGCTTTACATTAAATGAGATAGATCCTTTTCCACAAATCTTACCAGCTGCATTGTCTCCAAACCTAACCAATCCTCCATCATACTTTTCCAAACTTACAAACTTACTTTTGTCACCGGTCATGTGATGTGAGCATCCACTGTCAATAATCCATTCATCCTTATCTTTCTCAACCTAAACAGCTAAAGCACTTTCTTCCACTGGTTTTTCTTCCTTCACACAACTAGCAGGATTAGTAGACACAGGTTCTTCTTTAATAGCAATAAACAGGCATTCATTTGCACTAGTACTAGCATCATCAGATTCATCATCAGTCACACCTTCATCATGAAAATCTCTAACATAGTAGCATTTCTTTGGAGCTCTAGCCATGTTCTCAAATCTTTTTCTATTCCTTTGAATTCTCTTAGGACATCTGGAAGCATAATGACCTACTTTACCACATAAAAAACATTTGAAAGGTAATTTGCCTTTGAACTTACCAGAACCTCTTTGCAATCTGTCAACAAACTTAGCTTCAATTTTGACAAAGTCATCTTCAGGTTCTGATGATTCAAATATTTGACTCATCTATTTCATTCTATTTCCTATTCTGAAAGACTTTAACAAAACACTATGGCATATATATTTACATATTATTATAATTATGTTTGTCTTTTGGATGGATTATGCACATGTTTGGTTTTCATTTCCTTTGATGAAATCTCTTAACTTATTTACTTGAATTTCATTTTCAAAATGCATATCTTGTGAATTGTGGTACAAGTGGTTTGTGTTTGCATGAGGATTACACTAGTAAGACTTCCAGTGGTCTCCAGATCCCTCCAGAGCCCCCTATTTCTGCGAAGAACTTGAACTCCAGACGGCTCTAGATGATGTTACCCTCTAATAGAGTCATCCTCCCCTTGAGTCAATGGATGTTACTGGCCAATCCTAGGGCTACCAAAAGGCCCAGCAATGCAAACATGACCCATGCCTCAATTAAGGCAGCTGTTATAATCTAAATATCCATGTCACTCCATTTTAGTGACTAATCGAAGTAGCTTCTAATTGGCGTTAGTTCTAAATGAAGTCGCTGCCACCAAATGCCATGCCATTTCAGGAAATAACTCAAGTTCACCAACAGCCAAGTCGATGCAAATCCTTGATCTTTAGTAAACCATAGAGGAATCATCAATGTAACAAATTAGCAATTAGTTACAAGTCCAGTTTGTTGTAGTTAGAACCGTTGTTCAGTTATTTCCTTCCAATAAAGCTTGAATATATAAATAGGAGCAAATCATCTCTCTAAGTTAGTTCCAGTTTTTCTTAGATAGTTGTTCGCCAGATTATGTTTCCAGCAATAGGAAAACTCCTTGTTTTCAGACATGTACTTTCATCCATTCTTTGGACTATGATTGAATGCAAATGAAGGGGGAATTCTTCTGAAAGAGTTAGTTGAGCAAAGAGGATCGTCTCCAGCTAGGAAAGTAAGGCCCGCTTCCCCATTTTGGAGATCTCTCGGTATTTTCATGTTTGTTCAGTTCTATTATATCTTTTGTTTAGTTAGCTTTGTACTTGTGTTCATGTGATGTGTGTTTCACTTCTGTGTGATTGTTAGTTAAGTTGTTCCCTGTAGGATTGTTTTATAAGTTCTAAAATAGATTTGTTATTCCACAGCACTGTCATATTCAGAGTGTTTCATTGATGTAGCTTAACAAGTAAAGGTAGTTTATTTTTATTTACTTTTCTAGCAAGTGTGTTTATTTTCTAGCAAGTTAGAATAGTTTCTTTTATTACAAGTGTGTTTATTTTCGAGTAAGCTAGAATAGTTTCTTTCACTACAAGTGTGTTTATTTCCAGCAAAGTGTGTTTATTTTCTAGTAAGATAAAATAGTTTCTTTCATTGCATGTGTGTTTATTTTTGAAGCAAAGAGATAGATTTTCATTTCTATATGACCTTTCATTTCTGTAAGACCAACAAACCAAGTCCATCCATGAACCATTCAACCAAATCCCCCCATACCAAAGAGTCTTATTGTAGATCACTCCAGACACCTCTGAATTGATAAAATTAAATGATGATGCATTAACAAACACTACTTTGACCCTCATCACTTTTGGCGCCGTTGCCCAGGAAATCTACAAATCATTGTAGGTTTAAGGTGTTGATTAGACTTTCGATCCATTAGTTTATTAAAGACCTAGGGACTCCTTAGGTCAATTCATCAAGCAAACTATAGCTAATACATCTCTAGAAACTTGTTTAGAAGAACCTCCAGATCATTTGATCAATCAAGGATCACCTATACTATTAGAGTCTCCCAATTCATCTGCTACATCCTCATCAATGGGTGACAATGGTGGTAACCATAGGAACCGGCTAATAATAGAACATTCTCTTATCCGATCTCCATCATTCCTGAGAGAAATGAACCTCCTATGAAAAATATATCTCCTACATTTCTACCCACCTTTAGGGGGAAAACTTCGGAAGATCCAGACAAATTCCTATTTGAATTCAAGGTCCTCTACCAAACTTATGATTACACCACAGATAATCAGAAATTAAAACTATTTCCTTCCACTCTTAAGGAATCAGCATTACGATGGTTCATGGGTTTGACTGCACACTCTATCACTACCTGGGATGAAATGGAAACTATTTTTCTTGACAAATATCAAGATTACTATAGAGTCAGGGATCAAAAAGATGAACTCTTATGCATGAAACAAATGGAAGATAAAAATTTGGAGGATTATGTGGATATATTTTTATTTGTCCATAGGAAGTATGGAAACAATCTAGACAAGGAATTAAGTAAAACTATCTTTCTAAGCGGAATTGACGATGAGATCAAGGAAGCTTTAAATCTGGTGGGTAAGGGAGATATTAACAAACAAACTTTTGCAAAAATTGTAGAAGTCTACAGAAACTATTCCCGCACTAGAGCAGGTAAAAGAATACTAAAAAGGGGTAGTACCAATGATGTTACACAAGTAATGGAAGTACTAGCAAATCTCAAAACTGACATCCTACTTCATTTGAATACCACTTTGGATGGCATGCAAGCTAGTAAGAACACTGAACCCTTAGCTATTTACTGCCCTAGTTGTAGAGAAAAGCATCCACTTAGGGAATGTCCCTTAAATCGAACTGCGTTGTGTAAGATTTGTGAGAAAAATCACACTACAAGTGAGTGTGGCCTACTTCCTGAAATTAAAAATAGATTGAAAAAGGTTTTGATAGATGAGGAAGAGCTAAACTTTATTGGATAGAAACAACCTAATTATGGATTTAATCAATTTTAGAACTAATATGCTCCAAGAGGACCATCGAGTTGGAGTACAAACTCTTATAATAGACCTTAGGGAGGCCCAATGCAAATGCCAATGCAAATGTCAATGCAATGGGGACTAGCATGGCCTCAACAAGATTAGACAAATCAATCATGGAACAACACTCAATGGTCAAATCAGCAACAATATCAACAACAGTGGGCACCTCAATATAACCAGAGGAGATTTAGAAACCAACCCCAAGCCTTACTCCCTGGACCCTCACAACCTGCAAATTCAAACTCCAATGACCAGGTGAACCAACCATCGATGCCCGCTCAGCCAGTTCTGAATGCCAAGAATAATAGGCCACAACAACGGGTGTATAATGCTGACCCAAATACAGCCACCCTAAATGTAGTTGAGATTAATGACATCCAACTTCGATCAAGAAACATTCGTGTAACCATTCCTACTAAGGAAGTCACCAAAGAGGAAGAAGTAATCCCCAAAGTTGATACATGACAACAAAATGAGAAGGCTGAAGCAAGGGATTCAGAAGAAATTATGAAGGAGACCTCTGTCCCATTCCCAAAATGATTAAAACAGGTCCCTTTGAAATCTAAAGAAATCCAGATCTCACATGATGACTCCCAATTAATCAAGGAACTCAAAAAGATACACATCAAAGTCCCTTTGTTATAGGTAATAAAAGATATTCCTAAGATAAACCAAACCATTAAGAGTTTGTGTCTAAAACTTCCAGGCATAAAACAAAAATTACCCAATACCATCCAAGTAGATGGGAAACTTGCCGATGTCCTATTAGGCAAGCTAATTCCTCAAAAATATGGAGATCCTAGAAGCCCTGTCATTACAGTAGACATAAAAGGGGTTTCAGTTTCAAATGTTCTAATTGATCTAGGAGTTGCCATTAATGTAATGACATTAGATACTGTAGAAGCATTAACACTAACACATGTTCAGCCAACATCAACTGTGTTACAACTGGCTGATCTATCTATCACAAAACTAGAAAGAATTCTGGAGGATATCATAGTTACCATCGATACCTAGGATTACTCAGTTGATTTCCTCATCCTTCAAACTAGAAAGAAATGCTTAGGGTACCCGATAGTACTGGGTAGACCTTGGCTGGCTACCGTAGCAACCCTTATTGATTGTCGATCAGGAAACATGACTATTTCGAATGGGAAAAAGTTGGAGGCACTTTCCATCTATCCCCCTGCCAAACCATTCCTACAATATGAAAATAAGCCATAGATAGATGACTTGATAGATTTTGATGAAGAAGATGCCTCCTCACTGGCAATGGTAACAATCGCAGAATAATTTGAAGAGTGTAATGAGGAATATAGAGTTGGAATCAAATAGTGAAACCTCTTTATACAGTGTCACCCAACAAGAGGTCTCCGAATGGCTCCAGAGAGATCCAAGAGGATCTTTCAAGGCATTCCATTATCCCTACTCTGAACAAATTGCCTCCCACTTAAGTTATCAGCAAGCAAAAATGTTACACCAGATTGTGCCTCACTTTTGTCCGTTAAATACTCTGCTAAGTCCGTACAAAAACCTTCTTTCTATTCATAATGGCACAAAGCAAATCATTGTCCAAACCAACAAACAACTCTCTATCAATAGTTGGTTAACAGAGGCAGAAGAAATTCGGTTAACAAAACTTTTACAAAATAATACCCAGGCTTTTGCATGGGAATACAACGGCATGAAAGGGATCCACTCCAGTGTATGTGCATACCATATTTACATGGAAGATGTCCATCCTATTAGAAAACCACAACGGAGAATCAATCCAGCCTTGAGAGATATAGTGAAGGAAGAAATAGAGAAACTATTGCAAGTAGGATTCATCTACCCCATTTCTAACAGCTAATGGGTATCGCCATTGGTTATCGTACCAAAGAAAAATGGCAAGTGGCGAGTATGCATTGACTATAGAGAATTAAACAAAGCCACTAAGAAAGACTATTTCCCACTTCCCTTCTTTGAAAGATGCAAAGAACATCAACTATCCCTAAACTATGAGAAACGCTTTCTTATGATGACTGAGGGAATTGTACTTGGTCGCCATATCTCATAGGAGGGAATGAAAGTAGATCCAAAAAAGGTTGAAATTATTATTCAAATTCCCCCTCCTCAATCTCAAACAGAGGTAAGAAACTTTCTGGCACATGATGGATATTATCGAAGGTTCATTGAAAATTTTAGTTGAACAAGTTGACCCTTTGTTCGCCTTGCTTAAAAAAGATTCTGAATTCAAATGGACACCAAAATGCCAATAGTCATTCGAAGCCATTAAAGTGCCCTCATGACAGCCCCAGTGATTAAAGGACCAAATTGGAATGAGCCATTCCACATTCACACGGATGCTTCCAATCAGGCTATTGGAGCAGTGTTAGGAAAACTAAATGAATATGGAGGTATGCATGCAATTTATTGCATTAGAAAAAACTTAAACCCTGCACATAAAAATTATATCACAACTAAAAAAGAATTTCTGGCAGTAGTTTATGTTGACCTATTTTGCCTCTACCCAGGTTAAACAGTTCACCTTGCATTTTCTTTGAAAATTCTTTAGAAATGACCATACAAGGTGTAAATCTTCCAAGTACTCATGCATGCCTTGTTAAAAATCCCAAGATCTTTCCTAAAGATTCCTTGCAAAAAACCCAGAAAAACCCAGAAATCTTTTAGCTTCAAGTATTTTCTATCACTGGGATTTCTCATATTTTATAACTTGTATTTGTATGCATACTTGTATATACATTTGCCTTTGTACATACAAAGGAAAAATATGCAAAGGTTTTATACAAGTTTTTTACTTATATATCGGCAATGTATGTCAAATATACAAAGGGGTTTGTATGTACAAGAGCAAATATACATTGGCAGTCTTGCAGAAATTTCCATCGGATTTCAGAAGAAATGGAACAATTCAGTTGTATGCATTTCTGAATGCATATCGGGCTTAGAAGATGCATATACATTGGGGGAATCTATCACAGATCCTAGGAATATTCCCTGAATGTATATCGGGTTTCAAATGCATATTGTGTTGTATGTTTGAACATGCAAAAAAAATTATACAAGGGAAATATGCATATCAGGTTATACATTGTAGGAATATTCCATCAAAGATTCCTAATTGCATGTAGGGGTTTGTATGTTCTTATTGTATATTCAGATATTCAACGGGTTTATGCAAAGGTGAAACATACAAGGTAGATTGTATGTTAGGAGATGCAAGGGTGAATGTACATTTTCCAATGTACATCGGCGGCATATACAAAGGACCTTCGCCTAAGATACAAGTGAGCATGAACAGTGGAATGTATATCGGATTGTATGTCCATACATACAAGGCCGATATACAAAGATAATATGCATCGGCTACAGTAGAGGTACATCGGCGCGCATATAAAAGAGTTTGTATATTTCGCATTGTATGTTTCCAACATACAATTGAAACATACAAACAAAAATATACAAGGCCGAATGTGCAAGAGGTGGGGTCCACAATATACAAAGGGTGTTTGTATATTGGTGACATACAAAGAAAAGATGCAAATAAATTATACAAGGGGCCAAACATACAAGCGCGCATATACAAAGGCCAATGTATATCATGAACAATGCATTGTATATGCGGCTTGTATGTTTGCACATACAAGTCAAAGATACAAGGCTGATATACATGCAAATGATCACATGCAACAGTGGAATGTATATCGTGCACATACAAGCAAACATACAAAGGCGATATACAAGCTGGATTTCAAAGTCTTTCTAGCCCGCTTCATAAAATTTGGAGTCCGCGGCTTGCATGTATATGGTGCTTGTATATGCCCATATACAATGAAAGATACAAAGTAAGGATGCAAGCCAGGGTTCAAATGGATATACATTTTGGTTGAATGCAGCGTTGAATCCGCGGCTTGCATGTATGTGAGTAATTGTATATTCACATATACAAGTCAAAGGTGCAAAGGATGTATGCAAGACGGACCTTAATTGAAGATCAAATTCTAGCATATTCAGGCGTCAGGTCCGGCTTATATTTATAAGTGCTTTGTATGTTTGAACATACAAAGAGATATACAAGAAAAGGTGATACAAGCCAGACCCAACAGAGCAATCAGATACAGCTAATGGTCATTTTGAAGTCTGCAGCTTGCATGTTCAAATAGATACAAGGAGATACAAATGGTGGGGTCCGCCAAGGCACAAGCGCTTTGCATGTATCTTCTGCTTGTATATTTGCAATTGTATATTGTGATATACAAGGTAAGATACCATGCGACATACAAATGGTGGGGCCCAATATACAAGCGCTTGGCATATGCAAAGGGATTTGCAGAGAAGGTTTTAAATGGTGATTCAGGCAGCAAATTCAAGCGATATATACAAGCGGTTGACCAAAACTTTGACCGCCTGTATCTCCTCCACTTTAGCGAATTTTGACATGCTGCAAGAAGCAAAGATGCATATTTTGGTCCCCTCTTTCATTTGACGGGGTTTTTAGAGATTTTTGTCACTTTTCATTTTCAGATCTAGATTTGCATGTTTTGGGCGACTGGACGTTTTAGCGACTTTTGGGGCGGATGCAGATATTTTTTGCATTCATTTCTGCAAGTATAGAAGCTGCTCGCATTCATGATCAAAATATCTCCCACTGATGCATCGGCTATACATCGACAATGCAGTAGCTTGCATTAAAGATTAAAAATATCTTCTATCTGCCCAGTACCAGATATTTGACGCCATAACTTCTGCAGGTGGACAGTCATTCGTGGAAGGATATTTTCAGAGACAGCTCTTAGAGAAAATTTTGTAACGGACCTAGGTTAGTTTAGAATGCTATATATATGCATTCATGAGATGTAAATAAGGTTGAAAAATTTTTAGCATAGAGGCTTTTCTGTTTTCCAAACAGAGTTTTTCTGTTACTGTAACCTTGCCTTCTTACTGAATATATGCAACTTATCATACCTCTTTTACTGATTTCCTGGTTTTGTGTAAATCTGCATTATGGTTGTCTATGAATTTCTCTTATTCCTCTCAATCATATTGCTTCTTGCCTCTGCTAGAATCATCTAATCTGTGTATACATACTTTCTATATCTGGTTGTGTTGTGCATTTTTCAGTTCTGTGAAAGTTTTCTTTAAATCTGTCTGGTACATCACCCTTTTGTGTTTCAAGTTTGTTGTTTCATCTTTCACTCTAAAGCATTTCTTCTCCCTTTTCCCCTCAAAATTTAGTAGTTTTAGGTGATAATCAGGCACGGAAGCTGGCCTTCTCCGGAGGTCTAATCTCTTTGAGCAAGGACCCACACTTCAAGATCATTCCCATTGTGTCATTGGAATGCTTGGGATCCTTCCAAGCAGGGTGCAATTTCATGTGACAACAGTTTCTGGCACACCTGGTGGGACAATACAACTTTATTACTAGTTTTGATATGCAGCCAGTGATTTGTAGACCTGTAAGAGGTTAAACCTGCATATCTGGTGACTCACTCTAAGGAAGGACAAACAGATTAGTTCTACTATAACATTATATGAGAAAGATTCAAACTAGGAGTTCAAGTACATGCGATTACTTGCAGTTGTCTCCACCTAGAAGACAGAGTAGAGCTATAGTAAGGACTCCAGTTTCTAAAAGGATACAGTCAACTCCACCAAATTTGAGACCAGTTGCTTCTATAGTTCCTATAGCAACTCAAAAAAATCTACCTCCAGCCATTCATATGGCAAGAAATCAGCCATTTATGACTTTTGATGGGGGCAACCCTTTAAACCTAACAGTACATGATGTTATAACCATGGCAGCTTTGAAGAGTCTACCCTATTTCACAGGGGAAAATCAAACTACCCCTATTGAGCACATTAGAGACATAGCTTCTCTACGTGGAGTACATCATGTCACTCAAGAGAATGTAGCCATTAGGCTGTTGGCTGCCTCATTCAAAGGGAAGGCATTGCAATGGTTCAGGAGTTTACCAGTGCAGACTATTACAACCTGGGATGATCTAGGTGAGAAGCTAAACAAACAATTCCAAGATAAATCAGATCATCTATCATTGGTTGAATAGATGACCACCATAAAGAGAGCTCCCCAGGAGCAAATGATGGATTTTAATTTCAAATTCCAGAATACATGGGATAGAATCTCTGCCATGGTAAGACCTCCAACTGAATATGCATTCTTGTATTTTTTGAAAGCCCTGAATAGTGATATTTCAGTAATGATTCAATCATTAGGAGGTACTAGTTTACCTGGTGCTAATGAAATAGCCATTACGACAGAGAATAATCTGATTCAGGCTGGAAAAATAGCACCCAGACCACTAGTACCCATCTTCCCTGAGATTCAGGCTTCAATGCCATTGCCAATCCCATATTTTGCCCCTTTACCTACTATAGCAGCAGTACAAAGTACTGCCAATTCTGAGTCTACTGCTTCTAGCTCATCTCAAGAGTTGAAAGAGATTAAAAATAGTCAACAGAAAATAGAAAATATCCTGAAAACCTTTGGGAATGAGTTAGTAAACATCAAAAAGTAGCAATCTCAGCATAGACAGCCTTATCAACTACAACCTCAAGGGCAAAATCAGCAGCCATATCAAGGCCAAAATCAGTCTTATCAAGCTAATAGGCCACCTTATCAAAGTAGTTATCAAGGTGCCAGGCAAAATGTGAATCAAAGACCTTTTTAGCCTTATAAATTTGGCACCTATTAACGCAGTTAGGGATAGAACAACCTTACAACTGAGTATGAGTGGTGCTATCCATGCAATCAGCCACACAGTCAAGCAGCCTACTTGAATGGGGTTATAAATTAGGCTTTAATGGTGCAAAATGTGGTAGTCTCACAGCCAAACATCCCAAATGATGGAGCTGCACAACAACAAGAGCAACCTCAGAATGATTCTACCTTCATAAATTGGCAAGAAGGTGAATTCTGTGGAGTAAACAACGATAACACCTTAGTTGCAGCAAATACTAGAGCCAAGAAGAGGGGGTATGAGATAGACCAAGTAGCAAATAAAGAGAAAGGACATGTTGGTGCTTCTACATCACATATTCTACAAAGAATTAACCCAGCAATAGTAAGGGAGATGCATCATTCGCAAGCAGATGTTGCTGCTACAAAATCAAATCAGAAGGTAAGTGCCATTCCACCTTTTAATATTATTGAAAATATGAAGAAGATGAACGTGAAAATGTCCATGTGGGATTCCCTAGCCATCCCAGGCCAAAAAGACATATTACAATCTACCTTATCTGATTTGAAAGTGTCCAATGATCCAACTGTTGACCTAAATAGGGCTGTCCTTACCAATTCATCCCAGGATAACAGCAAACAGCCAAACAAAAATGCCAGACCACTCCCATTTTATGTATCATTAATAATCAGAGACAAGTTAGTACATAATTACATGGTAGATAGTGGAGCAAGCAGTTCTATGATGCCTAAATAGATTGCAGACCAATTAGGGCTCAAGTACCAGCCCCTTGAGAAGGGTGTACTCCAATTAGATGGCACAACTGTTAATATTGTGGGTGTAATAAAAGACCTAGGTCTCACTCTACATACCTGTCCCAATGTTTCCATTTCCCAGGAGGCATTCATCATAGATTTGCCTCCTTATTTTGCCATGTGCTTATCAAGAGAGTTTACAACCAAGATAGGGGGATATTTATCCTTAGACTGGTCCCACATGTTTTTCAGGACCAGATATGGCACCAAAATAACTTTAAAATATGAGTTGCTTTCAAATCATCACATAGAGCCTTACACACCAAGTGTTGTTAATGCAAATTGCATTATTTCTGATGATCCTGAACTTGTTGCTGCTCAAGAACTTCAAGTTGAAAGCATACCAGAGATACTCTTAAGGGAGTGGTCCTCAGAAAATGTTGTTGATGATTTTGAGGGACACATCCAAGCAACTAGTATGGGGGTTTACATACTGCATGAGCATGAAACAACAATACCAAATCTTGTGAAAGATGCAGAACAACAGACAGAGCAGCAAAATGGGGTATGGAAAATATATTTTGATGGCTCTAGGAACAAGAATGGATCTGGTGGTGGTGTAATGCTGGTGTCACCACAAGGTGAAAAATATTTTTCTTCATTCTATTTTGCCTTTGCATGTACAAACAACACTGTTGAATATGAAGGATTAATTCAAGGTTTGCAGTGGGTAAGAAAGAGGAAAATAGGATGTATGCAGGTGTATGGTGATAGTGAACTCATTGTGAATCAGGTAAGAGGACTACATCTTACAAAGAATGATGTTCTGAAATGCTACAACATAGGGTGTGGGACATGATTAAAGAATTTGATGCTTTCAATCTGATCTCTATTCCAAGGAATCAGAACTATCATGCCAATAGGTTAGCTGCAATTGGGGCTCAGTTTGACATCCCCAGTGATATTCAAAGGGAGAAGGTACAACCTCATGTAAAAATAGTTGATAGGCCCTCTATCCCTGATAATAATATTCATTGGCAAGTTTTTGAAAGTGATGAGCAGATCCTGCATTTCTTGTTAGAAGAAGATGAATTTTCTGTGATGAACCAGGATAAGCTCAAACAACAATATAGCAATGATCAAATTGTTCAGTTGAGAACAAACAAGTTGCCCAAGGGATTGGTAACCTTGGAATCTTTTTTTAGTACAGATGATCAACTCAAGAAAAGCAAGACTAGCATGCAGGTTAAAGAAGAGCATTATGAGGAGCTAGAAATTTTCAAAGGTAAGCTTCTTAAAATCGGTAAAATTTGCTCAGCTAAGGACAGAAGAGCTTTTATTTCTCTCTATCAAGAATTTGAAGGGGTGTTTTCCTGGGATTACTCAGACCTAAAAGGGTTCGACCCTCAGATTGCCCAGCACACCATAGAGTTAGAACTAGGTACAAAGCCTGTGAGGCAGAAGCAAAGGCCTCTAAATCCAAAGCTAGAGCCCCTGATGATTAAAGAATTGACCAAACTGATCAAGGGGAAAATTATTTTTCCAATCAAGCATACTTCTTGGGTCTCCAACCTTGTCCTTGTGAGGAAAAAGAATGGAGAGATTAAGCTATGTGTCGACTTCAGAGACCTCAATAGGGCCTCCCTAAAAGATCACTACCCATTGCCTTCAATGGAGCAAATTCTGCAGGTGGTGGCTAGCTCAGAGAGATTTTCCTTGCTTGATGGATTTTTTGGTTACAATAAGGTGTTAGTCAAGTAGGAGGATCAGTTCAAGACTACTTTCACCACTAAACGGGGTACCATGGCCTACAGGAGAATGTCTTTCAGTCTCTCAAATGCTGGCTCTACTTTTCAGAGAGCCATGGATATGGCCTTTAAGGGTTTGCTATATAAATTGGTGCTGGTATACCTTGATGACATCATAGTTTTTTCTAAGAATGCATCTGAGCATTTATCCCATCTGAGGAAAGTATTCAAGAGATGCAAAGAGTTTGGAATATCTCTCAAACCTAGGGAATGCATATTCGATGTGCATGAAGGCAGGCTGTTAGGGCACATTGTGTCAAAGGAAGGCATTACCATTGACGCTGAAAGAGTAAGGGCTATTCTAGAGCTGCCTTTACCTAGCCACAAAAGGGGAATGCAAAGTTTTATTAGCAGAATTAATTTTCTGTGAAGATTTATCCCTGACATTGCAAACCTTTTGAAGCCTTTGACATCTATGTTGAAGAAGAATACAGTTTTTAGCTGGACTAGAGAGGCCAAACTCAGCTTCAAGTCCATCAAGGAGGCATTAGCAGCTGCACCAACTCTGGTAAACCCTAATTTATCCAAAGATTTTATTTTATATGCTTATGGTGGCCTGGATACCATCTCTGTGATTTTGGTACAGTAACAGAATGAGGGTTTTGAGCAACCAATCACTTTCTTTAGTCAAGGGTTGGAGGAGTATGAGCAAAGATATAGCTTCATTGAAAAACATGTCCTGGTAGTGATAAGGAGCCTCAAGAGGTTTTGACATCTTGTTTCTAATAACAAGATACATTTGATGGTCACTCATCCCAGTGTGAAAGAGTTCCTGTTGAGTAAAGATGTTAGTGAAAAAAGGGCTGGTTGGATCACCAAAGTCATGGAATATGATGCAGAGATCAAGATAACCAAGCTTGTCAGAGGTAGAGGACTCAGTGAACAACTCGCTACCAGCTCAGAGAATGAAATAGAAAAAGAAGAGGAGGTGCTTCTGACTATTGAAGAGGAGCATCAAAATGATACAACAGCAGTAGGCACCAGTTGGGTTAATGACATGACTCAATTTTTGCAAACTGGTGAATGTCTAGCAGGTCTAGATAGAACCAAAAGAAGATATTTTAGACTGCAATCCATCCATATGTTTTAATAAATGGCATCCTTTTCAGAAAGGACTTTAATGGTGTATTGTTAAGGTGCATTGATAAAGATTAGACTGACAAGGTGCTACATGAATTTCATGATGGAACAACAGGGGGTCATTTTGCCCCAAGGACTATTGCTTGGAAAGTAATGAGAGTTGGCTATTATTGGCCTACCTTATTTAAGGATGCCCATACATGGGCTAGAAAATGTATAAAGTGTGCCATTTTTGCCAGCAAAGAAAGGCTGCCAGCTCTACCTCTACATCCAATTCAGGTAGAACAACCCTTTATGAGATGGGGCATTGATTTTATAGGTCCTATTAATCCACCATCAAGTGCAGGCCACAGGTGGATACTTACAGCTACAGATTATTTCACAAGGTGGACTGAAGCAGTGGCTCTGAAGGAATCCAATGAGAATGTTGTTTTAAATTTTTATCATTATTTGGTTTCTAGATTTGGAGTGCCTGAGTCTATTATCTCAGACAATGCTTTGGCCTTTGTAGGATTGAAAATAACTGATTGGGTTGTTAAGAATGGGATCTATTTGAATACTTCATCAAATTATTATCCGCAGGGTAATGGTTTGGCTGAATCTACAAACAAAAATCTCATAAGGATTATTAAAAGATCAATGGAGGATATAACCAGAGGACCTGGCACACTAACCTGAAGTATGCATTGTGGGTAGATAGAATAACTCCTAAAAGGTCTATTGGGAACTTCCCATATCTGCTAGTGTATGGAAAAGAGGCAAGATTGCCTATATCTATGGAACTGCCAACCCTAGACATTATGAATCAGCTGGAAATGTTTGAAGCAGAGGACCCCATGGCTGTCAGATATGCTCAGCTGATGGAACTTGAAGAGAGCAGAGATAAACCTATGAAGACCATGGAGTATCATCAGCTTCAAACAAAAAAAAATTTTGATAAGAAGGCCACCCCCAGAAATTTTAGAATGGGTGATATGGTGCTCAAATGGGATGAATTGAAAAGCAAACCAGGAAAGCATTCCAAGTTTGATAGCATGTGGAGTGGCCCATTTCTTATTACTTAATGCAAGAAGCACAATGCATTTCAGTTATCAAGTATGGATGGACAAAATTTGCCTATCCCAGTTAATGGGATACACCTAAAGAGGTGTTTTGAGGTATGTGTACCTTGTAGATCAGTAGATTAGATTTTTTGCTTTCAATAAGTGCTGCTGCACAATAGTTTAGATCCTTTTGTTTTCCCTAAGTGCTGTCTAGCACAGTTGGAGAGATTGCCTTCAGCATTTTTGTCTTGGCTTGGTCTTCCATGTTCTTCACTGTCAAGATGCTGAGTTGCTAAATTCAGGTTTCTTTGTCAAGACATATCTTTGGTCTCTGAATGACCCCATGCCCAATGGATCCTTAAGGCCACTGATCTAATTGTTTAGCAAGCTAACACCCCATAGAAGTCACCAAATTGTTGACCTATTTTGCCTATGCCTAGAGTTAAACAGTTCACCTTGCATTTTATTTGAAAATCCTTTAGAAATGACCATACAAGGTGTAAATCTTCCAAGTATTCATGCATGCCTTGTTAAAAATCCCAAGATCTTGCCTAAAGATTCCTTGCAAAAAACTCAGAAAAACCTAGAAATCTTTTAGCTTCAAGTATTTTCTATCACTGGGATTTCTCATATTTTATAACTTGTATTTGTATGCATACTTGTATATACATTCACCTTTGTACATACAAAGGAAAAATATGCAAACGTTTTATACAAGTTTTTTTCTTGTATATCGGCAATGTATGTCAAATATACTAAGGGGTTTGTATGTACAAGAGCAAATATACATTGGTGGGCTTGCAGAAATTTCCATCAGCTTTCAGAAGAATGGAACAATTCAGTTGTATGCATTTCTGAATGCATATCGGGCTTAGAAGATGCATATACATTGGGGGAATCTATCACAGATCCCAGGAATATTCTCTGAATGTATATCAGGTTTCAAATGCATATTGTGTTGTATGTTTGAACATGCAAAAAAAATTATACAAGGGAAATATGCATATCAAGTTATACATTGTAGGAATATTCCATCAAAGATTCTCGCTTGCATGTAAGGGTTTATATGTTCTTATTGTATATTCGGATATACAACGGGTTTATGCAAAGGTGAAACATACAAGGCAGATTGTATGTTAGGAGATGCAAGGGTGAATGCACATTTTGCAATGTACATCGGTGGCATATACAAAGGACCTTCGCCTAAGATACAAGTGAGCATTAACAGTGGAATGTATATCGGATTGTATGTCTGCACATATAAGGCCGATATACAAAGATAATATGCATCGGCTACAATAGAGGTACATCGGCGCGCATATAAAAGAGTTTGTATATTTCGCATTGTATGTTTCCAACATACAATTGAAACATACAAACAAAAATATAAAAGGCCGAATGTGCAGGAGGTGGGGTCCACAATATACAAAGGGCGTTTGTATATCGGTGACATACAAAGAAAAGATGCAAGTAAATTATACAAGGGGCCAAACATACAAGCGCGTATATACAAAGGCCAATGTATATCATGAACAGTGCATTGTATATGCGGCTTGTATGTTTGCACATACAAGTCAAAGATACAAGGCCGATATACATGCAAATGATCACATGCATCAGTGGAATGTATATCATGCACATACAAGCAAACATACAAAGGTGATATACAAGCCGGATTTCAAAGTCTTTCCAGTCCACTTCATAAAATTTGGAGTCCGCGACTTGCATGTATATGGTGCTTGTATATGCCGATATACAATGAAAGATACAAAGTAAGGATGCAAACCGGATTTCAAATGGATATACATTTTGGTTGAATGCAGCGTTGAATCTGCGGCTTGCATGTATGTGAGAAATTGTATATTCGTATATACAAGTCAAAGGTGCAAAGGATGTATACAAGACGGACCTGAATCGAAGATCAAATTCTAGCATATTCAAGCGTCAGGTCTGACTTGTATTTATAAGTACTTTGTATGTTTATACATACAAAGAGATATACAAGGAAAGGTGATACAAGCCAAACCCGACAGAGCAATCAGATGTAGATAATGGTCATTTTGAAGTCTACAGCTTGCATGTTCAAACAGATACAAGGAGATACAAATGGTGGGGTCCACCAAGGCACAAGCGCTTTGCATGTATCTTCTGCTTGTATATTTGCAATTGTATATTGTGATATACAAGGCAAGATACCATGCAACATACAAAAGGTGGGGCCCAATATACAAGCGCTTGGCATATGCAAAGGGATTTGCAAAGAAGGTTTTAAATGTTGATTCAGGCGGCAAATTCAAGCGATATATACACAGATGCAAAGCAATATATACAGGTGGTTGACCAAAACTTTGACCGCCTATATCTCCTCCATTTTAGCGAATTTTGACATGCTGCAAGAGGCAAAGATGCATATTTTGGTCCCCTCTTTCGTTTGGTGGGGTTTTCAGAGTTTTTTGTCACTTTTCATTTTTAGATCTGGATTTGCACATTTTGGGCGACTGGACATTTCAGCGACTTTTGGGGCGGATGCAGATATTTTTTGCATTCATTTCTGCAGGTATAGAAGCTGCTCACATTCATGATCAAAATATCTCTCACTGATGCATCGACTACAGATCAATGATGCAGTAGCTTGCATTAAAGATTAAAAATATCTTCTATCTGCCCAGTACCAGATATTTGATGCCATAACTTCTGTAGGTGGACAGTCATTCATGGGAGGATATTTTCAGAGACAACTCTTAGAGAAAATTTTGTAACCGACCTAGGTTAGTTTAGAATGCAATATATATGCATTCATGAGATGTAAATAAGGTTGGAAAATTTTTAACATAGAGGCTTTTCTATTTTCCAAACAGAGTTTTTCTGTTACTGTAACCTTGCCTTCTTACTAAATATATGCAAGTTATCATACCTCTTTTACTAATTTCCTAGTTCTGTGTAAATTTGCATTATGGTTGTCTATGAATTTCTCTTATTCCTCTCAATCATATTGCTTCTTGCCTCTGCTAGAATCATCTAATTTGTGTATACATACTTGCTATATCTAGTTGTGTTGTGCATTTTTCAGTTCTGTGAAAGTTTTCTTTAAATCTGTCTGGTGCATCACCCTTTTGTGTTTCAAGTTTTGTTGTTTCATCTTTCACTCTAAAGCATTCCTTCTCCCTTTTCCCCTCAAAATTTAGTAGTTTTAGGTGATAATCAGGCAAGGAAGCCGGCCTTCTCCAGAGGTCTGATCTCTTTGAGCAAGGACCCACACTTCGAGATCATTCCCATTGTGTCATTGGAATGCTTGGGATCCTTCCAAGCAGGGTGCAATTTCATGTGACAACAGTTTATGCTATCAACAAATTCTACCACTACATCACAGGCTATAAAAATTTCATACATACTGATCATGCAGCTATAAGATATCTGATGAATAAAGTAATGGTAGGAGGTAGAATTATCATATGGTTGTTATTATTACAAGAATTTGATATAACCATTATTGATAAACTAGGGAAAGATAATTTTGTTACTGACTTTTTATCCAGATTGATTGTGCAGGGAAATAATGAACCAGTGGATGATGCATTCCCAGATGAACATCTGCTTGCCATATCCATACAATCTCCATGGTTTGTAGATTTAGAAAACTATTTAGTTTTAGGCAAATGCCCACAACATTTCAATTCAAAAGAAACCAAACAATTGGTTCAAGAGAGCTCCAGATACAAATGGGTAAATGGTCTCTTATTTAAAAATTTCCCTGGCCATGTATTACATCGCTGTGTGCAGGAAACAGAAGAGTATGACATAATCTGAGCATGTCATGATGGACCTTCTGGTGGACACTTTTCAAGCCTCCAAATAAGACATAAAATTTTGGGAGCAGGATACTTTGGGTCAATAATGACCAAGGATATTCAACATTATGTCAATCATTGTGATCAATGTCAGCGAATGGGACGTCCAACTCCTACCACAGAGATACCGCTCCATCCTCAAGTAGTTCTTGAACCATTTGAAAAGTGGGGAATAGATTTTGTGGGGCCGATAGATCTGCCTTCCAGAGGAAATCACTACATTTTGGTTTGCACTAACTATGCCACTAAATGGGTCGAAGCAAAAGCACTGCCAACAACAAAGGAGGAGAAGGTTGCAGATTTTCTGTACAAGCACATTTTGTAAAGGTTTGGAGCACCTCGAGTCCTTATTTATGATCAAGGACCATAGTTCATCTCTACTATGATCAAAGCCTTCTTGGAAAGATATCAAATCTGTCACAGGAAGTCCTCTCCATATCATCCTCAAAGTAATGGTCAAGTAGAGGTAACGAACAAAGAACTAGAGGACATCCTTACAAAAACTATTTCAAGTAAAAGAATAAATTGGGCTGAAAGAATGACAGAAGTTGTTTGGGCTTATAACACCACATGGAGAACCACCACTAATTTCACACCATATGAATTAGTCTATGGAAAACACCTAGTGTTGCCCATAGAATATGAGGTGGAAACATTGAGAACAACACTTGAAGTGAGTATAGATTTAATTGAAGTACAACAAAATAGAATGATGCAGCTCAACATATTGGAAGAGATGTGGATGGAAGCACTTTAGGACACAGAGTTGATCCAACAACAGAGAAAAGAATGGCATGACAAGGACATTATCAGTAAGCAGTTCAAGCAAGGAGATTGGGCCCTATTGTACGACACCAAATATCAAGAATTGAAAGGGAAACTGCACACCAGATGGTTGGGGCCCTATGAAATCAAGGAAACCTTCAACAATGGGGTTGTTCAGCTAGTTCCCATTGATGGAGATCATAGAATTATTCTAGTAAATGGACATAGATTGAAGTTGTACCACAAACCATCTTCCAAAGAGGAGTTTTCTGCAGAAATCCAGTCTTGGATACAGCATTTCACCCTGGAAGATTTCTCTTCCATGGGACTCATGTTCTAAGTGATGACTCTAGGATAAATAAGGCAGTAAAGGTTGAAAACCAGAAATGGCAGCCTTTTCTGCCAAAAATAAAACAACTCAGACATGAAAACTAGCAATGGCGGCTTTGCTTAAAGGGAAGATTGAAAACCAACAATGGCGATCTTTCCTTTGAATTCCCCATTTCCTTCAATAAAATTACTTTTTGTAATTCTACAGGTTTTTGTGTTAAATTTTTTTGAAGAACTCTAGATGGATACTGATAGCTCCAGATGGCTACAGATTGCTCCAAATGAACATTGGTGGATGCTTGCTTTCTAAAGCATCGTCAGGCACTAGGTGATGTTGCATTGTGAAAAGTGATTCGGTAAAAACATTAAGGCAAAATAATCAAGGGAATGGGTACTTTACAAGGAATATTCCTTCCTTAAAACTTATATAATTATTTTAATATGTTTATGTATGCCACGTGTTCCCCCAAAGTTACCTACATGCAGCACTCATCTTTCACATGCCACAACAAGTGCATAAATGATTACAGTCTGACAGGTGGCAGCCACAAATTTGTCTGTAGATCTTGCATGCTTCACAATAAAATACAAGTACCTAGTCATCATGGCATGACATTTCAAATAAATGCCATAGATAGAAATAAAAGCTAGATTAAGAAACAATGATAATCGGTATTTATGGCCATTTAAAGGAAGTACACTTGACAAGACATGAGTGCTAGGATTGTTGGCATTAGCTCCGGATGAGTATGGAAGAGCAGTTAAGGTGGTGGCTGAGAAATTACACTTCGCATGCTCTCACTCTGGTTCAAAACATCAAAGTTCATGCCATGATTGATGAAAACATGGGAAGAGTAACTTCCATCCTTTCCATCTCACATGCAATTATTCCTTTGCACAAATTTGCAATTGACAACTCAGAAGTTCAAAGTTCCTTCTTGTTTAAACCAAAGATAGAAAGCAGAAAAAAAACATAGAGCTCCATTGTAACATTTTGTTGCAAAATCATTCTACTGATCAAATGGGAAACAAAAGGAAGGCCGAAATTGAAAACACAATTTTTGATGATGCCAGTGCCCAGATTTTCCAACAGGCTGAATGGTTGGCATTTTTGTAGAAACTTGAAGGCTTTGAAGCTGACTTGGTTGAGGAATTTGTTACAAACTTCCATAGGACCTTCACCACTGTGGAAGGGGTAAGAATACCAATCAACCCTACCATAATTAGTCAATTTCTGGTATTCCTGCAGTATGCATTGATTTGTTTGCAAACAAACCATCGTATGAAGAATTAGTTCAAAATTTTCATGTTGCTTCGGAGCCCTTGCCACGATATATTGTAAGGGAGAAACTAAAGGCATTGAAAGGACCAGCCTTCCAAACCCATGGAAGACTGTGGTCCTGTGGGTCATGAAGTTTTTCACATGTGATGGCCAATTTGGTATAGTTTTGGGCCTTGGGATGCAACTAATTACCCACCTGAGGCATGGAGCCAATAACCCCCAATATTTGATAAATGTTCCTACTTTTCTGCATACAAATCTTGTCACCATGCTAACCAAAAGAAAGGGCAAAGATGGACAAATCAGTCATCCAAGCTTGATACATTTGATTATTAAGCACCATTTCCTCCAATAGGAGGATGGTCAACAGAAATGGGAGGATTTCCTCGCCCTATATTCCCAAAGGAAAAAGGTGAAATGTCATACTTCTACTGTCTCTATTTCAGGAGACCCTGCTATAGTTTCCTCTACTTCCCCTGAAGTCTAGTTCTGATGGCTCTAGAGAAGAACAGAGCAAAGTAGTTAGCAAGGTGAAGCCATAGCATCCACCTCTACCAAAATATGCCACCATCAATTAGTCATCTCTTCAGATGAAGAAGAAAGAGGAGAAGCGAAACAAAGCCCTACCACTCTCTCAGGTGACCATGCATCCCCTGTTGTACACCCTGGAGAAGAGACTCATGAGGAGAGGGGAGATGAGAAAGTTGGTAACGAGGGCATCCCAAAAGAAATAGGGGAGGATACATTACAACACATTCACCGGAAAGGAAAAGAGACCCTTGAGGAAAGCCCCAAGGACACCATGGCACAAGAAACTTGACATGCCCTAGCTCTATCTAGAGCTAAATTTGAATTGAAGTAGTGCAGGGCACAACTGGAGGCCCTAGGTCAACAATTGAAGGCTAAAAATGAGGAGCTGGGAAAGCAAAAGGCATAAGCTAAAAAGGAGAAGGAAGAAAAAGAAAAGGAAATTTCTATTTCCAAAGCAAAGGTGGATAACCAAAAGGCCATGGTGGCCCAAAGAGACATTCAAATAACTCAACTCAGGCAACGGGCTACTCAGCAAGCCCCTTCACCCGCCTCATTGAATGTCTATGCTCAGAACCTACAACTTACATTGGATAATAGGCAACTTAGAGGAGAGATCATACAGCTCTAGAGAGACATGGAGACAATAAAATAGGAAAAGGTGGTGGTAGAGAATAACTTGGCTTTAGCCTGCGAGACAGGAGAAACCCTGTTAGCACAACGGTTGCCATCAGGTGTGTATACCCTGTTCCTCCAGGAATAATTTTTAAGATGGAAATTACTCAGGACAAGTTGCAATCTTACATTCGATTTTGACAATGATAAAGATTTTGTTGAATGTTAAATGTAAAATCCTAAAGATCAACAAAACCTTTTGTGTGAATTCTTCCAACATGGCCACATTAAGGGGCATGTCAATACATCAATACTAAATCTATATGTGGGAGAACTTCAAATCCGAAGCTATCTATCTCTACTCTGGAATAATGGATTATGGGAAGAAAGGATGGAAGAATAGGATGTTGCAGCAGGGTCTATAGGGCTACTAATGAGACATGAGTACCCTAAAACTACATGGTTTTCCAACACTTTCAAAGCAAATGCTTACAAGCAGGGCATCACAAACTAGTATGTGAGAAATTTGAATTCCTGTGTTTTTGATTTCTTTGTAGTTGCAGATTATCTCCCCAGCATAGCAATCTCAAGCTACATATCTAGATTTGAGGAACTGCCTCCTATTTTTGAGAGAAGGGAGCCAGTGTCCCCCGCAAACATAAGGTGGATGACAGACAAGGTCATAAAAATAATACCCCTGATCCAACAGAGGCAACAAAACTAGATTGGGATGAGGTTTAGACCACCACTAATTCTGATGCCAACTCCTCGCCTAAGTCACCCTCAAGGACAACCAATGAGAGAAGGGAAATTCAATACATGGTTCAGCAGGGTACAGGAGAATGATGGGTTCTAGTCAAAATGGAGAAAGTTGTTCCAATACCATGATGAGGACTACAACTACAGTAAAATCATTGAGGGAAAGAACATATTGGATGAAGTAGATGGGGCACAACCATGAGGACATGGCATACACTGAGTTGGGGAGGATGACGAGTCAAATATATGACTCATCTATTTCATTCTATTTCTTGTTCTGAAAGAATTTAACAAAACACTACGGCATATATATTTACATATTATTATAATTATGTTTATCTTTTGGATGGATTATGCACATGTTTGGTTTTCATTTCCTTTGATTAAATCTCCTAACTTATTTACTTGAATTTCATTTTAAAAATGCATATCTTATGAATTGTGGTACAAGTGGTTTGTATTTGCATGAGGATTACGCTAGTAAGACTTCTAGTGGTCTCTGGATCCCTCCAAAGCCCACTCTTTCTGCGAAGAACTTGAACTCCAGACAGCTCTAGATGCCATTACCCTCCAATAGAGTCATCCTCCCCTTGAGTCGATGACTATTACCGACCAATCCTAAGGCTACCAAAAGGCCCAACAATGCAAACATGACCCACACCTCAATTAAGGCAACTGTTATAATCTAAATCTCCACGTCACTCCATTTCAGTGACTAACTGAAGTAGCTGCTAATTGGCATCAGTTCTAACTGAAGTTGCTGCCACCAAACGCCATGCCATTTCAGGAAATCACTCAAGTTCGCCAATAGCCAAGTTGATGCAAATCCTTGATCTTCAATAAACCGTAGAGGAATCATTAATGTAATAAATTAGCAACCGGTTTCAAGTCTAGTTCATTGTAGTTAGAACTGCTGTTAAGTTATTTCCTTCCAATAAAGCTCAAATGTATAAATAGGAGCAAATCATCTTGTTGCAAGTATGTGCCTAATCAGTGTTGTCATTGATGTCAACATATCTTTGTTGTCATTGGTGTCAACTATGCTCTTACTTTGTTGAGGATATTAAGAAAATTAGCCCCTCCGGTGATAACAATGTGTATCTATAGAAACAGTGCATTGCATACAAAAGAACAATCAAGAAGAATGCTCCGCATTTCCTGTAGAATGGAAGTTAGTTAGAAGCCTATCTAAAGATGTTATATTCCAAGTTTGAGCCTCTAGTATGAAGAATTGAGTGAGTTATGTTCACCAGAGTGAAAACAACCTTTTCTATATGTTTGGTGGTGACAGCGAGAAAGTGTTTTGCTTGCCATTCCTCTGCATTGAAGTATTTTGGTTTGCAATTCTAGAATTAAGTCTATGATGATGTTAAGTGCCTCCAAATGCAATGGTTCATGATTTGGTGGTCTGCAAGCTATCTGTTACTCATGACAATGGCTGATAGTGTTGTTCCTGTACTCCAGTTTGAAGATTCTTATTGATAGAGTGATTAGAGATCATGCGGTTGTTCCTGGTGATTTCAATGTGCTTGTGGATGTCTCCTGGTCATGCTCCTACATTTGGATTGGTCCGCAAGGTGTAATTCAGATCGTGCATGAAGCATGTTCTTGCGAATACTTGTGTTAACATCAGTTTTGGTTGACCTGGTTGAATTCATCATCTGTTGAGATGCATCGAAGATTGTGATAGCGTGTTGTAGCATGGAAGATTATGTTTGAGTCCCTGCTAAGGCATGGTGTGATCTGTATTCATTTCTTTCCTTTGTAAATTTTTTTAGCTCCAGACCTATTATGATGTAATGTATGTTTTCTGACCTTGGCGATTGTTCCAACGGCTGATGATTGTAATGCCGACCTTGATGATCATTCCAAGGTTGATGAAGTGTATAAATACTTGTAATTAAGTCATGAAAATTATCCAAGTACGAAGATGCGAAAAAAAAAAGTGAAGTAAGGTAGTAGAGCAGAGCAGAGGTGTTTGTGCTTCAATGGAACTGAACCTTGGCATGGAGTAGATGTTGTTATCTCAGTTCAACCTTTTGGAAGTGAGCCTCCTTTTGGCAATGAGCCTCCCTTTTTGCAGTGAGCCACCCATAGGTAGTGAGCAATTTGGGTAGTGAGCCTCTATTTTTTGGTATTGATATAACTTATATTTTTCTATGGGCTAACACCCACTGTGGTTTTTCCCTTTTAGGGTTTTCCACATAAAAAATCTGGTGTCTCCTATGTTGATTATGCTTTTGTGTTGAGCTTCTCAGTTTATGCTTTCATGGTTATATCTAAATATAAGTAATTGATAAGTTAATGATCATAATTGGTTAAAAGTTTTAGGACAACTGATTCACCCCCCCTCTTAGTTGCCTGGTGCAGTCTAATATTTGGTATTAGAGCCAAGTTCCTCAGAAGAAAGCCTAACAACTTGAGGAAGATCTAGGATGTCTTATAAGAAGGAAACTCCGCATTTTGATGGGATAAATTATGCTCTTTAGAAGGTATGAATGAAAAGCCATCTCCTCTGTCTTGGTTATAAAGTATGGCTAGCTACACAGTCACAATTTGTCATGCCTGAAGGTGGGTTGACAACTGAGGATGATATCAAAGAATATGAATTGGATGTCAAAGCAAAGGATAGTATGTTAAGTTCCTTGAGTGACTTAGTATTGACAAAAGTTGTGGACCTTGAATCTGCAAATGAGGTATGGGAAAAGCTAAAAAATCTATATGAAGGAGATGATTCTATAAGAGAAGCTAAGCTACAAAGCTTGAAAGTGAAATATGAGGGTTTGAAGAGGAATGAAAATGAAAATATAATAGCCTTTATGAAAAGAGTTGATGAACTTGTCACTGGAATAAAAGGTATGGGAGGAACTCTCAATGATAAGGAAGTTGTGATGACAATTATCAGATCACTACCAAAGTCCTATAGTCACAAGGTATCTTCTATTGAAGAATTTATGACTGTGAAAACTATTGACAAAGATTAGTTACTTGGAAAGATTACAGCCTTTGAGATGAGAGAATTTGGTGATGCCTTGCCAAAAGTTGAATCATCTTTTAAAGCTAGTACTTCAAAAAAGATTTCCAGAGCTAAGAAATATAAAGTGGATGGTGACTTTGATGAAATTAAAGTTAACTTTGTTGACAAGATGCAAAGAGGTTCTAGTAAGTTCAAAGGTAAATTACCTTTCAAGTGTTTCTCTTGTGGTAAAGTAGGACATTATGCTTCCAGATGTCCTAAAAGAATTGAAAGAAATAAGAAAAAGTATGAGAGCAGGTCTAGAGTTCCAAAGAAATGTTACTATGTTAGAGATTTTGATGATGAAGGAGTGACTGATGATGAATCTGACGATGCTAGTACCAGTACAAATGAATACATGTTTATTGCTATTAAAGAAGATCCTATGTCTACTAATTCTACTAGTTGTCTGAAGGAAGAAAAATCAATGGAAGAAAGTGCTTTGGTTGTTCAGGTTGAGAAGGATAAGGATGAATGTGTTGCAAGTATGGGCCTAACCGGTGTTGTCATTGATGTTAACATACTCCTGTTGCATTGATGATAAGGATTGGATGAATTGTATGCTAAGGATATTTAGAAAATTAGTCCTATCAGGAACAGAGAAGAACAGTGAAGACAGTAAGGTGAATATCCCAGCTAAGATGAAGATCAGAGGATGCACTTCAAAGGGTTTGTAGATATGTGTCTTAAGATGATCCAATAAAGATTTGAGAGGTCCACATGAAGATTTGAAGAAGGTATGGCCACTTGAGTAAAACTAGTTCTAGCAAATATTTAGAGGTGACAGAGTGACATAGATAGGTCCAGTGAGATCTGGAAATGCAATATCTTGTTCTGCGGATTTGGTGGAGTGTTTAGGAAGTCAATGTGAATTGACAACTCAATTGGTTCATGGTCTGGAGGTCCGCAAGCATCTATTCCAATATGACAGTGATGACAGACTATGTTCTTGAAGTTCCTGATGAAGGAGACAATGATTTCAGGAATCAGAAGTAGTGTGGATGTTCTTGGTGATTTAGGCAAGCTTGTGGAGGTCTTTGGATTGTGTCTAGTTCGTGTTGGTGGTCCGCATTGAAGATTGAGCTCGTAATTGAAGGATTACTTTCGGATGATGATGTTCTTCCTAAGTTTGGCCGATTGAATGAGTTACACATCCTGCAGAAGATCTTGAAGATGTTCTGTGAAGAATGGAATGTTCCTAAAGGAAGATTGAAGTCTCAGATCTGTGTGGCCAACAGTGTGGTGATCCACGTGAAGCCTTTTGTAATTAGTCATGTTGTATTTATGTATTTGCTCTGTAAAGTATGCCGACTTGGATGATTATCCCAAAGTTAAATGTCTTGTATAAATAAGAAGTTGTGAAGTCATTTCAAATGCATCTTGGCAGAGATGAGAGTGTGGTAGAGAGGAGCAAAGCGAAAGGTAGAGCAGAAGTATTAGTCTTAAATGGAACTGACTCAAGTATGGTGAAGATGCTATTCTTCAGTTCAAGTATGTAATATTTATCATTCTGTAGATAGTGTGTCTCTTGTAGGTAGTGGGCCTCTTGTGAGAAGTGTGCTCGGGTAGTGAGCCCTAATTGGCATGTGCCATTTGTTCTTCTTATTCTTTTAACAGAGAATACAATCTTAGGTTAGTCACCCTATGGTTTTTCCCTTAACCAGGTTTTCCACGTTAAAATCTTGGTGTCATATGTGTTAATATGTTTCTGCTCTTGAATTATTGCATTATGTTCTCATGATTGATCTATTATTACGCTATTGAATTACAAGAAGGATTTAAGTGATTAATAGGAAGGAAGTTTTGGGACAACTGATTCACCCCCCTCTTAGTTGTCTTTCTTGAATCTAACAATTGGTATCAGAGCTAAGTTCCTCTAAAAGAGCTTAACTGCTTGAGGAGATCTATGATGTCATCCTACAAGAAGGATAGTCCAAGTTTTGATGGAACCAATTACACTCTTTGGAAAAGCCACATGGAATGTCACTTGCAATGTATGGGAATGCAATATTGGATGATGGCTTCAAAGAAGTATGTTCCTCCATAGAATGGTCTGAGAGCTATAGATGAAATCAGAGATGTTGAAAACAATCTTCGGGCTAAAGAAGCTCTACTAAGTGCCTTATCTGATTCAGAGCTAACAAATGTTATAGATCTAAATACTGCATATGAGATTTGGGAAAAACTAGAACTTTTACATGAAGGAGACAAGTATGTTAAATGTGCCAAGCTACAGAGTCTAAAAGGAAAATTTGAAAACCTGAAGATGAGAGAAGATAAAAAATATCACTACATTTATGCCAAGAGTAAATGAACTTGTTTGTGGCATTAGATGTGCTGGTGGAATTTTGGATGAAGATGAGATTGTTGCCAAAGTTCTCAGATCCCTACCTACTTCTTACAAATACAAGGTTGTTGCCATTGAAGAATTCAGATCTTTTTCAAATATCATAAGAGATCAATTGGTTGGAAAATTAGCTGCATTTGAATTGGCCAAGTTTGGAGATGCACGCTCTAAGACTGAATCTGCATTCAAAGATAGTGCCTCTGTAAAAGGAAAACAAAAGTTTGATCCGGGAGAGAACTATTCAAAGAAACTATCATGGTATGAAAAAGCAAGAAAAGATCTAGAAGAAGATGAAGCAGAAGCTGCTCAACTTGAATCCCTTATTGCAAAAAGACTGCCAAGAGAATTTGGTAAGTATGAAGGGAAATTGCCTTTTAAATGTTTTAACTGCAATAAGATTGGTCATTTTGCCTCAAGGTGTCCAGAAAGATTTTTAAGGCCAAATCCTAACAGATCAAGATTCCAAAAGAAATGTTACTATGTTCATGAAGATGATGATGATGAAGGAGTAACAGATGATGAATCAGAGACAGGAAACAAATCTAGATGTGACTGGGTGTTTATTGCCATCAAGGAAGAAGATCCAATGCCCTCTGAATCTGTCAATCATAAAATGGTAGAAAGAGCTCTAGCTGCCCAAGTTGAAGAAAAGGATGATTGGGTTATTGACAGTGGATGCTCCCACCATATGACAGGTGACAAAAATAAGTTCATAGATTTGGAAAGATATGAAGGAGGAGTGGTAAAATTTGGTGATAATTCTGCTGGCAAGATCAGAGGTAGAGGAACTATTTCTTTTGATGGAAAGAACAAAACTAGTAATGTATTGTATGTTGAAGGTCTGAAGCACAATCTTCTTAGTGTTGGATAGTTGGTGGACAAAGGCTATGATCTCCGATTCAAAAATGGAAAATGTGAGATCTTTGAAAGTTCTAAAACAGAGATTACATCTGGTACTCAAACAAAAGGTAATATCTTCCACTTGGTTGGTACTGGTTTTAAAATTGTTTATTTGTTCAAATTGATCAGAGTTGGTTGTGGCATAGGAGAATGTGTTATGTGAATTTTGATAATATCATCAAGATAAGAAACACTCAGGTTGTATGAGACCTTCCAAGATTGGTGAAACCTACTAATAGTTTGAGCAAAAAATGTCAGTTGGGTAAGCAGAGCAGAGTCTCATTCAAAAGTAAGGAACAATCTTCTACCAAATTGTTGGACTTAGTACATACTGATCTATGTGGTCCGGCCAAAACCGAGAGCTTACAAGGTGATAGATACTTCATGTTATTAATTGATGACCACTCCTAGATGATGTGGGTGACTTTTCTGAAAGAGAAATCTGAGGCTCTTGAGAAATTCAAAATCTTCAAGGCTATGGTAGAGAATGAAACCAAATTAAACATAAAATGTCTTAGGTCTGATAGAGGTGGAGAATTCACATCCGGGGATTTCATAGAATTATGTTAGAAACATGGGATAAAAAGATAGTTGTCTGCTCCAAGGACTCCACAGCAGAATGAAGTAGTGGAGAGAAAGAACCAGACCATCCAGGAAGCATCTAGAACCATGATGATGGAAGCAAATGTTCCTCAGATCTACTGGAGAGAAGTTGTAAGCACTACTGTCTATACTCTTAACCGAGTACAAATCAAAAGCAATACTGGTAAGACCCCTTATGAACTCTGGTTTGGCATCACTCCCATTGTGAAGTATTTCAGAGTCTTTGGTAGAAAATGTTATATTAAAAGAGATGAAGACCTTGGAAAATTTGATGCTAGAAGTGATGAAGGAATATTCTTGGGTTATTCTACTCAAAGTAAAGCATACTAGTGTTATAACAAGAGATTGAGAAAGATTATAGAAAGTACAAATTTGAAGGTTGATGAAGGTATTGAAAAACCCTCAAGGTTTTATGAATATGATGAAGATGATCAGAATGATGTTTTAGCCCAAGAAGTCCAAGCCCCTTCTAAAAATTAGATCCAGACTGATCCAGTCAATCAAGAAGAAGAGATAAGTTTGAATGAACCTGTTCAAGAAACAGAACTGCAAGAAATTCCCAAAATTCCAAGGTATGTAAGACTGAATCACTCTGAAGATGAAATCATAGGCGCTAAAAGCAAAGGTGTTCAAACAAGAAGAAAGATTGCTCAAGACTCAGAAGAGTATTGTCTGATTTCAAAGATTAAACCAAAGACAGTGAATGAAGCATGCAATGATGAAAGCTGGACTAAAGCAATGAAGGAAGAGTTGATGCAAATTGAAAAAAATCACACTTGGGATCTTATTCCCAGACCTAGAAACAAAAATGAGATTGCAACCAAATAGGTCTTCCAGAATAAACTAAATGAAGATGGTGAAGTAGTCAGAAACAAAGCCAAACTGGTCTGCAAGGGTTATTCCTAAGTTGAAGGAGTTGATTTTGAAGAGACTTTTGCTCTGGTGGCAAGAATTGAAGCAGTCAGATTATTTCTTGCCTTTGCTACCTTCAAGGACTTCAAAGTATATCAGATGGATGTTAAGTCTGCCTTCTTGAATGGTGACTTGGAAGAAGTGTACATTGAGTAACTGGATGGATTCCAATTGTCTAATCATGGTGATAGGGTCTACAAGTTGAAGAAAGCATTGTATGGACTCAAACAAGCCCCAACAACCTAGTATGAAAGACTGGATAAGCATCTTTTGAAGATTGGTTTCAACAAAGGTACTACCGATAGTAACTTGTACTTCAAAATTGATCATGAAAATATCTTAATTGTTGAAGTGTTCATTAATGACATCATTTTTGGAGGAAGAGATAGTATGTGCAAAACTTTGGCAAATCAAATGAAAAGTGAATTTGAGATGTCCATGTTTGGGGAAACGAATTTCTTCTTGGGTCTGCAAATCATTTAAACAAAGAAAGGAATCATCATTTCACAGACCAAATATGTGAAAGAATTGTTGAAGAAACTTGGGATGGAAGACTCAAAACCAATGAATACTCCTATGGCAACCGGATGCAAATTGAGAAAAGATGATGACTCTCCTAAGGCTGATCAGAAAAAGTACAGGTCAATGATTGGAGGACTATTGTATCTTACTCAATCTAGACCTAACATTATGAATGTTGTTGGTCTTGTTGCTAGATTCCAAGTTGATCCTAGAGAATCTCATGTCATGGCAATCAAGAGGATTCTCAAATATCTAAAAGGGATAGTTGAGTATGGTTTGTGGTATCCTAGAGATCATGATTTCTCACTTCATGCATATATAGATGCGGATTAGGCAAGAGATGTGGATGACTAGAAGAGTACTAGTGGTGGAACATTCTTTTTAGGGAAAAGATTAGTTTCTTGGCTGAGCAAGAAACAAGAGGTAATATCTTTGTCCACTGCAGAAGCAGAATATATTGTAGTCGCAGGTAGTTGCACTCAAGTATTATGGATGAAGCAAATGCTAAGAGACATCAGAGTGGAGTATGAGGAACCTATCACAATCTTCTGTGATAATTCAAGTGCAATAAATATATCAAAAAATTTGGTGTTGCATTCAAAGACAAAACATATAGCCATCAAGTTTCATTTTTTGAGAGAGCAAGTGAACAAGAATGAAGTCAGATTAGAGTTTGTGCCTTCCAAGGATCAGATTGCAGACATTTCTACTAAACCTCTACCTAAGGACTCTTTTGAGTATCTCAGGGAGAAGAGAGGGGTTATTACCCCTCCGGTTCTGAATTAAGGTGCACTGATGTGCATCAGTCTGGTGGATCTTACAGCCATATCTTGTGGTCCGGATTGATGATGGGAAGCTACTACTCAGGGGGAGTAGCTGGTATGATTCTGAAGTGATGCAAGTATGTGCCCTTTGCCATTGATGTCAAAGGGGGAGAAGACATGTGAAAAACAAAAATGGTTGCTGATCAAAGGGGGAGCAGTAAAGGAAGAGAAGACATGTGAATGGTTGTTGCTGATAGGGGGAGTTATGTCAGTTAGTAAGGAGAAGCTCTTGTCTTGATGGTCAAAATAGTTTTTCACATCATATGTTGCCATCAATGACAAAGGGGGAGATTGTTGCAAGTATGGGCCTAACCGGTGTTTTCATTAATGTCAACATATTCCTGTTGCATTGATGATAAGGATTGGATGAGTTGTATGCTGAGGATATTGAGAAAATTAGTCCTGTCAAGAACAGAGAAGAACAATGAAGACAGTAAGGTGAAGATCCCAGCTAAGATGAAGATCAGAGGATGCGCTTCAAAGGGCTTGTAGATATGTGTCTTAAGATGATCCAGTAAAGATTTGAGAGGTCCGCATGAATATTTGAAGAAGGTATGGCCACTTGAGTAAAACCGGTTCTGGAAAATATTCAGAGGTGACAGAGTGACACAGATAGGTCCGGTGAGATCCAGAAATGCAATATCTTGTTCTGCGGATTTGGTGGAGTGTTTAGGAAGTCAATGTGAATTGACAACTTAATTAGTTTGTGGTCTGGAGGTCCGCAAGCATCTATTCCAATATGACAGTGATGACAAATTATGTTCTTGAAGTTCTGGATGAAGGAAAGAATGATTTCAGGAATTAGAAGTAGTGTGAATGTTCTTGGTGATTCAGGCAAGCTTGTGGAGGTCTTTGGATTGTGTCTAGTTCGTGTTGGTGGTCCACATTGAAGATTGAGCTCGTAATTGAAGGATTACTTCCGGATGATGATGTTCTTCCTAAGTTTGGCTGACCGGATGAGTTACACATCCTGCGAATGATCTTGAAGATGTTCTGTTAAGATTGGTGTGTTCCTAAAGGAAGATTGAAGTCTCAGATCTATGTGGTCGATAGTGTGGTGATCCGCGTGAAGCCTTTTGTAATTAGTCATGTTGTATTTATGTATTTGCTCTGTAAAGTATGCCGACTTGGATGATTATCCCAAAATCAAATGTCTTGTATAAATAAGTTGTGAAGTCATTTCAAATGCATCTTGGTAGAGATGAGAGTGTGGTAGAGAGGAGCAGAGCGAAAGGCAAAGCAGAAGTATTGGTCTTAAATGGAACTGACTCAAGTATGGTGAAGATGCTATTCTTCAGTTCAAGTATGTAATATTTATGATTCTGTAGACAATGTGTCTCATGTAGGTAGTGGGCCTCTTGTGAGAAGTGTGCTTGGGTAGTGAGCCCTAATTGGCATGTGCCATTTGTTCTTCTTATTCTTTTAACAAAGAATACAATCTTGCGTTAGTCACCCTATGGTTTTTCCCTTAACCAGGTTTTCCATGTTAAAATCTTGGTGTCATATGTGTTAATATGATTCTGCTCTTGAATTATTGCATTATGTTCTCATGATTGATCTATTAATATGCTATTGAATTACAAGAAGGATTTAAGTGATTAATAGGAAGGAAGTTTTGGGACAAATGATTCACCCCCCCTCTCAGTTGTCTATCTTGAATCTAACAGAATGGATTATTGATAGTGGATGCTCACATCACATGACCGGTGACAAAAGTTTGTAAGTTTGGAAAAGTATGATGGAGGACTGGTTAGGTTTGGAGATAATGTAGCTGGTAAGATTTGTGGAAAAGGATCTATTTCATTTGATGGAAAGCATACTATTGACAATGTTCTATATGTAAAGGGTTTGAAGCATAATCTTTTGAGTGTTGGTCAGATGTGTGACAAAGGACATGATCTGAGATTCAAAGATAATGGGTGTAAAATAATGGAAAGATCTGAAACTATGATTGCTACCGGTAAGAAGACAAAAGGTAACTTCTATCAATTGAGAGGAACTAATGATTATTATTTATTGGCTCAAGCAGATGAAAGTTGGTTGCAGCATAGAAGGATGTGTCATATAAACTTTGACAATTTGGTAAAGATAAGTTCAAGTCAAATTGTGAGAGATTTACCAAAACTTGTGAAACCATCCAACACAATCTGCAAGGAATGTCAGTTAGGGAAGCAAACAAGAACAAGTTTCAAGAATAAAGAGTAATTCTCTACTAGTTTACTGGATCTAGTGCATATAGATCTCTATGGTCCTACAAGGGTGAGAACTCTACAAGGTGACAGGTACTTTATGTTGCTTATTGATGATTATTCTAGAATGACTTGGGTTACTTTTCTAAGAGACAAATCATAAGCCCTAGAGAAGTTCAATTCTTTCAAGGCAATGGTTGAGAATGAAATAGAATTGAAAATCAAATGCTTGAGATCTGATAGAGGAGGAGAATTCACATCAAATAAATTCAACATTTTCTGTCAAGAGCATGGGATCAAAAGACAACTGTCTGCACCTAGGACCCCTCAGCAAAATGGAGTTGTGGAAAGGAAAAATAGGACAATTCAAGAGGCTGCTAGAACAATGATGAAGGAAACAGTTCTGCCGGAAGTGTTTTGGAAAGAGGCTATTCATACTACTGTTTACATCCAAAATAGAGTTCAAGTCAAAGGTAATGGTACTCAAACTCCTTATGAATTATGGTATGGAAGAATTCCTTTAGTAAAGTATTTCAAAATCTTTGAAAGCAAATACTATGTCAGGAGAGATGAAGATCAAGGAAAGTTTGATTCAAGGTGTGATGAAGGAATCTTTCTTGGATATTCTACTAAGAGTAAGGCCTAGTGGTGTTACAACAAAAGGCTCAAAAAGATTGTTGAAAGTGCAAATGTGAAGGTAGATGAAGGCAAGGAAAAGATATCAGACCTGAATTACTATGAACCAGATGAACTTGTGACTATATTGAATGCAAAAAAAGATAAGCAAGAAGATAGTCAAAATGAAGAAGAGTCTCCAAAAAGTGTTTTCAAGACTCCCAGGTATGTAAAGATCAATCATTCTAAAGATCAGATTATAGGTGACAAAAACAAAGGTGTGCTAACAAGGAGAAGAGCTGCAAAAGGACAAGTCAATTAATGTTTTCTTTCAAAGATTGAACCAAAGACCATGAATGAAGCATGCAATGATGAAAATTAGGTAAAAGTAATGGACAAAGAACTATTACAGATAGAGAAGAATGAAACTTGGGAATTAGTTCCTAGACCTACTAACAAAAATGTTATTGGAACTAAATGGGTCTTCAGGAACAAGCTGAATGAAAATGGAGAAGTTGTAAGGAAAAAAGAAAGATTTGTATGCAAAGGATATTCTCAAATTGAAGGGATAGATTTTGAAGAAACTTTTACCCCAGCAGCTCGGATTGAAGCAATCAGAATGTTTCTAGTGTTTGCAGCTCACAAAGATTTTAAGGTATATTAGATGGATGTGAAATATGCCTTCCTGAATGGTGAGTTAGAAGAGGAAGTATACATTGAGCAACTGGAGGGATTCCAATTGTCAAATCAAGGTGATATGGTATGTCAGTTGAAGAAAGCATTATATGGACTCAAACAAGCTCCTAGAGGTATGCAAGGTTAGACAGTTATTTATTGCAATTAGGATTTAGTAAAAGTACTGCAGATAGCAATCTGTATTTCAAAATCAATGATGATCAGATCTTGATTGTTGAGGTCTTTGTTGATGACATTATCTTTGGAGGAAATGAAGGTATGTGCATAAGGTTTGCCAGTGAGATGAAAAGTGAATTTGAAATGTCCATGTTTGGTGAAATGAATTTCTTTTTGGGTCTGCAAATTAATCAATCAGATAAAGGAATCTTCATATCTCAGTCTAAGTATGTGAAAGAGTTGTTGAAGAAGTTTGGGATGGAAGACTCTAAACCAATATGTACTCCCATGGTGACTGGTTGCAAGTTGAGAAAAACAAATGAATTACTTAAGGGTGATCAGAAAAAATACAGATCCATGATTGGAGGATTGCTTTATCTAACTCAAACCAGACCTAATATTATGCATGCAGTTTGTCTTGTTGCAAGGTTTCAAGCTAATCCAAGAGAATCACATGTGATGGTAGTTAAGAGAATCCTGAAGTATTCAAAAGGTACTCCAGATTATGGCTTATGGTATCCAAAGGACAATGATTTCACTCTCAGTGCTTATACAGATGTAGATTGGGCTGGAGATCTTGATGACATAAAGAGTACAAGTGGAGGTACCTTCTTCTTGGGTAATAGATTGGTCTCATGGCTGAGCAAGAAACAAGATTCAATATCTTTGTTGTAACATACACCCTCAGATATATGTTTGTTTCGTGCCAAATTTTTTGTTTTTCTGACTGTTTGATGTTTAGGGTTTTATAGCATGTCTTTACATATGTGTTTTTTGCATGAAATACATAGGAAATGAAGCATATAACAAAAACCCAAAAAATATAAAATGATTTTGCATAAACAAAAGATGACCTAGATAGGAGAATGCCAAAATAGGAGGATCTATTACATACCCATTTCAAGATTTACAACTTCATGTCGGGGTCATTGCCGAACCAGCCACAAGGCCATAGAAAAATGCTCACAACTCAGAGGAATGAAAAGAGAATGTATTACAATTAGTAGTAGGAACAAAAATAGCTCCAAATGTGAAGATTTGGGAAGATAGATGCCATGAATCAATGAAAGATTGCAAACACCAAATACCCAGGTCCTCCCTTAGATAGTACAGCCAACTTGGAGTATGTATCAGTAGCTGCAAATGTTTAAACCCTTTGAAATCTATCACAATCTATCTACAGACTAATATCAACTCTCAACACCAAGGATAATCAACATTAATCAGCCCCAAGCTTCATAAAATCACAACTATGAATGGTATGGCCCTTCTTAAGGAGTACGGCCTGCTAGAAATAGACTACAACAACAAATAAAACTCAATCTTAGTATAAAATCTATCCTTTATTCTCTATTTGGGGGTGAAACAAAAATCTCCATGATAATATACTCATTCCAACTCAATATTTCATCAAAATGTCTCTGGCGAATGCACAACTGAAGCCTTTGGATGAAGCCTCCAAGAATTGACCAAGTGGGTTTTCGTCCATAAAGTCAAAAATAAAATCCTATCTTGCAGAGGTTTTCATCTCAACAAGTCAATACCAAACCAGGGAGCCAAGCTCCAGAAACCCTCACTGGGATATCTCAACAAGAGAGAAAATCAATATCCATTCATATCAAATGAAGAGCCTTTTCCTCCTTTTATACTTTTTCATCTGGGAGTCTCTAAAATCCTCTTGCATATGGGATAAAACATGAGAGGGAAAATACATTTTAAAATATTATAATTCCCTTTAATTCTTTTCTCAATATCACCCTTAAATTCCCCTCTTTTAAAACAACATTAAGTTGTCGAGCCTAGGCACCAAGGTCCAATATTAAATAATAATGTTTAATTTATGGACTTCAAAATGGAGGCCAAGATGATGTCAAAAAGCAATGATCTATAGCTCGTTGGAAAAGTCTTGACAAGATGAATCCAACCCCACTCTCAAAATCTCATTCCACTGCCAATCCCAAACTTACTAAAAATAGTAACTGCCATAAGCAAACTAAGCCAGCTCAGAGGGTGCCAACTGGATCCACAAACCATCTGATAACCTTGAGTTCAATGCAATGACTAGGAGCGCCAACAGATGACTACCAAGTCACCAAAACAATGCCAAACTGACACTTACTAAAAATAGCAGCATTTCCTGAGGACCAAAGAGAACAAACCTAGAAAAACCCAGAAAGATTACCGACATGCAAGCACTTACTATAAATAGTAAGTACAATTTGTCTGAAATCTCTCTGAAAAGTGTCAACCAGCTCCATCAGATCACCCAAACACCCTAGTGACATCAAAATTCTCCTCTGATTATGTTGTCACCAACTGAGAAAGTCAACTCTGACTGAACTGCAAGAGAACTCAAAAATGGGGACATTGCATTTGTCAATTGCAGAAGCAGAGTATATTGCAGTAGCATGTTGTTGCACTCAAGTATTATGGATGAAGGAAACTTTGAAGGATATAAGAGTTGTGTATGCAGATCCAATTGCAATCTTTTGTGATAATACAAGTGTCATAAACATTTCAAAGAATCCAGTGATGCACTCGAGAACACAACACATCAATAAGGTGTCACTTTTTGAGAGAGAAGGTGACAACGAATGAAGTAAAGATGGAATATGTGTCCACAAAGGATCAGATTGTAGAAATTTTCACTAAGCCTCTACCTAAAGATACCTTTGAGTATCTTAGAGAAAAGTTAGCGGTCATTACCCCTCCTGTCCTAAACTAAGATACATAGGAATGCATTAATCCAGTGGAGCTCAAAGTGTCATTCTTTGATCTGGATTGATGTTCTGAAGGCTGCCTCTCAGGGGGAGTAGCTAAATGTTTCTAATAAAGTATGTGGATCAGAGTAGCAACATGAAAGTATGTGCCCTTTTCCATTGATGTCAAAGGGGGAGGGAAATCATGTGAAAAACTTGGGGGGAGAATCTTGTCTTGGTGGTCTTTTCAGTTTTTCACATCATATGTTGCTATCAATGACAAAGGGGGAGATTGTTGCAAGTATGTGCCTAATCAGTTTTGTCATTGATGTCAACATATCTGTGTTTTCATTGGTGTCAACTGAGCTCTTACTTTGTTGAGGATATTGAGAAAATTAGCCCCTCCGGTGATAACAATGTCTTGCAGTAGAAACAGTGCATTACATACAAAATAACAGTCCAGAAGAATGCTCTGCATTTCCTATAGAATAAATACCTTTTCCTGCGGATTGGAAGTTAGTTAGAAGCTTGTCTAAAGATGTTATAGTCTGAGTTTGAGCCTTCGATATGAAGAATTGAGTGAGTTATGTTCACCAGAGTGAAAACAACTTTTTCTGTATGTTTGGTGGTGACAGGGAGAAAGTGTTTTGCTCCGCATTCCTCCGCATTGAAGTATTTTGGTTTGTAGTTCTAGAATTAAGTATGTGATGATGTTAAGTTCCTTCCAATGCAATGGTTCATGATTTTATGGTCTGCAAGCTATCTTTTACTCATGACAGTGGCTAACAGTGTTGTTCATGTACTCTTGTTTGAAGAATCTTATTAATAGAGTGATTAGAGATCATGCGGTTGTTCCTGGTGATTACAATGTGCTAGTAGATGTCTCTTGGTCATGCTCCTACATTCGGATTGGTCCACAAGGTGTAATTCAGATCGTGCATGAAGTATGTTCTTGCAAATACTTGTGTTAACATCATTTTTGGCTGACCTAGTTGAATTCATCATCTGCGGAGATGCATCGAAGATTGTGATAGCATGTTGTAGTGTGGAAGATTGTGTTTGAGTCCCTGCTAAAGCATGGCATGATCCACATTCATTTCTTTCCTTTGTAAATTTGTTTAGGTCTAGACCTATTATGATGTAACGTATGTTTGCCGACCTTGGAGATTGTTCCAACGGTTGATGATTGTAATGCTAACCTTCATGATCATTCCAAGGTTGATGAAGTGTATAAATACTTGTAATTGAGTCGTGAAAATGTATCCAAGTGCGAAGATGCAAAAAAAAAAAGTGAAGGTAGCAGAGCAAAGTAGAGGTGTTTGTGCCTCAATGGAACTGAACCTTGGCATGGAGCAGATGATATTATCTCAATTCAACCTTTTGGCAGTGAGCCTCCTTTTGGTAGTGAGCCTCCCTTTGGTAGTGAGCCACCCATAGGCAGTGAGCCTTTCTTTGTAGTGACCAATTTGGGCAGTGAGCCTCTATTTTTTGGTATTGATATAACTTATATATTTATGTGGGCTAACACTCACCGTGGTTTTTCCCTTTTAGGGTTTTCCACGTAAAAAATCTAGTATCTCCTGTGTTGATTATGCTTTTGTGTTGAGCTTCTCATTTTATGCTTTCATGGTTATATCTGAATATAAGTAATTGATAACTTGATGATCATAATTGGTTAAAAGTTTTAGGACAACTATTCACCCCCCTCTCAGTTGTCCGGTGCAGTCCAACACATCTCTCTAAGTTAGTTCCAGTTTTTCTTAGATAGTTGTTCGCCAGATTATGTTTCCAGCAGTTAGAGAACTCCTTGTTTTAGACATGTACTTTCATCCATTCTTTGGACTATGATTGAATGCAAATGAAGGGGGAATTCTTCTCAAAGACCTAGTTGAGCAAAGAGGATCATCTCCAGTTGGGAAAGTAGGGCCCGCTTCCCCATTTTGGAGGAGATATCTCAGTGTTTTCATGTTTGTTCAGTTCTGTTATATCTTCTATTCAGTTAGCTTTGTACTTGTGTTCATGTGATGTGTATTTCTCTTCGGTGTGATTGTTAGTTAAGTTGTTCCCTGTAGGATTGTTTTATAAGTTCTAAAATAGATTTGTTATTCCGCAGCACTGTCATATTCAGAGTGTTTCATTGTTGTAGCTTAACAAGTAAAGATAGTTTATTTTTATTTACTTTTCCAGCAAGTGTGTTTATTTTCCAACAAGTTAGAATAGTTTCCTTCACTGCAAGTGTGTTTATTTACCAACAAGCTAGAATAGTTTCTTTCACTACATGTGTGTTTATTTCCAACAAAGTGTGTTTATTTTCCAGCAAGCTAAAATAGTTTCTTTCATTGCATGTGTGTTTATTTCTGAAGCAAATAGATAGATTTTCATTTCTGTATGACCTTTCATTTCCGTAAGACCAACAAACCAAGTCCATCCATGAACCATTCAACCAAATCCCCCCATACCAAAGAGTCTTATCACAAATCGCTCCAGACACCCTCGAATTGATAAAACTAAATGATAATGCATTGACAAACACTACTTCGACCCTCATAAGGTTCCACCTTATATTTCTCAACTTTGGATATCTTTTTGAAGTACTGGCTTTAAAACAGTCTCAACTTTCGGCAGAGCATCACCAAACTCTCTCATCTCAAACGTTGTAAGCTTTCCAAGTAATTGATCTCTATCGATAGTTTTTGCAATCATTACTTCTTCAATTACAGCTACCTTATGACTATAGGACTTTGGTAGTGATCTAAAAGTTTTCATCACAACTTCCTTATCACCAATAGTTCCTCCCATACCTTTTATTCCATTGACAAGTTCATCAACCCTTTGCATAAAGGTTGTTATGTTTTCATCTTCATTCACCTTTAAACTCTCATATCTTATTTTCAGGCCCTGTAGCTTGGCTTCTTTTACAGAATCATCTCTTTCATACATTTTTTTCAACTTTTCCCAAACTTCATTTGCAGATTCAAGACCCATGACTTTTATCAATTCAGTGTCAAAGCACTTAACAGGGCATCTCTAGCTTTTATGTTCAATTCATATTTTTTGATTTCATCTTCAGTTGTCAAACCATTTGGAGGCATGGTATATTTTGAGTCTGCAACTTTCCACACTTTATAACCAAGACAAAAGATATGAATTTTCTTTCATACCTTCCACAAAGCATAGTTTGTCCCATCAAACTATGGAGCTTCCTTTTTAAAAGACATCCTGGATCTTCCTCAAGCTGTTAGGCTTTCTTCCAAGGAACCTTCTCTAATACCAATTGCTGAAATGCACTGGACAACTGAGAGGGGGGGTGAATCAGTTGTCCTTAAAACTTTGAACAATTATGAACATCAACTCTTCAAACACTTATTTACTGTTGTTCAGATTTAACAATGAAATCATGAAACAAGATGCTCAACACAATAACATAATCAACACATGAGACACCATATTTTTACATGGAAAATCCTATAAGGGAAAAAACATGGTGGGTGTTAGCCCACATCAATATATGAGTTATAACAATACCAAAAAATAAAGGCTCACTGCCTACGGGGCTCACTACCCAAATTGCTCACAGCAAAGAACAACTCACTGCCTAGAATGTCTCACTGCCAAGGGGTGGTTCAGTGCCAAAGATTTTGAATTGATTTGATAGCATCTACTATATGCTTGAGTTCAGTTCCAGTGAAGTGCAATATTCTTCCTCTACTCTACTCTTCTTACTCTTCGCACTTATCTCCTCATTTTCACACACACACACACCTTTTTCACAATTACATCACAAGTCTTTATACAAGTCATTAACCTTGGAATGTACATCAAGGTCAGCAATACATTCATCAACCATTGGAACAATCTCCAAGGTCGGCATTACAAAAACATACATAGAAATAGGTCTGGACCTAATATAGAAAATAGCTAAGGGAAATATGTAAATATGTATGCTAATCATGCACGCCTTAGTTGGGACTCAAACACAATCCTTGACGCCATGAAACGCTTCTACAATCTTCAAGGCATCTCCACAAATAGTGAAATCAACCAAGTCAGCCAAGACTAGTGAGAACACTAGGTCTAATAAGAACATTCTTTCATCCACGATCCAATTTTCTTTGTGTGGACCAATCCAAGGGTAGGAACATGTTTAGGAGACATCCACAAGCACATTGAGACCATTAGGAACAATTGCACAACTTCTAACCAATTTGTCAAGTATATTCTTCAAACCGGATCACATAAACACCATTGCCAACTACTGTCATAAAGAAAAGATTGCTTGCGGACCACCATATCCCAAACCATTAGAGTTGAAGGCACATAACATCATCTTAGACTTAACTCTAGAACCACAAACAAAAATACTTTAATGCAGTGGAATGCAGAGTATAACACTTTCTCCCTATCACCATCAAACATGCAGAAAAGCAATTTTCACTTTGGTGAACATAGCTCACTCAAATCTTCATACCGGAGGCTCAAACTTGGAATATAGCATCTTCAGACATGCCTCTAAATAAATTCCAATCCGCAGTCAAAGATATTCATTCTACTAAAAATACAGAGCAATCTACTAGACTGTTCTTCAATAAACACTACCATACACTGTTTCCAGCGAAGGAGCAAATTTTCTCAATATCCTCAATATCAGGCTTTCCAACACTTACATAGGCATCTAACTCATTACAAGAAAGCAACAAAATAAGAGCACAGTTGACATCAATGACAACAATGATATGTTGACATCAATGACAACACCAGTTAGGCACATACTTGCAACAAAACCATTAGTGGAGATGAAAATATTTGGCATAGCACATATGGGAGGTGGATGTGTAATTCAAGCAGTAGTTGGAGAGAAGTAACAATGAGTATAAGGCAAGTGCAGATGATCAGATAAGAAAATGGGTTATGTAGAAGGTGAGTTAATCATGGTACATTTAAGGAAGGAGAGATTCCCTAGAGAAACATATAGTAAGTTGAACCTAAAGAAGATTAGCCCTTACAAAGTGTTGTGTGGGATTTCTAAAAATACTTACATGAGATTGAATTACTAGAAGCATTGGATATCTCACTAGTGTTCAATGTGGCTGATTTGTATGCATATTGTGGAGTTGAATATGTAGAAAAAGATATAACCTCACCAAAAGTATTAAATTAGAGCAACAGGTCCTTAAAGAGCCTAGGGATGAAATAGAGTAGATTCTAAATGAGTGTTTGAGAAAAAGGACTAGGAAGAAGGAATATAATGAATATTTGTTCCCATAGAAGGGAAGGAGGCCTAACAATGACACATGAATTTCTAAAGATGAAGTGGGCCAATTGGGGTGGCCACCACAACCTCTCTCACTTCATTAATTTTGAGCACAATGCTTAGAATTCTATTACCAAGGATGTCTAATGTAGGAGCATCTCAAGGGTTGAGAAATATTGCATCACCCACAAATAGTTTATTTCATAATTTTATTTTGTTTTGTATGTTTTTTGTATTTTTATAGTTATTATATTCTCTCCACAAAGGTATTTTTATGTTGAATCACCATTGGAATACATTTTAAGTCCTAGACCAAGGTCTCATAATTTATCAATCATTCAAGCTTTATGGTAGCATTTGAGGACATTTTCAAGCTTATTGGTCTATCAAATTTTAATCTATAAATATCACCACACACAATATTCACCCTACAAGTCCTCTTGATTAGTAGATTATAACATGGAAAGGGACCCTTTGGGTTACACACCAAAATTTGAATATTACGTTGACTATTTTGATGCTAAGAATTGTAGGTCCACAATCCTAAAATATTGTCCTACCCTTAAGGCCAAATAATTGTCATTGAGAGGGTAAGGCATGGGCTCATCAACAAATTATGGATGATTAAGGCCAACTATTGTGAGAGGATAGACTCACCTTCATATTTAGGCTTTGCTAGCCAAAGGGTCGTTTTCCTTAAGGTCTCATCAATATGATTTGTCATTGAGAGGGTAAGGCATGGGCTCATCAACAAATTATGGATGATTAAGGCCAACTATTGTGAGAGGATAGACTCGCCTTCATATTTAGGCTTTTCTAGCCAAAGGGTGGTTTTCCTTGAGGTCTCATCAATAAGATAATTAAAGAGAAATAAAGCATTGGACTCAAGGAATTTAAGAAACCATACCTAATATGCTATGAACCCCAAGATTTATCATTAGGTTCATGTCAACATTCACTACATGTGGACCTACAAGACCACAAACAAGCAGATGGTAACTCGCTCTCACCATGTAATAAAAGATAACATCAGTGTTATATCCCTGATATGACTCCACTAAACATTATGTACACATGGAAGAGAAGGAACACACTAGTATGACCCATAAAAGATCTCTAAGTTTCAAGACATCATATAATATATTATGATTTGCATCACTAGGTAATACCAGCATGGTGGACCCTAAACTACTCCTACAACTAAAAAGAGAGAAGATTAAGTAAATATGTTTAGCCTCTCATGAATTAGATCAGTGCATATTCCATTAGGAAATAGAGTCATAGTTGGGAAAGAGGATGAAGACACACCTACAAATTAGCATTGGAACAAAGCTTACACATGCATACAAACTCACAAAATAAGGAAGCTTGCAAATGAACATTCTTAGTTATCCTAAACAAAACAAAAATATCCCCCATGTAGCAAAGGGAGACCATTATAAAATGTGTTATAATGAATAATAATTTTGTGAGATTAATCTACAATTCATTACATCAAGTCAACAAATATGGTAAGAGAGAGAACCAACAACTAGGTTTGAAGATCCCCCTAAAATTTTGTAGCCTACCATGAAGACACTCACTTATAGGCAAAACACTACTTGACTACTCCTTAACCTAATTTGCAAACATATTTCATCATTTGAAGCCCTAGACAACCTTGAGGCACTTACAGTCTAAAATCAATTCAACAACCGACCATTTTTGCATCTTATTACATGTATATATCATTACAATTTTATTGTGCTAGTTGGGCAAGAATGATAGAGTGGTCAATGGATTTATAGGTTGCCCATGTTCACTTACATCATCTTCATATGGTTGAGCATATATGACCATGTCAATTCATACCAGAACCATTCTTATGAGGGGCCCATAGGTGTAGAGAAGCATTAAATCCATCCCTTATCTTATCATGCTCAAATGAGACCATTAATGGCATTCTTGAAAGTGTCAAGTAGTTGGTAGGATTTTTGGAGGAGCTGTAAGATCTTGATGTGGAAGTGGAAATCAGACCTAGACATGTTTGTGGGAAGTTAGGAACTCTCATAGAGAAAAGTGGACAAGAATGCAATGGAGACTTGAAATTTAGGAACTCTTGTCAAAGTGGAAGAAGTCCATGAGAAACCTGCAAGTCCACGAGAAAGGTGAAAAGTGAAACAAGATCATGAAGAAGTGGCAATCTCATGGAAATGAAGAAAATGGAAGAAGTCTAGAGGTTCATGGAAATCCCACAAACTTGAGATTCATTAGAAAGTTAAAAGAATGTGGAGTTCATCTAGACATTTGGACTTAAGACTAAAAGGTCAAAAATCCAGAAGTATGTAACCTCACAAAGGAAAAAAAGGAGAAAGTGAAGGGAAGAAAGGAAAGAGAGTAGCTTAGAGGAAGGATACAAAGATGTAAGGAGGTGAAGGACTAGGGAAAATGGGAATAATGGAAGAAGTCTATCTAGGAAGTTTGCAATCCCACAAAGGAAGAAAGGAAGCCAAAAAATAGAATTTTGTGAGAAAGTGGAGAAGTGAGGGATGCAGATAAATGGAGTGTAGGAAGTCCCTAGAAGTTCTGGAAACCCACAAAATGACAAAAATGGACAAAAACTCCCCAGAACTAGAAATTTATTGGATTTTCACAATCTGTGGCACATGATAAAAACATGGGGGAAGGAAAAGAACAACACCAAGCCATAATTTTGACCAAGGGGGCCCATTGAAGACTTATTAGATCGATTATTAATGATGGGCTAGATTAGGCCAAAGCACAAAGATGACACATGACTTAGGTAATTTTTTGGATTATTGAGGTAGGTGCCAACATTGGCTCTAGTTGAGGATGTGTGCCTCTTGTAGGTATGAAGAGAAACTATCCATCTTTGGGAGGTAAACGAAAAAGGAAAAAGGGACAAGAAGGGAGGGGACACCAAACAAACCAATATGTACAAGGAAAGGCACAATAAGGAAGGTATATGCAATCTACAATAGCTATCTGTAGCCATTGACATGAGGGCACATAGATATTTGAGAAAGTATGGCTGCAACCAAAATTCAAAAATAACTTATACACCAAAACCTTACAAAGATCCATGGCACAAGTCCATGGGCAAATTTCTAAATACCACTTGCATTTGTCAAATACAAGATGAATACAGGAGCTAATCTCCCTCATGCTAAGAATGTACTAACCATCTATCTTGGGAAGTGAAGAGTAACTCCACCACTTGAGTCACCATATAAATTCAACCATAAGTAGTAGGTGCATGACCCAATCCATCTCACCTATCATAAATTCATGTATGTTTACAACATCAAAGGTTGGAAGACCCAAAAATAAGTTAGAAGTAGTATATATGGATGAAAACACCCATCCATCATCAATAGCCATAACATTGTCCTACTCGCTAATCTCTCTAAGTGAATCAAGGCAAAATGAAAACACCTCCAATTCACATGGAAAAGAAAAATATACATAACTGTCCTTTTGACCTACATAAATAACATCTTCTTCCTACACATCAAAGCTCAAGAATACTCCCACATAGGGAAGCAACATGCTAATCAAGCATACTTATGCCTTGCTTCTCATTCACATCAATATCCCACACAAAGAACTCAACCTCTAACGAAACATGGATACCCAAAAGATTTGGAAAACACCCTACATCAATGTGAAATGCTTCATAATCATTTTTACATTCACCAAGCTCTTGGTCATTAGACCACCAATTAGCATTATTTTCAAATGTGCTAATACACTTTTCAATTTTTGAAATCATAGGCATGATTGAAACCATCAACATAAAGGTCAACACCATGAGACACCTCAAGTGAATAACCAAGCTATTAAATTTATCCCTTTGTTGTGAGCTCATTTTGCCAACTTGTCCCATGTTTACTATTAAAATCAAACTTGTAATGCATTGCCTCTTCCTTTTCATTCACCCTAACAATATTTTCCTAAAAATTTCTTGAAGAACAATCAACACTGGTAAGACAACATATCTTTCACCAAAGAAATAGGTTGTCATATTCATCCACATGCTCCCCATCTTCACAATCATCAATGGCAAGGTCTTCAAATTTTAAATTAATGGTTGAACTATAATTTTCATCAACAATTTCATTACTAAGTGTAGGTACATCCATGTCATCCTCACATAAATCATCATGTGTAGAAAGGCCAACAGTAGCATCCTCATCATCATTCACTAAAATATAGAAGGTTAACAAATCAAACAAAAAGTTAGTTTCATGTTCATCCTTGACATCACATACATACACACAACTGTTATAATCAACCTCACATGTTGATTCAATTTGTTGCTCACTTGTGTACATGTTCTTCTTTTCCCACAAAGTGTAGGAATACTTATCTCAACCTCAAGTTGAGAGCCAACTTGCATACTTTATTATCATCTCCAAAGGATGACCCATCCAACTAAAGGTAAGTGCATACACTTTCTTCATCATTTACATAGTTGTCATATGATGTAGCATTGTTCCTCTCAACCCCCTCAACATTAAGGGAGGTAGTATCAATTTTATATGAAGCCTCAACAACACTTACCCACACCATGATATGATCTAGTACCTTAGACCTGATATTAGGTGGGAAAAGGCTAGCACCAAGATGAAATGCCTCACAATCAATGAATTTGTGTTCATTTAGCTTATAATGATCATGTATGCAAGACAAAGTAGCCATAAACCTTTGACAAAAATTAGCAACCAATTCACTCTCTTACCTTCTAATGATTGCAAGTTCATGGACAAGAGAGAAAGGGTGAAACCCAAGTGTGCACCACTCCTCAAAGGCTACAATTAAACTATCCCAGGAAGAAAATAACAATTTGAAAAACTATATAACCATTTCTTTGCATCTTCACTTGGAGACTTAGAAAAAAATCTCATCCACATGTCCCTTATCCACATATTGATACTTGTTTATAAATTTTGAAAATGCTTGGACATCTGCTTCCAATTGAGATAAGTCCGGCCCATCAAACCTAGGTAACTATTGGTAAATCTCATTTATCATGCATTTAAAATCATAATTTACCCATGACAAGTCTAACTTTTCATATACATCAACAAGGGGAATATTTGGAAGTCTAATTTCTTGAGAATTTATGACATGGTTCTTCATTATAGTAGGATGGCATTTGGATTGCAGACTAGACTCAAGAATCTTGATTGAACTTTCAAGTTCCCTATGTTTCCTAACAAGTTCATTGTGCATTTTCATGGATGCTTGAAGGCTTTAACATGGGTTTTCATAAGGTGCATGGGTACTTGAATAGTAGGGAGAGGCATCATCATAAGATTCATAGTCATCTTCTTCATTATAGTATCTCAAGCTTGAGACACAAGAGGTTGCATAAGAAACAAAAACTCTAGGGCGGTCACCATAATACCAAGAATACATGAATATAACATTTTAAGATTCAAGGGTGAGAAAAGATTTCTTGAAAATGAATTTTTCTTTACTACTAAAGAAACCTTGTTTAAAAGGGATGAGAGAAAACTTCATGCACCTTTATTACCCATTTATGTAATATTTGATATGTGTCCTCAATGCATCAACAATAGATAGATTGTAGTAGCAACAACCTTGGTTCCATGACATCGGAGTCGCCACCTCTTCCAAAAAGGGAATACCTTGAAGCACACTTGATTTTTAAGGAAAAAAACTAATCTAGGTTCAACTTACCAATAGATTCTTCAGTTCATTTAGAACCCATTATGTTAGTGTAAGTTGATGGGTTGCCAATTACACACAACAAATAGACTATTGCAACAACAATAAAATTCACCTAGTTGCTAAGGTATTCATAATAAGAGCCAATATATCACATCCTTGGAAATGATGCCATTATGTTAGTGCTCAAAATAATGTCTATAATCCTAGAGTATTATCCTATTGTTAGCAGGTTACTTGACAGAGAATAGAGCTGACTGAGGGAGAATATACAAGATGTGAAGCTTGGAAGTTGACAGAAGATATATCCCTATGTAATAGATATAGTATATATAGATAGGAGTAGTAGAATGTAAGCAAGCAAGTATGATAGGAGAATATGTGCATATTCTAATGTAAGCAATGACATAGAAGTCATTTATGTAACTATGCCAGAGAATGAACAATGGATGTATACAATTGATTGCTGCTAATATTGATCATGAACCTTTGAAATACGCAATCAACAAACCAATCATTCAAGGAAGAATTTTCCGGTGGCTACTTTTGCTCCATAAGTTTGAATTCTCAATCATGGTGAAACTAGGAAAGCACAATTAGGGACCTAACTACTTATTCAGAATTGAGATAGGGGAAGATCCGGAGGTACAAGAAGAGGAACTACCTGGTGCAAATCTATTCAGACTAACTATGGTACCAGAAGAGCTGGAAGATATAGCATACCTACTAGCTACAGGGGAATTTCCAGTAGAAATTCCATCACAAGAGAAACAAAACTTAATGTATAAATCTTTTCCATACACATTGATTGAAGGAGAGCTACACAATCAGGGAAAAGATGACATCATCAAGAGGGTAGTGTATGAACATGAAAGATAAGAAATTCTAAGGGAAGCTCATGAAGGGATAGCCGGAGGACATAATGTCAGAGACATGACAACAAGGAAAATAAAACTAGCCAGGTTATGGTGGCCTACACTTTTCAAAGATGCAAAGAGATATGTGAAGAATTGTGATTTCTACTAGAGAACAAGAAGATCTACTGCAAGAGATGAAATGCCACTGAGACCAATTTTATCATAATTACCTTTTCAGAAATGTGCCATTGACTTCATTGGACTGATAGATCAACTAGAGAAGTAGTCTAAAGCTAGATTCATCATCACTGGAGTAGAATACCTAACTAAGTGGGCTAAAGCACAACCAACAAGAGACTGCACAACAAAAACTACCACCAAATTCATCTATGAAAATATCATTACTAGATTTGGTTGTCCATTGAGCATAACAAGTGATCAAGGTAAACATTTTGTAAACAAGATGATCTCAGAGCTACTGGACAACTTCATGATAACACATAACAGGAGTTCACCATATCATCCACAAGAAAATGGACCAAGTGAATCATTGAATAAGATTATTGGAGTAGCATTGACAAAGATGTGTAGTGGGAATAAAACAGATTGGGAACTGAAAATACCTATGGTATTATGGGCATACAAGACAACCTTCAAAAGAACCACTAAGTTCACTCCCTATGAACTGGTATATGGACTAGATGCTACAATTCTAGTACACTTCATATTTGCAAACTTCTGGACAACAACGATTCTAAAATTGGGTGAAGAAGAATCTATTGCATAGAGGATTGAAGAATTGGAAAAACTAGATGAGGACGGGTTGATGGCAACATATAATATGAACTTAGAAAGAAATAGACAAAAAGGCTGGCATGATAGAAACTTGAGGAACAAGACATTCAAGGAAGGTGACATAGTACTCCTGTATGAAAACAAGTTCAAGAAGCAAGGAAAACTGAAGACAAGGTGGCTAGGACCATACTACATTGAAGAATTTATAGATTCTAGAGCAGTCAAACTAAGGAACATGGAGGGAAAACTATCGTCTGGATATATCAATGGTGCCAGACTCAAGAAATATTATGTATATTCTGATGTAAGCAATGACATAGAAGCCATTTATGTAACTATGCCGGAGGATGAACAATGGATGTATACAATTGATTGCTACTAATTATGTGTGTTATCTAATCATGATGTACATGTGATGTTCGGTTCTGTTATTCTTTATGTTTTGCTATCAATATCTAGCTACCTGATTGGGGTATAAACTGACTACAAAGACTTGTTTGAGGAATGGATCTTTAGACCAGTATTCCTCTACATGTCTTGCTAACACCTACCTTCAAGGCTAGGAAATTATTGGCAAGAGGGTAAGGCATGAGCTTACCAATAGATTATGGATGATTAAGGCCAACTATTGTGAGAGGGAAAACTCTATTAGGATTAAGGTACCATCAACCTTGTAAATCCTATGTCATTTAAATTGTTCCAACATCCTTGTCAAGGTGTCTCTAGGCACCTAAGGTGTTATTAGAAAATAATTTATAATAATATTCCACTTATAGTTTGTAAATGCATTAAGAAGGGATGAAGGAGTTCATCGACAACATTGATAAATAATTACTTGTGACAAAAATTAATTGACTCCTCAAGTAGAGCACTTGGAAGGGAGTGCTAAGTGACTATTAGTGTTCCTTGTAGGTGATTGTTGAGCTTCCCCAATTTGGGTGCTTGGAACTGAGGACAAGAGGTCACTTTGGGTGCCAAAATTGAATCTCTTCACTTTCCAAAGGGGATTCCAAAGGATAGGGTGTTTGTTTATTGCAAAAGGCCTTTAGTTTACCACTTGTTTTGGGAAACTTCTAGTTGTTTTCCCTCTTCCAATATCTCTATAAATTAGAGCTTTGGGATGGTGGTGAGATATCCTTTTGTGAAGATTTTGTTGAGAGTTCACAAGTACATAGATGTTGTCAGATTGAAGAAAAAGGAGTGAAGCAATTGTATTGTGCTAAAATCTTATTTTAAGGATAATACATAATTGGCCTCTCTTCCTGGTGGATTTTTTTCTCACAAGGGTTTCTCCATGTTAATATTGTGTTATGTGATAATTTCACAGGGTTTGTTGATTTCTTATGTTCCTGATTTTAATTCCTTAAATCTCTTCATGGTATTCTACAATTAATCACATTTGGTTGAATAATTTTTCATGAACAAGAACACTTAATTTCAGATTTGCAAACATATTTCATATGTCCATATTGTAGTAGTTTAACTTTCCTTCCAACATTTGGTATCATAGCATGATCACATTTGGTTCCTTTGGGTGAATTTTTTTTGGGATGCAATGGGAGTTTTGGTTAATTTTATTTTTTATATTTGTGTGTGGAAGCCATGGATGTATCTTTATCTTAGATAGATATTGAGAAATTCAATGGATCTAGTTATGAGTTGTGGAAATTGAAGATCGAGTATCTCTTAGAAGAGAGAAATCAATGGACAGTGACAATAAAGTAACAAAAACTTGATAAAATTGACCAAGATTTATGGGGCAAGATGGATAAGAAGGCATGGGGGAAAATCCAACTTTGTCTTGCAGACTCTATCCTTTAAAATGTATTAGGAAAGCCTACCAAATATTCCTTATAGAATTTAGGATATGTGTCTAAAATTCTTGTGAACAAATTATACTTGAAAAGAAAGTTGTTTTCTCTAAAAATGAAGGAAGGTGAATTGATAGCTGAGCATTTAAATTCATTTAATTTAATTTTGACTTAATTAATCTTTGTAGATGTTAAGATAAGTGAGGAAGATAGGTGCATTATGCTTCTATGTTATTTTTCTGAGTCATGGGAGAGTATGATTCTTCCTATTAGTGCTAATTTAATAGATACCAAGATGGATTCTCTTGTTGCGACTCTACTCACACAAAAAATGAGGAAGAATGCCACTATGGATAGTTTAATGGATGCTTTTCATGTCAAGGGAAGGTCCAAATAAAGAGGAGGCTCTAAGGGAGAGAAAAGGGGGCCTAAAGATAAGTCTACATCTCGAGGCCGATCTAAAACTCCTGGAAAGAACAAAGTGAACTGTTGGAATTATGGTAAAAGGGGACATGGAAAGAAGGAATGCAGAAATAAGAAGAAATAATGGAGTTCGTCTTGCAAATATGTCCCTAAGCGGTGTTGTCATTGATGTCAACATAATCTTGTTGTCATTGGTGTCAACTGTGCCTTATTTTGTTACCTATTCAGAAGACTGGAATGTTGAGGGTATTGAGAAAATTAATGAAGACTCAATGTTCGTGGACCATATTGCTGTGTAAACGATTGTCAAAGGTTGGTCCAATTAAGGATTGAGAAGTCTGCATAAAGATTTGAAGAAGTTATGGCCATCTGAGTAGAACCAGATTTTACAGTATTCAGAAGAGATAGAGTGACAGTAAGTTGGTCCGGATTGCTCCACAGTGAAATATTATGCTCTGTGGATCTAAAGGCATGTTTGGGAAGTCAATGTGTATCATCAACTCCAGTGGTTCATGGTTTAGAGGTCCACAAGCTATCCTTCTAGTTTGATAGTCATGGCAGATAGTGTTCTTGAGGTTCTGGAGGAAGATACAAATGATTCTGGTAATTTGTTTCAGAGTGGATGTTATTGGTGAATTTAATGTGCTTGTGGAGGTCTCTAGATCGTGTGGCTACTGTCTTGGAGCTCCGCATTGAAATTTGAGCTTATTGTTGAAGATTTCTTCTTTGAGGTTACTATTCTTCCTTGTCTTGGCCGACCAGATGTTCCTAGCATGTTGCAGATGATCTAAAGAGCATTTTATGAAGCATGGCGTGTTAGTAGAGGAAGATTCAAGTCTCAGCTATGTTTGGTCGATAGTGTAAAGATCTGCGTTAAGCTTAGTTGACCTTGTTGATCATTCCAAGGTTGATGAAGTGTATAAATACTTGTGAAGAGTTGTTAAAAATCATCCTTGTACATAATGAATTAAATCTGAAGAAAGGATCAAAAGTAGTCCAGAGAAGAAGAGGAGTGAAAGGAGTATAGAATGGAGAGTCAGTAAAGAAGAATTTGAAGATAGAAGCAAATTTTTTTGTGAGCCTTCAAAGGGACTAAATCAGGCATGAATGTAGATGCTATTTCTCAGTTCATTATCTCTATGTAAATCATAATTTCTTATAGGCACTGAGCCTGCTTTTGAGCAGTGAGCTCTAGGTAGTGTGCCCGAAGGCATGTGCCTTCTATTTTCTTAAGTACTTTTAACAAGGTACGCATTTTTGTGGGTTTACCCCCACCGTGGTTTTTCCCTTAATCAGGTTTTCCACCACAAATATTCTGGTGTTGTGTGTTCATGTTGTTTCTGCTCATGTGTTGATTCATGCTTAAATGTTCACATCATTAATTTGTTTAAAAATTAAGAAAGAAGATTAAAAGTGTAGAAAAGGTTAAAATTTAGGGACAACTGATTCACCCCCACTCTCAGTTGTCCGGACTAATTCCAACAATTGGTATTAGAGCCAAGTTCCTCTAAAAGAAGCTTGACCGCTTGAGGGGATCCAAGATGTCAAATTATAAGAAGGAAAGTCTAAGATTTGATGGAACAATTTACTCCCTTTAGAAGGTACGCATGCAGTGTCATTTGGAATGTATTGGTAGTGAATTTTGGACGATAACAAAGAATGAGTATAAGATTCCAAAGAATGGCCCTACTACTCTAGACAAACTCAGGGAAGCTGAATGCAATATTCAAGCCAAAGAAGCTTTATTGAGTGCCATGTCTGATACAGAATTGGCAAATGTCCTGGATTTGAAAACTGCCCATGAAATCTGGAACAAGATAGAAAATCTATATGAAGGTGACAAATATGTTAAATGTGCCAAGCTACAAAGCCTGAAGGGTAAATATGAAATATTAGTAATGAGGGAAGATGAAAACATCACTTCCTACATGCAGAAATTAAATGAACTTATGACTAGTATCAGAAATGCAAGTGGAGTATTGGAAGAATCAGAAATTGTTGCCAAAGTGCTCAAATCCTTACCTGCAGCATACAAGCATAAAGTTGCAGCCATTGAAGAAATTAGAACAGTAACAACTGTCACAAGAGATCAGTTAGTTGGTAAGATTTCAGTATTTGAAATGAGCAAGTTTGTTGATTCTCTCCCTAAGTCTGAATCTGCATTTAAGGCCAATGTGTATGGAAAGCAAAGATATGATCTGCGTGAAAGTTCTTTAAGAAGATCAAACATATTTTTGAAGACAAGGAAGGATCTTGAAGATGATGAAATTGAGACTGAAGATCTTGAAGCTCTTATATCCAAAAGATTGCCAAGAGGATCCGGTAAGTATGAAGGAAAGTTACCACTCAAATGTTTTGCTTGTAATAAGATTGGTCATTTTGCCTCAAGATGTCCAGAGAGGTTTTCAAAACCAAACCCTAATAGATATAAAGGTTAGAAAAAATGTTACTATGTCCAAGAAGATGGAGAAGAAGGAGTCATAGATGATGAATCTGATCATGGAGGTTCCACTGAAAGTGATTGGGTGTTCATTGCTATCAAGGAAGAGGATCCGGTGTCTACTGAATCTACTAGATGTGCAAGTGTGGAAAGTGCCTTGGTTGCTCAGGTTGTTGAAAAGGATGAATGGGTGATTGATAGTGGATGTTCTCATCATATGACTGGTGACAAGAGTAAGTTTGTGAGTTTTGAAAAATATGAAGGTGGGATTGTGAAATTTGGAGACAACTCAACTAGTAGAATCTATGGCAAAGGATCCATCTCTTTTGATGGTAAGAATTGCACTAATGATGTTCTATATGTGGAAGGACTGAAACATAATCTTCTCAATGTTGGACAGTTGGTTGACAAGGGTTATGATCTCTAATTCAAGGATGGGAAATGCAGAATCTTGGAGAGCTCTGAAACTGAAATTGCATCTGGTACTCAAACTAGAGGTAACATGTTTCATTTAAGTAGTTATGGCAAAAGTTGTTTAATTGCTCAGACAGATCAAAGTTGGTTATGGTATAGGAGGATGTGTCATGTGAATTTTGATAACATTGTTAAAATAAGTTCCACTCAGGCTATAAGAGATCTTCCAAGACTTGTCAAACCTGATAGCATATGTAGAGAATGTCAATTGGGTAAACAGAACAAAATTTCATTCAAAAGTAAGGAACAAGCTTCAAGTGGACGACTGGAACTGGTACATACTGATCTTTGTGGTCCTGCTAAAACTAGGAGTGTGCAAGGAGATAGATATTTCATGTTGTTGATTAATGATTGCTCCTAGATGATATGGGTAACCTTCTTAAAAGAAAAATTAGAAGCTCTTGACAAGTTTAAGGTGTTCAAAGTGATGGTTGAAAATGAGATTGGTGAGAGATTAAAGTGTCTAAGATTTGACAGAGGTGGAGAATTTACTTCTGGAGAGTTTGATGCTTTCTATGAAAAGCATGGAATAAAAAGATAGTTATCTTCTCCTAGGATTCCTTAGCAAAATAGAGTTGTGGAAAGAAAGAACCGGACCATTCAAGAAGCTGCCATGACCATGATGGAAACAAATGTTCCTCAAGTTTATTGGAGAGAAACTGTAAGTACTACTATCTACACTCTTAACCAGACGCAGATCAAAGGAAATTCTGGTAAGACCCCTTATGAACTATGGTTTGGTCATCCTCCTACCGTGAGATATTTTAGAGTTTTTGGTAGTAAATGCTATATCAAAAGAGATGAGGATTTAGGCAAGTTTGATGCAAGAAGTGATGAAGAAATATTTTTGGGATACTCTACTCAAAGTAAGGCTTACCGATGCTTCAACAAGATATTGAAAAAGATTGTTGAAAGTGCTAATGTTAGAGTTGATGAGAGCAAAGAAGGACATTCCAGGCATTGCGGATATGATTCAAATAATCAAGATGAAAGTCAAAGTCAAGAAAGGCAAGTCCAAACTCAGACTCAAATCCAAATTGATCTGGTAACTCCAGTAACTCAAGAGGTTAGTGCAGATAATGAGGAACAAGTTCAAGAAATAGAAGATCAAGCAATTCCCAAAACCCCCAGGTATGTAAGAATGAATCATCCTATAGATCAAATCATAGGAGATAGAAATAAAAGCGTTCAAACTAGGAGAAGAGTTGCTGAAGATCAAGAAGAGATTTGTTTGATTTCAAAGATTGAACCTAAATCAGTAAGTGAAGCCTGTAATGATGAAAACTGGGTAAAAGCCATGGAAGAAGAATTGATGCAAATTGAAAAGAACCACACTTGGGATCTTTTTCCTAGACCTGAGGACAAAAATGTGATTGGAACCAAATGGGTCTTCCGAAATAAACTAAATGAAGATGGCGAAGTTGTAAGAAACAAAGCAAGGTTGGTATGCAAAGGCTATTCTCAAGAGGAATGAATTTATTTTAAGAAACTTTTGCTCCGGTGGCAAGGATAGAGGCAGTTAGATTGTTTCTTGCATTTGTTGCTTTCAAAGATTTTAAAGTGTATCAGATGGCTGTCAAATCAACATTCCTGAATGGAGATTTGGAGGAAGAAGTCTACATTGAGCAACCGAAAGGATTTCAGTTATCTGATTAGAGAGATATGGTTTGTAGACTGAGAAAAGCCTTGTATGGACTCAAGCAAGCTTCAAGAACTTGGTATGCAAGATTGGATAAATATTTGCTTAAGATAGGTTTTAGCAAAGGTACTGCTGATAGTAATCTTTACTTCAAGATTAATCATGAGGACATCCTGATTGTTGAGGTATTTGTTGATGATATCATTTTTGGTGGAAATGAATGTATGTGCAAAGCATTTGTTGATCAGATGAAAAGTGAAATTGAGATGTCAATGTTTAGAGAGATGAATTTCTTTCTAGGTCAGTAAATTGTTCAGTCAGATAAAGGTATCTTCATATCTCAGTCCAAGTATGTGAAAGAATTATTGAAGAAGTTTGGAATGGAAGACTCAAAGCCAATAGGTACACCTATGGTAACTGAATGCAAGTTAAGTAAAGATGATGACTCTCCCAAGGCAAATCAGAAAAGGTATAGATCAATGATTGGAGGATTGCTCTATCTGACTCAGACCAGACCTAACATCATGAATGTCATTGGACTTGTTTCTAGATTTCAAGTTGATCCAAAAGAATCCCATGTTGTGGCTATCAAAAGAATTTTTAGATATCTCAAGGGGACAATTGATTATGGATTGTGGTATCCAAAGGACAATGACTTCACTCTTCATACATATACAGATGTTGATTGGCCAGGAGATGTGGATGACAAAAAAAGTACTAGTGGTGGTGCATTTTTCTTGGGAAGAAGATTGGTCTCTTGGATGAGCAAAAAGCAAGAGGCAATATCTCTATCTACTGCAAAAGAAGAATATATAGTAGCAGCAAATAATTGTACTCAGGTTCTGTGGATGAAGAAAATGTTGAAAGACATCAGAATTGTGTTTGAAGAGCCAGTCACAATCTTTTGTGATAATTCTAGTGCAATAAGCATCTCAAAGAATTCAGTGTTGCATTCAAAGACAAAGCATATATCTATCAAGTTTCATTTCTTGAGAGAGAAGGTATATGAGAATGAAGTCAAGTTGGAGTTTGTGTCTTCTAGAGATTAAATTGTGGATATCTTCACTAAGCCTCTTCCCAAGGATAGTTTTGAGTATCTCAGAGAGAAGTTAGGGGTTATTACCGCTCCTAATCAGAACTAAGATGCACTTGTGTGCATTAGTCCGATGGAATTCTCAATCATATCTTGAGATCCAGATTGATGTTGAGAAGATACTACTCTAAGGAGTAGTCAGTATGCAAATGTTGGAGATCAGTCTAAAATAAAAAGGGGAGTACAAGATTGCAAATATGTGCCCTTTGCCATTGATGTCAAAGGAGGAGAGAAGACATGTGAAAAACTAATTGCTGATGACAGGGGGAGCAATGAAGAAAGTGGTTGCAGAAGTCAGGGGGAGAAGTTCTTGTCATGATGGTTGAATCAGTTTTTCACATCATATGTTGCCATCAATGACAAAGGAGGAGATTGTTGCAAATATGTGCCTAAGCGGTGTTGTCATTGATGTCAACATATTCTTGTTGTCATTGGTGTCAACTGTGCCTTATTTTGTTACCTGTTAAGGAGACTAGAATGTTGAGGGTATTGAGAAAATTAATGAAGACTCAATGTTCACAGACCATATTTCTATGTAGAGGATTGTCAGAGGTTGCTCCAGTTAAGGATTGAGAAGTCCGCATAAAGATTTGAAGAAGTTATGGCCATCTGAGTAGAACCAAATTTTGCAGTATTTAGAAGAGACAAATTGACAGTAAGTTGGTCTGGATTGCTCCAAAGTAAAATATTATGGTCTGCAAATCTAAAGGCATGTTTGGGAAGTTAGTGTGTATCATCAACTCTAGTGGTTCCTGGTTTGGAGGTCCATAAGCTATCCTTCTAGTTTGACAGTCATGGCAGACAGTGTTCTTGAGGTTTCGGAGGAAGATACAAATGATTCTAGTAATTTGGTTTAGAGTGGATGTTATTGGTGAATTCAATGTGCTTGTGGAGGTCTCTGGATCATGTGGCTACTATGTTGGAGGTCTGCATTGAAGTTTGAACTTATTGTTGAAGATTTCTACTTTGAGGTTATTGTTCTTCCTAGTCTTGGCCGACTAGATGTTCCTAGCGTGTTGCGGATGATCTAAAGAGCATTTTATGAAGTGTGGCGTGTTAGTGAAGAAAGATTCAAGTCTCAGCTATGTTTGGCTGATAGTGTAAATATCTACATTAAGCTTAACCGACCTTGTTGATCATTCCAAGGTTGATGAAGTGTATAAATACTTGTTGAAGAGTTGTTAAAAATCATCCTTGTACACAATGAATTAAATCTGAATAAAGGATCAAAAATAGAGCAGAGAAGAAGAGGAGTGAAAGGAGTATAGAGTGGAGAGTTAGTAAAGAAGAATTTGAAGATAGAAACAAAAGTTTTTGTGAGCCTTCAAAAGGACTGAATCAGGCATGAATGTAGATGCTATTTCTTAGTTCATTATCTCTATGTAAATCATAATTTCTTATAGGTAATGAGCCTCCTTTTGAGTAGTGAGCTCTAGGCAGTCCACCTGAAGGCGTGTGCCTTCTATTTTCTTAAGTACTTTTAATAGGGTACACATTTTTGTGGGTTTACCCCCACTGTGGTTTTTCCCTTAACCAGGTTTTCCAAGTCAAAAATACTGGTGTTGTGTGTTCATGTTGTTTCTATTCATGTTTTGATTCATGTTTAAATGTTCACATCATTAATTTGTTTGTAAATTAAGAAAGAAGATTAAAAGTGCAAAAAAGGTTAAAATTTAGGGACAACTGATTCACACCCCCCTCTCAGTTGTTTGGACTAATTCCAACAATTCCTCCATGGAAAAGTCCTTAGATGAAGGTACTAAATCCTTAATTATTTATTTTAATATTGTGTTTGATGATTATTGGTTGGTTGACTCAAGATGCTCATATCACATGACTCCTCATAAGAAATGGTTCTCCTCATATCAAGCATATGATGGTGGGGAGGTGTACCTTGGAGACAACAGTTCATATCCAATAGTAGGATAGGGAAAGGTGTAGTTGTGTTTAAGTGATGGAAGGATAAAAAATCTCTTAGGTGTTTTGCATATTCCTAGATGGGTGAGAAATGTAATTTATGTATCTTAGCTAAATGATTCATGAATACATGTAACATTTGATAAGATTAGTTGCAATTTGGTGAGAGGAAACTTGGCGATAGTGAAAACATCAAGAATGGGAACCTTGTTTAAGATGAATGCCACTACTATTTATAATTCCACCTATGCAATTTAAAAATCTAAAAATACATGTTTATTTTGTGGCACCATAGATTATGCCACATAAGTGAAAAAGGTTTAAAGACTATTATTAAGAAAAAGTTGGCTGATGGTTTTGCCTATTTTGATAAGTATTTTGATTTTTGTGAGAATTGTGTTTAGGAAACAAAATAGATCATCATTTCCTTCAAGAAATTATAAAGAAAAGAGAAAACTAGAAATCATTCATACGGAGGTGTTTGGTTCTATGGGTGTTGATTCTATTGATAAACTCAGTATTTTGTGACCTTCATTGATGATGCCTTAATATTTATGGATTTTTTTATGTGACATAAATCTAAAATTTTCACTAAGTTTAAAGAATTTAAATCCTTAGTAGAGAAGAAATCATATTTTAAGATAAAGGTTTCAAGATTTGACAATGGAGTAGAATATTGTTCTAAAGAATTTGATGAGTTTTGTAAGAATGCAGGTATAATCAAGAAAAAGCATACACTGTACACACCTCAACAAAATAGAGTGGAAAAATGGATGAACCAAACCTTGATGGAAAGAGCTAGAAGTATGCTAAGTGGTGCACAGTTGGATAGATGCTTTTGGGCAGAAGCTATGAATATTGTTTGTTACTTGATAAATATATCTCCTTTTAAGGATCTTGATAACACCTTATGAAGTGTGGATAGGCAAGAAACATTCTTTTTCACATTTAAGGGTTCTTTTGCTATGAGGCTTGTGTTCACATGTCTAAAGGAAAGTGATCTAAACTGGATCTAAAATCATATAAATACATCTTCATTGGATATGGTGAGAATGTTAAGGGTTACAAGCTTTAGAATTCTCTAATCTTAAAAGTTGTCTATTATAGAGATGTGATTTTTAGGGAGTTTAGATATATTTCTATTCTTGAACAACCAAAAGATAAATAAGGGAAAAAGATAGTGCATTTTGATTTGAAGCAAGAATATACACATGTGGAAGAACAAAATGATGGATTGGAGGATGGAGAGGAAGAAGAGGGTCCAAGTGGGAGTTCTGAGCGTGATGACCCTTAAGCTGTTAAGAAAGTATAAGAACAAGAGGGAGAATCCCTTACTCCACCCTTGATAAGATCCACAAGACAACATAATCTTGTTGATAGGTATAGCCTACTAGATTTTCATTGTGTATTTGCTTGGTTAATTATTAATGATGAACCTGTTGGGAATTAAGGTGTCTCAACCTTTGCAAATTCCTAATGTTGTATTTATTTATCCCATGTTGAGTTGGCATAGTTAGCACCTTGTGTATATGCAGCAGGGTAAATTTTGGTGACTTTGGTAGCCGCGATTTCCCCCTTGAGTAATTAACAGAGGTTTGGGGGCAGTGCCCCCAAGATAGTGTCAAGGGGCGTAGCCCCTTGCGCGGTCTAAGGGCAGCACACCTGGCGCGCTCCCTATTGCAGTACAGGGCAGGGTCGAGTGGCAGCGCCCTTGTGGGGGCTCGAGGGCAACGCCCCCAAAACCTCAAACATTTTTTAATTAATGACAAGTGTCGATGAGTATCTCTGCACGAGAGAAAGGCATCTTTGGGTGGTCAAGGGAGGTTATGACATGTAAGAGGAATATGATATTTTTAGTCAGTGTATGACAGATTCTGTGATAGTTGTAAGGTGCGTAAGAGTATCTGTCGTAACCTATCTTGGGACCAGGCGCCCACTTCGGGATGGGAGGTTTGACAAGTGTCCTTAGGCATGGGTTTTGGGGCATGAGTCCAAGATGGACACCCATCTCTAAAAGGTTCCATATTTGCCTTGTAAACTCTATATAAACAGGTGCTTAGATGGGAGATAGATAACTTTGGTACAAGTACTATTATGCGGTCGGAATATCTCCAGATTCAACATTTGAAGACTCCTGAAAGGGCATTGACTCTGAAACTGTATTGTAATCTGTTATTGTTTACTGTAATACATTTGAGTTGTGTTTTGGAGTGGGGTTTTTCACCTGTAAGGGTTTTCCCCATGTATATCTTGTCTCTCTCTCTTCTGTCTTCTTTCTGGTTCTTGTGTTTTGTTGTAATATCTCATGTTAATGGTTTAACATTGTTGTAATAGTTAGGATAAAGTTGAATTTGCATAGCCCTCTCCTCATTAGATTAGTGTAGGAAGCATTTTCTGCACACCAAGCTTCCTTTCAGAACCTAGAACCTATTGAGAAGATACTCTTTCATATGATAGTTTGTCTTGGTAGCAATCCATGTAGGAGGAGATGAAGGCTCTAGACTCATGTAACACTTGGGATCTTGTTTGTTTTCCAAAAGGAAGGAAAGCCATTGGTTGTAAATGGGTATATAAGAAGAAATTTAGAGTAGATGATTCATTAGAGAGGTAGAAGGCCATACTAGTGGCCAGAGAGAGGGAGTTTATTTTGGTGAAATATTTTCTCTCATTGCTAAATTATCCTTGATTAGATTTTTTTTATCCATAGCCATTGCTTATGATTTTGCAATTGAACAAATGGATGTTAAAACTACTTTTTTGCATGGAATCTAGAAGAGGAGATTTATATGCAATACCCTAAATGTTTTGAGGTAAAAGGGAAGGAACACTTGGTTTGTAGGTTAAAATGGTCTCTTTGTGGTTTGAAACAATCACCTCGGATGTGGTATCAAAAGTTTGACTCATTTGTGTTGAAGTTGGGTTTTGTAAGAAGTGGGGAGGATCGTTGTATTTACATTAGATGTATTGATGATCATATACTAATTATTGCCTTGTAAATGGATGACATGTTTTCACTAACACCAAGGGTCTGATCAGTGAGCTAAAAACTCATCTTTCAAGTTCATTTGAGATGAAAGTTCTAGGGTTAGCAAGATACATATTGGGTATGGAAATCAGGAGGGATCGTAGGTACAAAAAGTTTTGGTTATCTCCAAGTAAGTATGTGAACACTATTTTGCAAGACTTTAATCCAGTTAGAATTCATTTACTGGTTGGCACCAAGATTAATTTAGATATGTTCTCTAAATGTGGGGATGATTTTGAGGATATGTCTAACATGTCATATGCTAGTGTGGTTGGTAGTCTAATGTATGCAATGGTTTGCACTAGGCCAGATATTACCCAAGTAGTGGGAGTATTGAGTAGGTTTATGCTAACTTTGGTAGAGAACATTAGAATTATGTGAAGAGGGTACTTAGATATTTGCATGGTGGTTTTGATTATTATTTGGTTTATTTTGATGTTGACAGTGTGGATAAGACATTACACATACAAGGCTTTGTTGTTGTAGATTGGGCCGATGATTTGGATAGTCGAAGGTCCACTAGTGGCCATGTTTTTACTTTGTTTGGTGGTGCAATGAGTTGGATGAGTAAAAGGTAGCCCATGGTTGCTTTATTCACCACTAGGGTAGAGTATATGGCTACTACCCATGTCTCTAAGGAGGCCATTTTGTTACAAATATTGTGTGTAGGTATTGATTTTAATTGCAAGATAATTCAAATTGGTTGTGACAATTAGAGTGCAATTTGTTTAGAAAAGAATCCAATGTTTCATGTTTGGACAAAGCATGTGGATGTTTAGTACCAATTTGTTTGGGAAATGATTGCAAAAGGATAGGTTATATTGAGGAAGGTTGACACTTGGGAAAATGTTACCGATTCTCTTACCAAGCTTGTGACCAAAAAAAAGTTATATTTGTGTAGGGAGGAAATAGGCCTCATTTCTTATACTTAATTCATTTAATGTGTTCTCCTATGGATGTATTTACAATGTATGATTTCAAGATGAAGAATTTTAGGAGTAAGGTGCCATCAACCTTGTAAATCCTATGTCATTTAAATTGTTCCAACATCCTTGTCAAGGTTTTTCTAAGCACCTATGGTGTTTTGGAAAACAATTTGTAATAATATTCCACCTATAGTTTGTAAATACATTCATAAGGGATGAAGGGGTTCATCAACAACAATAAATAATTACCTATGAAAAAAATTAATTGACTCTTCAAGTGGAGTGCTTGGAAATGAGTACCAAGTGACTATTGGTGTTCCATGTAGGTGATTGTTGAGCTTCCCCAAGTTGGGTGTTTGGAAAGGAGGGAAAGAGGTCACATCGAGCACCAAAATGAATGTTTCTTCACTTTTGAAAGGGGATTCCAAAGGATGGGGCATTTGGTTTTTGCAAGAGGCCTTTGTTGTACCTCTTGTTTTGGGAAAATTTTAGTTGTTTTCCCTCTTCCAATATCTCTATGAATTGGAGCTTTGGGATGGTGGTGAGATATCCTTTTGTGAAGCTTTTTTTGAGAATTCACAAGTTCACGGGTGTTGCTAGATTAAAGACAAAGAATGAGTAAAGGAAATGTGCTATATTGTAATCTTGTTTTGAAGATAATACATAATTGGCCTCTCTTCTTGGTGGAGTTTTTTCCTGCAAGGGTTTCTCCATGTTAATATTGTGTTATGTGATGATCTCATGGGGTCTGTTGATTTTTTATGAACTATTGATTTTAATTCCTTAATTATATTAATGGTATTATACAAATAAGCACATTGGTTGAATGGTTTTTCATGAACAAGAACAGTTAATTTCTGATTTGCAAACATATTTAAGACTTCCATATTGTAGTAGTTTACCTAAATTCTTTCCAATAGACTCATCTTCATCTTTAGGCTCTGCTAGGCAAGGGGGTTTTCCTATAGATTTCATTAACAAGACAATTAAAGAGAAATAAAACATTGGAATCAAGGCCCTTAAGAAACCATACCCAATATCCTATGAACCCCAAGATCTGCCACTAGGTTCATGTCAACATTGACTACATGTAGACCTACAAGACCAACAAGCAGATGGTAACTCACTCTCACCATGTAACAACATATAACATCAATGCTATATCCCTAAGATGACTCAACTTAACATTGAATACACATGGAAGAGGAGGAACACGCTAGTATGACTCATGAAATATCTATCAGTTTCAAGACAATATACAATATATCATCATTTGCATCACTAGGGCATACCAACATGGTGGGACCTAGACTACTCCTACAACTAACAATAGAGAAGATTAAATAAATATGTTTGGCCTCTCACTAATCAGATTGGTGCCTACTCCATTGGGAAATAGAGTCACAATTGGGAAAGAGGGTGAAGACATGCCTACAAATCAACACTAGAAAAAATCTTGCACATGCATACAAATTCACAAAATAAGGAAACCTACAAATGAACAGTCTTATTTATTTTGAATAGATTAGTAATATCCCAGATGTATCAAAGGGAGACCATTACAAAATAGTTTTTAATTAATTATAATTCTATGACATTAATGTACACTTCATTACATCAGGTCAGCAAATGTGGCAAGAGAGAACCAACAACTAGGTTTGAATATTCCCCTAAAACATTATAGCCTTTCATGGAGACATTCACTTAGAGGAAAAACCCTACTAGACTACTCCTAATTTTCTAACATATTTCATCATTTATAGAGTTGAGAATTCATCACTTGATTCCCTAGACAATCTTGAGACAACTACAATTCAAAAATTGGTTCAACAACCATCCACTTTTATATCTTATTACATGTATATATCATTAAAGTTTCACTATGCAACTTGGGTGAGAATGCTAGAGTCGTCAACAGATCTGCAAATTGCCCATGTCCACTTACATCATCTTCACATGGTCAAGTGTATGCAACCATGTCCATTCATACTAGAAACATACTTATGAGGGACCCACAAGTGTATAGAAGCATTAGAGAGCCATCCCCTATCTTATGATTCTCAAACATGACCATTTATGGCATCTTTGAAAGTGCCATGCAGTTGGTAGGGTTTTTGGAGGAGTTGCATGATCTTGGTGTAGAAGTGGAAGTCAAACCTAGACGTGTCTGTGGGAAGTTAGGAAGCCTCATAGAGCAAAGTGTATGGGAATGTGGGAGAGACAAGGACTTGTGGAACTCTTGGGAAGTGGAAGAAGTCCACATGAGACCTACAGGTCCGCATGAAAGGTGAAATGTAAAATGGGCTCATGAAGATGTAAAAATTGCATGGAAATGAAGAAAATGAAAGAACTCCTTAGGCCATGGAAATCCTACAAACTTGAGATTCACTTGCACATTAAATGAATGCAACGTTGATCTAGACATTTGGACTTAAGACTAGAAATTTAGAAATCTAGAAGTTTATAAAAATTCTACAATCTTGCAAAGGCAGATAAGGTGAAAGAGAAGGTAAGAAAGGAAAGAGAGAACCTCAAAGGAAGGATACAAAGATGTAGGTAGGTGAAGGACTAGAGAAAATGGGAATAGTGGAAGAAGTCCAGAGGAAGTACACAATCACACAAGGGAAGAAAGGAAGCCAAAGAATGGAAGTTTGTGAGAAAGTGGAGAAGTGAAGGATGTAGGAAAATGAAGGAGTTGAGGAAGTTCTACACAAAATGATAAAAAATGGACAAAGAATCCCTAGACTTCAAAATTTCTTGGATTTTCTCAATATTTGATACATGAAAAAACATAGGGGATGACAAAGAATGACACCAAGCCTTAGTTTTGAGCAAGGGGGGCCATTGAAGACTTCTCAAATCAATTATTAATGATGAACTAGATTAGGCCAAAGCATAAAGATGACACATGACAGATAATTTTTTGGATTGTTGAGGTAGGTGCTAATATACTGGAATACTTTGAGTTGGTCCTTGGAAAGAAAGGTTATGAAATAAGTTCATGACCCTTCAATTAGTGGTACATTATCATTGGAACGGTTCCTTATAAATAAAACATCAATATTGAATAGGGTAGAACATACAGGAGACAAGTCTAACTATAGGTTTAGGTTCTCAATCATTATCATAGGATAGCTTATGGGCATGTAGGTATATATAAGCATTCTTATTCTTGAATTTTGTAGTGACTTGTTATGTTAGGAAATTTGAATGCCACATGTATGTTGATTATTAAGAATTGAATAATATCAGCATTGATTTATGCCATCTTAGTTGTGTTATAAATTTATTTTATGTTTTTGATTATGTTAAGATGGGAAAAGGGTCCCAGACCCATACAAAATGAAGATCAGATATAAAGATTAGGACATCACAAACCCTCCCTAATAATAACCCATAAGGGCCAGGGAGCCATCAAAGAGAACTTAGATAATCAGTCCCTTAACCATGTCCAAAAACCCCCCGAACTAGTTTGAAGTAAAATCCCTAATAATAACCCTAGAAGGGCTAGGGATACATGACCAAAAACCATAACTAGAGTTATACGAGATAGTAGCATAATAACAATAAATCCTGATAATAACCTTATAGGCCAGGATATTGTTCATCAGTATAAAACAGTAATAAAACAACAAGAGAAAAACATAAACTATGAAACAAGTAAAAGAACTAGAACTTAGGAATGTTCCAATCATTCTTCATCTTCTTCAGCACCTCGTCCTAGGAAGTGTGATCCTCATCGGTCTTTTGTCTTTTTTCTTTTTCATGTTCTTTGTGTTGCATCTATTTCCTTTTTTCTAGCTGTGTTTTGATCTTCTTAACTTCATTGGCAGTATTATTCAATATGTTGTTAGTGAAATTTGCAAGATCTTTCATACCTTTTTCCAATTTCTCAAACCTGATTTGAAACATATTGCACATATCGAACATATTGCTCCAACTTTCTAGGCAAGTTGAGCAGTTTAACCTTTTATTGAAAAAACTTCCATTTTGTCTAACCTTGCAGCTAGATCCTGAAGGTTAGGATTGGGCTGGAAATTAGCTATTTTTTTTAGAATAGTTAATCTGGACTTCAAAGGTTCCTATATCAGTTTGAATTTCTTCAACATAAGTATCATCAAAAGCATTTCCTTTGATATCCTCATTCCCCTCATAGTTGACATGATCAGTAGCCTCCTCCTCCCTTGTTTTATCCTAAATTTCTCCCTGTTCATCAACCTCATTATCCTCCCAATTAGTTTCCTCCAACCGCTCACAGTAAATTTCCTACTCCTCATCACACTCTAAGTGTTCCCCTTTATAGGCTTCTAAATTTGAACCTTCCTCAGAATCAAAGTTGATTTCCTCAATAGAGGCCTCTTTGGTCTTGTTTTGCTTTCTCTTATTACTGGTTTTATTATGTAATGTAACTTTTGCAAGTCTAGCAGATCTCCTCTCTGACCCAGCACTATGCACCTTAGGGTTCTCTTCATTGTCTATAAATTTAGCTGAGAGATTTATTCTAGTTGCATCAGACTTAATGTTTAGAATTTTAGTCTTCTTCCTAGATCCTTTAGGGGGTGGCTTCCCACATTTATCTTTCAAGGACAGTAGAATATTCTCTGGGGAGTCTTTCTCTATGAAAGCTTGTTTTTTACCAGAGTGGATATTAGGGGTAACAGGTGCAGAATTAGTACCTAAGTCTTTATCCTTATAAATATGAGGCCCTTTGTTTTTAGAGTCTCCGCCCTTAAGGTTGCTATCAACCTTACCAGCATAGCTAGGGTTTACTTTTCCCTTTCCCTTATGTAGCCTAGTTTTCTCACTACACTTTTCCCATGGTATAGGAGGATTTAATATCACATTGAATTCATAAAACACAATCATTAACCCTTGGTGTATAGGGGGGTTTGCTCTTTTTATTAGACTCCTTTGAAGGGAAGACAATATGAAAAAAAGAAAGTTAATGAAATTATCGTGTCTTAGATGGTCCGGCAGCGGGAAGTGATAGCCATGTATAGTCTGAAACCTTCCTTCCAACGTCACATACTTAATCAGATGATAGGAGGCCATCCCCCAAGGAGCCGACAACTTAGTCCTTTGATACCCATTTTGGTGTCTTGTTAAACTTTCATTCTCCTCCAAAAAGTTGTCCATAAAATCTTTGTAGTCACCATTCCCCAATCTCTAAACTTTTCTCCCATCTAGAGACAACCCCATAGCTTCAACAATTAGTTCTTCTATGACAATAAATGAAAACCCATTAACAGTCACCTCCTTATTTCTCCAAGAATTAACAAACTACATAGATACTGATTCGCCAAACCTGCGCATAGCTCTTACATAATTTCCAAGCCCACCTTCCTCAAATATACTCCACACCTGAGGATTCTTCTTCAGGCTAGCGCAAGATGCAGGTTCCACTCTAAGTAACTGGTCCCCCATTGTAGACAGTGCAGAGAAATCCAGAAACCCTCGAGGAGTAGCACAGAGGATTTGTAAACAACAATGCACATCTGTCACATCAATAATCTTAACAAGCTAGATATCGAGTCTGGCAGTAAAATGATAGCAAATATCATTATTAGTCCTTAAGATTAGGACTTTGTTCGCATAAAGTAAGGAGTGTGAAATAATAATTTCCTTTTTCAAAACTTTGTACTCTCCCTGTCGCTTCATTTCTTCCTGGGTCTCAACATGAAATGTAATCATTGCCCAAGAACTATATCTAGATATTTCCATCATATTCATGATATCTTTGGAATTAAAGGCTTTAATGTATGATCGTGCCATTGCAGGATTAGGAAATTTATGATTTTTGAAAATACTCCTTGGGAAAGCCAACTTATCCTCTCCTTATCATAAGTATACAAACTAATTTGAATTTTTAGCATCATTGAAAATGACATCTTGGATACTTTGTGGCAATTCATCTATTGAAGTTGTGGACCAACTCCCTACCATATTGAGGCCTAGGTTGGCAAGTTTGTCCGCATCATGGTTTCCCTCTCTATACACATGCTAAATTGAGATATAGGAGATATTAGAAACAATACTTTGTATGTCCTCTATGTAATCTCTTAGCAACTAGGGGGTTTTCGCTGACCTAGTGACTAGATCCAGCACCACTTTAGAGTCACCTTCTACTTCTACTTGTTTGAACCCATAAGAATGGATTTTGTGTAGACCCCACCACAGAGCATAGGTTTTAGCCAAATTATTAGAAGCCATTCCAATAGCCTTAACATAGCACTCAATGATTTTTCCTTTTTCATTTCTTATGATACCTCCCACTGATGAAGGCCCAGGATTACCTTTGGAGTAGCCATCAAAGTCAAATTATGTTGTGTACTATGTTGGTATTTCATTTATCTGAGTTTGTCTTGCATGAGTAGACTAGTTTTCATTATAATCTCTATCTGTGACTTCATCAATGTCAAAGCTATATATCTGTCCTAGATCTCATCACAAAACACTAGTTTAGATCACTAACCATTGTCTTCAACAAGATACTCCATTACCACAATCAAAGCTAAGTTTTTTATCCCTCTTTCATCTAAGCTCATTAATCTAGGGCAAACTATTTATTCATTGTTAATTTTCATTTATTTACCCTAGGTTATTTGTATAGGAAGGATTTATTTTCCATATAATTACTAATAAAAAATTGATTGTATCTAGAAAAAAGATATATGAAGGTTGAAGATAGCAAAGGGATAACACACATTAAATCAATAAGAAACATAAATTGTATTTCCATAGTCCAAATGAGTGATCAAGAATACTTCTTGTTGTAATTGTGTGTTAATTTTTTGCATTAATGTTTCTGATCATATTATATGACCCATCACTAGAATGAAGAAAGAAAATGGTAGATTGCAAACCAAAGCTTACTAAAAGAATGGGGAGGGAGGGTTGACCAAAAAACAAGGAAAAAAACAATCATAAAAATTAGAAAATAATGTCCATAATAATTCATTACAAAATGATGTTATTTATTAGTATACATAAAAAGGCTGAATAATACAATCCCTATTAATATTTATTAATTAGTCAAAAAATTAAAGAGCTTAAAAATAAAAGTTGTAAATAATATAAAGATTTGGAAATTGCATTAAATTTAAAATTAATAAATTTATTGCCCTTAATATTCCTATTTCTTGGAGACTTATTAAAAATAGAAGAAAGCAATATTAGTAAAGTACTAAATGTGAAAAAAATTAAAAGACAATAAGGTTATTATTTAGGGTTAAATATTAATTAGTAATTTTTTTGATGAGGGTTACTCAAGTTCTTAGCTTGGTCTGAGCCCAGAGAGACCCTTACAGGGGATCTCTTCCTATGGATTTATTGTTGAGACCACTAATGGTGGGTCTCAGTCCCCAAGGAATTATCACCTTGTTCAAACCCATGAGCTCATTGGCCCAACGAAGGCCCATAGCCTGTGAGCACGAAAGCCCAATAAAGGCACATATCCGACAAGCATGTCAGCCCAATGAAGGCACAAGGCCTGCGAGCTCTTTGGCCCAACGGGGGTTTGAACCTTGGTGGCCACAATAATAACCTTGTGACTTTACTATCACACCACGCCCTTATTGATGTTAATTAGTAATATTAATATGTATTATATTTAGTAATTAAATATATAATAAAAACAAACTATATATGTAACCCTAGACCAACTGGGAGTGGCAAGATAATTAGTTATTGTTTCAGTAACATCTTCAGTGCTTTTGCCCTAAATTTAGGTGTCCAATCTAATCATTTTTATTTGAAGCTTCTACTGCCTTCTAGGGCCTGTCTATGGCCCTTGACCTCGGTATTAGTTCTTTGGAGGTGGAGGGCGGATCTTTAAATATCATCAAATGTATCCAATGGAGATCTATCCCTAGCTGGTCCATTGATAATCTTATCAACAACTCCCTTACCCTCATTTCAAGACTGACACATGGAAATTCAACATGTTTATACATTCACATTAATGATGGATCACAATATTAGCAAGCAAGGTGAATACCACATTTTCAATAGGTTTCCTATCATATGTCAAGAAGTCTATTTTTTCCTCATGTTTGGTGTAGAGATTTGCAATATGAAACCAAAAGGTAGTTGTAGGAGGGAGACATTAAGTAGAGAAGGGCCAAAATGGGAGACCAAAATAGGATTGAACCACTTACCTATGATTTAGTGAAGAAGAACTAGAAAATTTAGAGAATTCTCCAAAAGGGAGGTCTCATGCCCTACATGGAGGTGCTAAATAGTTTTGACAACACATTGTCAGGGGAATTTGTTAAAAATTAGAATTCTAGGGTGGTGATCATGAAAGAGGTGGAACTTCACATATCTGAGGAGCTCCTAGCCACGATCACCATCTTATCAACTAAAGGAAGGAAAATTTTTAAACACAGGTGCAACAGAGAAGAGGTGATCAAGAAATTTCTTAGAGAAGAGGAGACAGTCAATAAGGCCCAATCCAAATATTCCAAGGTTTCCCTTCCTAGGCTCTAGCCAAAGGTTGCTCTCCAAATCATGTGTTATATTATCCTAGAAGGCAGGAATAATTTCATCTATACTTACCATTTTTCCCTCCTTAGTCGTTTTAGTCATTAAAGGAATATTAGCTTCCTATTTTTCCTTCTTTCATCATTAGTGTACTCTATTCTGGAAGAAAGAAGTATTAAAGGAAGTCCCCTTGCGTTAATCTTTGATTCTACTGCTTTATAGACATGCTCTAAATCTAAAAGCCAAGCTTGCAATGACTACCCATTTTGGAAGAGCCCTCCTACAAACCTAAAAGAAAGGCCCTTTCCCCCCTCTTGCCCCTCCTCACCCTGCCCTAACCATGTGACCCTCTTTTATGAAAGCCCCCCTGATTCTTTCAACCCCAACTATGGTGATGATGTTTCTAGAGACGATGGGGATGTTTCTCTAATCCATAGCTTGAAGGGGGCTAGGAGTAACCCACAGGGGGAAAGTACCCATAGTGGGGGAGTGCACACTATCAATAATGAGGCCAAAGAGAAAATGAATATGTTTGGATAGGAGAAGATTAATGTTGAAATAGAATTCCTAAGGTTGAATGCTTATGCTTGGGGTGCCAAGACTAGTCAAATGCTACTCATTGTCCCTCTTCTACTTTTCATGATGTTACTTCATTGTTCGACACTCTAGTAGACAAAACCAATGAACCTCATAAGGAGCTAGACAACCATCACAAAATTTTTAAGTGGTTCTTCATTAAGTTGAAAAGGAATAAGATCCAATCCACTCTCTATGAATATAATGCAGAGCAAGTGGGAAACTCCAAACTAATACAATCTCAATGAACTTTGTAAAACCCAAACCCTAACACTTCAAACAAATGACTTTTCTCACAATCTTCCACTATGCTTTGATGAGAGCAGCAAATAAGGTAATTTTGACATAATTTTTAGAAGACAACTTAGACCCACGATCTAAAAACTGATTTGGATACCCATTAAGCCCTTCTATAATGTATCCTTCAAAAACTTGCCGCTACGCTATCGCAAAGGCCTAATTAGGCTTACACACATAGGGGTTTATTGAATATGTATACTCCAGGGGTCTAGACTCCAAGACAACACCTCAAAGACCTCAAATATGACTTGCATATGCTCACCAAACCATCACAAATCAATTTCCATAAGTCTTTCATCAAACCCTAGCCTCTAGCCATCCTTTCATGCCTAAAACATGATGTTTTCCACCTAGGGCATCAATCAAATCTCACCAAACCCTAACCCCTACTCCTAAAACCACCATAAACATCAATCACTACCTAATTGCACCCATTCCACCCATTTTTATACATTTCTACCAGTGGAATGGGTCACAAAGTCATTTTCTTCCTCCCAAACCCTTAAAAATAGGATTTTCTAGCTGATTTTAGTAAAAACGCTCTAAAATCCTCAAAACATGATGAAATCAAGTGAGACAAAAATAAAATGAAATTTAATTCACTCTTTTAACAATTCCAATTCATAAATGTGCATTACTAGGTCATACCAAACTCTGTAACAGCATATTTCTATGAAAAACACAGGAAAAACTTAGTGATTGATATTCAAATTTGAATGTTACAACTTCCCACCACTTACCAATGTGCACCAACACTTTTTAAAGCATACCAAACCTTCCCCAACCGAAAACAACTAACTCTTAACTTACTTTTCAAAACATGACCCTTCACATTCCACTTTTTACATTTTTTGCATTTTGCCCATGACAACTTTTCTAGATTTTGCAACATTTTACAACTTGTACTAGAACCAACTCAATAGGACTTAGGACATTAGAATATGGTCTATTATGACCTTATTAGATGACATCTAAACTCAAAACACCTAAAATCAACTTAAGACCTTATTCACAAAAACTGACATGGTGCCCCTGCACCATACATCCAGACTAAAAAGAACTCAAGTCCCTTGAGAATTGAATTGCATCTTGCCCATACCATCTCTTTGATCTCCAAATGCCTTTTCACCTAGTAATCCTTTCCACTGGATCAGACATTGAAGATTTGCATCATTCTTTGCACTATTGAACTTGTTGTCACCTAGACATTGTTCCATCTTCACAAACTGACTTGATGAATGCCCTCTAACCTTTCCCTCATCTGAAACTGATGTTGAACTTGCTTGAACACTTACTAACATACCTCTGCCATCTTTGTCTTGGACTGTCCTCTTCTTTACTCTTGATGCATGCTTAAACTCACCCATTTGTCCTTGCCATTCGTCTTTACTCACTTCACCTTTTCCCTTGATTTATTCTCTTAGATTTTCTGGCCCTAGAGCCTCTGTCCTATCATGTTTATAAACCTCTGTATTGACATAATTGGACTGCCCACTGGCCTCTTTTGAAATCAATGGACAAAGCACCTTTCCCACCATGATCTCAACATGCTTCTCTACCAAATCTTTCATTCCCACAATCAATTCATCCTTGACCTTCTCTTTATCAGATTTGGTTCTCAACTCACTACCATTTCCTTCCAAGTTTATTTCACTCTGCAAGGCTATTATTTTGATGTCTTCAAGTGTAGGATTGGTTGTAAACTTCTTAGGCTCCTCTTCCTTTATCTTTACAAACTCTTTCTTGCCTAACATTATCACCTTAGCTGCCTTGGTTTGCTCCTTAACATCTTCTATCAATGGAGTTAGAGTGAAAGTGTTTCCATCCTTTTCAATCTGATACGTGTTGCTTCTACCATCATATATTGCACATTTGTCAAACTGCCATGGTCTCCCTAGCAGCAAGTGGCACACATCCATAGGCAACACATCACAAAGAATTTTGTCCTTACATCCACCAATATTAAACTCAACCCAAGCTTGCTCATTCACCAAAATAGATTGATTCTCATTCAACCAAGACACTTTATAAGGTGTTTCATAAGGTATCTTTTCCAATTTTAGTTTATCAACCATTTCTATGGATACCATGTTATCAATACTTCCAGAGTCTATTACAACTTTACATACCTTTCCATTGCACTTGCAAGTGGTCTTGAAAAGTGTTCTCCTTTGTGTTGATTCTTTCTCCTAATTGGATGCTTTAAGTAGTGTTCATCTCACCATCAAGGATTCCCCAACTTCTGGAGCAACAAGTTGATTAGGAGAATGAATGCTCTAACAACCTTCCTCTTGCACCAATTGAACTCTTTTATCACCACCACTTGAAGTAGAAGCTTGTTTCTCTAGACACTTCCATGCTCGATGGCTAAACTGATTGCAATGATAGCATCTTCCTGAAAATGAACTTGAACCTCTACCTCCACCAAATCTTCCTCTGAAGCCTCTAAATTCACCTCTTTGATCAGCAACTTGGTCTTTGCTTTTACTTGCATCTTCTTGGTCTTCATAGGACTATCTTAATCCTCTTCCTCTACTAGTGTTGCCTCTACCTCTTCCCTATCTTTCTTGTCTTCTTTTTAACTTCTCTTCTACCCTAGCAACCAACTGAAAACATTCCTCAACTGTCCTAGGTGTAGCCAAACTCAATTCATCCTGAATTTGAAATCTCAACCCACACATATACCTTGCTATCTTTTCATTCTCTTCAACATGACCAGCCCTAATACTCAACTTGTGAAATTCTTCCGTGTAGGCCATGACATCCTTATCCTTCTGCTTTAAACTTTGCAACTTCTTAAAAGTTTGTATTGCATGATCACCTAGCAAAAATTGGCTCTTGATCTTTGACACCATCCTATCCCATGAACTGATTTTTGCTTTTCCTTTCTTCATTCTTTCCTCTTGAACATAATTCCACCATGTAAGAGTAGGACCTTTCAACTTATTCTTAGCAAACTTTACCTTTTGATCATCTGCAACCTCCTTGTACTCAAAGTAATTGTCTAGTGCATCTATCCAATCCAATACTTCTTCAACATCCAACTTTCCATTATACATTGGCACATCTATTTTCTCACCAGAAGCATCTCCTCTAACAGCCTTCAGCATCTTCATTATCCTTCTCTCATCAGGGTCCAATTCATCATCACCTTGGACTCCTCCTGGAGGGTTTTCACTTTCACCCTCTTCCTCTCAGTCACTTTCCTCTTCAGTGGCCTTTCCTCTCCTTTGCTTTGTCTCTAATGCTGCAAATCTAGCTAATATTGCTTCTTGTGACTCCTTTAACAACTTTATATCTCTAGCAAGAATTGCACTACCTTTGGGAGGCATCTTGTCCTTCAACTTTCAATTTTTCTCCTTTAAAAGATCAAAAACCTATGCTCTGATACCAATTAATGCAGAGTAGGTGGGAAATTTCAAACTAACACAATCTCAGTGAATTTTGCAAAGCCCAAACCCTAACACTTCAAACAAATGACTTTTCTCACAATCTTCCACTATGCTTTGATGAGAGCAACAAATAAGGTAATTTTGACATAATTTTCAGAAGATAACTCAGACCCATGATCTAAAAACTAATTTGGATGCCCATTAATCCCTTTATAACATATCTTAAATGCAGGTGGGGTTACTTTGGAACGTATCCCTCAAAAACTTGCTGCTACGATGTCCCAAGGGCCTAATTAGGCTTACACACATATGGGTTTATTGAATCTGTATACTCCAGGGATCTAGACTCCAAGACAACACCTCAAACACCTCAAATATGACCTATACATGCTCACCAAACCATCACAAATCAATTTCCATAAGTCTTTCATCAAACCTTAGCCTCTAGCCATCCTTTCATGCCTAAAACATGGTGTTTTCCACCTAGGGCATCAATCAAATCTCACCAAACCCTAACCCCTGCTCCTGCAACCACCATAAACATCAATCACTACCTAATTGCACCCATTCCACACATTTTTAGACATTTCTAGCAATGGAATGGGTCACAAATTCATTTTCTTCCTACCAAACCCTCAAAAACAAGATTTTCTGGCTGATTTTAGTAAAAACGCTCTAAAATCCTCAAAACGTGATGAAATCAGGTGAGACAAAAAGAAAATGAAAGTTAATCAATTCTTTTAACAATTCCATATCATAAATGTGCATTACCAGGCTGTACCAGGCCATACCAAACTCTGTAACAGCATATTTCTATGAAAAACACAAGAAAAACTTAGTGTTTGATATTCAAATTTGAATGTTACAACTTCCCACCACTTACCAATGTGCACCAACACTTTTTAAAGCATCCCAAACCTTCCCCAACCAAAAACAACTGACTCTTAACTTACTTTTCAAAAGATGATCCTTCACATTCCACTTTTTACATTTTTTTTTGCATTTTGCCCATGACAACTTTTCTAGATTTTGTAACATTTGACAACTTGTACTAGAACCAACTCAATAGGACTTATTACATTAGAAGATGGTCTATTATGACCTTATTAGATGACATCTAAACTCAAAACACCTAAAACCAACCTAAGACCTTATTCACAAAAACTGACATGGTGCCCCTGCACCAGAATAGGGGAACAACAAGGAGGAGATCCTTCGCATGAAGGAGCAACCAGCCCTTTGGGAGGAGAGGCTAGGAAATTTGGAGAAGGATATTGAGGAGATAAAAGGGAATATACAAAAAAATTGTTAACTTCAGCAAAGCCACAATAAAAAACTCTCTGAACAACATAAGAGCATTCAATGAAAAAGTTAAAAGTTTCCAAGGTGGGTAGTCTTCAAAGGGTCCTTCAACGCGCACCAAGGGAGGAAAGAAGCCACAGTTACATTGAGCACCGAGGATATCAATTCCCACGTACATGCCCTACAAGATGAATGGGAGGACGCCATCACCTTAAATGGTCTCTAGTCTATTGTCTCTATGTTGTTTATCTAGTTTCCGATTTGTCTGCTATTGTTTTGTGTTGTTCTATTGTTGCTATTTCTAGGTTGTAGTTTCTTTGTGATTGTGTTGTAGCTTTACAATTGCAAAGTTGTTAAATGCTCCTTTTTAGGTTCTATGATGTAAAAAACCATTTTAAAAACCCCTCTTTTACCCTTAATAAAATAAATAAATTATATAAATAAAAAAGTATTAATAAATATTAATTAGTATTGAGTTGTATAAATTTTAATGATTTTCATATTTAATATAATTAAATTAGTAACCCCCATTTATTGGGATGGCGGGTTAAATCAACAAAAGAAGTTAAACAAAGCAAAAATAAAATGGCTTCCACCTCCAAGAGGTAGGCTAGAGCTAAATTTCAATGGTGCCTCCCATGACAACTTGGGTGAGTTAGGTGTCGGCTACATCATCAGAGATGAAAACGGTAGACTAATCAGTCTAATTTCAAAAAAATAATCATGTATTTTGGATAGTAGTGAAGGAGTAGTTTTGGGATATCAGCTCAACCTAGGAAAGAATAATCATGTAACCATGAATCATAGTAATTTAAATATAGAACATGTGTTGATGGTGGATTTTAGAAAAGAGGTGGCAAAGAATGAAATTTAGTTGCAACAAGTAGCTTTGATTTGTAGATTTCATAATTTTTGGTCGTTTGGTGAAATTTCATGATTGGTTATCCCAACACCGAAAACCCCTAGTGAAAGGTGGTTTTTCCATTTTATCTTTCTCTAAGGGATGGTTCTTAATATTGTGTAAATCCCTTATAGATAGGGGTATTTTGCTTAAGGGTGGTCCAAGTTTTGGGACAAGGCCTTTTTGGGTATGACATCTTGCTTCCTAGATTTCAATCCTCTGTATGCATCCCTTTCTAATTCTCTCACTTGGGTTAAGCTTCCTAACCTACCCTTACAATTTTGGTCTAAGGAATGTCTTTCATCCATTGGAGATTCTCTAGGAAATCTTATTTCTATTCTAGATCTTAAGCAAATATTTACATATTTTACCTATGCTAGAATTCTAGTTGGGATGGATTTTATGAAAAATTTGCCAAAATAAATACATCAAAGAGTGGAAAATAGGATTTGGAGTTACAACAAATAGATTATGAAGGTTTGGCCTTCAGATGCAAATCTTGCTTTGCTACTAGCCATTTAGCAGCAAATTTCCCTAGGTAAATTCTTATTTAGCTCCTCGGTAAAGATAGGCTACTTGGTGGTTCGGGGTTGAACATCATCATCAAGTGATTGCAAGTGAGGAGGATGTGAGTAGTGAGGCCTCTAATGATTGTTCCTCTTCTAAATCTTCTAGTGATGGTCCCTTAGTTGAATTGGTTGTTCCTCCCAGGTCTCCATTTTTTTGGCCAATGTCTTGCCTCATGTCGTTAGTAAGGTGTCTCCTTTAGGAAATTTGGGTGATTCTACTCCAACAAACAAAGGGAGGTGTTCCTCTCCAATGAGCTTGTTACCTTACAATTATGATAAATCTTCTGGTTTTCCCTCAATAGAGAATCTCTATCCCCTTCTCAAGGACCTAAAAATTCTAAAGAATAGATCATAGTGGAGAGAAAGGAGAGGAATGCTCCTCTAGTTAAAAATGGTAATGGAGAAAGTAGGTTCCTACTGTCTCACACTAAAATGGTTGGTAAGGGTTGTAATGTGTGAAATCAATTATCTTTGATGATAATGTTGGGATGGATAAATAAATAAGTAATTATATTCAAATTTTATAGAATGTAAATTGATATTTGTTGAAAACCAAACTAATATTGAGAAGAACAAATAAAATGCAATAATGTCATTATTACACTAGTTGTAATAATAATATATTTGTCATTCTACCATTCATAATACAAATTAAACAAAATTTAAAAAAGAAAATATTAACATTACAAACTTAAAGGCTAACCCTAAATAACATTAATGTAGGTTAGGTCCACAAAGCATAGTTGGGCAAGGCAGAGAACAATGGGACACATAATTCCTACAAACGATGAGGGAGGAAAGAAGAAAGATATATGGAGAATGGAAGGGAAGAACTTGAAGAGAAATAGGAGAGAGGAGGTACACAAGGAAAAATTAAAGAGAAAGGAAAGAATGTGGAGCCATCAAGGAGACAAGGGATGGTTTCTCAAGTGATTAAATATTCGCTCTTAAAAGGTAATTCTTGATTTTATAAATTTTAATTATAATTAAATATCGTAATTATTAATATTAATATTTATACAATTCAATACTAATTAACAATTGTTAATTAATATTTATTAATTTTTTTATTATATTGAGAGGCATAATTATAGTGGCAACAAGGGGTGCATTATAATGGTGTGAGTGTGTTCACAAAAACTTGTTAACTTAAATTTGACACCATTTACACATCAAATTGTTAATGTTAATAATAAACTACTAAATAGATATATGGACATATAAATAGGTAAGTAGATAAGTAAAGACATAGACACTATTTATTTTAATATTTACTCAAGAACTATTTTATTTTAGACATTATTTACTTTATTGTTAATTGAAGAGCTATTATATTTTTCAAGGGGTGGATCATAATGGTGTATTAGCAAGGCCTTATATAATAACAAAAATAATTAAAAAATAAAAAAGAGTGGTAAAAACACTTGAAAAATAAAATAGCTCTTCAATTAAAAATAAAGTAAAAAAGTCCAAAATAAAATAGTTCTTGAATAAATATTAAAGTAAATAGTGTTTATGTCTTTTCTCATTTGTCTACTTCCCTATTTATGTCTCCTTGGATCTATTTAATAGTTTAGATAGATATTAAAAATGATATTCATATAGAAAACTAAAATAACTCTTGAAATAAAAGTAAAGTAAATAATTTATTTTTATCTCATGAAACTTGTGCATGGTTTTTATGCTTTATTGCATTACTATTGAAAAATAAAATAGCTCTTTAATGACTAAAAAAAATTTAAGTAAAAGTTAAAATTGTTTATAAATATTTTATTATCTATCATCTTACAGGTATTATGTGTTCATGGATCTATGTACTAATTTAGAAAGAAATTAAAAAAATATATTCATATTAATATTGTAAAGAAAATGCATTCCTAATATTAATCTAAGCTAATTTAAGGAATACACACAAGTATACAAATTTCAACCTATACTAATTCATAATAGTTGTAAATGATGAAGTAATATATGGTACTCTAAATTAGGATAAATATCTTAAATACATCTATCTAAAAGACGTAGAGATATGAGTCTCAAGAGGCTTATCTATCGTATGTAACAAATATCTACTAGCACTTGCACCCATAGGAGGTTCAAGGAATATGCCGATAGGAACAACCAACTAGAAAAATTTCCAACGTGAATTTTTTAACGGCGTGAGCAATTCCAAGCACTATAATGCTCACATATAAAAGCCTATCGGCTAATTAACATCTTTTATATAAATGCATTTAAGATATATATGTTGGTTTATGTGTGTGTAGCTTAACAATAATCTTTTGACATTTAGTCACATACTAATATTGTTAATGTCAATAGGTTTAGAACAAATATCTTAACAATATATATATATATATTCATTCTTTTGTCATTTAGTCCCATACTAATATTGTTAATGTCAATAGATTTAGATAGGAGTCCCAAGATGCCTATCTATCTTATATAACAAATATCTCTTGATATCTTTTAAATAAATGTATTTAAGATATATATATAAACAATATTCTTTTTGATATTTAGTCTCAGTATTGTTAATGTCAATAAATTTATTAATTTTAATTCTAATACACTTTCTTATTTTTTATATTTTTTGAGATTTTTTTAAAAATCAAAACTATTTTTTTAGGTTTTTTAAAATGTTCATTAAGTAATAAATACTAATGTGGATTGTATTATTTAAACTCTCTATGTATACTAATAAATAACAACACTATTTTATAACCCTTTTATTATTGTGAATATTATTATTCATAGTTGACTTCTTTCCCCTTTTGTAGTAAGCATTAAATAAAGAACTTTACAAAATTATAAAATAAATATCAATATTAAAATTGAAAAACTAAAAAACTAAGTAATCAAAGAAGTTGAAGAACCATGAAGTCAAATAAGCCTAAGAGAGCAACACATAAACAGCTATACAAAATAATAAAATAAATATCAATATTAAAATTCAAAAACTAAGTAATCAAAGAAGTTGAAGAACCATGAAGTCAAATAAACCTTAGAAAGCAACACATCACTTTAAGATCTAACCACCAATACATGCCTTATAGACAACTCAATTGACTCAATCATTTATTATTATATTATTGTAATAAACTACCATATTAAGTTTGCATTGAAGGCCGACTAGATTTACAAAGAATGAATCTCTATAGTAGATTATAAAATCTCTTTTAAGGATAAAGTTCCTAAGTGCTTTCGAGGAATCAACTACCAATTTGGAAAGTTGTCAAACTCCATTCCAAGTTTCTTTTATGAAATGATTCGTCTCATTAAAATGATATAACAACTACAAATGGTGGGTGTTGATGAGCTTGTGCATTTATTTATACCACTCTCACACTATCTAGAGATGGTGCAAAATATGATACAAAATTAAGGTGTACTATTTTTATGATAATAGCTTCGTGAGAACCATTTGGCCTATGCCATTCAACCACAACCCTGTTCACAATTTGTGTTTTTTTAAAATATTATATTATCTCAATAATTATTTTAAAGATTTTTACAATAATAAAATAAAATGTAAATTTTACAATTATATATATTATTGCTATTCTAAATTCTTCTAATTTGTATTTCCTGTTATAAATATTATATTTTCCCACCTGGGATAAGGACAATCACCTTTGAAATATTTTTACATTAATAAATAAAATGTAAATTTTACAAATTTATATGTAACATGCTTGACCATATTTTAATCAACGAATGTTTTGGAAATATATTTCTTTATGCATTTATTAAGAGAAGGGTAAAATGAATTATAAGGTGAACAAAGAGATAAATACACCATTTTCTTGAGAGTTAGCTTTATACATTGATAGTAGATGACATCACGAAGCCTTCAATTCTCTTTGAGATTGTGGCTCAACAAAGTAATAATCAATAAAATTGTTAGTACTTTGATATATCATTAACTAAAAGGATCTCATTCTTTAACAAGGATATGAATATTTAGTCATTTGTCTCATTTTTTTAACATATTAAATCTTAACATTATGAGGATATCTCAAGTGGTATTACCCAATGCATTTTACCCTCTAAATTCATGCTTGCCAACCTTGTCCTATTTGATTGAATTTGTCTTATGAAAATGTTGACTTTTCCAATTGTTTCATTTATATTGCACTCACAATACAAGTGGGAAGCTCTAAGTGTTTCAAGCTCATAAAAACATTTGGATTCGAACTAGCTTCCCTATTCTAATTCTATTTAAAATGCTTGGGGTGAAAAGGACGAGAGAAATATATAGCAAGTATAGAAATAAAGGGACAATGTTCCATTAAATTGTTTCCTCACTCCAAAAGGAACTAGATATGTACAAAAGAGCTAGAAATATAACTATCTAACAACAAAATAGACACAATAAATTACTTATGCTAGAGGTAAGAAATTTAACTCTTTTGTGAGGCTAAAACATCCACAAAAAATAAATATTAAATGAAAATGAAAGTCATGTAATATTTTATAGAATGTTTCTAAAAATACATAGTAAAACAACTCCTTAAAAGTCAAAAACTTGTTAAGTACACAATAGAAACAATTCCTACAAGGGGATGACCATTTGGTGAAATGGTGGGGCTTCTTGCCTGTAGTGCCAACAACCAAGGTTCAAACCCCGTGGGGTCGCCCTCTACCATGTAAAAAAATTGAGGTTGCTTACCCTTCAAGAGGGAAGACTATGTGGTGAAATGGTGGGGCTTCGACTGTAGAGCCAACAACCCAGATTCAAACCTCCTGGTAAGTTTTTACAAAGGGAATGACCCTTTGGTGAAATGGTGGGGCTTCTTGCCTATAGTGCCAACAACCAAGGTTCAAACCCCATGGGGTCACCCTCTATCGCGTAAAAAATTGAGGTTGCTTACCCTCCAAGAGGGGAGACTCTGTGGTTAAATGGTGGGGCTTCAACTTGTAGAGCCAACAATCCAGATTCAAACATCCTGGTAAGTTTTATAGGGGATGACCCTTTGGTGAAATGATGGGGCTTCTTGCCTGTAATGCCAACAACCAAGGTTCAAACCCTACGAGGTCGCCCTCTATCACATAAAAAATTGAGGTTGCTTACCCTCCAAGAGGGGAGACTCTATGGTGAAATGGTGGGGCTTCGGTCTGTAGAGCCAACAAGCTAGATTCAAACATCCTGGTAAGTTTTTAAGGGGATGACTCTTTGGTGAAATGGTGGGGATTCTTGCCTGTAGTCTCAACAACCAATGTTCAAACCCCGCGGGGTTACCCTCTACTATGTAAAAAATTGAGGTTGCTTACCCTCCAAGAGGGGAGCCTCTATGGTGAAATGGTGGGGCTTCGGCCTGTAGAGCCAACAACCCAGATTCAAACCTCCTGGTAAGTTTTTAATACCCTTTAATTGTAGCAATCACAATATCATGACAATATATATTTGGTTTTCCTGTTCTGCAACTTTCCCGCTCTGAACAGTGTTTGAACTTGCTTCGCTCATGGAGGTCATCAGCCCAGGGGGGCTTGCCCCCCCTCTGGGCCCGCAGGAGATCCCTGTTGATGTCGGTACTGCCTTGGTCAGTACTATCAAGCTCATTTCCCCAGCCTCTAGCTTAGTCCCCAAGGCTTGGAAACAGGCCCTGCTAGGGGAGTCTAGTAGGCCTGCTGAAGATTCTGAAGCCCCAGTGCAGTCAGAACCTGAGAATGGAACAAACTTCCAGATCCTAGACCAGATGATGGATAAAATAACTTCTTCCTTGGAACTCTCCCTGGTTGGCAAGTTCCAAGCCCTTAGGCCCAACATTGACATGGTTCGATGTTGGGTGACCACTAGATGGCACCTAAAAGGTAGTGTGGTGACTAGTGCAATGTCGAGTGGCCTTTTCCTCTTTAAGTTCATGGCCAAAGAGGACTTAGTTGCAATCTTGGTGGGAAGGCCATGGATGTACGACAAACACAATCTCTACCTTGGGCGCTAGAAACTAGGTTTTGACGCGGCTATGGAGCTCAGTAAGTCAGCTCATGTTTGGGTCAGACTCCCTGGACTCCCTCTGGAGTACTAAGACGAGGAGATTTTCACTTGGATTGGCAACCCTTTTGGGCATTTTATCGCTCTGGATAGCACCGCCAAAAACAAAACCAAGTTGGTATTTGCTAGATTATGTGTTAGCGTAGACATTCATAAGACCCTACCTAATACTATTAATCTAAAGTCTAAATATGGTTACTGGGAGCAATAACTAATGTATGAAAATTCTACTACATATTGCCAAAACTACTCTAAAAAGGGGCACCTTATCAATGACTGCAAAAAGCTAAGGTCTCATAAACGTAAACAAGTCTTAGAAGAAGAAAACATCATGGAAGAATACCTGTTCAAAGAGGACTTACTTAAAATTATCAAGTCCCCATCAGGACTCCGGTACTGGATGGGAACCAGGTTCAAGGCGACCAGGTGGAGGTTCCTCTTGCTCCTTCAAGTGATCCCACACTTCCTCAGCACAAGGTGCAGCTGGATCTGGTTGTTGTTCAATAGGAGCAGTTGAAAGACACCCCCTAGAATTGGAGGAGATTGAAGATGGAGAAATCCTAACTCCCAATGAGATAACCCCTCTCTCAAAGATTGCTGACTCTCTGGCATCACGGGAAGGGTGGGCTGCTTAGGAACAGTCAGTGGGTATGGAGACTTTGGTGTTGGTAGGAACTTAGTCAGTTGTATAGGGAAGTACAGAGAAGCCTATTCTATCTCTGGACAAGGTTCTTTCCCCAGGGGCTAGTACTAGCAACCAGGAAGGATGGATCACTCCCAAGAAGAAAGGGAAGGACACAATAAGAAATCTGCAGATGTGGGGACGGAAGGAAGGGCAGGGCGGCCATCCCAGAGAGAAACTAGAACTAGGGAAGCAACCAAGGAGATTGCCTATGGGAGACAAAGCACACTGGAGGCTCTCTCCAGAAGATCACGCAAATGAAGATTATCACTTGGAATGTGAGGGGGCTCAACAGCCCCCACAAATAGCTAATGATAAGGAGCTGCATTTTTTATAATAAGGTAGATTTCATTCTTCTCCAAGAAGTTAAAATGTATGAGGAAAACTTTAGAAAAATAGCCAACAATATCTGGTCAATGGCTGACTTCATTATCAACCCCTCTACAAGAGCCTTTGGGGGCCTAGTTACCATGTGGAACAAGTACAATTATTCAGGGAGTTACTGCTCGCATAGTAAGTATAGTCTGGAAATCAAATGCACTATGAATAAAAAAACCTAGAAGTTGACATTTATGCTCCCAACACCAAATATACCAGGAAGGAACTTTGGGAAGATCTCAGCGCAAAAATAAATGATGAGAGGACTTTGTGGATGTTAGGGGGAGATATCAACACCCCACTTTACCCCTCAGAAAAATCTGGGGGTAATATGGACTACTCTGACAGCATGGTGGACCTAGCAGACTTCCTTAGTTAGACTGGGCTCATGGACTTGGAAGTTAACAATCAACTTTATTCTTGGACCAATAGAAGACGGGGAGACCAGCTGATTCAGGTTAAGTTGGATAGCATTTTGGTATCTTCTAACTGGATATGGTACAAAATTCTAGCCTTTCAGCTCTTCCTTGCACCATTTTTTATCATAATGCCCTCCTTCTAGACTAGACTGATGGTGGCCCTAAGTGACCTTTCCCATTTAGGTATGAAATAATGTGGGCCACCCACCCGGATTTTAAAAATTGCACTGTTGAATGGTGGAAAGTCCCGGTTCATGGATCTCCTATGTTTAGACTGACCCAAAAACTCATACATGTCAAAGATAAAGTCAAGGGCTAGAATAAATTTTGCTTTGGCAATGTGATGAACCAAAAAAAACACATCATTGAAGGTCTCCTAGAAGTTCAAGATAAGATGGCTAAGGGGGGTGGGAGTGAGGCCACTTACAATACTAAAGAGGAATTAATCAAAAACCTCAAGGACATAACCAGCAAGGAAGAAATCTTCTGGAAACAGAAGTCTAGGGTGCAATGGCTGAAGGAGGGAGATAGGAACTCGGCCTTATTTCACCAATTGGCGATGAAACATAGAAAGAGAAATAGAATCACCAAGCTACTCGATGAAAATAGCAGGGAAGTTGATGATGATAGGGAATTGTGTATTATTGCCTCCAATTATTTTAGTAACTTCCTAACGGAGAATAAAAATAGAACTGACATTATACAGGAAAACATTCTTCTGGACAATATTCCCTCTATCCTCTCAGAGGAAGCCAATGACGGGCTGCTGAAGCCTATTACTGAGGAGGAAATTAGGGTGGTTGTGTTCTTGATGGGGGCCTATAAAGCGTCAGGGCCGGATGGGTTCCCCCCTGCTTTCTTCCAAGAATTCTGGGTAATAGTGGGTTACGATGTCACATCTGTTGTTAAAGACTTTTTTAGGACTGTTAAAATTCTCAAGCAGATCAATGCCATGTTCATTGCATTGATACCCCAGAAAAACAACATTGAATCTATGGCTGACTTCTACCCCATTAGCCTGTGCAACACCATATATAAAATTGTTACCAAGACACTAATCCTCAGGCTCCAACCGTTGTTGGACAGGCTCATCTCAGATTGCTAGAAATGCTTTGTCCCAGGGAGACAGATTTTGGATGCAGCTATCTCGACCCATGAGATCATACACTCGATGGATAGAAGCAACAGTCTGAGTATGGCCCTCAAACTGGACATATCTAAAGCCTATGACAGAGTCTCCTAGGATTTCCTGTTCAAAGTCCTTAGGAAGTTTGGATTTAATGACAGAATGCTCAAACTGATAAAAGAGTGTGTCACCACCGTCAAGTATTCTATTTTGGTTAATGGTACTCCTCAGGGGTTTTTTGATGCTGGTAGGGGTATCCAACAAGGTGACCCCCTAGCCCCCTACTTATTCATAATGTTGGTCAAGGTCCTGGGAAGAAACATCTTATCCCTCCTGGATTGTCACTTCATCATTGGTGTCAAAGCGGCGTCCACCCTGAGACCTTCGGCCGTCCAATAGTTCATTGATGATACCATGCTTTTTGGGGTGGCCTCAGTGGTGGAGGCCAAAAGATGGAAGAACCTAGTCAACACTTATGCGGAGATGTCTGGGCAATGCATCAATTATGAAAAAAGTAATGTGTTTTTCTTCAATACTAAGCTGGATCTGCAAGTTAAGGTGAGAAATATACTTCTGTGTAACCAAGCTGCTCTCCCCGCCACTTACCTGGGTTTGCCCCTCATGGTCAAAGATGTGACTCTGAATTTCTGGAATACGGTTCTGGAATGTATCTATAAGAAAATGGAGGGATGGAAAGGTAAACTCCTTAGCCAAGTGGGTAAACATCAACTTTTAAAGGCTTCTTTGCAAGGCATCCCCACCTATTTCCTTTCCCTGTTTAAAATTCCCAGATACATTGCGGATAAATTAGAAAGGATCCAAAGAACCTTTCTATGGACTGGCGTGGAGGAAAAGAAGAGGATCTCACCAGTTGGTTGGGATAGAGTCTGTCTGCCCAAAATGCAAGGGGGACAGGGAATCATAAAAATTCAGGGGATGAATAAAGCCTTACTTACCAAAATTGGATGGACCTTCCTTAAGGAGGAGAAAGATTGGATTCAAATTATGAAAGATAAATACCTACAAAATGGCCCCAATTTAGGTATTTTTGATAGAGATACCCTCCCCAAAGGCTCTATCATTTGGAATAAAATGACCAAAACTAGGAACACACATTCCCAAGGCATCAAATGGAAGTTGGGAAAAGGAGATAAAATCAGGTTCTGGGAGGATAACTGGCTGAGGGATAGTCCCCTGTCTGACAGAAGGAACAATACCGCTAAAGAGAGAGCGGTTAGTTTTTTTGGAAGCTTAGTCTACATCTACATTACTAGCCTTTCCCAAAGCCAAAGGAGGTGGAAGAACCTCTCGGATTGTTGTAATACCCAATCTGAGAAGCTGGAGTATCAGATTCTACAAAATGAGTTGGACAAGCATAGAATTATGATATTTCAAAGGGAAGATGAAATTCTCTAGGGGCAGGATCAGAAGGGAAACTTCTCGGTTAAATCAGCTTACCAACTGTTGACAAACAGTGATCTAGAGAGTCGATTCTGGAAGAGCGTCTGGAATAATAAATTGATACCTAAGGTCAACTTTTTATAGTGGGCTGTGGCACACAATAAAGTTTTGTTCATTGATAATCTCAATAAAAGGGGCTTCCAATTGGTTAATAAATGTGTCTTGGGTCTGAAAGAACAAGAGACAATACAACACCTTCTCTTTCATTGTGAGTTTTCAAAACAAATTTGGGGGAAAAATCTTGAGAATCTTAAACTGGAATGGGTTTTCCAGGAAAACCTAATGGACTTTGCCTAAAGATAGACCTCCCCCTTTTCTCACCCCAGAATAAGGGAACTCTGGAGACAGATACCCCCCACTTTGGGTGGAGTGTGTGGAAGGAAAGAAATAATCGTATCTTCAGAGAAAAAGATCATTCTGCTAATGATGTTTTTTTCTCATTTTGTAGAGCGGTTGCTGAGAACACATCCTCTTGCACTCTTCACGCGGCTGAGAAAACCCCTACCCCAGTGGAAGTTCAGATTGTCAAAAATTGGCGATTGAATGATGACATGAACAAGGTTGACAATTCTAAAATGACGGCCAGACTAAACACTCATTGGAAACCCCCCCTAGCGAGTGGATAAAACTCAGTTTTGACGGAGCAAAAAAAAAGAATACTGGCCTAGCTAGTGGGGGCGAGATCTTTAGAGATTGCCATGGTACCTTCATTGCTACTTATGCAAGGGGTCTCAGTTTTCAATCTAATAATATTGCTGAGGGGTTGGCTCTATTAAAAGGCCTAAAAATTGCCCACTCTATGGGAAAAGACAAGCTACAAGTGGAAGGTGACTTGAAAATAATTATAGATGCAGCCCTTGGTAGGTCTACCAGTGGATGGAAATTGAAGAGCATAACGAAAGATATTGTCTGCTTTCTATCTGTGTTTAATCAAAAGGAAGTGGGGCATGTGTACCGTGAAGGAAATAAAGCGGTGGGTGGTCTAGCTAACTTGGGGCAGAGCCTGGACACGTGGCGGTGCTAGAGAATAAAAAATAACCTACCAAAATAGATTCAAAACCTTATTACTAAGGATCTAAGCCCCGCCCTTGGTCACTCATGATAAACCTTTATTGGCCTAGGGAGAGATTGGATGGCCAGTCGGGATCTTGTATCAACTGTCAACTGGACTCTCAGTTCAGAGTTTTGGGTGCCACGAAGTTGACATACCAAAGTCCTTGGTCGCGTCTTTGTAATAAAGGTGGCAATAGTACCATGCTGAGATGGAGGCCTGATGAGTGGTCTCACATGTCTAGGCACCTGAATATTTGAGACTCTATCTCGACGCTGCTTAGCATGAATTATAATGATGAACATTTATGGTTCATTTATTATGACAAGAAAGAGATTGATTGTTCACTCAAGGTAAATAATAGTAAGTACGCCACCTCTGGTATTGGAAGGGATGCAAAAATCATTGGTTTGAGTTTTAACAGCAAAGTTGGGGAGTTGGGTTGTAGTGAGATTTTTGCTAAGTTTCATTCTGCATGTTGCATTACTAAGTTTCTTTCTGCTACCTGCATTGCTAATCCAACTCTGAATCACTGGTATAAAATGGGAGGGGATAGGTCTCGCATGGAGCTGGAGTCTTGTGAGGAATTCAAGAGAAACGAGACCCTTTGGCATATCTGCCAAGAGGGAGGGGTTGCTTCATACCTAGAATGTTTACAAGGCCATGATGAAAACCTATCTATTCAGTTTTTGTGCTCCTATGAAGATAGAAGGGTCAAGGTGGGAAATGTGGGTTTTGATATTTCAGAGGAGGTGATTAGTTTGGCGACTGAGATGTCCACCAAAGGCATTAAACACCCCAAGAAAAGTAAGGTCTCTGATTCTGATGGTATGAGGGCTTTTCTCAAGAAAGGGGAGGTTCTTCACAGCCTCCAGGGGGATTCAATAGATAGCTCCTACCTCAACCCTGGGATGAGGTATGTTATATGATTATGAAATACTTCACTTTAGAGGGGAGATTTAGGAGATTCTTCCATTATCATTTTGCACTGCTAAATCATTTTAGGCGTAGCAAGCTCATAAGCTTTCCTTTTTATTTACTCTCATCTTTGGAAACCTCCATTGTGACTGCTAAAGAGAAACATGCTTTAGACCCTAGCAAGCCTGAGATTCCGCTCCACCAGGGGCTTATCATGAGACTTTACAAATTCCATCTCGCCCTCTGCCCACCTAAGGGCCTCACTCCTATTAGGGTCGAACCTCCTCAGTCACCTAATTCTGCCCTGGGGAAGGATAAACTGGTTATTATAACTGAAGTCACCCCTGATTCTTATGCCACCTCCATAAAAGACTGGCAAGAAAAAGTCTTATGTGGCCAAAATCCATGAACCCACTACGAAAGACCTTACCCCCAAATCTCCTGCGATGACCCCTGCTAAAAGAAAAATTCTTCAAGGCAATCCTTCCCAGATGACCCTTCAAAAAAAGAAGCGGGGTACCTTTGAGGAAGAGAGTGGCACTAACAGTGGGATTAAGGCTTCTAAGGCTACTATGGTGGTGGAGGAAGTTAGCTCGAAGGAGGGAAGCGGTGATTCCATCAACATTGAAGATGAGGTCTATACTGTCAATAATAACAAACCTCAGGTGCCATCGACAAGGAGGTCGATGAGGCTTACTGCCAAGCCTGCCTCCACTCCCCAAAGGAGGGTTGTCTTGATGGTGGAAGTTGAGACTATGGAATGGCAGGTGGAGGAAGGGTCTGATGAAAAGAACAAGGTGGATTCTGTGGAGCCGCAGAGTGATAAAGTTTCTAAAGATAAAAAAGATGGATTATGTTGAGCAACAGGGTGTTGGGTCGGAGGCAACAACAAAATGGATACGGTGGTGGCTGAAATGGAACAGATGGGGGGTGAGTTTTCGGTGAATAAGGATAACAAAAATGAAAAAATGGAGGCAGAGGATGAGGGTCCCAACAATTTCCCTGATTTCAATGTTCAAGGTTCGGACTCCATTAGCTCGAAAAAGGGGAAAAAAGGAATAGGTAAAAAGAAAAAAGGTGGAAAGAAGAGTAAAGAAAAAGAGGTTGAAGCCCTCTCGGCTAGACTCAGTGAACTAGAGCAGAAGTTCAGCATACTGGCAAAGTTTTCAGCAAAAGTGATGCATAGGTCTGCCACCACTCTGAGAGTTCTTCAATATGTGGAGCTTACGGGCCAAGAGAAGAAGGACAAAAAATTGAAAGAGTACCAGGATGTTTACTAGTTCCTGGTGGATGACTGGGATAAGATGTTCGGTTAGCCCTTGGAGGCTTGCGTCTAGTCTATTTTTCAGTCTGTTGTCAGTCTGCTATGTCTGTGGTTTCCCATTGCTTTTTGTCTTTATGTTTTATCTTCTAAAACTATGATGGTTATGCTTTAACTGTTTGGTTTTTTGGGGCACCTTTTTGGTTGTTCTATATTGGGATCGGCACCCTTTTTTGCCACTTATCTTATCAAAAATAATCCCTACAAAATTGAATTTTTTACTTGTTATTTAAAATACAAACAAATATAAATCATTGATTAATCCTTTCAAAACATATCCCAATCATCTTCCTCATCAACACATCACAAAATCTCATAAAAATCTCTTTCTAGAATAAAAAGTATAGAGGCCAAAAATATTAAAGATAAAAGTTTCAAAATATATTTTTAAGGATTGGCCTCACCTTTATCCACAAGAAATATTATAATTCCTTTCCATAATGAGAAATATTCTTTTAGTTTAATAACTTTCTTTTAGGTGAGTTGTATCACATTTTAACTTTATGAGGCATATGCCTCCATTTTTATCACTAGCAGTTGCACCATGTTGTCCCTAATGATTATGTCATAGGATGAAACACAATAATAATATGATTAGAAAAAACCTTTATAATATGAGTACCTAACACGCTAATCACACAAATAATTATGAATCCATCTTCAAAATCTCACGAAAGAAAGGATTTAAAAAATATTTTTCACAAAATAAATAGTGAATACAATACTAAGTGTAAACAATGCAAGGCTCCAAGTACTAACTCATACATATGGATCAAAGCATGTGAAGACTAGAGGATAAAAAATGTTCTATGTAACATGTCTTGCTCAAGGAGTGAAAAGTAGAAATTCAAGGAATTAATAATTTATTCATAGATGCTTGATTAAAATTGTTATGTAAGTAGATTGTGAGTTATGAATACTCATGAATACATGATTAAACATGGCACATATTACAAGGATGTTGAAATAGATACTATTTTGCTAGCCTTGCTACCTAATATCATAGAAAAATGCTGATAAGGAGAACATATCTATTAAGACAATTTAATGGTGCAATAAAATAATGGACAATTTTTAATCAACATTATCAAATTATTAAACACTAATCTAACAATAACAATGAAACTATCAAAAAATCTAATTATTGGTAAAGGGTGAATATTAGGCATTCAAAATTTTATGAAATGTCGTCATAAATAAACATAAGCTCTTTCTATTCATAGATTTTATGTTTTGGATATTATTGGCACTTAATACTTATGTTTCTCCAACACTAAATAATGATTTAGTTGTCTATAGAATCTATTACTTCCATACAATAATACCCATTGCAACCACTTGAATAATTTATCTTATCCTTAGAAAAGATAACTTGAACTTTGTATTCTTTATAAAGTCGATTGCTTCTAGATCTTGCTCATGGAATGAAAATAAATATGAGAATGGTAAAATCTTTTCTTTAAAATTCTATTTTATCTAGTAATTTTTCTTTACAATTGTTTAGTGTAACACATTCATAATTAAATATAGATTTAAACATATAATTAAGTTGTATTATAGATATTATTTTAGTTAAAATCCCTACAAGTATCATCCCACCCATCTCAGGGGACTATAGTAGCCCATCAACATGTAAAACTTCTTGTAATAAAAGTGTAATAATATTACTAGTATGAAAGTTACAACATAGAAGCATGAAACAATGCCAATGGCACAATTTTTTTTTAATTTATAGTAAGTGGTCTCCATAGCTATTGTCCAAACAACATCTACCAACCAAAATATTCTATATTAGTAATTTACTATTAGAATCTATGGCATGTACATTGATTTATCTCCATATTTATCGTTCTATTTTGATCGTGGTAGTTCATAATCAGTATCATAGAAAAAAAGTTGATTTCTATCAAGATACTAGATACTAGAAAGTTTCTAGTGCATAATTGTATGATAGACTCAGGTGCTAGTGTTTCAGTGATGCCAAAAAAGATAGTAGATGTATTAGGCATCAAATACACACCTATTTCTAAGGGTGTTTTATAGTTGGATGGCACAAGGGGTTGGATTTAACTCTTCATGCTTGCCCCAACTTGACTAGACAAGACATATTAGTCATTGACCTACCTCCATTCTTTTCCATTTGTTTGTCAAGGGATTTCATAGATAAGGTTGGTGGTTATTTGTCTTCTGATTGGTCTCACATCCTCTTGAGGATAAGGTATGGAACAATATTTACCATTAAAGCTGAGCCAATTTCAAATTATCATGTGGATAATTATAATCTTGGTCCTATTAATCCAAACTGCATGATACAAGATGAAGAAGAAAGTGATTCAGGGCCTATAGAAATAGCCACTTCACCTCGTTTAGTTCCTGACTATTTCTTGATGAATCAGCTAAATAAAATTATGATTTTGATCCTTAGGATATTGTTGAAGTGACTGGATTGGGTACATATATGATACAAGAAGAAAATTCATTTATACCTTCTTCACTCAAACAAGAAGATTCAAATGGCATGTGGAAAATGTTTTTTGATGGGGTAAAGAGTAGAAATGGAGTAGGGGCGCAAATGCGTTACTGATTTCTCCAAGTGGTAAGAAATTTTTTCTCATAGATTGTAGTTTGCTTGTACAAATAATGTTGCAGAGTATGAGGCATTGATCCATGGTTTTTTATTGGCTAAGAAGAAAAATATTAAATAGTTGCAAGTGTTTGGAGACACTGAATTAGTACTTAACCAAGTGAGGAAGAGATGTGTTACCAAAAATGAACTTCTCAGGGCCAATAGACATAGAGCTTGGGATCTCATTGAACATTTTGATGTCTAAATCTGCAAGTGGTTCCAAGAGGGTTAAATGTTGAAGTTGATCAACTAGCAGCAGTTGAGTCACAATTTTCTCCTCCTAGAGATCTCTTCCAAAGTCATGATCATCATGTCAAGATGGTAATAAAACCTTCTATTCTAGATAACAATGTAAGTTGGCAAATCTTTGACAATGATGAACAAATAGTTAACTTTATCCAAAATGAAGCTAAATTTTCATTAAATCTGTAATCAAGATTGTAAGAGGGGTATGGTGACCAGATCATGCAATTAAAGATCAACAAGCTACCAAGAGGATTGATCACTCTAGAAGACATTTTTAGTCATGATGATGAGTTCAAAGGGGAAAAGAAAAATATGACATCCAAAGAGGAATACTACTAAAAAGTCACAGTTGCCCAAGACAAGGAGTTGATACTAGGAAAGGTATGTACCGATATTGAAAAGAAAACTTTCATTTCTTTGGCTCAAAAGTACGGTGATATTTTCTCATGGAGTTAAGAATAACTTAAGGGGTTTGACCCCAATGTTACCCAAAATTCCATAGACTTAGATCCTAATGCCAAACCTATTAGGAAAAAACAAAGATGAGTAAACCCCAAGATTGAACCCATGATGAGAAAAGAATTTGCCAAGCTCATAGAGTCCCAAATTATTTTTCCTATCAAAGACTCCTCTTGGGTGGGCAAATTAGTACTTGTAAGGAAGAAAAATGGGGAATAAGACTTTGTGTTAACTTTAGAGACTTGAATAGAGCTTCCTTGAAAGATCAATATCCTTTGTCCTCCATGGATCAAATTTTACAAACTGTAGCAAGGGCTAAAAGGTTTTCACTTCTAGATGGTTATTTTGGTTATAACCTGTTACAAATATGGCTCTTAGGGTTGTCATTGATGTCAACACTATCACTAGGTTGTCATTTATGTCAACACTATCATAATGATGTGATGGTGTTCATGGTTGGAAGTCATGTCCCATCCAACAAGAGAAGAAGATATAGTTCATGGTTGGATGTCATGTCCCATCTAACAAGAAAAGAGAGAAGATATAGTTCATATTAAGATGGGAATTAGAAGCACAAAGATGATCAAATGTGTTTCTGATGCTACTAATGGCCTGTAGTATGTATGATCCAAGTTTCATGATGATTACATTACCGAAAGAGTGTTTTGTTGTTGATTGTTTGAAGACAGTATCACACAAGATAGTGGAATGCTCTACATTCCTCCACATTTTTCATCTATGGATATGCAGTTTTGGAATTGTGTTTAGGTGGTAGTGAAGGTGATAATTCCAAGTTTTCAGATCATTTGTCCTTCCACTGTGAAAGTTATGCATGATAGAGTACTGGCATGTATTCTGGCAGAGTATGCTAGTGTTGAAGGCCTATTGTAATGCTTTGCATTCCTCTGAAAATGAATAGTTACCCTTGTAGTTTTGAGGACATGTTTATGGATGTATATTACATGCTTCCTTGCAGTTTCAAGGTTCTTGGTGGTCCGTAGCTCAGTTTTTCAAATGACAGCATGTTGTAGTGTGTTCCAGATGACAGATTATTCTCAGAGTTAATGATTGAAGCTGTGGGGCACAATTCTTTGATGTGCAGTGGCAAAGGAGTGTTTGGGTATGTTGTATGAGTCATGTAGACTCATTTGGAAAAGTTTCATGAAGATATTTCTTGTTTCCAGTATCGCACAAGGTTTTTAAATTGATATGGTTGTTATACTTCAAGTCTTCATGTGTTTTGCTTAAAGTTGTCCTATTTTCAAATGAGCGGAGTGCGCAAATGTAATTCCTTGGTGTTTGAAGTTGTGAAGGATGTTTTGGACCTGGTTAAGCAAGTGATGGTGTCCACAAGGCTTGGATCTTCTATTGGTGTAACATGTGGCTTCACTTAGGACCTATCTTCTACACGTTGCATATTGTGTGTTGTCTGGCTGACTTGTTAATGTATTTTTCATATTACATCTGGCCAACAAGTAATATAATTAATGTAATATCATGTATAAATAGTGAATCAGAGTGAGTGAGGTAAGGTGTGATTGAAAAGTTTGCTAGTAGATAAAAATCAAAATAAATGCATGGTTGATGTGCGACTGAAGGAGAAATAGTAGAAGTTGTTGATGCTATATGGATTCATCTTGAAGACATATTTGTGAAAGTGATCAAGTATAGAGTGTGCCTAATTGATCAGATCTTTAGAAGAAAGTGTGTAGAGGCATAAGTGCAATCATCAAAAGTGTGAGTTTCGATGTCAATGCTCAAACAATAGAAATACTGTCATACTGTAATCTTTTGTAAGTGTGTTCTCATTTCAGGGAGTAGTAGCTTCCTTGGGAGTGACCCTAAAACAAAGCCTTCAAGGAGTAGAACCTTCCTTGGTAGTGACCCTAAATCAAAATTACTTAGGGAGTAGCAACTTCCTTGGTGTGTAGCTCTAGAAAAAAGTTATTATTTGAGTTTCATATATTGTGAGTTAATCATCACTGTGGTTTTTCCCTTCTATGGTTTTCCACGTATATTTGGTGTTATGTGTTGGCGTGCATTATGTTAATATTTCATACTCATGTTTATGTTGTAATGATTAAGATTTGATCTGCTCCGGATAAGATTAAATTGTTAAAAGTGGAAATTGCTTAGATATTGATTCACCCCCCCTCTCAGTATCTTGGTGTGTTCAACAATTGGTATCAGAGCCAAGTTCCTCTGAGGGAAGCTTAACCACTTGAGGAAGGTCCAGGATGACACAAAATGGATCTAGCAAGAATATACTCAGTTTTGATGGGACAAATTATGCCTTTTGGAAGCTAAGGATGAAAGATTATATCAATTCTCTTGGGTGTGGTGTTTGGTACTGTGTCAAGTTTAGTTATATTGTTCCTTCTTCTATTCCTACAGATGCAGATCAAGTTAAGAAGTATCATAAGAATGCCAAGGAAAAGTTTGATATCATGAGTGGGTTAGCTAATTCAGAGCTTTCAAAGTTAATGAGTTGCAGTTCTGCTCAAGATGTTTGGGATAAACTTAAAACCATCTATGAAGGAGATAATAAAGTAAAGCAAGCTAAGATGCAAATCTTCAAGAGCAAATTTGAGAACCTAAAAAGGTCAAAGGATGAAGACATTGTTGGATATATGCTCTGGGTGAATGAAGTAATCAATGGAATTAAAGGTCTTGGTGGAGAAGTGGAAGAAGATGAGGTTGTGAAAAAGGTTCTGAGATCTCTTTCCAAATCTTATAGTCATAAGGTATCTGCCATTGAGGAGAATGCAGACTTGGATAATTAGACTATAGACAAATTGTTTGGTACCCTTACTGTCTTTGAAATAAGAGAGTTTAGCAGTGATGCTTCAAAGAAAGAAGTTGCTTTCAAAACCAGTATGAAGACCAAAGAAGAATTTGTTGATGAAGATGAGAGCTCTGATGAATTTGAAGCAAATTTTATAAGAAGACTGAAGAAAGGTACTGGCAAATACAAAGGTAAGCTACCCTTCAAATGTTTTAATTGTGGAAAGGTTGGTCACTTTACTCTAAATGTCCTTTCAAAGAATCAAGGAGTAATAATAGGAGAGACAAGTTCAAGAGAAGTCTGTATTCCATAGAAAGTAATTATTCTTCAAAAGATGAGGATCATGACGATTCAGAAGATCAGGATCATGACGATTCAAATGATGAAACACTTTCCATGGCCCTAAATATTGGTAACAAAAAGGATGATGCTAGAACTTATGAGAAGACTGATACCTTCCAAACAAATCAAAACAATGAAAGATCAATGGTTGTATGGACTGCATTTCATGCAAAAGAAGAATCCAAGGCTTGGGTGATTGATAGTGGATGCTCAAATCATATGACTGGTGAAAAAGAGAGGTTTATCAACCTTGAGAAGTGGGATGGTGGTGTTGTCCAGTTTGGTGATGATGAGTCAGCATAGATATGTGGAAAAGGTGCTATATCTATTGATGGGAAGAATAGGACTAAGGATGTTCTTTATGTCAAAGGGCTAAAACACAATCTTCTCAGTGTCAGTCAAATGTGCAGTAAAGGGTATAATCTCACCTTTCATGCCAAAGGTTGTGAAATTAGGAAAGCAAGATCCAAAAATTTAGTGGCAGAAGGTATCAAGACATATGGTGATATCTATCACCTGAAGGAGGCAAATGGAAGAACATGTTTGTTGGATCAATCCATTGAATGTTGGCTATGGCACAAGAGAATGGGACACGATAATTTTGATAATATGGTAAAGATTAGTTCTACTCATGTAGTGAGAGATATGCCTAAGATAAACAAGCCTACAAATGTAGTATGCCGAGAATGTCAAATGAGAAAGTAAACAAAGGAAAACTTCAAAAGCAAGGAGTATTCTTCTTCAAATCCATTGGAACTGATTCACACTGATCTATGTGGCCCTACCAGAGTAAGGAGTGAACAAGGTGAGAGGTATTTCATGTTGCTTATTGATGATTATTCTAGAATGACTTGGGTTACTTTCTAAAGAGAAAAATTAGATGCCCTTGATAAATTTAAAGTGTTCAAAGCTATGGTTGAGAATGAAGTGGATGCCAAGATTAAATGTTTGAGGTCTGATAGAGGAGGTGAGTTTACTTCAAATGAATTTGAAAATTTTTATGAAGATAATGGTATTAGGAGACATTTGTCAACTCCAAGGACCCCTCAGCAAAATACAGTAGTGGAAAGAAAGAATAGGACTGTACAAGAGATGTCTAGGGCAATGTTGAAAGATGCAAATCTACCTTATATGTACTAGAAGGATACAGTTCATATTATTTTCTATCTAATTAATAGAGTGCAATTGAGGGTCAACAGCACTAAGACCCCTTATGAGCTATGGTATGGAAGACCTCCCACAATCAGATACTTTAGGATCTTTGGTAGCAAATGCTATATCAGAAGAGATGAAGAAGACCTAGTAAAGTTTGATTCAAGAAGTGATGAAGGAATCTTTCATGGCTACTCAACCAGAAGTAAGGCTTATAGATGCTACAACAAAAGGTTGGGAAAGATGATTGAAAGCACAAATGTCAAGGTAGATGAAGACTTGTATCAAATCTCACATGAAGCAGAAAACTCTAAAATTGATATCTTTCCATGCATTAGAGATGAAGAAGAAGTAAAAGAAGAGAAGGAACCAGAACAAGAACTAGAGCATATGCCTAAGACTCCAGCAAAGTATGTTCAGAAGAATCACTCAGAAGTTTAGATTATTGGAGACAAGAATAAGGGTTTTTAAGGAGTAAAAAAAGGTGGGTTAATTTCAACGGTTTATGTGGAATCCTCCTTTCACCCCAAACATTCCAAGGGCATATCAACCAAGTTGAATCTCCACTAAGCAAGAGCAATCACCTATTAGATTGGGCTGCCACTTGGGAAGCTGTCAATTCTTGCATGTTGTCAAACAATGTCTCTATCTAATGCTCAAATGCTTTCAAAACCCTAATTAAGGAAAACAGTAAGCAAATTCATGAATTACGATAAATGCTCTTAAGACAAGGTGAAGGGCAGAGAACTTAACTCATTGTTTTTTGAAGTTCGGAAGGTAGAGAAGTCAGGGACACGGGGACTAGTACCCAAGTCCAAGGTACCAATTTCTTTGTGGAATCTGGATCTCCTTCCGACACTGATCTTCACTGTATCTTTCACTTTTGTCCCTGAAAAGGTGGAGGATAATGGTGGAAGCACCCAAGTTCAATGCCAAACAATCTTCGAGGTATAGGAAGCTCTTTGGATGTTGATTACCACTGTTCAATCTGTTTCTACATCTGCAACTTTGGAGGACACCGGTTCTAGCGCCCGTGTCTTGAAAAAGCTCCAATGTCCTACTTTCTTTTGGATCCCTAATCCTTATTTTCTGCCAACCTCCTCTACAACTCCACTCTGTCCAGATGTGACACCTGTAACTTGAAATCACAAGGAGTGTGGGAGGAGGTTGTGGTGTTTAGAGGCTTGCCTCAGTCAAGCCCTATAGAGACATTCAAGTCTTTCGAACACCGTTGTCAGATAAGAGTGTGTATCCCGGCGGGATAGAGGCAAAATCTAAATGATAAATGATTCAAACATAAATAAATGTCACCTTGAAGTGTAGATCTCACATGAAGGCTCTTCAATCATATTAGAAGATGAAATCAAATTTGTAATCACAAATACAATAACAATGCTCTTCTCTGCAACAATGAATATCTTGAATGCTTTCAAATCACAAGTATGCCTAAAGTTCATAGTTATCTTCTAGTTTTCAAATGAAATACTAAACATGCTTATATATGCAACTACACAAATTCCCGCTAAGAATTTGGTAATTGAAACATGAGATGTCGGCCTAGGACCCAAATAATGGTCACAAAATTCACATAAAAGTTTAGGGCAGACCCAAAATAGGGCTAGACTAGGGTGCTAGCGCCCAAGTCCGCCCCCTTGTTTCTATTCTGTAATCATTAAATTAGCACCCCTTAGGTCCTATTTGCCATAAGACTCAAGGGTTTTCTCATCGGGAATCCTAATTAACATGCAAGATGCTTATAATGCATCCTAAAGACCCAGGAGCTAAACCTTAAGAGGGAAAAGCCCCCAAGGGGGCATTTTTCGACATAACATTTTATGTCATAACACTTAGCTGATTTTTTTCTATAGGAGAGAAATGTGATGGTAACTGTCTTGCCACTAAGTAATTTGCAATATCAACAAACCATGGTATGTGTACATTGAGAGCAAACAAATGCTCATCTAGAAAAGATTCATGTACAACACCTTCTTCAAGTTGTGTGGGCAATCTAGATAGAAAATCTACCACCACATTAGCTTTCCCAGGCTTATCCACTATTGTTATATCAAACTCCTGTAGTAAGAGCAGCCATCTGACTAGTCTACCTCCAACCATAGGTTTGTTCATTAAGTACTTGATTGTAGTATGATCTGTGTGGATAAAGATTGGATAACCAATGATGTAATGCCTAAACTTGTTAATGGTATAGACAACTGTCAACATCTCTTTCTCTGTGATAGTGTAGTTAAGTTCTACTCCTTGTAAGTTCTTGTTGATGTAATAGATAGCATACTCCTTATTACCTTCCTTTTGTCCCAATATAGCTCCTATAGAAAAATTAGAAACATCAGTGTGTATATGGAAAGGTAATGTCCAATTTGGTCCTCTCTAGATAGGTGCTTTTGTCAAAGTTGTCTTAAGTGTCTCAAAAGAGTGCTAACATTCTGTGGTCTAGTCAAACTCTATGCAGTCTTTTGTGAGTAGAGTAAACAAAGATGCTGCAATTTTGTTGAAGTCCTGAATGAATCTCCTATAGTAGCCTACATGGACCATAAAGCTCCTAACATCTTTGTGTTTCTATGGCACAGGAAGTGTAGAGATTATCTCAATTTTATGGGGATCCACTTGAATTCCTTCACTTGATATAAAATGTCCTAGAACAATCCCTTGAGTCATCATCATAATACATTTCTCATAACTCAATGATATATTGTGTTCTTGACATCTTTTTAGAACTTTCTCTAGATTGTTGAGTGTCTTTTCATATGTTTCTCCATAGGTGGTGAAGTCATCCATGTAGATCTCCATGGAATCATGAGCATAATCTAAGAAAATACTTAGCACTACCCTATGGAAAGTGGTTGGAGCATTACATAATCCAAAGGGAAGAATAGAATAAGCATATGTACCCCAAGGGCATGTAAATGTGGTTTTATCCTGGTCCTCTGGAGCTATCTTTATCTGGTTATAGACACTAAATCCATCTAAGAAGGAGAAGTACTTTTTACTTGCTAGGGAATGAAGTACTTGGTCAATGAAAGGTAGTGGAAAGTGATCCTTTCTAGTGGCTATGTTTAGCTCCCTATAGTCCACACATACCCTCCATTGGCCTCCTTTCTTAGGGACAATAACTAAAGGTGACACCCATTGACTGTCCAAAATAGGGTAAATGAAGCCTACATCAAGTAATTTTTGTAGCTCAGTTTTGACTATTTCTCATATGGCGGGGTTCATTCTCCTTTGAGGCTGTCTAATTGGCTTGAAACCATAATTTATGTAGATCCTATGCATGCACATGTCTGGATCAATTCCCTTCATGTCATTGTAGTCCCATGCAAAGGCTGATGTGTGTGCCTACAACACAGTGTTCAGTGAATTATGTTCTTTAGTTAGGGCATTGTTAACATTCAGTATTTTACCTGGCATGATTTCCAATGTTTTAGAAGTTAATTGCACAGATGAAAGGTCATATCCACTAATGTTGGGGACATATTCATGTAGCAGTAAAGAGTGGAGATGTTGGGATATTTCTTCTAAGGAATTTGCAGGTATAATGTTCTGTAATGGATCTTGCAGACATAGCAGACAATCTTATTGTTGTAGGTCCCTACCACAGTTATTATGTATGATGTGGTCAATTAAGTCATCCTCATCTTGGTTTTCCAATAGGGGGATGCGTTCAATGGTCATGAGATTTTTCAAGGAATAGTCGTCTTCTTCATCCAAGGTAGGCCATATAATTTGCTCTATATTTTCATGAGGTTGGGCTGGTGGATAGAGAACCAATTTGTTGGTTATAGTTCCATTTGAGATTATCATGTTCCCGGACCTACAACCTATGAATGCATTAGTTGTTGCTAACCATGGTCTGCCTAAGATAAGTGGATATCCTGCAAGGTTGACCTTTGGCTACAAGACTATGAAATCTGCAAGATACTCCCAGGAATCTAATGCTCTGACTATGTCCTCAATGATCCCTTCAAGTTTTATTGTTGACCTATATGTCAACTGTAAAATAGTTGGTGTAGGCCTAAGTTTAGCTAGCTGAAGTAGTTGCATTGTTTCCTTAGTCATGACATTAATGGTTGTCCCTAAGTCAATCAAGGTGTTTTTGATAAGGGTCCCATTTATCTTAACATCCACTATTGGACTACCAGGGTCTGTGTATTTAGGGACAATTATATTCCCTAGCATAATGCCAGCAAGGTTCCCTAGGACATGTACTATTTGAAGGTCCTTCCTCTTTCTCCCTAGCTTTTTAAGACAAAGGTCTCTTACTGTCTTGGTATAGATTGGGATATCCTTGATATCTTGAATGAGGGGATTTTGATACTGGCATCCTTAAGTTGACCCAATAGGTCTATCTTATCTTGGGTATGATGTCTTGGAATGGCTAAATGACTTGAGATAGTCTGATTTGACTCAAGCTCCAGAGGTGAATTGTCTAAAGCTTCAGCTCTGGGTTCCTCATCTACCATCTCAGTGATTTGAAGGGATGAAGGCCTAGCTAGTGTTTTCCTTGACCTGAGGTGGACATCACTCACCTCTACCCCATAAGTGGGGTATTGAATAGCCTCATTAATGTATGCATGTTGGACAGGCTTATTATTAGGGTTAGGTGCAGGTTGGGCAGGTAGTTGTGGTGCTCTTGGTGGTTGAGATGTTGGGTTTGATGGATTGGGCATAATAGCTTGCTGTTGTGGCTGAGAAGGTAGTAAAGGTTGTGGGTAATTCATATTTTGGTTCTACCACTGTTGTCCCTTTTGCCATTATGGTTGCCACTGATTTTGTTGTACTGGCCATTGAGGATTGTAATTGGAACCTTGGAAAAAAATTTGTGGCCATACATTTGGTTACTGCTAGTTCCAGTTTTGCTGAGGGTTTTTACATTTTTGAGGGTTTTGCCATTGGTTTTGGGTATTTGGTCAAGGTTGGGGGTTCCAACCAGAGAAATTATGATTACCAACTGGAAATGATGCATTGAAACTTAGAGGATCTTGTGGCATACCTTGTCTTAGTTTCCATAGATTTATTTGTGCAACATAGAACATCTACCCATCTTCACTTTCAAATGGTTGAAAATGTGGTTTCTCTAATTTGCCTTCTGTAATAATGGCCACCCTTTTACACTTGCAATGGGCTTTCCTTTGTCTACAATTGGGGCAGTATTTAGTAAGTATTGCTTTAGCCTCGTCCTAGTTCTTCTTCAAATGTAGAGTGTCCAACTGAGTAGCTAGGTGACTTATAATATCTTCTTTCATATTGGTCAGTAGGTTTCTTAACTCCACCCTTAAAACCTCATTAGATGTCTTTACAATGGTAGATGTTCTTTCCCCCCTTATCTTTTTGGTAAAAGGACCCTGAGTAGTTCCTACAAACTTTACAGATATCATCAAAGGGTAATTGAGACACATCCCCTACCACAATAAGATTAAAGGCATCCATGCAATCATCATTGACCCCTCTAAATACAAGCTTCATGGATTGTTCTGAGAGTTGATTTTGTGGGTTTTTCTTTAGGTAGAATTGGAACCTTTCTACATAATTTTCCAATGGTTCATCCTCTTTTTGAGTCATTCTAAAAATGCCATCTCTTCTCCTATCAACTCCTCTGCAATAATCTTGGTATTTTTCCAAGAATTTTGTTTTCATTGTGTCCCAATCTGGAATAGCACCTTTGCCCAGTCCCATAAACCATCTCATAACAACATCCTTCAAAGTTGCAAGAAATAGCTTGAGCCTATGAGCATTAGTTATGTATTCATAGCTTATACATAGGACATCAAACTCGAACAAGAATGTATTTGGATCCTCAGTCACCAAACCATAGAAGACTGGCAATGCTGAAGGAGGTATATTCTTCAGGGAAACAACCCTCTCTTTGTTGGTAATTGGAAATTCAAAAGTGACATGTTCTGGTGGATCATCCACTGCATTAGCCATTGTTTGGAAGGTCCTCTCTATGTTTTCAGTAGATGTTGGTGAAAGGGAAAATTCTTCTTTAGTAATACCCTCGCTCTGATCACTATAGTCACTAATATTTGTTCTAGCTTGTTGGTTTGAAGGGAGAAACCTTCCCAAAGCATCCCTATGCCTCCACATATAATAGGTATGACTTTGTATAGCAACGGCTCCTGCACAATGTTAGTAAAATGTTCTAGTATTTGAAGGGATGAAACCTAAGTATCTTAATACTGAAAGCAAAATTTTAAACTAGGAAAGATTAGAAATAACAAAAATTGATCTTTGAAAGTAGCACCATCCCTAGTAACGGTGCCAAAAATGTAGCATCCTTACTATGTCTAGTAAACTTGGTGACAATCACATAATTTAGAGGAAAAACCTAATTGAACAGTCCACTTGAACATTTGGAAAGACCTTCATTGAATTATCGACTAGGGCTAGTAAGCTTGTGATGGTACTGCCACTGTATGTGCTTTCAAAGATTAAGACTACCTAACTCATCCTAGTATAGTGTTATACTTCTAGAAAATCTCAAAACTGCATAATGGTAAAGAAAGTAATGATGGCACTATTGCTACGGGTACATACAATATAAGACTGCAACTAATTACTGTCAAGAAATGAATGCTAAGGTTTAACTTATTACTGATAATCTAAACCTACACTCTACACTCAGGAGTACAACAAGTTGAAGCAAACTAGAATATCTCAAAGAATCTAATTAATCATGCACTTATAAAATAACTATCACAACAAAAGTAATCATACAGGAAATGAAGTGAGGGACAGTTACCCTGAGTGGCCCTTGCTCAAGTGACTTTCTCCACTGATCTAACTCAAATCTATCTTCTTAGATTAACACAATCATAATAATTCAAAATCATTCATTGCTCAATCTTCAAAATATCACATAAGATTTCGCTAAAATATCTTATTCATGAATTCAACATTGAACAATAAACATTGTATGTGTAAAAAGAACTAAAAGATCTGATAACTATATCTACGAATTGAACAACTTACAACTTTCAACTAACTCTACCTCAACCACCGAGCCATACATATAGGCACGAGGGAAGTTTATTAAAACAAGGTCTCTCCACTAAAATCATAAATCACCACTCCCTATATATTAGAGTGTGATAAATACCAAGTAATCAATAACTGAAAAAGAAAGAAGAGTCCAAGTGAAGTTGAGACTCTTCTTGTAATAGAACTAGAATGTGGACTGGTTGAATCAGTCACGTTAGATTCCTAACTGCAACATAGTTCTTCTCCTTCAATCATCTTTATTTATTGTCATCATGATGCAAAATCATCTTCATTAAATGTCTGGTGTTGTAGTTGTTGCGTGCAGTTTATTCTGGAACCTCCCCTGCTTTGTTGTCTGGGAACTCCTTTGTCTATGGGCTGCACCTTGCAGTTACTGCGGGCTACAGTCTATCTCCTCCAACTACAAAGAGTTAGTTCACAAAACATGCACACAATACTAACAACCATAGCTAAGCATGGATATCCTTTACAATTCATACATTCCCACACATAATCATGCAATATCCATCATATCATAACCATATTTCCATATACTTTAAATCAGGTTTAGGGTTGCATAATGAGCATAAAAGATAGCATAATGTAGGAATATGTATAAGCTAAATGTCTGAGAATGTCTATGAAGTTGCATAAAAACATAAGAAAACTAGCTAATAATTGGACTCATCAATGCTTGGCCTCTTATGTCTTCTATTATCTTGTGACATTGTTAGCTTATGCTTTGCTTGTTGTTTTTCCATTCTCATTTCACTTTCTATTTGTTTACCCTTTATCAATTATGTCTTATGTGTTATTATGTATTGTCTACTTATGTGTCTTCACATGTCACTTTTGTCTATTATATGTGTTACGTTTCCCCATTGGCATCCTCTTTGTGATACTTGTCTTGTCTGCTTTGATGATGTTTACATTACATGTTCTTATTTTTATCATTCTTATTTTGTCTTGCATAACACATACTTATGCTTACACGATTATATTTTATGTTTCATATATATATATATATATATGCTTACATGTCCATTAAAGCACATTGGCTATTATCACTTGGCCATTTTACTCACACTTGGGGAAACATTGGAGAGCACCTTATTGCCTTTTATTACATGTTCTTTCATGATCACATCTTACTATCTTATATATTGTTTATCACATTAAGTTATTTATGACATTATTATATGATTATTGAGCTTACGATTATATCTTTTCACATGTTACTTCTTCTCCTTTCTTGAAATTCCTTGCATCATTTGCATGCAACCAATTTGACGGTGCATATTATATCACTAATATTATTTCATAAGTATGGTAACACTGATCCATTTTGTGATCCTCTGCCATTCTTTTTCAAAGTGGTCTACTCAACGATCTTATACCTCCTCCTTTGTTGATTAAATTGATTCGTTCCATGATTCTACACAATTATTTAACTTTATCTCTATTTTGGGTTACAATGATTGATTTTGTGATCCTATATAATCTTTTTACTTTTACACATTATTTGTTAACATTTCTAGGGTTTTGTTTATGTCCATTTCAAAAAATTATTATTATATTGGTAAAAAATGGATTTTTGAAAGGGCCCAAACCCTTTTACATAAATGTGGGACTAGCTGAGGACACCAATATTAAACTACAAAATCCAAAATAGGAAGAACCAGAAGGAGATCAAACTGCAGAATCAAAACAATGGGCAAACAATAAGATGACAATAAACCCCACAAGTAGCCCCCAAAAGCTAAGCATTAGGCACTTGGAAGGTCTTGGAGGACATCAATCACCTCCTATTCTTCATCCAAGAACTACAAATAGTCCTTAATGACCTCATCCTCTGAGTCTTCAATGATAATGGCCTTTTCTTAGCTTGAGATTAAATGCATCTCCTAGAACTAATAGCAAAAAGCTTTTTATGTTTCTCAGCCAACCCAACATTCAACATGTGGATATTGGCTACATATTTTTTTATTGTGGCTCTACTAAATTGGAAATTTTCTTCAAATCTTCTTTTATTGAGGCCACCTCACTCTGGAGCTCCCTAATATTCATATTCTAGCTTTAGTTTTCAACTTTTAAAACAATTATCTCCTCTTCTATAGACCTTTGAATAGTCTTGGATTTCCTAACCTCTTCATTCTTATTAGTATCCTCATACATTTTTCTGAGACCTTTTTTGAATGCAGATTTGAAGATGGAGCTAAAGACATGAGAAAAAATGAGGCATCATCCATACCTATATCCTTTTAGATGTGCTTGTCATTTACTTTCATGCTGGCTATTTGTTTACTTTGACATGCATAATTCATGATAGTTCACATGGAAGTCAAATTGACAACAAAATATAGAGGTGAAAAGTGCATCACCCTCATTTTTCCCACTTATTCTAGATTTACTTTGATCGTTTATCCCTAGTGCAATAGTTTGGTGTTCAAATGGAATAATTCTATGTAAGAGTTGGCATTCAACCTAAATCTAACTTGAACTTGAACTTCATTCCCCAAAGGATTTGTATCCCATCCCTAATTCTATTATTTTCAATCTTGGGTCATGATCTTAAGTGTAGCCCTAAACCTAATTTAAGAATACATGTGTAGCCTTGATCCCTAGTTTTCAAAATCAAATTTAATCATGGGCCCAAGCCAACCTAACTCAAACTAGTTATTACCTATCAAAATAAGCACAAATTATTTAAATTTAAATACTAGGTTTTTGTATGAAAGGGCTAAATCCTACGTTATTTAGAGATCCAAAAAGTAAGAGAGGGAATTATCATTCACATAGCATTATAAGAGTATTGCATCAACATATTCAATCATAAGAACATATATAGGCATTCATATTCTACTTGGCATGTCTATGAACTTTTAAAAATCATTGAATTAGTCAAGGATTGACTAAGGTGCAAGGCGGGAAGTTTGTCAACTTCCATTCCTTAACATAGCAAGTTCCAATGTTGGTTTTAAGCACCCCTATTTTCAAATACATAAATACAAACATGAATATGAGGACCTAAAGTACACAATTTAAGGCCACAAAAAATTTCAAGGCCACAAAATGAGGTTCAAGGCCATAATTTTTCAAATTAGGGTTGTAGATGTGGGACTGAATCGAAATAAATTGCATGTCATTTTCTAGTTTGTAGAGGCTACAAAGTTGCATGTATAATAACATAAATCTAAATAGGATCACTAAGTTAGTACTATAATAAAACATTCATTATCACACATAAAGATAAACACTTCTATTCTCCTTTATCATTTTTATCATTTATTATGCACCGAGAGGTATTCTACAATGGTAGCAAGGAGACTTATGTCGTGATCATGTACATAAAAACACCTTAACTTAAATTTGACATCCATTTACATGTCAAATAATAATATTTAATAATATAAATAAAAATATATAACCAACACGCCATTAAGGGCATGGTTCAGTGATTAAGTCACTTGATTGTAGTGGCAGCCTCCAAGGTTCAAACCCTCGCCGTGCCAAAGAGCTCACAGGCTTTGCGCCTTCGTTGGGCTAACATGCTCGTTGGATTTGCACCTTCGATGGGTTGTGCTCGCAGGTGGTGGGTCTTTGTTGGGCCAACGAGCTTGCGGGTTTGAACCTCCAGCGTTAATGCAAGCGTTCATGCCAGGGGATGAGGTCCCCTATGTTGTGGCCTACCTCACCAGTTCATAGCTCCGATCAAAAGTGATTTCATCTAACTTGGAAGGGTCGGGCTAAATATTCCCTTCACTAATATATATATATATATATATATATATATATATATATATATATATATATATATATATATATATATATATATATATATATATATATATATATATATATATATAACCAACATAATTAAATATAGAAATAAAACATATAAAAATAAAATAAATATAAAAGAAAACAAATTTTTATTTTTATTTTACTTTGTCAACAATAAAAAATAAACATGTATATTATAAACTAATTAATTTTTATGTAGTAGAAAAGTTATTATTTATTTTTTAAGTATAAAGACATCAAGATTTTAAAATTTATATCAATGTCTATAAATGAAACTATTAAAATATCATATAAGTATATAACACTTTTCAAAGTAAAATTAAAAGTTCAATACTAAAGTAAAACAAGTGTATTAAAAATAAAAATAATGTAGATAAAATAAATAGTTCTATAATAAAATAAATAAAAATAAAGTAAACAATGTGGATAAAATAAAATAAATAGTTCTAAAGTAAAATAAAATAACTCTTAAATAAATAAAATAGTTAGAGACTCATATCCCACCAAATTAAAAGGTAAATTATTCAACTCCAAGTCCATGAAAAGAATATGATGTTCTTGCTACAAACTTAAAGAATGTTGTGTTTTATGACTTGATAGTTTTTAGTTTTAGCTTGCTATCTTTACAATTATTTCTTAGTTGTGGTGTTGTTTGTATGCACATTTGTATTTTATTTTATTTTTTGACTCTTTAACACATAAATACACCTTATTTATAATGTTGTTTGTAAACTCTTATATATTGCTTGGCTTACTACTATGTGAACTCTTTAAGGCTGTCTTCTTTCTTGTAATTTCCAACTTTATTCAATACCAAAAAAAATCCTTTTCCCTTACCAATCTATAAATAATTTTATAATACCAAGATTATGGTTTGATGATAGAATTGGAAAACCTTAGAAAAAGATTGAAGTGGAAAAGAATTTAGGTCCTAAAAGCTAAGGACCTTTTATTCTTTCGAGTTGTTTCGTTCTTTATTAAAGTTTTTCTTCACCTTCATTACTTTTCCTTTCATATCGGTAATGAAAAAATATATATATCAATACGAGAATAAAATCACACTAATGATTCTTACAACGGCCTTAAAACTGCCATAAGAATGTAGACAATTATAGTGGGAAACATCTATAGTAGGGAAGAGGATTTAGTCATTCTTAAGGTTAAGGTTAATTTTGTATTCTTTGAATATTTTATGATTTGAAAGATTTAAAAAAAATTATATCGGTTTAGTTGGCAATTTAATTGTTTAAATTTAAGGTTGAGGTTAATTTAATTAAAGATGGTGTTACATTAATAAGTTTTTGTTTACACATTTATAAAGTATTAAAAAAGGTTAGTTTATAATTTATGCATAAATGTTTAGACTAAGAAAGGTATATAATTATAATAATAATAAAATATAAAGGGTATATAGAGTTTAGATCTAGAAACAAAGACCATCACAACCAAAGTATTTATGAAGACTTGGGCAAGAACAACCCTAAAGACATATTATATTTTATATTAAGAGATTATGCATAGCTTCTTCAAGAATGGACAATGCTTGAGCATTTGTGATAATGTTGTTAACTTATGAGTAAGGCCTTTTTATCTTTCGCAAGAGTTGCTAGGTGGGATTGAACATTGAATACTTGGGTCTTGAACTCAACATTTCTTTTTAACACCTCCTTCAAAGCCTTAATGAGCATTGATAGCTACAAAAAAATATTAGAGAAAACACCATGCATGATCACTTCTGTTGGCCAAAGGGCATTAGAAAAATAACTTCACATCTAAGCATCCATATAGACATTAAAATACATTGACGAAAGGATTATGATATCTTATTTTGTGAACAATGTAGCCCTAAAAGTGGATTTCTAGCTTAGTTTTTGTTAAATATAGCAAGGAGTGAAATTACTGATAGTATGCCTAATTTGTTGTACATGATTACAAGTCCAAAAGGCATGTCTAATGGTCTCTGGTTTGTGGTAGATCAAACACTTGATAGCTTGAGTAGTAAGGAAAGTAAGGCATTTTCCCACAACAATTTTGTAGTGCATAATCTTCCAAGGTAGAAATTAAGCTTTAGCCTTTGCTTTTGATTTCCAAATGGCAAGGCTCAAGATGAACCACTTGGACTTAGACCAATTCACTCTTCATTTCATATTAAGTCTTGGTTGAAGTTGGATTGGAGGGAAAGAAATTAAGTAGGTTTGCTTGAGGGGAAGCTTTCAATGTTATATCCTAGGAACCACCTCCAATCTTTAAAAAAATCTCATGAGATGGGAATTGAAAGTTTTAGGTAAAGTTGAAGGAATCAAAGCTTGAACTTTATGGATGCCATTATAATGAGTGTTGGATAGTTTGTAATCATGCTTAAATTGCATATCACTTTTCCAAGTTAAGCTCAGAAGTCCCAAATGTCTCTGAATTCCTCAATTCCTCTTCTAAATAGAATCTTGCTACATAACCGATTACTAAGAGCTCGAGGTTGATTATTTAAGCATATCAACCTGCCCCACCATATTTATGACAAAGAGAAATCTATGACTGAGTGAGTGTCTTTTCTATTCAAGAAGAGGAGAGGTTGACTACCAAGCTTTCCATATAATTAAGAACTATCTGGAAGCTTGAGGTTTGAAGTGTTGTGCCATAAGGACTTTATCCTTCCATCCAACTTGTTTTCAAGAATTGTTGGCCTTTGTTGTAGCAATTTTGTGCTTGATGAGTGCCTTCCAAGGTGTAGATCCTTGAAGAGCTCTTATTATTCATTTTTCTATGAAGCGGGTCCCTTGGGTTAAGGGATCAATCACTCCTAAAACCCTTTATTTTTTAGTTGGATATAGTACAACCAAAAAGCAATTGATTGGCCTTTTTAGTTGTCGCATTTTCCCCAAAGAAATCCTTTAATGATTTGAGTTAACTAATTGTAGCTATTTTTTTATGGAAGCCAATAGAATGAAATGTAGATGTGACTAGTGATAAGGATTTTGTTAGCTATTTGGATGCATCTAGCCATAGAAAGATTTGTTTGACCAGGACTAAAGCTTATTTTTAGTATATTGATGAGCCACTTCCATGTTTTAAATGGTGAGACTCCTATCCGAAAAGGGATTCCTAGAAATCTTCAAATTTCACCATGTTTGATGAATTTCATTGTGAGGGTATGCATGGAGGTGGTGGGTCAAAAAAGTTAGCATAAATTTAGCTTTATTAAGAGAGTTGAGAGCTAGTTGTTGAGCAAAACTAGTCTAGAACATCTAATGTATTATTCATCTCTTCTTGGGAATTTTGAATGAATAGTAAAATTTCATCAACAAAGTGAAGATTGAGAGCCACTTCATTACTAGGTAGAGAAATGTCATGGATTAGACTCTAATTTTTAATATGGCTCAATATGTATCCAATAGCACTGACAGTGAGAACATAAAGGAAAGGGACCAAAGGGTAGCCTTGTCCTCTTAAACACATCCTCAAGCAACCACCAAGAACACCGACTCTCTCAAAATCTCTACATGATCTCTCACATAACTCTCAAAAATGGGTAATTAGCCTCCCAAAGCCAAAATGGAAAGCTTATATGGGATTGTCATGTCATGCATCCCTATCCAATAGGATGAGGACACATAGCACCCCTTATGTCTCTTCAACCACATCCTTACAAAACAAGAGTAAGGTCCTACCTTGCATGTGTACCCACATGACAAGGTATGGTCAAGTCAAGTAGAGTGTACTCCACTTGCACACCTTGGAAGGAAAAAGGGGTTGACCAAGCAACCCTTTCATGCCTACTTATGACATGATCTCCCTAGGGTGGGAGGAGTATTAACTCATCCACCTCACCCTACACATGGCCCTCAAAGGACAACCTACCCCAAGCTACTAACCCTTGGAGTCCAAAAAGATATAAAAATACTCAAAATTAACTTTTTGGATTATTTTAAATGATTTTGTTGATGATAAATTAATCTTTGATATAATCGATCGATAGACTAGGATATTGGAACACATTAAGATTATATGATCAATACAATTATGATGTTATCCAATTCAATTTAGCAATGTTAAAGGAAGAACATGAAAGAATACAAAAGTCACAAATTCACATGAGACAAAGATTTACATGGAAAATCCTTTCTAGAAAAAACACACTAGCAAAAGCACACTAACAACTGTATTATTTGGGAAAGATACATCCAATACAATAGGTCATTTCACATAGTCTCAATCTATAGACTAATAGTATACAAACTCCAACTAAGGTTTCACACCTTCAAGATACAACAATAATACCAAACTACAATCATCCAACCTTGGTGCATCCATACAAGAAAATAGATATAGCAATCTTCATGGAATACCAAGAGTCTAACTATCTAACTACCCCATAGAATACCAACAATCACATAACCATCTCATGATTATACCATGACATCAGTATGTCACATATTACATGTAACATGACCTTTCCACCTGAATGGTCATTGCACATAATGAACTACTACCGATCATCACCAGTCAAAGATTGTTGACTTACATCTCTTCAACTGTACACATGCCTTTTTGCACCACAACCACACTGTCCATGGCTTGCAGTAGTAGAGACAAACACTTAATTGATTCTAGTTACTTGTGATACCACTAAGTATTCTCTAGAACATCACCATACTCCTAGACATCACCACATGTACTATAAAAGCATTACAAGTGGACCTACACTATCATACACACTTATAGTGACATACTACAATTACGCAGTTATGAGTTCTCCAAATTACTTGCAGTTGGGAACATAGCAACACTGGACTAAGATATGCCTCCATACTAAACCACAACACTTGAAACTCACTACAAACTTCTAGAGCTCGTCGCAACTATTTACCAGTGTATACACAGATTACTATTAACATGAACTTAGAACAAAGTTCAAATTTTTCTACCACGAACCATACTTAGAATTCTCCATAGGTGAATAGCACAACAAAGTTCCAACATTTTCCATTTTGAACAATAAGGCATTAAAATGCATTCCAAGGGTATAAAAAGTCATAACAATAACAATAAATCAAGGCATAGGCTCATGGATAAACACGAGGCTCAATCAAGGTCTTAACCTAGATCACAGTCAAGGTGATTGGCTCACTACTTTTCATGAAGGCAATCATGTTACTTCATAGTGTGAAGTGGGATGGTCTAGGGTTAATAATGGATCTTTCATTCTCCTATTCAAAATCTATATATATTTATAGACTCATTGTGCACATCAAATACATCCAAAGTATACATAGTCGAAGCAACTTGATTAACATTACAATATTGACATGTAATAATTGTGATTAATTGCATACGTTGCGATTATGAATCATCATAATATTCAGTATCAAAATCATGTCTCAAGATGATTAAATAATACCAACTATTATCTATTTAATTCACATTATAAAATTGATTCAAGTTTCCATAAAATACTATTCATATTGAAACATAATTGCAATAATTAAAAGAATTGATAATGAATTCTAACCAAACATTTAAGTCATCATTTCCTATACATTTACAATCTATTTAAATCACATTTAACCACAATAACTTTTAGATTTATATTTGAGAAATAATACAAAGATCAAGGTTAGAAACAACATATCATCATACTATTTAACTCAACTTACAATAATTGTATGCAAGTAAATTACCACTATCAAGCTACTACATCCACAATATAACCTAATTCACTTACCCAAAATCCTTCCTACATCAATGTTAGTACTACCATTACTTAGGTTCATTTTAGTTTGCTACATCATTGCATAACCACTTACAAACACTAATAAGCAAGCAAATCACAAAAACACAATAGAAAATTCTAGAACATCATAAGGAAAACTAAAACACCACTAATTTGATCACTAAAAGTTATCTCAAATATCAATTAGGTAATGATGACATTCAAAGAAAATTTCACTCTAAAGAAGGTAAATCACCTAGACATAATTCACATTGATTAGAGGGTAATAATAATAGCATATACCTCTATTTCGTGCACCATATCCAAATTAACTCTTACTGAAAAAGGTTAAATCTCTTTATCCACATTCAATTTATTAACATAAGGAAAGATAATTAACATTATCTACTAAATTAAATAATTGCATATTATAAATCTAGCACTACAAGACAACCAATGTGAAATCCACAAATCAAAGGTTAAAAAATCACTTAGAAAGTTCCACAATTAATTATAATTAACAAGGTCATTAAGCATAAGCAGTGTGACTAGGGTTGAAAAAAATTGAGCCTTACAAAAAACAAAATTCATAAAATAAACTAAGGGCTTCCCACTTGGACATTCTTATACATTTATAGGAGATGCATGTATTTTCAATGTTGTAGATACTATTTGGTATGTTATTATCCATCTAATTAAACCCATTACTATTTTTTAATCAGTGAATTATGGATAGGGCCCACTTCCATTATAAAAAATTAAATATTAAAAAACCAAAGATGTTGTGACAAAGCTTTGTATGTTTCAATACAATATTGGCCATATTAGCCTTTATTAACCTTTCAAAAATTTAACCAAAGCCATAATATACAAACAACCCTATCTAGTGTCACAGCCCATCTCACCATTCTTGACATGGGAGTGGAGGGTCATTGATCTTGGAACAATGATCTTGTTGAAGGAATATTTTTAAAACTATTATCCACTCTTTTGAGCAAAAATTTGCATGGCCTTCAATATCAAATTCTAGAACCTCCCCTAAGACCTCTAAAGGGTGAGGGTCCTCTACCTTGGGATTGGAAGGAGGAAGAGCTTTCTCACATAATGACTTGGAACCATCTACCACCATTACCTTTGAAACTGCATAGAATTTAGCAAGAGAATAGGGTGATTTAGAATTTTTAGAAGAAACTTTGAAGTAACAAAATGGTAGCTTAAATCTACCCTTTTCCACCAAGTAGCCCATTTCCACTCTACATAAATATCATCCACTTCAATTATCAAATAGTCAATAGCAATTTTACACCTCATTCACAATAAAATGGTAAATATTGTCCTATTTTTATTGGCTAAAATTGACCTTTAACTATTGAAGTGGATGATATTAAAGAATAAACACTCGTTTCATTGATTTGAGTCTTTTAGCTCAAAAGAGAATTTTGAGCAATGATCCGCCAAATATCTACTAGTGAAACACAATCTGCACTAGAAGGCAACCTTCATAGTCTAGCTATTGCTTCCATAACCAATCTCCCACCTTGAGCCAAACTTCTTCAAGTAATGTCTTTGAAAGATCCAATTCCACAAGAATTCTAGCATGATAGAATGAGAGTGTGGCTCTAAAAGATTTGGAACCACTAGAGTGTTACCAATCAAATTCTTTATGGAAGATAGAGGAGCCTCACCCTAAAACTTTAGGGGAAAATTAGGCAGCCATACCTAGACAAGGGAAATAAAGAAGGTTTTAGTTAAGGAGTTAAATTCCAGGTACCATGGTTTCAAGCATAGGGTCATTTTGCCTCATGTCCATGGTCCCCATTGGAGGAGCATATGCATGTCAATAGGAGAAATATATACGATAAGAAAAATCCTTTCATGCACGAGCAGATGAAAATTTACTCTTTCACCAAAGGATTCTAGGTATCCATAATCCACTTGTTTAGATTCACCAAACTTGGCCACAATTTATAAAACCTACAAATTAAGGTGAGCTTGTGTTCTCTTCCAATTTCTAGAATATCCTCCCCAAAATCAACCCTCGATCCAATACTTAATCCATTTGTTTTTCCATTTAAGGTCTACCCTCACATCATACAAAGACTTGCTTGATCACTGGAGGAAATGTGACAAGATTCAAAAGCCTTGGAGAAGTTTGGCAATGGTATGTCCTACTTCTCTTAATAAACCCATTTATATTTCCATCTAAATGAACTAATTATCCAAAATTATATGGTAATCAAATATATGTTTTATCTATACAATACAAATGATTTTTAAAGCATTATATATCATACATCTATAGAATAATTATGCTTATTTGCACAAAGAAAATTGATGTGCTTACTTTAGACAAAGGATAAGCTCCATAATAGGCGTACATATGGGTATGCCTAAGACATCCATTTTACATTCTTTTACATGCCTCACATGCATGGGCATACCTATGCCTACCAATATATAGTCAACACTTTCAACAGACATTGTCACGATTTTCTAAGATATAGTCAGCACTTTCACCAAATATAATCATGGTAATCAAGAAATCCATTTCACTTGTTATTCACTTTAGGAATAAAAATAGAGAAAAGGATGAATGGTGGTGGATATATCAAGTAGCAAGTCAATGATGTCATTTATTTCTATTGGATATATCTGCCACCATTTCCATGTTTTGCTTGCAAGGGATTTGTTGCAGGTTCCTTTTGATGCATCCACCACCTTTTTCCCTTTTACATTATTGAACGACAACATGACCACTCGCCTATAAATTAAAATGTATTTTCATGATCGCCTATGCACTGTATTTGTATGAAATAAAACCTTAAAGATGAATAGAAGAGATGGAAAAAAATTTGCAAGTATTTTTGAAGTAAATAGCAAGTGTTTATGAAGAGAATAGTAAGTGTTTTTGAAGTTATCACAAGTATTTTGGGAGAGAATTGCAAGTACAAGTTGGGGTAGCATCTTAGGTGTTTTAGAAGTGAAAAAGATTTGAAGAGAATTAGGTCAAGTGCATTATCCTTTTCCCCTAGATATTCTATGTAAGTTTTTACATAAATATAGTTAATTATCTCTTTGTTATTTTTAGTGTGTATGGTGTTTTAGAACCTTGATGTTTTTAAACATGTGTGGGTTGCAAAACATTGTGTATTTTGCAAGTTGTATTTGCGTTCATTAACAATCAACAAGAGACATGAAAATATGAATCAACTAAAAAGGGAAAATAATACCTACAAAATTTAGACACCCTACTATGATATATATGACTGCCTTTAGGAATGGTAAATAGGGTAATGTTCAACTAATGATCTAAACAACCTAGATTTTCATGTTTTAAGGAATCATAGATTTTGAACAATCTTAAATAAGGAAAAATTTAGTTACACAATATAAATAGTCTTCAATTAGGCAACCCCTCATTTGTGTAATAAAGAAATCATAATCTTGGAAAGAGAATAAATTATCTCAAGTTCAATACAACATTGTGTTGTTTAACCTACCTTGTTGTAAGTTGAACAATGAACTACACAAATCTTCGGTAAGATGAAAACACTATGTGTTTGTCTTGACCTTATTTTTTTGATAAATGATCAACTAATAACTATGTTTTACAACTCACAAATCCTAAACAAATGTTGATTAGGTTGAAACATAGAGTTTGTTTCTCAACCTCATTTTTTAATAAATGATCAACTAAACAAGAAAACATGAACTAAATACAATAAATTATCTTTTTTACAATTCAATAATCCTAAACAATACTTTTTCAACCTACATTTGGAATCAACTAAACTAACAAACATTTAGTAAAACAACAAATTGTCTCTTTTACACTCTAGGAATCTTAAACAATACTTTTTCAAGTTACAAAACATATTGTTTTTTCAACCTGCATTTATTTCATGAACAATCAACTAGTTAATGAACAAAAAATATTGAAGGATTTGATTTCTTTAGTTTTCCAACTCAAGAATCCTAAACAATCGTTAACTAAGTTGAAAAAGCCAACTTGATTTTTGTTGATATGTGATTGACTAAACCAAAAAAATTGTAATGAAATAACTTGCACAATAGAATAATATAATAGGAAATATATTGTGAATACTTGATAATAATATGCCACTTCGAGGGGGAAACCTCCTAATCCACTTCAAGGGGGATACCTCCAATAGTATTCAATAAGAACACAATACTCCATATCATGATAATAACTAACCTCTACTTCCTATATATACCATACTTATGCCATGGATGCCATCCAGGCCAACCTAACTACCTATATAAGACTATATTAATGATTATATAGCTTAATTAAGAGTTAAGGTAGCCACAAGATGACTACTCATAACCGTATACACACTATAGGATTAGGGGTGTAGCATGCCCCCCACCTTTACAAAAGTGTTGTCCTCAACATTGATCAATTGTAGTAGCTTCTTCATAAAATCTTTATCTTCCCATGTGGTAACTTCAACTAGAAAATATTTCCATTTAATGAGCTAATTTGGGATTGTCCATGTCCTCAGCTTCTTTGTGTGTGTCTAGAAAATTAACTTTAGATTTAAGATGTGTCTTCCCTCTGCATCTAACTTAGGTAGCACTGTCTGTGTTGGAATTTTGCATTGATCCACTTGTCTCTTCATTTTGTCTTGTACCTTTTCCTTGTTCTCCTTTAGACTAGAGGGTAACTATTGCTAGTGTTGTTGTTTTCTTCCATTTATCTAACATTTTTTGTGTACTATTGATGAAGAGTTAAAGGGTGGTAGATGGTGCCCTAGCATTGATTGAATGGCTTGACCAAAATCTCCTTTAGAAATCGATCCTTTTTTATTTCTCCAAGTAGTGATAATGCATGGCAAGATGTTATTGGTTTGACTTCTTCTCTTTCATTTTCTTCTTCTTCTTCTCTTTCTCCTCTTCCTCCTCCTTCTTCTCCTTCTCCTTCTCCTTCTCATTCTTCTCCTTCTAATTCTTCTTCTTCTTCTTCTTCTTATTCTTCTTCTTTTGCTTCTTCTTCTCCTTCATCATCATCATTTTCATTATCTTCTTCCTCATTTTCTTCTTCTTTTGCTTCTTCTTCTTCTTGCACATTCTTCATTTGTAACAAGTTCCAAGATCTCATATGGGTGCTAGTCATTGAATTATTTAAGTGAGGATCCATATTCAAGTTTGATTCAAACCCAAAAGCACCCTTCCCCTTAGGAGACTCCTCTTGCTCCCAAGCCTTGTTGTGTGACTCCCTATGTTTGGAATCTCTACGATGTTGTCCATGAACAAATTTCTCCATCATTTTCTTGATATCATGTGTCTTATCCAACCCTTGCATTCACTCTGTCATAATTAAAAAGATTTCATCCTTCATCTTGTTGGTTTATTCCCTTATAATATCAATGGCTTTGGTACCCCTTACTTCCACTAATGGATTATCTTTATAATGAGTCCTTCTACGAGTGAATGTATTATTTTTTCCTCTTGTGGAAGACGCCGTCATGGTGCAACAAAATACTATTGTAATAAATGACACAAAATAAATCCAATTAATCTAAAAAAATCAATGTAACTCTTCAAGGCCCAGATCTCAATTCCTAGAAAAAATCTCAAATAAATTAGCTAATTTGTAGCCTTGAGAGTGAATTTGGTGGAAACCCTAATTTTACAATAGCTTCCTTATATCTACTCCAAATTCCATAAAATCATAATTGTAGATATATCAATTTTCCCTTGTTCAACCCTCTAGAAATCAGGAAATAATTAGTAGAATTACAACCCTAGGAGTGAAAATGGTGGAAACACTAATTCTGTAATAACTCCTTTAATTCTACTCCAATTGACCTTAAATATGGATTGTAGAAGCTTTAATATTTACTCTAAAAACCCTCTAAAAATCTTGAAAAGATTCACCAAAATGAGAGATATATGCACTTCCCAAAATGACCTCTAAAATTGAAAAAATTGCCTTATTTCTTGCCTTCATGATGCCCAGATCATGCTATGATGCCACTTATAATGAAACAACTTGCACAATAGAAGAATATAATAGGAAATATTTTGTGAATACTTGATAATAATATGTCACTTTGAGGGGGCAACCTCCTAATCCACTTTGAGGGGGATACCTCCAATAATCTTCAATAAGAACACAATACTTCGTGTATCATGATAATAACTAACCTCTACCTCCTATATATACTATACTTATCCATGGATGCCACCCAAATTGACCTAACTACCTATATAAGACTATATTAGTGATTATATAATTTAATTAAGAGTTAAGGTAGTCACAAGATGACTACTCATAACCATATACACACTATAGGATTAGGGGTACATAGAAAGATTAAACAATACTACAACAGTTTGGCAAGTTAAAAACACACTGTTATTTTTCAACCTGCATTTCTTTCATGAACAATCAACTAATCAATGAACAAAAAATAATGTTCAAGAATTTGAATTTTTTTGTTTTCCATCTCAGGATTCTTAAACAATTGTTGAATAAGTTGAAAAACCCATCTTGACTTTTGTTGATAAATGATCAACTAAACCAAAAACCTAAAACATACTTTTACAGGTTGAAAGACATGCTATGTTTTTCAACCTACATTTATTTTATGAGTACTCAACTAATCAATGAACAAAAAACAACATTGAATGATTTCAATTTTTTTGTTTTCCATCTCAAGAATCTTGAATAATTATTGACTAAGTTGAAAATCCCAATCATTTTTTGTTGATAAATGTAAACCAAAAACATAATACTTCTTTTGTAGGTTGAAAAACACACTATGTTTTTTAACCTGCATTTCATTCATGAACAATCAACTAATCAATGAACAAAAAACATCAAAGGATTTGAATTTTTAGTATTCTAACTTAGGAATCCTAAACAATTGTTGACTAAGATGAAAAGCCCAACCTGATTTTTATTGATAAACTATCAACTAAATAAAAAACTTAAAGCAATACTTCTATTGCAACTTAAAAAATGTATTATGAACAATCAACTAATCGATGAATAAAAAACAACATTGAAGGGTTTGAATTTTTTTTCCAACTCACGAATCCTAAACAATTATTGACTAAGTTGCAAAGCCCAACCTCATTTTTTTATAAACTATCACCTAAACAAAAAACTTTAAACAATACTTCTTTTCCGGTTGAAACCATAGTGTTTTTCAACCTACATTTCTTTCATCAACCACCACCTAATCAATGAACAAAAAATAACATCGAAGGATTTGAATTTTTTTCATTTTCCAACTTAGGAATCCTAAACAATTGTTAACTAAATTGAAAAACCCAAACCTAATTTTTGTTGATAAATGATCAAATAATCAAAAAACATAATACTTTTACAATTTCAAAAACACATTATGTTTTTCAACCTACATTTCTTTCATTTTCAATCAACTAAACAACGAGAGATTTATTAAAACAAATTACATTTTTAAATATCTAGGAACCTTAAACAATACTTTTGCAGGCATTTCTTTGATGGTAAGAAAGACTAAATGGGATACTTTGATCAATCTCAAGGTCCAAGATGTAGGAGATGAGAAACCTCATTTCTCATCTAAGGATATAGACTGGTCCCCTCTTAGTGATGAAAATGAGGTGGTTGACGTTTGAGTAGAAATCTCTCTTCATAGACTTGATGCCTTTTCTAATGGGTGAAGGTTTCCTTAATGATGTGGAGACTAAATTCATTCGCAATAATTATAGAATAAATAATAATGTTGATTATGATGACCATACAACAAAAATGTACTCTAGGTTTCTATCTAACACCCTGAATGTTTTTTACAAAGATTCAATTTATGTGATATTTGATTAATATCATGATTATTTTCTTACAACTATTGGTGTGTATATGGTCCCAAGGACAAAAGGGAAAAATCTCCACCAAAATAAAGAGTATGGAGGTTTCATAAAAAGGGGTTGCCAATGCTACTTCAATGTCAAAGTTATATTTGGGAGACCTAATGTAGCAATCATTACATACAACTAGATGTTTCATTGTGACTCCAATGACAATTTTTCCATGGGGCGAATGACTCGAGCAATGAGCCACATGCCACATTTGCTCCTAATTTGTCTATTGAATGCAAAAGCTACATCGAGTCCCTTCTGTTGATGGGTGTCTCTATAGACACAATTTTTTAGAGGCATTTCATGGATCGTGTTTTACATTGCATGTTGAATATGAGCTCGATGCACACATAACAAGAAAGGATATCATGAATACCTAGAAAAGAGTGTGTTCTACACAATCACAAAGCACACAGATGATGCCACTAGTATCAACTTGTGGCATATAGAGGAAAGAGGTAAAAAAATTTCAACAGTCACATGGAAGAAATATTCCATTCATTATGGGTATTCAAACCCCTTGGATGCATGAGATGATATTACTCCACTCACACAATTCTATCATTTCCATAAATTCAACATTTGTAACAAATAAATAATGGGTAAGTTTTACAATTTAATATAGTATATGCCTAATTTAATTTGATAATTATGTGCATTCTAAAGGTGTTTGTAATATGTTATATGTGTAGTACCAATTGTAATCTTTGCTTGATTTTGACAAGAAAGAGGCAAGGTGCTTTTTGCATGGGCAATTTCATCCTATAACAAAGTCAAGGACATTTATAGGTGATTGGTAGAAGTGCACAAACAAGTAAAACAATTTTGAAGTGATTAGAGAGTTAATGCATTTGTGACTGATGATGTGAGTGTTGAAATTTAAGCCATTCATTAAGTTCATTTATTTTGTGAATTATCTTTCTCATGTTGAAGAGCATAATTTTTCAATTTGATTATCTTATACCATATTTTCTTTTTCTTATCAAGGTTGTTTTTTAATGTCATGTACTTGTTTGCATTTGGCATGTCCATAGGGCATGGCTAAAGAATGTGTACAGGTATGTTTTTTAAATTAAATTTATTGCAATATATATTGCTTAAACATGTCTTATCTACTAACAATATTAGGTATACGAATAAGGAGGTTAGCACCAAGATATTTAAAAGGTTGGGAATGATCATCAATGCATTGGATCATAGTGAAGATACAACCCTACACCTCATTGATGATTTTTTGGAAGAGTTCAAGGATCAATCACAGTTCATGGACTACTTCAAGAAGACTTGGTGCAAGCATAATGAATGTATTAGTGAGTTGAAAGTTTGAAAGCATATTTTGATTACAAAAATTTAAAAACATATGAGGTTACTTCCTTTGTTTGATGTCAATGATCTTGATGTTTGAAAATTGTGTAGCTATGTGGTAAAAAAAATTTCATAACTAGGATACCAATGCATCTATTGAGTCATATCATTGTTTCCTAAAAACCCATTACTTGTGTGACTACCAAAGGAAATACACAAAGAGAATGAAAAATCTATTTTATACCCTCATATATAGATTAGAACCCTTTTACAAGAACAAGATGAAGTTATAGGAAAGTGATTTCTTGACAAATTAGAAGAAGAATAAGTAACTTGTAAATAGAATAGAGAGGGCTAAGGCAATTCCATGTTATGATTGCATTGGTAATGATATCTACCCAGGTTCCTTTGGGTCAAAATCCAAACTTCAAACAACAATTGGCATCTAGTTAGAAGATTTGGGTCACACTTTTATGTATGTGATTGTCCATAGGGTATGAAGGGAAACACCTCTAAGCATGTTATGAAGGTTTAGCAGGCTACTAAGACAGATGGATCGAGTTCATCTCACCAAACACAAATATTGGAAGGTAAGAGAAGTTTCTTTGCAATTTCTTTGTTTTGTTAATGAAATGGTTTATATTCATTTAACTATCATGCTTAATGTAAAGATAATTCTATAGGTGCACTTGATGAGACATATGCAATTAATATGGTACATCAAAATTTGATGAGACATGTATAGGAAATGATACACATGGAGTTGCAAATGATACATATGTAGTTTCAGATGACGATCCATGCCTAAACACATTCATCCAAATAGGGATGACAATTATGTTGATTCTTAGGACTTGCAAGTTCTTTAGAAGTTGAGTGACTTCTTAAAGTCCTTGCTTGAGATGCCTCCATGAACTAGTGGCCAAATGCATGCTTATGTACAATCTGTTGAGAGGTTTAGGATAGATCTTAAAGTATCAAGTGCACTCCCATTTCATTTTATTCCAAATCCTAGTGCAGCTAAGAACACTTCTATTCAATTGCATCCATGGTTCAATACAATTAGGCCATGTCATCATGCAACACATCACAAACAAGTCATGATAGAAGACTTGGATAACCTAGGGGAAGACTATGAGACCTTTACATTCCTAAACAATGATCGTGGAAAGAGAAAATAAAAGAAACAATCATAGGTATCAAGTAGAGCTGAGAGTCAAGCAATTCTTAATGCTATGGGTGAGTGTGAGTGATAGAAAAACCACTATGATATTTACATTGATTTTATATTTTTCACAAATATTGTGTTCCTAACCTTATTATTTTTTATGCAAGTAGTCTCAAACTATCCACAAAGAAGTCCTCATCGACGATTTATCTTTCACAAGTTCAATTGCCCCTAAGGTATAGTTATAAATAATTATTTCAATGTCATAGCATCTTTTAGAAGTTTGTTTCTATGTTGTTTTACCCTATAAATTTTCTTTCATGTCTTGGTATGACCAATTTACTTGTTCCACTGTATGAATTTGATTGGTGTTTGTGTATGTGAACAAGTAGACACTTCAATGTAGACAAATGAATCAAAGTTGTCAATTCCTTGCATTTAATTAGCTACAAATTACAACTTCTATATTTTTAATGTTGTTACAAAAATATTGTGAAGACAATTCCATTGTATTTAAACTATGTATTTGTATTTGTATAAACTCTCTACTTGTATTTGTATAAACTTTATATCAGTATAATTTGTATTTGTATTTTTATAAACTATGTATTTGTATTTGTGCAAACTCTTTATTATAGCTGATTTCTTAGATGATTATTTAACCATAATGCATTTTTCATGAGGATACAATGACATAATTAGCTTTGTTACTGGTAGCTTCTTCAACTAGCCATAACACAAATATAGATATAACTATGTTACAATTCTATATTTGTATTTGTATAAACTTTGTATTTGTAAAATTTGTGCAAATGTTGTATTATAATTGATTTCTTATATGATTATTAAAACATAATGTATTTTTTCATGAGGATACAATGACACAAATATCCTTGTTACCAGTGGCTTCTCCAACTAGCAGTAACATAAATATAGATATAACTATGTTACAATATATTATAAACCTTGTATTAGTATTTCTATTTATATTTGTATAAACTCTATATTTGTATTTGTACAAACTTTGTATTATAACTATTTTCTTGGATGATTATTAAAGTATAATGCATATTTTCAATACTATTAACATTATTAACCTTATTTCCAATCTAGAGGTTGTTGTAATTGGGTGGCACTTATGGTAACAAAGCATTATTAATCGTATATTAGTTATGTTTTCTAATATAATTTTTAAATTTATTAGTCAACTTATTTTATATTTAGACTATGGAGACAACCTGATTACTAGTATTTTTTTACTATTTATTTGGACGAACTTTGGTCCAATTCTATGCAAGTTTTCTATTTCTATTGTAATATAAGGTAAACTGCCTCCTATACAACATAAGTTTGAGCCATTGATAGCTTAATGTTGCTTGTAAGCCATGGTTTAGATCTAGTCATAATGCAATATTCTTGTAAACATTATTAGACAATCTCAAACAACGTTTCTCCCTCATTTCAACAAATGGCAAGTCTTAGACTCTAGATTCTACTAATGATGACCTTGTTTCTTGCAAACTTCTAGTAGCAAAGTCACAACTATCTTACCTACTTTCTTCTTAAACATGTAGTGGTTATAATGCAAAGTATTGGACTTGGGTATGAAATATTATTTCTTTGTAGCCCAGGCATCACAATAATTGAATGCTAGTATATCTTTGAGACTACTCACTAAAGTCTAGATTAATCTATTGCTACTAAAAAAATTGTTCATAGACTTAGACTTATGTCAAAATATACATTCAGGTGCCATATTTATCTTTGTATGTTTCATTTTTTTTCTACAACCTACAAATTTACTATTAACCATCAAAAGTTGTCACTATTGTTAGTCTTGATCCTTTTACATTATGAATTGGGAGAAATGTTCTTATTTGTTGTGTAATTAGTAAATGTTATTCATAGAAAACTTATGTTGTAGTTGTTTGTTCTCAATTGAAACTTATGATGTAAGAATATTTTGTTTGTTCTCAATTGTGGGAGTCAATAAAATAATACAAATTGAGACAATAGAAATAAAAATGGAAAATAACAATTTGATCAAGATAATTTTCTATTCACATAGATACTATTTGATAAGTTCTCCAAACCATTTTCACCTTAATGGAATTTAGTATTCAAATCATACTGATATATTCTACATGATATCCTAGATGTAAGGAAGGAATCCATAAGAACATCAATACTACATCATGAATGAATTACTTCATATAGTAGGGTACTAGTCATATGCTTAACGTTTTATAATAAATACAATAGTATTCATCCATAATTTGTTACAAACAAAGCTATAGTTAATGTTCATTTATTATTTTGATATTTACTTGTATTTTAGTGGGTACTAAAAGTTAAAACCTTTGTAGTGCAATGGAAATAGAAATAAAAAATAACAATTCGATCAAGACAATTTTCTATTCACATAGATACAATTTGATAAGTTCTCCAAACCATTTTCACCAAGTAATGGACTTTAGTATTCAAATTATGACGATATATTTTACATGATATCCTAGATGTAAGGAAGGAATCCATAAGAACACCAGTACTTTGAGTTAATGTTCATTTATTACTTTGATATTTACTTGTATTTTAGTGGGTACTAAAAGTTACAACCTTTCTAGTTCAATGGAAATAATAATAGAAAATAACAATGCACAAATAATTTGAAAGTGCTACCAAGTGCATATGTAGCCTACTATATTAAAGTAAGTACAAGAATAGGCTAATCTAAAGATGTATAGATTGTAGGTCTCTTAACTCTAAAATCACAAACAACAAAAAACTAATATTGTCATTATCAATTACAAAAATAATTTTAATTCTCTAGTTTTAATAGGAGGTAGGAGCACTTTGAGAAGCCTAACATTGCTAACTTGCAATTTAGATTGACGTAGGAGACACATAATTACATCCTTACATATGTAAAAACCATAATTCTAATGTCTAAAAATTAACTACATAATCTAATGAAAGGTCAATTTTTGAAACTAATCCATTACAATAAATTATTACAGATGTTTATAATCATGAATACGGGAAACAAATATTCAATGAAGATAAACATATGTTCACATAGATACAATTTGATAAGTTATCCAAACCATTTTCACCTTAATGGACTTCAATATTCAAATTATATTGATATTATCTTATATTATATGTAAGGAAGGAATCCATAAGAACAACAATACTACATCATGAATGAATTACTTCATATAACAAAGTACTAGTAAAGCAAGATTGATGAAGAGAAACACCCACAAATAAGAGTTATCAATTTCCATGGGTGTGATGCTAAATTATTAAGTTTAGGAAGGAGTAGGAGAATTTTTATAGACATATCAAGTGCGTAAGAGATCAAAAATGACAAACTACTACATCAAGCCTAATAGAGGACAAAAAGGAAGGATAGAGATTGTTGTTTGTGAGGAGTTTAGTCACAAGAATAAAAAACTTATGGCTAAAATCACATCAAAATCTATAGAAATAGAAAGAGGTAATATAATATAAAAATTAAGGACAAATGTTGTTGTTTATGAGGAGAATATTACTAACTAAAAATCCAAAACAGAGGCTTAAAATGACAATAGAAGCTATGATTCAAGTGTAAACTTCACTTTTTGTTCTATAGTTAAATGGATGTGTTTACAATCATGTATGATAATTAGACAGATGTGTAGAGCCAATCAAAACCCAACATGGCACAATATCGCCCACTATATGCATGTTATGAGAAAAACAATAACCATCTACCACCAAACATAGTCGTACAATTTGAATACATTAAATATCCAAGATTCAAACTAGAAATCAAATTTTCAAATTTATTTACCAAACAGATATAACATATCAATCAAAAAATGCTTGAATATAAAAATTGGAAAACATACATCACAAAACATAGTTCTAAATAGTGGTAAAAATCATGTATATTTGTATTGTTTCATAGAAAGATTCAAGATATATCTTTCACATAGAAATAATTTACAAATTACAAGTTTGAAATATGAAGAATTACAAGGTTCTATCTTTGACATCCATTTCATTGTTTTGAGCAGGACTTCCATCAACACCATCTACAGAGATACTCATTGTCTATTTGTACAATGCCTTCCACCTTTTTTATGAATGCCCATAACATCCAACATGGCACTAGAATTGGGTTATATATTTTATGTGATTTTATTATTAGCTTCATGCATTTCCATATGATTATTAATCATCAATTTTAGATGATGGTTTTCAAGTTCCAATAGCATATTTGACTTAGACAATATTATAAACTTCTCACAGAACTTAAATTGTGTCTTCTCCAATTCAATTTTCTCCAACAACAACCTTATATTTTCATGTTCATACACATGAACCTTCTTCATTAAGATTTTAACATGCATGACCTCAATGACCACCTGATTTTCCAATGATTTTATTCTTTCTAAGGATGTCTTTTCCATCTTGTAAGCCTCATTGGGTTTTATGTCAAATTGAAAGGTATTAGCATCAAAAGTTCCAACATTGCAAGTTGGGTTGTCATTTTCTATACTTTTCAATTTTCCCTCGGATGATTTAGTTCTAGCCATGCCTACAATGTTTGAAAAATATGCACAATTATAATGAATGAAGAATTGTACACAAACCCATATATGGCAATAGCATCAATTAAAAAAAAGAGTTAAACTACCTTGCATTATTGAGCCAACTCGTACGCAACAAAAGACAATATGGAAAACATGTACTTGCAAGATGGGTAAAGGAATTGATAGTCACATGTATGCATTGAATTCATTCCAATCTCATGACTATGATTTATGTTTCTAAGTTTTTCAATCTTGAATTTGTGTAAAGTAGAACTTGGGAATCATGAACTAAACTTGTACATGTGACTATTCAAATTGTTACAATCATGTGACAATGACAAATATGCATTAAAATTCACATTATAAAAAATATTACATGGGCATGACAGTCACACATGTCTAAAATTGTTACAATCAAATGACAATGACAAATATGAATTCAAATCACATAATCAACAATCTATTTTTTAACCTAGAAACATAAAATATTATACACATCATGAAAACTAAAAAATTGTCCCAACATGTTGATTTCAAATAAACTATATCTACTATCGCTTACATTGTCTATTCATAGAAAGGCAATGCAATTGTTCCTACTATTTGACCCATTTCTTGAGGTCTTTGTGTAGTGAGGGAGGAGTAATTCCAAGGATTGGTGGGTTGTGCAATGACCACATCCTAAAACAAACCATAAAATTTGATCAAACAAAATTAACCACTAGGAATAAAAAATCTCTTTGCAATAAATTCTTAATTGATACCACTAGGAGGGGATATTTTAGGTCCAAGATGTTCCATATTACACATGATTTCATGCCATCTAACTGACAGCCTCTCCCAGGGCCCCCTACCATCCAAAAGGACTAGGATAAGGCAATTCATTGTTTGAAACAATGGCATTAGTAATAGTTACTTTCACACAATTTGGTGGGAGTGGAATGTCGTGATAAATTGCATGTCAACTCTCATCAATGATAATTCCTCTTCAAAAACTCTAGAACATTGTTTGATTACAAGTCCACCTCCTCTCCAACCAAAAATATTGGCACCATCCTCTCTCCTATCTTCCTCCTGAACAGAAGATTGCAATCAAATGGTTCAAATGTTAATTTATCATTTTATGTCAATGTTAAGAAATTCATAACACACTTGTGATGAATTTAGTGTATAATAACTACTCAATAGCGTATAATTTTTTTTGCATAAGTTTGTTTATGTATAACATTCAAATTCTATATTAAATGTATTTAAACTAGTGAACGTTTATGCAACGTTTTGGGGAAAAAGAAAGCATGTTGAAAAGACATTATGTTTTTCAACATACATGTGATTATCTTAAAGATAATCACAAAATATATAAACTGAGCTCCTCAAACAAACTAGAAAATCTTATTACACTAACTTCATCACAGATGCTCACATTTTGGATCATAATTCTGCCACTCTATGAAACCCATTTCTACATTAATTGCTACTATAACAATTTCAATTTGATTTGTAAGTTTAATAGCTGCAGAAATTGTTTTTCATTAGAATTTAATTACATGTTTAGCTATATGGTATGTCATAAATTAACTTGCAAATTAAATCGTTAGTAACACTTGTAATTAATGGAATGAGAGCTACCTATATTTGGTGGTCAAGCCTCATGAGGTCTTCTAAAGCCTCCTTCCAAAGCATCCTTGCCTTATCTTTTTGGATTGATATCTCTCCTATGTATTAACAACCAACAAGTTAACTTGTTTTGTTCAAAATGACTCAATGTCTTTCTAAACATTAAACCCCAAAAACTAACCCAACATTAAAACCTATGATGGTATGTGTTAGAAATGAAAGCAACACTACTTCAATGGAAATATGATTCAAGATAAATTTCAGCAATCTTTAACTGTGTGTTATTAATGGAGATTGTAACACATAAACAAAACTATGCTTCACAGAAATGCAAAATCAGAAATATGAACACATAACACAATGTTTAATGTGGATAAAACCCTTTTGGGTAAAAAACTCCACACAGGAAAGAGGCCCAATGTTTGTATTAATCTGAAAATGATTTACAATACAACAACACTTCAACTCTCTCCACCGGTCTTCAATCTGACAGCATTCCAGCAACACCCAAGTACCTAAAATATGTATTGCAACAAAAAATACATGGAAAATACTTATAGAAATGTTTTCCAACTCATCTTAGGCGTTCACCTTCTCTCTCATGAGATTCCCCAACATACAAACATTAAATCCCATCTTACAAGCACCTTCCACTTGTCCAAAAACAACCATGCAAAGATTGGGTGCCCAAGACTAAATTTGGCCTATTACAGCATCTTATGATGCGTCATAACCGTCATAGATTCCACAAAAGAGTATCTTTCCAAAATAGGAACCTTGGGCTAAATATAGCAAATATACAACTAACATATCTGTCATATGCATCATAGAATCTCAGAATCTTATGACAACTTGCAGCTGTCATAGATTCACTCACCAAATATTATGACAGTTGTCATACATGCCAAAAATAGTATATTCCTCAAGGGAGCACGCCTATTCTCATTTACCATGAGTTTTTACATTTGCCAATAGTAAAAGTCACTTCGTAATAACTTCCGGTGACTCTGAAATTACCCCTGCCAGTGAAACTAGTACATCTCCTAATGGATAATTACAAATTACATATAACAAATGGAATAAATACAATATTGGGATTTACAAGGTTAATGGCACCTTATCCCAACATTCTCCCACTTGACATTATACATTATAAATCAACCCATAGGAAATCAAATGAAAATAATCAAGCGCTAGAAACAAGGCCCACGACCTCTCTGCACCACATGAACTTCTCTGTACTCATAGGCTTAGTCAATGAATCTGCAACATTCTCCTAAGTGTCTATCTTTGTCAGCTCAATCTCTCCATTTGCAACCAACTCTTGAACAAAGTGATACTGAACATCAACATGCTTAGTCTAAGCATGATACATGGGATTCTTGGACAAACATCACAACCAATCTGAATGATCCTGCAATCAAAACCAATACTTGTAAACAGTCTCTTCAACCAAACTGCCTCCTTAGAGACATGAGTAGTAGCCATATAGTCTGCTTCTATGGTGGACAAAGCAACTGTGGGCTGCCTCTTACTCATCCAACTCATTGCACCTCCAAACAGAGTAAACACATAGCCACTAGTGGACCTTTGACTATCCAAGTCACCTGCCCGATCTGCATCAACAAAACCCTGTATGTCCAAAGATTTATTAGCACTATCAGTACTAGAATAAACCAAACAATAATTAGGAGTACCTGCAAGATATTTAAACACCATCTTTGCATAGTTCCAATGTTGTCTACCAGGGTTAGACATAAATCTGCTCAAAACTCCCACTGCTTGGGCAATATCTGGTCTAGTGAAAACCATTGCATACATCAAACTCCCTACAACACTAGCATATGGCACATTAGATATATCCTCAAGATCATCCTCAGTCTTTGGACATATATCTAATGAAATCTTAGTACCAATGGGTAAAGGAACTCTAACTAGGTTACAGTCCTGCAAACTAAACCTCTGCAAAATAGTATTCACATACTTACTTTGTGACAACCAAAGCTTTCTGTTAACTCTATCCCTCCTATCTCCATTCCCAAAATATACCTTGCAACACCAAGATCCTTCATCTCAAATGCACCTGAAAGTTGGGCTTTAAGCTCATTGACCATACCCTTAGTATTGTTGAAAAACATGTCATCAACATACAAAGCAATAACCAGTATAGAATCATCAACACAATGAGCGTAAACACAATGATCCTCCTCGCTTCTAACAAAACCCAATTTCAAAACAAATGAATCAAACATTTGATACCACATTCTGGGGGACTATTTCAAACCATAGAGAGACCTCTTTAACCTGCAAACCCAATGTTCTTTTCCTTTTACCTCAAAACCTGTAGGTTGTTGCATATAAATTTCTTCTTCAAGATCTCCATGTAAGAACGCAGTCTTAAGATCCATTTGCTCAATCTCCCAATCATATGTTGTAGCAATGGATAAGAGAAATATAATACAGTCAATTTAGCAACAGGAGAGAATATCTCACCAAAATCAACTTCCTCTCTCTGGGAGTAGCCCTTGGCTACCAGTCTAGCCTTGTACTTCTCCAATGACCCGTTTGCTCCAAACTTCTTCTTGAAGACCCACTTACAACCTATGGCCTTTCTTCCTTTGGGCAAAGGAACAAGATCCCAGGTATTACAAGAGTCTAAAGCCATCATCTCCTCCTGCATGGCTAACTACCAAGACTCACTATCATCTGCAGAAATAGATTCCCTATAGGATCTAGGTTCATCATTAGTACTCAATAAAGCATATACACAACAGAAATCTAGTGGGCTATACCTGTCAACTGGATTCCATTATCTTGTGGATCTCCTCAAGGTTGGAGTAAGAGACTCTACTCGTTCTTCTGCATGATCATCTGTACCAACTTCTTCTATCACAACAGATTCATCTTCATCAGAACTACTTGAATCTTCTTCTTCTTCTTCACCCCCTAATCCATCATTTTGGTCTTCCTGAGGTGCATCTTGCTGCTCTAAATCAAAGTGCACCTTCTTTACCTTTTCTTCTTTTTCTTTTGGCTGCTCAGGTTCAGAAATAGCTCTAAGTTCCCTGAAAATAACATCTCTCGAAAAGATAATCTTGCGGGTTAGTGGATACCAAAGCTTATAACCTTTGACATTATCACCATATCCAATGAATGTACACTTTTCAGTCTTTAGATCCAACTTAGATCGCTTTTCCTTAGGCACATGAACAAAAGCCTCACAGCTAAAACCCCTTAAATGTGAAACAGAAGGTTTCTTACCTGTCCACACTTCATAAGGTGTGGAATCAAGAACCTTACAAGGAGATTTGTTTATCAAGTACCAAGCAGTACACATAGCTTCTTCCCAAAAGCATTTATCCAACTATGCATCACTAAGCATACTTCTGGCCCTTTCCATAATTGTTCGGTTCATCCTTTCTGCAACACCATTCTGTTGTGGTGTATACAGAGTTGTCTTTTGTCTGATTATACATGCATGCTTGCAAAACTCATCAAATTCCTTAGAGCAATATTCCCCTCCATTGTCAGATCTTAATATTTTTATCTTTAAACTTGACTGGTTCTCTACTAAGACTTTGAATTCCTTAAACTTAGTGGAAACTTCATATTTATGCTTCATAAAATAAATCCATGTAAATCTGGATACATCATCAATGAAGGTTACAAAATAACGAGATTTTCTGATAGATTCATTATCCACAGGTCCAAACACATCCGTATGAATAATTTCTAACTTCTATTTTGCTCTATTGCTTCCTGAAGGAAATGATTTTCTATTTTGTTTACCAAACACATAGTGCTCACAGAAATCAAAGTGCTCATCAGAATAGGAGAAACCATCCAACAAATTTTTATTCTTAATAGTTTTCAGTACATTATTGCTTGGGTGGCCCAATCTACGGTGCCACAAAATACATGTATTTTCAGTAGTGGTCTCAGATGCATAGGAGGCATTACAAACTGTAGTGGCTTCAAGCTTAAACAAGTTCCCAAATCTCTTCCCTTTCGCTACCACCAAGTTCCCTCTCACCAATCTGCAGCCATGCTTGTCAAATGTCACATGCATTCCCAAATCATTCAACTTTGAAACTGAAATCAGATTTCTAGCTAATCCAGGAACATGCAAAACACCAGGAGGTTTTTAATCCTCCCATCACTGAAACACAACAATACCTTTCCTTTCCTGACAATCAGATATGTACAATTGTCACCAAGGAAGATATTACCTCCATCATATTCTTCATATGAGGGGAACCACTCCTTATGCGGGGTCATATGAAATGAGCATCCTGAGTCAACCAACCAGCGATCATTAGAAACAAGATTACATGCAGAAAGTAAAACTTCTTCACTTGCATTCGAGGACTTATCTGAAGCACTCTCCCACTGTTTCTTGGGATTTTTACACTCCTTCATATGTCCCCTTTTACCGCAGTTCCAACACTTAACTCTGTTCTTTTTACCAGAAGTCTTAGACCGGTCCTTGGACTTGTCCTTAGCCCCTTTCTGATCTCCTTTAGGTCCTCTTTCTTTAGACCTTCCCCTGACACTGAGAGCATCCCCTGAACTATATGAACTCTTCTTCCTCAATTCCTGTGACAGTAGCACTGAAACAAGAGCATCCAACTTTGGATCCGCAAGGTTAGCAGTGATAGCAAGGATAACATTCTCCCAAGACTCAGGTAAAGAACAAAGAAGTAAGATACATTTATCTTCCTCACTAACCTCAACATCTACTGAATCAAGCTGACTCACTAACAAATTAAAAGAATTTAAATGCTCTGCAACTGATTCACCTTTTCGCATTTTCATGGAAAACAATTTTCTTTTTAAATAAAGTTTATTTACCATACTCTTGGCTTGATAGTTCTCACCCAAACATTTCCACAACTTGTATGCAGTCTCTTCCTTTGCAACATTCAATATCGGATGGTTCCCCGTGCCTTCTTATCCAGTCTATCCCACTCATCTTGAGAGACATCATCGGGTTTCTTCTCTTTTTGAACAACCAACCATTAGTTTCTTTCTTCCAACAAATCTTCCATTTTTAGCTTCCACAACTCATACCCCATTCCGTTGAACTTCTCAATGTCCAATCGAGAGGTTGATGCAATAGTGGATGCAGTCATAATAACAACACAAGATCTGCAAAACAAACACAACCAAATCTCCCACTGCAGCTACAGCTTCCACACTACCACCCAAGAGTCAAAGTTGGCCAGGCTCTGATACCAAATGTTAGAAATGAAAGCAACACTACTTCAATGGAAATTTGATTCAAGATAAATTTCAGCAATCTTTAACTGTGTGTTATTAATGGAGATTGTAACACAGAAATAAAACTATGCTTCACAGAAATGCAAAATCAGACATATGAACCCATAACACAATGTTTAACATGGAGAAAACCCTTTCAGGTAAAAAACCCCACACAGGAAAGAGGCCCAATGTTTGTATTAATCTAAAAATGATTTACAATACAACAACACTTCAACTCTCTCCACCAATCTTCAATCTGACAGCATTCCAGCAGCACCCGAGTACCTAAAATCTATATTGCAGCAACAAATACATGGCAAATACTTATAGAAATGTTTTCCAACTCATCTTAGGCGTTCACCTTCTCTCTCATGAGATTCCCCAACATACAAACATTAAATGCCATCTTACAAGCACCTTCCACTTGTCCAAAAATAACCATGCAAAGATTGGGTGCCTAAGACTAAATCTGGCCTATTACAGCATCTTATGACGCATCATAACCGTCATAGATTCCACAAAAGAGTATCTTTCCAAGATAGGAACCTTGGGCTAAATATAGCAAATATACAACTAACATATCCGTCATATGCATCATAGAATCTCAGAATCTTATGACAACTTGCAGCTATCATAGATTCACTCACCAAACATTATGATAGTTGTCATACATGCCAAAAATAGTATATTCCTCAAGGGAGCATGCCTATCCTCATTTACCATGAGTTTTTACATTTGCCAATAGTAAAAGTCACTCCGTAATAACTTCCGGTGACTCTGAAATTACCCCTGCCAGTGAAACTAGTACATCTCCTCATGGATAATTACAAATTACATATAATAAATGGAATAAATACAATACTAGGATTTACAAGGTTAATGGCACCTTATCCCAACAGTATGTAGAAATTGTATATAGTGCATTCATTTTAATGATGCAATGGTATGTTAGAAGCAAAAAAACCCTACCTTTGTTGTGTAGTGAGATCAACAATGGCGAATGACTAATGCAATTCGATGTGTTTTGTTCAACATGACTCGACATATTTCCAAACATAAAAATGATTTATAGTCTCTATGAACAACATTATAGAGGAGGAAGAAAGATAGGAATACCAGTTTCGAAGTGGTTTGAAACATGGTGCTAGAAAAATGAGAACACTACAAATTCTAAAAACTAATGAAGTGTTCATTCATATACATTTGTCTTTAAAAGAAAAATTAGGAAATGGGTCAAGAGGATTATGCCATAACAACATACTAACAAGCGATAGTAAATGGTTTTTGAAGCTCATTAAAACCAAATTTTAAAACCCTCATTTTGGTTTTCAAATTTGAAGCTGTTTAGACCCATACCTAAAACTGGTTTTTGAGTAGTATACCAGTGTGTCATGTAGTGAGCTCAATAATGGTAGTCAAATGATGAATGTAAACCTCACAACATGTTTTCCTCAAAATGACTTGACATCTTTCAAAACATTAAAAGATGGCATAATACATGATAATTTCAACAAAAATACCTGCCACTAGGGACATCGATCATGTGAATATCTTGCTACTAATAGGGACTTTATGTGTTATGATGCTTATGAGACCTTATTTCATAATAAATGGGCCCCGCTAGTGTTGATTCATGATGGATGGTACGTCTAGTATGGAGCATTCATTTTAATGATGTGATGATATGTTAGAGGCATTCTGGATGGTATGTCTAGTATGGAGCTTAGCTTTCGGTGAAGGATAAGGTCCATAGTAGATGTACCTATGGGCATGCCTAAGACACCCATTTTACATGCTTTTACATGCCTCACATGCATGGGCATACCAATTCCCACCATCATATATCCAACACTTTTGCTAGATACTATCATCATTTTCTAAGATACAGTCAACACTTTGGCCAAATATAATCACAGTAATCAAGAAACTCATTTTTCACCCATTATTCACTTTAGAAATAAAAATAGATAAAATAATGAATGGTGGCGGATATATTGAACAGAAAGTCAACATACGTTGTTGCTTGTTATTAGATATACCTGTCACCATTTCCACATTTTGCTTGAGTAGCCTTTTCTACAGGTTCCTATTTGATACATCCACCACTTTCTTCCCATTTATATTAATGAATAACAACATGATCTCTCACCTATAAATTCACAACTTCTTATGCCCTGTATTTGCATGAAACAAAAGCTTACAGACAAACAAAAGAGATGAATAGGAATTTGTGTGTTGTACATAGTAAGCTTAACAATGGTGGCCAAATGACAAATGCAAACCTCAACAATGGCATCCAAACAAAAAATTCATACCTCAATAGATGAAAAACACTGAATGCATACCTCAATAGATGGCAAATGATGAATGTAGAATTCACGACATGTTTTCCTCAAAAATGACTTGATGTCTTTCGAAACATTAAAAGATTGCATGATGCATGATAATTATGGTGAAAATACCTACCACCAAGAATTTTCATCATGTGAATATCTTGGTTCTAGCAATGACGCTACTTGTTATGATGTTTATGAGACTCAATATTTCATAATAAGTGGGCCCCGCTGGTGTTGATTCATGATGGATGGTACATCTAGCATGTAGCATTAATTTTAATGATGTGATGTGTTAGTGGCATGTTAGAAGGTACATCTAGTATGGTTAAGATCTATACTAGATGTACCTATGGGCATGCCTAATACACTTGTGAACATGCTTTTACATGCCTCACATGTATGGGCATACCAACACCTACCAACATATAGTGAAGACTTTCGGTAGATATAATTGCGATAATCAAGAAATCCATTTTTTACTTGTTATTCACTTTAGGAATAAAAAATAGAGAAATGGATAAATGATGGTAGATATATTAAATAGCAAGTCAACGGATGCCACTACTTAATATTGGATATACCTACCACCATTTCCACATTTTGCTTGCATGGCCTTTGTCGCAGGTTCCTATTTGATACATTCACCACATTCTTCCATTTTATATTAATGAATGACAAAATGACCACTCACTTGTAAATTAAAACATATTTTCATAGTTGTTTATGTCCTATATTTGCATGAAACAAAATCTTACAAATGAACAAAAGAGTAGAACATGAATTTGTGCGTTATGCAGTGAGCTCAACAATGGCGACCTGAACAACAAATGTAAACCTCAACAATGGTTACTAAACAACAAATGCAGATCTCTTGACAAATGGTGAATGATGAATGTAGACCTCATAACATGTTTTCCTCAAAATGACTTGACTTCTTTCGAAACATTAAAATATGCCACAATTCATGATATTTCTAGTGAAAATACCTACCACTGGAGATGTTGATCATGTGGATATCTCACTACCAATAGGGACACTATGTGTAATGATGTTTATGAGACTCCTCATTCTATAATAAGTAGGTCCCACTGATGCTAATTCATGATGGATTGTACATCTAGTATGAAATGTTCATTTTGATGATGTGACGGTATGTCAGAGGCATGTCACATGATATATCTAGTATAGAGCTTAGCTTTCACCCCTTAATATTGGGATATAGGCTTATCCTTTAGTATACTATTGCCTTAATTCATTTATACAAGGTGGCTATAAACATAAAAATAAAAAAGAACCACCCTAAAAGGTAAATGCATAATGCACAACATAATACACTCCTAATTAATGAGATTGTAAAATTTCCTACTCGGTCATTTAATGTGAGCTTTTTCTAGACTATAATATTATATCAAATTTCACGTCCCCTATCTTTATCCCATATTTTTATTAGATATTTCTTAGATCAAAATAAAAGCGTCTCTAATTAAAAAGAACATGAAAAATGGATCAATCTAACATTTTAATGAAAATGAAATGAAATTTTTTATTGTCTAAAATTTGTTGGGATAATAAAATTAACCTAAGGAGCTAGACTCCAAACATGAGGTAGAAGCATAGTGAACAACTAGGTACATAAAATTTGAACAAAAAATTATTGTAGGTTAACCAATTTTTTTCAATGATCTAAAATCATATATTTAGAAATTTTAAATAGAACAACCTAATTACTTGGGGAATGATCTCAATAGATTTTGTAAATGCATTACATCTCATTGGGAAAGAATCATATGAACACTTGCATAAAGAAGGATAAGATTTCAAATCATAGAGAAATGTGTGGCTTATTTTTCCATCAATTTTACCAATCATATTATGTTTGAAAAAATCACCAAATTTTAATGTACAATTAAATTAAAAATTTAAGCTATTTATATTAAATGGAATTTTCCAACATTGACAATTATATTCTTGATCATATTTCATGAAAAAGTCCTTACATGATATGTGATATTTTATTTGTTATAATAGAGATTATAAGCCCAAAATACAAATTTAGAATCAATCCTCTAAGTAGGATAAAAATTATCATGGGATAACTATAGTAATAACAAGTGTAGCTTCCTAAGAATCTGATAGATATATCTAACTACAACTTTCCCACCTTTACATTGTTTGAACTTGCTTTGCTCATGGTGGTCGTCAGCCCTGGGGGGGCCCTGCCCCCCCTCTGGGCCCTCAAGAGCTTCTTTCAAATGTTGGTACTGCCTCGGTCAGTACTCATGAGCACAAATCTCTAGCCTTGGGGTTGGATCCCAAGGCTTGGAAACAAGCACTGCTAGGGGAGACTAGTAGGTCTGTCGAAGATTCTACTATCCTAGTGCAATCAGAGCTTGTGAATGGAACGGACTTCCAGATCCCAGATCCGATGATGGATAAAATAACCTCAACCTTGGAATTATCTTTGGTAGGTAAGTTCCAAGCCTTAAGGCCCAACATCGACATGGTTCGGCATTGGGTGGCCTCAAGCTGGCACCTCAAAGGAAGCGTGGTTACAAGCGCCATGACAGGTGGCTTATTCATTTTTAAGTTCACTGCCAGAGAGGACTTGGTAGCAACTTTGGTGGGCGGCCCCTGGCTATATGGAAAACACAACCTCTACTTACGGTGCTAGAAACTGGGGTTTGATGCGACTATGGAACTCAGTAGGTCGGCCCCGGTCTAGGTTAGGCTTCCTAGACTTCCGCTGGAGTTCTAGGATGAGGAGATCTTCACATGGATAGGGAACTCTTTTGGGCGTTTCATCGCTCTAGACAACACCACTAAGCATAAACCCAGTTTAGTTTTTGCTAGATTCTGTGTTAGTGTAGATATTCATAAATCTCTACCTAATACCATTAACTTAAAGTCTAAATATGGTAGTTGGGAGCAACACCTGGTGTATGAGAATGCTACCACTTTTTTCCAAAATTGTTCCAAAAAAGGGCACCTTATCAGTGAATGTAAAAACCTAAGGAAACAAAAAGATAAAGAGGTCTCAGAGGAGGAGAATATTATGGAGAAATACCCATTCAAAGAGGACTTTCTTGATATCATCAAGTCCCCTCTCATGACAAAGCAACTGGAAAAGGCCCAGACACAGGGAGACCCTGAAGTTGATCATTCAATATCAACCACTAAGGCCTCACCACTCCATTTGCCTTAGATTCAGAGGGATTTCGAAGCTGAACAGCTGACCCAGTAGAGGGGCACTTCCTTGGGTTCGATTGAGATAGAAGATGGGGAGATCCTAACCCCCAATGAAAAGACTCCCAACCCTTAGAATGCTGGTTCAGGTACTATGGTGTCTAAAGGAGGACAAACAGCATGTTCAGGTACTAAGGTATCTAAAGGAGTACAGACAGAAGTGCAGGCAAGCACAAAGAAATTTATCTATCACCCACAGGGGTTCTATCTCCTGGGGTTGGTCCTAGTAACCAGGAGGGGTGAATAACTCCCAAAAAGAAGGGGAAAGGCCACCACAAAAAGTTACTTGATGTGGGGACAGAGGGAAAGGCGGGTAGACTGTCCCAGAGAGAAACCAGAAATAGAGAAGCAACCAAGGAAATAGCCATTGGGAGACAAAGCACACTAGAGGCTATCTCTAGAAACGTAAATGAAGGTCATCTCATGGAATGTGAGGGGGCTAAACAATCCTCAGAAATAGTTCATGGTTAAGAGTTGTATTTTTGACAATAAGGTGGATATCATCCTTCTCCAAGAGGTTAAGATGTCTAAAGATAACTTTAAAAAGATAGCTAATAATATCTGGCCTATGGTTGACTACATTATCAGCCCTTCTATTGGGGCATCAGGGGGCCTTGTTACTATGTGGAACAAATATAACATTTTGAGGTGTTACTACTTGCATAGCAAAAACGGCTTGGAAGTTAAATGCACCGTGAATAAGAAAACTTGGAAGCTGATCAATATATATGTCCCCAACACTAGGAATGCTAGAAAGGACTTGTGGGATGGATTAATCCCTAAACTTAATGCTGAGAGAAGGACTTTGTGGATGCTGGGGGGAGATTTCAACACCCTGCTTTTCCCCTCGGAAAAATCTTGGGGCATCACGAACTACTTGGACAACATGGTGGACCTGGTGGACTTCCTTAGTCAGACTGGGCTTATGGACATAGAGGTAAATAATCAACTCTATTCCTAGACTAATAGAAGAAGGGGAGACCAATTGATTCGGGTGAAGCTGGATATAATGCTTGTCTCTTCTAATTGGGATATGGTACAAAATTCTATCCTTACTGCCCTGTCTTGCACCATCTCTAACCACAATGCCCTCCTTCTTTCCTAGACTGATGGTGCTCCCAAGGGACCTTTCCCATTCAGGTATGAAATTATGTGGGCCTCCCACCCGAATTTTAGGGATTGCATTGCTGACTAGTGGAGTATCCTAGTGCATGGATCTCCTATGTTCAAACTCACCTAAAAACTTACCCATGTCAAGCACAAAGTTAAAGGATGGAACAAATTCTGCTTCAGGAACATGATGAACTAGAAAACACACATTACTGACAGCTTAAAGGAAGTTCAAGATAACATGGGCAAGGGAGATGCGAGTGAGGATACTTTTAACATGGAAGAGTCTCTACTCAAAAACCTTAAGGATATCACCAGTAAAGAAGAGATATTCTGGAAACAAAAGTATAGAGTTCAATGGCTGAAGGAGGGAGATAGGAACTCTTCTTTCTTCCACCAGTCAGCCATGAAGCATATAAAGAGAAATAGAATCACCAAGCTGCTTGATGAAAACAACAGGGAAATTCTCAAAGATAAGGAACTGGAAAGCCTAGCCTCCAACTACTTTAGAATCTTTCTAGCAGAGCACAGAAACATTCCTGACAAAGGTCGGGAAGGCAAGATGTTGGACAGCATTCCCTCTATCCTCTCGGAGGAAGATAACTATAGGCTTCTGAATCCTATTACTGAGGAGGAAGTTAGGTCGGTTGTGTTCTCTATGGGGGCCTTCAAAGCTCCAGGCTTGGATGGGTTTCCCCTAGCCTTTTTCCATGACTTCTGGGAGATTGTGGGTTATGATGTCATGACTGTTGTCAAGGACTTTTTCAGGACTAGCAAAATCCTTAAGTAGATCAATGCCACTTTCATTGCGCTTATCCCCAAGAAGAGCATCACAGAGTCCAAGGTTAATTTATGTCCTATTAGCCTATGTAACATGATTTATAAGATTATCATGAAGACTCTGGTCCTCAGACTCCAACCGCTGCTGGACAGCCTTATATTTGATTTCCAGAAAGGCTTTGTCCCAGGTAGACAGATTATAGATGCTGCAATATCCACCCATGAGGTCATTCACTCGATGGATAGAAGTAACATTCTAAGCATGGCTCTCAAACTGGATATATCTAAAGCCTATGACAGAATTTCCTTGGATTTCCTATTCAAGGTCCTTAGGAAGTTCGTGTTCGAAGACATAATGCTTACTCTAATAAAGGAATGTGTTACCACTATCAAGTACTCGGTCTTGGTCAATGGCACTCCTCAGGGGTTCTTTGATGCTGGTAGGGGTATCAGACAGGGATATCCCCTTTCTCCCTACCTTTTTATCATTCTGGTAGAGGTCCTGGGTAGAAACATCCTTTCCCACCTAGATAGTCATAACCTCATGGGTGTCAAAGCTGCATCCACCATGGGACCGTCTGCTGTCCAACAATTTGTTGATGATACTATGCTCTTCAGGGCGGCTTCGGGGGTAGAGGCTAAAAGATGGAAAAATCTGCTTAACACCCATGCTGAAGTTTCAAGCCAGTGCATTAATTATGATAAGAGTAATGTGTTCTTTTTTAATACTAACTTGGAGCTGCAAGATAAGGTGAGCAACATCCTGGAAAGAAACAAGGCCAATCTCCTGGCTACCTACCTAGGTCTGTGCCTCACGGTCAAGGAAGTGACCCTGACATATTGGAACACTGTTCTGGGAAGAATCCAAAAGAAGATGGAGGAATGGAAAGGTAAACTCCTTAGCCAAGTAGGAAAACATTAAATCTTGAAGGCCTCCCTGTAGGGCATCCCCACTTATTTTCTATCCCTCTTTAAAATGCCCAGACACATGGCAGAGAAATTGGAGAAGATCCATAAAACCTTCCTCTGGACTAGGGTTGAGGAAAAAAAGAGGATCTCATTGGTTGGGTGGGATAAATTATGCCAGCCCAAATTGCAACGAGGATTGGGAATCAGAAAAATCTAGGTGATGAATAAAGCCTTACTGGCCCAGATTGGGTGGACCTTCCTTAAGGAGGAGAAAGACTAGGTGCAAATTATGAAAGCTAAATACCTGCAAAATGGGGATAAATTAGGGTTTATTGATAGGGAGAGCCTTCCCAAAGGCTCTATTTTCTAGAACAAAATGATCAAAACCAGAAGCACTTTGTCTCAAGGCATCAAATGGAAGCTGGGTAAGGGAGACAAAATCAGGTTCTAGGAGGACAATTGGCTCGGGGAGGGACCCCTGTCTAACTAGAAAATCAACACCACTAAGGAAAGAGTTGTTAACCATTTTGGGAGCTTGGTCAACAATTACATTATTAGCCAAATCCACAGCTAAAGGCAATGGAAGAACCTCTCTGAATGTTGGAACAATAATCAGCCTAAGAATCAGGAGTGTCAGGCTCTGCAAGTGGAGTTAGACAAGTACATAATTTTGATATTTCCTAGGGAAGATGAAATGCTCTGGGGGCAGGATCAAAAGGGGATCTTCTCGGTCAAATCAACTTACAATCTGCTGACCAATAGCAAATAGGTGAGTTGGTTTTGGAAGAGTGTCTGGAACAACAAGTTGATCCCTAAAATAAACTTCTTCTGGTGGTCTATAGCGCATAATAAAATCCTTACTACCAATAACCTCAATATAAGGGGTTTCCAATTGGTCAATAGATGTGTTATATGTCTAAAAGAAGAAGAGTTCATTCAACACCTTCTTTTCCATTGTGATTTTTCAAAAGAGATATGGGGAAAAACTATAGAGAAACTTAACCTGGATTGGGTCTTCCCTGAAAACTTCAAGGATTTCTCCCAAAGCTGGCTTACTCCTTTCTCTCACCTTAGGATTAGGGAGCTTTGGAGACAAATTCCCCCACACCCGGGGTGGAGTGTGTGGAAGGAAAGAAACAATAGAATATTCAGAGAGAAAGCTAGAACCGCTAATGAGGTCTTCTACTCCTTTAGCAGGTTGGTCTCTGAGAACACATCCTCCAGCACTCTTCATGTGGCCGAGAAACCCCCTACTCAGGTGGAAGTTATGATTGCCAAGAATTGGGGACTGACATTGAATATGACCAAGATTGACAATTCTAGAAAGATGGCTAGACAAAACACCTTCTAGAGACCCCCTCCCATGGACTAGATCAAACTTAACTTCAATGGAGTTGAAAAAAAGAACACTGGGATGGCCAGTGGTGGAGGGATTTTCAGAGATAGTCAAAGTGTTTTCATTGCTGCTTATGCGGGGTGCATCAGTATCTAGTCCAATAATGTGGGGGAGGGATTGGCCTTGTTGTGGGGGCTCAAAATTGCTCACTCTATGGGAGTGGACAAGTTACAAGTGGAAGGAGATTCAAAAATTATTATTAAGGCGGCTCTTGGTAGGTCCAATAGTGGTTGGAAGCTGAAATATATTACGGATGACATCGTCTGCTTATTGTCTGGATTCAAGCAGAAATAAATTGGGCATGTGTACCGTGAAGGTAATAAAGTGGCTGATGGGTTGGCCAACACTGTGGTGTAGGAGCACCAAGGGGCTTGGAGTGAGCCCATGTGTATATAATGCATTTTGGTGTGATGCTTTTGTTTTAATTTAGGAAGGCGTGGGACCGATGAAGAAATGGTGTAGGTCACAGTTATATGTGGTGAAGATGCATTGCATAGTGATACAAAGATTGACCGGCCGTAACGGTAACATTGGGTTGATTATACATTGGAAGACTAGCTGTAGCATGTTAACTTATGTATATGCAAAGTGGATCCATCGGAGTGAGAAAAGTCATCGGGAGGAGATATGGAAATGTGGCCAATGATAGGAGGTCTGGCCGATAGCGAAGTGGTTATGAAGCATATCGATGTGAGATATGATATCGGGGAACGAAGAGGAGGTTTCACCGAGGTTGAAGGTCACGCTGATAAGTGAGAAGGAAAGAGTTGCCATCGGGAAGAAGATGGATATCGGTGAGTAATGTCACACCGAATAGTTGTGTTAGAAAGTGCCATCGGCGAGATGGTGGATATCAGCGTAAGAAGTTTGGAAGTTGCCGACAGTGGAATGTCTCACCAAAGTATAAGATAAAAACCAGGCATATCAGTAAGAGCATTGATATCGAAAGATGAGGTTAAAGCTACACTGACGGAGGTAAGTCTTGGCGAAGGTGTCGGGGACACGTTGGTATAAGGTAGGTCCATGGTAAGACTTGAGAAAGTCTTTCTGATGACAGTTATCTTGCCGATGATAAAGTGAGACATATTTCAGTATTGTATGGACAATACGAATGTCTATGCGAAAAAGAAATACAAGTGGAAGAAACCCTAACCGTCTGATAACGGACAAGGGTAGAATTTATATAAGGTCAGATTCATTTTTGTAGAGAGGTGGGAAGCCTAAGATGCTGCGAATGTAATAAACACTTCCATAGCAATAAAGAAAACTTGGATTGTCTGATTCATCTGTGAAATTCTATAGAGTGTGCATATTTTTTTTAAAACAAAGAAGTTTCTTTCCTGTATTTTTGTTTTTGTTTGTACATAATGGCTCTGGTTTGATGTCCTCACATATCCTTTGTACAGTCATGGGAAGGGCATCAAACAGAGTCTCTTTTTTTATTTTTCTTTCTGTTGTAGTGAATGGAATGTTAGAGAGAGGCCATGTGAACTTGTGCTAGGCGAGCTATGCTATAGCCCGGCTAGTATGCAAGTTACAGTCTAAGAGACAGGGGTGAAAACAGAGTAGAAGAAGTTGAGTACCAAGCAATTAGAACCCTAGACTCAGAGAGGAGGGCTAATAACAGACTCAAGAAGGCTATAAGCCTTGGGAATTGAGAATCTTGGAAGCAGTGAGGACAAAGAAGAAAGTCCCACACCAAGAACCCTAGACCTAGAGAGGATGGCTAATAACGGACTCAAGAAGGCTATAAGCCTTGGGAATTGAGAATCTTGGAAGCAGTGAGGACAAAGAAGAAAGTCCCACACCAAGAACGTAGTGTTTGTATTGGGAATAACAGACTAGTAAGTTTTTCACCTCTGTAATAGACTGTTTAGGTTGAATTAGGCATTTTGGGTAGAAAATGTCTTTAAGCACTTGAATTGGTAGGGAGACTTGGGTATGATTTAGGTCTTGAAGTGTTGGTTCAAGATAGGTTTGCTAAACCCATAGGCCTCCCCATCAAATTGGTATCAGAGCAAGTTAAAGATTTGGGCTATTCCTAGATTGGAATAGAAGAAGTTGTATGTCATCACTGAGTTCAGGTGAGTCTGTAGGTTCATCCAAAAAGATGGTGACTAATGCAGAATTGGCAAAGAAGGTTGATGATCAAGAAGAGGAGAATAGGCTCCTACAGGAAAGACTAGCTGAAATGGAAAGTAAGCTAGGTGTAATGATGGAAAAGATTGAAAAAGTCAGTTAGAAAATGAAAGATTCTGAAGATAAGGAAAAAGGGGTGACTATAGAAGATGAAGAGCCCACACCTGATCCTAAGATGGAAGAAGAACCTTTCTTAAAGGCCTTGAAAGACATGAGCGGCAAGTCACTGGAAGGAGTTCCTCTTTTTAGTGGAAAGATGGAACCTGATTTGGTTATGGAATGGATAGAAGGTATAGAAAATCACTTTGAATGTGATGGAGTGAGTGAAGCACAAAAGGTGAAGGTGGCTAAATCCAGACTCAGAGGAGCTACCTTAACATGGTGGAAATTTGTTCAAACAGAAAGAGAAAAAGAAGGCAAGAAACCTATAGCTTCTTGGAAAGGTATGGTGGCTAAAATCAAAGAAGTCTACATGCCTAGGGATTATGAAATTTAGTTGCACAAGAAAAGATAGAATTTGAGACAAAGAGAATTAGATGTCAATGCATACACTGAGGAATTTCAAAAACTATGCTTGAGGTCTAAGGTGATGGAAGATGAAAATGTAAAGGTAGCAAGATACCTAAATGGTTTGAGGTGGAGTATTCAAGAGGAAATCAGCTTGTTCAGCCCTACAATAGTATAGCAAAGCTATCAGCTAGCAGTTAAGGTAGAGGAGAAGGGCAAGAAGAAACAAGAATCAAATAGCAGAGCAACAGGAAGAGGTAGAGACAGCAGAGGAAGAGGAAGTTATGGTGGTAGACACACTGATCAAAGACCCCAAGGAGAATCCAAACTCATAGAGCAGAGTGGGGAGACTAGTAGTAGAGGAAACTATAGAGGAAGGGGATCTAACAGAGGAAGATCAGGAGGATCAGGCAGAGGATCCTATTTTGCCACTATGAAATGCTACAATTGTGGTCAATTAGGCCATCCAGCATATAGATGTCCTGATAAAGGCACATCTTCTTCTCAAGGAGTGGATAAAAGAAATCATTATGTACAAGATGATGCTTCAAGCAGCAAATCACCTGAAGTCAGTCTAGCCTCAGAAGTGGGAGAGAACATCATGGTAAGGAGAACCTTGATCAAAGAACCAGTGAAAGCTGAACCAAGCCAGAGGAGAGCATTATTCAGAATCAGATGCAAGATTATGAATAAGGTATGTCAAGTAATCATAGACTCAAGGTCTACTAATAACATAGTGTTAGATGAAGCAGTTAGAAAATTAAATTTGCAAAGAATACCTCATTCAAATCCATATAGAGTCACATGGTTAAATAAAGGTCAGCATGTGATAGTCAATGAGCAAACTTGGGTAGAGTTTGGTATAGGTGGATACAAAGACAAGGTACTCTGTGATATCCTACCTATGGATGCATGTCATCTACTATTGGGTAGACCATGGCAGTTTGACCGGAAGGCCATACATGATGGTGAGAAGAATGCATATTCTTTTCAAAAAGATGGTGTCACCTATAAGATTCAGTCATTGGAAGATGAAGAAGCAAATAAGACAAAAAGTCCTAGTGTCTTAATTGTGAGTGGTAAAGAGTTTTTGAACACTCTTAAGGAGGATGGTATTGGCTATGCTATCATACTAAAGCCTAAGGAGGAGTAGAAAAACAAAAAGGTAGTGATCCCAAAAGAGGTCCAAACTATACTGGAACAGTATAAGGACATCATTAGTGATGGAACACCAGCAACACTACCTCCACAAAGAACTATAAGCCATCAGATAGATCTGATTCTAGGAGCATCTTTACCTAACAAAGCCCCTTACAAGATGACTCTAGAACAACATAAGGAAATAGCCAGACAAGTGCAAGAGTTGCTTGACTAGGGATTGGTTAGAAAAAGCATAAGTCCTTGTGTAGTGCCTACAGTGTTGGCACCAAAGAAAGGAGGAACATGGAGATTGTGCACAGACTCCAAAGCTATCAATAAGCTCACCATAAGGTATCAGTTTCCAATTCCCAGAATTGAAGATCTTATGGACTGTTTAGGAGGAGCTAAGTATTTCACCAAGATAGATCTGAAAAGTGGTTACCACCAGATCAGAATCAAGGAAGGTGATGAGTGGAAAACAACCTTCAAGGCTACAGAAGGACTATATGAATGGCTTGTTATGCCATTTGGTTTATCAAATGCTCCCAGCACATTCATGAGGCTCATGAATGAAGTCCTCAAGGACTATACAGGTAAATTTGTAATTGTTTATCTAGATGACATCTTGATTTTTAGTCAAACTAAAGAAGAGCATCTTGAACATGTAAATACTGTTTTGAAAAAGTTACATGATGAACAACTAACTATAAATTTGGAGAAGTGTGACTTCATGAAGCAGGAATTGGTATATCTTGGTTTTGTGTTGTCCAAAGGAGAATTGCAGATGGATAAGTCAAAGGTAGAAGCCATATTGAATTGGCCTACTCCTAGAGCAGCAACTGAGGTGAGAAGTTTTCATGGATTAGCTCAGTTTTATAGAAAGTTCATAAGGAATTTCAGTGCTATTTGTGCACCCATGCTTGATACAATCAAAGGTGGGATAAAAACAAAGTTTCAATGGACACAAGCAGCTGATAAGAGTTTTGAGTTATTGAAGAAAGAAGTAGCCACACAGCCCGTGTTAGTGCTACCAAATTTTGATAAGTTATTCACTTTAGAATGTGATGCTAGTCATGTTGCAGTAGGTGCAGTACTCAACCAAGAGAATAGACCAGTAGCCTTTTTCAGTGAGAGGCTGAATGAAGCAAAGAGCAGATACTCTTCATGTGACTTGGAGCTCTATGCTCTATTCCAAGCACTTAGAAAATGGAGGCATTATCTCCTACCTAAGGAATTTGTTGTGTATACAGACAATCAAGCTTTGAGTTTTCTGAACTCACAAGATAAGTTGGGCCATAGGCATATCAAGTGGATGGAGTATTTACAGTCCTACACATTCACAATTAAGCATAAGAAGGGACAACTCAACAAAGTAGTAGATGCTTTAAGCAGGAGGCTGCTCACAGTGCAAGAAGTGCAATTCAGAAGTATAGGGATGGAAGAGTTCAGAGCCCTTTACAAAGAGGATGAAGATTTTGCTGAAGCATACAAGGTCTGTCAAGACTTTGAAAATCACTTTCATAGTGAATTTGCAGATTACACATTGCAGCAGGGTTTGTTGTTCAAAGGTGGACAGTTGTGTGTACCAAAAGGATCCATGAGAGATAATCTCATATAGGAGAAGCATAATGGCATTTTGAGTGGACATTTTGGTCTGAACAAAACATTGGAGTTAGTCTAGAGGTTCTACTATTGGCCGAAGATGCACAAAGACATCAGAAAGTATGTGGAGCAGTGTATCATCTGTCAGAAGGCTAAGGGAACTTCTTCAAATGCTGGACTGTACCAACCATTACCCATACCTTCCAGACCATGGGATTATGTAAGTATGGATTTTGTAGTTGGTCTACCAAACACTAAGACTAGTTTTGATAGTATTTTTGTAGTTGTTGATAGATTTAGCAAGATGAGTCATTTCATTCCCTGTAAGGAGACTCATGATGCCAGTCATATAGCTCATTTGTTTTTCAAAGAGGTCATAAGGATTCATGGACTTCCAGCAAGCATCGTGTCTAATAGAGATGCTAAGTTCATGGGACACTTCTGGAAAACTTTATGGCAGAGGTTAGGAACAAATCTGTCTTTTGGATCAGCATATCATCCACAGACAAATGGCCAAACAGAAGTGGTGAACAGGACATTGGGCAACCTGTTAAGGTGTTTGACAAAAGAATATGGACAGAGTTGGGATCAAGTCATTTATCAGGCAGAATTTGCCTATAATGATAGTGTGAATAGGACTACTGGCAAAAGCCCATTTGAAATAGTGTATGGAATGCATCCTAGAGGTATATATGAACTCCGACATCTTGGAGACATGGAGTATAGAAGTGGTCATGCAGAAGATTTTGCACAGTCTATGAAGGAGATTCATGACCAAGTAAAGAAGAAATTGATGGAAAATACCCAGAAAATCAAGGATAGGGTAGATGCACATAGGAAGGATGTTCAGTTTGAAGTTGGTGATTTAGTCATGGTTCATTTGAACAAAGCCAGATTGCAGAAAGGGATGCTAACTAAACTGCAAATGAGACGGATTGGTCATTGCAGAATTCTGAACAAGTATGGCAACAATGCTTATAGGATTGATTTGCCAGCAGACTTGGCAATTTCACCAGTGTTCAATGTTCAGGACCTGGTGCCATATAAAGATCCTCATCCAGTAACAGGGGGATCTAGTTTAGAAGCTACACAGACAGTGAGTGATGTGACCTTGCCTCCAAAAACCAACCCATAGGTTGAGAGAATTCTGGATTTCTCGAGTGCAGAGACAAACCAGACATGGCATGTACATGGAGCATCTGATCAAGTGGAAACAGTCACCAGAAGCAGAGGCTACCTGGATTGCAGAGTCTAAGTTCAAGAAACGGGGCATTGATTTTGCCTTGTTGTCACCGGAGGTGACTTGACTTCTTCCGCACAAGGGGAGTATGGTGCAAGAGCACCAAGGGGCTTGGAGTGAGCCCATGTGTATATAAAGCATTTTGGTGTGATGCTTTTGTTTTAATTTAGGAAGGCGCGGGACGGATGAAGAAATGGCGTAGGTCACAGTTATATGTGGTGAAGATGCATTGCACAGTGATACAAAGATTGACCGGCCGTAACGGTAACATCGGGTTGATTATACATTGGAAGACCGGCGGTAGCATGTTAACTTATGTATATGCAAAGTGGATCCATCGGAGTGAGAAAAGTCATCAGGAGGAGATATGGAAGTGTGGCCGACGATAGGAGGTCTGGCCGATAGCGAAGTGGTTATGAAGCATATCGGTGTGAGATATGATATCGGGGAACGAAGAGGAGGTTTCGTCGAGGTTGAAGGTCACACTGATAAGCGAGAAGGAAAGAGTTGCCATCGGGAAGAAGATGGAATTGGTGAGTAATGTCACACCAAACAGTTGTGTTAGAAAGTGCCATCGGCGAGATGGTGGATATCGGCGTAAGAAGTTTGGAAGTTGCCGACAGTGGAATGTCTCACCGAAGTATAAGATAAAAACCAAGCATATCGGTAAGAGCATCGATATCAGAAGATGAGGTTAAAGCTACACTGACGGAGGTAAGTCTTGGCGAAGAAGGTGTCGGGGACACATCAGTATGAGGCAGGTCCGCGGTAAGACTTGAGAAAGTCTTTCCGATGACAGTTATCTTGCCGATGATAAAGTGAGACATATTTCAGTATTGTATGGACAATACGAATGTATATGCGAAGGAGAAATACGAGTGGAAGAAACCCTAACCGTCTGATAACGGACAAGGGTAGAATTTATATAAGGTTAGATTCATTTCTGTAGAGAGGTGGGAAGCCTGAGATGCTGCGAATGTAATAAACACTTCCATAGCAATAAAGAAAACTTGGATTGTCTGATTCATCTGTGAAATTCTGTAGAGTGTGCATATTTTATTTTAAAACAAAGAAGTTTCTTTCCTGTATTTTTGTTTCTGTTTGTACATAATGGCTCTGGTTTGATGTCCTCGCATATCCTCTGTACAGTCATGGGAAGGGCATCAAACAGAGTCTCTTTTTTTATTTTTCTTTTTGTTGTAGTGAATGGAATGTTAGAGAGAGGCCATGTGAACTTGTGCTAGGCGAGCTGTGCTATAGCCCTGATAGTATGCAAGTTACAGTCTAAGAGATAGGGGTGAAAACAGAGTAGAAGAAGTTGAGTACCAAGCAATTAGAACCCTAGACCCAGAGAGGAGGGCTAATAACGGACTCAAGAAGGCTATAAGCCTTGGGAATTGAGAATCTTGGAAGTAGTGAGGACAAAGAAGAAAGTCCCACACCAAGAACCCTAGACCCAGAGAGGAGGGCTAATAACGGACTCAAGAAGGCTATAAGCCTTGGGAATTGAGAATCTTGGAAGTAGTGAGGACAAAGAAGAAAGTCCCACACCAATAACATAGTGTCTGTATTGGGAATAACATACTAGTAAGTTTTTCACCTCTATAATAGATTGTTTAGGTTGAATTAGGCATTTTGGGTAGAAAATGTCTTTAAGCACTTGAATTGGTAGGGAGACTTGGGTATGATTTAGGTCTTGAAGTGTTGGTTCAAGATAGGTTTGCTAAACCCATAGGCCTCCCCATCACACTGGGTAGAGCTTGGACACATGGAGATATTGGAAAAGAAAGAATAATTTACTTGTTCATATTTAAAACCTTCTTGGAAAGGAGCAAAGTCCCGCCCTTGGTCTCTCATGTTTGCATTTATAAACCCCTCTATCCCCTGGCCTATGGAGTACATTAGGCGCCAAATGGGATCTCGACTTGATTGCCATCTGGATGTGAGGACTAGTGGTTTGGGTGGTGTGATGGCTTTTGGCCAGCTCAGAATTGTCAGAGATTGGGTCTGCCATTGTATGAAGGATAGCCTTCACGTCAGTCTAATGTGGAGGCCTAAGGTAGGGTTTCACATGGCCAGACATGTGAGCAATGGGGATATTAACTTAATGACTCTCCGCAGATCCTCTAATTATGACCAATTAATGAATATCAATTATGAAAGGAAAGGGAATTCTCATCCATATATCGTGAATTTAAGAAAGTACGTCACCCCCGGTTGGTGAAGGGACACTCTACTCATTAACTTGAGTGAGAATATTGGTTTGCGAGATAATATCTACAGATTGAAAGTTTCTAAGTTAATCGTTACTTATTTCATTTTTAGTTTGTCTGTGAGAAATTGGTACAACCTGGGAATGGGGGGTGATAGGTCTCATATTGAACCTGAATCCTGTGAAGAGTTCAAATGCAATGAGACCCTATGGCACATTTGCCAGGAGGGCAGGGTGGCTTCCTATTTGGAATGCCTGCAAGGTCACGACGAAAACCTCTCGATGTAGTTCCTGCAAACGTTGGAGGGTAGATAGGTCAAGGTGGGCGGTGTGGGGTTTGAAATCTCAGAGGAAGTGATTAGGATGGTAATGGGCATGTCTACTGATGGTATCAAACACAAGAAAATGAGCAAAGTTTCTGATCCGAATAGTATGGCTTTATTTCTGAAGAAAGGTGAGGTCTTACACAGTCTGCAGGGATGGTTTGATAGGCAAATGCTATCGAAACCGTGGGATGAGGTGTGCCACATGATTATCAAATACTTTACTCTCGATGGTAGATTCTGACGCTTTTTCCACTATCATTTTGCTTTTTTAAACCATTTCTGTCGTAGCAAGTTGATTAGTTTTCCTTTTTACTTGTCGTCTCTGGAAGCCTTGATTATGTCTGCTATTAAAGAACATGCCATCAACCCTAACAAGCCCCTCATCCTGCTCCATCAGGGGCTCATCTTCAGGCTTTATAAATTTCATTTAGCCCTCTGTCCCCCTAAAGCCATCACAGCTACTCGTGTTGACCCTCCTTTGCCACCTTGTTCCAACTTTGATAAGATTAGCCCGGTGATAATTATAGAAATCGCCCCGGAGAAGTATACCAAATCCCTCAAGTCTAGAAAGAAAAAAATTACCACTAGTAAAAGCCCTAAGCCTAAGACTAGTGGCCATATCCAAGATTTCTGCCAAAAGAAAGATTATATCCAGTGATTCCTCCCATGAGACCCTGCAGAAGAAGAATAGGGTGAGTTTGGAAGGGGTAGTCTTTGGACAACAAGGATAAGGCTGAAAATGTTTCCTTAGTGGTGGAGGAGGTTAGCTCCAAGGAAGGTGACGGAGGGAGTGATAGTACTAAAGATGAGGAGTTTACCATGCCTGGAAGTAAACCTCAGGTGTCGTCGACCAGAAGGTCGACAAGGCTTACTGCTAAGCCTAGCCCCATTCCCCAAAAGAAGGTGGTTGTTGAGTCGGCGGAGGAAGTGGTGGACTTGGAGGGTATGGGAATTTCTGATGATAAAAGAAACAAAGTTGAAACGATGGTGGGAGAGGTTGATCCGATGGGTGGGGACATTTCTGACAACAAGGATAATAAAAATGAGATGGTGGAGGTTGAAGTCGATGACGGCCCCAGTAATTTTCCTGAGCTCAATGTCTGGGGGTCTAACTTTGTGAGCTTGGAGAAAGTGGTGAAGGATGCTGGCAAGAAGAACGGGGGTGGCAAGAAAACCATCAAGGGCAAGGAAATGAAAGCCCTCTCTAGTAGACCGTCTAAGTTGGAGAGGAAATTCAAGATTCTAGCTAAGTTCTTTGTGAAAGTCATGCACCGGTCGACCACCACTCTTGCGGTCCTCCAAGATGTTGAACTTACTAGTCAGGGGATGAAAGATAAAGATCTCAAGGAGTACCAAGAACTCTACCAATTCCTAGCCGAAGATTGGGACCAGTTGTTCAATTAGCCTTTGGGGCTTTTTCTGTGCTTTTGGTTGTTGGTCTGTTGTCAGTCCTCTGTGTTCTAGTCTGGGGTTTTTTGGCTGTTTCTTTTTGCTTGGGTCTGTTTCTCTTTGATGGAACTTTGGTGCACCTTTTTGGCTGATGTGTAATGGGATCGACACCATTTTTTGCCGCTTACTTTATCAAAAACAAGCGTAGCTTCCTTCCATTTAAGGGATTAGTGGTAACAATTGTAGTAAAATTTAAAAAAAAAAAACTAAGACAAGGTGAACCCTAGTGAGGAGACTTGGCTTCCTCTCCTAATGTCTAAACTAAACTTTGATGGTGTTGCTAAAGGGAATTAAGGCATAGTGGGAGATGGCTTTATAATCAATGATTTGTAGGGTCAAATGATATATGGAGGGTCCTTATACCTAGGAACTTGAACTAAAATGGAGCTGAATGGGAAACTCTAGTCACAGGGGTGGGGGTGATAGTTTCTCAAAAATAGAACAAACTGATAGTTGAAGGTGTGAGTCTTTGGTTATGATTAATGCTATCAACAACAAGTGTAGTCCAAGCTGGAATTTTAATTGATATGTGGAGGAGGTTCAAAGGTTAAAGGTGAATTTCAATTAGATTAGTTTCAGACACTACAAAAGGAAGCTTAATATGGTTGTAAATGAATTGGCCAATGAAGGAACTATTCAACAATCAATCTAGTAGTAATATATGGTCATAGTGTGCAATCTTGGAAAAACCTTGATTCCTTGTTATTTTTAAGACCCCCTTAATTAATTTAATAATCCAAGGTAAGTTGGTTGTAGTGCTTAGAACAATGATAACTTGTGTCTTTATTATCTCAGCCTTAAAGGTATTCATTATGACCTATAGTTGTATGGTATCTTTATAGTATACTATCAAATCTTTTAGTTGCAATGGTGGCAAAGCAATAGTTATGAATGAAGCACATCGTAATTGGTTGTTGTATGGTGCAATTATGAACTTGTAAGCTTGTGGGATGGTGGGGAATTGTAATTATTTATGGGATAAATGTGTTGCTATAGTGGGTGGTGTTGTGAGTGTTACTAGTTAAGAGGAGCTAGGGATAGGAGTGTTGCTGTATTCAAGAGAAGTATGGTGGAGGTACCCATGGGGAAATGTGATGGAGTCCATCTGTGTTTGGGTGGATTTTGATAAGTGACTTTAATCCAGTTTTGCATGTAGTGAATTGGTAGCCCTAGGGTTTGTTAACTGTGTCTTGGGTGATCAAATGCTATTACATGGAAGGCATTCAAAGGTAGCAATTCATAGAGATTTCATCACTAATTTGGTATTCTATCTCCAAGATGTTTCTACTCACCTTTGGCTTTTGCAACTTTTTCTATCAGACTAATTTTTAGGTACTTCATTGGTGAAAGAAGAGGCAATGATAAGACAAGACGAGAAATCTTTAGCTCAATGGTTGGAAGGAGAAGGTTCAGTGGCAATTCCTACTAAGGGTATGGAAAATGACAATGTAATAGCAAATATGAGGTAGGAGATTGATGTTCTAAGGGCTTTTTATGGAGACATTGGCAAAGTGCATGTAGGGTTGCATGTGCATCACCAATGTGAAAGGCTAGAAATTAGTAATGAGTTTACCATTCCTATGTTTTGTGACCCTTTGGTTCATAGATCCTTTCACCACAATAATTTATGTTATGGTGTTAGGTTTCCTTCCCTCACTGGCAATCACAGAGACCATTAAGTGCATGTTGAGGATCAACGGGTTGAGGAAGTTGTTGATCATATGCCAACTTCTCCTATACCAAGAGAACATTGGGGGGTTGTTTAGTGATGGTAGTTGTGGTTAGGTATGTATTCAATTGGCCTTTGGAAGCAATGTTTGTGTTTTTTAATGTTGATCATGATTGTTTGTAACTCCTTTTTGAACTAATTTTTGTATCAAGAAGTAAAAAGTTTATATATTTATCAATATATAATATTACTTTCAAGGACATGGCCCCTATAGAACCCCTACCATTATTATTATTATTTTTAAATAGTAAACTGTATAACTTCTTAATTATAATTCTATCAAAATTGCAATATGCAATTCCTAATACTTAAATTATTAAAATTTGATCTAGAACCATGCCTAATAGTTCATTGTAAAATGTTAATGTTAGTATATCAACCACCTCCCACTAGTCTACAAATTTAAGATAAAATTAAAAAATATTGCTCCTCTTTTACGAGTGAAAATAAATTCTTTTATAGCCATCTAATCATATTCATGGATGGAGAAAAACTAGTGAAATGGAAATAAATAGTTAAATATTACCATTACATAGTTAAAAGTGCTTTATTTTTTTCCAAAAGATCTCAATGATACCCCACACGAAGCATTATGGGCCAACCTATATTGGCCTTTGAGACAAATTAATAAAGTAATATGTAGTACAATCATCAAAGTAGTAGTCTAAAAAATCCACCATATATTGGCCATGCATTGTATTCTTTGATGCTTAAATCCAACATAAAAAATGTTAAAGAAATCCATCCCATATTGGCCTACTGAAAAATAACTTTATGGTGTGGGGTAAATTCATTCTCAAAGGGATTCTTTATAAGGATATAACAAATTAATTAAGTATGTTGCCAATGGAGAATAAAATACCTATACACAAAAAAATGCTTGGAGAATATATCTAATGCCAAATATGAGAATAATGATAGAAGTGGATAAAGATGTTTGATGCCTTTAAGAAATTTTGTCACTATAATTTTCTATTTAGAAAGACATTATGTGTAGCATACTACAAGATTCTTACCAAAAAAAAGCTATAAAAAGGATAGAAGTTTATACAACAAGATGTATTCAATGGTGGAATAAAGTAGGAGAGTGACATTCCAACCATGACTTATCACAATCATGGTGAAGCACCACAAAAAGAGAATAAACTTTTCACTACTATTAGAAAATTCCTATAAGGAAAGGTTCTTACCTTATGAGGATATGAAGAGATATGTATTACTTCTAATAACTTAATAAAAGATAATATATAAGATGAGGATGACATGCTTTAGTTTTAGTAGATAATATCTTCTTAGTTGTCATCTACAAAGAATAATTACAAGATAATTATAGGAAAGATGCCTTGCATGATGTCAGAAGAAGACCATTACCCAACTACATATGATCAATATAAACCTTGTAAGCACTAAATTAACATTATTTTGGATATATAATTTTACGTTCTCAAAACAAACAAAAAATAACATTAACATTATATACATGTTATGTGTTTATAATTCATAATATATTGTCTTTTTTCTCTATTTTTAGATGGGAAAGTGCCTCTAAAATAAAACCTTTACATCTTCATTTAAGATATAAAATATTTTAGAACCTTTCTGATAGGACACTCCCACCATATAAGACACACCTACCTTTCTTAAATGAAAGAAAAGTGAGCTCTATAATCTAAGGGAAAGGGCAGTGTTTCAAACATGAAAGTACTATTTTATATCTATCATATTTCATTTGAATGTGTCTTGGAAGAAAGTTTGAATGATGTGATGGACAACGGATTACGGTTGACGTATTGGGCAGTTTTGTACACCACTTGAGCACCACAAATAAACGGAAGAATTTAAAGACACTCGCTTTGATTTGGTCTTTTAAGTTACCCACCTCAGAGTGGGCCCCAAAATTAGACAAAGTCAGCGTAGACTGAAGATTTATTGGTCTGTTTTCATTTTCAACTTTTAGGTTCCAAAAACGACAAGTGAAACGGAAACAGAGCTGGTAAGGTGGTAAAATTGGTGCATCTCAAGTCCTGTTTAAATCTTAAACATTTACATTCTCCACTTTGTGATTGTGTTTAACGGTATGATTTATGACTTTATTTTTAAAAATTTATATAATGATTATCTTTTGAAACACATTTAAGGTATTTTGTCAACAATTGATTTTCATGATTAATAGTATTGAAATGATTTTAATTTTTGAATTTATATAATTATTATCTTTTGAAACACAATGTTTATTTAAGATTTATTTGAAACACATTTAAATTTGGTATTAGTGATTGAAGAATCAATAGATCTATTATGACATCATATATTTATGGGCACGCATGCATACATATTAAATTGGTTTATAAAAAAATAATAGGTTATCAGTTAATTTTTATATTATGGAAGTAATTTAAGAGCTTTCAATAAACACCAATTAAGTCAAAATCATGACAAAAAGCAAGCACGATAATGTATACTAAACATATGACTTGATCGAATGGTAAGTCTATGTTAGAAATGAAAGCAAACTACTAAAATATAGAAATTTGAAATTTACGTGAAGAAAACCCTTTCGAGTAAAAAACTCCACCACGGAAAGAGGTCAAGTTGTATTATCTTTGAAAAAGATTACAATACATTCACTTCGTTTAATCCCGCTACCTGTGATACTCAAACTTTTGTTAAATAGAAAATACAAGCTATAGAAGAGCACATAGAATGTGGTGTCCAACATGGGAAAATTCAATGCCATAGTTGGGGAATCTAGTCAACATACTATTATTAGCCTCTTATAGTTGTCATAACTCTTTTACTAACATATGATGCTCAATATATGCAAATCCCAATGCCCACCTTGGGAATAGTCAACAATAGGTTAAAAATAGCCTCTTACACCTTACAGATTGTCATAAGATGTTATGCAAAGACAATCCAATAATAGTTGATTCCTTACAACATGTAAGGCACTAGTAATAGAAGATGCTCTTACACATGTCATAAGTCATAATTAAACCATATTAGATCAATGGCTAAAAAATCCTTGATCAAAGTGTTCATATTGCCCAATCAAAGTCTTTTAATTAAAAAATCTTGCACGAACAAAATAGAGCATGAATTCTCATAAGAAAAACTTAAATATAAACTTTGAACTTAATTTAAATCTTATGCAGCAATTAGGTCTAAGTAGTACATGATGATGAAAATCAAATTTCCTATGGTTCAATTTCTTGTAGAATTTGGTCCTATGTAAAGTTCTCCTATGCTTATAAAGTTTTATTTTATCTCCATGACCCTCATTGTCACCATGTTCAAAGTTTTAAAAAAAAATCATTTGTTTGTATCATTCGAGTCACATAGTCTTGATCTCATGTCATGATTATGGTTGCATTCATAGTTGACAATCAATAACTCACATCCCTTATTCAATAAATTTTTTCTCTTCTCATTTTGTTTAGATCCATATATCATAGTTTCAATGCAGAATTGATTTTAATGATTCCGTTGTGTTTGTATTCGTGACAAATTCTACAGTCAATTTGAATTCCATAGTTCTATTGATAGTTCGTAACTCATAGTGCAATATCATAATAATGGCTGTGTACACAGTTAAAATTTTATCAAAGTTATTACAAAATACAAGCTTTAAAATAAAAAACTCTCCAAAATACACAACAAACGGACGATAGGACATGTTTTATACTATGTGAAATCGTTAATATTACTATTGCAATGACCCTTCATTTTATTAGATAGTCCTGTCGAAAATCAACAACTCGACAAAATTGTGTGAGATTAGATATATAGGGCAACACTCGACAAGATAAGTTGTGGGTATTTTAATAAGAGTGTTTGTGCTCGATGTTGACACATAGCATGCAAATAGTGTCTCCTTCAGTTATACCTAAAGAATTCGTAGACACAATAGAATCCACCCAATCAACTTTTCAAAGTATATATAAAGACACTTTCATTAGCTCGTTGTTATATAACTCCATGTCATATTCCTCCTTTTATCTCCTTTGACCAATAAAATTGAAACATTGTGTTCTCCTTTTCCTTTAATTGGCAAACAAAATAAATTAAATGAAGACCAACTAAGGTTAATTCTCATTATAAATCTACGACTTGGTAAAAGTCACCAAGATTGGACTATAAAAGTATTAATGCCTAAAACAAGTTGCACACCTTTTAATACAAATGTTTCACCCTAATGTTGACATGTGCCTCAAGTAATATTTAGTCCAACACTTAAATTTACTAATGATTTAGTTAAATCACTTTATTATTTTGGGACATAATTCTAAGGCTTGCATTGCCACCACTTCACTTTATTAAGGATCAAACAATGTCAATACCCAAGATTTGTTTGATTCTAAATCAATGGCATGTCAAGACATGAGGTGAGGGATAAAGTGAGGTGAGGTTCACTCACCCATTGGGTTGAGCTGAATAAAGTGATGGCACATAGCCCATCCATAGAAGACTACAAATATAAAGGCCATTGGCCCAATGAGAAGGGCATAGGGAGACTAGTGAAGGCAATGCTCATGAACCCACTATTAGGTTTCTAGTCAACCTTATGGTATAAGGATATCACTTAGGAGCTTAAGGACATGTGATAATAGGTCAACACAAAAACATAACAAAAAGCACATAAGATTGTTAAGCTAGACTGTTCGACATTGAAAGATTAAAGAACAACCTTGTGAGATTAAACCAAAACATAGTGAATGTAAACCCTCAAGTCATAAAGACCAACTGCAAAACTTATTAACATAAACAAAAGGCATTGAGACTTAGAGCACAAGGTTGGTTCAAATAGCTTCACTATACTTATAAGGACTCCACCATGAGCCAAAACAAAGTAACCGAAGGGCAAGCTATGAACACAAATGTTGAGACCAAGCCATGATGTAAATAATAAAGATTTTTTGACCTAAGACTAATATATATGTACAAACATGAAATCTTAATTAGGCCAGAACATATATGAACAAAAATTTCAAAACCAAGCAAGGAAAAGACATAAGGACCTCAAAAAATATACATGAATAAGGACCTTAGACCAGACCAAACCCAAAATTTGTCAAATACACCATCAACATAATACTGAACATCCTTAATTGCACTTAAAATGTAAAGGGACCACAAACAGAAAGATAAAATCAAAGCATAAATCATGTGAATTTGAAAAAGGGGGTCCTTGACTTGATAGAACTAGGGTGTGTTGTGCATGCAACAATAATTTCTTTTCATTTTCAAGTTGACTTTGTATGGAAGACATAAGCGAATACATTACAAAAGGTTGCATAGATAACAAACCACATTGCACAATGTAGTGTAGTATAGGACTACATTGCAGGACATAGTCATGTCTTCAACAACAAAAACAAAGCAACTCTATTGCATCTACTTAATCTTTGTTTTGTGTCCAAATCTCTAATTTAAATCTTCTCTTGCAAATGTTCTTGGATCCCAATGATTAGTTTTCTAATTAAATCAACTACTTTATGCATCTCATATTGTTACATCACGCAAGACTCCAAGACAAAATGTTGAGACTATTAAAACCCCATATTATTAGTGTTTAAACTAATAAATACATTGCATTGTTCTCTAAATTTTGCATGGCTCATAATACAATACAAAAATTAATTTTCAGACATAATTAACAAACTACTACATACACTTATTATTTATACTTTCAAACATTTTGCAATAATAAAAACTAATTGCTGCACAATCTATATTTAAATAATAAAATTTGAATTTTTAAATCATATTTCTATAAAATATGTCCTTGGAAAGCAATATCTCAAAACATTGAACACATGTACGGATCATTCATTATTTTAATGGGGAGTGGATTGAAAACCATGGATATAAGATGAGAAAGGTTTTTTCTTGATGAAGATAGAAAATATGCGTGATGGCAACCTCAAGTTTAAAAGAAAATAAACTTTAGAATCTATAACAGAGCTAAAAACTTATATGGAAAGTTGTCCACATTTTTGTTTAATTTTCTTTTCAGGGCACTTAACATGCAAGTAGGTAGGTAGTTATTGCACAAGTCAAACAAATTTAAATATCTAGATGCGTGATAGCCTATGCCCTGCAATGCCGGCGCCTCAAACACATTATTTAGTTTATGAGGGTAGGCTCCAACTTTTTTTTATTAAAAAAAATCTCTTTAGCTGTTCACAGAAGATTTAATTTTAGTTTTGTTTCTTGTTGTGTTTCTTATCTAGTTTTGTGTTTAATTTGGAGTAATATCTTAATGTATATATAGTTTTAAATGGTATATTTTTGTGTATAGTTGGGCTGATATATAGCTCTATGCTTATTATTTATCACTATGTTCATGTGCACACAATCTTAATCTAATTGGCTTATCTATATAATTCTGATACTTATCCATAATCCAATCCTATCAAACACAAATCCACTTGACTATCTGACCTAGGTTGTGTCTATAAGTGTGAGATTGTCCTTGTAGTTGTGAGCTTGATCCACTTAAATGCAAAATCAAAATCATGACATTTAGCCAATCGACCTCGTCTTATGCTTTGGTCCCGAGTTGATTTTGAACAAATCTTCGTAATTTAGTGCCATGTTTATGTGCAAAGAGACATTCATTTGCACTCATTTTGATCATGACATAACATTAAAATATCTTGGAATCTATTCAATCGTGTCTACACTCAAATCAAGCACATGATCTAGCATATGTTTCACACCTATCCTAGCACATAATGAATCACCTAGCAATCTTTATATGATTCATGTGCATGTTTGGAGCATGTTGTTTGTCAAAGTAATTTTAAATACTTATAGCTTGACAGAAAAAAACATGAGTGTGAGAGAGAATACCAGTGTCTAGGAATCTACTTTTTTGAGAAATCATAGGGCATGATTCAGAGTCCATTAGAGGTTGAGTTTACAAATATAGAGTTATTTCACAACCACAAACTATAGCCACAATCATGAAGTTGATTTAATGTGAAGAAAAAAGGAATATTTTGATTTTTATCCACATACACAATTGTCTAGAGTATTTCCAGATTCTAGGGCATATGAATCTCATTGTCTTCAACAAACAACAATCATTCTTTGGTTACAAAGCTAAGCAACCTCTGTCTTCATTTATTACTATTCATAGCATGATTGCACTTTTTGTTTAATAGTGTCTGATCTAATCTATTCCACTCCATCCAATCAACACCCTACATTCAATCCTTAGGTTACATTGTACTTAATACTGTTTATTTACCTAATTAGCCTAAGGAGCCCTATTTTTCCCTTTTAAGTGTAAAGAACTTTAAAAGATAACATATTGAAGATGACTGCATCTAATAAATAAGGAAGGTGGGCTATCATTTAGAATGGTAGAGCATGGATAAGGGATGTTCCTCCCCCATGTTGGTCTAAACCATGGCCTCTTCCATCTCCTTAATATTTCTTGTGATGCCAAACCTTGAGAACCCAACATTCTCTTTTAGTTGTAGTATGGAATTACAGGGGTTCAATATTCTTCTCATTAGGTACCATAACAGATATAATCTAAAATTCAAACACAATATTCTTCATAGAAACTCATGAGTCTAATGAAAAACCACATCCTACTTTCTTGGGCTACTCTTGGATATTAATACATAGGTCGACACACAATTTTGGCTCCAAGGAATCTAGTAGAATTGCATGCCTATTGGAGACCACTTGGGCCCCTTCATTTAACTAGATGACAATGATGTTCATGCTATATTGTTATGGGTGTTGTTGGAGAGAGGTACTTATCATAGGCCATTCTTTGGTGCTTGTTACTTTCCTCCACACTCATCCTCATATACAATTTCAAATATCAATGACTCTTCATTTGTGGATCTACAACTAAAAATAACAAGATTTTCCTCTCTTACTGATATGTTTTTGATTGGTGATTTTAAGGGTTACACTAGTTGCACGCAATGTACTAGAAATGCCATTTATTCATATCCTATGATGACTTAATTAATGGATATACAAAGTGAAGGCCTTCAACACAATTCTTCAGATAAGAAAACTTCTTCCTATGGAAAGTACTTGATTAGTTTAGGGAATTCACATAGCGTTGTGATCCTCAATGGTATTAGTCAATTTTGGTGCTCTAGTGGCTTCTCATGCTTCCCTTTTGTTGGTGGCTCTTTAGTTGTGGATGAAATGATTGCTAATATACATCTTCTCTCAAAGATTATGGACCTTTAGGTTTCATCTTTGCTCTGCTCTTTCTGACCATTATGTTTTACCTTTTATTTTATCACTTTGTTCCCCATATTGTTCCTAAAATCATTAAACCCTAACAAACTACCTATATACATTTTGAACTCCAATTTGATGACAAATACACTAATATATTCAAAACTAGACTCCTTTTAGCCTATGATATCCATAAAATCAATTGAGAGTGCTAGCTTCTTCACCTAAGCCATTTTTGCTTTAGCCTTGTAGGCCTTTCATCATTCCACCCATTCGTCCCATAAACCTAATGTATGTCACTGCCCTCATAATGCTTGGTTTAACTTCAATTGTAAGAATATATATTAGATAACCAAGTCTATTATGACAAAGGCTTTGCATAAATCTAAATAAATGCAAAAATCTATAGGAGCATCATTACAAGGACAAAAAGAACCTATTTGACAAACAATCACAAAGCCATTCTCCATTAGCTTAAATTTAGCCCCCAATTTTTTGGAGGTCCTTTCTCCCTAAGAAGTCACTTTGTGCTTTACCTAATATTTTTACTTGGTTTAATTATGTCTCAAACCTTTATAATGTGCCTAACCAGCCTTGCATATCTATTAACCCTAGGCCTATTCATTACCTCTTATTTATAGATTGCATTGTCCTCCATGCCATCCTTAAACTTAATTCTAATAAAGCTTAAGACTAAAAGCTAAAGTCTTCAACCACAATCCAAAAGTTTTTGGCTATTTACCTATATGACCTATTTAACTACATTATATTCTATGGCTTTCCTTCATCTTGGATCAACCACATCATCTATCTAATATACAAATATGGGGACTAAAATAATCCTAGTAATTATTGCACCATCACGATTGGCCATCCTTTTGCAAAAATATTTGCTACTACTCTAGACATCCATATCTTCAGTTAGGTTGAAACTAAAGAATTGAGATCTAAGCGTTGAACATGACTTAAGAGGAATCATCATATTTTCACGTTGACCACTATAATTGATGGGGCTAAGGTAAAAATTCAAAAAGTATATTGTTGTTTTGTAGACTTTTGTAAAGCCTTCAACATTTTCTCATTGACAAGCCCTTGGTGCTTTAGGTCTTATGGAATTGGTGATATCATTGGTTATGATACTCTTATTGTTGGTAGAGTGCACACAAGTGTTGGTTAGATAGAGGAGATTTAAAGCACCATCAATTGGGGTTAAGTAGGGTTGTCCACTCTCCCTTACTCTTTTTTGGTCTATAAATAGATGAGCTTAAAAAATCACTTCAAGTTGATTGGTCATATATGGTTGTGTGTTGTAGAAAAAATTATGTTATTATTCTTCTATTTGTAGACAACATCATTTTACTGTTCCACTTAGAGGAAGGTATCTAGAGACAATTACATACATTAGCATCCTGTTGTGGCATATATGGTCTTTAGGTAAATCTTGAGAAAACATAAGGTATGGTTTTTAACACTTCCAAATGTACTTCCAAACAAGTTTTATGCATATAAACATCAGAGGGTTGAAATGATCTCTTCATATATATATATATATATATATATATATATATATATATATATATATATAGGGGTGCTTTTTTCTGGGCCACACTTCAGTTTGTCACCAACTGTTGAGTCTAGACTAAGCAAAGGGTATGCTGCGCTCGCTACTCTTTAGAAGATTCTGACTAAGATTTATCTTTTTCACTCACCTGTTACATCTACTCTTCTATGTGATTAGGGGCCTTGCTTTAGGAAAGTTAATTAAAACCAAATTGAAAGAGTGCTTACTTCCATGTTATGCAAACATCTTCATGCTAAAAGATTGGTTCCACAAGACATCATTCTTTCTTAATTTGGTATTGCCTCGCTGATTATTGCGGTGTTCTTTCAAGTGGTAACTATGATACATAGGCTTAGACAAATGACCAACACTTTAGCTACTTTTTTAAGATACCCATATCAAACATTCAAATCCTCTATGCAACTACTACATCATATGATCTACTCTAGTTGGTACATACCAAGACTTTTGCTCTACTAGGCCTTGTAAGCATTGGCATGGACTTTCTCCATGTACTTTTTCAATTGATGCATCGAATCTTTTTACAAGATCCAGATAAATAGGGGTATCTGAAATGAGATCTATAGAGCTTACCTAGAATCCAAATAGTTAGAACCTTGGGAACCTCTTATCTTGAATCTTACACACTACTACAATACATATCTTCATTTTGAGGATGGGATCATCCAACGTCTATGTTACACTAAGCTCTAATATCCTTGTAGTTTGAAGGTCTCTCTAATACATTTTAAAGTTTGTTCACACCCTCTTCACATAGAGATTGATCACTATATTCTTCAAGTACATCATATTTGTTAGATTTGTTCTATGGAGCATGAAACTAAGGATCGTTTTCTTTTTAGATGCTCTCCTTATTATGAGATTGGAGGCAGTTCTTTTGCATCTTCAAATGCTCATATAATTTTCTTTACACTTTCATGGCTTACAAGAACTAGAGATGTTTGATCTTCGGTAACGCCTCGCTAAAGATTTTGCTTCCACAATGCTCTACATTTGAAGGATTGCATCTTCCATTCATTCACCTTGTTTCTTCTTGTGGGTTAAGCAGGAAGTGACCTCATAATGGAGTTATAAAGATATTGAAACTTGCAAGGCATGAAGGATATGATTTGTTTTCATATACTTTCTCTTTAATACTTATTTTTATTCACTTTTTAATTTCCTATTCCTTAGTTTTATTATACTCTTACAATTCTATAAACCAATTTTAACTTCCTTGCATATTTGTGGTGAGAAGATTTTGGTGCCACAAACTTCAAAAGCTTGCCATCCACATTCTATCCCTGTAGCGCTTCTAGTTGTGAGCACAATTGGAGTGTTTTTCAGGGCATTCACACAAAAAAGTGCAACAAATCGACTCATAAGCGTTTGAATGACCTTGTATTTGTGCAATACCACCTTCAACTACATAAAAAGAAGGTACAAGAGAAAGATACACATCAAAACACTCACCTCCATGATACTGATCCATATTCAGATTGGGTTGTTAATATAAAATTACGTGATACTATAATTTTCTTGCCACTAAAATTGTACGGCACGGCATACATGCACTCCAAACTCTATGGAACGCACTCCGAGCTTTCGGGGTTGAATTTTTATCTTTCCCGTTTGGAAATTTGCGCAAGTTTAGCAAACGCCCATTTTATATCGCTTTTGTTTACTCTGCCGTCTCTCCTCTGGACAATTTCTTTCTTACAAGCTTACAAAAATGCCTTTAATGTCAAAGAATACGCCTAAATGTACGTCTCCTTGAAATACCAGTCTACTGACGTATCACCAAGAGCATTGAATGGCTCCCAGCAAATTATGATCGAAAGGTGGAAGTTGCCTGTCTAAAGTCCAAACCTACCCAAAAATAGAATCGTCAGCATTAGCCAAAAAAAATCCTTTGAAAGCTCGTGGCCAGGCGAAAAATTGAATTGTAACGCGGCAAGCGTTGTGGTGAAGACATTAAAGGGAGCAGGCAGCGGCAGCGGGACCCATTCCCGTAGAAAACGAGTTTTCCCAGACTCTGAGCGGCTATAAATCCGCCTTGAGGAAAAACGAGAACAGATTGGATCCCCTGTTTCTGTATTCAAGCGCGTGAACCGTGGCTTAAGTTTCGTGCAACGCTACGCATTTTAGAGGGCTTTTTTGGAGCTATGGCGGGTGTGGAAGTTGAGCTGACTTCTGGTGCGAGTGGGCGAATAATTCCCATCTTCAGAAGCTTTCGCCAGGTGCTGAGAAATTTTCTGGTGTTTGTGCAGGCGGGTTTTATGTGGATTGTTCTGCTGTTTCAGCACAGGCCTCGAAGGGTTTTTTCGTCCGAGACGGTTGTGCAGGCGAAGAAAAAACGCAGGGCGAGCCGCGAGGAGGAGGATGTGCTTGCTAGAAGAGCTCTTGCCCATGCGTTTGTTCGCGACCGTTGCGATGATGATTTCTCCAATCATTTGTTTGTTAATTCAAGAAGAAAAGTTCTGTTCACGCGCTCCTGGACCCCTGTTTCTCAGAGCATGAAGTAAGTTTGGGATTTTGTTTTTTCCCCATTTGGGATGGATGCAAACTCTTGGAATTGCACCGATTGTTTGTGTTTTTTTTGGTTTTGTTTTGCATTTGGTTCTTGTATCATTGAATTTGGATGGATTGTTATTTTGTTGTTTTGAATTTGGTATGTTGGTTTGGCTGAAGATCGTGTATTGTGAGAATATCACTTATGGTATGGAATAAGATTGCATACGTTGAGTGGGACGCCCTTGTTTTAATCTGCGTGGGTACTTGGTAATTTGTTGAGTTTTTGCTATGGACCGGGTTTATCAGACTTTGTGATCAGTTTTGGTTTTGTGGGTAAATTTATGGCGAGGTTAGCAGTCATGGCAGTCTTTTAAGGAGGTGTAGAATTATAGGTTGGAAGATTTTTTAAGTGTTTTGTGCCAACTTATTGCAATGAGGCCGATTTGAATCTGGGTCTCGCTGTTACTGGTGTGCCTTTGGAGTTCATTTTAGGTGTTGCGCGCACTAGGGATCTTACTATGTTTACTCTTTGAACCTGCTGATGAATTCTGCCCACACCTCAAATACATCACTATGTTTTTATTAGTTCAGCTGGAAAAGAGGGTCCAAAACCCTTTACAAAGCAGCCCACATGGCAAAACCAGGCCTTAAACAGGCCTTAAACGAGCCAGAGACAGCACATTAACAGCACCCAGACAGCAGAGAAAAAATATATGTTAATTTGAAACAAGGGTTGTAATTTTATTTAGTCAGTAAGTCTATTGGTAAATTCTGCATATAGCCAAATGTAGTGGTGCTGTATTTTCGAAAAGGGCATTATTTTGTTTCTCACATGACTGGGAGTTTCTTGTAATGGCTACACTGAAACGTTACAAACTTTTTATGGAAAGCGTGGTGGGAATGACCTTGAAGACAGAATGCATGTGCTTGGCGTGTGTAGGATGCAGAAACATGCAACATCATCCTTGCTCAGGACAAATAAAACATCTTTCCCTGGGTTTCTGAATAGAACCCTAGTCTAGTACACTAAGGCAACAATCAATATATTTCTTACCTTACAAAGTTGCACAAATTTATTTTGACTCAGTCACTCATTCATGTTTGTTAGGAAGGATTTTGATTGGGTAGGGTACACCTTCTTGCTGGGTGCACAAGGAAGACTATTGGGATATTATCATTGGTAGGGCTGACAGATTGCTTCTGTATTGTGTCTAATTCTTGGGTCACTTCAATCACATGGTCTTCAGCAGCAGATGGTATGCATCTCCTGCTGGAAAATTTATCTGCAACTGACCTTTGAATTCCATCATCTAAAAAAGCATGGATTAGCGTTCTAGCCCTGAGCCTCTCCAGTGCAAAATCAAAATCAGCCATGATTGAAAACGTCAATCCAATCAGCTAAATAAACCATACACCTTTTATGACTTATCTGCATGATATGGTCCAACACATCAACTGAACTGGTTGCTTTTAAGTTTTCCTCCCAGAATTTTTTTAATGTGTGGACTATGCTTTATCAATCCAAAGGATTTCATTGTTGTCACAGCATCCGTAAGGATAATGCCTAGCTTTTGTAATTATAAAGATTGCATTGTTCACAATATTATCTCCCAGGATCAGTAGTCACAATGCCTGCACTTTATTGTTTTTGCATTTGTCTGTATTGCATCTTGACAGCATTTTCTTTGTTGTACTATATGAGTTGCCTTGCATGATCATCTTAGCAGAGGTTAGATAATCATGTCTTTTGTAATACCACCTTGCCCTCTTTCTCGACTATTAATGGGCATTGGCCTTTGAGGATTTTGAGCTAATCGCTTACCAACTACAGTGACAAAACAGATTCATGACAGAGCCTTCCATCAAATTCATAATTAGAATCAATCAAGAATTCAACTTCATATGGGAGCAGAACCCTGTATGCGATTAAAAGAAGACAACTACACAACGTTGCCAAGCAACTTTACAAGAAGGGGAGGCATAACTCTGTAACTAGTTTCCTCTTAAACCTCCCTTTGTCTCCATAAAAAAAGGCTTGTTTTTCTCCTCTCTGGTGGGAGTGTCTTGGACTATTGTTCTAAATCCCCTGTAATCTGAACTAACTCTCCAAACTACCTTATATATTACATAGCTAGTTATTATGAGCAAAATGACTCTCTGGCTTTCTAAATAGGTCTTCTATATTTTCCTTTTACCCTTCCTAAAATGGATCAATGTTTGTATTCTACAAATAGCTCAAAAGTACATCCTTTTTAAATTTATTTCACGAGATGAAATCCTAGCCACAAGATTAATATTACATTGGACAAGTTCCACTTAACCACGGAGGCCCTGCATCACTTATTGTTGTTTATAGGATACTGCCTTTAAAATGTGAAGACTGCCCAGGAATACGTTAAAGTAGGTTTAGAGCACATGTGAGCTTAGTGATAAATATTGAATTATATGACTTACATGCTGAAGAGAAAAGTTATTTTTTAATTTAGCTACTTGGATAAGCTGTGTTTTCATCAGTAGTTAAGCTGGCTTGTGTATAATTTTTTATTTCTGTCACAAATTTAAGCTTATTCCCCTTTTAAATATTGGATCTGCTCTATTCTTTTACAATTGTGGTGTTAATTTGTTTTTTATGTTTTTTCAGGGGTCTAGTAGTCCTTTTACATGGCCTTAATGAACACAGGTAAGCGTTAAGTTTCACTTGACATGCTGTTAATGTTCAATATTTTTTGGGCATAACAACCCAGATCTCCCTTTTTTAAGTAGTGATTGTTGGTTGTGTTCACCGTTTCCTGCTTGGATTTAACTTATTTAGTTGAAATTTATATTAGTGCAAAAGCCGTCCTTTTAAAAAAGGAGAGGGCCAATATGTTCTGCTATGTTTAATGAAGAAATCTTGTTTTGCCTTTATGTCATTTTCCTTAAGATTTGTAAGTTTTACCATCTTGTTTGTATATTGGGATGCAGTGGAAGATATGAGCATTTCGCAAAGCAACTAATCTCACATGGATATGGAGTTTATGCAATGGACTGGATTGGTGAGTTTTAGTCTTTTGGTTTGAAATTCAATCTACTGGTTTGAATAACAATTTGATTGGGAATTTTGATCCACTGCTTCAATTTACAATTTAGACTGTATTCCTGTTGTGCATTTTTAAACTCGAACTTGGACTTTCATTTCACTGGAACAAAGCAGGTAATTTTTCATGCTGCATTGTTGTATCCTTGTGATTGTTGTTTTTTCCTGTTCCAGCACTCATTTTCTGGTTCTCCTAGCAAAGGGGACTTGCAACCCACAATCTATAACGGTCTTGCGGGTGATGCCAGCAACCCTGTGTGATACTACATTTATTTCCATGTATTGAAAGTTACAGATGCAAGTCTACAAATTTTGAACATTCTCAAATAAATAACAACTCTAGCAAATATAGTGATAGGATAGTACAACTCTATAGAAGTTCTATGTTTGCAATGAAACACAAGTCATAATTTAGTTTTGAATTTATCGCAGGTCATGGTGGGAGTGATGGGTTACATGGATATGTGCCTTCGCTTGACCATGTTGTTGCAGACACGGTATGCTATGCTCTTATGATCTTACCAACTTCTAATGATATACATTACTAGTGCATTCTTTGTAATTGCTGTTGGGTTTTTATGTTTCTGCATCTGTACAGAAGGCTTTTCTTGAAAAAGTCAGATTGGAGAACCCTGGTGTGCCTTGCTTTTTGTTTGGCCATTCAACAGGTGGAGCAGTTGTTTTGAAGGTACAATGTGTGAAAATATGAAGGCATGCTATTTGGCTTGAGTCTATCTACTTTACAAGAAGTTAATATCTGTGGTATGTTTGTTGGGGATGCATTGAATGAAGTATGTTTCTGATATATTTCCTTTGACAAATATGTTGGTTGAAGGCCGCCTCACATCCAGATGTGGAGGTGATGCTAGAGGGAGTGATTTTAACTTCTCCAGCATTGCGTGTCAGGCCCGCACATCCAATTTTTGGGGTAAGCAATCTCACAAGGAATAGAAGAATATGATGAACTTTGGTTAGGTAAAATCTCAATATTAATTGTTTTTGTTTCATTGATGATGCAGGCACTAGCTCCAGTATTCTCTCTTCTTTTACCAAAGTTCCAGTTCAGTGGTGCAAATAAGAGGGGAATACCAGTGTCTAGGGATCCTGCAGCACTTGTTGCCAAGTACTCTGATCCATTGGTATACACTGGACCAATAAGGATTCGTACTGGTTCCGAGATACTCCGCATCACATCTTACCTACAGCGCAACTTGAAAAAGATAACAGTTCCATTTTTAGTGCTCCATGGAATGGCTGATAGGGTAACAGATCCATGTGCATCTCTAGAGTTGTACAATCAAGCAGCTTCAAAACATAAATCCATAAAGCTTTACGAGGGCTTTCTACATGACTTGCTATTTGAGCCAGAGCGGGATGACATTGCGGGCGACATCATCAAATGGATGGATAGTAAATTGCAATGCTAGAATGCTTGCTGTCAATTTTCCTGAAGACATTGGCAAAAGTTGTCCAATTATGTGTTGGTGATGAATTTATTTGTATTCATCTTGACCTAATTTTCACTAGGAATTGTCATGCAGCATCGACATCATCTTCTGAACTCTTACAATCTGCTGCTCAATGAACCTGCTGCTATTCAGGTTCCGCAGTCTGGGCGTGCATTAGAATTTCCAAATTCTTGGAATAACTAAATACATAATTAATTCTAGTTTCTGCATATATTACGTGATTGAAGGTATTAGTTTACAAATGAAGAAACGAGGGTCATCAATTAAATAAGTCTTATACAGGGTATATATTAAGAGAGGTGTTTTACTCTTCTCATATCTTACTTCGGCATAAACGAAGTTGTCTGGTGGAAATGTAAGCTTCTTGGGGATTTCTAAAACTCGAGGGCAAGATTGTTGTAATGGAATCACAGCTAGCTCATGTTGAGCCACAGAGACTTCATTTCAAGCTCAACTGAAACTATTCTCCAGCATTTGTCAGAGGGGTTGAGATGTGGGGACTATATTTTAGAACTATCCCTTGTAATTCAAGGATGTTATGACACTTATATAATTCTGAAATTTTAAACCTTTCTTACAAGTTTGCCTTTCTTAGATCACAACATGAGATTTTACAAGATTTGTATTTGAAACATCATATAAAATTTCAGGAACAAGGATAGACACTGGTAATTGCCAGTTGCTGCCTAAAAATTCAAAGAATGAAATACGGTTGGAAACCAAAAATGAAACTAGAGGTTTACTGGTTGACTTAGAATTAGTCAAATTGTGTGCACATTATGAAGGATATAAAAAATAGGAGACACTATTTTCTATGAATTGAAGCAATTCTTAAATGCCTGCAAGGTAGTTATTATTTAATTATAAAATTAGCATTATTCTTCCATCATAACATTAATGCATTATAAAATTAGCATTGTTCTTCAATTATTCAATGGGCAGGGCAGCTGTAAGAGTTCAGGGCTCTCTTGAGCTCTTTGGCGTCAAGCCACCTGTCTAGCACTGTGTTTGCTGGTCTCTGTTGATTTATTTGGGGTGGTTTGTCCTGTGCTATATGTTTTTAGTCCCAGTTTTATGAGCTGACTTTGAGCTGTTAGTTTTATGTTTGTAGCTGTTGGTTTAAAGCCTTAATGCTGTTACTCCATGTAGTTGTTCCATTGTTGTCTGTTAGGCTTCTAGGCTGTATTTGTTCTTATCTTTGTAAAAGGGTTTGGGCCCTTGTGAAACCCCACCTTTACCCTTAATTAAAAAATATATTAATGCATGAATGTCATTCACCATCTTGCTATGGAAATAATGCTAGGCCTAAACATTGTGGATGGGCTCTGGTATCCAAAGGTCTGATATATTAAGATGACAACTATGTTCCGAATGCTAATCTAGGATCATTTAGAGTTGTGGTGTTAAGGTTTCTGATATGTCAAGATGACAAGTTTGCCAAGAACCTCAATGTACTATCAGTGATCAGGGTGTTCAAGGTTTAGAATTGCAGGTAAGTTTCTGTATTTAAGCATCAAGTTGTGTAACGTAGCCTTGATTGTAGAAGGCACACAATGAGAAGCGTGTGCTTGGTTTGCAGATAAATTATTGACCTCAAATTTTCAGGGACAGTCTGCCCTTCCTGATATCGTTAGCTTTGTGTTCAAATCTTGATCTTTACAATAACTGAGATTGAATCCTAATTGCTTCATTGGCTTGGTGGTTGACAATCATGCAATAAAGTTTCTAATGTGTTGCAAGGGCATCTCTCATCAACTTGAACTTTTAGTGTGCACATTGAAGGGTGGATGCAAGGGGAGCATTGAAGACCAACATTTTATAGGTATATAACTTAATTATAATTAAAAAAAGAGGACCTCTTTCAAGAAGGTAGTACATTCAAGTCTCAACATCGATCTGATATAATCAGAAAGGTATTATAAAGAGTCGAGAGTGCAATCCCATCATAAGTATGATGATAGGTACTGGGACTTCCAAGTCTTTTCGATACCTCCTGGCACGTCAAATCCATGCAAAGATGGATCTGTGCTAGTGATATAGATGTGGGAAACTATTGTCACACATTCATATTTACAGTTGATTGGGGTTGAACATATTGGCATCTCAAGCCTTTTTTATTACTATCAGGTGAAGCGTAGTCATTATAAAGGTTGAGTCATACATTTTTTTCACTCTAATAGGTTAAAAAAAGTTTTGCATATAACCAAATTAGTTGGCCACGCAATAATATTTTTGGAATCTCTTTTTCACGAGAGCTTTGGGGCAACCAAAATGCCTCAGTCAAATTGGCCTATGTTAGGTCTCGTTAGCTTATTACCGTTAGTTGGGCACGCCATTTGGTGGTTGTTTTGTTAGCAACGACAGGAAATATCATAGACAAATAATTTTACACCATTTCGTGGGTAGACTCAGATCTATCACATCCAACAATAGAGAAGTGTAATTGACAAAGGAACTTTATTTTAAATTCTTGTCTTGTGGATTTCAGGGGCATGTTGGAATGAATATCATTGTACAAGAGACAACAATGAAGAGGCAACCACACAGAAACTGCCATGAAAAACTTTCCAACCTTTATCTCTCTCTCTCCGCAAAGACATTCACACCCATATGAGCAAGCAATGCTAAAGTTTGTAATCTATAAACAGCACCGCACATTATCTATAACCTTTTCCATCACAAGAATGCAAACAATACAGAGATTGTCATCCTGCATCTCAGGGGGGCCCGTCTTGGAAGAATTATGGCTAGAGATGAAAGTGCCAAGTGAACGTTGACAAAAATACATCTATAACGTCACAGGAAATTGTAATTTTCTTAGTATATACTTTTCCTTTACTATTTCTTGTTCCATCACACATTAGGAGGAGAGCACCAATCTAGCCGAACTCAATGTAACTAAAAAACTGATCGCAACAAACTCCCAAAAATGTTTCTTCTCTTATTTGCATTCACCAATATTGCATACTTTTCATATTTTAAAAAACAGATGAAAAAGATTCTTATAGTTAACTCATCTTATCTAATAAGGAGTTTCATAAGTTTTATGAAAAAGAGCAGTCATAGTGCAATGGAAGTTCAACCCATCATACTTTGTCTTTTTTTTATCTTATGATTGATTAAGTAAACTATTATTCTATTTTATTAGCATCCACAATGGCAACTTTGTCACCACCCTCATAATAGAGCCTGAAATATTAAAGCCCAGAGTATATAGAGAGCAGCCACAAAATTCATACCAAAGGAGGCTTTATTTATGAAGATGAAATACAAATTGAGGAAGTTGAGGGTTAAAGACTCAACAATTTGTACATAAAAAAGTGGCTTATAAAATACAAATTCAAAACCAATAACCTTCTCACCATCTAAGAATCTAATCGTCTAACCACTTATACACCCAACCACAAAATCATTTTATGTCCTTAACCACAAAATCATTTTATTATTGGAATTACAATTCATTGTATTATTTGATCCAATAAATTATAAGCAAACAAGACTTTTGGATCAATCCCCTTATACTAAAAGAGAGATCTTATACCTTGATCAACTTGTGTCTACACATCTACTACCTTCCTTGCAACTTGACTTCCTATCCCATATGCATATTTCTATTCTCTATAGTCTAACACCCCCCAACATGAACATGATGTCTAAGGGTATCTCACTCATTGTCATCCTATAATTCCTACACATGTACCTAGACTTGTAGTATAGAACATTGATAGGATGTTGCAACCACTCATATTACAATTGAATAGAATATATAGTGTAAAACATCTAATAATGTTTTGTCTACATTGATTATTGTAAACCTATCGACTAGAACCTATAGTGTAAAACATCTAATAATGTTTTGTCTACATTGATTATTGTAAACCTATCGACTAGAACCTATAGTGTAAAACATCTACCAAATGCTTTTACTATGTTGATCACTATCTTATCTTGACACCATTTGTCTTCTCTCAAGACCAATCTTTGCACTATAGAACTTTATGGAATGATGCAACTACTCAATCTCTATCTAATCCAGTTGTGTGAAGGATCATTAGTAATCCTCTATAGTTGGCCCAACTAAGTGAAAGATTCATCAATAGTCCATAATTTCCATGTCACAAATAGATTGCTACCACCCTTTTAGAGAAGCACCCACACTACACAAAAAAGGAAAATTGCCAAGGCAAATCAAGGCACTAGGAAAAGATCATCCTTGTTTTGTGATAGTGGTTCTTGGTTTCTACTAAACAACACTTTTAATACTTGGTTTTGCTAAAGAAGATTCGTGCACCCCACAATTGGAAGGGGATAGTCATTTTTTTGCAACTATGTGCCACCATCCCACACCACAACCTTGATTGATTTGAACTTTCTATGAGTCATGCTTTGAGTTAGTTTGGATGACACCACCAAAAATAAACATTACAAGCCACTTTGTGTGAAAACTTTTAGATGTGTGCTCTCTAATCATAACTCGCCCTCCCATAATAGATCTTAAAAAAACTAGACTAGTGCTATACACACACAATATAGTCAAAAACTAGCTCTAACAACCCATGATCAAAGATAGATTTAAAAATTAACTAGTAAAAACTGTGATCCTCATAAATTCCACACCCTACTAATATTTCACAACATATACCACATTGCCTCTTAAAAATATCATATTATCACTTTACATAGAAACCTAGCCATAAATGCACTCACATAAATTTTAGAATTGCCATGCCATATTTCAAAAGATATAAGTTGTACATCACATTGTTGAAAAGGCACCATTAATACAAACTATGTCAACACACTTAGTGGAACAAAATGATAAATTATAAACGAAAACATATAGAGATAGACAAAGTATTTAGACAACTAATGGACTAAAAGTGGCTTTAAACTTAGATGCAACATTATGCTCATTTCTCCTTTCTTCTCCCAAGTTTCTCCTACTACTTCCAAACACTATCTTCTTCTCTTTCATGCGACCAAAGCTATTATACCATTTGTAGAGAATTAGGCCAACAAAATTTATAATAAACAAAGATTTATTTATAAAAATGACTATATATAAATGAGGAAGGCGAGGGCTAATAAACCTTGACAATTTCTACATTAAAAAGGTAACTTATAAATACATATTTAGAAACAATAACTTCCTAACCACCCAAGTATTTAAATCACTAAACCCCCTGTTCACTTAACCACTGAATCACTTTATTAGTGACTTCTGTTTTACAAATCATTTTATTATTGAACCTATAAACTATAGATAAATAAGATTTTTAGATCAATAATCTATAATAGTAGGAGTATATGAACACCAAGAGCATTTGCAATACGTTCAACACAAGCTTCCAAGTGATCCAATTTGCATGTATTTTCCTTTCACACAATATTTGGTTTCATCATGGTTGATCTTCTATGTTCGCAACCATAATCATTAAAATTTGGTTGATCTAATATTAAGTTCAAGAAATAACCACCGTTGTAGTGGAAGAGATGTCATTCACAATATTGTAACCATTTTTATGATCATGTCATCCTTGGATCATTTATCATCTTACTCACGAGCTATCGAGTTATAGCCACACCCTAAGCACCTATTTCTATTCCTAATTTCACTTGATCAACAAGATAGCACCACACAACCTCATGGTTTATCAATCTACATTAAGTAGTGCAAAACTCATTCATAAGATTCTTACCATTAGACCCCTTTTCTCTTTTTTTGGACTATCCATCACCCTAAAGTTTATAACCATTTCCAAAATGTTTAGGAGGGGTAGAAGGTTGAAAGTGGCATGATTTCTTGGGAGAGTTCAAACCCATAGGTCACTTCCTTTTGGAGATCCTAGATTGATCATTTGTTTGTCCTGATGACATTGAAGAAATTGTGCTTCCACAAGGGTTAGGAATAACCAAACTTGAGACTCAATAACCATATAAAATTCTAAATATCATATGGGTTATGCACGCAGACAAATAATAATTAAAACAAAAGGAAACAATTTTAAAAAAATATATCATTGTTTTTAAAAGGAAAACAATAATTACTTCCATTGTCATCTTTTCAAACATTTTCCTACCATTTAAAAAATATTTTGCCTCTAGAAATGTAGACTGGAGCATAACTTCCACTATAAAACTTAGATTCAAACCCCATCAAATGATGTAATGACATTTATTTCACCAACTAAAGAGCAAGAAGTATAATAAATGATAGAAGTGATTAATAATAGCTATAACTAGAACACATATTTATTTACTTTTCTATTGCCATTTTTTATAACCTCATGGGCCATGCATGAAAAAAATGATCATAAAAGGTAGAGAGAGTAAATTTGGTTTCAAAAGAAAGCAACCATTACTTCTTTGATAATTTTAAAATCTATTTTCCTTTGTAAATGCAATCAGGAGCGTATTTTCAAAAAATAAAGGAAATATTTAAATTGTACTCAACTGATGATACAATGGGGGTTTTATCAACAAATTGCATAAGTGTAGGCCAAATAACTAGGCACTTGGTGAAGAGTTGATTATCTCGAGCTTGTAGTCATCAATCATCACCATCACCATATCAAATTCACCTTGCTATCCTTTAAATACCTTCAACTTTTACTCATAGTAAAAATCCAGAGAGAGATAACATATCATCCCTAAAGATCTTTGCCCTTGACGTGGGAGATACATGTGATATTATTTCTCTAATGAATGTAAATTCTTATGAATGATTGCCATATAGTCATAGGTTAAAAGTAGGATTTTTTGGAGGTTGTGTAGGAATTTATCATGACAAAAAAAAGGGATGGGAGAAGGCCTATAATTTATCACCAGATGACAAAAAGGGCATAAAGAAGGAGCAACACATTTAAGGTACATTGACAAATAAGGTGCAAACTTTAATAGGATAATGGAGGACATTGATGGAGATTACAAGATCATCAACATGTACTTTTACAATGCAAGAGGGATTCAATACCCGAGAAATGTCGCAAAAGGCAATAGATTGAAATACACAATGTGTATTTCAACCAAAGGGAAGAAATTAAAAGGAGGATTCCAATCATACTTAGAGGATGCAAAACTCAGTTTAAAGACATCTATTAGTTGTTTTAAACCCGATGAAGATCCTATAGGGATATTTATGATAACAAGAAGTGTTTTCAAGGCATTATGAGACAGTTTGGAGCAGTTAAGAGCCCAAAAAAGGTAGATTTCTTGCTCTAGAGGCCCTCAAAGAGTCCCAATGGCATCAAAACAACAAGGGCACATGTCCTATTCATCAGCAAGGTGCAAATGAAGCATTCATGAGAACGTTGGGTCTGTCTGAGGGGTTTTATGAGTAGCTGGGTGACTAAGACAGTAGTTGGAGCATTTCAAAGAGCAATTTCAACACCTCCCAAGCATCTAGGAGTTTCTTAGGCAGCTGAGGTAGGATTGTAGGAGCTTGAGGAAGTCAAAGACCTAGTCTCAAGGAAGGAATCAAAACTAGGACTCTTCTTGGGCGTCCAAAGTAGGTTGACCAACTTTTGAGCATTGATTTTTTGTCAAAAGCATCTCTTATATGCTCTCCTGTGCTTAGGATGAGGTATAGTGATAGTAGGATAGAGTTTTGAGTGAGTTCTTTCTTGTTTTCTAAGGTAGATCAACAAAAACATAGGATTGTAAACTTGAAAATTCTCAAATATTGAGACAAAACAGGTATTGTAACACATTTTTTAAGAAGAAACATATAGTTTTAGACCTATTCTGATGTAAGAACACCTATCTTTCAATAAAATGATCAATTTTGCCTTCATTATATGTTGCTCTACTATGTATTTGAACAAGTGATACATGTATTTTCTTTGTTTCATCTAGTAAACCTTTAAAATATGTCTCAATCAAACACTTATAGGCAAAAAACCATACTCTTATGCAAATTGTAAGTTGTGCAATGTATGTATACAACTGTTGAGTTGTGAAAACCTTACATTTCCTAAACAGTGATATACAAGTGACCTTCTTGCAAAAAAAACTTATGCATAGAGTGTGAAAATCAGAAGTTGTGCAAAAATTAATCATATTTCTCAGAAGATTGTGTGTCAAAACAACAAAACATAGGCCATTTTAGTTATGGTGCATCACCTCCATAGGCTTTTAGTTCTCATTTTGTCTTTTTCCACCCTTCTCCTCAACAAACAATAGTAGTTAAGTTCAGTTTTAGGTGAAGTACCCAGGGAACCAGTCCTCTCTGGAGGTTGATCTCAACTTGTCTGAGCCCACACTCAGTGATATCTTCCCACATTACACTAGGTAGTTGAGTTCATTTCAACTTAACAAGGGTGCATACCTTAGTGATAACATGAATACCTACAAAGGGGTTGACCAACACATGCTCCCCATTAATATTTGCATATTGTATGGTTTCTTGTCAAGTTTTCTTGCAAGTCATTTACAAAAGAATCTATACATTCCTAGAAATTGGGCCAAACCCAAAAAGTGTGTTAAAGATCAATATAGAGGATTTGTAAAAGTTTTGAGACATTCTGAGTAGTGGAAAGTCACAGCATTTATAGTTGTCTAGTGTCTTTGTTTAGGCATCTACATTATCTCAAGTTTCCTAACACCCCTATATAGACACTTGTGTTAGACCCAGTGCCCCTTTGTCACATTTCAATAGTTCTGAGTCCTAGATTTCATTAGTAGTCTTGTTTAGTCTTCTACCTTTTGTGCAAGTTATCATATTCAATTTTGATCACGTGACTGAGTTCCTTTTAGTCTACTTTATTTCTTCTTCCATAGGATTAATATACTGAGTTTTGCAATTATTTCTCTGTCTTTGGGTGTCATAGATACCCCATTATGATTGTATAGCCTGTACACTTAGAGGACCAACTTCTATTAAAAGTTGAGGTTAATTGGAGCTCATCTGCACACAAGTGGTGGGCTTGTCCTATTGGACACTTTTGTCATTTCTAATGCCATTTATTGTTGTCTAGTGCCTCTATTTAGACAATTGTGCTACACCCACTACCCCTTTGCCATAAAACACCTCTAATAGTCTCCAAATTGAATTGTAGCTTCCTAAGGACCTTCTAAGGTTGTACAATCATTGATCATATTTTTAGGTGTACCCAATTCATTTATTTTGTTGTTTTGTCTTTCTTAACCCTAGTTTACATTTGCTTATTTCCATTTTCTATTTTCTATCTTTAGTCTATAGTTAGTCCCAACTCTTGTGTATGTTGATTAGTTTCATATTAGGGTTGTTTAGACTAGTCTAAATAGCTTTAATTTGTTTTATATTAATATACACACTTAAAAAAAGAACTCTAACCAAATAATTTATTTTCATTTTCTTTCACAAATGCATTCCCCTTATCATGCCTCTATAATGAAATTTGACCCTTAGCCTTCTTTATTAGTGACTCTCTTAACAAAGAAGAAACAACATCAAGATTTATTAGATTTGTTTGAGGGTGATTGGTGACCTTCTCGATAAAGAAGAAATAAAATTACTTTTCCATATCATTATCTCCTTAAACTAGGTTTGGAATTTTTTTATTTCTTCCTTTTCTTTCTATGAAAGTGGATTTGGTTTCTCTAAAGTTGCATTAGTTGATTTGGTCATATGAGATTGAGGTGGGGATACATTACATTAATGGAGATGGAGGTGGGGAAATTTGTATAGAAGTAGTTTGTTGGGGAGATGAAGGTGTTTCATATGGAATTGGTGGAGGTGGAGATAAATGTGCAAGCAAGGGTGATATTGTATAGGTAATGGTGTATATGGTCAAATGAGTGTGGTTGAACTAGGTTTGATGTGAAGGAAGAATATATTTTTTCCTTGATAAATATGGTGTAACTAGAGATTGACCCATGCCTAGCATCTTGAGAGTTCAGGTTTGAAGTTTTCAGTGTACTTGTTGATGATTATATCAACTTCATGCATGAGGGACCTTGTCTTCTTTTTGGAAATCATCTTGAACACTCTTGTTTGTAGAACCCATGGGATTTTACTCATGATTTTCTAAGCCTGCCTCTCCTTAGACTCATTGAAGAGGACCACAAGTGTTTGTAGGAAAGACATTGCTTGGGATTATTTTATTGTTGCTTGCTACTGAGTAGGAATGGCCTGAATTTACTTTATAATTTCCCATTTTATCTATTTTGGGGATTTTGATGAGGAATCCTTCACATTTTTATTTACTTTACTTTTAAATATCTTCATTTTAACCTAATTAGGTGATAATGGTATTAAGTGCTTGGTTCTCTATTCCAATTTATTATTGGAAGGGGCAACATTGCTACATCCCTTTGTTCATACATTGGTCTTATTTCTTCTTTGTAAAGTAGATCTTTTGTGAAATTAAATAAGTTAAATGATTTTATTTGACTTAGAGTCATTCTAAAATATTTTTTTCCCTTATTTTTGAATCATTTGCATACTTTAAAAAAAATACTCAAAGTGAAGATTATGTGCATGCTTTTTACCAAATCTTTCTACAACGGAACATCTGGATCAAATGATTCTTTGCCCTCAAAATAATTGAAATTGTAAATTGTAAATTCTTTATCAACACTTTAGCATCATTAGATGACTTACAAGTCTAGTGGTCAATTTTGATTAGCCACTAGATTTGACCTTATGGCAAGCTCAAAAACTAGAATTAACAATTGATAACTATATGTTCAATTCCAAAAGAATTATCTAGTTCCCTTAATACATCGATAACATCTGTGGGATAAACTTTGCTACCCGATGTACGTGAATGTTGGTTCAACTATATAAACCAATCTTCATACTCATCAATGACATTCTCGACCTCTTCCAATATACCTACCTCATATGGCCTCCCCACACTCAAAGTTAGATTCTCAATGAAACCATCATTGGCCACTTTAGAATGATTGGGTAATTTATTATATTGTAGATATGGAAAAATAGTTGTAGACAAGGTTAGTGGGACCAAATTCACCTTAATTTATAGGCCTATAAAAATCTTGACATGTGCCAAGTTGTATACTAGATATGATGTCATATAGAACTAGTGACTGTGGGCTATTTAGCATATTTTCTGATGCAAACACTCTTTTATGGGGTAGGCCCAATCTATTTTGTATTCTATTGTACCTACCATAGTGATGCAAGAGCATCCCAGGTTGAAGGGAAATCTTGTATCAAACAAAAAAAACATTATTTTCCTGCATTTCAGTTAGTTGTTGTTTCGGTAGATTACACTACATTTCACTGCATGACCATTTCACAGCTCACAACACAAGAATAAGACTCTACAATGGCTCATGCACATCATATCATAATTTTAGAATCTTTGCATTAATACGCAGAAAGTTATCACCGACAAAAAACATCAAATTCAGTTGCATAGTTCAAAATAAACATCATTCAGTTTGGGCATATAGTGTTGGTAGCACCTTCGTGTGGTGTGTGACACCAATTGAAACATCCTACAAGGTAATATGGGATCAGAGGCACCTTCAATCATAACAGTAACATGTTTCTTCAACATTTGGAGCATCACCATTTGATTTGGGGCGGACATACATGTTTCATAAGGCATTGAGACTTGGAAACCCTTGTGGCCAACATGGATCATCCCTTGAGCTGGGAATTGCTATATAATCATCTCTTAGATGCATTATAAAAGTAGTTAGATAACATTCAATAGATTCATAATAGAGTTAGAATAGTAGTTTTGTGGGAAGCGCTCCAATGTTATATCTTTGCATGTAAGGTTGTAATGCCCATGTGGTAGGCCTATGAGGCATATTGTACTTGTTTGTGATATTGAATCAACAAAATTCCAATCCAATTACTTGTTTTATATGTTAGTTCCACTGTGTTAACTCTAAGGATGCATGATTGGACTGTTCCTTTATTGGACCCTCCATCTTTGACTGCACCAAGTGGTATTAAAGTGATTTTCTAAATCCTTTGGGAGAGAACAAATTCTGACAGATCTTAGGGTGAACAGATCACCGACCTAAGGCAACCTACAAGTGTTGGTCAATAGAGCACCGATTGTGAGGTAGTTGTAACCTTGTAGCCAAATCACTGAATTGAGGTAGTTGCACTAGATCTGAGGAAAAGATTCTGCCAAGGAGGATGCTTGGTATGGCCAAGTTGCTGGAAGGATGGAAGAAATGTTAGAAATGATGAGAACAATGAAAGTTTGACTGGATGTTGTAGAAGAAGATAGGAAGAGAGGTCTAAACCCTAGACATGAGGATGAGAATGATGATGATGAATTAGGAGTTCAAATTGTAGATCAAAATGAAGAAACCCTAGAGGAAGAAGATTTAGATTAGGTGAAGATGTTGAAAGCTATTTCTAAGATTGGTAAGAGACCTAGAATTGAGATTTCAAACTATGCAGGTAATTTGAACCTTGAGGAGTTGATTGATTGAATAAACAACATGGTAGAATACTTTGAGTATGATGAAATTGAAGATTCAGAAAGAGTGAGATTTGCAAAAACTAAGTTGATTGACTGGATAAACAACATGGTAGAATACTTTGAGTATGAAGAAATTGAAGATTCAGAAAGAGTGAGATTTGTAAAAACTAAGTTGAAAGGACGTGCTGCTATTTGGTGGAAAGAAGTTCAATTAGATAGAAATAGGAGATGAAAGGAAAGAATCACAAAGTGGTATAGAATGGTGACAAAATTGAAGAATCAATTCATACCTATTGACTATGAACTGGAACTGCTAAAGAGATTGTAAAACCTAAGGCAAAAGAAGAAAACGATAAAGGAGTATATTGAAGAATTCCATAGACTGATCATTAGGACTGGACATAGTGAAGCAAGCAAGAAGAAAGTATCACAGTACACTAATGGACTGAGAACAAACATCCAAGAAGAACTAATCTTGGTAAGGATGACAACAGTGGAAGAGGCATATTAGTTTGCACTGAAGGTTGAAGAAAAGTTGAACAAGAGATTTGAGCATGGACAAAGAGGCAGAGGAGGAGGATTCTAGAGAGGTAGAAAACAATACGACAAAGGAAGGTCATAACACAATGCGGCGAAGGAAGGTCATATACGGGGCATAATAAGGAAAGTAGTCCATACCGCAAAGAAGAAAGAGACAACAATTCATATCATTAAGGGAGAGATGATAGGAGTTTCTACCCTAATAATAGAGGGGGTCATAATTCTTACCACAATGAAGGATACCAAAGGGATGAAAGAAGATTTGACAAGAGATCATTCAAAGGAACTTGTTTCAAGTGCAAAGGTGAAGGACACCGAGCATTTGAATGCCATCAAGGGAGTATTAACAAAAAGATAGAGAATAGTGCAAGGACAACATATGCAGAGGAAGAATCGATTAGATCACCAAGTTTAGTAGAGAAACCAAAAAATGGTGAATCATTGGTTATGAGGAGAGCTTTGTTGCAAGCAAAAACAACTGAGGAGCCGCTGTAAAGGAAATGTTTGTTCAAGACAAGATGCAAATCAAGAGGCAAGTGTTGCAAAGTTATCATTGACAATGGTAGTATTGACAATTTGGTTTCAGAAGAGATGGTAAGGAAGCTAAATCTAAAGAGGTTGGAACATCCAAAACCTTACAAGATAAGCATGGATTCAAGATGAACACAAGATACTAGTAAGTGAGCAATGTTTGGTGAAATTTAATATAGGATCTTATAATGATGAAGTATTGTGTGATATTATGCAGATGGATGTATGTCATGTATATTGTTGGGAAGACCGTGGCAGTATGATAGAAAGGAAATACATTATGGGATGAAGAATACCTATACTATGACATCAAATGGGAAAAGACATATCTTGATACCTTTGGAAGAGGAGCACAAGAGTGAAGTATGCGACAATGCTAGAATCTATTTAGTACATGGAAGGAAATTTTTGGATTGATTGAGACATGAGAACATGTGTTTTGCATTGATTCCAAAGAATTGTAGTAGCCAAAGTGCAGAAAACACCACCGCAAAAGGAGAAGAACCATTGTAGAAGGAAGTATCATAATTGTTGACTGAATACCAATATATTGTATCAGAGTGTGCTAGAAGGATTACCACCAGTCCAAAGCATCATTCATTGTATGGATCTCATACCTAGAGCCAGTTTACCAAACAAAGCGGTGCATAGGATGACACCAACAGAAAATACAAAGCTAAACAGACAGATACATGAGCTGTTGAGGAAAGGATTGATTAGAGAAAGCTTAAGCCCATGTGTGGTACCTGTAGTATTAACATCATTGAATAAATATGGAGAATGGAGGATGTGTATAGATTCAAGAGAAATCAATAAGATCATAGTTAAGTACAGATTTCCATTGCCAAGGATGGATGACATTATGGATTGCTTGAGCAGAGCAAAATATTTCATAAAGATTGACCTAAAGAGTGGATACCATTAGATCAGGATCAGATAAGAAGATGAAGGGAAGACTACATTCAAGACAAATGAAGGATTGTATGTGGTTTGTCATGTCTTTTGGATTAACTAATGCACCAAGTACATTCATGAGATTGATGAACGAGGTACTAAAGAAATTATTGTGTGAGTTTGTTATTGTCTACTTGGATGATGTTCTAATTTTTAATAGAACCAAGGAAGAACATTTTCAGCATATTAGACAAGTATTTAAGAGGCTAAGAGAAGAGAAATTGATGATAAATATCAAGTAATGTAGTTTCATGAAGATAGAACTGGTATATTTGGGATTTGTCATTTCTGCGGAAGGATTGAAGATGGATCCAAAAAAGGTAAGAGCAATTGTGGAATGGCCAACACCTATGAATATTGGGGAGGTAAGATATTTTCATGGATTGGCAAGTTTCTATAGGAAGTTCAACAAAAATTTTAGTACCATTTGCACACCAATGACAGAGACAATGAGAGGAGACCAGAAATATTTCAAGTTGACATCAGGAGCACATAGGAATTGTGAATTGAAGCAAAAGGTGATAGAGCAGCCAGTGTTAACATTACCAGACTTTTACAAAGTATTTCAGGTCTATTGTGATGCCTGTGGAAATGCAATAGGAGTAGTGTTAAGCCAAGAAGGGATACCAGTAGCATATTTTAGTGAGAAGTTGATGCAAGGAGGATATATTCAGTATATGATCAGGAGTTCTATGCTATAATTCAAGCCTTGAAGAAGTGAAGACATTATTTGTTTCCAAAATAATCTGTGTTGTACATTGACTATCACGCTTTGCAGTATCTGAATAATCAAGGTAAGTTGAATCAAAGACACATGAGATGGGTAGAGTTCATGCAGAGTTATACATTTGTGTTGAAACACTAGAGTGGAAAGTCAAATAAAGTTGTAGATGTGTTGAACAGAAGAAGAAACTTGTTGACATAAATTAGGGTAGAAGTACTAGGTTTTGAAGAACTCAAGAACATGTATGAGGATGATCTTGATTTTGCAGAAGCATGGAAAGCGTGTAGAGAACCAGTTGTGACAGACATAAGCAAGTGGTTGGATTACTTCATTTAAGATGATATTTTGTTCAAAGGGAATCAATTGTGTATTTCACGGAGCTCAATGAGAGATAATTTGATAAAGGAGAAACATAGCGTTGGATTGGCATGATATTATTGATAAAACAATAGCTTTGGTGAATGAACATTATTTTTTTACTCAGATATATAAGGATGTAAGGAAGTTTGTTCAGGGTTGCAGAAATTGTCAATTTGCAAAAGGGAGCAGTCACAATACTGGATTGTATAAATGTTTGATAGTACCAGAAAGACCTTGGGAAGTTATAAACATGGATTTCATATTAGGGTTACCAAGAACACAAAGGGGACATGGTTCTATATTTATATTAGTGGACAGATTTTCAAAGATGGCACATTTCATTCTTTGTAAGAAGACAAATGATGTTGTACATGTTACTGACCTATTTTTTAAGGAGATTGTGAGATTGCATCGATTACCAAAGAGTATAGTTTTAGACAGGGATACAAAGTTCATAGGATATTATCTAGAGGACATTGTGGAAGAAGATGAAGACAAACTTAAAATTTAGTTCAAAATTTCACCCATAGACATATGGACAAACAAAAGTGGTAAATAGGAGTTTGAGCAACTTGTTGAGATGTTTGGTAGGAGATAAGGAAGGAAATTGGGATATAATTCTACCACAAGCAAAGTTTGCATACAATAATTTACTGAGCAAAAGTACATGGAAGACACCATTTGAAGTTGTGACTGGAGTACAATCTAGAGGAGTTGGAGAACTTAGAGACATTAGTATGGAGAACAAAAGGAATGCGGAAGTAGAAGAATTTGTAGAATACATGGAAACAGTACACAGTCAGGTCTGAAAACATTTGGAGGAGATGAATAACAAATACAAAGGACAAACAGATGAGAAGTAGAAACATAAGGAATTTTTTGTTGGAGATGAAGTCATGGTATATCTCAAAAAGGAAAGATTTCCAACAGGGACATACAATAAGCTGAAGATGAGGAAGTTTGGACCATGTAAGATTCTCAAGAAATTTGATTCAGGGAATGCATATGAAGTGGAGTTGCCAGAAGCACTTGGCATATCACCAATCTTCAACATTATAGATCTATATCAATACCATGAAGGACAATCAAGTGACAACACCATAGATATTTTTTTGAAAGATCAAATATCACATCAACAACAGGAGTGAATAGAGCATATTTTGGATAGCAAAGTTGTGTGCAACACCAAAAATAGGCAGTATATGGAGTACCTGGTCAAGTGGAAAGGAAGGTCAGAAGAAGATTCATCATCGATTTCTCAGGATAAGGTAGACCGCATTGGTTTTCCTCTAGCCCCAGGAAAATGAGGGGCTCACTTTTCAAACAACCCTAGGTGTCTGATGCAGGAGCATCCTAGGTTGAAGGGCAATCTTGCATCAACCAAAAAAAACATTTATTTTCCTGCATTTCAGTTAGTTGTTGTTTTAGTAGATTACACTGCATTTCACTGCATGACCACTTCACAGCTCGCGACACAGGAATAAGACTCTATAATGGATCATGCACATCATATCCAAATTTCATAAGCTTTGTATTAATATGCAGAAATTTATCACTGACAGAAACATCATTCGGTTGCACATTTCAAAGTAAGCATCATTTAGTTTGGGCATACAGAGTTGGCAACACCTTCCCATGGTATGTAACACAAATTGAAACACCCTACAAGGTAGTATGGATCAAAGGCACCTTCATTCAGAACCACAACATTCTTCAACATTTGGAGCATCACCATTTGATTTGGGGCCGACATACACGTTTCATAAGGCATTTAGATTTGGAAACCCTTATGGCCGACGCAGATCATCCCTTGAGCTGGGAATTGCTATATAATCATCTCGTAGATGCATTGGAAGAGCAATTAGTTAGATAACATTTATTAGATTCATAATAGAGTTAGAATAGTAGTTTTGTGGGAGGCGCTCCAATGTTATATCTTTGCATGTAAGGTTGTAATGCCCATGCGATAGGCCTGTGAGGCATATTGTACTTGTTTGTGATTGTTATGTGGTAAAAGTAGGGAAAAGATAGTTTGTATAAACCCAAATCAAGCCTCTCTTTCACTCACATAACATTAGGAAATAGGAACCAAGCTTGCTCACTATGAAGGATCAAGCTACTGATTCTTATGTCCTTTTTATGCTTGTTGTGACTGAATAGATGTCCCAATTAGGTTTTTACAAGCTTTAACAACCAAATAGCATGAAACCCTAATTGTAATATATGTAATGACAGATTGATTTCTGACACAGAAACTGACAAGGAGACTACAACAATGCAGAGTAGAGGTTACAAAGAGCTTGTACCCAGAAATTGAGGATCAGTTGGACAAGGGCGCCCACCTCGAAGTCCTAAAAGTTTCCAACTATTGAAATCTGTTGTACTTGATGTCAGAATATCTCCAGAGAGTTCCAGATCCTAGAAATAAAGCCTAGTTAGACTAGGGCACCTGCCCTGTAGTCCTGAATATTTTGTGATGACGAAACTCAAAGTTCTATGATGACTATATCTGTAATACCTTCTCACCTTCCGCTCCTTTTCGTCAGATCTTTCGAATACGACTTGCACATACAAAAGGAGGAGAAAGATGGTTGTGGCTATATAGGAGTTTGCCTCAATCAAACCCCGTCTTTGGTATTTCTACCTCAACAATAGCCAATGATAAATATTTGTGGATGTGTGTGCTCATAGATCATATGTGTATGCAGAAATATAAAACCCTAGATGACTCAAACATCAAGGATAGATCAACACAACGCTTCACTCAAGGAAACAACAACTTCACCTCAAGGAGATGATAGCAATGAAGACTTGTAGAACAAGAAGGTGAGGAAACCGTATCCGCAAAGGATTCCTAAGCTCAAGTTGGAGGCTTCAACCCTTCTCCTGATCATACAAAGGGCTTGACAAAACCCTAGGAAGAGCAAGTTAGACTCAAGATCTTGATTCCTAATCTCCACTGAATATCTCCATGATAGCAAATATCAATATCTTCAAAGAGATTCAACAAAGTGTTGATCTTCAATAGAAACAATGGTAGAATTTGGCATAGTAAGGTTGCATATAGATTGTGTGTGATAAAATGATTTTCAATTCTCTTTAAATACCAACCTTAGAAATTCAAATATTTGAAATAACATGTTGACATCACGTGAAAACCAAAATTTGAAATCAGAATCTCGAGGTGCACGGGGCAAGTTGACACCACCCCAAAATTTAGGACCCAAAAAAATACCCGCGCCCTAGTCCAGACCCTAGTTTTCACTTAAGGTCTGTTTTTAGGGGGTCTAGAATGTCTAGACTCCAAAGTTTGTTTTCATGTTTTGTCAGTTGTCGCTTCAGAATATGACATTTCTTTAGTGAGGTATAGGTCAATCATGGTTTAGGTAGGCCAAAAATAAATAAAAAGGGGCAAGAGACACCAAATAAGAGGAGCTAACCTATGCGAAATTGTGCTAATCCATGCAGGAGTACAATTTCTACCATAACATTTAGCCCCACTTTAGTGGCCATATGACACTACGTGCATATGTAAGTAAAGGAAAGTAAATACATCGATCATGAAAAGGATATCCAAAAGGATACTGTAGAGGAAGTCAAAGTGTTGTCATGTGAGCTTAGAAGAAGCCCCTGGTCTGTAATCCTGCAAGACCACAAAGTTAGGAACCACATCCTGCAAAGGTACACTTGTAAGATAATCGAAATCAAATCAACCTACAAACAAAAAATAAATAGGTCAGTCATAAACACTAAAGGGGTTGAGTGATGAGACATGATGAGGGAGGAAATCGAGGGAGATATATGTCCCCCCTTGTTTCTGCTTGCTTAGTCCGAAAAGGAGAAACAAGTGGTAGTCTACACACACAAATTTTAGGGAGAGGTGATGAAGAATGCGTTATGAGGGTCATTTTTGCAAACAACACTGAAGTACAAAGCATTGGGTTAGATGAAGGGAAAAACCTTGATTCCAATGCAACAAACAACGTGAAAAATTGAGTTTGACAGTCTGAGATAGAGGTTCTTGAATAAAGCTGTATGATTTTGCACCTAGATAGTGATAGGAATTCTCATCCATTTATTATAAGTAAAGGGAGTTTTCACTTTTTCACTATTCATTCTTGTTTTCATTGTGTAGAGGAGAGAAGGAGAAGGAGAAAGAGACCAACCATGTCGACGCGATGCCCATGCCAAATTCTGAGACTAGACGTGCTTCGATCTCGAGTCACAGACAGACATATCAAGCCAAAGGTAGGATCTTAAACTTTGCTTCTCTCAAATTTCTTGCCTGCTTCCGTAGATTTCATCATTTTTCATGCCTTGTAGACCAATCTGGACAAGGGTACCCAACCAGGGCACCCAAATCTAGCTAGGGCATCCAAGTCCTCTCTAGGCGCCTAGGTCCTCCTGGGGTACCCAAGTCTAGAAAGGATAAGGGCCTCAGGGACAGGGCACAAAATGATAAGTTAGATATTGTTTGATGATTCGATAATGTGAATTGATTCAGATTTGAATGTTTGATGCGCAGGATGTCCCCGAGACACGGGAGCACATAAGCGGTTGCCTGATGACACTTCTTCAGGACCACGCCATAACTATCTCTGACGAGGACCGAGTTTTCCTGTAGGCAATGGGCCTATGGTGGGTGTTTATGATGCCCACAATGAGATTCCACCATAGCATGTTGATAGCACTTATGGAAAGGTGGGATGCAGATACATCTACATTCCATCTGCCCACATGTGAGATGACTATGACTCTAGAGGATGTGTACCACATCCTACTACTGTCAGTCCGAGGAGAGACAGTGAGGATCATAAAGCATCGCTTAGAGTACACCCAAGAGAGTCATCTATACTGCTTGGGTCACGTCGTCCCTTAGTATGGCGTATCATGATCACTACCATCGCCCTGGCGGTTGCACAGGATGGACGAGGCACTCACCTTCATGTGGGCCTCGTTCACACTATTAGGTTGATGGAGGAGCATAGGACAGTGTACGCGTGCGCAGCATGCTTGCACACCACTATCATGATTTAGGACGATATATCCATTACGAGGTGCAAAGTTTGATGGTGTGCACCCTATTACAGGTATGGATGTTTGAGCATATCAGGTGCACACAACCCATAGCTTTTCCCATAGACCTGACGTGGACATATCCATGCACGTATGCGTATCCACTTGTCGGATGTTGGAGACATGGTGATTTATTATATTGGAGAGTGGTATTTGATAGACTACGGCGCAACAACATTATTTGGAGACCATATTGCGGCCAAAGACCATGGATGGAGCAGTGTAGACAGCTAGCGCAGATGCAGTGGGATCAGCTGATGGTTGGTCAGCTTGATCACATAGTTGTTTGGTTCTATTTTGATAGAGTAGCATGATAGTTCGGATGCAAGCAAGATGTTCCAAGGATGCATCTGAGCTACGCACGCTCAGCATACAGCGCAATCAGGGCAAATGTCACCCCACGACTGACAATAGCTGAGGTGGTGGAGAGTGATTATGACGTCGTAGAGGATGTAGAGCTACTATCAAATACAGACAATATCGGTGTTACCCGAATGTATCAGGCCTGGTGGGAGACAACATGACCTGCTCCTATCTTCCCTACCGGTCACCGCACAGGCGATCTACGACCATAGGCGGGTCATGGGAGTGACACTGGAGTAGAGGATGATGTCAGTGATTTCATTGGATACTATGATCTTGATGAGGCTGATGATGACGATGATGGTGATGAGGAGATCCCGATGCAGTAGATCTTTAGAGCAAGACCATGGTGGGACCAACAAGAGGTGGACATCGATGAGGAGACTGAGGAGAGACCCAAGTCGAGAGCTCGTGGTCTAGCCCCTATCAGTGTTAGGAGATTGAGCCATTTTGAGCGAGGGGAGATGAGTAGTTGTATGCCCCCAGCTGCAGAGTCGACCGCATAGTTCATTATCCTAGCAGCAGTTCGAGATCCATCCTAGAGGGATGGCAATCTAGGTGAGATATTATTATGTTGATATGTTATGTTTATGATTATTTATGGCGTGATTTTGTGAGTCATGCTATAGTAGAGATAGTTCCCACTAATGTGGTCGAGCAGCGAGTGCAAACAGGGTATTCGCCATAGCACTTGACAGGATGACATGCAGAAATATTTATGCCTTTTGTGAGATATAGAGTGACTATGGAGGCCACTTTAGATCGTTCTAAATAGGAGAGGGATCATGCAATCCAGAGAGCTGAGCACGCAAAGGCTAAGCTCCAAGCACAGCGAGAGAAGGCTGCAACACTACCCTTGTCAGAGGTGAGTCCTATTGTGGCTCAAATCTTACAGACCAAGTTGGATTAGGTGAGAGTTGAGAGGGACAGAGCAGTATCAGACAGAGAGATATTGCAGTCAGAGAGAGACCGGTACCACTAGATGTACATGGAGTCACAGGGCGAGGTGATGGGGCTTAGAGGTGAGCTCAGGGGGATGTGGTTGCGAAGTGTCTCTAAGAGTCATTCGAGGTCTGTAGCCACACATGGGCAACCCTCCATCACACGCACACCACCAGGTCCTGAAGCGACCGGTGACCAAGGTTCAGCTATGTGACGTTTCTTATGTACTACAACATGATGTACGGGATAATCAACTTTGGTGTATGTTCAAACTGATGCATATATATATATATGATGTTGTCTATTACTGCTATAATGTTATTGATGTATCACATGTGATTTCTAAAATTGCAACTAGTGATAATTGTTAATGATTATATGGAAATGTAATTAATGCTAATGTGATAAACTAATCAACTCTTTGCAGAATGCTTAGTAAAACCCACAATGATTAATAAATTTCTCACATAAGTAAAATATTATGCTATATTCAATTAATGCAAAGGTGATCTTAATAGGGCATGTTTAAGCAAGATATGACAATGATTAACTAAAAAACATTTTATGTTAAATGAATTAAGACAAAATAATCTATCTTGTCAAAATTGTAGCTCAGGAGGATGCAGTCGCAAAGTGTCTCTAGGAGTCATTCGCGGTTTGTAGCCACACATGGGTAGCCCTCCGTCACACACACACCACCAGGTCCTGAGGGGACCGGTGATTGAGGTTCAGCTGTGTGATGTTTCTTATGTACTACAACATCCCATTTTGATGTACGGGGTAGTCGACTTTGATGTCTATTCAAACTGATGCATATATATATGATGTTGTCTATTACTGCTATAATTGTATTGATGTATCACATGTGATTTGTAAAAATGCAACTAGTGATAAATGTTAATGATTATATGGAAATGTAATTAATGCTAATGTGATATAAACTAATCAACTCTTTGCAGAATGCTTAGTAAAACCCACAATGATTAATAAATTTCACACATAAGTAAAATACTATGCTATATTTAGTTAATGCAAAGGTGATCTTAATAAGGCATGTTTAAGCAAGATACGACAATGATTAACCGAAAAAGATTTTATGTTAAATGAATTAAGACAAAATAATCTATCTTGTTGAAATTGAATCTACACTTGATAATACTAACAAATTTGCTTTATGAAATAACATCTAACATACAATCTTAAGCATAGAATTTTCTAAGATGCGCTGCATCAATACATTCTTTAAGCGGCGTACCTTGTTCATCAGCTAATTTATACGCTCCTAATCCAAAGGCTTCAGTAACAACATATGGTCCAAGCCAATTAGGCCTAAATTTTCCTTTTTCTCTAGGATGTACATTCACGTTACGTTGATTCTCATATAGTACCAAATCTCCAACGTCAAATGAACAATGTATGACACGCTCATTGTATGATTGTTGGATACTCTTTTGATGGGCCTTAAGATGTTCAAGAGTGGTAATACATTGTTCATAAAGCATCTCAAGTTCTTGTAATCTCTTCACTCATTCCATATCATCGTCAATAATGTCCTTTAGGGAAACTCGCAATGAAGGAATTTCTAGCTCTAAAGGCATTATCACGTCAGCGCCATAGAAAAGATTATACGGTGTAGTTCTAGTAGTCGTTCGAACACTTGTTCTATAAGCCCATAACGCATAGGAGAGTTGAGTATGCCAGTCTTTTTTATGTTTGTTAACAATTTTTGTAGAATTTGTCTAATGATTTTATTTGAAGCTTCTGCTTGGCCATTTGATTGAGGATAATAAGGCGTAGAGAAGTGATGCTGGATATGATATTTTTCAAGGAATTTCTTCACGTCCTTGTTCTTAAATGGTGTACCATTATCAAAAACTAAGGCAGAAGGTATACCAAATCGAGAGATGATATTATCAACATATTACTTCATTAGTCGTGGATCGTAATGAAACAACTTCAACCTACTTTGTAAAGTAATTAGTAGCAATGATGATGAAAATATGTCCTTGAGACAAAGGTGGTGAAATTTTACCAATCAGATCCAAGCCCCAAACAGAAAATGGCCAAGGTGAAACTTGGGCTCAAAGTTCCTAAGCAGGCACTCCGATTAAATGTGTGTTGTTGACATTGTGGGCATTTCCTAACATACATAAAAAAATCTTGTTCCATGCATTGCCAATAATACCTCATACGTGATAAATTTTGTACCAATGATTTTCCTCCAAAGTTCTCTCCACAAGCACTTAAGTGAGCTTCTTCTAAATCTATATGGATCTCTGTGAGGACCACCCTTTTTACTTCTGTTGTTATGACTATTTACATTACGGTTACTGTTATTTTTTATATTTGTGGGATAGCAGTTCCCGAAATTGTCAAACTATTAAACTTTATTATGATTTCGGAAAAAATAATTGGGTGATGTTTGGATAAGTTTACATTTCAGAAAAGTTAATTAGGTGATGATGGAAAATTGTAATATGATTTCATTTATGTTAATTAGAACTATGTCATGATAATGCAGGTTTTTAAGTTGCTTCGGCTATGATGATTATATGTGGACACTGATCTTGTAATTTAGTGTGCAGGATTTACTAATCGAACCACAGATTTCGGAGATCATTCTGCACCTTGTTATTGTTATTCCCTGTTAAGCCGATCTGGTTCCACGAGGAACCAAGATCTTTCTGTGTTTGATGTGATGTTGTAATGTGGTCTTTCGTATGGTCGAGTGGGTTTGGTTACCCTCTTGTAACAATATTTATGATTTGTGTTGTAAAAAGTTTGAATTTGAATTTCTTTATTTTATTTAAATCTTTGAGGCCTTTTCTTGTGCTTTACCTTGACCAGGGGTGTCTTGTAAGGGTTAAAGTTGACCCTGGGTTATACCCCATGGGTCCAGGGGCCCATTTGGCATGGGTAACCCTTGGGTAACCTCCATCTAGTCATCTTAACTTCCCCCTGAAGTTAAGTGGCGAAAATTGGAGGTATGGAGGGGACATGATGGGTTGTACCAACACCCAACCCATCCCTCTTCAATCCCCAAGGTAAGAGATGACTACAAACCCACCCATTATTGAAGGATTGACTTGAAGTCACCTTCTCCATTAGTGAGATTCCCCCATGTGTTGTGGGGCCATCCATGTGAAGGAGGGAAGAAGAGGCATGGGTCACCTGTCTTTTCCTCCTTTAACTCCTTTTATTTCTCCCATGCGTAAGAGAAATGACATGAGGAGAGGGATAAGGAGTACTCTAGGGATGGGTGAGTGACATAAGCCACCAGGACAGAATAGTGGTTTTGGGGGAGGGTGAGGAGGTGACAAGTGTCACCTCCCCATTCCTCTAAACTGAAAAGAATTTGGGTTATTTGTTTTCAATTTTGGGATGAGAGGGAGTTAGTTGAATTTTGGGAGAGTTTTTATTATTGCCAAAAATAGGAAAGTTAGCTTGGAGGTGAGGAAAGGGAGAGGGAGTTGTTGGCTAAGGTTGGAAGAGAACTCAGTGGAGCTCTGCAACAGTTTCATTCCAAGAGGGCTTTGTAAGGTTGGTTTGATTTTTACCTTTCTTTCATATATCTGAATGTGTATGTAAAGTGTGTGAAAGATGATTATTTGTTTGTGTTTTAGATGTGTTTTCTGTGGGGTTTGTTGTCAAGTTGTTTGACAGAGCTTCTCCCACTTGGGAGAAATGCTCATCAAGTTTGGAGTAGGGGAGTAGAGATCCTCCTCGGGTGCATACCTGTTTCCTTCTTTTGGGATGTTGAAAGCCTTGAGGGCATGTATCTGTGACTGTATCTTTGACTTGAGAGTCAAATACAGATTTCTTAAAAAAATTTGTGATCAAACTTGGTTTGAGGCCAAGAGAAATTGTGTTGGTTAAATTATCTGTAAGGGTGACACTCTGGAGTCGAGTGTGTCCACTCTCCTGCCCCTTATGAAACTCACTGTAGTTGAGTTTCCGTGTTGTGTAATTTACCACGGGTGTTTGTGTACTTTGGGTTTGTTGTTGTCCCTGTTGTGAAGTGGAGTGCTTGAGTTACCCAGGTGTGAGTATGGTCTCCCTAGCTCGGGGGTGACCCTCTTGCGGGTCTACGGAAGGGAGGAGAGCTAGATGAGTGGTGTTTTCTTCTTTGTTTGTCTTTGATACGCAGGTTTCCTCTTGGAGCTTCTGGTTGGATTTGGAGAAGTTTATATTTATGAAGAAACAGATTCTTCTTCTTTGTCTTGAGAATTAGATCATGATCTTTTGTAAAGAGTGTAAAAGAGAGCACCTCTCTTGATATTGTTGTAACTTATTGTCACCCTGGGAGTGAAGGAAATCACCTCCCTGATCTTGTTATTGATGGACTGTTACTTAGTTGTTACATAACTTCTTTTGTATGTTGGTTGGGAGAAGAAAATTCTTATCTTTCATCTTGTTAAGGGTAGTGAAAGAGTTAATCTTCCTGTATTGTGTATGATGTAATTATTTACCTTGAATTTCAAATGGAAAGTTTGGAATTAAATAAAAAGTTTTACTGTATTAAATGTGTTAATGGAAGGAAGAGATCATTACTTATTGAAATCAAATCTGAGCTTGTTTATGTAATTATAAGAATAGAACTGCTTAACTAGTTGAAAGGTCAGTTTTATAGTTCATTGTTATAATGGAAAAGACAGTTTTAAATGATTAAGTTTCTTCTTCATAAATAATGGTTTCAGTTATATTTTTTGTAAAGTTTAGAGGAAGTCTAGTATGTATCTACTCCTGTTAAAGATTAGGATGGAAGAAATTGAAATGAGGAAATATTGTAATTTAAAAAAAAAAAAAATGTGCAGCTACGTGGTAAAATTATTCATTCATTTTATCTTATTGAGAAGTTTTGTTCTCTGTTAGAACAAAAAGAAAGGAGAGATAAAAGTATATATATATATATATACTTCATTAAGCTCTTAATTATTCATTTTATAAGAATTTGAGAAACTGAATAAAGCACTGTATTTGTGAAATTTGAGTTTTATATAAATATATAAATATATAAATATATATATATATATATATTTGAATTGTTATATATTTTATCTTTTTATTTTTGTTAAACAAAAATTTGAGACACTATGTATATTACTGAGTAATATCATGCAAATGTTATATATAAATAATATATATATATTTATCATTAATTATTAATATGGGAATTAAAACTCATGGAAATCGAAATGAGGATATGTAGGTTTCGCTGTGTAAAACAAAAAAAATTCAATGTTGGCGGTGGGGTTTGAAACCCCACCGCAGTCCCTTTTAAGGTGTGGGGAGGGGTGGAGCCCCACCCACACCCCACATCGTGGGATGTGGGTGGGGCTCCCCCCCCCCCCCCAACATCCCTATAAATAAACTTTGGCCCCGCCGTTATGCCTTCCCCGCCGCGCGCTGTGCGCAGAGTTTCCCCCGCCGTGCGGTCCTTCCGTCGCCCACACTCCGCTCTGCCCTCCATCTCCGCCTTCGCTCTCTGGTTCCGTCCGCCGCCGCTCCCCTTGGCCCCTGCCCTGCATAAAAAAAATAATCACAGTTAGATTTTTTTGTTTAATGTTGAACAAAACAACCAAAGAAAATGATATTATAATTCCATGGTAAGGGTTTTATAAAGAGGGGAGCCTCCTATTTAGTTTAACAATGTTATATATATATATATATTCAAAAGAAAAGAAGACATATTATTGTTAGATTATTAGAAATATAGAAGAATAACAATTGAGATAATATAAAAAAAAAATAGTAATAATATTTAAATAATTGAATAAAATAATCTAACTATTGTAATAATAGTATTAGTACGAATTAATAGTAATAATAACAACAGTAATTATAACGATAAGAGAAATATAGTTGTGTATATAGGTATATATATATGTAGCGAAATATACATATGTTATTTAAATGATAATTTTATCGGAGAGGCCATTTGTTTTCACTTTACAATCTAAGAGAAAATAAAATTATAATGAAAAGAGAGCGTAAAGGAATATACTGTAATACTCCGGGAAGAGTTTCTCAGAAGTTTGAACTATCAACGTGAGTCAAATACCAGGAAAATGAAGAGGAAAATTACACGTCACCTTGCTTAAAAGATCACTGGAAATAAACTTAAGAAGCCATCACAGACATTCCATGTGAGGCCATTTTAATCTCAACTGTAGTAAACGTCCAGATAAGTAAACCTGTAAGAGAGTCAGAAGAAGAAAAACTAACATTGGAAAACACAGAGGAGAAAATGCGCGGCATTTCCCACATGGGATAAGAGAACTAAGTTGATGGACTCTCCTGCCAAAATTTGCTTAGGAACAAGTTTAATTAATACATACGGAGAGGAGAAACCTAGATCGGAGAAAACTAGGAGACCGAGTCCAGCGAAGTAGTAAACCAGTCTATATGACCTGGACCATTCGGGAGTTAGGATTAATGTCAAGAATAGATACAGTGATAACCCTGATTGATGCATAATATGAAGAAAGGTCCGGATAAACATAAAGAAAGCATAGAAAATGAAAGAGAGAGAGACCGAAATATAAACAAACTAAATTATCAGAGAAATAGTTAAGGTGAGCGCGATAAAAATACAATCAAAATTAAGACCCAGAGAAAAGGGAAGAGAGAGCAAACGAACCGCCTTGTTGAGAATGCTAAGTCGAAGGAGGAGTATATTTCAAGAAGCAAGAGAGGAGACAGACAACCGTGCCTTGCTGAAAAATGATTCAATAGGGAGATCACGATTCGGTTTAGTCGAAACAAGGCGTCGTGGGAAGTTGTTAATCTATCAGTGAACCACGTGCGTAAAATAGTGTTGAGTAATTCCCACTTACGCCGTAAGGCGTTATGCTGCCGAAATTTGCCGAGATTTAGATTTAGGAACCTTGATAAGATAACCCTTGTAGTGACGTTAACGGCGTTGTAGAGACCCCCTTGTTGGTCTGCTTGTGTCTGGTTGCACGCAATTGTACTTGTACCCCACCGACAACTGTAGTGTTTTCGCCTTGAGCGAACACCACCGAGCATGCTTACGCATGAGAGGGGGTTTCTAGGGGAAACGTGAGAATTTTTTTGATATTTCGTGTCATAACCACATGACAGATGTGGCTATGACACGTGTGTTGTGTGTTGTGACCACATGGAAAATGTGGGCATGACAATCTCTAAATTACTAAGACATCAGAGAAGAACACCATTATAGCTACATCTATGTAAGACATTCATGAGAATGATATAACGCATTGCGAGTTTGCGTAAGCAAGCTCATGCATTTTTAGATGTTGAACTAGGAATGGTGTCGTCACGCAAATAATAGAATATATGCGAGAACCATTCATCAGAATTTATGTTACAACAGAGGTCAACATCCAAGGGTGCAACCTTGTCTATTGCTGATGATTTAAGATTATGATTGATAAAGTGATATTCTTCAGGTGAATTAACAGAAGATATAAGGGAAGCTGTGCTTTCCATTGCATCTGTGTGTCAATTTTCTTTCCTTGGAATAGTGTCAATTGAAAATGATGTGAATTGTTTTAACAATGATAAGGCAAGATCATGATATTGAGATAGTTTATCTTGTTTAGCTTGATATGATCCTGTTATTTGTCACACAATTAATTATGATCACCATACATGGTGATATGTTTGATGTTGAGAGACAAAGCGGCATGAAGTCCTACATTGAGAGCTTCGTATTCAGCAATGTTGTTTGTGCATGGGAAGTCCATATGATAAGATAGAGGAATCAGAATACCAGAAGGAGGTACTAGTATGATACCAGCATCGGAGCTAATTTGACATCATGAACCATCAAAATACAATTCCCATTTATCATTTGTATTTATATTTAGTTTATTAGGAAATGCTTTCTGATTTTGTATAGAGAAAGGTGAAGGTGCCTCAGCTAAATGGTCAGTTAATGCGTGTCCTTTAATTACTTTTTGAGAAATAAGTTTGAGATCAAATTCTATTAATAACATAACCCATTTAGAAAGGCAACCTGAAAGATCCATTTTAGAAAAAAGATGTTTCAAAGGATCAAACTTTACCATGACATGAACTTCAGCATTTAAGAGATAATGCCTAAGCTTTTGTGTTGCAAAGATAAGAGCTAGGCGTTGCTTCTCGATAATGGTATATCGCACTTCATAATCGAGAAAAGTTCAATTGATGTAATATACAACGCATTATTTGCCTTCAGTATCATGTTGTGCTAACAAAGTTGTGAGAGCATTATTGGATGCTGAGGTGTAAAGAAGAAAAGGTCTATCAGCAGTAGCAGGCTGGTGCAGGAGCACCAAGCTATCAAGATTTTATCTGATTTTCCCTAAGGTTGTCTTGTTTAGATAAGGTCTTTGAGACCATTTACATGTTGTTATTAGGCTTGAAAGCCATATTTGTAAGGGACCATGTCCATTTAGCTAGGGTCTATTTTACATGTTTACTATAATCTTTTATATAAGCCTTTGTAGAGGCATTAGGACAGTTTTTAATTTTAATATTTGTTTAAGATAGTCATTAAAGTTTCCTTGTTGTAAGCCTTTTAAGGCATGTCTAGGTGTGTTGATGTGTTAAAAACCTTGTCCAAAGGCTAGTCAAGAGTTAAAAAGATTTCTAATCATGAAAACAGTCGATAGGAGACAAGTTTCAAAAAAACAGTTTCAAGAAGACAGTTTCCATTTTAAAACAACAGTTAAAAAGCAAGAGAAATCGATGGTTTTGGAAATGAAAAATGTTTTCATGCATTGTAGGAGGCTGGTATGAAGCCAAGGAAGATTGTATATAAGGAATACATTGAATAGATTTGAGAGAAACAACAAGAAGAACCGTTTTTTTGTTGTTCTGTGTTTTTTCTGATTTTCTGTGTTTTTTGTTACTGTTCACTAGCCATACACGCGACTGCACGGATGTATTATTGCCCAAGCTTGTAATAGATGGAAAGAGATTTGAAATACCTTTGATTTGAGTCTGGTTTGGTGTCTTGAAAATGATCTAGGTGAAAGATATCGTTGTTTTACCAAAAACTATTTTTTGTGCTTTTTTTCTATTTTTTTCACTCTTTTTGCTACAGTACCCATGATTATACGGATTTGTTATTGCCCAAACTTGTGATGGATGGAAAGTACTTTGAAGTTCCTTTGATTTGAGACTAGTTTGGGATCTTGATGATGATCTGGGTGGGAGATATGGGTGATTTCCCTAAAACTATTTTTTTCCAGAATTGCTGTCATAGTTAGAAATTTGTTATTTTCTGCCTTGATCCGTACTAGTACAGCTGAGGAGCAGTTGGTATTTATGATGGATGTTTAGGTGGTTGAACTACCTATCACTTGCAACTTCTTTGGGCCCTTGACACCCTTGTGTATCCCTGCATTCCTCCTTTATTTGAAAGAGTCTTAAAATCTTGAGTAGGGTAACTTTGAGCAAACCGATGGGTATTCTTTCTTTTCATTGATCTTCTCCATTTGTGATTAATGGAATGAGATGTATGATAGTTGGCTCACATCCTTGTGAAGATTATAGGATAGAGGAATGGTGTATGGTGAGTGTGGGCATGGGAGAAACCTCTGCAGAACCATGTGTTAGGAGAGGACAGCAATCATACCAAGAAGGTAGTGAGTTTTATTCATCATGTTGTTATTTGGTCATTGCAGGTATTAAGTGTTTGGTAGATTATTGAATTGGTATGCTACAATGAAGTTGAACTTGTGTTGATAGAGACCACCCTAAGATGGATAGCTACTGTCCTGCTGTCCTTGATGCTCTACATCATTTTTGGTATCAAAGCTAGCTAGTAGGTCCTTGAAGGAGTAAAGGATCTTGTGAAGAAGATAAGAGTTTTTGAGAGAGTTGTGAAGATGCCTCCAAAGAACCAGATGGCAAGAGAGAATGCTGAGTTGAGAGAAGCCTTAGAGGCAAGAGAGAAAGAGCTAAGGGACATAAGAGAACATGATGCTGCCAGAGACAGAGAACTGAGGCAAGTAAGAAGGGAGAATGCAACAATCTTGGCAAGATTGGAAGCATTAGAGAAGAATCCAAGAAAGGTTGAACAAAGCGAGTCAGAAGGAGATGAGGATGCAGATGAGAATCCTCCTGAGGATGAGTTAGATGTTGAAGAAAAGAAGTTTGTAAGATTGCTGAAGGCAGTCCAAGGAAGTGGAACTAAGGCAAACATAGAGCTACCTATCTATCAGGGGAAGATGGATAGTGAAGAAGTATTAGGGTGGATAGATGCCTTGGAAAATTTTTTTGAATATGAGGAGATGAGTGATGAGAAAAAGATTAAGTTTGCAAAGACAAAACTGAGAGGAACAACACTTACCTGGTGGAGTAGTGTGTAGACAGAGAGAATGGCTAGAGGTGCATCAAAAATCACTTCTTGGAGTAGGATGAAGGATATGTTGAAGGATCAATTCCTTCCATCTGATTACTCTATTCAGACAAAGAGGATGAGATAGAATCTGAAACAGAAGGACATGGATGTTATGTCCTATACTGAGCAATTTCATAAGCTTAGTATTAGAGGTGGGCTGGAAGATGAAGAAGAGAAAGTGGCAAGGTACCTTAATGGGCTTAGGTATAACTTGCAGGATGAGATTGGGTTAGCAGTACCAAAAACACTTGGAGAGTGTTTTCAGTTGGCCATCAGGGCTGAAGAGAGAGTGAATAGGAAGCAAGAAAGGCAAGGAGGTTATGGAAGAGGAAACAGAGGTAGGGGCAAACCTACTAGTGAAGTTCATAACAGCAATGAGAAGGGTAAGGAGTTGTCTACAGAACAGAGAGGTGGACATAGAGGTGGAGGTAGATTTGGATCAGGAAGAGGAGTATTCATAGGCATATGTTATCACTGCAATGAGGTGGGACACACATCTTTCAACTGTCCTAAGAAGGATGGTATTGATAAGAGAAAGGATACAAGAGTTCACTTGGCACAAGAGGAGGAGAAGCCAGAAGAACCAGAAATGTCGTCAGCCTCTCCTATGCTGGATGGAGAGATGCTCATGGTGGAAAGAGGTAAGATGCAGCAACCACCACAAGTATCTATTTTCAGAACTAATTGTTTGAGCCATGGCAAGATATGCAAGTTGATTGTAGATTCAGGTTCTCATGATAACTTAGTTTCTTGGGAAATGGTAAATAAGTTGGGGTTGAAGACTTTTGATCATCCCAGTCCTTACCATGTCACTTGGGTGAGTCAGGAGCAGCAGGTAATGGTCACTAAGAAGGCTTATGTTGACTTCACAATTGGCCCATATCAGGACTCTGTTTTGTGTGATGTTATTCCTATGGCATGTGGGCATGTAATTTTGGGCAGACCCTGGCAGTATTCGAGAAGAACTATTCATGATGGGTATACTAATACCTATGTAGTGCACAAAGATGGTAAGAAGTTCCAATTGATTCCTTTACCTTGTGAGGAGAAGAAGGAACATGTTACAATTTGATTTGGAGAGAAATTGAAGTTGAATGTGCAGGTTCAGGGTGATTGCACACAGCAGACATAGATGCAACACAAGAAGGTGGATGACAGTCCTAGAGAGCAGCAGGCTTGGGACTTGAGTTATGTCAAAGTTCGAGACATTGAGTGTCCTATAAGGAGCCATCAGAAGGAAGACAAATAGTAGAAGGTGCAGGGAGGAATCAATCAGAGCCTCCAGTTGAAAAGAGCTCAAGCATTGCAGTAGCAAGGTCCTAGACAAGGACACCAAAACAAGTTTTATGGTTCTAACACTGTTTACAGGAGCCATGCAGGTTGGAGACGGAGAAAGATAACTCTGGGTGAGTTCATGTTTCCTAGTTTGAGGAACATTTCATCGAGATGGAAGATTGGTTGGAGCAGATCCCCTAACTCTTGGGACAAGAGTTTTCATCATGCCGGGGAGAATGGTGCAGGAGCACCAAGCTATCGAGATTTTATCTGATTTTCCCTAAGGTTGTCTTGTTCAGATAAGGTCTTTGAGACCATTTACATGTTGTTATTAGGCTTGAAAGCCATATTTGTAAGGGACCATGTCCATTTAGCTAGGGTCTATTTTGCATGTTTACTATAATCTTTTATATAAGCCTTTGTAGAGGCATTAGGACAGTTTTTAATTTTAATATTTGTTTAAGATAGTCATTAAAGTTTCCTTGTTGTAAGCCTTTTAAGACATGTCTAGGTGTGTTGATGTGTTAAAAACCTTGTCCAAAGGTTAGTCAAGAGTTAAAAAGATTTCTAATCATGAAAATAGTCGGTAGGAGACAAGTTTCAAAAAAATAGTTTCAAGAAGACAGTTTCCATTTTAAAACAGCAGTTAAAAAGCAAGAGAAATCGATGGTTTTGGAAATGAAAAATGTTTTCATGCATTGTAGGAGGCTGGTATGAAGCCAAGGAAGATTGTATAGAAGGAATACATTGAATAGATTTGAGAGAAACAACAAGAAGAACTGTTTTTTTTGCTGTTATGTGTTTTTTCTGATTTTCTGTGTTTTTTGTTACTATCCACCAACCATACACGCAACTGTACGGATGTATTATTGCCCAAGATTGTAATGGATGGAAAGAGCTTTGAAATACCTTTGATTTGAGTCTGGTTTGGTGTCTTGAAAATGATCTGGGTGAAAGATATCGTTGTTTTCCCAAAAACTATTTTCTGCTTTTTTTCTATTTTTTTCACTCTTTTTGCTACAGTACCCGCGATTGTACGGATTTGTTATTGCCCAAACTTGTGATGGATGGAAAGTACTTTGAAGTACCTTTGATTTGAGACTAGTTTGGGATCTTGATGATGATCTGGGTGGGAGATATGGGTGATTTCCCTAAAACTATTTTTTTCTAGAATTGCTGTCACAGTTAGAAATTTGTTGTTTTCTGCCTTGATCCGTACTAGTACGGCTGAGGAGTAGTTGGTATTTATGATGGATGTTTAGGTGGTTGAACTACCTATCACTTGCAACTTGTTTGGGCCCTTGACACCCTTGTGTATCCCTGCATTCCTCCTTTATTTGAAAGTCTTAAAATCTTGAGTAGGGTATCTTTGAGCAAACCGATGGGTATTCTTTCTTTTCATTGATCTTCTCCATTTGTGATTAATGGAATGAGATGTATGATAGTTGGCTCACATCCTTGTGAAGATTACAGGATAGAGGAATGGTGTATGGTGAGTGTGGGCATGGGAGAAACCTTTGCAGAACCATGTGTTAGGAGAGGACAACAATCATACCAAGAAGGTAGTGAGTTTTATTCATCATGTTGTTATTTGGTCATTGCAGGTATTAAGTGTTTGGTAGATTATTGAATTGGTATGCTACAATGAAGTTGAACTTGTGTTGATAGAGACCACCCTAAGATGGATAGCTACTGTCCTGCTGTCCTTGATGCTCTGCATCACTGTAGAATAAGAGGATTAGCTAGATAACCTTTTAAGTCTTCAAAAGCTTTCTGACAATCAGAATTCCATTGAAATTTTGAATCCTTCTTCAGTAGTTGAGTAAAAGGGCGAATCCTATCAGTGCGTTGTGAGATAAATTAGCGAATGACCTATATCTTCCCTTGTAAACTACGAAGTTGAGATATGTTTTTAGGTGCTGGCATATTAACAATCACGTCAATTTTCTTTGTGTCTACTACAATACCATGATGCGAGACTATAAATCCCAATAATTTTCCATTGTCTACACCAAAGACACATTTACGAGGATTCAAGCACATCTTATATTTATTTATTCGCTCAAAGATTTGTTGGAGGATTGTGACGTGATCCTAGCAATGAATAGACTTCGCAAGAATGTCGTCGACATAATCCTCTAAGATGTGATGCATGTAATCATGAAAATAAGAGTCATAACACGTTGATAAGTTGCTCTAGCATTCTTTAATTCAAACGGCATGACAACCCAACAAAATGCTCCCCACGAGGTTATAAAAGTTGTCTTATATTGATCTTGAGGGTTGATGAAAATTTTATTATAACCCAAAAAACCATCCATGAAGGAAAGTAATTCATGGCCAGTTATTGAATAAACAATCATATCAATATTTGGAAGAGGGAAATCATCTTTGAAAGAAGCAAGATTTAAGTCTCGAAAGTCAATTCACATTCGAATATGGTTATCAGGTTTAGCAACAACTACAATGTTTGAAATCCAAGGCGAGTAACCAATAGAGCGGATAAAACCAGCTTGTAAAAGCTTTTCTTTCTCAACTTTAACTAACAATGCAACCTTAGGATTCCTATGGATCTTCTGTTTAAATGGCTTAGCATCAGGTTGTAATACAATATTATGTGTTACAATCTTAGGATCAATGTTAGGCATATCTAAATAATTCCAAGCAAATAATTCTTTAAATTCATGTAAAAGCTTGGTCATATCTTCTTTTTCTTCAGTATTTAAACAATCACCTATAGGAATAACTTTTTTAGTATTATCTTTTTCCATAAAAACTTTGACAGTCTTTCCATTGAGTAAAGTACTGTGGTCTAGGAGGTTGGGTGATTGTGACGATTCTTCAGACTTTTCATTAGTAATGTTTACCAAGTTAGTGGATTTTCTAAAGTACGCATCAACATTTAAATGATAAAGCAATCCACGCTTGTGATGATAATGAGGAACATTGTCATAAGCTCCCAAGAATTCAATTATTTCTTCATCTGTTGAAAAGGTATCTAAAGGAATATCTCCTGGAGGACAATTCATGTCTATCATCTCAGGAAACATCAAATTGAGTCTTGATATTGTGTTCACATTAATATTAGGATGTCTTTGGGCCTTGGTTTCCTTGAAAGGATTATATCCAATGCCACTCGAGTAGTGTCGCGAAGCAACTTCTATAGGTACTCGAATTCCTTGTTGATTAATACCGCAACCATTGCCTACATAGTCGCAATTCTTATAGAGAATCTGAAATCCCCAACCATAAAGAGAGGCCATCTCTTTAGAAGAAGGCAGAGCCTCATAGGTCTCATAGTCTGTAGTGTAAGAGTATTGTCTATGTTTGTTACTAAAGAAACTTTAGGTTTCTGAATAGAGTTCTTAGATGAAATCGATGCAACATTTGAAGTTTCAGAATTAGGGTTGTTAAGCTTGTATTCTCCCATAGAGGCAAGAGTAAAGTCTAATGAACCCCAATCATCACCAAGGAATGCATTCGACTATTGAGACTCTTGCACAACATTACCTGTGGCAAGTGGAGTTGATTTATCAACTTTTAAGTTATTTAGAATCTTATGATGAACAACTTGTTTTTGCATTTCAATATGTAAACAACTATCTAGTTTGGGATCAGCTTCAATGGTGTGAAGTTTATTTGCATAAATAAACTTGATTCAAGGATGAAGGGTAGATGGAACTGCCCCCAATGCATGAATCCAAGGTCTACCAAGAATCATGTTGTATGATAAAGAACCAGGCATGACATGAATCAAAGTAGACAAAGTCACAGGCCCAACTTGTACAGGTAAAGTTATAGCTTATAGATTGTCTTCCAACATTATCAAAGCCTCGAATGCTAATTCTATTCAGTTTGATGAAAGAAGTATCAATCTTAATCTTATGTAACAAATTAATACCACAAACATTAAGGGCTGATTCATTATCAATCATAACTTGCTTGATCAATTTCTTGTTTATTGTGATGAAGATAATTAAAGGATCATATTGATTTTGAACTTCAATAGAAGGCAACTCATGTTTCTAAAACATAATGTCTGTTTTTTTCGCATGCATACAGTATAAAAGAGTTGCTGCATCATTCAGCTTGACAGTGGGTGGTACAATCACCTTTTGTAAAGCTTCTTGGAGCATTCCATGGTATGTAGGTGAAGTTTGTATAAGTTCCCAAAGAGAAATCTTTGTAGGAGTAGCATGTAGCTGCTCAACAAGATCATAATCATGACCAACTTTATGTGTTAAACGAGGTGCTTGAGGAAGCATAAGTTGAGAAGCTGGTAAAGATATTAGAATGTTTGATTGACGTTTACTTTGTTTGTTATTCCGTGTCTTGTATGTATGAGCAACCGCAGTATGACTAGGTTGTTGTGATCTTTCTTATTGACTTCTATGTGTTATTTGTTTAGCATAGTTATAGATGTAATCAGGAGGTCGAGAAGAAGGCGGAAGACCTCTAACAATGAGCACCGATTTAGATTGTGGTTGAACCACATCCAAACATAGGTTGACCACTATTTTCGGCTTCACATGTTCTTGTTGTTGTTGTTTAGGAACATAGATTGCATTTATTATTCTTTAAAGTCCTTAATGGCTTCATCTAACATATTGAAGTCATCACACTAAACGACTCATTATATGCATTAAAGTCTTGTAAAAAGTAATCCAACATTATAACATGTTCTAATTAACCCAAGACTTGAATGTAAGGGTGAAAGCACAAAGATGAGTATACATTTCATTGAAGTCTCCCGCAGATGAAAAATGCCGCTTGGAACAGGTACCCGTTTTGCTTCGGGTGCCCATTTTTGAAACGGATACCTGTTTTAAAAAAAAATAAAAAAATAGCCATATGCATATAAAAACAAATTTTTTTTTTTTTGAAAACTGGTACCCATTTTCAATTTTTTTTTTAAACATACCTATTGCTAATTTTTTTATTTTTTAGAAACGGGTACCTATTATTTTTAAAATGGGTACCTGTTATTTTTATAATGGGCACCCGTTTCTAAAAAATTGAAATTTCAAACCCGCCAATTTGCATTGGTTTTAGGCTTGGAAACCCAAGTCTTAGCTTTGGACCTGCAACTAGGAGACCATGAAAACAACAAGAGAAAAAACTAGTTTCACCACTATGGGTGACGACTTTTTTTAGAATATTTTAACGAAATTAAAACCCATTATAGATCTCAAAGTCTAATTTTTAAATATGTAATTTTTTTTTCTATTGAACATAATTTTCTATTTATTATTTATTTTCTAAACAAACTAACTCATAAACTTGAAATAACACAAGTTACTATTTTTTTAATAACTTTTAATTTTGAAAGTTTCTTGAAAAAAAATATGTCTAACCAAATTAGACATCATTCTCTACATGATGAATTTTTTTTAGTGAATTGATTAGTTTAGCTCAAATTATGTTGGCCGTACACAAGGGATTTTAAAAAACACTAATTAGGGCCATTAAAAAATTAATAAAAAAAATATTTATCAAAAAATTACAAAAAAATATCCTGACCAAAATTCAACATCTGAGAATCTTTCCACAAAAGGAATTAGAAAAATACATTAATTTAGGTCAAATTATGTTGGCCGTACACATGCATGCTTTTGCAAAAATTAGGGGACTTCTAAAAAGCCACTTTTTGTACATCCAATAAAAAACTAACTTGCATCATCTGGGTATTAGAAAAAATTACATATTTGAAATCTAGAAACAAAATCCTACATTTCTTATTTTTACATCATCTTAATATTTTATGTGCAAGTGCTTCAAATTGTCACTCCAAGTACGACAAAATTTGAAAAATAGGAAAAACACTTCCACTTTTTGGCCAAAAAGTGAACTCATTTTCTTGCACTTACCCGGAAACAAGATAGCATAAACTTTGCGAAGATGAAACAAGATATCGCTATGCAAGTCACAAAGTTGTAATTTCAAGCTCTTTTAATGAAAAGCTAAAGATATCAATCAAGATTCAATGCCTACACTTTTCATAAAAGAGGGTAACTTGCAATCTAAATCTGATTTAGGACAACAAACTATTTCAGATCTGATGTAAAAAGCATGCAAATTCTTTAAAACACAGGTTCACCTTGAAATGTTATGTGGTAAAAGTATGGAAAATATAGTTTGTATAAACCCAAATCAAGCCTCTCTTTCACTCACATAACATTAGGAAATAGGAACCAAGCTTGCTCACTATGAAGGATCAAGCTACAAATTCCTATGTCCTTTTTATGCTTGTTGTGACTGAATAGATGTCCAATTAGGTTTTTACAAGCTTCAAGCAACCAAATAGCATGAAACCCTAATTGCAAGATATGCAATGACATATTGATTTCTGACACATAAACTGAAAAGGAGACTACAGAAATGCAAAGCAGAGGTTACAAAGAGCTTGTACGTAGAAATTGAGGACCTGTTGGACAAGGGCGCCTGCCCCTGAGTCCTGAAAGTTTCTGACTGCTAAAATCATCTATACCTGATGTTAGAGTATCTCCAGAGGGTTTTGGATCCTGAAAATAAAAGCCCAGTTAGACTAGGGCGCCCACCTTGTAGTCCCGAATATTTTGTAATGATGAAACTCAAAGTTCTGCGATGACTGTATCCATAATCCCTATTCACCAGATCTTTTCAAATATGACCTGAACATACAAAAGGAGGAGAAAGATGGTTGTGGCTATATAGGAGTTTGCCTCAGTCAAACCCCGCCTTTGGTATTTCTACCTCAACAAATGATAAAGATCTATAGATGTGTGTGCTCATAGATCATATGTGTATGCAGAAATATAAAACCCTAGATGACTCAAGCATCAAGGATAGATCAACACAATGCTTCACTCAAGGAAACAACTTCACCTCAAGGAGATGATAGCAATGAAGACTTGTAGAACAAGAAGGCGAGGCAGTCGTATCCATGGAGGATTCCCAAGCTCAAGTTGGAGGCTTCAACCCTTCTCCTGATCATACAAAGGGCTTGACAAAACCCTAGGAAGAGCAAGATAGACTCAAGATCTTGATTCTTAATCTCTACTAAATATCTCCATGATAGCAAATATCAATATCTTTAAAGAGCTTCAACAAAGTGTTGATCTTCAATAGCAATAGTGGTAGAATTTTGGCATAGTAAGCTTGCATATAGATTATGTGTGATAAAATAATTTTCAATTCTCTTTAAATACCAAACCTTTGAAATTCAAATATTTGAAATAACGTGCTGACATCGCGCAAAAACCAAAATTTGAAATCAGAATCCCAAGGTGCACGGGGCAAGCCGACACCACCCCAAAATTTAGGACTTCAAAAAAATATGGCAGGACTAGGGTGCAGGCGCCCTAGTCCAGACCCCTGTTTTCACTTAAGGTCTGCCTTTAGGGAGTCTAGAATGTCCAGACTCCAAAGTTTGTTTTCATGTTTTGTCAGTTTTTACTTCATAATATGACATTTCTTCAGTGAGGTATAGGTTAATTAGGTTTTAGGTAGGCCAGAAACAAAAAAGGGGTAAGAGGACACCAAAGGAGAGGAGCTAAACTATGCAAAATTGTGTTAATCCATGCAGGGGTACAATTTTTGACATAACAATGATATTGAATCAATGAAATTCCAATCCATTTACTTGTTTTATATGTTTATTTCACTGTGTTAACTCTAAGGCTACATGATTGGATTGTTCCTTCATTGGACCCTCCATCCGTGACTGCATCACATATTCATCATTTGAAACATTTAGGTGAGAAAAGTTCTGACATCTACTCTACCCATTACCTTATTCAACAATGTTATCATGTCACTCACATAATTCATCCGTTATGAGCGATCCGAGTAACCTTCTGATTTGTTTCATCTCAACCAATTAGTGATTTCTATTTCTTTATAACAAGGCCTTTATGTTATTATTCCATTGTCCTTGAGACTTAGCCAAATTAACACGCATTGCATTTTTTGATATAGGAATTCCAAGTGGTTTCTAGAGTTAGTCTTGGCAACAAATGACTATCATAACCTCTTATCTCCCTATTGTCATGGCTACACACTTAAAATAACCAACTTTGAGGATTGAAGTAAATTGAGAAAATTAATAGCCTCTAGTATTCCTAGTGAACAAATTTTTTGGGCTAAGACATCTCCTTTGTGAGTTCTATCTAGTAAATCTAGCCTTTATAGATCCACATGATTGATTTTGATATCATGATTGTTGAATGAAAATTTTTAGAGGAGATAAAGGGCAATGGTACCTTGATAAATAAATTTCATCTCCATGGGTTGGAGGCATATGCTTTTCACATGTAGATTTATATCAACTCCTACCCATAAATTCTAGAAACAAGTAGAACAAAATATCAACTTTGTCTATTGACTATGGTTTTTCAAACTAGAAATGAGAAGAACTAAGAGAAAAAAGAGCCTACTTGGTATCTTGAGTGATAAGAAGACTAGATCTAGAATTTCAAGTCTTCAAGACTAAAATGTATGAAATTTATCTCGAAGACAAACCTCAATGGCATGCACACTCCTCTTTGTCATGAGCACAAAAAATTTTTGAAATCCAACTTTTGGCACACAAAAAAATCTCATTTACAAGCTTTGGATTGAGAAGGAATAAAACATATTTGGAAGAATAACTTGAATGACTAATTGTGTTTGAAAGGAAAGGAAAGGGTGTCTATATAGTCACCATATGCCAATGTGGTCTTTTCCCCCTCAAATTCAAAATCATTTTCTAAGTGTTGAAAGCAAACCCAACGCACTTTTTTTACCTTGCCCTTTATGACAAATTATCATTTTGGTGCACCTAAGCTCCAAGTGCAATCCATTAGGTCTTTTGCTTCTTTTTTTAATTTCACTTTTTACATATTCACTTAAGTGACAAAAGTCAGTTTAATGTATGCTTTTGACACTTTGTTCATTTGATCAAAATGACAATTTTAATCCACTGAAGTGCTTCTTTCTTCATTTTTTTTTTCACTTTTCCAACTTTTACTTTGATAAAAAAATACTAGTGCATGCTTTTGTCATTTTGTCCACTTAGGCATTTTGCCATTTTGGCACACCCAAATTTTACTCTTTGCTAGTTTTCACTTTTTTCATCTCACCTGGCTTGAAATTCCCTTGTTTTATCTCATTTTATGTGATTTTTTAATGTATTTTTAAACATGCATCAAAAGTGCACCTAGAGGGTTTTTTGACACTTTCCCCATTGGACAAGTGGTTAGTTTGATGCACTAGATCATTGTTTGGATCACCAAAACACTTCAAAATTTCCATGCTTTTCCCAATTTCTTCATATTTTTATATTTTGCTATTCATCATGATATTTTATGGCTTTTTTATAGTCCTGTACACAACCAAAACACCAAATGATAAAAAATAATGGGTGGAATGATTGAAATGGGGTAAATGACTATTAGGAATTATTAGTGCATGACATAGAATAATGTAATAAATAATAAATTAACATGTTAATGCTAATTTATTAGATGCTAGTCTTTAGTTAGTTATTAGTTATGTGTTAGTTGGTAGTTAGTGGTTTGGGTAATTAGTAAGTTGGATGGCTTAATAAAGCCATATAATGTAATCATTTGAGTGTTGAAGATGAATGATTGATTAGTGTATTGGAGCCCCAGACTCTTTTTGTGTCTCAATTTCAATCATGACTATGTACAAAATGTAGAATAAGTTTTGGTAGGCTTACAATAGTTCTAAAATCAAGGTCTCAACACATAACTTGATTGATTTTAGTAAGAGCTTAGTGAGATCTATTTTAAAACAAATACAAGCATAGGAATCAACTTCAACTCTTTAGTAAGCTTAAACAAGCATAGATAATTTCCAATGTATCATCAACAATTTTCAAAGTATCTTCTCACAAAAATTGCAAAGGTAATTGAAATATCATATCTAAATAATAAGTTTGGAAGGTAATTCTGTAGGAAGATCAAAACCCACATGCTAGGATTTAATAAAAGCCTTATAGTACCATAGAAGAATGGACCCATTTTAAATATTATAATCCTATCTTCTAAATTATAAAATTAAACTAGAAAGTAACCACCAAGAACTATAATTAATCCATATCCTCTTAATGGTTTCCAAACAATCTTGGCACACTCCTCCACTTTTGGCACACTCCTCCACTTTCTGTAACGTAGCATTGGTCCTAATGAATTTATAGATCAAAACATGATTCGTCATACGGATAATGTTATATGCAATCATTTCAAGTTGAATCACCACTTTGAGTTTCTAATTACTTTAGTGTATGCATGCATTGATCTTCCTTGGTAATATCCCCTAATGAAGTTCTTTATCAACACCTTTGAGAAGCATTGACAAAACTTCCTTCAAATTGTCTCTTTAATCACAATCTTCATTAGAAACAACTTCTCGAAAAATTTATTTGACACGAACCCTCACTATCCCCACTCCAAACCCTCTTCTAATGCCTTACATTTCATTTTTTTTAAATCTAAAATTTGAAATTTTTAATAATCAAATCTTACAAATAAACTAATAATTATTATTTTTTTAAATCACAAATTCAATCAAAATATATTTGTATCTTAATAATAATTATAAAAAAAATCTAAATTCAATTTTTTTAATTAATTCACAAAATATTTTATAATAAATAATTTAAAATAATATATTGAAATTTATAAATAAACTCCCTTAATGAACGAATGAATGATTTTTAATAATGTACACGAGATCAAGCAGTGTAAGGGACCAAGAGCCACAACACTAAGACATTTTCATGCTCCTTTCGATGTCCTCTCTTCTTCTATGAATCTTGACCAAGAGATGGGCAGTGCTGGGAAGCCTCTTTTCCTCAAATAACTCACTAAGAAATGATTTAAAAAACACCATAAATATAATTTCTCAAAGTCCTCCCACTCAAAACTCACAACAACTTAGAAACTCGGGACATATCTCTCCAATCCCCAAACAGTGGTAGTATCATATGTTATAAGCCACATGTAGACCCAAAATCAGACCGCCTTGTAGACTATAAAAGGATCCATTTCCATTTCCAGTCATCCAATCCCCCAAAGTTAAAATTCTAAATAAATAATTCTTTTAGCTAAAGATTATAAAAGTTCAGACCAGTAATATATATATATATATCCCGGACAGAAGCCCCGTGCGCAAACAGCAACAAGAGGAAACGAATTCATTCCCCTGTCGGGTTTGAAATATTTACATCTGGTTTTGATTTTAAGGTTTAAGAGTAAAAAATGAGAGAGCAAGAACAACATCCATTCCCATTGTTGAACACGCTGGTTACACAGCCATTCTATGCATTTCACGCTCTCGCCTTCTTTTCGTATGTTGTCATCCGTCATTCTGCATCGGAATGGCTCTCGGACGGATTTTCTCATCATCTTTTTCGTCGGGTAAGCACTCCTACATCCACCTTCACATTGAATAAATAAGAAATAACACTAATGACACAGAAACCCGATCAAGTAAATTTTTTATTTTTATTTTTAAAAATTTGAGCTAATTTTTATGTCTTTACAATTTAGGAAATCCAAGCCTTATTGACACTTGGAGTTTTGGTAGCAGTAAAGGTTCGTTTTGACTGTCTCGTTATGTATCCTTGACATTGAATTTACAGAAAATAATAGTGGCCATCTTAATTTGTCCCTTTTTAGAATTAAGTAAATATAAACCCTAAACTTCCAATGGTTTTATAGGCATCATTTGTTAATTTTAGTGTTAACAGTTTAAAATTTGAGCAAGTTGTACTTTTTTCTGGCAGTAGAGGTTAATCCGGTATTGAAATTGTTTTGGTTTTAGAATCCATTAGATAAATGTCTCTAAAAATAAACGGAGTTGTACACTTTACAACTTCTCAATGATTAATGCCACCTTTTAGTGTAGATATGGCTCAGGGGCAACTAGCTTCAAAAGAGTAAGTCAGGACACACTAACACCATATATCAAAGAGTTAAGAGTATTGACTAGTGGAGGAAAGGTTAATCTCCTTCACCACTTTGATTATTGCCATCATAAGTACCAAAATGATTTTTCACAGCTTAAGAGGTTGAAACTTTTCTGGCTCAAGCTCGAGAAGTAGGACCACTAATATGACCCTTGTTGCGTCTCACCCTCACAGTGCTCCGAGATTCAGAAAGGGAGCTGTATTCTAGCCCGTACCGTATTAAGGGAGTTTGCTCATAGTGTGTGTTTTTGATGTCCAACAGTGTAAATGTATTGCAAGTGGTCTGTCTCAGGTTGGGTCTTGCCCCTCTGTTTTATAATCTGCATGAAGCGAGTGGTATTTTCATTTTTATTTGGCTTTTAAAATCAGCAGCAGGATCAGTCTTGGACAATGCTAATTATTACTTTGTTGTAAATTATGGTACAAGTAGGTTTGATCAAGCCAAATTGGCTAATAACATCGCAAACTTGATCAATGCCAAACAGGCTGGAACAAAATGCAAATGCAATGGGTCTAGCGGTGAACTGACCAAGACCTTCTTATAATGATTTCAAACTACTGGCGGTAAACCATCCAGTTTTTTACAATCCAGTTAATATGCAGATTACTATCTAGTGGAAAACCATCTAGATTTACAATAAGCATGAAAAGTGAAACTATTGAAAACTGGAACAACAACAAACTGGAATTAATTCTAAATCAGCAAAATAACACTGCTGCAGGAAAGAATAGTCCATAATAATCAGCAAAATAAATTAGTTTCAATCCCATTTGAACAATAAGCTCAGATACTTCATTGTAAGCGCTGATTTGGAGCTGAATGGACAAACAAATGCTGACCCAAGTCTGATCACATGCTGAACTCTGCAAATATATCAATTTTTGAACTGTACAACCCTCCTAGAAGACTACACAGCCCATTCAAGACACCCCCAAACTATTGCAACTCAACATTAGATAGTACGACTGTACTAAGGAATGGTATGACCTAGTTAAAACACTCACAAACAGCTACGACCCAAACAACAAGTTTAAACACCCATTTCCAAACTTGTGTGGCCAACAATAACTGATAAAATGCTGTTCTAACAGCTGCAACCACAAAAATACTCCCATTGCCCTTCTGGAAATGTGTACGGCTTGCATAAAATGGTGTGGCTGGAAGTACAGGTGGTATGACCTGATCTAGGGTAGAATTGTATGGCTTGCCACAACAAATAGTACGGCTAGCTGCAGCAACAGTACAGCTGCTCAGGAACTCCCAAACAAAACTAGCGATTAGATTTTGCATATCAAAATACTAAGGAAAAATCTCAGCATCAAACCCATCCACACCAAGCTTTCCAACAAGAAACTAAAAACTTCACATCAAGAAATCAACTGAAAATCTCAAAACTACTAATAACCAAGGTAATCCCAGAGTGGAATTACTCAAATAACTAGAGGTGTTTTCGTTCTCGAAACCATCTTGCCAAAGGGTTTTCATCTTTAAGCCAAACAACAAGAACTCACGTTCATTCTCCAGAGCATATAAAAGAGTAATAGTCAGGAAGAAGATCTTCTATGCACAAACTCTCCTTATATAGACCTTTTTGAGGGAATATAATTTAATTTTTAATTCTTTTTCCCTTTTCCCTCTAACTTAAGTGCTTAAAAAGTCACACCACCTTCTAGACCCCATTCTTAGTGACATTTTTTAGACCATTTTTTAAAAACAACCTTTTTAATAATAAAACAGAAGTTGTCTTTTAAAAATATAACATAAAGTTATTTTTAAGACAACTTAAGTTAAATTATTAAAACATTTCCCTTTTCCCACCCCATTAGCCTACGCGAAAAATTAAGAAAATAGGCTAAGGGTCTTCGTCAGACTTATGCTTGAGAAGGGGACATGACAATAGTGTCCTTCCTCTTCCCTTTATTACAAGTAGAACCCTCTCCCCTCACATCCTTACTAGCAATAGATAATACATTGGAATACTTTGGAATAGATTCTATGGGTATACCTTTTGTTTTTGCATCACTCTCCATAACCAATCTAGTCATTTCAACCCTCTTTTCCAAAGTTATGTCACCACAAGTCCTTACCCCTTGTCCAGACTCAATAAATGGTGCCCAACCTTGGTGTAACTCCCATGAATATTAGTTTTACATATTTGACATAGCCAATGTTTACTCCTCCCTAAATTTTTGGATTGAGTTTTGCCCCAAATAGTGACATATTGCAGCAAGAGTTTCGTGGGATTGAAAGGGCCTTTTGAATATTTGTTGACAATAATTGCAGGGCATGAAAAATGATTTGGCGCAACTATAGTAGTGCGTGCATTATCTGAAGAACCCCCAAATAGTGACACATTGCAGCAAGAGTTTCGTGGGATTGAAAGGGCCTTTTGAATATTTGTTGGCAATTATTGAAGGGCATGGAAAAATATTTGAAGGGCATGAAAGTATGGCTTGAGGAGTTCCATGTTGAATATTGGATGCAAACTAAGGTATTGAGGTAGATTGAGAACAAATACGTTCTCATCACTTACGTGTAGAATGGTGTATAGACCATAGTGTACAAGTTTCATTTTCTTGTGTGGACCCTTAAGGCACTCTTTTTGAAGATGCAACTAGGCTTTGTCATTGGCCATGAATCCATGTGGTATGCAAGGTATCTCATGGTGTTCTTTATATATCTGTTGTTGGCTTGAGAGAATCTGCTAAACTTGCAATTGTATACTTTGAATGTGCTACAAAACCTTTTGCGCTTGATTCTCTTCTTGTTCCTTTGTGTGTGACTCCACAATGGATGGTGCATAGTAAGATATGCCCAAGGGTGTCGCTAATTTAAACCCAAGACATGTTTGGAAAGGACTATGCCTCCTAGAATTGTGCAAAGCTTTGTTGTAGGCATGCTGGATATATAGTAGGTTGTCACCCCATGTGCACAAATCCGTGCGGTTGTATATTCACAAAAGATGCAAGAGTGTGTGATTGACCACGCTTGTTTGGTTATCTCTTTGCAGATGGAAGGTTGTGGACCGATTCAATCATGTATCTAGTCTTTCCCATAAGGATTGCTAGAAGTGGTTAACAAACCTAGAGTCTCAGTTAGACATAATGGATGGTGGTAGCCCAAAGTGAACCTAAACATGATTGAAGAAGAGGCATGTGGTCTCCTACTTAGAAATGCTTTTCTTGCATGCAACCATGATGGCTTTCTTTGAAAATTTGTCTCTTACAACAAACATAGTCATTCTAATGTTTTGTCGTAGGAAGTGTACTCATGAAATCCATGTCGATAAATTTCTAGGGCCTTTACAATATTGCCAGCGGTGTGTAGAGCCCTAGCTTTCTATTTGTGGGCTTGGCGATGCAATAGGGAATGTTAGACTTTATATGGCACTCAATGTCTCCACACATGAGTCCAACAAAAATGTTGTTTTAGCGTTGCAATATCTTGGTAACGTTGAAGTGTCCAACAAACTTGGCATAGTGTGCCTCCTGTTGATGATATTTTGTGACAACACAACAATAGAATAAAATACTGAATATCCTATCCTCTCTTGATCAAAGCTTCCTGAATGCTGAATTATATGATCAAACAGGAACGCTCCAAGGTTCCTTTGATGTCAGGTCTTGACTTGTACGTGGATAATCTCAGTGAATGAATGTGATCTTGCTGGTAATCACAAAGGGACTTACACAATTGTTCGAATAACTTACTTGTTTCACTTGCAAAAGGAAGACGTTTTGGACTTTCTTAAGTACTACAACTTATGGCGTATGATCTTGCAATGATGTTCTTGATCCTAATTTCTAACAACTGTTGATAAAAAAAATGCAAAAGATGTAAGGTTTAGAGGAACTATTCTAATCCTAAATGCAAGAAATGATTATTGATCAGGTGAAATCAACCAACTTTGTTTTGCCAAATCAAACAACTACGTAAAATTGATGCAATCTTCTAAGGTAATGTAAGATGTTCAAATTACTCGCGTTCATGAAAATTCAACAAACACAAATAATTGAAGTTAAGCTCATTTGGTTCCGTCTAACCATACACTGCAACTTGCAAACCACAAATCACAAATGGTATGAACATAAGGATTTCACCACGAAACAATAACAATTACTTCCATCAACTAACATAACACTTGAAAATAAAACTTATTCCAACTTAATTTATGCTTGAGGAATTGGAAACCATGCAACACTTGAAACAAAACAATATCACCAAATCAATGAGTCTTGTATTTATCTCAAAGAGTTCTTGCAACAATTCTCCAAAGTCTCAAACTTACAAATGAGAGCAACTGAGGCCTTTATATAGTCCTCAAAAATACATGAAAGGTTAGGATCGATTGTCAAAGCCAATGGCCTAGATTATGCCACATCGGTAGTTAGTTACAACAAATTACTATTTTTAGTACATAAGAGAGGCAATGAAGGCACGTTTTTCAAGAAACAAGAATCTATGAAGAATCTTCATGTGAGGCACCCCTATTGCTGCTATGAAGTGCAATGTACTTGGACACCACTTGCTTGACATCATCAAGGGGTATACTTGGTGCATTCTTAATGGTTCCTTCTGCCTCAAGCATATCAACTGCATAAGCGCCGAGTGTCTTCTCCCAATCGATCAGCTGAGCCTTGTTGGCGCCAAGGTGGATAGCAAGTGAAAATATGTTGTCAAGTCTCTCATTAGAAATATCATCTTCTTGAAAATAGAATACTTTGACTTGTTCCTTCATGTGCTCAATGGTCATCTCTCCAAAAGGGTTACATATCTTCATCAATGAAGTATGTACACTATCTTGTATCCTTTGGATGACGCACCCTTGACATATCCATTTCAACTCTATTAAGTAGCTGCCCTTTGTTGCGAAAAAAAAGTACCATGTGGAGAAGTCATATGTTGTTCCTTCTTCAATTACCTCAGCATGTATCAATTCATCCATTGAGGTTCCCATCAAATTCTTCAAATGCGACATGTATTGCTCTTTGATGGCTCTGAACTCAGCACAAGTCGTCAACAATGCAAGTACTCTCTCCTTGAGTCCATTGACCCTATCATATACTCACATGATTTCTTCAAGCTGCACATATGTTATCTCTCTTGATCTCTCCATCCAATCTCTTAACCTATGAGATGATGATCTCAAGTCTTCAAGGTGCGCAACTGTCTCAAGAGGAAGAATGGACGAAGGCGTGGAAATTCCTTCCTGTTGACGGACGGGATGCATTAGCTGTTGTATGTATTGCTCCAATGCTCGACACCTTTGCTCAGCCTTTATCCTTCCTTTTGTTTCTTGCCTTATTACAACACCAACATTAGTGACTGAATCTTGAAGCTCTTCCTCCACTTGTGCTCCAGTCAGAGGACCCAAATCAACTGTGTTAATCTCATAATCCTCGGGTAGTATGTCTTCTACATTCTTCTTAGTCCTTGGGATAGCTACGTGAACCTTCCTCTTACCAGTTTCATCCCTTGTTATCTTGGAGAGAGTTGTCGCTTTCTTCTTTTGCTTTTCTTTGGATATATCTGCAAGCACCTCTTCAATTCGAATAGGCTGATATTCTTCTACTTCGCAACTCTCCTTGATCCTTTCTTGTAACCATTCTGGCAATGATGAAAGATCCTTTTGCCTTTGCACTTGCTTCTCTTGCATGGGCAATGCCTCCTCTTCAGCGTCTTCTTGATGCCTCTCAATTTCTTGATTATTAGTATTGCCATCATCAATCACTTCAGTATCATGTGGACTCGAACGTACCTCTTCAAATAGAATGTCCTGACCCTCATCTTCATCTTCATACAAGATTATGTCATTGGTCTTTGGAGTACCTCCTTGCCGCCTAGATGAAGCAGTCTCAACACTTATCTTTTTCTTCTTTTGGCTTGACTCCCCTTGTGTACACTCAAGTCGTTTCCTTTTCTTTGTTTGACTTGGATCTCTTTCATTCTCTTTAGACCTATGTCCATTTTGCGAATCTCTATCAGGTGCATTGTGTTGTACTTGTTCCTCAACTTCTCCCATCTTGTATGTGAGCTTCTTTCCTTCATCTATTAATGTTTGCACTTGATCCTTCGTACGCTCCTTGGTGATAGCAATGATTGACTCTATCAACTCCTTATCATAAGCACTTTCTCTTTCCGCCCAATCAATTGTAAATGGCAGATCTCGCACTTTGTTATATTCATCCTCTGAAAGAGTCTCATCATCCTTAAGCTGATCCGGTATCCTCAACACCTTTGTAGCTCTTACTAAATCCCATTTCAGCCTTGAACATTTTTGCATTCTTATAGCAACATCATCAAGTGCATTTGCCCAATGATCTTCGAGTTGCTCCACATGTTGATAGGTAGGATATGATTGTTTGAGTGCTCCATGTGGATCAAAGTTGTCCCTCCGTGAATCATGAAGGTAAAGATGGTATGCTTGAAGCTCAGTCTCGGAGTGTTCGGTTGTTTGCAATGATGGACATGAGTGATACTTCCCAAGTGTTAAGAGGGAATTGTAATCCGGCCTTCTTCCTTACCTTTTGCAACTTGTGGAATTCTAGCAGTTGTCTCGACACCTCCAACAGCACCATCCTATTCGTGGGATACCTTGGCAACCTATATGGATAGGATGTGAAACCTTGAATCCTTATGTAAGTGAACCTCTCATATTGAATATAGTAATGTCCATACTCTTCAATGAAAGCCATAGCCACATTTGTCAACCTCTTCTACAACTCTCCTCGCAATCTCCTTACTATGTACATGGCAAATGCATCACTATGTACATGGCAAATGCATCATTAAATCTCTTGTAATGATTGATGTTCTTGAGATGAAGTTGTGTATAGCATTGATGTGATAGGACTTGATTGGGCTTAGTGCCAACTTCTCCTTCGCAAGTCAATCCCTTGTAGACCACATTCCTTGCCAATATATAGACAAGATAAGAACTCATGTAGAAGGAGTTAGTCTCAGAGAGATTCTCAAATTGTTCATCAAGGCAATGACTTATAACTTTGGGCCAATCAATCATCATATTTTTTGTGAAAACATGATCAAAATATGTATACATCCATCCTTCGAAAGTTGATGATTGAGGTCTACCTGTTACTCTATTCAAGAACATGATGAAGTAGCTTATCTCTTGCTTGAAATCCGCTTTATGATACTTTGGATCCTCAGGATTATATATCTTCGTTGCCAGATCCACCATCCACTTCTTCCTTATCTCTTGCATATATTGTTTGGGCTTGGCTTCAAATGTCTTTTGTGCGGTTGTTGGAGAAAAAAGACCTTTGATTCGAGATGTTGAAGATCTCTTGAATGGCTTCCCTTTGCAAGTAGGCTAGGACAGTTCCATCCTTTGCTACAACTCACTTTTCCTCACCATCATAGCGCTTAGTACATTCCAACACTAACTCTGTGCATGGCAAGACGGGTGGGAAACAAGTTGCTTGGATAATTCCACTCTTGGCAATGGATTTGATGTTCTCATTTCTTGTCGGTGCGAGCAAGAAGTTCTTGATCTCCTCCAAGTTGGCATGTCCCATATTCGTATCTCCTATGTTCTCCCAATGTGTCTCGATCTTGGACTCCGGCAAGGCTGACTTAGCATCGATTTTGATTAAAACTTGACGCTCCCTCGCAGTCATACCCATTTACCTACAAAATAAACATACCTCCATTAGTACCTTCAAGGAATTTCATGATGAATCAGCCTTATAGAACTGATTTCTTGCATAATGAAGCCTTGAAAACATGAAAAAAAAGAAAAATAAAGGCAAATTTATGAATTCCAGCAGTTGGAAGTACACCTCTTTGACAATTTCAGAATAAAACTTAAGGCAATCCGCTGTAGAAAACAGAAATTTCCTGCTGGAAATGATAAAAAATCAGGGTCTAAATTGCAGGTCTGCTGAAGTTTATGCTGCTCTTCTACTAAATTCCCTCTAGGAGAGAGTGTTTTGTATTTTGTGATAGTGAAAATGAGCTGAGCGCCTCACACATATATAGGCTCCATCATTGATTATAGTGCAGGTCGGCCTAATTAGGTCAGCCTGTTTGTTACCTCTTTTTATTTTTATTTTTTGAAATCTCAATTTTCAAAGGCCTCTAGGGCCAACCTAGCTTTAGGAATGAATAGTGAGTTGCCCCTTCAATGCTAGGCGCCAGAACTGGTCTGTAGAGGTGGGAATGTGCGCCTAACATATTTAATGTGAATTCATGGTTTCAAAGCCTTGTGGATGCTTAAAGATGTTCATTCTTGACAAAGTAAAGCCTCCTCATCATTGATTCATCCCCTTGTACTTGAGGCGCAAATTTAAGGTTGTCTAGATGTGAAAATGCGCCTTCATATAGATGAGTGTTTACTTTAACTTTACGAATTCAAAACATTGTGTAGGCTCAAGGAGAGTTCAAGTTACTCAAATATCCTCACAATTCATGGAATCAAGCATATTTTTGCTTAGGCGCAAAAGTGGACTTGCACAGAGGTAAAAATGCGCCTAGCCTTGAGATGTGTCTTTTGTGGACTAAATCAACTTTGTGAACTCCAGGAAGATTATACCTCTTAAGGTGCAATCATTCTATGGATTTAGACATTTTCATTTTAAGGCGCCCAAAGGTGACTCTACAGATGCAAAATTGCGCCTAACTTTGAGGAGGGTGCACTTCAAGTTTTTGTGAACTCAGATCATTAAGGATAGTCAAAGGAACTCTATTTTATGAAGGCGCCAAGAACATCAATAGCTTCAAGCCCAGTTTATCTAGGGTGCAAAAAGATGACTTTATAGGTAATGAAATGCGCCTCATCTTCCTTGAAACAATTTGGCTAAGTCTGAACCTTGAGGATGTCTCCAAACGCACACTTGTCATTGCCAATGATGATCTCACAGGTTCTAACTCTAGGCGCACATTTTGACTTCTACATTTGCCTAAATGCGCCTTGACTTCCCTTTGTGATTTTCCAAAAATTCTCTAAGTTAAACAGTTCATGTTGATCCTTAGGCGCACATTTGTGATTCTTCAGGAGTGAATTTGCGCCTAAGGTCATTGTGCCATTTTCTTGCAACATTTTCAGTGTTTAAAGCATTTCAAGGATCAAAACATCAATTTCGTGCAGGGCGCCCTTGTTTGGAGTGATTTGAGGCTAGTTTTGATAGAGGCGCACATTTTAACTTCTTGACTGATTGTTTGTTGGTCATTCTCTTATGCTTCGAAAATTCCTCATGTTTATACTCTCCTTGTGATTCTCAGGTGAGTTCCCTTCTAGTTGCATCAAACTCAGTTCAACATTCACCAAGTTGCTAGCTTACACTCTTAGTGAGACCTATCATGCGTGCTCAGCAGATGGAAGACTACAAGGATTCTTCATTGGTGTTTAAGGAATACTCCCAAACTACATTTGCAAGCTTATTAATTAGCTCCAGAATAACACAAGCAACCGACCCTAAAACAACTAACCTAAGAAGAAAACTGGGGGCCCCCATTTGCAATGGGGTGATGTGTGATTAGGTCACAACACCTCCTAGATGGGTCTTTAGCAACTAGGCGCCCAAGCTTGTAGAGAAATTTGTTGGACAAGTAGAATTTGCTAGCCTATTTACCTTGTGCAAGTTTGATGAAGTTTTGTGCAAAGTCCAGATATGCAAAGTAAAGATATTTCCAGTTAGAGAATTGTGGTTGTGTGAGTTAGCACCATGACAAGTGCATAAATTGGCAGTCAACTGAGACAATTTGCTGCTTTATTGCTCCTCCCCTTCTTGTGCTTCATCACTAGATGGAATTGTTGCAAGTAAGTCATCCACTTCATGTGGCATGCATTCTTCAACTTGCTTTGTGTTTGCAGAAACAAAAGTGGCTTATGATCAGGATGAATGACAATCTCCTTACTTAGAATGTATTGGCACCACAATTTGATAGCTTGTGCAACAACATACAATTCCTTTTTGTAGGTGGAGTAGTGCTAAATCATGTTGTTGAAAGTATTTGAGTGATATGTGACCAATTGCCCATGTTGTGTGAATACTGTGCCAAGTACATTGGTTTGAATCTCAAAGGGGTGGTTTGAATCTCAAAGGGGTGCACAATGTCAGGTAGTGTCATAACAAGTGTTGCATAGAGGTATTGTTTGAGCTCCTTGAAAGCATGTTGTTGTGCACGTGTCCACAATAATGTTGCTTTGGCACACATGCTTTGATTGAGTGGCGATGAAATGTACAAGAATTTGAGAACCAACGTGCAGTAGAAATTTGCAGAGTTTGAGAAAGTTGCGCAATATGGTGAGGTTGTGCAAAATTGATTAGTCTTGAATCACCTTGACATTCTCCTGTTCTACATGGATGCTTGAGTGATCATGATATATCCTAGATACTGGATTTGTGTGACACTAAAAGTACACTTGCTAAAGTTGGATTGCAACTTGTGTTGGTGTCAAGTGTTGAGGATGTGTGAGATACGCTCCACGTGCTCCTCCCAAATCTCATTGAAGATGAGTATCTCATCCAAGTAGATGATAATGAAGGAGTTGGTGAAGGGTTGCAAGATGTCCTTCATTAGGTGCATGAATGTGTAATGTCCCCATTTTTGGAATGGTCGCCATGGGAGAGCGGAAGGGTTGGTTTTCATACTTCGGGATTTTTGGGAAAAGAATCGAGGATTGGACATAACTCGGCATATTTTTCTAAGGGGTTGATGTGTTCCTTGTAATTAATATATTTTCCTTCCCATTGGAGTGAGCCTTCTTGAGGAGTTCGAGTATAAAGATTTGCTAAGCACATGCCACTTGGGTGAGAGGGTAAGTTATAATGTCTTGGTCTTGTGAATACGCTCATCATGGTGGAGATCTAATTGATTTGGGACGACCTAGAATAAGCAATAAACTAATGCATATCCTTGGCGCATTCACAAAGGAGACTTGAAGAAAAGAAAGGCAAGAAAACTCATATTTTTAATTTGAGTTTTCCTTGGCGCCCATGTCACTTGATGCTGGTCGGCCCTCTTAGTGAGGCAAAAATAATAAATAAAAAGTACAAAAAGTGCCTAGGTTGGCCCTAATTGAGAGGGCAGAAGTTATGTATAAATATGAAATCATTTCAAGGCATTTTCATCATCATTCAATCATTCATTCATTCACCTTTGGGAGTTTATCTCTTGGAGAAGATCTTGGGACAAAAACCTCAAGCATCTTGGAGGAGTTGGACAGAAACCTAGCTCTTCTTGAGGAGAATTCAGTGACGGGAGTTCACTTGCACTTCATTGTTTTTGGAGCAGAACTGCAGATCAGATTTGGAGATCATCTTGAGGACTTTGCTATCATTATTTTGCATTACTTTTGGTATGTACAACCTTAGGGTTTAGGGCAGATTTGAGCTGGGCTTGTTTGTCTTGATTGCCTATGCAGTGGATGTAATTGAAGACTCATTAAGTTCTGATTTTCATAGCAACAGACTTCTGGATTATATTTTAGTCATTTATAATTGTCATTTGAAGTGGTTTAATTGCATAAATTGTGGTGGAATTCAAATATGATATTGGCAATATTATTGGCAACAATATTTTGGTGATTTGTCATGTTTTTATGGAAGTTGTATGCAATTATTTAAGTCTGATTTTTAGAGCAGAAGTTAGGGTTAGAGCAGAAAACTAGGGCAGAAGTTAGGGTTAGAGCAGAAAACTAAAGTGCAGAAAATCAGGGCAGAATATTGTCATTGGAGCAGAAATTCTGGGCAATGCTTGGTTTGTTTATGCCCTAGGATCCATTGAAAATTCAGATCAGAAATTCCATTTTTGTAGCAGCAGTGTCTAACTCAGAAAATCAGACTTGGTTGATTAATGCTTGATGCCCTAGAATGTATATTTCATGGTGTAATTCATGGGAGATGTGAATTGTAATGTTTAACATCATTTGACATCATTATATGCATGTTTGGATGCATATTTGGGTGTTATGATTACATGTTTAAGAGCAGAAAATGAAATCAGAGATTAGGGTTTTGGGCAGAAATCTAAAGTACAGAAGTTTAGGGCAGATTTTAAAGTAAGAAAAATCAGTCATTCCAAACAAGTTTCATTTGGAAAGCCCGTAAATCCAAAGTTGCTCAGAATATCCCCATTTGGGATATTATAGAATGTTGTTGGCACATTGGTTATTTTAAAAGGCATAACCATCCATTCGTACAACCCCTCCTTGGTTTTGAATGTTGTCTTCCAAACATCTTCAGGAAGGACTGCTGCCTAGTGATATTCTAATTTGAGATCAATCTTGGTGAAGTATTGCTCACCATGGACTTGGTCCAAGGAGTCATCGATGCATGGCATGGAATACCTATTGTTCAATGTGATATTGTTGAACATGCGATAGTCAATGCAAAGGTGCCATGTGCCATCTTTCTTTGGTGCAAGGACTTTCATGTTTCCCCCTTGGAGAAGAGTTGGGTTTGATCTTCCCTTGATCAATCGACTCCTAGATTTGGCACCAAACTTCATCATTCTCCCAAATAGATCTGCGGTATAGAGGACTATTTAGAAGAGGGGAATCTAGGAACTAAATGGATTCTGTGGTGCACCATTCAGTACTTAGGAAGATCCTTTTGTTCTTCAAAAAACATCTCCACATTGCAGCAATACCTTGTTGAGCTATTGCTATTGCAGTAGTGTTTGTGCGACCTTGTGTACTACTAATGTGCACTTGATTTCTTGTGCAAGTGCCTCACGATAGACCATAAGAAGTATGAACCTTTGCATGCGGTAAATGATCTTGCAACATTGTTTGGCAGATATCAATGCTACCTTGGGCTTTAGTGAAGACTCCAGAAGGTTGAAATAATGGTTGTTGATGTGCATTGTCCATTGCTGTGGCTTGGCTTGATAGATACCATTTGTGTCGTACACATAAGGTATTCCAAGTAGAATGTCGCAGACTTCCAACGGTGTGACGTCACAAGTGACCGTGCCTTGCATGATTTAACTGCATACTTGAAAGTACATTATTGTCTTAATTGAATATCCTTACCTTGTTGCAACCATCCCAAGGAGTATGGCCTTGGGTGCACTTCAATAGAAAGGCCCACATGCTTGATTGTGTCTTGCAAGATGATGTTTTCTTGGCTTCCCCTGTCAATGACGACATGTATTTGTTGTTCGTTGACTCAGTGCTTGGTGTGGAAGAGACACTTGCATTCCTTCTAAGTATCAATGGCCATAGTGCTAGCACTAAGACACTATGCCTCTAGATTAGTATCCTTGGTTTGCACAACCAAAGATTGATGCACACAACATTTAGGACTGCTGTGTGAGTTGGTGTGATGACAATGGCACCATTTATCTTGTTGTTACTTCTTTTTGCCTTTGTTCTTGTTTGGTGTGGATGATGTTGATGCTTTAGCATTTGGCGCAGATGATTTGGAGTTCTGTGGCTGCTTTTGCATAGGGGAATTTTGCATTTCCACATAGTACTTTGGAGTTGATTCCCACGTGGGCTTGCTCTTGCACGAGGAGATTTTTTGCTTGAGCTTGAGCTTGGCCTTAGTTTTAATCTTGGATGCGTTTCAAAAGGATTGCCCCAAGGTGTTTGAATTTAGGAACTCCATTTTGGTGCAAATATAAGGTGATAAACCATTGATGTATTTGGGCACTTTGTGTTTCTCTAAAGTGTTCTCATGTAGGTGCATAGACTAGTCATGGAACTTGTTGGTTTATTCTTCAACCAATTGCTCCTTATGTTGTCGCAACCATTGGAACTTCATATGCACATCCTCATAGTGTTTGAGGGATTAGTATTCCTCAAGATCTCTCTCGTGTTGTGCATTGACTATTTGCTACTAGTGGGACACTGAAATGGACATCTTCAACACCATTAAGGAAATCTTCTTTGTGCATCGTTGAAATTGTTAACAGAGAAGTATGCCTTGAGTTGTGGAATACAATTATCCAACACTGTGGCATCAATCTTATTTTCAAATGTTGGGATATCTAGATAAACTTGCACTTTGAAAGGGATTTTATGTTGTGTGGGAACATGGTGATCTATGGTGAGTTGCAACGTTGGTCCATGCTGAACCACGAGTTCATAGAACTGCCTGAAGAACTCTTAGTGTTGTGTCTTGACAGTGTCATTGATCATCCTCTAAATGTTTGGAGACATTTTTGGTGTGTGTTTCTACCCATTGGCCTTCTTGCTCTTGATACGACATTCATTTGAGTACTTAGAAGAGAACTGAGCAAACAACCTTCTTTTTGTTCTTGTGCATGTGTATGAATAGGCATGCGCAAAACACTGCTTTGATACCAATGATATGGATCCTGGGTGGTCTAGGGGACAATCCTATCTTAGTGAAAGACAAAAATATAGAATATGCAAAGGAAAATGAAAACACAGTTAACCAATACACATTTGAATGTTCGAAAGACTTTAGCAAAATTGATGATACTTCTATTTAAAAGAATGAATAGGATACAATGGATTTATACAGATAACAAGGGGTGATTGGAGATTCTTATGACCAAAAAGGGGCGAACACATCAAACTGGTTTGCCTAGACTTCTATATCTCGTGGATTGTTTGATCTCTTATCATGAAGAGTCAAATGTCCAATATAGTTACAAGGATGTTACAAGATGACAGTACATAACGATTCTTATTCCATAACCATATGACCCTCCAACTATCGATGGTTGGGCTTTTGATAGTTGGATTTCCAAGTTTGTGGTTTGTAGGTGAAATGATGTGCAAGCAATAGATTGCACAATTTGAAGTTCTGTGTTGTGTGAACTATGCTAGATGTCACATGAATGATTGCCAATGCTTGTGCAGTAGCGTGAAGTGTCGCAAATGCCGGCACACTTGTGCGAAAAGTTGATGCCACAGGTGCTTGCACACTTTTTGTAAGTACTGTTGATGCCGGCACAAGTTTCTTTGAAAGTTGCACAGCTGCACATGGATCAACTTATCAAGGATAAGAGTTTATATTGTCATAATTGCGATTGGGACACAAGAAAAGGAGGCATAACTTTCACAATTGGCATTTTTAATGCCATTTTTGTTGAAAGTGCATACTATTGTGAACTATTTAGAGGTGTAGTGAGTTTTTGTTCAATGCTATAAAAAATGGCTACTAATCCCCATGAGATCAGCCTCAAACTTAAAAGTACCAAGTTTTACTCTTGGATATCCTATATGGAGGGGCTATTTTGAAGTAGGAGATTGTAATCAATTATAATACAAACAAATCCAACATGGCTTGATCCCTTAAAGAGAGTCAAATGGTTCAACAATGTGACAAAGCTTGAGCACTCCTTAATATGATTGTATCAAAAGATTTGAAGTTTTATCTTTGATATGTTAATACTTCACAAGAAGCATGGTTCAAGTTCCGACAATCATTTGGAAAGATGAACATCATTTGAACTCATTAGTTGGAGAATCAACTCATTTTGATTGATCTTGGAGATTATGAAAGAATTGAAGACTATATTGCAAAGCTTAAGTAATTGCGGTTTCCGCTGAGTGATTGTGGCACCATTAAGCCTGATGATGAGACGATCCTTGCTATTCTCTCTAAATTGAGATGAAACTTTTCTATCTTTATATCTACTTTTTATTCTATTAGAGATTTTGTAAGCTCTACTTATGTAATGCCTTCATTTGATGCTTTTTGTAAATAATTGACTAGAGAACAAGAAAAACTCTTGCATATTTGTGTCATGATTCTACAAGTTCGAAAAACAAAACATTAGTGATTTGACAAAAAACATGGTCCCAAGCGATTAAAGAAGCCAAACAAAGGATCCGAAGGAACTGAGTTAAGTGTCTTCTTCTTCTACATTTTAGAGCAATCGAAAGAGAAGAAAATTGAATAGAATCATACCTAATGTGGTAAATTTGGTCATTTATAGATACATTGTAGAAAGAAGATGCAAGCATTGGATGCTCCATTGGAGTGGCACATGATCAAGATCAATTCTTCATCTTACACTTCTTCCAATTGTAAAGTCTATGCATTTTCTTCTACCACAAGCGCTTTTAGTGTAAATCCTCCTAAAATGACTGGATTATAGATTCATGAGCTTCTTCTCATATGGCCAATCATAAAGCAGTGTTTTTTTTATTGATGATTGTAATCATCATCAACAAATTTTTGTTGGTGATAATTCTTCCTTAGATGTTTTAGGACCAAGATCTATATATTTGAAAGATAGAAATTTGAACAACATATTCTATGTTCTCCCCCTTTCTAGAAATTTGCTTTCCATCTATCAGATTACTCATTCAAGTGTAGGCAAAATCGTTTGAATTTTCATCTCACAACATGTTGTAATTAGAGATCTTAGAGATTCAAAAGCAAGTGATCATTTGGTAGTTTTGATGAGTCTTCAAGATTGTACAAGTTTGACACCTTTATATCATAATCATATTCTAATGTCTTTATTGCTCCTGTTTACAAAATAAACAAATTATGGCATGAACGGTCTAGTCATTAACCATAGTTCGCAAACTTGGACTTGGCAGACTATTTTTTTTTACTTAGCGAAAACTCGACAACGCGACAACTAAAAAAATACTTAACTTTTTGAAAAAAAACATTCTTTTTTGAAAAACCCATAATTTAAATACAAAATACAGCTACAAAATGTATCAAATGAGTTTGGTGGGGGGTTTGGGGGCAACGCCCCTAGTGGGGTCTTGAGGGGCAGTGCCCCTCGTGGTGTATGTGGGCCAAATGAGGACCTTCAAAACCACATAGACCTTCATGGCGCACACCTGTTGTGACGTTTTCACATCGCCCCATTGCAAATGGGGATCCCTGTTTTGAGCTCCAGTGCTTTGCCATAGGTCTTGGATGATGTCTTAGGACTTTTTCTCGTGATGGAGTCTGGCAGTGAGCAAAGTGCGCCTTCATATAGGAGGCTTTTATCATGAAACCTTGGCGCCCTGCATGAAATTGATGTTTTGATCCTTGAAATGCTTTAAACATTGAAAATGTTGAAAGGAAATGGCATAATGACTTTAGGCGCAGTTTTACTCCAGTAGAATCACCCATGTGCGCCTAGGCTTGGAGCATCATCCTGAAGAGACCCAAATGTGTGCCTAGGCTTGGTGGAAGTAAAGCACCATCCAGAGACCCAATTTTGCACCTGAGGATCAACATGCAGTGTTTCAAGACTTAGAAAATTTTGGAAAATCTCACAAGGAAGGTGAGGCGCAAATATGCTCCTGAAGAAGTCAAAATGTGCGCCTAAAGTTAGAACTTGAGGAATCATCATTGGCAATGATAGGATGGCGCTTAGAGACATCCTCAAGGTTCAAACTTAACTAAATTGCTTCAAAGAAGATAAGGTGCCAATTTGCACCTGTAGAGCCATCAACTTGCGCCTTGAGAAGAAGATGTTGGAAGTTGTAAAAGAAATGGGCGCCTTGAAAGGATTGAGCCTCTCAACACACCTACAATTGCCTAAGTCCAAAATTCATTCACCTAAGCTAAGGCACCAATTTGCATTAGTAGAATCATCTTTTGCACCTAAGAAGAAGTATGCTTAGTTTCATGAGTTTTGAAGAAGTTTGAGTGCCCAAACATCTCATTGAACCTACACAATGGTTGGAATCCACGAAACTTGAAGTGCACCCTCCTCAAGTATGTTAGGCACAATTTTGCATATGTGGGGTCACCTTTTGGTGCCTTGACATGAAATAAATGCCTAAACCTATAGAAAATGGTGCCTTAAGAGATATAACCTTCTTTGAGTTCCCAAGTTGATTTAAGTCCACAAAATGCACATCTCATAGCTAGGCGCATTTTAGCCTTTGTTCAACCCTACCTTTGTGCGTAAGCAAAGATATGCCTAACTCCATGGGTTTTGAGGAACTTTCAGTGTCAAGACTTCTCCTTGAACCTATGCACTGGTTTGAAGTGATAAAACTTGAAGTATGCACTTACCCAAGTCTAGGCGCAATTTCACACTTAGAGTCACCAAAATGCGCCTTGCAAAAGGAGGCTTGGAACCTTGAAATTCGGCATCACCTATGCACTAGATTGAAACCATAAGTTGAATCATGATCATCACCTTGAAATAGCTAGGCGCAACTTTGCATCTTTACAACCATCTTTGGGCGCCTTGAAAGCATAATTCCGGAAACCCTAAAGTTTAGCGCCTAGGGATGAAGTGGTCTCTTGAGAATTTAAACAAGTGTTTGAAACCACAGAATGCAAAAAACAAGCCTAAGTTACCTAGGCGCACTTTTCCACTTCGTCAACCCTAAAATTGCGCCTCAAGTACAAGAGCAGGAGTCAACGATGAAGGGCCTTTACTTTGTCAAAATGAACATCTTTAAGCATCAACAAGGGTTTGAGATCATAAAATTGCACTAAGTATGCTAGGCGCACTTTCACTTCTCTGCAAACCTAAATTTGCTCCTAGACTAGTAACATGTTGAATATGCCTGGGAATGATTCCTATGTGCTATGAAATTGAATGTTTTTTAATGGTTTAATGGTTGCTTTCTCTGTGTTGCAGGATTGTCAATGGGGCTGAGAAGTCATCTAAGGAGCAAGGCACTTGGAACCGTCTTCAAGCAAGGAATGAAATCAGGAGGCAGTCACTGCAAGGGAGACATCATGTTACCACTCCAAGAGATCACTTCAAGTTCATCATGCCAGTACACTTCTTCATCTGCATCATAGAGGACATTCATTCATCAAACTTCAAGTTCTTCCGGAATCTTTAATTCTCTGAGAGAAGTCTCCTATTCCATGTTATGAAGGAAGCATCATTATCTACGCTACTCTCTATGAAAAAGCATTCAAAGAAGATCAACATATATCTTGTAAGGAGAAGAAGCATCACAAAGTTAGGCAAATGAGCAACATGTATCATACATATCCGACGTACAAAAGACACAAGGCAAAATCAACAAGGATACATTCCCAAATGTTTAAGTTCATCAAAGCAAATCACATTCGAAGACATCACACAGATGATGCAATTTGGGAATATGCCCAAAAGCATATTGAATTAATTGTTGGAATCCATAAGAGTTGTTGAGGTGGCACCTACGTGGCATGCACATCATCCTCACCAATCACAGTTCGCCACATCATTCAACCACATTCAATGTATCTACAACAAGCAAGAAGCCAAAGAGGATGCCCATGTGGAAGATGCTCTAAAGATTCCATTTCATCCTTATCTTCTTGGAAAATGTGCCTTCATTGCCTCTCTTATTTACTAAAAATAGCAATTTGGTGTAACTAACTGCCGATGTGGCATAATCTAGACCATTGGCTTTGCCAATCAATCCTAGCCTTTCATGTATTCTTGAGGACTATATAAAGGCTGTTTACCGCAATATGGTGTGTTTCACAGAATATGAAGTAAACAAAAATAAGTAGTATAGTGCATACCATAGAACATGAATTTATAACAGCGTTGCACAGAACAAAGCATTGTTTCCATTGATTGAATATATCAGTATTACACTACAATGTCACAATGTCGCCGGTGCCCCGACTACAAAGTATTAAACCAATATATAACTTGGCCAAGGTTGGTTGAGATACTAACTGTTGGCAACGATTCTATAACTATCCAACCGTTGGGGTTAAGTTAGATAACACTCCTAAACTGTGCACAACATTAATTAATTCATGATTATTTACTTGGCCAACTACAATTATGACTGACTACATCATCCCCCCCACAAAATTGGTCGTCTTCTAGACGACAGAAAACCATGAAGTAACAAGTGATATTAAGTAAGCTTCTGCCAAACTGATGACACTGCTGAAGTAGGAGTTATGTAAAAGTAGAACCAACACATTCAGAACACCTGCTAGTAGACCAACGAAGGGACCCAATCTCATAGCACACTGAATGTTGTGAATGTTGCACCCCATTGCTCATTGAATCAAGATAGTACTGATTTGATGGGTGTTTGGGGGCAGCGCCCCTCGCAGGGTCCAGGGGCAGCGCCCCTGGCGCGCTCCCTGTCGTGATACAAGGCGGGGTCGAGGGGCAGCGCCCCCGCCGCCAAGCCCAAAATAATACCTTCAAAACCATTCGGACCTTCATGGCGCACATCATTTTTCTGACAAAATCAGACACTCGTCTGCAATCTTCTTGCCCTTGTCCATTTGGCTTCTTCAGCTTCAACACTGATAACTGGTAAGATATACAATGCCAAAAATTCCAATTCGTTACCTCGACGGACTTAGCTTGTACGGCCTTAGGAGTACGGCTTCCGCATCAGCGTGCAGGCTCAGCAATTTTCTTTCTTTCTTCCATACGGTCGACCTCCAAAATGCTTCCACTTTTTTCCTGATTTGTTTTGCAATTGCGGGATTGTGTTTTAATAAAGGGCAGGGTTGGGTGATTTGGCTGTACGACGTACGGCTCAACCGTATGTCGTATGGCCTACGACTCAACCGTACGTCGTACGATCTGGTCTTTTTTCTTCTTTTTTTAAATTTTTTTTTTCTGTTAGTCGTACGTCGTACGACCCAGGTCGTACGTCATATGGTCTGACCACATCATACCCTTTTTTTTTTAAAAAATTTTCCCGACATTTTTTTTTTCTTTTTTTCCAATTTTTCATCCATGTCAACCTGAACCAGATTTTTCTATTTTTCTTTGACGGGGTCCACGTTCGATCTGCAACTCTGACTTTATTGATTTTGTAATCGTCGGCAGGGACCGGAACTGTTGTCTTTCTTGGAACCAGAATTGTATTTCGGAAGCCGCATACTACGTTCAGCAAACTGTCTGACTTTTTAACATCATTTTTTCTCCGTTGCTTTTCACCGATCGCCAAAAAATTGCAAGTTGGCAGAATTGCTCTATAGTCCTTATTCTTTCTGTATGGTCTTTTTCTAGCCGGTGTGTTCAATGCTATGTTCCCGTCGTTAGTTTCATCACCCCGATTCACCTTGCTTGTTAATGACTCTTCATACCTGATCACCTCGTCTGGTTCAAATGTATGTGCAAGTGTATCATCTATCTTGGCTTCCCCCTCTATATATTCTTTCTGTGCCTCTGTTGGTCGACTTGTCTCTACCACTATTTGCTCTGTTACTTCCAGCTGATTATTATCTTCCTCCTCTTTGTCACTCATTACTGGTTCCCTCTTGCTAAGTGGTCGAGTGTTTGTCAATCCATCAAGTGCTTCATTCGTGAACAATGTTTCACTCGTCGGCCTAGAGTTGCCCAGAGTTTCACAGTTGCCGAGTGTTTCACTCTTTGACTGAGTTTTGCCAAGAATTGCACTGCCATGACTTGTATTGCCAGGACTTGCACTACGAGGACTTGCATTGTTCATCGGAGAGCTCTCGTCGACTTCTTTTATTGAAATCATATTACATTCTGGTTGATAGAACTCGTAATCTTCCATCTGCCAGTGGAAGAGCCCACTAAAGGAATTAGTTTCATCCTCAGAACATTCTTGCAATTTTAATACTCCTTTCTCATCAGGTTCCATTGGCCCTCTGCCAACTGACTCCCCTCCATCTGAATCGGAATCCGATGCTAGTTCCTCACTTATAGCCTGTGTTCTCAGATCTATGACAATCTTCTTACCTTTGTTTTCTATTGACAATGTGTTCTTTTTCTAGTTATGGTTGGCCTTGGCGGCTATCAGCCACCCTCGGCCGAGTAATGCATCGTAAGACGCATTTTGTGCTGTTATGACTACAAAGTTTAATCGAAAGAGTTGGGTGCCAATCCTTACTTTCTGAGCCATTAGCACTCCCAGCGTTTTAATTCCGTGCTGGTCTGCTCCCAATAACTGAAAATTTTGTGGCCATAGTGTAGGTTTCCCCAAGCACTTCCACGTATCTTCTATCAGCACATTCACTCCCGATCCATTGTCGATTATTGTGTTCGTCAGGTGACATCCACCGATTTCCATGTGTACGACGGCTGGATTCTTGCCATTGTTAATGGCCAACAGTCTCGGATCGACGACTTGTTCTCCTTCCAGCGGTGGCTTCACTATGACATCTTCATCCTTTGTTTACCCTTTTGAGTTCCCTTCCATCACCTTTGAGATCGCCACCCTCAGTTGCAGCATGCTCTGTAGAAGATCTGCTATCTTGACCGATACAGTGGTTTGCAACACCTGATTCACGATACTTTTTTCTGACTCTGGTCGTACGGTAGTTGTTTTTCTGTTCTTTTTTTCTATTTCCATTGCCATCTCTACTTCCTAGCCTCCCGAAGTCTCTCCTTCTCGGTCCGGGGATCTAGATACATCGCTTTTTTTCCTTGTGCTCGGGTAATCGCCAGGATCTCTTCATCCTTCTCCTTGAAACTAATCATATTTACCCCTTTTTGCTTTGGGCAATCTTTTACTTCGTGATCTCTAGGGCCGCACCACTTGCATAATGCATTTATTGTGCTCTGATTGTTCGGGCATTCCCTTGCAAAGTGTCCCCACTTGTTGCACTGCCGGCACTATATCATAGGTCGCCCTTTACTGTCGTATTGTAGTCTGTTTTTGGGGCTGTTATTATTAAACCTTATGTTATTCCGGTATCCTCCAGGGGATGCATTCGGACTGTTCTGAGGCTTCGGAGGTGTGGTCGGCGGAGTTGATGATTCCCCCTGTGTGAACAACACTTGGGTACTCCTTGCTTTCATGTTAAATGGGCATTCCTTAATCGAATGTCCCATTACTTGACAGATCTCACAAAATAACTTTCTTGGGCAGTTTGCTTTCACGTGACCTTCCCCGTTGCACTCGGTGCACCATAATTCTTGGCTTTCCTTTGTTGTCTCTTTCTCCGTCTTTAGTTCTTTCATCATGCGGACCATGTCTCTTCTTAGTGCCTGAATGGTTTTTGACTCACCTTCGCTGCTGTCATCCCCCGTACTGTCATTGTCTTCAGTTCTTCTTTTACTTAGGGAGGATGTTTTATTTTCACTTTCTATATCCATCGCCCGATTGTACGCTTCGGCGTACGATGATGGGGGTACGACTTTCATCTTTTTCCTCAACGACGAGACTAACCCTTCGATAAACCATCTTTTTTTCAGTCCATCCGCTGGCTGAGTTTCTAATTTCCCGAGTAATTCTTTGAGCCTTTTGTTATATGCCCTTACATTTTCATTCTTCCGTTGTTTGGTATTGTAAATTTCTGCTACGATCTCATTGTCATCTCTTAGCAGTTTAAACTCATTCTCGAAAGCTTTTTTCAATTCGTCCCATGAGGTTTTTTGTGCTGCCCCTAGGTCTGTATACCAGTCAATGGCGATACCCCTTAGCGTCGCTGGAAACGCTTTTACCCAATAGTCTTCATCTTCTTGTCCGTTTGCCACCCATATGGTTTCACAAGTTTTGCAGTGCCGGACAGGATCCTCTGACCCGTTCCCCATGAACTTCGACAACTTCTGCCTTTCACTCGCCGGTGGAGTCACCATCTTTTTCCTGGGGTACCCTCTCTCTGTTTTTGACCCGATTGGACTGGTTCTACCGTGTCGCTCCGATGTCCTCCCGACACTGTCGGCCACGTACGGTTCCTTCCCACGTCTGTTCTCGGCGTCGTCCTCTACACTTTGAGTTACCTCTGGTTCTTTCTGGTTCTCCCTCTGGGCAGGGGTCTTGGGCTCAGGTCCTCTGTTCCTCGGCCTTTCGTCTGAAATGGACAATGCCACAATACGACGTATACTGTCCTCTAGTTCTTCTGTCAGTTTCTTCCCATTTTTTCTCTATTTGTTATTGGTGTTCTAAAATTCTGTTCATCAACCTCATCAACCCCTTGGTTTACTTCTTCATGTCGTTCATTTTCTTTTTCAATAATTTGTTTTAATCTCTTTCTTCGTTCTTCTTGTTCTTTTAATTGTAATGATCTTCTCACTATTTCTTCTGGTGTTGCTTGCCCCACTGGTACTTTATTCTTGTCCTTATTAAGCTGTATGGGCATTAATTATGCTTACCCTTTCTCAGTTGTACGGCGTGCGATGGCGATCAGCGTCACGTTCCTCCTCTTGTTTCAGACGTTCTTCATTACCTTCTGAGAATTTGTTGTTGTCGCACTTCCCTCTCTCTCTCTTCTCGAAGATCTTGGAAGGCTATCAGGTTCCTTGCCAGAAGTCGAGGAATGCGGTTCAAAAGGTTATCCACTTCGCTATTGACACGCAGGTTCTTTGAAATAACCTCCTCTGGAACCTCTTTGCGGATAGATTCGTCTCGCACGTATTGTCCGACTGATAATAACCACAGTTTGACCAATTCCTAAGTTACTTCATCTTCTCGGCTTCTGGGGTCGTTCTCTTCTTTGTCGCTTCCCTCGCGTTCTTCCTGAATTTCTTGTATTATCTCTTCTACGCGCTTTCTGTCTTGTACTTCCTCGTTGGTGTCAATTGGTTGCCCCATTACGTTGCCATTTCCTTGATGCTAGTTACACCCGACGACTTGTTCGTGACGATGTCACTTGTCTGATGGTTTCCGACGACTCAACTTGTCATCTGATGGCATCGGACGCCTCAAGTTGTCATCGACTTGTCACCCTCGACCCGTTTTTCGAATTGGCAACGGCGCCAAATGTTTACCGCAATATGGTGTGTTTCACAGAATATGAAGTAAATAGAAATAAGTAGTATAGTGCATACCATAGAACATGAATTTATAACAGCGTTGCACAGAACAAAGCATTGTTTCCATTCATTGAATATATCAGTATTACACTACAATGTCACAATGCTGCCGGTGCCCCGACTACAAAGTATTAAACCAATATATAACTTGGCCAAGGTTGGTTGAGATACCAACCGTTGGCAACGACTCTATAACTATCCAACTGTCGGGGTTAACCTGATAACACTCCTAAACTGTGCACAACATTAATTAATTCATGATTATTTACTTGGCCGACTACAATTATGACCGACTACAATTTTGACCGACTACAAAGGCCTTGTTGCCTCATTTGTAACGGTTAGTTAGTGGGCAGTAGAGTAAAGTAGAGCAAAGTAAAGTAGGAGGAGACTCTTGAAATTCTCTGAGAGTACTTGAAAATTGTTGTAAATATTTCTCAAGATTAATGCAAAGACATTGGAGCTCGCTTGGTTGCAAGTGTTGTCTTGTGGAATAACATGGTTTCTTGTATCTTGATGAAATGGAGAGATGTTTCTAAGTAGATTAGAAGTAGAGTAATAGTAGCTCATTGATGTAATGCATATATGTATTGAATATTTGATCAACTTCTAGTTCATACTTTTGACATCCACCGCTGGTGGAATGTTGTGTAAAGCTAGTTTGAGCTTCATCACAATTTGCTTAAGTTCGATTGTGGATGCTTGTTTGAGCTGCGCCGTCCAATGGGTGCTTATATGAGCTTTCATGATTTGAAAACCATTCGCTAACCTTAGGAAATTGCACCTACTCCATGTAGTTGTAGGCATTCTTGGCGAAGTGGAGTTAGGTTTATTGAGGAGTTTGTCTATTCATGCATCATCATTGCCTCATTGACCTTAGATTAGTTTCTCTAAACCCTTATCTTTTTTCCTTTTTATTGAGGCATCGTGCATACATCATCCACACTGAAAGGAGAAATAAGCTGAGTGAAGCAAGAAGAAGTCTACGTAAGTCCCTTTGTGGAAACAACAATATCACATCATACCAATTGAGGCTATCCTATGAGCAAGTTGAGAACCAATGTACTAGAACCTTGGAGATAACCCATTGGATCACATTGTTTAGCTTTTGGGTATCTTTGTTCAAGAGAGGATAGATTACCTTAGTAATTTATTCTGAGTTTGCATGTGCATAAAAAACACATCAACACCATTTTCATAATTTTTTAGAAGACAAAAAACAATGCTTAGAAATCCAAAAAACAATCTTTTTGGAGCGTTTAATCCACATTTTTTTCTCATTTTTGATGCTATCATGAGTCGCAAAGACATTATCAAAGCTGCTGCTGTGTGATGGACAGGCCTGAATAGGATTTTTATAGCCTCTAAACTATGACTTTTCTGTGTTTTTGGCGTGTGTTTCCCATGTACAAGGCATGTAAATCTGTGTGGCAAGTTTTTCCCATGGACTTGTTGGAAACTTGTGAAAAACTTGGCTTAGAAACTCTGGGAGTTAAAATCAAGAGTACTCATTTCAATTTTTTTTGGGCGAGTACTTGGTGACTTGCTGAGTATCCTAACTATGATTTGAACTTCCACCATCTGCAGTAGCTATGTGCGAAGAATATGGTTCTTGGTCTTCCTTATATTTCTTGTCCAAATGGTGTATACTGAGGGTGTGTCCTTAGAAAGCATGAAGTTAGCTTTCAGTCCTTACTAGTTTAGACCATAGAAGCAAAAATTGGCAATAACCCCACAGTTGATTGTTGCCTTGTAACAAAACCTTGCTGAGTCAAATTGTTGGGCCATTTTTCTGACAAAACTGACTTTTTGATAGAAAAAACTGCGATTTTTTTAAAAAACTACCAAAATGAAAAAATTTAGGGGTATTGAATAACTTGCAAGTTATTAAATAAGCCGTGAGTCTGTAAAGTGCCAGGCTAATTTTTTTGTGTGTATTTCAACAAATGTTTGACAAAATGCCCATTGCATAATGAACTTAAGACAATCTTTTTCTTAACAGCACAATGTGATTAAAACAATGTTTAAATTCAATTCTAATAATTCAACATTCTTATTACTGTATTGGTGATAATAACATTTATACATATACAGCACTGAAATGAAATGTTCTGACCTCAATGATGAAAGTATGTAGATGTGGAATCCTGAGTACAATGAAAGTAGTCTGAAGTCTGGAAAATGATGCTGATTTATACTAAAAATCTGCTGCAGACTGTATTAAATACTGAAATCAGATTACAGAGTGCTGTGCCCAGCTCAAATGCTGTTACAAACTACAATGATGAGGCAGACCAGCTGAAAAGCACATAAATTCTCCCCAAAGTGCAGTGATTCCTCCTTGTACTCTCTCACGTCCCATTTTCCTTACCTTTCAATCAGCAATAAACATTCAAACTCCCAAAACATGGGCCACTTCCCCTATTACTTCACACGCCTCACTCCTCCAAAAGGTGTGACTCCCTTTTTGCAATCCTTAATGCCCAGTCAACATGTACAATAATCTTTCGATAATAGTTCCTCTTAATTCAAACACCCTCCAATATGAAATTTAATATTATCTTGTTTGGTACGGCTAAACGAAGGAAATGGTATGACCAATTTAGGAACAGTGTAACCAGCCACAAATACTTCACTCTCAAAGATATTCGATTTACATTTGCTTTGCAAAATTTTAGACAAAATCTTCAAACTTAACTTACCAACAAAGACCGCAAATTTGGAAATGATATTTCAAAGCTTCAGCACAAATCTCCAAATCTTCAATTGTTCAACACACTTGTGAATCATGTATGAATCCACCACAAATTGGCTAGGAGGGTTTTCGTCCTCGAAACCAATCTTTGCTGTAGGGTTTTCATCCTAGGGCTGAAGGTTGAACAAAATGCTCAATCTCCACAATTGGGGTTTTAGAAATGAAAAATGCCAAGAATATGAATTTCTCTTTTCACAACCTCCTTTTATACTCTCCTTTAAAAAGTTTGAGAAATTATATTTAATTTTCCCCATAAAGTGACTTTTAATTTTAATTTGCTTTTTGGACCACAAAGTCAGTCACTTTATAATAAAATGTCCAACTTTACTAAAATAATTAATTAAATATAAGTTGCCCGTAAAAGGATATTTTAAGACAATTTAATCAATTAATTATTCCCTTACCAAAATCCCAATTAGCCTACATGAGTTAAAATAGGCTAAGGGTCTTCGTTGAACACTCATGCCTGAGAAGGGGACATTACAGAGTCATGCAATAACTTGCAGTTTTTTGGTGGTTTCTTAAAAAAATTGCCTCTACTCACTTATAAATACTTTTTTTTTATCCATTTTTTGCTTCCTTTTTATTGTTTTATTGTATATTCTAGAATTATAATTTTATAGAGCACAGGTGAACTAAAGAATTTACAGATTGAGGATTTGAAGGATTATGTTTTGAAGTTTTGTGTTATACTCTAAGCTGTAAGTTGTCCTTGATTGAGAATCCGAGAGTTTGGGCAACATTGAACAAATTCTATTTTTATGTCCTATGTTTCTATTTCTACTCACCATATTTGGCATAAAATGATAATAACAGTTCCCCTCCCCTGCCCCCATTTTTACGAATATTTCATTTTTTTTTATGTTTTCAGATTTTTTGTAATTGAATTCCATTTACAGTTTTAATTTTCTGAGTCAATGCCATGTAAATAGAATGCTTCTATGGTTTAGAGTGCACTCATGTATCCATAATTTCTATTTACAAGTGCTAGGTGGTTTTCATGTAATGTCCCCTTTTTAGCTGATGTTGTATGCGGATGGTTTAGCCTATTCCTGACCCTCGTAGGCTAATGTACATGGTTAGGGGGTCTTCTTGAGGCAATCACCTGGTCGATCGTTGGTATCCTGGATTCAGTTGGATGGGAAAAATAAGGGAGATAATAATTAAATTAATTATTTGTAAGGTTATTAAATAAATAAATATTATAAATTGACCTTATATTTAATTAATTTAATAAAGTGACTTAAATAAATATTATTACATAAAGTCACTAAAATAAAATAATATTACTTTTCAAGAAGCTTCTTGAAGTGGGATTGAAAAAGTATAAAGGAAGGGGCAAGGCAAGCTTCCAGGCATCCGATTATTGACATTAGCATTTGATGAGTTTTGTGGAGCCAAGGGTGTCTACATATTTGGTCTTTGGGAACGGAAACTCCCATAGATTAGCATAACTGAGGTGGTGAAATATCCTCTGGAGGGTTGCAAATTGGAAGGGATACTTTAGTCCTTTCATTTGTGCTTAAATCTGCAGTATTAACTAAGGGTTTGGAGGTATCAATTTGCATATCAGAAGTTTTTCTATTGGCTGCTACAGTGTTTTTGCTACAGTATGCTACAGTGTTTTTGCTACAGTGATCGCTACAGTGTTTACTACAGTAGCGCTACGGTGTCGCGCTACAGTGTTTTGCTACAGTACGCTACAGTGATTGCTACAATGCCATGAACAGTAATGCTACAGTACAGGGCAGCTAGGAGAAAGTTTCAATTTGGGTTTGGACAAGACTCCTTTTCTTGATTGATGAGAAGGCTGGGTGCTACACTTGAGAGGCACGATTGGGGCTTGAGAGGGATGTTTATGAGTTGTTTTGAGGCTGCCATTCCTTCATCTTCGTCATCGATTCATAGCAGCTTACATTTCCAGGTTCTTTCATGAATTAGCATATTTATATCAGCATTGTTTCATAGATGTCATTTTAGGAGTTGCATAAAATTGTAAAGCCAAGAGTCTTGGCCATTCATATCAGCATTGTATTAGACAATATATCTCAATAAAGGAGTGATAAGTTGTAGGCCATCTATTTGATGTAATGTGTATATTAATATCCTTCATGATTAGCATAATAGTATGCATGCCAAGTGTTTGATAAAATGTCAATTGGCTGTAGGTATGCATTTCATGTCTAATTTTCATGTATATGCATCGAAAATACCAAAAAGAAATCATATATGCATTTAGATTAATGCTTAGACATTGTAGGTTGGATTTATGAGCATTTAGAGTACTCAGCTATCATTATCAAACAAAAATATCAGACTGAAAACACAGACCAGCAAGCATTGGGTTTACATCAGAAGTGTTTGACAATATTCCTTGAGGTTCAAATCAGCAATATAAGGTCCGAAATAGCAAGGGATATTACATTTCACCTGGCAATGTTGAAGATTGTATATAGGTTGTTCAATTGCAAATTACATTACGAAATGGAGAAATTGCATGTAGCTGGAGACATTCTTCTAGAAAGGGCCAGTGCCAATTATATTTTAGATTTTTCCTAGTCATACAACATCTCTGTGACAGCAGTGGACATTATACAAGGAGTTTTCCTAGTTGCATTTGAGGAGTTGACGGATTTACTGTTGTAAGAGGAACAAGTATGCAAGAAATAGAATGAAGGATAGACATTGGGCAACTCATTCATCACTAGATCAAAGGGAAAGAAGACTTAAAACAGTCAGTCAAAAATAATACTTAAAGCAAGGAAGGTGAAAGCTCATAGAGGATGCAGGTGGCTTTATTTATAGCGAGCCTAGTCACCTATAAGCAAAATTCAGGAAAATAAAGTATGCGATGATTAGAAGTCGCAAGATATACATGTTGCTGAAAATAATAATGATGAGGAAGATTTCATGTTTATATCTCATAAAGATTAACTTACAAATGTTTGGTACCTTTATTTAGGAGCCTTAAAACATATGGCCAACAAAAAGGGTGGTTTAAGGATCTTAATGAGGAGAAATGCAAGTCTATTCAAATTAATCTAGGAGTTGGAAGGTCACATCAGGTACAAGAAATTGGTAAGGCACCTCTAATTTAAGAACAAAAAAGCATCCAACAGAAGGAGTGCCGTACCTGTTCCTAAGATAGAGTCATAATCTTATTTTGTCTGTCATGTTCCCAGTTAGATCTAAAATCATCTCCTTTTGTGCCCAACCCTACCCAATCCCTACCCAATCCCTACCCATCCTAGCCTAATCTCTTCCCTTTTCAAACCCCTATGCCCTGTCCAAGATCTTTGCACACTTTAACAACACTTCTACATGTCCTAGCTCCTACAACTCACACCTGCTCTTCCATGGTTATGCTCATTCCATATAAGAGAAGGATGCCCATGGCCAAGCTACTCAGGACAAGGACAAACTTGATCAACCTGTTGGGGACAAGGACAGACTTGGTCAAGCTACCAAGGACAAGGATGCTACTGTCAAGGCCTAAGAGGAGTCAATGCAAGATGGCCTTGCCTCATGAAGTTCTCACAGCTAAAAAGGAGCCCTTCCAAACCCTCAAATGCATGCAAAGATAAGCTCTTGAAGCAATAATACAAGAAAAAGACATAATGATAAAAGTGCAATTATTTTTCAAGATGGAAATCAGAAATTTGTTGAAATATGAATAGAGCAACTAGAACATGAAATGTTGGACTCTTATACAACAAAAAAATTGGACTTGTGACCAAGAAGCAGTAGATTGGAAGGTGTTGTAGCCATACAAAATTTTCGCATTGTGTCAAGTTCAAGATTGAATTTGTTATTTTCCCAAGTGCAATTCATGATTAGGTCTTGTCTAGTTTGTTTGTCTCATCGTCTTTGTGGCTTTTTTTTGAATGTTTGCAAGATCAAGGAACAGAGAACTTGAAGTCATCCGTCTTGGCAGGGAAAGAAGGTTGTTGTCGAAGATTTTTGTGCTAACTCTGAAGACGAATCATGCACCTGGTATAGGAGTAAGGTACGATGTTCTCAAAACCAAAGAAGATAATTCCTTATCAAGAATGAAATTGTGTGAAACAAACATAATAGATGGTAAAGAGATGCACACGTTTGATAAGAAGACCTTCAAGATCAGAAAACTTTGCTAAGTATAATATCAAGGTGTGCACTTGATTGTGGATATGAAAGATATGTGGATTGACATCAAACTAATATAGTGAAGGGGGCACTTAATAGAGCCAAAATCAAAGTGCAGAATTAGTTATAAGGTGGGAACCTCAGGTTAGGTGAATCTATGTTTTAGAATGCACTCATAAGTGCATGCTTGGAAGGGAAGACTCATCCAAATTCAAGTCTAGAGTTTCCATTTTGAGGTGCTCACCTCTATGAGGAGAAATTGAAGTCGTGTTCAAAACATAGAGAAAATGGCTAAGGCACGAGGCCAGGGGTGCACCTTTGAGGAGGCATTTGAATTAAAAAATTGGCAAGTATGGTGTTGAAATGCACACCTAGAGTAGAGGGGTGTACTTGATAAAGGTAAAGTCCAAAGTTCCAATTTTCATTGTTAGGTGTGCGTGGGAGCATGAGGTGTGTGCACTTGTGAGGGGGGAATTGAAATCTAAGGTACATTCAGAAATGTGCACCTGAGTGAAGGGCGCTTAGTTTCAAATTGAAAATTTCTAATTATAAGTGTGCACTTCATAAAGGCAATAAAAAACAAATGTTGAAAAAATAGTTATCAAGTGTGTGCCTGGAGCTGAAGGGCACACCTCATCAAAGGAAAAATCAAATGTTCAAAAATCATAGCGTACAAGTGTTCATGAGTATTATGAAGGTAATTGGTAAAAACTTGATAATATTAACAATGAGCAAAGCTCAGATAAATAGTTTACAAAATATACAGGTAAGGCAGGTTTCTAAAATAGAAACTATAGAAGATCGTAAACACGATCTTACTAAAATAATTACAAACAGTTACAACATTGACCATTAACTAAAAATAGCATGAAATAATATTCTAATACCCTCCCTTAATGGTCAATCTATCAACTACACCAAGGGACCCCCTGAATTTTACAAACTTATCTGGACCAAGGGACTTGGTGAGGATATCGGCTGTCTGATCCTTCGTCGGAACATACAGCAACTGAATGGATCCGTCTTCAACAAGCTTTCTGATGAAATGACAATGAGTTTCTACATGCTTGGTTCTTTCATGGAAGACTGGATTTTTGCCAAGTTTGAGAACTCCTTGATTATCACAGAACAAGGGAGTCGGACCTACTTGAGATATTTGCATATCAGCAAGCATCCGGCGAAGCCAAACTACCTCACAAGTTGCCTTAACTGCTCCCCAATACTCTGCTTCTGTCGAGGAGAGAGCCACCGCCTGCTGCTTCTTACTAGTCCATGTGACTGCACCGGATCTCAAACTGAACACAAACCCAGAGGTGGATTTCCTGTCATCAACTGAACCTGCCCAATCTGAGTTTGTGAAACCACTGAGTCGAGGATCGTGACTCCTTGTGTAAAGAAGTCCATAATCAGAAGTGCCCTTCACATAACGCAGCACATGCTTCGCTGCTACCCAATGATCAGCCTTGGGGGCTGTCATGAAGCGTGAAATGTAGCTCACTGCAAAACTAAGGTCAGGTCTAGTGGCAGTGAGATAGATGAGGCTGCCCACTAGTTGCCTGAACAATGATTCATCCACTACAGGTGAGTCTGACTTGGCTGACAACTTAAGCCCTTTTTCCATGGGTGTGGAGGCAGGTTTGCAATCCTGCATACGGAACTTATCCAGAAGACTGCGAGCATACTTGGACTGGGAAATGAAGATACTGCTCTCGATCTGCCAAACCTCAACACCTAAACAGTAATGCAAGAGTCTCAAATCTGTCATGTCAAATGTGCTGCACAAATCCTGTTTGATCTCAGCGATAAAATGTGCCGAGCTACCAATAATGATCAGATCATCCACATAGACAACAAGAATCAAAATATCACTACCAGTGCATTTGACATACAAATTAGAGTCAGATGGACTCCTCTGAAAGCCATGATCTGTGAGGTACTTATCAATCTTGATGTACCAAGCTCGAGGAGCTTGTTTCAAGCCATAGAGTGCTTTGACCAATCTACACACCTTATGTTCTTGACCAGTAGCCTTGAACCCTGGAGGCTGCGTCATGTAGACTTCTTCCTTCAACTCACCGTTGAGGAAGGCACTCTTAACGTCCATCTGATGGACTTTCCAACCAAACTGGGCTGCTAAGGCAAGGACAAGCCGAATTGTACTCATCTTGGCTGTAGGAGCAAAAGTCTCCTCGTAGTCAATGCCTTCCTTCTGTGAGAACCCCCTAGCAACGAGACGAGCTTTGTACTTGTCAAGGGTTCCGTCAGCTTTGTATTTCACCTTGTACACCCATTTGCAGCTAATGGGCTTCTTCCCTGGAGGAAGATCAGAAAGGACCCAAGTGTGATTTTTCTGAAGACTCTGGTATTTAGACTCCATAGCCTTTTCCCACTCAGGAATTCCTTTAGCCTCTGAATGTGTCTGAGGCTAATAGACACTGTGAATGTTGGCCATGAGAGCAAAGTTAACTATATGCTGCTGTTTGCTCTTGTTTCTGGATGATCTACCCTCAATGAGCTCATCGTCATGAAGATCTCCTATAGTCTTAGCCCACCATTTAGGCCGGAGAGTAGAAGTGCCAACATTGGATGTAATAGGAGGAGCCGGAACAGGTGCAACAGGTGGAAGATCAACATCATCCGGAGGAAATTCTGGTTGAGCATCATCAAAATTAGAATCTGCATCATCATCCCTCCCATTAGGTGGACCTAACGGAAGAAGAACACCCAAGTCAGAAGCCTTCAAACGCTGCTCCTCAGAATGCTGCACAAACGAGGAAGAAAGAAAAGGTCCTCGTTCTTCATCAAAGACAACATCCCGGCTGAAGGTAAGATGATCAGTATCGATATCAATCAACCGGTAAGCCTTATGGTTGTCACTGTACCCTGTGAACATAAGCTTTTGACTCTTGGAATCCAACTTGGAGCGCTTGGCATCTGGAATCCATACATAGGCTAAAGAGCCAAATATTTTCAAATGACTGATCCGAGGTTTGCGGCCAGTCCAAGCTTCTTCAGGAGTCTTCTCCTTAACAGCATAAGTCGAAGACCGATTAAGGAGATAGACGACAGTGTAGATTGCTTCTGCCCAGTACTTTTTAGGAACACTCCTGTGTTCTAACATGGAATGGGCCATCTCAGTGATTGTGCGGTTGCGCCGCTCTACAATACTGTTTTGCTGAGGAGTATAGGGTGTGGTTAACTGGCGTTTGATGCCGTGTATATCACAGAAGGTGGAGAAGTCAGTAAAACAAAATTCCCCACCATTATCTAACCTAAGAGTGACTATGGAACAGCCAGAGTCTTTCTCTACTAAGGCCTTAAACTTCTAAAATACAGTAAACACATTTGATTTCTGTCTGAGAAAGTACACCCACATTTTACGATTGAAATCATCAACAAAAAGTAAGAAATACCTACAACCAGTAACAGAAGGTGTATTCATTGGCCCACATACATCAGCGTGAACCAACTGTAGTACCTTGGAGGCTAGCAATGAGTCACTAGTCGGAAACGGTGTCTAATGCTGCTTCCCAGCCTGACAAGCTCCACAAACACCCTGATGCTGGGTCTGGATCTCAGGTAAACCGGCTACAAGGCCCTCCCGAGATAGCTGAGAAAGATAGTGCACATTTAAGTGCCCATAACGTTGATGCCAAAGACTAGTGATGGAAGAATTTCGGATTGCCATGGCTAACTCTGGAGAATCACTTGTATCCACAAGTCTGTATAGACCTTGATCCTCAATACCAACAGCCACAGTGCTACGAGTCTCCCGATCAACTATGGAACATTTGTGTGTACTGAAAACCACATCCAACTGAGGAGAGTGCCGCATGATCTGACTGACAGAGAGAAGATTAAGTTCCATGCCAGGAATATAGTAGACATTGAGGAATATTAGATTCCTCCCACTAGACTGAATTTGAACAGTGCCCTTACCGACAATTGTATATTCTTCTCCTCCACCAAAAATAACTGAGTCACTGAAGGGAGTAAAGTCTGTAAACCAATCACTTCGATGAGTGAAGTGACGCGAAGCACCTGAATCAATGTACCAGGCAGAGGACTTCACATGATCTGCAGGTCTTTTAGCCATAAAAGCATACAAGGCAGATTCCTTCTGCTCAGTGTGCTCGGCAACATTTGCTTTCTGTTGAGACCCTCCCTATTTCTTCTGTTTAGAAGCCAAACGTTGACGACAATCCTTTTTTATGTGACCATATTTATGATAGTAATTACACTGAATATTCTTTTTCGTGATGCTGTCTTGAGGTTGACTTGAGCCTTTCTGCTATGGAGGCAGACCTTTGCCTTTATTCTGAGCCTGAAACTTGGCTGCAAAAGCCTGCTCTGAAGAGGATGAAGAAACACTACTACCAAACTGTTGTTTCCAGCGATCCTGCTGCAAGAGGATAGTACAGAGCTCTGGAAACTTTAGATCAACATTAGTTGACGTAATGTTGAGAGTCTCAATGAAATGTTCATAGGACTTAGGTAGACTTTTCAAAGTGATCATGACCATGTCTTCTTCCTTCATTTTTCGACCAATAGCCTCCAGCTGATCTCGGATCTCCTGGATCTTGTTCAGGTGCACTTGCAATGTTGTTTTCTCATCTATCATGATAGAAAACAGTATATTTTTCAAGAAGAATGCATGGCTTTTGTCGGAGGTCTCATGCATACCCTTCAGATGGTCCCAAATCTCCTTTGCTGTTTTTCCAGCCGGAATCTGAGGTAGCTGATCATCTGTGACTGAAAGCTTAATGAGCATGATTGCTTCACGAGTTTGTTCGTCAAACTTATCTTGGTCTTTTCCCGCCGTTGTTGGATGAGTAGTATTGCCTAGAATGATTTGATCAAGGCAACGATATTCAAAGATGGTCATCATTCGCTACTTCTAGGTATTATAGTTTTTGCCATTAAATCGCTGATTGCCTTCCAACATGATGTTGGTCAAACTTGCCATCTTGCATGCTTTTCGAGGCACAAAAAACGAGGTACTGAGAAGAGGCTGAATGCACAGAACTCGAAGCACAAATTCCAATGCGCAGGATGTTGAGGCAGTTTATAGGCACAAAATTCAAGAGAAATCCGTCGGCACAAATTTCAAGGCACGGATTCGAGACACCTAGAAAAATCCGACAGGTACCCAAAAATAGTCTCGAAAAACCCACCAAGAATCTACAATTGAAATTTTTTTTGGACTTGAACCAGAGGGTAAAAACCCTAACTGAAAATTTCAAAGGCCTTAGGCGGCCATGAAAGCACAGAAAAAAATGAATGAAGAGACTAGGAGACCTCGGTTTGCACGATTCAATACGCGGCCTCTGTTTGGAGTCGCGTTTTGAATGCTGACGCACAAAAAGAAATGCAACCCTTCTGAATGTCAACAGAAGACAAAGATAGAGACCACGAAACCACGAAACCACACAGGGATACGCACAGCAGCAGGTAGAGACCACGAAAGTATTTGTGAAGGTCGCAAATCTAAGAAACCACAAACAAGAACCCTACAAGAACTGCGAATGGAGTGCGGAGGTCAAAAAACTTTAAGGCACGAAGAAAACAAAACCAGAAAACCCTGGCGGCCGACGTCTCTAAAAAAAACGCATACAGAACTCGCCAGAGGTATACTGCGACCAGGAACTCGAAAAAGAATCGATCTTCAAACACTTAAAAATTTCTTTCCAAAATTTAGAAGACAATTTTTTTTTTTTAATTTCCAGGCTCTGGCTCTGATACCGTATTACGAAGGTAATTGGTAAAAACTTGATAATATTAACAATGAGCAAAGCTCAAATAAATAGTTTACAAAATATACAGGAAAGGCAGGTTTCTAAAATAGAAATTGTAGAAGATCGTAAACACGATCTTACTAAAATAATTACAAACAGTTACAACATTGACCATTAACTAAAAATAGCATGAAATAATATTCTAATAATGAGAGCATCATGTGTACACTTGATAGTGGAGATCAAAAGTCTTCAAGTTTTATGTTCATAGTGGCGCGCCTAGAGGAGAAATGTACACCTCAACAAATGAGTGAATTCAAAATGCAAACAATAAAAAAGCTATGTTATACCAAGTTTTTGGGACAGGGATGATAGGGGATGGGGTGATGTGTTTCCAAGAGATTTTTTGGGACTCCATTTAAGGGGATGATATGGGATGACTATTATAAAAACAGCAAAAATTAAAAAAATATGAAATTTCAAATAGTCATATGATTAACATTGCTAAGGCATTCATCATATACGTAATGGAACCTTAATACATAACATTAGAGTTAAGTTGAGATTTCACATGAGAGTCGAGAAACAAATTAACAAAATATAATTGCTTTCATTGTCAATATGGACATATATTATATATTATATAATAAATAAAAATTATAACAAAATGCCCAAAGGCTGCAAGTTTCAACTACAAAATGACAAAAACATAGAAAATATGTCGCTGCCCCTAATTAGCATCTGCTACCATTGCATCAAAATTGGACTCTGAGTCTTTGTCACTGCCACTATGAGGGGTTGCCTCATCTAAGGGAACCCCAAATATAATTATATTATATATAAAAATTACAAAAAAATGCCCAAAGGCTGCAAGTTTCAACTGCAAAATAGAAAATATGCCGCTGCCTCTAATCAGCATCTGCTAACATTGCATCAAAATTGAAGTCTGAGTCTCTGTCATTGTCACTATGAGGGGTTGCCTCATCCAATGGACGCCCAAACATATATTATAGAAATTACAACAAAATGCCCAAAGGCTGCAAGTTTCAACTACAAAATGACAAAAACATAGAAAATATGCTGCTGCCCGTAATTGGCATCTGCTAACATTGCATCAAAATCGGAGTTTGAGTATGTCATTGCCACTATGAGGGGATTCTTCATCCAATGGGACCCTAACCAATCCCTCCAGTGCCTCCTCATCAATCTATGTGGCGTTTTTGGGATCAACATCCCACTGTAAAGCTAGAGTCTGTTGATCCCAAGTCACAAGGCACCATGCGCACCCACCAACTTCTCTGCTCGTCTAGAGATAAGCCTATTCCTCTTGATAGAGTGGATGAAGCTATATGTGGACCAATTTCTCTCTGCAACAGAGAAATTGACAACCTGTGACAGGAGGTGAATGGCAAGCATCTTCAACTTTGGTGTATCCTTGCCATGTCATATCCACCATCCAATAGGGGTGGTTTGAGCTAATGTAGCTCTATCTATCTTCACCTCTGGTTTGCTAAATGTTGAATTGTGGAGATTAGCAAAGGCAATCCATTGATTCTGAAGTAAAATTGACTCCTCACTTGAATACATCTTTCAAAGGGCCTTCATTAACCCGTCTTTCACCTCTTCATTATTAGGAGGCAGCCCCCCAGCCTTTGGTGCATACCATTTGGGATTTAGAGCAAAAGCTGCTATATGAAGTGGGGTGTTCATAGTGTTCCACCACCACATTGCAACGGGCTTGATATGTTGCTCATATAATCCCAAATTAGGATCCCTACTTCATCCGCCCAAGCATGCTGTCAAATGTTACATAAATCCCTGTAAGACTAGGAGAGCTTGTATCAGCATATCTAATGACATTTACACTAGGTGAGATGAAAGAGCAAACATATGTGCAAACAAAGAATTTCAAAAAAGAATAAGATTATAAGATTGAAATTTCGAAGAGCAAATGCTAATGCAAAAATGAATAAGATTATCAAGTTACAAACATTAATAAATTAATAATTTAATAAATAAATCAGAATTCTCTTACATCATAGTTGACCACCAATCATCATCAAGGATCTTTTGTATCACACCTTTTCTTTCAGTAGTGTTTGCAGTAGGCCATCTACTCCACTTTGGATTAATCATCATCAACTGTAGAGCCTCCTGTACTTCAAGCATCCTCTCTAACAAAGTGTAATAAAGCATATCTAGTCTCTATAGGTTTGAGGAATTCCTTACTCTAAAAAGTCGTGAATAGAGCAAGTGAGGTGAGGTGGTTGCAAATGAACATCTGAATATCTCTAGCTTCTACCACCACTTGCTTCACTCAATCTATCCTCCCTATTTCTTTCAATGCATTGTTCAACACATGAACACAACATGGGGTCCAAAAGATGTGCTTGTAAGCATCCTCCACCATCATGCTAGCTAGTTTGCACACATGTGCTGAATCAGTGACCACTTGTACAAAATTTGAGGCCCCAACCTCCTCTATGGCCTCTTGCAAATTTTGAAATCGAAAGTCTGCATCCTTGCGCTTCCTTGAACAATTAACAACTCATAGAAAATAAGAGCCAACTGTACATGTGACTATGATGTCGATAAGTGGTTGATGTCTAATATAAGTCCACCTACCCATGACAATAAAGCAACCTGTCCTCATCCAAGTTTGCCTCATGTCCTCGATCACTAAATTCACCTTAAAATATTTTTTATCAAGGAGGGGAGTGCATAGTTTATGTTCTCCAAGGGGTAAATGAGGGACCAAGAGAAAATATATCTTTAAACATTTGTTTGAAATAAGGAGAATGTGCCACATGAAATGTGTCATGTCCTCTTTTCAGAATTAGAGACATAGTGAAGACCCAATACTTCACATCACATGTCCATAGGTATGACTCCATTCAATGCTTTGTATGGATATGATACTTTATCTTTTGTGGATTTGGCTATCGCAAACAGTAGGGTGCCAGGGGCAAGACACTTGGTTCAACAAAACCAAGAAAAATTGAAAGCACTTACGGAGAATCTCGAACAAGCACAAAATCACCAAAAGGTGTATGCAGATCGCCATCGTTTGGAGAGGACTTTTGAGGTTGGGGATATGGTTTTCTCGAGGTTGTAGCTTTACAAACAATCTTCCCTCAAAAGGAGTGGAGCTAAAAAGCTCAAGCCATATTTCTATGGGCCTTATAGGATGTTGAGGAGGATTAGGGAGGTTGCTTATGAGATTGAGTTGCTAGAGCATAGCAGGATCCATAATGTATTTCATGTTTCATGCCTCAAAAGGGCACTTGGACAATATATCACTCCTTCAACTGAGTTGCCTCCTCTTGATGATGAGGGTAAGTTGGTTTTGCTATCTGAAGCTATCATGGGTGTGTGAGAGAAAAAGTTGAGGAACATGAGCATAACAAAGTACTTGGTGTGTTGGTCTAATCTTCCACTAGAGGATGCTACTTGGGAAGGTGTGGAGATACTTGATCACCTAAATCTACAATTGCTCGAGGGCAAGCAATTTTGGTAAGGGTGGACTGTCATGTCCTCTTTTCAAAATTAGAGACATGGAGAAGACCTCTAGCCTATCCTCATTTCCCGTAGGCTAAAGGATAAAGCAAGGGAAATAATAATAACAATATTATAATTAATTAAAGTGTTTTTAAACACTTAATATTAAAAAGTATTTTAAATACTTTTGGAGGGAAATTTGTATTCATGGGCCCAAAGTGGAAAGCTCTTTAAAAGGGGCACTTGTATCCAAAGAGCATCATCTTGATGTCATTTTGCAATTCAATCTTTTCGGAATTTGAGCTTTGTGTTCAATTTTCACATCTGAGGATGAAAACCCTTGGCATTTCAGAGATTTTGGAGGACGAAAACTGTCTTGGATTTCTATCATGGGTTTTGAGGACGAAAACCCTCATCTCTGTAATGTGCTGTCCCTATTTGTTCTTTTAGTTTATTGTATTATGTTATTTTTATTATTATTGTGGTCTTTCAGACTAGATAGAAGTTGCAAAAGGGGTTTTGGTTTTTGCATGTAATGTTTTTTGTAGATATAATGAAATATATGACATGCAATGATAACCCAGAAAAAACTATAACATAAATGCATAAAAGAATCATAAAATCATGTAAAATGAATTACTGATGCATACCCATTTGCAAATCTCCAACTTCGTATTCTTGTTGTACTTGAACCAGCAATATTGGTGGTAGAAAACACTTCAAAACACTAGCAAATGAATGTTCTTTGATATACAATGAATAGCCATGACATTTACATCATTAGGCGACCATAATGTTTGAGTTTGAAACCCCAAAATGAAGTATTTAATTTTCGTGAAGACCCACGTTCATCTACTGCTATACGACCTTCATGGTTGCTTGCTGCAGCTGATAAACTTCTCCAAATGGTATTAAATCTGCCTTCAAACCCTCCGTAAATACCTGCAGCTATAGATTAGATCCTATCGCCCAAACACAAGATGAGGAAGTCTTCAAAAACACAATAATCTGCTGCTCAAATGTGCGGCCAGGTCTAGGCAGGTACGACCAACCTAGAATGATTTCAATGTGCCAGTAAACTCCTCCAAAAATCTTGAAATCTGTTCTTTAGTCCTCCCAAATTATCATAGCAATAAACTTGAGAAATGTCTTCGAAATCCCTTACGCGACAAACATGCATTCAACCATTGAAGCACAATGCAAACACTGAGTGTATTTGCCTCTTCGAGCACCCGGGGATGATCTTTCACACTTGCGGAATGCTGTTACTGATGGAGGTTTTTGTCTCCAAAAGCCATGGTTTCAAATTTCTCCAAAACCCTCAAACTCTTTGCAGAGCCAAAGCCAAGGCAAATGAAAATAATCCAACATGCCAAATGAATTGCCTTTTTCCCCTTTTTATAATTCCTCTAAGGGGGGGAGGGGGGTCGATTCACCTTTTGGAGGGAATATTTAATTCACCTTTTTAAAATCCCAAGGTGAGCGCTCCAACAATATGGCTTAAGTGACTTTATTAATATTTCATTTTTGACACGTAACCATTATAACCCAAAGTCCAATATTAAATAAACATTAATAATTTACGGATATTAAAACGGAGGCCCAAATGATCTCCTAATCCAGTGATTTATAGACCATTGGAAAGGTCTCGTTGTGATGTTCCATCCGGGATATACACTCATAGTTATCAGAGAAAGCAACCACTCCTATTTGGATCGTGAGTAAAACACAAAGAGTGCAAGAATCATTTCTTTCATGAGACCGATTCCTCACAAACATAGACTATGAAATATTGACAACCAATTGAGAAGTCTTCCACGTAGAGGAGACAATAATGAATAAAGTTTAACATTGCTTGCAGAAATCGACTAAGAACCATAAGGCAGCGATCCAAGAATAAGACAAATTAAGATAAAGACAAAACAAGAATAAGACAAGGTAGAATTGATGATTGGATTATAGTCGGCGATCTTCTAAATGGCAATCGAATTCCAAGTAATACGATACCACAAGGGTGGCGCCGATTACTAATTAATTAAGATGGTTTTAAGTCAGCAAAGGGATGTGACTAAACAGATTGCAACGGTTCAGGGATATTTAAGGAGATCGTGGGCACTCATTCAAGCATATCATTAACACACAGTTCACTTCCTAAACATCTCTGCATCGATCCAACAAGCAGCAATAAATTCATTTACTCACAATTCCTCCAATCAACACAAAATACATTTGCATCGACCCCATTGAGAAATTCAGAAATTGTCCTCTACAGTATATTAACCATTTCAATACAAGAAGAATACAAGACAGCATCCAATCAGCCATAATACAGATTTCTATCGTGCAGATTGGAACAACACCAAGCAAGGAGTATTAATCTCTGGGTCAGCGATATAGCACAAGGTATGATTCATACATTTTAATAATAATATCTCAGCAATACATCTAATCATGCATTGATAAGATGATATATATAAGTGGCAATCAAGTGCCATGTGATTATCTATCATGAATGATGGACAAAGTCCAGTTCCTATAAGAGGAATATATGCATAAGAAGCATTACTTTTATGATCCATGAGATCACTAGAAATGAGAAGGCAAGGTCCTTAATGGTATGACTCCTAACCTTACTCATGATATACTAGGGATGAGTGTCACGGTGCCATGTCGTTAATCTTATCTATCGTCCTATAGGGACGTGTGAATTGTCAGGGAATGACGATATTATTCAGCGCCTTAACGAGTGATCGTTAAGGAACGGCGATTTCATTATTATTAATAGTCTCACATGGTAGGTGACCCTCAAGTGGTGAAGAATTGCTGGGTGTAGTAATGAAACCCTTGAGCCAAGTGGTGAAGAATTGCCAGGTGTAGCAATGAAACCCTTGGGCTAATGGCAGCGGAGCTTGTTATTCAGCACCCTAACAAATACATTCCCCGTTTCCACTAGGATAAACGATTAGGTTAGATTAGCGACCAGGCATGATAGTCATTATACCCGAAGTATATCATGAGGCCTCACTATGGTAAAGAATGAGAAAATATACATTGAATATATGTAATTGTTCATTATTATTAATTATGTTAATGATGATACTAACCCTAATTATTAAATTTTGATCTCATTATTGATCTATTAATTATTAATGTTCTCTTAAAGAAGATATATTTGTGTGCAAGGTGAAGAAATCTAGAACTTTCAAAAAGGGGACATTACAAGTGGTATCAGAGCAATCATCCTGCCATCTTGTGTATACTACGTGTGCCTTACATGTATTCAAGTGTATACTTTGTGATTTATGTGTATTCCAGTGTATTCAAAGTTTTACTTTGTGACTTATGTGTATGCTTTGTAACATATGTTCATGTGAATACCTTGTGTATTACGTGTGTTTGCGTGTACGCTTCATACTCGTGTATACTTGATGACCTTGGGATGGTGGATGGGTCCACGGTGTAGCATGGGATGCATCGAATCCCCTTCCCAATTGTCCGACGGTATATTTTATTCGAGTGTACTTGTATTCAAGTGTATGCTCTATGACTTTGCAATTGTATTCGAGTGTATGCTCTATGACTTTATAATTGTATTCGAGTGTATACTCTATGACTTGACTATGTATTCGAGTGTATACTCTATGACTTTGCAATTGTATTCGAGTGTATACTCTATGACTTTGTAATTGTATTCAAGTGTGTACTCTATGACTTGACTATGTATTTGAGTGTATACGCTATGACTTTGTATTTGTATTTGAGTGTATACTCAATGACTTTGTATTTGTATTTGAGTGTATACCCTATGATTGTATTTGTATTTGAGTGTATACTCTATGACTTGTAATTGTATTTGAGTGTATACTCTATGACTTGTATTTGTATTTGTATTTGAGTGTATACTCTATGACTTGTGATTGTATTTGAGTGTATACTCTATGACCTTGTATTTATAATTGAGTGTATACTCTATGACCTTGTATTTGTATTTGAGTGTATATTCTATGATCGTATTTGAGTGTATACTCTATGACTAGTGATTGTATTTGTATTTGAGTGTATACTCTATGACTTTGTGTATTCGAGTGTATACTCCATGACTTTGTGTGTTCAAATGTATACTACATGATTTATGTGTGTACTCCATGACTTATGTATGTCCAAATGCACACTTCATGACTTGTATTCATGTGTATACTTCATATTCGTGCGTATACTTGCGTGTTACATGTATGCTTCGTGCCTTATGTATTGCGTGCGTATACTTTGTATGCTTCATGCTTTGTGTATCAAGTGTATGCTATGTGTTTCATGTATTACGTGCATATACTCGTATATTACTTACTATGTTAATGCTTCATTCTTCGTATGCTTTTGTGTATCATAAGCTTTGTGTATGCTTCATGTATTACGTATATTTATTGTGTGCATATACTTCAACATGGATCTTCTCTCCGATGGTGTTCTCTATTTGGAGGGTCAAACCAAAGAGCCTCTTTTATCATGATATAGACAAATGTAATTTTGACAATCATGTTCACGTTCTATTATGTCCGTTGTTATCAATGTTAAGAGTTTACAACACTATATATAGTTACAACATAGCAAATGAGATAGTTTAAACATTATCACCCACAAATGTTGTTCTGCCAATCTTAGTCTAGATATAATGATCAAACATTATGCCTTGACTCTGAAATATAAGTGCTAGGTTTAGTTTTCACTAGGGGTTGTCATACAATTTGCCTTACTACTATTACTTCCATCTTTTAATTGGACTGATACAATGTAGTGATCTCAACGTAACTATTATGTAGAGATCTAGCACTATGCTATGCCCTTATAATAGATCAGTTCATGGTAATGTATTTACCCCTAAGTATCTAAGGTAAAATACAATTAACCTTTAATAGCAAGGTGTTCTATTACTACCCTTCTAAAAGATTGGATGAGTGGCCAATGACCATCAACTCTAGGAGAATCTTATGAAATCTCTGTATCTTAATCATAGCTAGGTCTGCATAAGATGACATAGCATACAAATGACTCATCAGCATTCTGACTGTCCCTATTATCCCATATGACCCTATAACAATGGCAACTTGAATTAACTCTGTTCTTTCCTTGAATGATGGATAATGTAGCAAGGAAGACCTATATAATTCAGTGTCTATTCATAGCTGTCCTTACTGTTATCTTGATTGGCAGCAGAAACTTGGTTTTGGGACTGTTACTTCCAAATAATTATGACAATCTTCATTATAATAAGAATTGGGATCTTAACTAGATGCTGTTTCGACCTTTATCACTCAGAATTTAATGAGTTACCTTGAGGGCAACCAAATTTGGGATTCATTATACCCCTTCATCTTGTAAAGCCCTGATGTCACAAGACGTGCATTGACAGTGAGATGGAACACTTTAAAACCTTGTAAAGATGCATTGATAAATATTTGATTGTGAGGACTTCGCATGGCAGTCTTCATGAACTTGAACAAATCTAGTCTCAAAGTTTAATATAGTCATTACTGCACCTTCATCATCTAAGATCTTCCATGCAATGCAAAATAGTGGTAATAGTCTTTTGACAACAATCTCTCATATAGGAGCACACTTTATGAGTCTGTTCAAGATAAGAGAAGTAACTCTGATGGTGGACAACTCAATGGGCTTAAGTGTATGATAACAATCATAAGAATCATAAAATATAATGTACTTAAGATGAGTCTGTGACTGCCCATGCAGTTCACAATAGTACCAAGGCAGATTTAAGAATTGCTCATAGGTCTGATAATGAATCTGACAGTCCTAGGCTTATGAGAGACCTTTCTCTGAGTATGAATGAGAGTATAATTGCTTTGCTATCCGAAATGCCTTAAGCACCACTCATTGCCCATTCTCATAATGACTTTAGACCTTACCGGGGATAATCACAAGTACTAAAGATTGTACTGTCGGGATGTAGTAGACTTTTCGTTGGCTTTTGGAATACTCTTCCTCGTGTCAAAAAACCTGTATGACAGTCAAATAACATAATCAAAGGTTGTGGACTCTAGAGGAAATTCATATGCTAAGCTATATTGAGGGCCCATAACCCACAAATCCCAGGATCATTCTCCATGTTATCTGATTGTCATTCAGTGATTATTCTACACATCTGCAACTTGCTCAATGATCAAGGTCTCACTTGAGATCCAAATTTCTCTCCATATAACCAATTACTCCCCAAGAACAGGACTCTTCTCCGCATTGAGGTCAATAACATATCAAATGAGTCGAAATTCTTGATCATCCAAACCCAAAATTGCTTGAGGACAAGCAATCTTGAGTGGGGAGGACTGTGATGTTCCATCCAGGATATAGACACTCATAGTTAATAGAGAAAGCAACCACTCCTTTTTGGATCGTGAGTAAAACACAAAGAGTGCAAGAATCATTTCTTTCATGAGACCGATTCCTCACAAACATAGACTATGAAATATCAACAGCCGATTGGAGAAGGAAGTCTTCCACGTAGAGGAGGCAATAATGAATGAAGTTTAACATTGCTTGCAAAAATCGACTAAGAACCATAAGGCAGCGATCCAAGAATAAGACAAATTAAGATAAAGACAAAACAAGAATAAGACAAGGCAGAATCAATGATTGGATTATAGTTGGCGATCTTCTAAATGGCAATTGAATTCCAAGTAATACGATACTACAAGGGTTGTGCTGATTACCAATTAATTAAGATGGTTTTAAGCCAGCGAAGGGATGTGACTAAACAGATTGCAACAGTTCATGGATATTTAAGGAGATCGTGGGCACTCATTCAAGCATCTCATCAACACACAATTCACTTCCTAAACAACTCTGCATCGATCCAACAAGCAGCAATCAATTCATTTACTCACAATTCCTCCAATCAACACAAAATACATCTGCATCGACCCCATTCAGAAATTCAGAAATTGTCCTCTACAGCGTATTAACCATTTCAATACAAGAAGAATACAAGACAGCATCCAATCAGCCATAATACAGATTTCTATCATGCAGATTGGAACAGCACCAAGCAAGGAGTATTAATCTCTGGGTCAGCGATATAGCACAAGGTATGATTCATACATTTTAATAATAATATCTCAGCAATACATCTAATCATGCATTGATAAATTGATAAGATGATATATATAAGTGGCAATCAAGTGCCATGTGATTATCTATCATGAATGATGGACAAAGTCCAGTTCCTATAAGAGGAATATATGCATAAGAAGCATTACTTTTATGATCCATGAGATCACTAGAAACGAGAAGGCAAGGTCCTTAATGGTATGACTCCTAACCTTACTCATGATATACTAGGGATGAGTGTCACGGTGCCACGTCGTTAATCTCATCTATCGTCCTATAGGAACGTGTGAATTGTTAGGGAACGACGATATTATTCAGTGCCTTAACGAGTGATCGTTAAGGAACGACGATATTATTCAGTGCCTTAACGAGTGATCGTTAAGGAACGACGATTTCATTATTATTAATAGTCTCACACAGTAGGTGACCCTCGAGTGTGAAGAATTGCCGGGTGTAGCAATGAAACCCTTGAGCCAAGTGGTGAAGAATTGCCGGGTGTAGCAATGAAACCCTTGGGCCTATGGCAGTGGAGCTTGTTATTCAGTGTCCTAACAAATACATTCCCCGTTTCCACTAGGATAAACGATTAGGTTAGATTAGCGACCGGGCACGATAGTCATCATACTTGAAGTATATCACGAGGCCTCAATTTGGTAAAGAATGAGAAAATATACATTGAATATATGTAATTGTTCATTATTATTAATTATGTTAATGATGATACTAACCCTAATTATTGTATTTTGATCTCATTATTGATCTATTAATTACTAATGTTCTCTTAAAGAAGATATATTTGTGTGCAAGGTGAAGAAATTTAGAACTTTCAAAAAGGGGACATTACACTCGCCAAGACGCTTCAACTCCAACACTGAAAATCCTGAAACGGATAGAAACCCTAATTTGCCAAAAAATAGTAAGTCCGGGCCTAAGCAATCAAATCCACCCCAGAAAGTGCCAAATTGAAGATCACACCGAAACCATGCCAACATCCACTCAAATACTAACAAACCCATCCAAGTCAACACCAACAGTGGTTCTCTAACCAGGTTGGTTAGTCTACGGGAACTCAATAATAGACTAACTCTCCATCTATTTGCATGGGCTAAAAAGGGACATTACAATCTGCCCTTCCCAAAATTGCTTGTCCTCAAGCAATGCCATTATGGCCTCCAATCAATAGATTGATCCAAACTGGAATCAAGAATGATCCCAGGGTCCCAAGTCAACCTAGGAGATCTATGGTACCATCTACTGAAGACACTGTCCTGCAAGGTACCAATATAAATGACCTAAAAAAACTTCTATAAGAAGAGCAATCAGATACTACATGAACCCAATCAACTCCTCAGGGAATTGCTCTTCGGAAAGATCCAACTGTAACGCCGTAAGAATACGCTCAAGAGAGTCAGCATCAACTCTCTCATTCCCAACAGCTGCTGGACTGCAAACTCAAGTGATCCTTGGGTTCCAAGTAAATCTCTGGAAAAAACCACCACACTGTAGCTGCACCATTCTGATATAAACTATAAACCCGTCGTGCCACAACACTCTCCTCTCTTGGGACTCCCAGAAGTAATCATCTCCAGACCCCAAACTGGAACACCGCTAAGGGATGAAACCCATACTATGAGACATCTCTTGTTGAGGCATCCCAGTAAAGTACATGACCGCCATCCATGTATCAAACATGATCCTGGGCAATAGGAAGAATAGTCTGCTCAACCCAAAAACCAAACTCCCCCAAAGAAGAAGTGGACCAATCATGGTCACAACTCTGAAATCTGCTAACCAGGGAATGCCTCTATTGTCATTAGTTGTACTCATATCATCGACACTTAATCTCCAAATGTCAAAAAGAAGGTTCCGAACACACCGACACACCCAAACCACTACAATCAATAAGGCATCATCTAACGATATGCACACTATCCTCATAAAGTATCTGCAGTGCCTGTCACTCACCAGGGTGGAAACAATAAATAAAGGAACCGTGTCCGGAATAACTCCCATAACCATCCGCCCTAAAGCATGCCAAAGCTCGAAACCAATCTTCTCACAAAGGTAGAGCACCATAACCAATGTGGAAATGTAAGGGCAGCAGTAACCATTCTAAAATCCTACTGAAAACATAGGAGAGATGAGTATGGAAGTAGTTATAGAGTCATCTCCTATGATCAAACCATTTCTATCAACCAACTCCACCCACCATATACTCCACTTCTGATCTAAAAAGACAAACCAACACAACTGCGGGTCAAGAGCTGAAGTCATGTGTGTGCTGATTGGAAAGTGGACAGCGGTGCTAACACTCACTGTTACAACTCCAAGAGCCTCTGAAAGATGAAGCATAGCATGCGAAAACACGCTGTCCTGAACCCGTACTGAGAGTAAACTATCAAAGTTTACATCACAAACCCTCATAAGATGAACTTTCTGAATTATGAAGGTTCGAAGTAAACAATAATGACTGCTGTCCAAAACTGAAATCAGTGAGGTACAATCTGATTTTAGTGATCTACACCAAGGATAACAGCAGCACCAATGGATTTTCCAAGTATGAGCATGCGTGAAAAGCATTGTGTTGTGCCAAAACAACTCAGAAGTGCTTGGAAAACACCTCCAAGCAATCACCAACTAAAAATCCTCACTACCTCGACAAAGAATAGGGTGCCAACTCCCCTGAATGAGAGCAAACCATGATGTAAAGTGGCTGACCTGCAACCATTCAGCAATCTCCAAACTGAAATTCTGATTCATTCTTTGCCAAGTCACATTCCCAAGAGTGATCATTCGTTCAATGCTCCAATCATGACTTAAAATATTTCTCCAATCTACCTGTAGATGAAGCAATGGAATCACATAATGGCTGGTAAGGAAAAGAGCAGCACCTTTAAGTCTGAAATTTTGATCCTTATCACTCCAAAGGTCATTCTTATGACTCCCAATAATCTTTGTCAATTCTTGTTGAGAATCCCGAGCATAGATACCCAACCAAAAATAATCTCCAAGGATCAATACATCGCATGAAGGGAATGCATCTCCAAATACATATGAAAAGCATGCAATACTACTCAACTACTCAGTTAAGGTATGAAATGTCACACTTGTTGGCCAACTCCAAAAATCAAGATCAAACCTCATGCAAGAATGAAGGAACTCATAATGAATACCAACAAGGAAATGATTCTCAACTAAAATCATCAATTTGCTTACCCAAGTTACCTTCCAATTCCTCATGTAGCAAGGAATGATGATGCCTCCATGTGTCATATCATTCCAAATGCAAATTTCATCTATCCCCTCATTTGCACATTTCATATCCGGTGGTCTCCCAGTAGGGTAACCAAACTCATAAAGTGAACCTGAATCAAAACCAAGTTGAGTACCACACTCCAACTCAAGTTTTGAATCTTCTCCTGGATTCCATACCTTGTTATTTTTTCCAATTGCAATACTACAACCGGAAATAGCCCCATCATCCAACTCAAAGAGTGGATTGTCAAAAGTCATATCAACACCCGTCTTAAATAATGGGTTATCAACAATCACCACAAATTTATTCTTGCAATCATATTCATGCAGAGACAATGAACTGCTGCTATGATGAATACAAAAATCAAAACCTTCATACCGGTCATCAATGACTCCAAGGCTGTCTCAAATCACCTGTGCCTCTTCCTTATCATCTTCAAGAGTGAGCGGTGGATCCAAATCAATAAGATCACTAGGACTCTGCTCAAGATCAGCTACATGCAATGTGAGATCAGATTTGTTTTCATGATAAAAAACAATACCATCCATACCACCCTCCATGCATAGCTGTGGGAATGAAGATAGAACAACACTATAGGCAAAAGGGAATTCATCCCAAACAGGACTCTTGTCATACATTGGTGCCAACACCCTTGAATCCCAAGTGCTAAAAGGCTGATTGCTCTGTTAAGACAGAATATGCTGCTCATGAACGATTGCCTTTGTTAATAAATCACTCTACAACTCCCTAGTACTGTCATCAACATAGTCATTCCTCTCCATAGGCGTGGTTTGAAAGACAAACCAACAACCACCTGTGTCATCATCATAAGATAAGGAATCATCATTGTTAGGTGTTTTGAAAACCTCATCCTCTTTGCCTTCAACAAGCCCATCATCTGAAGGTATATCAATGATCCCAACTATCCCAACACTTTCACTAGTGTTATCAGCTTCATTGGGAAGCTCTAAATGTGTATCTAAGGCTGCAGTTTTGTCACCTTTGTTGCACACATCTTCATTCTTAGTAGCTGCATTAGTTTCCCCAATATCCAAGAAAGGTTGCAGCTTTTCACATTTTCTGAACACCCTTTTGACCAACAATTCATATATAGTAATATGTTTTTCATGACTCAAAGCAACCAACAACATAGACATAAGGGTCTGGGGAATAGTAACATATTCATCAATGATGAAGACTATAATGGTTTCCATGTAGGAAAAAACAACTCGTCCATGATCCTCACAGATTGATGCTATGAAATTCTGAAACAACTGAAGAATAAGATCATCACATTCTAAATCATTAAAAAGATAACAGGGTCTGGATCTTGCCATAACTTCGAGCATCTTACCCTTCCTACCCAAGGTAGGGCCTTCGTCATAAAGAAACCCATGGAAGCTCTCAACAATCAACTATAGAACCTCTCTCAATATGTCATCTTCGTAAGGAGCCTTAGGAGCTGTAATCCTTGTGATCTCACTAAGATAGCTGGTGAGTAAAAGTTTTACCCTTTTATTATGATGTCTCATAAGCATTGGCTTAAACAAAGAATGCACCGCATGAGTCATAGCAAGTTGCATCAACTCAGAAGGTGACTGTTCAACCTTGTAAAGACACACCCAGAAGAACTATAACATAAATGCATAAAAGAACAATGACCTAGATCATAGAATCATGTAAAATGAATTACTGATGCATACCCATTTGCAAATCTCCAACTTTGTATTCCTGTTGTACTTGAACCAGCAATATTGGTGGTAGAAAACACTTCAAAACACTAGCAAATGAATGTTCTTTGATATACAATGAATAGCCATGACATTTACATCATTAGGCGACCATAATGTTTGAGTTTGAAACCCCAAAATGAAGTATTTAATTTTCGTGAAGACCCACGTTCGTCTACTGCTATATGACCTTCATGGTTGCTTGCTGCAGCTGATAAACTTCTCCAAATGATATTAAATCTGCCTTCAAACCCTCCGTAAATACCTGCAGCTATAGATTAGATCCTATCGCCCAAACACAAGATGAGGAAGTCTTCAAAAACACAACAATCTGCTGCTCAAGTGTACGGCCAGGTCTATGCAGGTACGACCAGCCTAGAATGATTTCAATGTGCCAGTAAACTCCTCCAAAAATCTTGAAATCTGTTCTTTAGTCCTCCTCCCAAATTATCATAGCAATAAACTTGAGAAATGTCTTTGAAATCCCTTCCGCGACAAACCTGCATTCAACCATTGAAGCACAATGCAAACACTGAGTGTATTTGCCTCTTCGAGCACCTGGGGATGATCTTTCACACCTACGGAATATTGTTACTGATGGAGGTTTTCGTCTCCAAAAGCCATGGTATCGAATTTCACCAAAACCCTCAAACTCTTTGCAGAGCCAAAGCCAAAGCAAATGAAAATAATCCAACATGCCAAATGAATTGCTTTTTTCCGCTTTTTATAATTCCTCTAAGGGGGGGGGGTCGATTCACCTTTTGGAGGGAATATTTAATTAAGTCACCTTTTTAAAATCCAAAGGTGAGCACTCCAACAATATGGCTTAAGTGACTATTAATATTTCATTTTTGATACTTAACCATTATGACCCAAAGTCCAATATTAAATAAACATTAATAATTTACGGACTTTAAAACAGAGGCCCAAATGATCTCGAAATCCAATGATCTATAGACCGTTGGAAAGGTCTCGCCAAGACGCTTCATCTCCAACACTGAAAATCCCGAAACGGACATAAACCTTAATTTGCAAAAAATAGTAAGTCCACCCTAGAAAGTGCCAAACTGAAGATCGCACCGAAACCATGCCAACATCCACTCAAATATTGACAAACCCATCCAAGTCAACGCCAACAGTGGTTCCCTAACCAGGCTGGTTAGTCTACGGGAACTCAATAATAGACTAACTCTCCATCTATCTGCATGGGCTAAAAAAGAGACATTACAATCTCCAACATGGGCAATTGCATCTGGGGATTGCATGGGAGCTAATTTGGCGATTTCATTCAAGTTTTCAGATTTGGAGCAATTAGATTTGCAAGCAAATGTTGTGTTCGTGATTTGAAGAGATTCGTTGCTGATTTTTACAAGTTATTGGCATGTTTGGTTGTTGTTTGCCATCATTTATTGTTGTCATATTCAGGGTTTTGTAGTGCCAACTTTGCAAGGGGATATCCGTACCAAATTGGGGTGCTTGTACCTTAGTCGTAAAACATTAATTGCTGTTTGTAGACTTATTTCTAGCCGCTGATCTACCCTTTGGAGACTATTGCGACCGTACATCAGCTTGCCATTTTTGTACATACATAGCCAGAATCCGTACCAGCTAGAACTTCATCTTTCATCGGCCATATAGGTCTGTTTTGGCATTGCAACAGTCAGATCTGCATAATTTGATATTTATAAGTGAGTTTCAGTTGTTCATTTAGCAGAAAATTGGTGAAATTTCAGTATATCAGCATTTGTAATCATTTTTCCAGCTGTCATAAATGCAAGGATCAGATCTAGGGTTTCATATTGTTGTTTCCAATTGATATTTCTGAATGGGCTATCACTGTCATAATTATTTTAATTCAGATCTGAGCATAATTGCAGTTCTAGGGTTTCATATTTGCTGTTCATTATAAATCAGTCATAAATCAGCAAGCATAATTGTTGTACTTTGTCATCTACAAGTTAGATCCGCTATTTATGATGCAATTGGATATGTATGCCAACATCAGGAGGGTTTGATTTGTGATTTCCAGTCACTTGTTGTGTGATCAGCATTTAATTTCAATTCAGTTTGCTGTTTTAGTTTTACAAATAAAAAAAAAACGAAAAATTACATGTTTCCATGTTAACCCCAATCCGGGACATTACAAAATGAGATGGCATGTTGGCAATGGGAGACTTGCCACTTCTTGCGCGCACCCTCTCACTACCACCAATGTTTCTCTTTCCTCTTGTAGAAACCTCATCAGTACCACTAGCAACCATAGATGGCATAGCTGATTGTGCAAATTCTACTAGCATCGGCAAACCCTTAGACCTTGCTTCGCCCTCCAGAAACAACCTATTAACTGCTACCTTCTAATTTGCCTTTATATTTGAACAAATCTTAACCCCCTATCCTGTAATGCCAAAGAGGTGACTATATACCTTGCTGTAGCTCCCTTTAAAATATTTGTGGCAAATATGACACAACCACACTCTACTCCCCCCCTTCGAATTTTTCTTTTTGTCTTTGTCTAGAGTTGTCACAAATTGGAGAAGAAGTTTAGAGGGTTTGGAAGGGCCCTTTGCATAAGATTTCAAGACGGTGGAAGGGCACTCAAATGGGTTATGTGGCTGTCCTTTTTCACCCACACCACTCCCACACCCTAATGAACCCCCAGCTAAGCTTGAAACTCTTATATTTCTTTCTTCTATTTCATGTTCACTACTGTCACTGTTGCTGCCTATGTTGTTTTGTGAAAGAAAAGAATGCAAGTGCAAACTGAAAAAAAAAAGAAAGAAAATAAAAAATTATTCCTTGAAACTTTTGAAAAAAGAAAAAGAAAAAAAAAAAAACATACACTTACCTCTGCTACTGCCGTACTTCTCCTTAGTGCTCACTGCTCATTAATGCTATTGCTGCCCTAGTTTTGTTACCTGAAGCTGCACCTTGTTCTTCACAATGCTTGCTTTTTCCTCCAACTTTGCTGCAATTTTTTTTTGGTATGTAAAATCGTTTGGAATGGAAGAGGGAGCTATCTTTTGTTCATTTAGGGCTGAGTGTGTTGTGGAGGTCCACAACACAAGACAATCAAATAATTTTTTATTAAACTTGGGCATTTAAAAAAAAATTCTGACCTTTTTTGCGCAAAATAACAGTCAGGGGACAGTAGGGTGGTGTTTCCGAGGCATCACTGCATCTTCGAACATCTCCGGTACAGGAACATGTCCAAAAGAGTAGGGGACACGTCCCAACATAACAAAAAAACATTTGTCAGGTGTGCTTGTGGGGTGCAAGTGTGCACCTCACCAAGAGAATAGTCAAATTCAAATCAATTTCAAAACTAAAGGACTACACACTCAAGTGCGCACTTAGAAAATGGAGAATGCAGTGAAAAGAAGCCTAGTTATTAGGTGCACATCTGGGGTGCAAGTGTGCTCACTAAAGAAAATCTGATTTCAAATTCAACTTTCAAATCCAGTTATCAAGTGCGTGTCTAGGGTGTAGGTGCGCACCTCACCAAAGGGATATTTTAAATTTCAGCAATTGTTTCAACCTATGTTCACAAGGGTGCACACTTGTACAAAGGAAATCAAAAGTGCAAGTTCAAAGCATGTTTTATAGTGTATTGGTGCACATGTAAAGCATAAGTGCATGCCTATCAAAGGGATTCAAAACATCAAAGTGAATTTTTAGAGTTTTTGAGATGTTTTCAGAGGGTTACCCATGATAAGAGGAAAAGCTGCAAAATCATCAAAGTCATCTAAAGCCGTCTATCCAAAAGTTGATTTTTAGCCCACACTAAAAATAGCTCGTAGCTGTCAACGTCTTCAAGGACGAGCATATTTTGAAGTGTGCTATTTTTAACCAGTGCTATTTATAGTCTGTGCTATTTTTAGATACCTCTATTTTTAGTTATTTTTAGCCTAGAGTAAGCTATTTTTAGATCATTTATCTTTGGATCTCTTGGTCATGCAAGAGATTTGAGCTTGGAGTGTTAATTTGTAATAACTCCTATCATTAGTCTAATTGGCAATCACATGGTTTTAGATTTAGTTTTAGTGGATAGGATTTTATAATAAATAAGTAGCTAGGTTTACTTGGATAGGATTTAGTTTTATTTGCATATCATGCAAGCCATTAGTAGCTAGAATTGAAGTGTCAGTTTCTTTCATTTATTTTCATGCAGTGTCTTGTAAACATTATAAATAAGTGCCATTTGTGCTTAGTTTTCTATTAGAAATTCTCATGCCTGCTTCTTGTTGAAATTGCCATTCATCGAGTATTCATTATTGTTAATTTAAAATTTAGTGTTCATTCAGTAGAATTTATTATGCCTATCTTGCTTTTAAATTGCTATTGAAATGTTTTGTTATGTGTGCTGAGGGAGATTAAATTGCTTTTAGTACGTTGCAAGCTTTGTATTGCATCTTTTCTCAAAGTCGAAGATTTGGTTTTGTAGCAATCTCTTAATTCAATTTACTATAGCATTCATGTCCTTATGTGTTTAAGTTATCCAATCTTTATGTGTACTTGCATTGTTCAATCTCTGCTTTTAGCTGAACAGTGCAAGCATGTAGTTGTAGGATTTATTTTCAATAAAAAAATATAAAATCTTTTGCTTTGAGTTGAAGAGTGTGTCAGCTTTTTTCTTTAGGCGATTCCAAAAAGATACACATCTATTTTGATTTAATATGATCGTGAATCACCCTAGAAAATATTGTAAAGATTGTAAATAATAAGTATATATTGTGCAAATTAGGTTAGGTTTTATTTATAGGGAACTTCCTCTTCTAATTTAAAGAGTGATTCTATTGCACAATGTTTCATTTTGTGTCACATTGAAGGTGTTACCTAAAACACTAACATAAGGAAAGGCATTCAAACTCCCAATAGAAGCAATTTGAATTTTGAAAGAGGACTTAGGCAAATTGACATTTTGTTAGAAGGGATTCATTTTCAGCTCAATAGTACAAGGCTTTACCAAAATCTGAAAATGACCAAGAAGAAGCAGATTCGAAGCATTCAAACTCCTAAGAGGAGCAATCTGATTTTCTGAGGAAGGAGGACTTAAGCACAAATCAGCATTCTGTTAGAACTCATTTTCAGACTAGTAGTCCAAGCCATTCCTAAAATATGAAGATTACTTGTGTGAAAGGAGGAATTCATAGGGCAAAGCAAGGTGAGACAATTTGGAAAAGTTTCTACAAGCAAAAATGAAGAGTGTAAGAGTCACACAATAGACTCAAGAGATGCCCAATATCACCTGTAATCAAAACAACCTTCCACAATAAGAGAGAAGCAATAACAACGCTATATTGCCTAAGAATGATAATGATGCATATAAGGTACAAGATATACAATATATGACCTACACATATTTACAATGAGAGACCTTGCTTATATAGGCAAGGTTGAGACCTAGGACATGTGATCATGACAAGTGTTTTAATCTTGTGACATGAGACACAAACATTAAATGCCCTATGTAAACTTAATTAGACAAGTGTGAATAGGACCTCATATGGACCCAATGTCATGGTTCAATAATTTCCAATTAAAGATTGGAAAATCTCATCTCCTTGTACTCTTCCATACTTAGCCAAATTCTATAGCAAGAGGAAAAGACAAGCTTAGAAAAGACAAAATTAATAAAAGACAAGAAAAGAATACGACAATTATGATGTGGCATATGAGACAAGAAATAAGATAAATTACCAATACTAAAGCAAATTAAATGAGCGCCGATCCTAGAAGCAAAGATTAATTAATCTATACAAAGGTAATGATGAGCGCTTGAGGCATGACTCTTGGAGATTTGCAACTATTCGCAACTATAAAAGAAGCGACATCATGGCATCGGGATGGATATCGGCATCAATATTGAACTCTAAGCAAATATAAGACATCCAATCTTTCGACACTCAAGCATACACTTTCATTCCAATCAATCTGATCATTAACATAGCAGCAGTTCGCATACTCATTGAACACCAATATACCGGAATATCATATCTCATCGGAGAAGCATTACAAATAAATCAGATCGCACAAGAAATCATCAATCATCAAGCAAGAATCAAATAAGATATAGAAAACAGAGCAGCGAATAGCCCATACAGAACATCAAGGAAAAATCGAATAAGAGTATCAACATATCAGATCACCGAATATCCAATACAATGCACATCATCATAGATTATCATACATCGATCTGCAGACATCTTCAAAGCTTTCAGCAGAGAAGTATATATAAGACAAGAGACATCCATCGTACATAAGTCTGATATAATAAGGAAGTTTCATTTCAGCAGAAAATCAAAGGTATGTAATTTACATTCAATGTCTCTTTGCTGCATTATATTGTTAATGTCTAATTCAATGATATGATGAACATAGATAAGTGAATTTCCCATAGTGAAGTAGTTAAATAATACATGAGACAGTATGAAACTTTATATTTGTTCATTTGCTTATACAGTTAGGCTGTGTCCATAATTGAGATCAAATCTGAATATAGAGTAAACATATGTATGATATGTTATACTAGAATATGCATTTGTAAAGGTTAAATAACTTGTTATAGTCAAATGTTATTGAAACATGAAAGGAAGAATAAATAAATAAGAAATTATATGATTACATGAGATAGATAGAAGGATTCTAAGGCATAAGGATGAGAGTGTAGGATGATGGCCCATCATGAGTGCCTGATAAGAAGGCCTTAGGCTAACCACCTAAGGAGAAGGCCTTAGGGTAAAACCTAAGGAGAAGGCTTTAGGGTAAAACCTAAAGATTAATGAAGGCCTTAGGGTAAAACCTAAGGAGAAGGCCTTGGGGTAAAACCTAAGGATTAATTATGAAGGCCTTGGGGTCAAACCCAAGGATATATGAAGGCCTTTGGCTAAGATGAGGATTATTCCCACTTGAGACAAAGGAATTAAATATCAAGCCCATGGTGACCACTCATGCCTAACTCATCATCCCTATGAGAGAAAGATGACATGATTATTATGATGAATATGATATTAATGTGCATAAATAAATGGTTCTAACCCTAAATGGAAAATAGAAGATTATGAATTTTATGAGATGACCAAGATATGAAAGTGAATTATGTACTAATGTTCTCTCTCGCGAGTTGAAATTGTGTGCAAGGTTGCGAAAAAGTTGGACTTGCTAGAAGGGGACATTACACCCAGTTAGGTAATATACTCCGTTCACACCAACACCCCCCCTTAAGTGCAATTTAGGGAGAAGTAAACAAATGCAAGGATGCAAAGATGGGTCCCAACTACAAGGCCATGCTAGGTACCCATGTACAAAAGATCTCTCACAAACAGAGTAAAGGAGAAAAACTTGTAGGAAAAAAACCCCTCTCCAAAAGAGAGAAAACATGCAAACAAACATGTACAAGTGATGGAGTGATGGAAGGACTCAACACCAAGATTCCCCAAGGACAACATCCATCAGAATATACAATCAATAGCCCCCCCATAAGAGGGAAAGAATGAGACTAGATATCCTCCCTATAATGAAGTAGCTCTTGTGCCAATGGTGAATGCTCGAAGACAAAAAATGATCCAATGCCTGCAAACAACATTTCTCCCCTTGGGAAGAAACCAATCCAGTGGTGTATCTAGAAGAAACTCCAACTCCAAAACAAGAGATGAGGGAAGAAGTCTCATGAACAATGACGTCTCTGAAATTTGCTCAAGTGTCCACATGTCACAATCAATAGATGCCACAAAATTAGGAACTCCATGCCTAATCAAAGAATGTGACAATCCAAGACAATAGGAAAACTGATGATCAACAATTTCCAAAGGCAAAACGGTGTAATATCCCTTGCTAGTTCTGATGCAAATTTGCTGATTTAACCCTTCAAGGAATATTGTCAAACACTCCGCATACAATCTCTATGCTTGCTGTTTCTGAGTTTTAGTCTGATTATGCTTGCTTGAAATGATGTCAAAGGTAATCTAAAAACTTGCAATTGATTACTACTATGTCTAAGCAAAGAACTAAATGCATATGCAATTATCTTTTGGCTTTTCAAATGCATATATATGAATTCTATATGAAAAATGTGCACCTACAGCCAATTGGCATTTTGTCAAACACTTGGCATGCATACTATTATACTAATCATGAAGGATATAAATATGCACATTACATCGAATATATGGCTTGCAACTTATCACTCCTTTATTGAGATATATTGTCTAATTACAATCTGATTATGCAAGTGCCAAGACTCTTGGTTTTACAATGAATTCCCAGTACATTACCAATCTGATATAAAATGATCATCTATAGCAGCGCCTTATGCAAATTGATATAACAATGCAAAATACATCAAAGAACCTGATTATGAAGTCTGGAATGATCAGCAGAAGCAATGATAACTATCTCTGATTGTTATTCGATTTTATTGAGCCTCCTTGCATGAAATCGCACCTCCTAGAAGTAGCCGCCCCTGCCCTTGCTTGACAATCTTTACTAAAAATAAATGCAGCCGTTTAACTCCACTTTATGGCACTTGAAATGATCGGTAGGATCAAAGGATCAAAATGCAACAATGCCTAGAACCATAGGATGCTTCAATGATGAGATATGAACAAAAATGTCTTGTCAATGGCGCCCTTGCTGTAGTATATCAGTCCTCAGAATTAATTAATTGCAGCCTTGAAACACCTCCAAATTGGTATAGAAATGATTGTCTTCACAAGAAGAATTGATCCCTCAAATATCCAGAATAAAAGGGTGTCTACATAAGCCTCCAATAATGAAAATCTAAGAACTCCATGGCTGGTTACTATAGTGGGTACTGTAGCAGCCAACAATAAATATGTTCCACAATGAATCCTCAATACCCTTATAATCTGCAAGTAGCTATGCATCAAACCCTTGTATTCTTTGTATTTCTTCTCCAATTTAAGCACAGATTGGACTCCTAGATGAAGCCCACACTTTGGCAATAATCTCAGTTGATAGTTTCACAGCCTCAAAATTGCACAACCAATGAGAGTTTTCGTTCCCAAAGGCTCAATAATGGCAGAAACCCTAGCTGGGTCCTCCAAGCAAACACTTCAAACAAATATCAATTCCTGGATGATATGAAGCTTGGCTTGAGTTTCTTTTATACTTTTTTTAATCCATCTCCAAGAAGCTTCTAGAAAAATAATAATATTATTTTAAAATGATATAATATTTGCAATTTAGAAATATTAAATAATCTCCTTGATATTGGCACCTCAACAATTAATTATAAAATGCCCCCTTTTAATGACTAAAGAACCCTCAAGTCATAAAGTGCAAATATAACGTTAAAATATAATATTAAAATATTAATTATTAGTAAAGTGACCTTTAATAATAATTAAACATCATAACCCCTCATTTCTCCAAGCCAACTGAATACCGGAATCGACACTGTCGAAATATCCCATTCAGGTGCCCTGCTATAAATAGTAACCCTGACTGAATGACTTACTATAAATAGTAAGTATAAGAAAATGAATCTTGAAACCCTTGCAAAGGCCAACCCTGAAACTTACTAAACTTTGGAGAAGAAATAAACCATCCACTGACTAGGTTTCTATCACAAAAGACCTTCTATCCAATCCCATTAGCCTATGAAGGTCAAGAATAGGCTAAACCATCCACAAACAACATCAGGCTAAAAAGGGGACATTATAGTCCGCCCTCCCTGAAATTGCTTGTTCCCAAGCAATCTGAATTGCTTGTCCCCAAGCAATCTGAATTGCTAGAAGAAAACCCTCTGGAAGTTCACTCCACCTGGATCCCAAATCTAGAAAGGAAGTCTGCCATGTCTGATATTCTTCGACTTCCTCTACGCAACTCTGATCTCATCTTCACCATGCCAGAAGTGGTGCAGATTTCCATTGGGACCCATCCAATACACAGTGCCAAACCTGTCGTCGCCCGGATCCCAATGTAAACGAACCTCACATCCATCCATCATGAAGTGATACGAATATATGAAAGTATCCGCAACACATCTCTCTCTATCCTCTGCCCAATTCCTATGGACGTGCTGACTAACCAAGCCATCATACTGCGTATCCGTATGAAATCTCTGTGACATAGAAGTAGCATACCTTGTCGGATACATAATAGCACAATAGATAACTGACTGCTGTCCGTGCAAGTCATCATGAGAAGAGTCTGCTCCAATCCCCTTTTGTTTTCTCTCTAACTGAACCACCCAAAGATGATCCTCAGTCAGTTCGTGCATCCTGTCATGATGAGATAATGCTGCAATAATATCATCCTCCTTCACTGTCAACTGAGTCTCCAAGCTATGAACGACTTCCGCCTCACATGAAGAAACCTCAATCTGTTCTTGTTTCCTCATGTTGGGAATCTTTACCAAGTCCTTCAATTAACCAAACTTATCAACCTCATCATCATCATTAGAACAAAATGCATTTTCAGATTCATCCTCTCTTTGAATAAAGAGTCTTCTAATGTTATCTATCCTTTTTTGTCTTGCTATGTTGATGATATTGACCTTTTCTTTCACTTCTTGAAGATGCTGTCTTGCATTGGCAACCACTAATCTAGCCTCTTTGGCCTTTTGCAACCATTCTTCGTTCATCTTTTCGGACTTCCTTACCTCTTCGATGCCAAAATATACAAAATCAGTCCTCTTATGCTTAATATCTTCATGTCTACCAATTGGTGTAGGGCTGCCATCAATGGTTGATATCATAACATTAGCTTTCTCATGATCACAAGCTCCTATCTCATGAATATGATGGGACATAATGCTGCTGTCCTCAAACAAATCAGTAATGACATCATGCCATTGTAAAAAGTCTCCTTCATCATGTGTAGTCAAAACACTAGTGGCTGCTCCACTAAGTAAAGGATCAACTTTCACATCCACCTTTCTATCTTGGGCCTCCAATAGACTTTCATATGTATGAATAACATTCATCGAACCACAATCTGATTCTTTACCATGATAGGATGAAGCAATGCTAGACTCACCTAATGAAGCATCACAAGAAACCTTATCTTCATGTAGCTGCTCTAATGCAACTGGTTTATCTTTAAACATCACTTGCCCTTCTCCAATCTTGAAGTCATCATGAAGTGTCTTGTGCCCAACATCTTTCTTAATGTAAGTTTGATTTTTGCTCTCCATAGGATCAGCTGTATGCTGGTCACTAGCTGTTGAAAATTCATTGTAAAGATTTCTAGATACTTCACCTGTAGAGACCTCTTGTTTCTCCTTCTTTTTGTTTTGTGATGTAGACCCTTTAAAAATGGATGACATATACTGTGCTAATCTGTCTATGGTTGCAGGGTGTGAAAGCAATTCACCCATCCTTTCTTGACTTTGTCTAAGCTTCTCCAATTCTTTCATCATGGCATTTGACTGCTTCCTGGAAATAGTCATGCTGTTCAACTGAACTTCCGAACTGCAGCTGAAACTTACCCAACAGGCTGGCAGGAAACCGCTTTGATACCACTGTAATATCCCTTGCTAGTTCTGATACAAATTTTCTGATTTAACCCTTCAAGGAATATTGTCAAACACTTCGCATACAATCTCTATGCTTGTTGTTTCTGAGTTTTAGTCTGATTATGCTTGCTTGAAATGATGTCAAAGGTAATCTAAAAACTTGCAATTTATTACTACTATGTCTAAGCAAAGAACTAAATGCATATGCAATTATCTTTTGGCTTTTCAAATGCATATATATGAATTCTATATGAAAAATGTGCACCTACAGCCAATTGGCATTTTGTCAAACACTTGGCATGCATACTATTATACTAATCATGAAGGATATAAATATTTTCATTACATCAAATATATGCCCTGCAACTTATCACTCCTTTATTGAGATATATTGTCTAATTACAATTTGATTATGCAAGTGCCAAGACTCTTGGCTTTACAATGAATTCCCAATACATTACCAATCTGATATAAAATGATCATCTACAGCAGCGCCTTATGCAAATTGATATAACAATGCAAAATACATCAAAGAACCTGATTATGAAGTTTGGAATGATCAGCAGAAGCAATGATAACTATCTCTAATTTTTATTCGATTTTATTGAGCCTCCTTGCATGAAATCGCACCTCCTAGAAGTAGGCGCCCCTGCCCTTGCTTGGCAATCTTTACTAAAAATAAATGCAGCCGTTTAACTCCACTTTATGGCACCTGAAATGATCGATAGGATCAAAGGATCAAAATGCAACAATGCCCAGAACCTTAGGATGCTTCAATGATGAGATATGAACAAAAATGTCTTGCCAATGGCGCCCTTGCTGTAGTATATCAGTCCTCATAATTAATTAATTGCAGCCTTGAAACACCTCCAAACTGGTATAGAAATGATTGTCTTCACAAGAAGAATTGATCCCTCAAATATCCAGAATAAAAGGGTGTCTACATAAGCCTCCAACAATGAAAATCTGAGAACTCCATGGCTGGTTACTGTAGCGGGTACTGTAGCAGCCAGTAATAAATATGTTCCACAATGAATCCTCAATACCCTTATAATCTGCAAGTAGCTATGCATCAAACCCTTGTATTCTTTGTATTTCTTCTCCAATTTAAGCATAGATTGGACTCCTAGATGAAGCCCACACTTTGGCAATAATCTCAGCTGATAGTTTCACAGCCTCAAAATTGCACAACCAATGAGAGTTTTCGTTCCCAAAGGCTCAATAATGGCATAAACCCTAGCTGGGTCCTTCTCCAAGCAAACACTTCAAATAAATATCAATTCCTGGATGATACGAAGCTTGGCTTGAACTTCTTTTATACTTTTTTTTAATCCATCTCCAAGAAGCTTCTAGAAAAATAATAATATTATTTTAAAATGATATAATATTTGCACTTTAGAAATATTAAATAATCTCCTTGATATTGGCACCTCAATAGTTAATTATAAAATGGCCCCCTTTTAATGACTAAAGACCCCTCAAGTCATAAAGTGCAAATATAACATTAAAATATAATATTAAAATATTAATTATTATTAAAGTGACCTTTAATAATAATTAAACATCATAACCCCTCATTTCTCCAAGCCAACTGAATACCGGAATCGACACTACCAAAATATCCCATTCAGGTGCCCTGCTATAAATAGTAACCCTGACTGAATGACTTACTATAAATAGTAAGTATGAGAAAATGAATCCTGAAACCCTTGCAAAGGCCAACCTTGAAACTTACTGAACTCTGGGGAAGAAATAAACCATCCACTGACTAGGTTTCTATCACAAAAGACCCTCTATCCAATCCCATTAGCCTACAAAGGTCAGGAATAGGCTAAACCATCCACAAATAATATCAGGCTAAAAAGGGGACATTACAAACGGTGTGACAACAACCATGCTATAACTGTCATCAAAGAGGAAATGGATATCCTCAAGTGTGTCCTCCAAATCGGCAGGATGGGACTCACAAAACAAAGCTAAAATACCTATCAAGTAGTCATCCCACAAATCTGAATTTGAAAGACAATAAACATCCTGTTGAACTGGATCAAGGGAAGTCTTGATCAAGGAAGGTGAAGGATCAACAATTGTCTTTGTAGTAGGAGAAGTAGTGGAAACCTCATCAACCTCATCATCAAAATGTGCAAGGTGTTCCAAAGAAGCAAACTCCTCTTTTGTATCATAGTCATATGGTATATTATCTGAATCATCAAGAGGTACAAGACAATCTAAAATAGGATCATTTGAGAATTGCTGAATATCAGGATCTCCATATATTTCCCAAATTTTGGCCCACATAACATGAGGAAATTCAATGTGCAAAAGTGCACTCCAAGTGTTATCATCAACATGGTAACTAATCACTCCTAGAATATGATCTTTTTTGGAATGCCAAACAAACTTCTTCCATTAAGTACCTAGTTTAAGAAAAAGACCATATAGATGTGGCAAAAGATGAAGCCAATGCAATTGTTTCAAAGTGCCATCTCTCCATTGTTTATAGTTCCCCTTTTTCAAGATGATTAGAGAAGGATGAAATGAAAAACCCATAATGAACTAAGATCTCCAAATTTACAAAGACATGAAACCCTCAATTGAAATTATGAACTCCCCAAAATATTAATACTGAAATTGAAGCCCCCCAAGTAAAAACAACCACTAATAACAACAATTTTTCCAAGCAATGAGTGAAAAGTACCCAATATGGCCTCAAACTGAAAATTTGATGTCTAAGGCAGAATCTGAAAAAATAGCATGGATAGATTTGTAGGGCTCAGAAATACCTTTCCAACTCCTATAAGAGGTTGAAATTTTGATATGGTGGTACAAGTTATGAGCTCAGAAGCCAAAAAAGACAATCTGGACTTCAAACAGCAAAATCAGGCACCTGCAACAAAATAAAAAAAACCTATTCCACTGTAAAGTGCTCGGAACCAGTTTTCCTATGACTATTCGTTTGTGAAACTCTGATCTTGTGGCGAAAAGTTATGGCTCAGGGAAAGAAAAGCCCTATTAGGGCATGTAGAGAGGCCAAAAAGGCCCCCTGATGCGCTGTGGGCGGCTTGATGATGGTGCCTGGACAGAGAAGGTAGCGGTAGTGGCGAAACGGTTGTAGATTTGGGTGGCGGCGACTGATTGTAGCGGTCCTTTGGCGATTTCCGCCGATGGTGGCGATGTTGTAGTGGTCAACGCTCGTGGGAGTAGAGTAGAGGAGGGGGCTGGGCGAAATATGTCGACGGAGGCGTTTGGGCGGTGGCGGTGCCAGGAGTGTCGTTTGCCTATGATAAGCCCCTTTGGGCGGCGTGGATTTGGGGGCTTAAGCCCTGATATGACCACGACCTTTGGGCCTTAATTCAAACCCTCCCGCCATCTATAGAAACCTTTGGACAAAAACTACCCGATAAACTGCTAACCTTCCGGTCAAACAAACAACCCGCTGGTTAAAAAGATCAAGCAACCACTGGACAAAGACTCTCATGACCCTTGGGTAGAGGAGATGATGCTAGAAGTGACGCGGGGGAAGAAATATTCCCAAAAGATGTCGATTAATTGTTGAATATGCACCCAAATTGTTGGATAAAAGCCGATAGACTCTGTCAACTGCTGACGCAGGCCCTGTACAACGACCGTACCTTGCAGACTGTACAGTACGAATCTGTACAGACTGTACAAAAAATTATTCCGCCCAAAATTTGAAAACCCAAAAAATCGACGAAAATTTTTTTGCTCTGAAATACGAAGTGTTATATGTCAAAATTTGTCTCTCGAGCCTTTCAAAAGACTCCAAAATGAGGGAAGGGAATTGCAGATCTGAAGCTCTGATACCATGTAAGAGTCACACAATAGACTCGAGATGCCCAGGATCACCTACAATCAAAACAACCTTCCACACCAAGAGAGAAGCAATAACTACGCTATATTGCCAAGGAATCATAATGATGCATATAAGGTACAAGATATACAATATATGACCCACACATTTACAATGAGAGACCTTGCGTATATAGGCAAGGTTGAGACCTAGGACAACATGTGATCATGACAAGTGTTTTACTCCTATGACATGAGACACAAATATTAAATGCCCTAAGTATACATAACTGGACAAGTTTGAATAGGACCTAATAGGGAACTAGTTAGGTAATATACCCCGTTCACACCAACAAAGAGGACCGCTTAAATGAGAGTGAAAATTTTTCAACAAAAGATGTTCCATGGTAGTTGTTAGACAAATTGCCAAGAAGATTGTGAAGAGAACTAATTGCAGGAGAATTGTTGGATAGAATGTCCCAAGAGTCTAAAGTACAAAAGAAGTGTGGATGAAGTGGCACCGAGGCAAAGAAGACCAAGAGAAGAGTTTGAATGTTAATTGTTTAACAAAATCTCAACTTTACCAACTAAGACTTCATATGCTAATTTTTTGACTGAAGTTATGTCAAATTGAAGAAGAATTATTGAAAGGGAAGGGATGCAAATTAAATATAATTTAGCAGTAGTCCTAAGCAGTTAATATTGCTGAGTTAGACTTGCAATCCTCAAGAGTTGAAGTTCTTCGTTTTCACATTTTAGGAATGAAAAATGTTTGAAGAAACTAAAGGAAGAAGGCCTGTTTTATAATGCATTCTTGCGAGAAGTGCCACTACATTGGAATCAAAATTTTAATAGAAAGGAGGACTATTTTAAAATTCATTCAAGGGTGAAATAGCATTGGAGATAAAAAATTTGGATTAAGCCTATAGCTTGGGGCACCAAAGAAGTTGTTGGCATGTCATTGGTGGAGAAGTACAACTTTGAGTTTGAGATATTTGAATATGAGTATTGTGTGAAAGCAGTAGAAGTAAGCATGGCTGAGGCCAAGTTGACATCTTCCATAGCTCAAGACGTAGGAAAACACCTTTGTCCAACACTCTTGGGAAAGTTCAAATTCTCATGATAGGATTAGTGATCCTTGATTCTTTGGTGGTGCAGAAGAGGCAAGTGACACCACCATTAGAAGGAAATCAGTCTCAAGCAAAGAAGAAAGGTCCAATGTGGAGGGAAAGAAAGAGAAGGCAAAGACACCCTTAGAGGAGATGCAGTTCTATTTCCCCTCTAGAAATTGTATCTTTCATTGGTGGAGGGAAAACTTGGAGCATATGTTTACGAAGAAGTTGAAGGCAAATGATGTTCATTGCTTGGGTGAGATATTGGTATGCGCCAAGGGGAGCACCTTTCATAAACAATTCTCAAGGGAAGTTTCCATCATTTTAACAAGGTTATGGGAATATCCAATTTCTTGGTGGGAAGCCAACACATCTAGGTGTCTTATGAGCCTAAGTCCAAAAGGTATTGGGTTTACCTAGTACAGGGACGAAGGTTGAAAGTAAGAATGTGACTAGGTGAGTATTACTTCATTGAGATACTTAGCAAGGACAATGTTTCAAAGGAGGTTCTTGAGGACACCTAGTAGGAGGGTGGTGAGAATATCCACAACGAAGACCAAGAGGGCAAACCTTGAGGGCCCTAAGGTATCCCAACCGTTGCAATAGAGCCAAGGAATTTAGATAGTGCATTTGAAAAATGATGCAGTTTAAAGTCTCCATGATGTTATAAGTTGAAGTTTGATTGAAGAGAGAAGAAATTTTGATTTGACTCCATGGGTAAATACCATACATGCAAAGTTGATGCAATGAATGAGTATAGGATTGGTTGGAGTACATGTTTGCAAAGATGAAAGATACTATAACTTGTGCTCCAAAGGATTTTATATGATTCATGTTTAGTCCATAATTTACAATGCCATCGGGGCAAGAGGGATTCCACTGACATGTGGACGAAACATTCAATTCTTTCCAAAGCCATTGAGGGAGTTAAGATACATCTCATTGTTGAGCTGAAAATTCTTGGGATTGATGTGCCTCTATTACCAATACAAGAAATTCCACCCAAATAGATGAAGGAAAAAGAGCAAGCATCCGTGAGGACAACCCATGAGGAGAAACACAATCTCTAGGGTTGACCCTCAACAGACTCATACCTAGTGGACTAGGAGGAAGGGCAAAAAGAGTTTGATTTTGTGGTTCCTTTTCTTCAATATGTTGATGCTATCTTGACCATTTTACTGAAATAATATATTGGGATCTTAAAGTTGATTTTGATTTTGCTATTAAATAAAACATTCAAGACCAATAGAATGCGGGTCTAGTGTCAAGACAAGTTTTTCGAAGAACAGCTAGAAATGAAAGTTCTTCGCTAAAAATTTGTTATCATTTTATTTTGCACCTTTCAATGAGACACAAAATGGAACAGTGTATGGTAGAACTACTCTTCAAATAAAAAAGGGGAAGCTCCTTGTAACAAAAACTAACAAAAACCCTAATTTGAACAATATGTACTTGCTATCTACAATTTGTACATGTGTGTTTTTGGGATGGTTCATGCATAGTGAACAAACTAAAAGTGTGTTTTTGAGTATGCAATACAAACAAACTTAAAATGAAAAATCTAGCTTTTTGGTTCTTAGTCTAGGGCAAAACGTTGACACACTTATACTCAAGGCAGAAGGTTTTATGATTTTTGACTGAAAGTAAACCCCACAACTACCACGCATACAGTGTTGAGCTAAAGGAAGAGATCGAGTAGTGCAAGTACACACAAAGCTAGGATTGGTTTGAAGAACACAAAAGACTAGTAAATTAGAAGAGGGTAATGGCATACAAAGCTACAAGCCCCACTTCACTGTGACCTGCAATACAGAGCTTGCAGTTAATAGTAAAAACACCTCAATTCAGTTTCTCTACATATAGTTTAGATGTTATGAGTTAAACACAGTAACTGCATTAAAAGCCTCAACAACCAAATTAACACTTAATCTAGTACAAAGCTTCCAATAACTGTTTAATGATATTCAACTCATAAAGGCACAATAACACAAGGACACATAACACTTAAACAATAATTTGAGCAACAAAATAGGCATACCAAATTCTATTGAATGATACTAAATAAAATAAGTGCCAAGAGCACTTATTTATAAGGTTTTACAATGCATTGCATGAAAAAAAAATAAAAAAGCTAAGAAACACTCCTATGCTGAGAATAGATTGTTTGGACACAAAGCAAGCTTATTTCACAATTTTGTCCACAAATACTAAACCCTAACTTAGGCTATCTCTAGATAGATTCCTGATAAAGATAACTATTAACTAACAATAGACTTTCTAGAAGGTTGTCTAAGAATAGCCGATCTATAAACTAACGCTAAAAACAGACTTCTCAGAGTATGCTCATCTCCTCAAAATTAGTGATAGCTAAAATAACATAGGTTTTAAATAGCTCTAGCTAAAAATAGATTTTTCAACAGTTGGCTGTTGACGATGACTTTGACAAAGTTTGTTTTGACTTTGGCAAATCCTCTTGAAGACACCCTTGAATGTTTGAAACTCTTAACATTTCACCAAACTTGGTGACTCATATTTGAAACCCTTTTTTGTTGATTCTGCATCAAACCCTAATCTGAATATGATTGCCAAAATGATAGATTTGTCATGCTTGAAACCTTAATAGTCCGGAATAATACCAACAATGGTATATCTGATGCTGAATATCTCCAAACCCTAGTCGAAATATAGAACCATGGATACTCTGAAAACCCTAGCATCTATCTTCCGCCATCTCTTGCAAACTTGGAATACCACACTTCTTCAGAGATCTCCTTTTTGAAAACCAAACCATTGACCTTGAAATGCCTCAATTGAAGAAGGGAAGAAATGACAACCTCTCTCTGCTTAAGTTTCTGATGACTTAAAACTTGCTCTAGCAAAGTCAATACAACCGTCGTTATAATGTTGATTTCTGCTTTTTAACTTTGCTGAAAAGATGTAGTAAATCGACCAAGGGTTTGAAGTTTTAAATAAAGACTGATGCCAATTCCAAAACCCTAGCCACAAGCCAATATAAATCTGACTTTCTGATTTTCAATGAAAGTAAAACCCTCTTAGTAAAGGTAAAACCCTGTTAAAAGGATGATAATTGCTCGGAAAATCTGATTGTCCTGCCAAAGATTGATTGAACATCTGCTGAAATCTGATGAAAATTACTGCCAATTTTATGCGCCTCTGATGAAGATTGATGCGAAATTTCATTGAAAGGGACAAAGAATGCTGAGCTCAGATGTTATGAATGATGCTTGCTGCTGTAGATCCTTGAAAATCCTCATCAAAAGTTGCTGAAATGGAAAACTCGGAGCTAGATCTGCTACTGAAATCTAATATCAAAACCCTGCTGAAATTATGAAAGTCGCAGTAAACGAATCTTCCAAGCTAAATCTGCTGATTTGCTGTTCTGCTGATATAAGTGCTGCTGTTTTATTTTTGTTTTGGAATCTAAAGACTAAATTTGAATGGCTTTTGTATGGAGCACGCCACTATATATAGGTGTTTTTTCCTTTGTTTGAAAAGTCATGCTCATTCATAAGGGCACCTCTATTATTAACTTGTGCTTTGCTTTGATGAAAAGTTGGTCATCTATTGGGGGTGCACGTACATAGGCTGTTTGCAACATTTAAACTCATACCTTGTTGTTCCTTTGCACCACACATGCCTTAATATACGATTGCATTTTTGTGTTTTTTGAAATTCTATCATTATGTATACAGGTGTGCGCCTATATGTGTAACTGCAACTTTTCAAACTTGAAATTTGTCTTCCTTGATCATTGGTGCATGCCATTATATACCAGTACATGTTTTGGAAGTTCAAAGATTTGTCTACGTATTAATGGGTGCATGTCTTAATATAGGATCTGCAAGTTTCAAGCTCAAACAAACTCTGCTCTTCTTTACACTACACTCTCATTCACAGTTCTGCAAACCTTTTAACTTGAGAACAGCTGCCTCTGCCTCAGAGGAGCACACACTTCTTTACCTGACATGCATGCTTTTTACTTTGAAAAATGGTATATCAATTTTATGGCATGCTCTTCTTCATAGTGGTGCAATTTTCAAACTTGAAATCTCCTCCTCTCACATTGGCACACGCTAAGCAGTGCTGCTGCATGTTTTGTCTTAAACAAAGTTTGTAAAATTGTCTTCTATTGATTGGCACATGTAATCCTATGAAATATCCCTTCTAAGGATAAATGCTAAAATTCTGATTATTAAAGGCAATTTTCTGTGTCTTGCAATTTTACCAATCAAACTCTAGGTCTGATATCTTTTTTTTGCCTTTAACCCTAGACTGAATTCTGATTTTCTTTTCCTGCTCTTTATCTATTTACTTCATCCAACAAATAACATCATCTAACACAAACACTTTACATAGATATGTCAATGAACAGGCCAAATGTTTATAATATCCGATGTGAGAATATTATGTCTATTCAAATTAAAGATATGAATAGATGATATTGGCAGCCTTCCAATATGAATTCAGATTACAATGATAACTGAGACTTTTGCTGTTGCAAATTCAGACTTGTTTCTTATTCAAATCTATCATTACGAAGACCTTACAATAGCTCAGAATTACAACCTTAATTCGCTGTTGTAACAGAGGTGAACTTAAAATGCAAACATACCAATTATGAAATCTCAGCAAGCAGCGAACCTTCTTAAATCAGGTCTGATATTATGAATGTATTCCAATAATGATGAGATGCTGATACAAACACCATACAATGCTGCCAGTCCTCTCCTAACTGTCACTGTCCCTTAGCTGATGGCTGCGACCTCAATTTACTAGCATACTTCAAGATATGAAAGCGAACTCCTTATATAAATGACGAAGTCAATGCAAACCCCTGATGCTGGTTTAGATCTGACCGCCTGATTCTAACAATACTGGCGCTGCCTTAGGAATGCTGATCGGTCCTCTAGAAGATGCCAATGTCTCAATGAATCTGATCGCTGTCACAGAATGGACTGATCGCTGCCTTAAATCTGATTGTTGTCCCTGAATGTGCAGATCGGTCTCCTTGTGGTGATAGAATATAGTGCCAAGACCTCCAAATTGCTGCTAATGCTAGGCCAAATCCTTCCACTTGAAATCACTACCTTCACAATGGAATGGATACTATGTATGGGTGGCCACTAGGGTTATGGCTGTCCCAAAGTGACTGATGCAAATCTGAATAAAACAACCTCCTTAATGCAATGGAATCGATCTGGTTTATCTCCCAATGGTGGTGCACAAAACAAAGATGAAGCCTCTCATAAAATCGGCACTCAGCATCCAATATGAGTGTAGCACAAACCTTCAATGATGGCGCTGATATCTAACAAATGCAAGTCTTCAACAATCTTCAATAAAATGCAAATAAAAGGTCTTCGATGAAATCCACTCAAGGTCTCCGACCAAATGTCGAATGATAGATCTATGAGACTCAAGCAATGTCTTCAATGTAATTGCAAACTCAAAAAAAAACCTAGCAGCTGAGCCTGCAAATAAACTCAATTTCCAGCTCCTCCAAAATATCAAATTCATGCAATGAAATACAAATAGACTTCCATCATGAAGTCTCCTCAAAGCAAGCTAGGTTTTCGTCCAACCCACTAGGAATTGCAAGAGATCATCTCCTTGAATTCAAGCTGAAACAAGTTGCAGTCAAGTAGAAACATCTCCATATCAAAATAACACAAACTCAATCATATGGAAAATGATTTCCAAATCCTCCTTATAAAACCCTCTCCATATAGGTCTGGCCTAACTTTATTAAATGAAAGTTTTTGTGTACACAATCACTTGAACTTTATTAAATGACAGTTTTTATGTACACAATGTCACTTTATGACGAAGTGTTTTTGGACCCACTTAAGTAACTTTTATAAAATATTTCTATAAAGTAATTCAAAATTAGAACACTCTATAAAGTTAACTTAAAAATAGAACCACTTAAGTTACTTTTTACTCCTTGTTTCAACCATTATTCCCTTAGCATGTGATTTAGCCCATGGGAATAGTGCAAAGGCTAAATACCCAACTCAACTGTGACCACTACGGAAATGGGGACATCACATCCTATAGTGTTGCAAGTTTTTGAAACCATGAAATGTCTTTTTTGTTCATGGGTGCACGCCTATGCATTGCATATTCCCTTTTGATTTGAAACTTGTCTCCTACATTCTTTGGTTTGTGTCATTCTTCTATGATTGTCGATTGCAACCTGAAACTTCATGTCTTCATATTGGAATGATGAAGATTAATGCCTTGACGAATCTTCATAATGTCTTCATCATCTGACTCTTACAGATGTACTTGAAAGCTCTCTTCATTGTTCCTGCCAGGACCCGGAAGAAAGACAATGAAAACGACATGGACAAATAGGACAAAGTTTTAACTCATGCGTGAGGAAATGACAAAGTTTTAACTTGAAATTTGACACAATACAATTTTTTTCATACGAGTAACAACAAAATTAAACATTTTCCTTTGTTATGAGCATTCTGAATTGTTTTACTGATTACTTGTGAGAATAATAAATATAGAAAAGAGTCAAGGCACTCGCAAGCTGTGATAACATTTGACATTTTTGTGTCAATCTAATGGTTTTAACTTTTCATAATTTTTTTTTAAAATCATGTCTCTGTAGGTATGCACTACAACAGGAAACTATTGAGAATTATACATGACATCATTAGAGAGCACAGCATATTGTAAAATGGAATGCTTTCATTAATATATAGGAACATTATATACATGATCTCCAAGTGCAGGCCTGATTTACATTTGATCTTGAAAATTTGAAATAGACATTGGTGAACCATGTCATGTCATTAAAATTCACAGATATAGAAGAAAGTAGGGGTAGTTGTGAGGATTGGCCTTGATGTTCATGATATCGATCACCCTCATAACTAAAAAATTAACTCAAGTACATCACCTCATAGGCATATGGTGACAGTTGTCTATTCATTCTTTTGTCTACATAACATCATAGGCATATAATGACATTTATCCATTCATTCCTTTTGTCTTATTCTGGTGTCTATAATAATGACCAAATTATCTTCTACACTTTCAATGTTCTTTTCTTCTGAGCTGTGAAGTAGTTCAAATCTACATTAGTAAAAACATACTGTTTTACATTTTTGAATGGGTAAATTCTGGTGTCTGTTCTTTTGAAGCATTAATTGATTATCTTTTCAAGATACACATATAAATTTGTTATTTTGGATGCATACATTATTGGATTTGACGATTCTAGCATCTTGCATGCTTGATTTCAAAGAAGTTCATACTTAATAGGCCTGCTATGTGTTTTCTTGGATGATCATTGCTGCTGAATCCAGATAGCGTCCCCTTCTCTGATTCTAACTTTGCACCTTCTTCAGATGGTTAAAAGCAAAACTTGGGAGTCCTTTATAGCTGATAGCATGCTTTATGCAAAGGTATGGTGACAGATCTGTAACTGTGATTTTACTATATTTGGACTAGCATCTTGTGCTTTTCACTACATCTGAGATCTTGCTTTGCTGATGAATTGTAATTTATTGCTTCTGTACATTTGTACAGTTGTTTAATGATAATCCTTTGAGCTATGCTTGATGGGATAATTTTGAGCAATTAATAATGCACATAATGCTTCTCAATAACATTTCTATTACTAAGTTGCAATTACAATTCATTTTGTTCAAGCTTCTTAAATCTGCTGATATTTAGGTGTTCTGGGTTGCAGGGAATTCTACTAATGCTTGCATCCATATTAGAGCGCCGTTTGGCTGTTTGGTATATGGTGGTCTTCATAGGTATCATCTTTCTACTCTAGAAGTGCTTGAGTATTAATATCTATTAAGTTTTTCGTAATAACATTGGCGTTGCATTTTATCATTTTCTTGTTTAAAAACATTCTTATGGCTATATCTCATTTAACGACTTCTTGGGCAGATCTGCATGAATTATTTAGGATTACGGAAAAACACAAAAACAAAATCAAGCTGCAAGCAAGCCATTTTTATGGCATAAGCAAGATGATGCTGGTTTTGTGTGCAGGAAGTTATACCTGGAGCTCTGGAGAGCTCTGCCATAAAATAACATTCCATCAACGTCCAAGATTTATGGGACACCCACACTGTTTGTTGCAGTTTAACATCTAAAACCCTGGCCCTAGCCATGATGTGATCAAAACAGGACATTCACTTGATAATTTGCAAGGATAATTTCCATGATGAGGAGGATTAACCCTAGCTATTTTTTGAGCACAGCAAAGGGTTACATGGAAAATACAGTAGGTTTCTGTACAACTTATGCACTGTGTATATTTAATCTTGGAAACTCCAAGATAGATTAAATTGTGCATTCCATGGAGTTTTCCTTATCACAGGTGCTCATGCCAAACATAAATCATGTAATGTCCCCATTTCCGGCATGATCACCTCGCATGGATTGAGTTAGCCTATTCATCATTCCCATAGGCTAACTCACTTGGAAAGGGAATGTTTTGGTTGAGCTATGGGTTTTGAAGGTCATAGAATGGTCTGACATAGAGATTTGGAATATTGTATTTTTCATGGCTCAATTATTTTTCTTAGACTTGGCGACTTGGGAGATGACTTAATATATTTTTGTAATAATTGTTGAAGGGTCAAAATTATTTAATTAATTTTGCTTGAGGTGGAACGACCTATTTGAGGTTTCTAAGTCGACCAAAAATAATAATATTCTATTGTTGTTTGAGAGCCCAAGGAGGAGGATAAGTCGGCCAGAAAGATAAACAAAATAATAATATTTTATTATTTAGTTTTGAGCGCTCAAGGAGGCCAAAATAAATAAAATAATAATATCTTATTCCTAGAAATGGTGTGCTCCAATTAGAGGATAAAATATTATTTTTAAAATCAAATCTTTAATTTGATTTTGGGCGCCCAAGGTTGATTTGAGATGGTCGACCTCATTGGAGGGAAAAAGATTCGAAAATTGTCTTTTCAAGGTCGGCTATGAGAGAGATTTGACATGGGTATAAAGAAGAGTTGCTTGGAAGGCATTTGACATCTAGAACATTTTATGCATTTTGATTTGAGTTTATCTCTCTTTGGCTGCAACGAAAGTTGAGCATTGAACCAAGGATGAAAACCCTTGTTGTTCACGGTGAGTTGGACGAAAACCTAGCTCATCATTGTGGTGATTCCGTGACGGGGATCAAAGTGTACTTCATTGCTGATTCATTAAGGAGAAGGGCAGATTTTTCATATCAATTTTGCAGATTAGATTCGAGGAAGGGTTTGTGGCGAGCTTTGGAGGTATCTTGGCCTAGGGTTTAAGTGCCACCTTCTAGGAGTGGAGTGACCTCATTTTTGAGGCATTTTGTGACATCCTTTGGCTGCTAGGGTTTGAAGAGTACAATCAGATTTGGTGCAGCAGCAGATTGGACATCCTCCGGCATTGTTGATTGGTGTTTTGATGCATATTTGCTAGGGTTTCATCATTCCATTGGAGCGCCCACTTGTGGAGGAGGTTTTGGTGATTTCATTGCATCCTTTGGCAATTTTGGCAACATTTTTGGAGCAGCGATTTGTTGCAGACCTGAGCGCTCACTTTGGATCAACCACTTAGTGTGTTGGAATTGCATTGCACTAGGTTTTGAAACCCTAGATCTGAGTGCCACACTTTGGAAGGTCAAATTCATCATTCGGAGGTCGAAATTGCATATGATTGGTATGTATAAACCCTAGGGTTTATAGCATATGTTAGCTGGGCTTTGTTTGGCATGTTTGCCATTTGCATTTGATGTATTTGAAGACATTACAAATTCTGACTTATGACAGCAGCATTCTGATTTGGGTTTCATAGCATTTTGGCATCATTTTGGAGTTGAATTTATGTGTATTTCATTGTGTATTTCACCTATGGCAATGGCATGTATTTTGGCATATTGATTTTGTTGTTCTTGACATGATAAGTGGCTGTAATAAGTGTGTAATCAGATCTGAAACAAAAAAATCAGAAATCAGATCTAGGGTTTGAATCAGACATTTAAATAAAATCAGAAATTTTAGCAAATACCCTAAGTGGGATATTTCAGTGGTATCAGAGCTTGGATCCTGCCAGCCTGGAGGGTTTGGGAAGGACTAGGTTAAATCTTATCCTACTAGTATACAGGAGTATAATGACCAACAGCTAAGTCCTCCACTATTTGGAAGTGATTTGGCTCGGCTTTATCCTTGCATGTTATGTGTTAAAGGATTTGACCTAGTTAGTGGGCTAGTTTAGTTTGTCCTTATGCAGTCTCCATATTGGCAACACTATAGAAGAAGAGCAAGACAACAAAGAGAACAAGAAGAAGTCAATCCATTTGCAGAGGACATGGATAGAGAAACGTGAATATGGGAATGAAAGTCCTAGGAGAAATGAGCAACAAAACATGGACAATTTCTTACACACTTTTGCCCAACAGCAGCAACAGATGTTTCAAACTTTTAAGTAACAATTGATCACAGCCATTGGACAGTTGAGGGTAGATCAGCCCACTCCAAGAGAGGGCAGTAGTGCAGGGAATAACAATCATGGAAGGACAGTTGCTACAGTTTCAAATAGACCTCTTCGTCCTACATTTGTGCAAAAAAGAGAAGAAGAAGCATCCGTAGAAGAAGAAGAAGAGACATAACCGATGATGTGATGGTTGCCTATGATGAGTACAATACACTTCCAGCAGTGGTTAGGAATGCCATCACCTTGAATCAATTTATGAATCAGCGCAAGGATAAGAAGAAAGGCAAGCAAGAGAAGAGACCTAAGAAGCAACAAAAGGAGTATAAAGAAGCTTTGAACAGGATTCCTCTTCCTAACTTTGATGGCAGCGGTAAGCCAAGTGCTAGAGCTTGGGTACACAAATTGGATACATTTTTGAGACTGAATCCTATGCTAGAAGAAGAAGCCATTCAATTTGCAACTATGCATCTAGAGGGAGTAGCCTATGACTGGTGGCATCATGGACTCGTGACACAAACCATGCAATGATCACTTCTTATGATGAGTTCACATGCAAACTCATTGCTAGGTTTGACAAAAAGGATGTAGAAGTCGACTACAGGGACTTGGCATAGATGAGACAGGTTGGGCGTGTGGATTCCTACATCAATGAATTCCAGAAGGTTGTTGTGATGGTTCCTGATATGGTAGAGAGAAGGGTGGTGATGTTGTTTGTTGAAGGATTGAATGATAAGTTGAAGGGTTTGGTGAAGGCTCATAAGCTTAGTACACTTGATGATGCTATTCAACATGCACTTGACCTTGATACTACACCTTCATCATTTCAGCCACAAAAGAAGAGCTTCAAGGGCTCTAGTTCATTGCGGAAAAAGTTCAATCAGCCTAAGTACCCACGACCTAGGATGGACAATGAAGCAAAGAATGAATTGAGGAGGAAGAAGCTTTGCTTTTCTTGCAAGGAGCCTTGGGAACCAGGACATAGATGTCTTGGAAAAGGCAAGGTACATCTCATAGAGGTCATTTCCGATGAGGAAAGTGAGGCTAATGAGGAAACTAGTTCGGATATTGATGCAGTGCATATAGAGCAGCCGCCTTAGTTAGAGCTTGAGCCTAACACTGCATAGGATACATTGCATGTGACCATTGCATCTATTTCAGGAGTGCCGAGATATCATGCCTTTAGGTTGAGAGGAGTCATTAATGGACATAGGATCACTTGTCTGGTTGATAGTGGAGCTACTCACAACTTCATCGATGAGTGTTTAGTTGTGAAGAGAGGACTATAGGCTGAGGATTTTCAGGGTTTCAGTGTGACAGTTGTAGATGGCTTTACTATGAGTTGCACTAAGAAGGTATCCCAACTTAGCATTCGGATGGGTGACTACACATTGACTGATGATTTCTATGTGGTAGGATTGGGAGAGATTGATGTTGTTTTGGGAGTCCAGTGGTTACAGTCGCTTGTCAGATACACACAAGATTTCCAAAAGATGGAGCTTGAGTTCATGCACGATGGGAAGAAGATTGTATTGAGAGCACTTTCAGATGGAGGACCTAGGGTTGTTTCAGCAAGAAGAATGGAGACATTGTTCAAACATGATGATGTCTCTTGAGCAGCCAAATGTTTTATATCTTCCAAACCTTCTTCCAAGAAACAAGAGTATCATGTAGATATTCATTCGGTGCTTAATAAGCATAGTATGGTGTTTGGAGAAATTCCTCCTGGTAGGCCTCCAGACCGTGGGTTTGAGCATGTCATTGAGTTGGAGGAGGGCTCCAGGCCCGTCATTACTACACCTTATCGTCATCCGCGATTGAGAAGACAATTAAGGAGTTGCTTGACATGGGACACATTCGGCCTAGTTCCAATCCTTTTGCTTCTTCAATTGTTTTGGTGAAGAAGAAGGATGGCACCATGAGGATGTGTATTGATTACATAGCATTGAATAAGAAGACAATCAAGAACAAGTATCCCATTCTCAGGATCGATGAGTTGCTTGACGAGTTACATGGGGTGGTGTAGCATAAGTTGATGGTGTTTGTAACCCTTTCCATCAATATACCATCTTAACTTCAATTTAAAAAAAGGAGCTTTGTGATATTGTTACTTTTTGATTGTATGGCCCAAGCAGCTTGGCCCTCATTTCCTTCCGTTTTGATTTGAACTCTAATGTATCAACACAAAATTTGGTTGAGTACTCATGTTAATTTCTATGTTCTGAACTATGTAGTATATTAATGGTTGCATTAGAAAACTTATTTTTTCATGAATGAATTACACACAAGTGCTATTCTCTCATTTCCCAAAACTTTGTAAGTGGTCTTCAGTACCTGTATTTTCTCATTTCCCAAAACTTTGAAAGCAGTCTCTTTGAAAGTTGCACCTGTTTTTAAAACCTTTCCTTTCTCCACTTTTAAGGTGACAAAGAAAGATGTGAAAGAATATTAGAGTATCAAAACATTTGTGAATAGCTTGATATATTATACCCAGTCTTCTAGCAAAGCAAAGAGCTAGGCATGAATATTTTCTTGGAAATTGTCTCTATACAAAAAGTAGGTGCATGAAACTTGAGTGAAATATGATGTGAGGCCTTGCAAGTTTTTTAAGTAGTATTAGCCATCAGGAGGAATCATGTGAGAAGTTCATGACTGTTTAGAATTATTGCTGAGTACTAGAATATTGATCATTATGAGATATCTGAAATACACCATTGAATTGGACTTAGCATTATTTTCTAGGATTATGTTATGGTTATTGATAGGTTCAGGGTTTTCTGTTAAGATTAAAGACAAAGTTAGTCGGTACTAGTGGTTGATTGTGTGCAAGTTTCTTGTTTCTAATCTTATTCTTTTACTTGTTTCTGCCTTATGTTCAGTCTAACAAGAGCATTGACACTGACTAGATAAGGTAATACAGTGCTTCTGTGAATAATTATTGGTTATTTCCAATATTGTTTCTAACCTTTAGTCTGTGTTGTTGCAGTTATTTTTTTGTTGTCTCAGCAACCAGCCTTCAGCGGGCAAGGTATGGGGTGCACTATTCTAATACATTTTAGCTTTTTGTAATGGCCCATCCTTTTTTAAGGCTCAATAATGGATAAATTCTTATAATCTGCAATATTTACTTGTATCTTAGAGTAAGATCCCTTTGGAGAAGAAAACCCACAAAGTTTGTTATATACTGTGACTTGGGTAAGTGATAAACTATAATATTTGTTTAATAATTTAATTGTCAATGTTTTCACTGGCAACTGTTTTTCTCAATTTTATGATAGGAAGCATGTCTACTGATCATCTGGATACAACTTATTGATTCTGAAGTCACTCTTGTAGTCTTCAAACAAATATTGAAGTCTTTTGCTTACCCATCTTTAAATTGTTGCAATTGTTGCAGAGCTTTGTTTTGACTTTGTAGGATTTCATTTGGGATAGTTTTGGAAGTAAAATGTCCGAAATATTTGATGGGCTGTATAATTAAAAATGATGGGGCTATGTTCTTTAGGGAAATAGTTTTACATATTAAGGGGCTTGATGTGATATAATTGGCTGGTAACATTTGCCGAGTTCCTTGTAATATGTACATGCAACAGTTGTCTGACTTGTAAGATTAGTTGTTTTTCTAGCTCATGAAATGCTTGGAATGCACTGTCTGAAAATGCCAGCATAGCACATTCAATAAAGGCCACTCATCTTTATGGAAACTGAAGTTTTTCAGTGCTTTGTCCCTTTGTTAAAATGATTCAATGAATGAATGGTTGGGACTGCTTTCTTCTGTGAACATGTGCTGTAAGTTTGTTCTTCACTTGTTAAAAGAGATGTAAATTAATGTCGAGCGTAGCATTCCACAGGCCTTTCAGGTAACTGATTTTTTGTTGATGTCACTGTTTGGTATGGAACTTATGCAGGATAGTATACGAATAACAGGACTTCCTACAACATGTATAATACCTCATCCCACCTCAAGCAATGGTACATCATCATCAACAAGAAGAATGATATTCTGCATTCAGGAAAAGACTATGCAGGCCAATCTGCCTCAGCCACAAAATAACTGGAGTAAGTTATGGGCTAGGAAGTCCTGCCAAAGATCAAAGCCTTTGTATGGATCCTTATTCACGATAAAATCCTTACAGCTAATTTGATTAAACCCAGAGGTATATGAGGACCGCTATGAGGCCCTAACTGTGAGCAAGCCATCAAGTCATCACTCCACCTAATTCTCGAATGTGATTTAACACAACTAATATGTCAGACTATTGCTCATATTCTTCACACTACATGGACCACCTACACTCCATCCTAGAGCTTGCTCTTCAACTGGCCGATACTTCATTCAGATTCAAACCATTTAAATCTTCTTCCACCTCTTCTACTACAACTTATTTGCTTGAGTATATGGAAAGAATGAAACACCAGAATATTGAAAGGCAAGCCCTACCTACCCTTGTAGACTCTAATCAGCAACATTACTAGGGAAGTGCACTATTTGGGCCATCTCCGATATTCATTCATTCCCATACTGACCATGCCAGATCTAGCTTTATGTTGTGTAAGATCCATGCCATATAGATGTACCTTTCTCCAAATCAAAATAAAACCTTCCCCCAACTAGACCCTTACTATCTTCCCATTATATCAAACTTAACTTTGTTGGATCCAGTCTTGGCAATCCTCAGAAATCAATATCGGTGTCATGTCGCTATGTTGAATCGATTGTTAATCGAATATAATAGAATATATTTATTTAAATTATATAAATATTAATATTATACTCTAAATACATATTATTATAATTATAAATATAATAGATATTAATAATAATTAACAATTCCTATTAAGGTATGCGATCCCTTAAGCATACATCAATTTCTAAGAGCTGCCGATTAGAAGGAGTGGAGCATATAAGACAAAGATGGAGGGTCCCATAAATGGCAACACATAGTCAGCGTAGAATATGTCTAAAACAGCTAACAATATAAAATATAATGATAGTGATTATGTTTAAGAGGACTGCGATTAAGGCAAAGGCATCGATTGAATCCCATAAAGGAATTCAATGACTGTTAAGTAATGAATATTAATAAACAATGATTATAAGAGTTAAGGGAGTGCTGATGTATTAACGAAGAATGGCGACTCTTGACTGGAAGGACACCCAAACCAAAATATATAAGAAGATCAATTACACAGAGCAGAATACACGTCAATATCTACAGCAAATAGTCTAAGAAGATTAATCATCCAGCATATCTCATCATATGATCAGCAGCAATAATATCATCTCATCCAATAGCAATCTCATGGAAATATCGATCATTCTAAAAAACATCATCCAGGAATCATCTCCTCGATTCAGCAGGCATCGATCTCAAGCATGGAATCACAGAGTAATCTCAGCATATAATAATATCTTCAATTCCTATTATCGGTGGAGGCCAACATTCAAAGGATCGAATACTTCATATTATCTATATCAGACTTCTATATATCTCTCTCAGCTGCTGTTATATCAGACTTATGGTGTTGTATGAAGCAAGACATTCCATGTATTGGAGTCATTCGAAGGATCACACACTATCATCATCAAACAATTGATCAAGTATCATTTATTATCAATTCAGCTTTAAGCAGGTTATATTCTTCAAGGAGCAGCCATCATAGCATTGTTACAAGGTATTCATATCGGCACTTATCATATATCGAATCAAGGACTGAATATATATACATATATTGAAATAAAGCTACTAAGGCATAGTATTGCCATATGTGTTATCCATCCGATAGTGATGGTGTGATATCGAGTTCCCATTGAAGGAACAATATTCATAAGAAAGTATTATCTAGTTCCCATTGATGGGACAATATTCATAAGAGAGCATTATCTTCGTGATCCGTAGGATCACTAGAATATCTCCAATCATTCGAGAAGACAAATTCCATCTCGGTACTATCTCTCTAACCTACTCATGATATACTAGGGATGAGTGCGACACTGCCGCGTCATTAATCTTGTCTATCACCCTATGAGGATGGTTGAGTAGTTAAGGGCGGGTTTATTAATGATTGATTCTCACACGGTAGGTGACTCTCAAGTGGTGAAGTATTGCCGGGTGTGCAATGAAGCCCTTGGGCCTATGGTAGTGGAGCAGGCTCTCAAGTGGTGAAGTATTGTCGGGTGTGCAATGAAACCCTTGAGCCAAGTGGTGAAGTATTGCCGGGTGTGCAATGAAGCCCTTGGGCCTTGTTATCCAGCGCCTTAACGAGTATATACCCCGCCTCTGCTAGGGTTAACAACTAGGTTAGATTAACGACTAGGCATGACGATCACCATTCCCGAAGTATATCGTGAGGCCTAATATGGTAAAAGAATTAAGTATGAGAAAATATATATTTGGATATTTGTATTTATTCATTGTTATCAATTATGATCATGATGTTACTAACTTTGATTAATATATATTGATCTCATTATTGATCTCTAATATGGCTAATGATTCTTTCTATAAGTTATTCTTATGTGCAAGGTGAAGAAATCAAGGATATCCTAAAAGGGGACATTACAATCGGGTGAAATTTTCAACAACCAACATAGAAAGACTGAATTGGACTTTAAGGAGCACCTTAGACAGAAAACAAATAATTTTGCTAAGTCACAAGAACTAAGGGGAGTTCTATAAGCATGTCACTACAAATTCAAACATTTTCACATTGAAGGGAATTTGCAATGGTAATTGAAGTGTTACACGAGGAAGGCAACATAATTGAGCATCGACCCAAATATGTCCCATTGACTTGTTCACTCTCTCAACTATCATGTTCAATGTGGAGCTAATCAAGTAGCTGAACACCTTGCAAAGCATGCTGCTACTACCCTATGCAATCACCAAGGATTGTGTTGTCACTCATTAGATGTGATCCGGCCAAAAAATCACTTAGATATAAGAAATCCTGAAGCATAATGCTTCTAATTTGTATAGTCAGGAATGAGGATCTCATGCACCATGCCATCCCATAGATGTTGACTATCAACACAAATATTCTTGTTTCAACTCGTAGCTGCTCTCTTTTTTTATTGACTTTTGGTGTCACAGCAATATAACATTAAAAGCAGTGACGTTTTTGTCATGCTCCGGTATTAAGGCATTGTTTAAATTAAAGATTTAAACATCGTGATAAAACCGATCCCATTCCAGATGGTAGAAATAATTACATACGTCATATATTATTAAATAATAAATAATATATTATTTTAGTAATGAGTTATGATTATCATCAACACCAAATATTATTATTATATGACAATAAATTATAATTATTGAATATATATATATATATATATTATTATCATATATATATATATATGATATCATATAAATAAAAATTATGAATTAAATAATATTATAATAAATATTATAAATATAAGTAAATATTATAAATTAATACTTAAGTAAGAAGGATCCCAATTGAAAGCCTTAATAAAGGCAATATTTCCGATAAGGGATAAAGCAAAATCACATCAATATAAATATTAAATAAATTAGATATCATAGACAACGAAATCTCCATATATGGAGCGGCAGTCCCAAAAGATCAACCATTGAACAAAAGGTAACACAAACATCTATTTAACATATACTAACGAATGTGTAAAGGCACATAAAAGAAGCGACGGGTGGAGGACCGCGGGTCCAACTACTATAAAGAGAATAAGGATCCATGGGTAGACGGGGGAAGGGGAGCATCGAATGAATAGAAGAGAAAGAGCAGCGAATAGGAGGAACTGTTGATCATTGAAACTTCAAAGGGCAGCAGCATTCCACAAACGGCAGGCATTAGATAAGAAATATCGGAGAAAAGAAGATCAGCGATTAGACATTTTTATCCTTGAAAGCATCAATCAGGGAACGGAAGAAGAAAACAAAAGCAAGAGTCCTAAGGAATTCATCTCAGATCATATTCTAAACAGCCAAAGAACCGCCATCCATATCAGCAGGTATGCAACATATTCGTACCCTCTTAAGGATGGAAACATTGTGTTTATTAATAATATGGAAGAGGTTCACATGTTAACAATATGGCTGACTGATTAGGATTAGCTATGGCTGACTGTTAATAGTAGCATGGTCAATTATGAATTCAAATGTGAATGCACTGTTAAATGTTTAAAGTTATAATGTTAATCATAGAAGCATGAATGAACTAATTTGGATATGAATATAAATGGACTGTCAAGTTATTGATATAATTATGATGTTAACTATAAATAAATGCACTAAACTTAGACAGAATGTGCATAGGAATAAATTAATATAATAAAGGTTAATGATATATGATCAATTTTGATATAAGGCCATGATGTCTAATTAAGGCATCTTGTGTAAAATGATAATAAGAACAATTATGATATTTATGAAATCAATGGAAAGACGAATTGGTGATATTCTTGGAGCTGACTCGGACTCTCCCTTTAACCCCTCTATCACCTCTAAGGTATACGTAGTTGGAATAGTTTGTTTTAGCCTAGGTATCTCTCGACTGGATGTAAGTCCCTCGAGCCAAGTGATGAGGAACCCCGCGTGTGGGTGAAATCCTTGGGCCTAGAAGAACTTGTAAAAGTTAATTTTGCTCTATGGATGGCGACTCTCGTCTGGATGAGGTACTCCGTGTGTGAGTGAAATCCCACGAGCCAAATGGCGAGGGACTCCGTGTGTGAGTGAAACCTTTGGGCCTCCGTAAGAGATGGTGGAACTATTTCCTTAACGAAATCATACTTGGTGATCTAGAGCTGGTTAACGCAAGAGTCTACCATAAGTCCCTCACAAGTCATATCATGAACCAATGATAAAAAGGAATAACATATATGTGAATGTATTTATGAATTAGGAATGTATAATGAATGATGATGAAATGGATTATATAAAATATAATGTGAATATGATCTAACATGATATAGTCTTAATGATTTCATGTTGAAATAAAGGTTAAGTAGATTCTAATGTTCTCTTTACTAAGTTGAAAATTGTGTTAGATAGTGAAAAATTTCAGCTTACTAGGAGGGGACATTACAGTTTTCCCCAATAACCGACACTTAAATTGCTTGGTATCATTAGTATTAAAAACTCTAAAAGACTCCCCTCTTCTAACATTCACACCCTCCCTTAATCCCATTAACCATTCACAACCCAACCCTCCCATCTCCAATGCCTTGCTTTGTCATACCATCCCCAATAATGAGTTGTCCTCAAGAAGTTAACCCATCCACGCAGCTTGTTAGAAGATGCCCTTTGAGATTGGTTATCTCAAATGTTGCAGCCATATCCTATTAAGATGTCAACCAAATATCCTAGGTGACATGATTGCTTGACATTCAATACTAATACACTATGAGAAGACTTGGCTGCCAAAGGATACATTGATTCTTGGGTGTAAAATTCAAAGGGCCATCACTCATCTGCTCACTCTAATTGATTATATACGGATGGCTAATGTGAAAACAAACTACATTTAAATTTGAAGTAAGCTTCTTTAGGATTGGAGAATGAGTGAGTTGGAAATTTCTCTTGGTTCTAGACAGCAAATAGAGTTGAGAGGATGAAAGCTAGAATGGAGTAGATGACAACTCAACCCTAGAATTGCACACATAGGAGATCTTGATTCTACATATTTGACAATGTCATTGCTGACACTATTAGATTCAAGCAACAATCGCCGACACCTGCTCTAGTTTGTATAGTAGACAAAACTTGCTTTGGGACAAATGCTTAGAGACCAAGGGAACTTGTCCTCAATGGGTTCATTCTTGTAGGAGGGAAGAAAGCCACAACATTGGGACATGGTATTTGTTCTTTCATGCATAAGAAATTTGAGACGCTGGTATATTGTTTGCACATAGGAGCCTTATGGGGGGTGTGAGTCTAAGCCCTGTTCAAGCCCTTTTTACCCTTTACTTTTTTGTAGGCTCGACATGAGAAGAACAGGGATAAAGCTATTAGAATGATAATGGAATTCTCCCCTAAACTACATCAACTATTCAGAGACTTGGCTATGGGACTTCACCCCACATCTTGTAGGGAGCTAGAGGAAGTATCCATGCAAGATGATCATAGAAACAAAACATATTTGTTCTCATTTGAAAATCTCCTCAGCCTCATTTTGAGGGAAACTAAGGACCAAGTTTGCATTCCATGGATGCATGGGAGAGTCTTCTTAGTGCTATGAAAGACCAAAAATCAAACAAATTACAAACTCATACTAGAGATATGGGGACTTATCCATAGGAGTGTGGCCCGTTAGTCTATGGAGGCAACTCCACTGCAAAAATCAAAGAGGTGTATAGTGTGTAGAACACCCCACATAGGATGATTTAAGCATGCTCAATGTTGTAGCAAATCCTCCACTATCCTCCTCATGCGCATTAGTTATTTTGACAAAGAGGGTAACAAGGTGAGAGTTCCTGTTGTTTGAGGAAAGCGATCTCCTTGAGGATTACTTGACCCCTGGCCACTCTTGCCAACTACAAGCATTTCATTTCATTGTTTGTTTCCTTCTTTCAATGCTTTACTTATTGAGTAATTAATTTTCTTGTCATAGTTCAAAAACTTGGTAGCCCATAATTTTGACTTTGACTTGGACTTGGTGAAAAACTTGGTAAATAAAATAAATTACATAAATACATTAAATAAACAAAAAATTATGCATGATAAGCATAAAGAATGAATTTAAAGAACACATAAGTCAATTTTGATTATCAATTTGTCTTGAGTCAATAATTACAAGTCATATCCCTTAGGCTCAAAATTCAAAATTTTCAAATATTGTACAACTACAGTCTACAACTTCTTTCCTTTCCTAGTAGTAGTTAGTCTCGAACTAGAAGGTAAATTTGAATACTCCTCCTTAGGATTGAATGAATCATCAAGTATGTCGTCTCCTAGTGCTTCTGCTTTTGCTTCTCTTTCCAATTTAGTGAGATCTTCGTTTGTGAACATAACATCCACATTCTTACCAATCCAATTTGAACATGGATTGATGTCATCCAAGTCAATGACATCACAAGACACCTTCGCCTGCACCTTTTTGGTGTCAAGGAAAAGGTTGTATTGGATGAAGAGGAGGTCATTAAGGTGTTCTTGGGTCAACTTGTTGCTCATCTTGGTGTAAATGCTCTCAAACAGGCTCCAATTGTTCTCACACCTAGAAGCGCTACAATGCTGGCAAAAAAATGGATGGCTAGTCTTTGAAAATTTTTGGGGTTTTAACTCAAATTTTCCCCACTTTTTTCACATACCAAGTGTCTTTGTTGGACTTGCGAGTTGTGGGTGAGTCGCTGGATTGAAAAGCTGATGAGTACTCACCAGATTGAAAATTGCGTGAGTACTCACCGAGCTCTTACCTCTATATCCTAGGTCTATGCTTCAAACGACTTTTGCCTCTCTAGGCTTCAATTTGGATCCATTAGATTGATGCTAGCTTAGTTTTACAAATAAGTAATTGAGCTTTATTTTCATCTATGTTCCTGCGATACAAGGAATTGCTTTGATTTTGCTTTTATTGGTGGAAAGTTGGATTCTTATGGGAGGGAGGGAACCCTAAAATTTGGAATTCCAAAAATATTCAAAAAATTCAGTTCAGAAAAAAACGTATTTATATATGTTAAAAAATATAACATGAAAAAAAATATAATTGTTGAATTAAGTTTATCAAGGCATCTTGAATGTGGGTTTGTAAAGAAGGGAAATTTTATCCCAAAAAACAGAGTTTAAAAATGTAAGAACCCTGTCTAGATTCTTGTTCAAACTCACAAATTTCTGATTTTCTTATGCAGGCATTTCGTCAAACCTTTTTTTCAGAATGCATACCAAACTGAATTTCTGATTGTATAGTTTGCATGGAGTCTTTATCAACAGTAAACTTTCATTTTTGTTGTCCAGTTTTATTGAATAAAGATGGGCATTATAACAAACAGTTTGTGAATATACTAGTCTGATTCAAATTAAAGATTTGAATACTCTTTGCTGATTACAACCACTATTGCATAGAATTACCAAGTTACAACAGTTTACATACCAAAATATGTTTGATACTTGTATGCTGGGAATGGCATGGTTGTATACTCCAATAATGGCGCTTAGAAACTCCAAGTTTGACTTCTTCAAGGGAGATGAAGGTGCTGACGCCTCCCTATAAACTTCTTCTCTGCTCTTCCAACTCAATCAATTGCATGATCCTTTGGGAGAGTGCATCGCATTGATCTTCCTCAATATCTTGAAGCAGTTGATAGACTGGTAACTCCATGCTAATGGGCATTTTCACTTTTGTTCCATAAACCAATTCAAATGGGCTTCTATCTATGGCCTTTTTGAAAGTTATCCTATCAGCCCATAGAGCATATTTCAAACTGTCATCTCATCTTTTCTTGTTCTGCTCCAATGTCCTTTTTATGATCTTCATCAAGCTTCGATTACTTGATTCAGCCTGTCCATTACTTTGGGGGTGATAGGGGGACGAATGCACCACATTAATACCAAACTTAGAACATATGTTCAGCATTTCTTGAGACTTGAAACATATTGCATTGTTTGCCAAAATTTTAGTTGGCACTCCAAACCTGGTTATTATATTGCTGACTATGAAATCAATAACCACCTTGGAAGTTGCATTGGGAGTGGGGACTGCCTCTACCCACTTGGTGAAGTAATCAGTGGACACAAGGATCCACTTAAAGCCATTGTTGGATTTTTCTTGTATTTCTCCGATGAAGTCAATTCCCCATTGCTGGAAAGGTGCATCAATTGCAAGGGGTAAAAGGGGAAGTGCTCCAGCAAATTTCAACTTACCAGAAAACTGTTGGCAAGCATCACATTTTCTTATCTTTTGCACTACATCCTTGAATAAAGTAGGCCACCAATACCTAGCTCTAAGGATCTTATAGGCAGTGGTCTTAGCTTTGAAGTGTCCCCTACAAATGCCATGGTGACATTCATTATTGCTTCAACTTGCTCTTGATCCAAACACTTGAGCAATACACCTTCGTGATTTCTCCACATCAGCTCATTTTGGAACAGGACATACCTTTGAGATTTCATCTTGAGGGTCCTTTTTTGATTCTCATCCATACATGGTGGACAATTCATATTTTCAAGGTAGAATATCACATCCTTGTACCATGCATCATCAATCAATTTGCAATGAGAAGGGGCAACTTCTACATCCGTTTCATTTACTTCTGCTGCTTCAAGATTTGAATTAGCCATTAGCTTTGCTAAGCCTTGGCTTGTAACCAACTTTGTGACCTGTATGTCCATGTCATATTCTTGGATCCTGTTGATCCATCTACATCTTTTACCTGAAGCTTCTTGTTGCATAAATATATCTTTTACTGTTGTGTGCAGCACATATGCTATCGTCTTCACACCTGTGAGGTATGATCTAAAACTTTTCACAGCCTTTACTAATGCATAAGCATGCTTTTCCATTATGGAATATTTCAACTCAACTGCTTGCAATGATTTACTGAAGAAGGACACATGCTGCTCATATCCATCTTCATTTTTTGGAGTAAGACAACAACAACAGTATAAAATGAAGCAAAAGAAAACAACTGAAGGGGTTTGGAATAATTTGGACTTATCAACACCGACGCCTCCTTGATGGCTTCTTTGATGTCTTTGAATGCTTCAATTGGCTCTACACTCCACACAATTGATTGTCCTTTCTTGAGCATTTTAGAAATGGCCTTATTTTTTTCCGCAAAATTAAGAACAAACCTCCTGATGAAATTTATTTGCTTCAAAGACTGAATTCCCTTGACTGATTTGGGCTGAGGAATGAGGTCAATAGCCTTGACTCGTTCCGGATCTATTCTTACTCCATCCTTTGACACAATGTGTCCTAGCAGCTTGCCCTCTTCGACACCAAATATACATTTCTTGGGATTGAGTGAAATCCCATACTCTAAACATCTCTTGAAGATTATTTCAAGGTGCTTACAATGCTCACCTCTGTCCTTTGAGAATGCAGCCAAGTCATCCTGATAGACGACCATGATCTCATCAATAAGACCCGCAAAAGCCACATCCATGGCTAGCTGAAATGTTGACCCTGCATTTTTCAAGCCGAATGGCATCCTCACATAGACATAGGTACCCCAAGGAGTAGTGAATGCTATCTTGTATTGTTTTGACTCCTTGACTAGCACTTGATTGTAGCGTGAGAATCCATCCATCATAGACATTAGCTTTGAGCCAACAACCCTTTGCAATAGGTGATCTATACTTGGAAGAGGATAGTTGTCCTTAAGAGATTTGATATTCAAATTTCAGAAATCCACACAACTTGATTTCCTCGTTCTTCTTTCTTATCAGGACAAGGTTGGATACCCATTCAGAATGTTTGATTGGTTTTATAATACCACCTTCTTTCAGCTTTGCCAATTCTTGTTGCATTTTAGGAGCTATGGTGGGATTGATAGGCCTTTGCTTCTGTCTGAATGGTTTTGCATCAGGCTAAAGGGGAATAGTATGCTGAAATAAATCTTCCCTATATGCCTTTAATTCATCATAGGATAATTCATCATAGGACCATGCAAAACACTTCTTGAATTTTCTTAGCAAAGCAATCAACATTTGCTTCTCATGAGGCTTCAATTTGTTGCCTATGTAGACCATTTTCAGTGCATCCTCAGTCCCGAGGTTGACACCCTCAACATTTTTATCTTCAACAGGTTTACCTTTGCTTTTCCAACGGTCTGCATTATCAAACATTCTCTCTAGTGCCACCAATCCTTTCGGAATGGTATTTGTCTTCAGCTGCACGTCACTGCCAAACAAAGTTTCCTTGCCATCTTCGACTTCTATCATAGGCTACCAATCAATTAATTGATTGTCAAACGCATCAATGCAATTTAGGAAGTTGTAAATTTGATTGCTGTCATTGAAAACTTGCCAACTGTAAATATTATCAGGGATTGTTGGTCTGGTAAGAACTTCAACAACATATTGGCATGAGGAAGAAGTTGACTATGGATTGAACCTTGAACCAACAACAGCCAAAGCATTCGCTTTTTCATTTCTACTTCTCTCAATCCATTCAACCGTAATGGTGTCAAACAGTTCCAAAGTGTCGCAAACTGCATTTCGATACAATCTTAGCCTATTGTCCTTGGCTGCATAAACATTTTTGACTTGCTGTATCACCAACTCCGAATCTTCAAAGATTTTCAAACACTTTATCCAATGCTTATAAGCAATATTCAAACAAAGCAAAAGAGATTCGTATTCTGCAATGTAGTTGGTGCACTGGAAATTGAGCCTAAAGGAAATCCCGAAATGTTCACCATCTGGTGATATTAAAACCACACCTGCACCTAATTTTTCTCTTGAATATGCACCATCAAAGTACATTGTCCACAAATCACCTGCATCACAAGTAGGAATAGTAGGAATGGAAGGTAAAATATCAAGGCTGTGATCATCCTCATTGCAATATACTATGAAGTGGTCAATGTCAGTGTCAAAGAAGTTGGCATCATCATCCCGTGTCTTATATTGGTCCTCAATATTTTCATCTTCCACCTTTTTCTCCCTGTACAACTTCACTTCTACCCCATGGATTGGAATAGTGGCATATGAAAGATCCATTTGGATACTTCCACCCATAGAGATTGCCCACTTTTTGGATAACAACATACCTCATTTTGCAGGGTAGTCCACAACAATAACATCCATTAAAAATGATTTGTTTGGATAAGCAACAAGTTGGACCTCAACATCTTTAACTAGACCAATCACATTTACTTCCGTGGAATCCATGGCAAAGCATTTGCCAAAAGATCTGGATACTTTCAGTCCCAATTCATTCATTATTTCCAAGGGCATAACGTTGCTAGAAGCACTGGAATCGAGCATACAATTATGTAACAACCAGCCGTTTATTATGTGTTGTATAAAAAGGGTCTACACCCATCCTGTTGTTAACAACAATTGACCCTAGGTACACCTCTATAGTTTCATTTTGGCCTTTACCCTTGTCATCGTCACTAGGAATAACAGGCTGTTTTTGTGCATCAATAGCAGTGATGAATGACACCACCCTATCTCTATGTTTAGGGATTCTGAGAAGTTCCCCTACAAACATTGATATTCTGACATGTCTTAAGACTTGGGCCATGTCAATAGGGCTATAATTTGGTAGAGGAGCATCACATGAGAGTAATATCATTTGCACAAGGAATGTAAGGTATTACTTGATTAGAAGATACATCCATACCTGTTTCCTTCATTTTCTCCTTGCCCTTTTCTAGTTCTTTTGGTACTTGAGGCTGATCATGCTTCTCACCGCTCTTTGGGTTTTGAACCTTCGGAATGGATGCAGCAGCTAGTTGTGCTACGTGGGTTGGATTCTCCTGCACATATTTCTTCTTTGCTGCTAATGGTTGTGCAATAATTTTCTTCTTTTCCGGGATATTCTTCTTGGTGGTACTATTGTCTTTCTTCTCCACATTTACCTTCTACTTTTCTCTCTCACCATCTTACACAACTTGTCTTGACTCTGCAGTAGGAGAGTTCTGCATAGGCACTTGCCTATTCCTTAGTTGATAATCTCCCTGACCCTACATGATGGCTGCATTAGTCAAAGCTTTCATATCTTCCTCATTAGGTCTGGACTGCTTGTACTTATGTGCATAAGATCCCTTAATTGCCCGAAATCATGAGTTGGCAGTTGATAGCTCTTTGGACCTGCTTCATAATCATATTAGATAATATGACCATCCACTTCATAGCCATCATAATCAACATCCTCACCCATCTGCTCATACTCCTCTATATCAAATTGATTTATCTCCTCATAGTACTTAGCTGCACCTTCAATGGGAAATTTTTCATCTTTGCTCATTGAGCGAGCAACAACACAATTTGCTGAGTCAAGTGGGAGATAACATGAATTGCACCAAGGCAAGGCATCTTGGTAGTTTATCTATTCTTTTCTCAATGCGTCAGGCGTATCCTTTTTAGGTTGCTTGAAACTGACCTGTCTAGGGGCAACTTGTCTATCATTTTGTTGTTGTGGCCTTTTAGACCAATCACCGTTATAAGGTCTATTATGCAGTTATTGACCTTTGTTGAAATGTGTTGTAGCACCTTGTGGAGGCAACCCTTTCTGATTTCGTGCTATCTTATATGACATCTTTCATGACTCCCATAAGTTTATCCAAATTGTCTTCAGTCGTGAGAGGTTTGCTCGAGGCTGCTTTATCTGGTAGGGAAATCTTCACATCAGACCTCTTCATATGCTTGTCGGAAGCTCTCATATTACTTTCTATGTTTATGGCTACAACATAAGCCTCTCTCAGCATTTGAGGACTCTTGTCTCTCAAGCAACAATCAATTTTTGAATCAAACGCACCACAGTACAACACTAAACACATTGACTCATTTGGCCTGAGATTAGTAGGTACGTTTCTCATTGTCATGATAAATCTATTGTTGAAATCTACAACAGTCTCATTAATTCCTTTCTTGATTGTAGTGAGCTCGTGGATGGCAAACTTGGGGTCAATCCTGTCTCCATACTGCAGTCTGAACACGCTCATGAATTCTTCGCAAGACTCAATACTGTTATCAGGGAGGGCCTTATACCATTCCTTAGCACTTTCCTCCAACAAATGAACAAACAGCTTCATCATCACATTTTTCGTCCTCTATCTCAGACTCATCGGTGACATTGATGAAGTGCCTCAAATGCTCCTGACTGGTGACTGCATTGTTGCCTTGGAATTTCCCCCCTTCATTCGGAATCGGGTTGGAAAAATCAGGAATACTGAAGAAATCCAACTATTTGTATCTTTCCGCACCCAAGGGCTGTCTAGGAGGAGGAAACCTCTAAGCCTGCCTTTGAACTGCAGGTCTAGGATTTAGGGCATTCACATACTGTTGATTTACCTGCTGTTGTGGTGGCTGATTATTTTGTTGATTTTGATTTTGATTCTTGCCCTGTTGCCCCATTTGCTAATGTTGTCTCTGATTTGCTACATGTATGAGGTTTTGGACATTTTGATGTTGAGGCCGATTCTGTGCATTTTGAGCAAGTTGGGCTTACTGCAAATCAAGTAGGGAATGCACTTCATTCTTGATATGATCGAGCAAATCTAATTCATCATAGAGTGGTCTTTCTCTTTCCTCAGCATCAGGCTGTTCCTGTTGATCTTCCTCATTAGGAATGTTGTCATGTTGACCTCTAAGTGACCTTGTGGGCGAAATATGGTGTTGATCAGTTTCGCGAGTCTCTTGATTTTCGTTTGGCATGCCAAATGTTCTTACGTTTGGATTACAAGACCTATCTCTTCTTCCTCTGCCCATAATATTCTCATTTCTTTGGACATCATACTCATCTCTATTAATCCTTCTATTTGTTTGGAGTATGTTATCAGCAAAGTCCTCAAAAGTATACTTATATGGATTTCTGAAATCCTCAAATATGTCATTTGTGCCGGAAGTACCTACCTGACCTTGAGCATTTGTATTTCTAGCTCTCCACCTATTTCGTTGGCTTCTTGAGCAGTCGGAAGAGCTTTCTTGTGCTGATAGATCTTTTGGTCTTCTTCTACGATCCATCTTAATTCCTTTCTTATCTGAAAACTGATTTTCTAGGTTTTACTAACAGAGTCGCCACTTCCCTACTGGGAATAAATACTTAGTTTTTTGCACTTTGTTAATGGACTATGACAATTTAACTAAAAGTAAACCGATCCCCGACAACGACGCCAATCTGTTGGGTCCCAAAATAGCTTACCTTAATCCCCAGAACATTATTCAATCTTCAAGGCTAGGGATGCCATCAAGGAGATAGAAAAGAGGTTCATCAACCAGATAAGGATGATTAAGGGCCAATGGTTGGGAGTGGGTAATCTCCCCTTCGCTTTTGGCTCAACTAAGCCAAGGAGGGTGTTCCTAGAGGTATCCCCTAACAGGTACTAACAACAATGGAAGATGTTTTCAAACTCATATCATTGCAACAATACACAAACTGTTGTTTTAATCCCTAAATACAGTCACTGGATTAAGACAAGATTGTTGCATTAAAACGTCTGTTTAAGCTGATGAAAAACACTCTTGCAATAATGGAAAGTGCTAGTATGCATGTTTGGTTTGCTAGAATTGGCACTTTGAAGATTCACTAACAATATTTCCTAGTTACAACACAGAACCACAACAATGCACACAATAGTAACTATTTTACTTCACACTCGATAAATTTGTTTTAATTTTTAAAAGAGGTGGTGATCAGACATTTCAGATCGGTGCCTATTAGGATGGGCCACAGAGGCCACAGTTTAGCAGAGGATAAGATAATACATAAATGGAAACAAGCACTTTCTGGATACCCAGATGCAGAAAAAACAACTAGTGAGGAATATGCTTAGTAATCCTTTATCAAAATGCAATCATTCATATACAACCATGGAAGAGATCATCACATAGCATGTAATGTTTTAAGAATCTGTCCTATTCATTTGATCAATGGTTACAATCATACCACGAAGTGTGGCAAGAGGAAACACTAGCTGAAACTTAGGATTTTCTTGAAAAATTACATGAGGAAAAGGAGTTCATACACTGAATCTTGAAACCAATTTGAATCCTTACATAACCTTGTTATCTTCTCTGCTGGAGAACTGGAACTTTTATTCTTTGAAACCCTAGAGAGCTTTGCACTTTTGTTGTCTGAAAAAACTGCCAAAAGACCAACCCTTGAAAAGAGTTTCAATCTTCCATTTATAGCCTTGGCAACTCGGATTTGATGGAAAAATGGGAGGGAAAACCCCAACAACCTCACCTATTGCAATGAAAACATCAAATTCAGCCACCCACTTTGCATTAATGGTGATTTGGAAAGTTGCTGGTGCGTTTCTGGGCTTTTTTGGGCCTTGGTGGGTTGCAAGACAGTGGGAGAACCTGGCATGCAGGTACTGGTGCCACGGTGCCGGCGGGACCCGATTTCCCGTCGGAACCAAAAGTGACCAAGGTCCCAAGTGAAAATTGGTTTGAAACTTCATAAAATACTTAGCCATTTTTCGAAAGAATTATTTGAAAATTCAATTTTTTGCTCCTTCAAGTTTGGCTTGAAAATTCGGGGGGTCTGGAAGGATTTTAGACTTAAAAGATCTTTTGCCGGTGGGGATCGAGAGTTTGGGGGGACAAGGAACTTTGGAACTGGGTCCAAAGGTTCCAGTGGGACCTAAAATCCTGAAGGAAAAAGGAGGGGTTGGGCGAGGAAAAAGTTTCGGCCCAAAACTTCGGAAGGGGAGAGAGCGGGGAGCGGGGAGCGGGGAAGTGGAGGGAAATTGGATCTTGGGAAAAGTTCCCAAGTGCCGACAGAACCCGAAAGCGCGCAAGGACAATATATACATAAGATATAAAATGCAGAATCTAGAATTTGGAGGATCCCTCAGATTTCAGACTTAGCCAACTTTTCAGGGTTTCAGGGCTTCAGACTTAGCCAAATTCAGGGGTTTAGCAACATGCATTAGGGTAAAGGTACAAGGACCCCTTAGGAAAATTTTGAGGAATTTGACAAGATTTTTCAAATACCATGCTTGAAAATAGGAGTCCCAACAGTAGCTTTAGACATTGGCTACTTTTGCAAGCATTCTAGCCCTGAAGAGGTGATTGTTGAGTTACATCTAGTTTGCTTTTAAAATGAGGATTTCATGTTTATGAACTACAAATTTGCTTACATTTGGGTAAGTTGCCGCGACCATTAGCCTATTAGGTAGTGATCTGTTAAAGTCACCAAGGAATTTCACTTGACCCCTGTCAGGAACATATCTCTTTGGAATCAGATTTAGTGGGCGTAATAAGATGTTACAAATCTCACCATTAGGATTTCCACACTAATTTTTATAGTAAGTGTAGGAGATATATAAATATATATGAAGTGTGCAGAAAGAATGAAACATGCCCATGACTCGCCATATTTATATAAATAGTTAGGAGTTAAATGAGCACAATTCAATTCTTTCTCATGCTTTTGTAAGAGTTCGTTACTTTTATCATTTTCTGAATAAGCCTATTCCAACATGGCCTTGAATGAGCCAAAACCAATAAAAATAATCAAAGCTAGCTGCACATGATTCAATTTTGTTATAGGTAGATACCAAATGATTAGGACTCACGAGCAAATAGTGAAAAGCACATAATAATTCTTTCTCCAGCTTTGTTCTAATGATTGTTTGACTGTGAGTATATGATTTTTATGTCCATTATAGTAGTTGAATACAGTCATGGTCTTGAGGTTTCACAATGCATAGAGATGCTCAAATATATAGTTTTTCATATCAAGACAATAATCAACCGCTTTCTCCTATGATTGCTGCAAAATGTCTTATAAAAAGAATTACATCCATCTATTATTAAGTTATTAACATTAACTTTATGCTTTTAACTCATTCACTGTTTACTAATAAATTGATTCTCCATTTAATATTTTGGCCTTTAGTCATGTAGATATGTATCCACTATATTGAAATATTTCATTTTTGCTAGTAGGTTTCTACAACAATTTTGTATATTTTAGACAATTATTCAAAGTCAACATTGTAATAAGGGAAGCATTGTATAGAAAAATGCCAGCTAACAATTTTCTCGTATTTTTTAGGGAATTCCATTTATTTGACTCCTCTACAATTAGAGTCTATCCTAACTGAAGGGAGCAACTCAGAGTTATGGCTGGTTTGTTTTTCCAACACTATCTACTTTATAGTATTGATATCATTGGAATGTCCAATATATTATTTTCTATGTTTGACTGTGAATAAGGTCTAAATGCAATTGTATGCATCATACTTCTTTTTTTCGGTTAGTTATAGCTTTATATTATGTTACTATTAGTAAACTGGAGATTCTAAACTTCATGGGAAAAAAAATTGCTACCATGCCGTAGATTTCTTTTACATAACTTATTTATAGAGTGGAACTGTTAGCCATCAATTTAATAAACATAATCATAAATTTAATAAACATAATCATAATCATAATAATAATAAATGTCTTGCAAGTAATCATAATCATGCATCTACACACTTGAAAGGAGAGCCTTAAATTTCAGCTATCTTTTCATTAACATTTTTTTTTAACATGGTAAATGTTTTTTTTGTTTATTACATTTTGCTGAGGGAGCTGTGAGATCTATTTTATGAGAAATTCCCTGGATCAGATTCTCAAATTCAACATACACAAAACGCTACATTCCCACCCAAGTTTGAACTTGGGTCTTTCACATGGCCCATCTCTCAATGGCTACACCACAACCCCATGAATCTATCCTTGTTATCTTTGTTCTCTATCTCAAAATCCAATTATGTACAGGGCTCATCTCTCAATCTCTACACGACAACCCCATGAATCTATCCTTGTTATCTTTGCTCTCCATCTCAAAATCCAATTATGTAATCCCCTCAAATTGAGTTGCCTTTTTATTTTATTTTTGTAAAATCAAGGATATAGATTTTCTCATCCACCAGTCAAGTTGTGTTGTTGATAACAATAACTTTTCCCTTGATGTCCTTGAGCACTACAACATATTCTAATGCCCTATAACTTTATAAGCTATGTTAACTAGGTTCTTCCAATTTAGGTCTTGTTGTTGAACTGAACAGAAGCAGAAGCGAGAGTGGGACCAAAGCATGTCTGAGAAGACCCTACTGCCCTAGGTATCTTGTGGGTACGTCCTTGATCAAATTCCACAGGATTTTGAAAAAAACGCCAAAACTAAAAAAACCCTTTGATCCTAGGAGAGTAATAGGCTCAATATTCAATTGGCTATGTTGCAAGAAATGCAACATAAACATGTTGTTTTGTGTTTTTAATCTTGCAACCCACCTGCAATGTGAATGATGGCTTTGAATAGGAAATCTCTTTTTGGGTGAACAATGCAACTGGAGAGGTCCTTGTTCTAGATATGAGAAAACTAACGGATGTTAACCATCATGTACCTCATTTGCCTTATATTAAGCAAAGTTCCATCCCTTTGCATGTGAAGGTCCTCTTTGGAAAGGGTTGCTAACATAGTTACTAGATACTAATATGCAGTATAAAGGGGAAGGGGAACCTTGCAAAGATAAGATATTATCCAAAAAAGTTCATTTTGATTTAAAAAATTATAAATAGGTAAATTATGCGCTTAAAGAAAATATGCAAGATATAATTTTCTTTATAGTGTTTAGTTCAAAATTCAACATATAGAAATATATTACTATATATTGTATATGCATGTTATAATTCTCAAAGAAATTTATTAAGTCCAAGGTTTTGAGATCAAGTGGTTAAAGCATTGGGTTCTCATTGTGGAGATTCAAGTTCAAATTCCCAAAGTGACTTCTACGGTGGAATTGTAAGTGTTGACTCTTGGTCTTCAACAATTTGGCTTCTAGTAGTAATTTCTAAGTTGTTTCTCTTAAGGAGCTAAGTATCGTATTGCTTGTAAGGACCTAAGTATTTGTATCAATTGGCTCAAATGCTCGTTTGAGCTATATTTATATAGACCACTAGAAAATATATAAAAAGGGAAATTTACTATTATAAAACAATATTTTAATATATGAGAATTGTTTTTATGTATCCATGCGAAAATGTTGAGCATGCCACTACACTCAGCTAGTGTAAAGCAAGGTAATGGGGGATTCAGCAAGGAAGCCGTTAGAGTGAGCAACTATCTTTTTCGATCCTTTTTCAAAGATTCGGTCGGGTCTGATAAGGAAACCCGGGAAGGTGAAGATGGTCTTGTGTGTTCTTAGAAGCCCCTTGGCTCCTGGAAAATCAATTTCAACTTGCTAGAGTTTCCATTGTTGGAGAGCAGATCCAAGAAAAAGGATGTAAGGGGGGTTTCCATATAAAGAGAATGTGGCCCCAAAAGAGCCATTCTATGGGGTGGTGATGGGGGCTAATGCAATTTCATTGGGAAGACGAAGTTTCTATTGGCATTCTAGAGAGGAAGGCCAACCCTTTGCTAGCTTCTCTCCAAATGAGATGATTGATTGGAAGAATCCTTTAGTTGTTTTGATAGAGGATAACGGCTCTAATCCATTCAACTATGAGGGAGGGTCCATTCAATTATGAGGGAGAGGAGCCATTGAAAATTAAAGTGATCATGGGAAGGGGCTTACCAAGGAGATCTCTTTCCTTGGCACTTGTGCTATTATAGGTCATTCTTTTGGAAGTTGGGTGGCAAATGACCTTTTCCAGGTTTGGCTTAAGGAGAATTGGAGTCTAGAGACTTTGGTTTGGTTCCTTCCTAAAGGGGTCCATTTTTTTTGGCTTTGATTCTTAGGATAAAAGAGATGAAGTTTCTGAAAATTGAGGGTTGGATGTTTGGGGATGCAAAACTCTCCTTGATTTTGTGGAGGTTGAACTTCAAGGGTTTTGATAAAAATCACAATTTCCAAGATGTGGGTAGGATTATATGGCCTTCCATTGGAATTCTATGATAAAAAAGTTATGGAATGTGTTGGTAAAGACTTGGGGTAACTCTTGGAAATTGAGTAAGGTGCTTTAGATAGAACCCATACCATTTATGCAAGACTTAAAGTGTGAAGGCATCTAGATTAGAATGTTCCAAATGTTGTAGGTCTTTTCTCTGGCTTGGACCTTCACTCAAGATTTTGATATTTAAGGATTTCCGCATTGCTGCTTCGGTTGCCACAAAGTTGGTCATTTAGCCAAGGATTGTACAGATTTCCATGCATCTAAGCTCTCTGTATGAAATTCAATGAGAAGTGGAAAACCCTAGTTGGAAATCTGGAGGAAAAAATTAATGTTGGAGGACAAGGAGTATGTGCTTCAAAGACATAATCAATGTTTCTTTTTTGATCACAACCCGTGCCACCAAAATGGGGAGACTTTGTGGCTCAAAAGAAAAAAGAGCAAGTGAAAGATAGGTTTGGGAGTGAGGATTAGGTTAGATTTGATGGCAGTTTTGAATCTCGTTGAAGAAGCCTTTGGAGAAGGAGAGGAAGGGAAGTCATTTGTAGAGAAGTAGAAGTTGTGGAAAGCCCTCCTGAGAAGGTTGGTCTTCATTTGATTCTATTGCTTTTCAAGGTCTTCCCCTCTTGTCTATTTATAATTGTACTAATTTGGGGGTTTTTCTTTTTAGGTCAACCCTCGTGCATGTATATTTTTTGGGCTTTTCTTCCTTTTTCATTTTTACTTTGGGTCTAGGGCTGTTAGAAATTAGGATCTTAGGATACTAATCATTATAACAAAATATAAAATAAATAAAATGAGAATTATACAAGCATAGATTTAACACATTACACAAAATATACATAGGGAGGACCCTTTGGGTAAAATGTAAGAAACCTTAGTAGTTCTGAGCCAAAATTTCAGTTTTGATTCCTTGAATCCTCTAGAAAATAAATGTTTTCAAAACCTTCTGAATTCTGATCTGAATCTGATATACTGATGTGTGTTTGTTTCAATGTTTTTTCAATGCAATTTTGACAAACAAACATAAAACAAATGTACCCAAATGTATAACAGCAATATCCTACTCCAAAGATAACTTTATTTCTCAAAGTAAGAGGACTGATTACAATAAAATCAGTTCTGATATAACTCAGATTAGACTGATAACATCATATGACAGCCATTACAAAGATGATTCAAATTAAAGATTTGAATTCTAGACTGATTACAACATACCCGATTGAGAACACACCAATGATTCAGTGTTGTAGAAGATGGAAAGTCTGATATGAAGAAGAAATGACTGCTGTGATGAAATCTCTGATGCAAACAGCCTAATACAATCCTCCTTATGGCCACGAACTCCTCCAAAGGGCAGCGATTAGACTTGTGATGGAGCGCTTGAACCCTAGATGTCAATGGATGATGAAATTGCCACCATAACCTTGATCCGTCAAGTCTAAAATGTCTGCAGAGGTCTGATAACAATTCTGAATGCAAAAATGATGGCTAAAAATGCTCACAAACTCTCCAATAGTGGGGCCAACACATCCAACCATGCCAAAACCCTAGGCGATGGAAACATGATGTTGTTTCTCTTCAACAAATCCCATGATCTGCCAATATGAGCACCCAGATTTGCAATTCACCCTCTATAATATCCAATGCTTTACAAACCCTAGCGGCCAACAATGATGTAATTCAGATCTGCCTTCAAAAACAGATCAATTCCTCCATAAACCCTATGAGATCAATGCAAATTCAATCACCAATGACCTGCAATCTATTATCCTTCAATCTTCACCATATCAAATTGACAATTTGGCACAAATCATGTCAATTTGACCTTCAAACCCTAGCTGATGTAACCTGCAAAAAAAGATATGTCCTTGTAGCTCCAATATGATGCAAAAACCTGCAAATATGCTCAATAGTAAACCCCGTATGGATTTACCTCTCAAGTGGCATTGGGTTTTCGTCCAATCCACTAATTTTCCAAGGGTTTTCGTCCTTAGAAAATGGCTGAACCAATGTTGCAGCTCAAAGGAAAAATCTCCAATATCAAATGACAAAGTCACAATGATGAAAAATGACCTCCAAAGCCTTCTTTTATAATGCCCAAGTGGATCGCCCAAATTTACTTTATTTTATTTGTAATATACACCCCTGTTTGAAGAGTTTTCTGATGCCAATTTTTTTTGTTTTTTTGTGATGCTCACTGCTGATGAGTTTGTTTGCTTGTTTGCATTTTTAACATTCAATAGTGCAAATAATAAAGAAATACATAACATGCAATGATACCCAGAAGAGTAGAGTACATAAACAACTTAACTAACAATTACCTAGATGCTTAAAGTTAGTTTCAATATATATAAATGTTAAAACATAGAGCATGATGGAGTTTGACTCATTTAGCTTTAGTATCTCATAAGAGATGTTTAGGTTTATAATTAGTAAAGTTAGTTCTTCAACTTTCGTAGCTCTAGTTATGGAAGGATTTCCATTTATGGCCTCTTTGATGTATGTGTTAGGCCTTTCCACTGCAATCTTACCATAGTCCTATAATCCTTGGGATCATATGAGTATAATATGATTGTGAGATAAGTTACCAAAGGGAGTTGAGAAATTAAAAAAACTCTATCATAAATATTGCTACTAGATCTAAATGACTTAGGAAAGTTGGAAATTCAATCATAAGAATGGCATATTTTTCTTGAAGTGGTCATGCACTTAGTATTATGTCAAATCAACCCAATTAAACCACCATATTAACTACTTGTTAAGAACAATATTCTTTTTAATTATAATTATAAACAAAAAAACAAATAAAGATGGTTAATCAAATGTTTTTTAAAAAATATTCCAAGGAGGTCATGATGAATTAAATTAAGGGGATTTCTAATTTCTTGGCCTTAGAGAATGTGAGGTTTAATGTTATCTTCTAGGAGGTTAGCCAATAAGCTCTACCTTTAATAGATAAGGGGATCCCATTAAGTCAGAATTCCAATTGTTTCAGCATATAGCCTCTAAACACCATATTGTCCATGGTCATAGCAATAATCGTAATGTATATTAAAGAACGAAATACAAAAACTTGTTTTAGGTTTCTTTCCTCAAGAAAAGAGACTACAATATTTACTTCTGTATAATATGGTATACGTATAGTTTGATAGTAAAAAATTCCTGAAAGTGAGTTAATTGGAGGTCACAAAAAATATCTAATTTCAATTTTGAACTATATAAGCATGTGAAATGATTGTGGGAAACAATGAAGAGCACTCATAAGAGTGTTTCCCAAGTTTAAATTCCCCTTAATGCCATAACGCATTCATTATAACTAAGGAATATGAAGCAAGAGTGATTAAATGATATGTTGAAAATGCTACTCTAGGTAACTTGAGAATGATGAAAATAAACTTATGCCACATGAATTATTGACTAGTAAAATTATATATATATATATATGACCCAAAGATGTCATGTCTACACTAAGGGTGAGGATATGAACTGCATATCACATTATCAACCAAACTCTCCATACAAACAAGAGAAATATGTATAAAAACCTTGAACACTACCCACTCTCCTCTCACCTTCATCTAAAGGATGGTCAGTGCAAATTCATTTTGTAGTATAACAGATAGCTCTTTATTTTTCACAACTTATACCACAGCCCTCCATATTGCAATTTGATTTCGAAGTTGAAGAGCATAGAGGATTATTCTATGTTTATGACCTAGAAATGTTGGATCTTATTCATGCTCATTAAAATAAATCATTGTGGTAAAATGTTATGCAAAAAGCTTGAAATTTCTTGTTGAGAAAGATTTGAATAAAGCCGAGGATAATGAGCAAGCAAATTATGATAACAATTTGAAACTAAGTTAAAATAATACTGTTTATTTTTTGAACAAAATGGAGTAATTTTAACAATTACAAGATTTGCAAAGAAAAAAGGAAGTTACTTACCAAATCTATTTGCACTCCCATAACAACATCCTCCCATACTTATTCATCCATGGTCCATGAACACGTCATTAAGCATCATGATATAGAGAATTGACTCTTAAAAAATGAGAGATGAAAATGAAAAAGCTTTTATTTTTTTATTAGTCTTACTTTTTATAAGTCTTGCTTTTTATTAGACTTACTTTTTTTAATTAGAAAATAGTCTTACTTTTAATTAGTTTTACTTTTTTTTTTTGATTCGTAAATATAAAGTTTGTATTAATCCGAAGAGAGAATGAACCATGCAGGTGCCTATAAGCCGTTTACCTGCTACAGCCAGATGACAAGAAAACTCCTAAACCCTTCCTTGAAACTATAGGGTTTACAATGCTATACAAAATCAGCCACTAGGCTTACTGATTTGATATTGATGACCATGCTTTACAAAATTAGCCACTAGGCTTACTGGTCTGATATTAACTATATTATTAACAAACCTACTGGGTCAGAGCCCATCGGACTGAGGATTTATCTTACCAAGATATCAAAAGAGGCCGAGCTCAACAGCCATGGCACGAAGCCTGTCAACCCACACCTCTTCCCCGGAATCCACATTCTCTAGCAACATGTTCTGGAGGAAGCCGAATGCCTGGATGACACGATCCTGGTGCTCAATCAGTGTCAAGCCTTTCAGGTCAAGGATGAAGGGCAGGACCTTCGTCACCTCCAGAGGGTCCTTGTTTGAGACAATGTCTTTTGGGCGGGGGATACCCACCCCTGGAATGGCCGCCTCCAAAATGGAATCGAGGCCCTGGAGGAATTCCGGCTTGAACACTTTCACCATGACAGATTTTGCCGCCGCTGTAGACACCCCGGCATCCATGATTGAGGCAAGGAAACGGGAGGAAATGTGGGAATCGACCCTGTAGAACTCATCTGCTGCCAAAAAATCTGTCCCCAAGATTATTTTGATCGCCGGGAGAAGGCCCTCATGCCTTCGCAGGATGCGTTTTAACCTTAAGTCTGTAACTGCTCCTTTGAATGCCATCTGCCTAACTGAACTCTCCAACTGTAGAGGTGTCAAAGCCCCCAGATTTATCAACCCGTGCACCTAGATCTTCGCAATGAAGCCCGAGCCCTTCTCCATACTGACTGCTACTGCCACCGTCAAGACCAGCAGAGGATCGCTCAAAACTGAGAGAAAGGAATGAACTCCAAATATGTCTTTCTGTCTGCACCTAAGAGGGATCACATTCATTTAACCAAAACTTGTAATCAATGCAAAGAAAGATTGGCCAAAGTGAGGCGTGCGACGGTTCAAGTCGAAGGCCCTCAAAATCAGTGAGGAGGGAGATACTTCTCCGATTCATAAAAGCCACAATGAATATTGATTGCAAAGAAGAGGCCATAATAACTTCGTATGGCATCGACCCATCCAAGTGTTCTTGGATTGGGTGCCCACCCTGCCACCCTAATTAGTTTTACTTTTTATTAAACTTGTTTTTTTTAATTAAAAAATAGTCTTACTTTTTATTAGACTAATTTTTTGTTAGAAAATAGTCCTTTTTATTAGTCTTATAGTTTTTATTAGTCTCTTAGTATCTTTTACTAAACGGATGTGACTTTCTTTTTATTAAACTTATCTTCGTATCCTTTTATAAAGGATATGCCACCTTTTAAAATTGATATAGGGATGTGACTTTTCCTTAGAAAAGATAACAAATCCCTCTAAAAGAAACTAAGACTTCCTAATATAATATAGTGCAACCTTACATGAAGTATTAGGATGCGATCTTCTCACATATTAATTTCTCTCATAACTTTCGACGCATCCTTTTTGAGTTGAAATTTGTTGAATTTTAACCATGTGTGATTTATTGGAGTAAACACTAAAGGCATCACATAAAGTCACGACTTATTAGAGTCAACAAAAAATATTCCATTGATTTATTAGAAATATATAGAAGTAGAGTCATGACTCTCTTTACAAAAGCTTAGGAACAGATAGAAGGTATTAAAATAGTAAGACTCTTAACTATAAAAGATAATGATTTTCCTTATGAATGACTTTCATTAAGGATGTGACTTTTATTATATGAAGGATGTGACTTTTATCATATGAAGGAAGTGATTATTCTAATTTTTCTTTGACTGGTTGAAAAGAAAGTCCTTTCGACTTTTATAAAGACTTGGGACTATTAAGGATTTAATAGAATTTTCTTTGTATAAAGACTTTAAATTGCAGTGGAGTAGAGCATTTAAAATAAGATGAAACCTGATTGATAAGACATCACTCTTAACTATGGGTTACACTTTAGGCTAATACTCCATAACATAAAGTTGAGCTCTTCCTAGGGCACATATTGTATGGGAAAAAGTTGGTTAAAGATCTAATAAAAAGACATTCGATTGAACCAAAGATATGCTCACACTACAAGCAAAATGAAGAAGCCATCTATCATTTATTTATCTAATGTTTGACAACCATTTGAAACAAAGCGACAACACACTCAATCTATGTGAAAGGAGGGCAACAAGGGTCATGACTTATGACTATTGCCCTCATGTTAAAAAACACGTCTTTTGACTTTTATAAAGGATAATGATCTATTAAAAGAAGCACAACTTGTTGTAGAATAGGCACTAAAAGGTTTTGTGATAATGTAATCCTATTATAATGGAACAATTTTGAATTAATTAGATTATGAAATATAATACTAAAAAATAAACATCATACATCTCTTAACAATCAAATAGTTGGCAATCACAATCCTATGGTATATGAATATATTAGAAAAAGAGATTAGTATGAAAGTTCTCTTAGATATCACCTATAAAAAAATGATTAGAATCTCCTAACTTGGCCCTGATGAATTGATTTCAAAACAATAGAAAAGACACACCAGATGTACTGCACAAATGGCCTTGCATATGTGTTGATTGAGCATAAGGAGGTCTCCCATCAAGTTCTACATGTCTTTTAGAATAACCTGTAAAAATGATTAGTATAGTCTAACTGGGTCTGATACCATGTTAGAAATTAAGATCTTAGGATACTAATCATTATAAACAAAATATAAAATAAATAAAATGAAAACTATGCAAGCATAGATTTAACACATTACACAAAATATAAACAGGGAAAACCTTTTCAGGTAAAAACCCCCATAAAACATCATTTTATTAACACTTACTAAAAATGGTCTATTAAAAAATAGACTGACCCTGGGGACACTCCTCTACTTCCACATGGCCAATAATACCTCCTGTGCATAGTGATATAATTCATTATAAATCTCCAAATTCCCTTACCTCTCAAATGAGAGAGAACCTCCTTAAATATAGGAGTAGGGGTGGAAAACTACGCTAAAGGGGTATTAGTCACACTTATTCAAAGCAACCATTTGTAAATAATTAATAAACTAATAGTTATTAGATTATTAATTATTAAATGATATATGCTTTATAAAGCATATAATAAACATAAGGTTTTATAACCTTATATGAACAATATATAAATGTTATAAGGGTATGACCCCTAATAACATTATGTTCTAACAAGGGCCCTAGTTCTTTGCTATTGTACCTGTTGTATGTTTCAGTCCTTCGATCTATTTTGGTCATTAGTGGACATTAATATAATTTCTTTCTTTGTTTCTTCCTATAATATGGTGTACAAATTATATCTAAGCTAATTGCAAGTAGAATTTACAATATTTTTTGACACTCATTTTGCTGGTTTCATCTGTTATTGTGAAAGAAAGGTAAATCCCTAACAATATTATAATTGTTCAAGAGCTTCTCCACTTGCTTAAACGACAAAGTTGAGGTGTCATCATCAAACTGGATGTCTTAAAGGATTCTTAGAGGTGTAACTCAAATCTTATGTTAGTATTTTGAAGGTTTTTGGCTTTTTGACGTATTTAATCTAGTGGATAATCAATTGTGTCTCTGGTGGCTCTTTTTCTGTGAAAATAAATAGTGAAATTGGTGAACTTTATATTATTTCTAAAGCAATCTGCCATGGGGGCCCACTAGATGCTTTAATTCTTAATCATTTTCTGTTTGGGATTAATCAAATGATTGCACATGAGATCAATTGTCAGGATTTTAAAATTTTTTTTTTTAATCATTCAAGTTGTAGTTGGATCAGCAGGATAATACAATAAGTCCAAAGGTTATTTTGTTAGTACCAATAAAAAATGTCAAGATATATCGAGGATACTAGATCTTTTTTGAAAAATGCATCTTATATTACAGAAATGAACATGAAGCTTAGATTAATTGAGTATAATAGTGTGAGCCAGGAAGAACTATCTGCGAAGGTATATTTGCTAGTTTTCCACAAGAAGCTAATAGCGACCAAATGGACCAGGTTTGCCAAACACTTTTGGAATTACACCTAATCATCCAAGGTTTTCCAAGGAGAGCTTTTTTGCTAGGATAGAGGAGTGATAAAGAGGAAACAAAATTGATCATGAAGCCAAGCCCAAAAGAACTTACACGTGAAGCACCTCAATAAGATGCGATCAACTGTCTTCTTTCTCCTACATTAGATGCACAAAAAGTTTATGATGCACCTTGCCCAATTTAGCACCTAGTCCTTGATGAATCACAAGCACCTTGTCACATTGTGCTTGATAGATTTTTTGGTGCACTAAATAGTATGGCAACCTCATTCCATCATCTACATTTTGGATTTTCAAGAAGACCATTGCCCAAATGTTTATTTGGGATTCCCATTCCACCTAAAGTCGTCATATGCGACACTTTGGTCAGTTTTGTTTACTAATATTAGCCATAAAATTAACTCTTAGGTGAGCATATGTTTTTGCCATAGTTCAACAAACCCAGTCCATTTTAAAGATCATGCAGGTATATTTATTATCTCTCCTTCCACTCGTTGGATTGGTGGAGGACAACCCCAACAGAATAGATATGAATTTTCATTGGCATGGAGTAAACACAAATATTTTTACCCTCATAGCATGGGATAATATAACATAATCCAATGTTAGTGCAGTTGCAAGCCTTAAACATGTTTGTCTTTTTAATATTGCTTTTTCCATGAAGCTAGCATATAAGCTTGATGCTAAGCCATAACTACCATGGTACAAAGTATCATTCATCAAATATGGACACTCATTTTGTGGAATTGTGCTACAAATGAGTTAATAATATTAAAGCATAGTTCACAAACTCGGACTTGACTCAAACTTGGCAAACCAAAATTTTTTGACTCGACGAAAACTCAACAACCTAAAAAATACTTCAATTTTTGAAAAAAACATAAATTTTATGCAAAACACAACTACTGTGGACTAGGGCACGTGATTTTAAAATCGCGTGACAATGAAAATTGCAGCTAAAAATTGAGACTAGGGCACATTATACACTCCCAACTAAGGCATGCACCAACCAACATCTTCTTATATTGGTTATTTGTAAAATCTGCATTCAAGTTTTGTTTTATTTTTAGAAAATTTCACAAGGGTTTCAAATAGTTTTGGGAAAATTTTATTCTGAGTCAAATTCAAGGTGTTGCTAGAGTTTGAAAAAATTTTCAAGATTTTTTTTTTCTTTTTTCTGGAAATGGAAATTCCATTAGATAAATATTCTGGTCTTAACTTCCACACCTGAAAAGTAAAAATCTAGATGCATTTGATGCACAAGAATTTGTGGGGAATAGTACATAGAAATGAAAAACCACCTACAAATGCCAATAAAGTATTGGATTGGCAGATTAGAGATGATAAAGCCAAATCCATTATTGATCTTGCTCTCTTCGATTTTGAGTTACATCATATAAATCTGGCAAAATCATTTAAGAAAATCTAGGATAATTTGAATACACAGTTTGGAGCAAAAGCGGTTAATGCAAAGTTTTCTCTAAAGCTTTAGCTTTTTAGATTCAAGATGGCTGATGAAGTCTCTATGTCTAGCCACATAAACAATTTGAACCTTTGACAAGCAAGGAATGAGAAAAGAGCAAGGCATCATGTAGCTGTTTCAAGGGTATCCTTCATCATCCTTGTGTTGGAATTCTTCATCAAGTGGCATCAAGTTAAGATTGTCTAGAAGACAGCCATCCGAAGGACATTATCTTCATCAAGATTTTCTAAGACATCCAATCTACTTCAAGTTCCTTCGAGCTTCAAGATCATCTTCAAGGAATCATTTCATCAACTACATCATGATCATCAAGAGCAAGTGTTTGAATCACTTTCACCTTGCGGAGGGAACACTACTCTAAAGGATTATACCTCAAATCTTCTACATCATCGAGTTGGAACACTTCATTGAAACTTCCAAAGGCATTCATCCATCTAAACTTCAAGACTTTACAATTTCAAGTCCAAGAGAGATCTCCTACTCTTCATGAAGGAATCAAGTGTCATCATCTACTCTCTAGTCTACATGAAGATACATCGAAGAGGATTCACATCAACCTACCTACAAGAAGAAGAAACATTACAAAGTCAATCAAATGAGCTACAACAAGAAGAATGAACAAGGCAAGATCCACAAGATGTATTCCTAAACATACAAGTTCAAACAATCACATTGAATACATCACATAAAGATGATACAATTTTCAAAGTATGCTGAGTTGGCATCTATGTGGCGAGTACACATCATTTAATTTTGATTAGCCGCATTATTTAATGCATTAAATGTATCATTTAATGAAAGAAGCCAAAGGGATTCCTATGTGGAGGAATATTTTAAATGCTTTCGCCTTACCTTATCACATTGGAAAATGTGCCTTCATTGCCTCCCTCTTTTGTACTAAAAATAGAAAGTTGTTGTAACTACCTGTGAGGTGGCATTATCTGAGCCCTTGGCTATTGAATTAATCTAAGCCATTCATTGTATTCTGGGCACTATATAAAGGCCTTGTTGCCTCATTTGTAAAAATATATAGATTTTAGATTTTAGGAGTAGGATAGGAGAAACTCTCAAAATTGTCTGAAAGGACTGGAAATTGTTGTAAATATTTCTCAAAGTTAATGCAAAGACATTGGAGCTACTTGTTTGGTGTTAAGTATTATCTTGTGGAGTAACATGATTTCTTGTATCTTAATGGGATGGAGAGATGTTTCAAGTAGAAAGTAAAATAGACTAGAAGTTCTTTGTTGTAATGTATGTTGTATTGGATATTTGATCAACTCCTAGCTCATGCTTTTAACATTCATCGCTGGTGAATTGTTGTGTAAAGCTAGTCTGAGCCATATTTACATAAGTTCGATTGTAAATGCTTGTTTGAGCTGCGCCATTTAAAGGGTGCTCATATGAGTCTTCATGATTTGAAAACCATTCGCGAACCTTAGGAGATTGCACCAACTTCATGTAGTTGTAGGCATCCTTGGCGAAGTGAAGTTAGGTTGATTAGGAGTTTGTCTATTTAATACATCATCATTGCCTCATTGACCTTAGATAGTTTCCAAAACCCTTGCCCTTTTTTCCATTTCTTTATCATTGAAACCTTGTATATAAATCATCCACACTGAAGGAGGAACAAGCTGAATGAAAGGAGAAGAGTCTGCGTAAGTCCCTTTGTGTTTAACAGCAAAATCATACTTAGTCGCTGAGCTGTCTCTAACCAAAATCTTCAGAAGGAACCTTGGAGTCATCTTGTTTGATCACCTAGTTCAGCATTCGAGAGGCTTTGCTCAAGAGGGAGTCAGATACTCTGTATTTCACTCTAATTGTTGACTTGTCTAAAAACAATCATCAGCACCACCTACAAATGCCAATAAAGTATTGGATTGGCAGATTAGAGATGATAAAGCCAAATCCATTATTGATCTTGCTCTCTTCGATTTTGAGTTACATCATATAAATCTGGCAAAATCATTTAAGAAAATCTAGGATAATTTGAATACACAGTTTGGAGCAAAAGCGGTTAATGCAAAGTTTTCTCTAAAGCTTTAGCTTTTTAGATTCAAGATGGCTGATGAAGTCTCTATGTCTAGCCACATAAACAATTTGAGTTCTCTCCTTCGACAACCAACAAAAGTTAATGCTATAGTAGATGATGAGGATGCCAAAGCCATTTTGTTAAATAGTTTGCCTCCGAAATTCAGCAATGTCATCTTTACTCTTAGTAAACTATCTTCTCAAAATTATATGCTTGGAGTTTGCTAACCCATTTTTGCTGTCTATCATTTAAATCACGCTGATTAAGGAAGTGTTGCAGGCTGTTGTGATCCGTTTTAACGGCAAATTTTCCACATACGAGATATTGGCAGAATTTGGCCAAGGCATGCATGATGGCCAACATCTCTTTATCATAAGTTGAATATAATCTCTCCGCGGCCATCAACTTGCGACTTTCAAATGCTATGGGGTGCCTATTTTGCATTAAAACCGCACCAATACCTTCACCGAAGGCATCACATTCTAATTCAAAAGGTGAAGTGAAGTCAGGTATGGCCAACACTGGACAAGTGCTCATGAATTTTTCAACTCCTCGAAATCTTTTTCAATAGCATCATTCCATTGGAATAGTCCTTTCTTTGTTAGGTCGGATAAAGGTAATGCAATCTTGGAGAAATGTCTTACAAACCTTCGGTAATAGCTGCATAGTCCTAGAAATCCTCTTAGGTGAGTTAAAGTCTTTGGTCTAGGCCACTCCTTTATGGTCTTGATCTTCTCCTCATTGACCTTGACTCCCTCGGCACTAATTTTGTGCCCTAAGTAAAGAATCTCTTCCATTCCAAACTCGCATTTTGAAGCTTTGGCATAAAGGGATTCTTGTTCTAGTATGGACAAGGCCTCATCAATATGTTTCAAGTGCTCCTCCCAAGTTTTACTATATATTAATATGTCATAAAAGAAGATTAGGAGGAATTTCCTTAGTTGCTTCCGGAAAGTATGGTTCATACATGATTGGAAAGTTGCTGGGGCATTGGTTAGTCCGAATGGTAGGACTAAGAACTCAAAATGGCCATAATGACATCGGAAAGCGGTTTTAGGGATATCTTCCTCTCTCATTCGGATTTGGTGATACTCGGACCTAAGGTCAATTTTCGAAAAGTATTTGGCCCCATGAAGTTCATCAATTAATTCATCTACCCTGGGTATGGTGTAATGTCCCCTTCTAGACACATGATTAGTCCATCATGGAGTCCGTGGGCTAGCAGTTTGGTTAGGGAACTGTGGTTAGTTTGGCTCTGGAGGTCCTTGGCAGTGACAGAGTCTTGGTTCGCATTTAGTGGATCCAATTGGCATCCTCGTGGTTGGTTCAGTGGGCTCTTGGCCGTTACTATTTTTAGTAAGTTAGGGTACTGCGTCGGTTTGGGATTTTCAGAGTTGGATCAGATGCGTTTCGTCGAGACCTTTCTGGCGAGCTAAAGATCAGTGAATTCTGACACCATCTTCATACTTATTTTAAAGTCCGAAGATTTATTAATTTATATTAATATGGACTTTATTATATTTTTGCCGGAAAAAGTGAAATTAATGAAATGGAGACATAAAGTGAAAGTAAATTGTTATTCTCCATCCCTAGGAGACATAAAGTGAAATTAATTGTTATTTTCCCTCCCAATTGCCCAACGCTTATCTTGGAGGAAGATAAAAAGGTCATTTGGAGCTCATTTGGTTTTATGCTATGTTTTGATATTGTGTATGAGAGCTCTGCTAGGGTTTTGGAGTTGGAGATTTTGCATCAGGCTATTGGAGACGGAAACCTCCATTAGTGATGGTATCCCACAGGTGTGCAATACCACCCAACGGTGCCATTGACGGTGGATGTATTCGGCATTCACGAATGTGCTGATAATGGAGATATTCGAAGAGTTGCTGAGCTGAATGTGATATTCTTTATGATATTGTCAATTGCTGATTAAGAAAAGCTGTGTAGGCAGATTTCAGAGTGTTTGTGGTAGTTTTCTTGCTGCTGATATACACTTCCAGCCATGGCCGTACACATCCAGGCATGAAGTTGGGAGTTTGAGCTTCATTTCTCTTTGTGGGCAGCTTCTAGTTTGCATTGTATGAGGCGTCTAGGGCCTCCTGTATTGCTGCTATTAATATAGGCATGATATTTTCTATTCCTTGGAGGAGTGATTCTGGCTATGCCCATTTGCTGATTTGGCTACAACAGAAATATCAAAGTGCAAAACTTGACATGGGTATGTAACGATAATTAATATTTGTGGATTTGATGATCTGGGTCATTGTTTGTTTGTGCAAATTCATTGTATTTTTTCTGGGTCTTCTATATATGCTCTATATTGTATGCTACGGCAACACAACTGCAAGAAAACTAAAAACCCCTTCTGTATTCTTCTCTCTAATCTGAAAGATCACACAAAAATTAATTAAAATCACACATAAAAGATCTTTAAAAATATACAAACAGGTACGACAAATTATATATGGGATATCGGTTTTTTATAGTTTGTTTATTTAAAGCTCTATAATCTACACACATTCGCAAGGTTCCATCTTTCTTTTTCACTAGCACTACGGAAGATGCGAATGGGCTAGAGCTAGGTTGTATATGGCCCATTTCTAGGAGTTAGTTTATGGTCTTTTCTATCTCCTTAAACTTTTGAGGGTGTCTATATGGGGTGGTAATGACGGGCTTTGCATCTTTCTCCATTTCTATGACATGTTCAAACCCTCTTTTTGGAGGCAAACCTGGTGGTATGTTTTCAAACACCTTATGTTTTCGTAGGATAGGTTGAATGTCTATGTGGATTGTTTGCCCCTCTTTACTTGATTTATCTAAAATCATACGTTGGGCTGCCCACTCCACTTGGTTGTGTCGGAAGATTCTTGCTATTCTCTTAGAGGACACTACTCAAGGTGATCCATCGGAGAGTCCATGTAAGATGACCTTATTTCCTTGATCCTCAAAGTGGATTTCTGATGTGGGAAAATCAATGGTGACTCGTCCTAGTGAGTGTAACCATGGCATTCCTAGGACGATATCGGTGTCTCCTAAATTTACCACATATAAATCATCCTTAACTTGGTGTTTTCCTAGTCATTTCTAGTTGAGGGAGTATTTTAGAACATTCCCTTGTGGAGTCATCAGCTAGTGAGACCGTAAACCCATCAAAATTTTGTGTATCTAGTTTTATCCGTTTTGCTAGGGACTCATCTATGAAATTATGAGTGGCTCTGCTGTCCACTAAGGCTGTTAATTTATTTCCCTTTAAGTTACATCTAAGTCTAAAAGGGTGATGTTTTGATACCTTAGATATGGAAGCTAGGATGACCTTTTCCTCGGGTTCACATCTTTTCTTAGGAGGATTTTCCTCCTCCTCATTGGGTAATGCCTCTATGGTGCGAATTTGCCCACATCTGTGACCCAGTTCCCATTTGTTTTTGTATTGGAAACACAAACCTTTCTCTTTTAAGTCTTGGTGCTTTTGACATTTGTGCTCTTGTGTCCATGGAGCTCCGCATGAGAAACAATTCTTTCTATCTTTCCTCTCATCGTTGCGGTGGTAGGACTTGTCATATATACCTTTCTTATAAAAGGGCTTTGAAGATGAATGATAAGGTTTATTCTTTTCTAGGTGAAGGGCCATTTCAATGGCGTCATCTAGTGAGGTAGGTTTGAGTGCTCCTACTAAGCCTCTTAATTTTTCATCCAATCCTTCTATGAATAGGAATGTAAGTCGTTCATTTTCAATCCCTGTAACACGTATGGCTATCTTCTCAAATTCAATGTTCATTGATATATTCATCCACCGTTCCTCGTTGCCTTGTGTTAAATCCTTGAAATCTTGTTGCGGGTGTCGTCTCTCAAATTTCTTGATAAACTTCTTGGAGAACTCAGCATAAGATGTGGAGTCATGACCTTGGGTATGTTTCCCATTGTGCCACCATTCATAGGCTAAGCCTTCCAAATGCAAGATGGCGGATTGGAGTGCATCTTTTTCCGTTATTGGGCTAAGTGAGAAATAGTCATTTAGCTTTTGGAGCCATGCATGTGGTGTGATTTTATTTGTCCCATCAAAATTAGGAAGATTCACCTTATTGGTTTTATGTTTTAAATCCTTGTTAGGAGGTCTTCTTTCTCTCCTCACCATTTCATTCCTTCTTGAATTGCTATAATCATTAAATGACACTACCCTCCTTACTTCCGGTTCCAAGCTTGCATAAGCCCTTGCTATGTCATCCGTGCTTATTGCATTTGTAATGGGTTCTTCCGCTCTTGAAGTTTCTTCTTCTGGAAGAAAAGATGGTATCAGAATCCTTGGATTTGATGAAGTAGGGCTGTTCTTGGCATGATTGGATCCTATTTCTCTTCCATTTGTTGAGTTTGGCTGATCCGTGGTGTTGCCCACCTTTTGGAGTGCTTCTAAAAACATTTGAGTCGTCTTTTCACCTTGATCTATCATGGCTTTGGTGATTCTTTCGTTTTGTTCCATCATGGCCTTGGTGGTGGCTTCCATGAAGGTCCTCATTTCCTTGTTCATTTGCTCTTCTAGGAGTTGGCGGTTCCTTCTAGTGTATGCTTGCATAAGATTGTTTCACATGATGGCTCTGATACCAATTGTAATGTCCCCTTTTCACAAATCAAAATCTCTTTACCTTTTTCACAAATTTCAACTTGCAAAAAGAGAACATTAGTACATTCTTGCATTTAAAGCCACATATATAATTTACATAAGAACAGTGCTTTTGTCCTTTCTATGATCAAATGCCAATTCATATCTTTAATTCATCATTAATTACTTACAATACTTATTGCTATCATTAATCTAGGACTATTTTCTATGCACATCCCTGTTACTAATCTTATGATTACTTTCAATGCACATTGTCTATCATTTATATTTCACATGGTACTCTTATGATCACTATTCATATGCCTTGCATATTCTTTATCATTAATATTTCACATGTTACTCTCATGATCACTATTCATATGCTTTGCATATTCTTTATCATTAATATTTCACATGTTACTCTTATGATCATTATCAGTATGCCTTGCATATTCTCTATCATGACATTTCACATGCTCTATTATTAAATCATGAACTCTATCAATATATATTGCATACTTGCTATATCTACTTTATGTGTTACTCATTAACAGCCTATGAGGAGAGGAGATGAGATTTGCGACTATCCACCATGGGGCTCTAATGTCTCCTATCCTTAGACTCAAGTAGTACCCTTAGTACTCTTAGAGTCAAGGCCTCTATGAGACTCCTTGGTACTCTTATGATGCCTTACATCAAGGTACCAAGGCCATTAAATCACAATCCTTTACACTATGGGTACCATATACCACATCTGACAAAGGTCTCTATGTGATTAATATCCTTTGCACTATGGGTACCTTATACTTCATGTGACAAAAGCCTCTAAATACCCATGAATGGCCTCTAGGCGTCTCATTCTCATTCTGCCTCATATGAGGTTAATGGGTTCACATATTGTTATAGCTGATTGCATACAGGATACATTATTATGAATGATTGCATATGACTGTCTATACATTACATTGTTAGTAATGGCTGCATATAAATTACAGTACTATCATAATGATACATGTATGAATATATAAATAACAAGCAAGGAGATGCAATATGCATTCATACCTGCCTTATTATGATGGTTTGATCAGATAATATAGTAAGGATGATAATGTATGGATGCTCTTTGCTGATATAACTTCTGGACTGTATTTGCTTGGATATTCTTAATGGCGGATCTGATATAATACCAGATATACTTCTTCTTATGCTGTTAGTACTTGTTGATAGATATTATCAATGTAATTATTTCTGATGTTCCTTGATTGGCTGGAGATCGCTGTCTTACCTCCTTGTGATCTGCTGTTATGGACTGAAAGATAATGAATGATATTCGATGGATCTACAAGAGAACGAATGTTGTTCGATGGATGATTGGATCGACTCCTCATGGGTCCTTTTAAAGCCTCGATGAGGGGCAATAGGAATAGATACCTTGTTTGAAAGCTTCCAATACCTTTTCACAACCGTTAGTTATGACTAACTATTATGATTAACTCATGCGATCGGCGCCCTCCTTCTAGAAATGACGATCGCCTAAGGAAGATAGCGATTTTTGTCTTTTATGCCAATTGTCTTTGTAACTTATTATTGTTTTAGTCTTCGAATTGTATAATGAAATGTTTCCAATCTTTAATTGGAAATTATTGATCTATGACAAGGAGAAGGACAATACACTTAGGATGTGCATCGATTATAGGGAGCTGAATAAGAAAACAATTAAGACTCGGTATCCCATCCCTCGTATCAACGAGCTCATTGATGAGTTGCATGGTGCATGCTACTTCTCGAAGATTGATTTGAGATCCGGTTATCATCAGATTCGGGTTAGAGAGGAGGATGTAGAGAAGACAACATTTAGGTGCCACTATGGGCACTTTGAGTTTATGGTTATGCCTTTTGGCTTAACCAATCTTCTAGTCCTGTATGAACAAGGTATTCAAAGAGTAGTTGAGGAAGTTTGTGCTTATATTCTTTGATGATATACTCATTTTCAGCAGGACGTGCGAGGAGCACCCAAATCACCTAGATATTGTGCTGAGCATTCTTGAGCAAGAGTCCCTTTATGCCAAAATGTCTAAGTGTGAGTTTGGCATGACTGAGTTGTTATATTAGGGACACATTATCAGTGCAGAGGGTGTTCGTGTGGATCCGGAGAAGATTCGAGCTATTATAGACTGGCCGCCACCAAAGAATCTCTCTTAGCTCAAGGGATTCTTTGGCCTTTGTGGGTTCTACCGTCGCTTTGTGCGGGCATTTTACAGATAGTTGCCCCCTTACAGATTTGACTCGGAAGGGTGCTTTTGAATGGTCTACTAGTGCTCAGTAGTGCTTTGACAGATTTAAAGAGGTGATGAGTACCTGTCCAGTCTTAGCCATTCCCAACTTCACGAAAACTTTCGAGCTTCAGTGTGATGCCTCAGGGGAAGGCATTGGAGTGGTGTTGATGTAGGACAAACACCCCATTGCATTTGAGAGCAGGAAGTTGAGGGGTGCAAAGAGGAGCTACAACATATATGATAAGGAGATGCTAGCCATTGTGCATGTATTGGCTAAGTTTAGACAATACCTGGTTGGAGGTAAATTTGTTGTCAAATCTGATCATAACAGTCTCAAGCATTTCCTTAGTCAGAAGTATCTGAACGACCGGCAACAAAAATGGGTCAGTAAACTACAGGCATATGCCTTGACATAGGTTTTGTCAAAGGAAAAAAGAACGTAGTTGATGATGCATTATCTGGGAGACCTTGCTTGTGTGCCTTGGGGGAGGTTGCAGAGGATTGGAGAGATTTGATTTCTGCAGAGTATGCGAAGGATAATTGGGCTTCTGGGATTGTTGATGGCACCATCAGGGATGACAGGTATTTAGTTGTAAATGACTTGATCATTTACAAGAGCAGGATTTATTTGGTGCCAGGATCTGCTATGAAGCAGAAGATCTTGAGGGCTTTTCACGACTTGCCTATGGCAGGGCATCCAGGTTTCTTCAACACCTATAGGCAGGTTAGGGAGCACTTCACTTGGAAAGGCCTCAAGACTGAAGTATTAAAGTATGTGAGGGAGTGCCCGGTGTGTCAGTAGAATAAGCATGAGCACTCTTTCCCGGGAGGATTGTTGCAACCCTTACCCATTCCTGAGAGGAAGTGGGAGTGTATTTCGATGGACTTTATTACGGGTTTGCCCAAAGCCCACGACAGGGACTGCATCTTTGTGGTGGTTGACAAGTTAACTAAATTTGCACACTTTTTTGGTATTTCAGTCACCTATAGAGCAGCTCAGGTTGCTAAATTATTCTTAAGAGAGGTATTCCGACTACATGGGGTTGCCACGAAGTATAGTGAGTGACAGGGACAACAAGTTCCTGAGTAACTTTTGGCAGGAGCTCTTCAGGTTGAGTGGGACAGAGCTCACCACTAGCACAAGTTACCACCCTCAGACAGATGAGCAGACTGAGATAGTCAACAAATGGGTGGAAGGGTACCTTAGAAATTACATAGCAGGGTAGCAGAAGGCAGGGGTGAAGTGGCTTCACTTGGGTGAGTATTGCTACAATACCACTTACCACATGTCTATACAGATGTCACCATTCATGACACTATGGGTATGAGGCTCCGAGTTTCTTGGATTTGTTGTTTGGAGACAACAGAGTCCCTAAGCCAGAGACCTCTTGCAGGAGAGTTAGGACATTATGAGGTCTTTGAGAGAGAACATTTAGAAGGTGCAAAACCAACAGAAGCAGTATGCAGATCAGCACAGGGTTGAGCATTCTTTTGAGGTTGGTGATATGGTATATCTTATGTTGCAGCCTTATAGACAGTCCACTCTTAAGAAGAGTGGTGCAGAAAAGTTGAAGCCATGGTATTATGGACCATTTACCATCTCCAGGAGGGTTGGAGAGGTAGCTTATGAGTTGGAGTTGTCGGCAGATAGTAGGGTTCACAATGTTTTTCATTTGTCTCGCCTCAAAAAGGCACTAGGGCACAATGTGATACCTTCTATAGAGTTGCCTCCTCTTGATGAAGAGGGAAGTTGGTTTTGGTATTTGAGGCCATCATTGACACCAAGGAGCATACATTGAGGAAGAGGGTCATCAAAGAGTTCTTGGTGAAATGGAAGAACCTGCCGGTAGAGGATGCTACATGGGAGAGTGAGCAGATTCTGATGCATCCAGATCTGAGATTGCTTGAGGCAAGCAATCTTAGAGAGGGTGGACTATAATGTCCCCTTTCCTAGACGGTGTTAGTCTATACTTGGTTCGCATAGACTAACCAGTATGATTAGGGAACTCTTGGAGTGTTCGTTGGATGGTTTTGGACATCTTGGCTAGAACTTACTATTTTTAGTAAGTTAGGGTTTTGACCGTTTGGGGAAATTCAAGATTGGAGGTGGAGCGTTTTAGAGAGACTTTTCCAACGGTCTATAGCTCATTAGATTCCGAGTTCATTTGGCCATTATTTTGAAGTCCCTTATTTAATATTACATATTTAATATTGGGACTTTATAATACTAATGTCGGTGACTAAGTGAAAAAATGTAAAATGCAAATAAAAGTCACTTTTTGGGACTTGGATGCCTCTAAGGGAAATAAAGTGAATTTGTAATGTTATATTTCTCCTTTATGTGGGTCAACCCTCTTGAAGGGAGATATAAAAGCCAAAAGAAAATAGAAAACATTCATTCACGACAATTGCATTTTATGATATTTGCTCTACAAAGAGAACAAGGGTTTGAAGAAAACCATCCATGGCTTCTGGAGACGAAATCCTCCATTAGTGGGTAGCATTCCGTAGGTGTGAGAGACCACCCAAGGGTGCTTCTGAGTAGCCATATTCAGTGGTTGTATTTGTGCTTCATTTTCATTCAGTTTGGGAGTTGGAGATCTGTCGTGGAGAGTTTACTTTGAAGATATTCACACTTTCTCGACTTGGTAATTTGAGAGTGATATAGAAGAATACATTGCAGGCTATGATAGCATTTTTGGAGAGTTTTTGAGAGGGTTTAACACCCCAGACCAGTCGTACCATCAGTTGTACCTGGCCATACCTCATAGAGGAGTTTTTGGTGTTTGAAAGGATCTTTGGCATAGTCTTCACTTTCAGCCAGGCATAGCATATCAAACATATTGTGCAGGGATTTTGGAGGTATTTTGGAGTACTTTGGGGTGCATTCACTTGTTGTTGTACCTTTCCTTGGTGGTACTGGCCATAGTTGCAAGACTCGCGGAAAACCCGGCGAGTGAAGAAAAACTCGCGAGTTTTTTTATGAAATGAATTTTTCCTGCACTTGTACGCAAGAAAACTCGCTAGTTTTTTTGCGTAAAACTCGCAGTACTTTTGGCGAGTTTTTCAGTAAAACTCGACGAGTTTTAAAAAAAAACCCTCGCGACCTGCGTTTTCTTCCAGCAGACGAACAAAAAGGCATTTGTCTTTTGTTTTTCACTCATTTGCGTGCTCTCAGTCAGTAAAAACCCTCTCCAAAGCATTTTGGATGACATTGAGGATGATCCTAAGGAGGAGTCATTGCCAGTGTCAGTGTGTAAGATGCTACCCTAAATGTTTTTTCAAAATAAGGCACAAGGATATGACAATGTTAGCACCAATGCATAACCAACTAAATGCCTCACACTTTCTGATCACCTAGATCTCGGAAAGGGCAAGGTGAGAGCATACGGTGCTTTGGCTCAACAATCAGAGCTTGCAAATGAAACTATTACAATCATCCGCTATAGAGCAGGCATCCACTTATGCAGTGGGAATTCACCACTTATTCAGTGGGTGTAAATACAAGAAAGATATACAATGTCATCCACTTATCTAGTGGGAATACTCCACTTATTTAGTGGTGATTTGGAAGGAAAGATAAGCAATGTAAATTCTTCCACATTGGTGGTAAACCATCCAGGGGGCTTAATGTGATTTCAAATAAGAAAGATTACAATTATAGCAAGTACAATGCTGATCATAATCTTGATTTGGAACTTGATAAGGAATCTTATGAGGAAAAGAAGATAACTCCCTGTAGAAAGCTTTGAGAGATTAGTTGCATTCACTAGTGTTTGTTGCTGATCATCTCTGCTGCACTTTGAAAGTTATATCAGACTGCCCCTTGTATAGTCAAATAGTATCAATGATGTTATTTCATAGCATAGACTATGGATCTTGTTTTTGATAACACAAGAGACTCTAAAAGATTTTCCTTATAGACTGAAGAAACAAGACTGAGCAGAGGTTTAGAACAGTGGTAAAGACTCTTTTTAGACTGGTACGACACTTGAAGGCTGGTACGGACTGATCATAAACTCATTCATATGACTGCCCATTCAAAATACAATTGATACCACATTCACAGGCCTCCAAAAATCAGATGAAGACTTCACAAACTACATTCAATGATCATATATTGATAAATGAGAATTTGCAAGCTAACACAAGGCTGTACGACCTGCTACAGTACGGCAGCTTCTTAAAACTCACACAATGCTTATAAACTAACAATGCCAATGTTGATGGAGTTGTTTTGACTATGTATGAACAATGCAACAAGTTGTAAACTCCAACTCTGCTTTAAAGACTTAAAATCAACTTTTTCACTAGTCTGCAGTGTACGGGCCTGAAATGTACGGATGCTCTCAATAAATCATATAAATCTTAAAACCACACAATACTAGCATAGAGATGATTGCCAAGTCAAGTCTAAAGCATCACAAAAGGAATGGAA